>CM075173.1:164197822-165484705 GCA_037576465.1 Parascaris univalens
AGTAGAAGCAGCACAGTAAAAATTATGAAGCTCAGTAGGCAGGTCATAACCAAAGCAAATCTGCTGATGCGTGCGCTTGCTGCACAAGCAGACCCGTGATTACAGTGCTTGGCATAGCAATACTGTGAAGGCGAACAATGTGAATGCAGCTTTGCAGATTGCGCAGCATTGTTTCCACGCAACTCGCAACACAGAGAAGGCAAAGCGCTAGATAGGTGGATTCACAGTAGCTCCCGAAAATTATGAAGCTTTTCAGTACGGGCTCAGGTGAGTGTAACCATAAGTAAATACATCTGCTGAAGAACAAGCTGATTACAGTGCTTGCTATACGTTAACTGAGAGAGCGAATGAAGCTTCAATTTAACGAACTCGGACAGAGACGCCAGATAGTTTTCTCATTGTAATCGATGAGGCTAAAAATGCATATGGTGACCTGGTCACTGCCAAGTTGAATCTTGATTTCCACATGGCCCGACCCACTTCGCCAGCTGGCAGCGTCTTTACAGGAAGCAGCAGGCCTGCCCAGCAACCGCAGCAGCAGATGTCCATGAACGCAGTGCAGCTGCCAAGATTGCAGATTGGGAAATTTGATGAACAGCATCACAAATGGCCATAAATTTGGACCACATTCCTGCATGTAGTTGACAACCACTCGCAGAAATTGAGAAGCTTTCTCTGCTGTCCTTTCTAGAAGACAAAGCGCTAGAAGCAGTAGGTGGATTCACAGTAGCTCCCGAAAATTATGAAGCTTTTCAGTACGGGCTCAGGCCAGAGTGTAACCATAAGTAAATATGGTATCTGCTGCGTACTAAGCCTCCATTCGAGTGAAGGCTAATTTGCTCAAGGCAGTCATAAAAAACAAATTTTCCTGACTTGCGTGCGCTTGCTGCACAAGCAGACCCGTGATTACAGTGCTTGGCTAGAATACGTAAAGCAGCTACACGCGGCTACTGAGAAAGCGAATGAAGCTTCAATTTGAGAAAGCGAATGAAGCTTCAATTTAACGAACTCGGACAGAGACGCCAGATAGTTTTCTCATTGTAATCGGTGAGGCTAAAAATCATGTGATGACCTGCTTACTGCTAAATTGAGTCTTGATTTCCACATAGCCCGACCCACTTCGCCTGCTGGCGGCGTCCTTACAGGAAACAGCAGGCCTGCCCAGCAACCGCAGCAGCAGATGTCCATGAACGCAGTGCAGCTGCCAAGATTGCAGATTGCGAAATTTGATGGACAGCATCACAAATGGCCACAAATTTGGACCACATTCTTGCATGTAGTTAACAACCACTCGCAGAAATTGAGAAGCTTTCTTATCTGCTGTCCTTTCTAGAAGGCAAAGCGCTAGAAGCAGTAGGTGGATTCACAGTAGTTCCCGAAAATTATGAAGCTGTTAAAACAATGCTCCAAGAACGATTTGGGAGATCCAAATTGCTGTTGAAGTCACTCTTCGCGGAACTACATGATGCAGCAACTCCCACAAAGGAATTCGGGGAATGCGTTGCGAGCGTCGAGCGCATTCTACAACAACTGGAGCAAGAGGGAGAGAACATCGACAACTCGTAAACCGAGCTTTGCATTGAAAAACGGCTACCGCGTTGGGCGCTGTTGGAAGTCGAACAAGCTAAAGAAGCCGATGCAGCCTGGAGCGTCCGAAAATTGAGGGACAAACTTCAAGCTATAGTGCGCATCAGGGAGAATATGGGAACGGCGACTATAGGGAAACCGACGCATGAGGGTCGGCAAGTTCAAAAGCAGGTAGGAAGGCGGGAACAAAGAAATCTAGGGGGTGTAAAACCAGAGGAAAGTTCACATCACACTTCTGCACTACCCGCAGTAGCAAAACGACAGATGAAGGGGGAGGGCAGATGGCACGACCTTACTCGACAGGTATGTGCGTTTTGTAGTGAACCACATTGGGCCGATATTTGTCCACGTTTTACCACTTTGATGGAACGGTTTAACCGCGCTCGGCAGTTACGCTTTTGTTTCAACTGTCTCAGAGAGGGTCATAATCAAAACGATTGTACACGAAATGTCTCCTGCTACCATTGCAGGTGCAAGGGACATCCTACGGCACTCTGTAAAACGTGACATCGATCGCAACAGGGGAAAGATTAGAATCCTGTGGAAGGGACCCACACTCAGACGATTCGCACGGTGGCGGCGATTGCGACACCCGAACAGCAAGAGCGAGACAAAACAATATTAGTCCTGCTACCTTCGTGGAGGTTAGAGGCGATGCACCACACACACAAAGACGATCAAAGTGCCCGTGCTATTCGATGTTGGGAGCGAACGCTCATTCATTACGGAAGAAATAGTCCAGCAATTGGGCATCGAAGTAACACACAGGAACGTTGATTGTTGACGGATTTGGTGGGACGCACATTACCCACTGCACATCTGCGCGCGTCAAACTAAAAATGAAGCGCACTGATGGGCGGTTCCTCACGATGTTCGCGAACTCGGCACAAAGATTGGTTAGCGAAATTGCAGTCGCCAAACTAACGGAAAAAACATTACGGCGCGTCCGTTCAACGCGGAACATCACCCTGCCGACGTTTACACTCAAGCCGCAGATCCTCGTGGGTGCCGATTATTTCCACGAAATCTTCAGAGGAGTGCCTCAACAAAGTTACCGTCCGGATTTCATTTGATACGCACCTGTCTAGGCGACATGATCAGCGGACAGGGGCGCAGTAATCAGCACTGTACCCTTTCAAAGATCAAGCTTGCAAACCGCTGCTGCTACAACGTGGCCAGTGCAAAGGACGAGCTAGAAAAGTTCTGGTCGCTGGAACTTTTAGGAGTTAAGGATTCCCCTTCACAAACGGATGATGAACTCGCCGTGAAAAGGTTCAACGAAGGCATTACCTTCGAAGATGGGCGATACTGTTATAGCTGGCCATGGAAAGAGGATGGAGGCAAACTGGACTGCAACTTCGGCCTTTTTGTGGGTCGTCTGAAAACATCGCTCAAACGCCTCCAAAAAGAACCTGAGCTGCTGCGTGCTTACAAGAAGACGTTCGACGAGCAGCTAAAGACGGGGATAATTGAGGACGTCACAAATACACAGCCTGAGGGCCCAGTGTACTACATGTCTCACAAGGCTGTTGTTCAGCCAGGCAAGGCTGCGACAGAAATCAGAATCGCATATGACGCGTCGTCGAAAACGCTGAAAAAAGGGCACTCATTAAATGGTGTGCTACTCAGAGGACCACTACTCCAAACAAACCTGTGTGGAGTTTTACTCCGAGTCCGACTAGCGCCAATACTCATAACGGCGGATGTCGAGAAAGCCCTTCTACAGATAGGTCTACGTCACGACCAACGAGGCGCAGTACGCTTCATTTGGGTCAAAGACGTGACAGCACCAGTTAGCTCGACGAACATTAGTGTTCAGGTTCACTCGAGTACGCTTCGGCGTGATTTCCTCACTCATCCTACTGAACGCTACTATTCAGTATCACCTGGAAAGAAAAAACGACTGAGTTTCGAGAGGAGATACAAGACAACATTTATGTGGACAATGTGTTCTTGACCGCACATCAAATACCTGCAGCGATTGAGAAAGGTCATGAAGCGAAGAGAGTCTTCAATGGCAGCGTTGATTGGAAGCAGGTTGCTGAACTTCTAAAAGGGCAATTGAAGCACACGGGACCCACGTTCCTTTGGAGCGATTCTCAGGCGACCTTGCACTGGATAGCGACGGCCGCCGCTGTGGACCGTTTAGTCGACAATCGACTCGCCGAAATACGCCGAAGTTCTGCACAGTTCCGCTATGTTGACAGCGGTAATAACGCCGCGGACTTGGCAACACGTGGTTTTACAATTGTGGAGCTTAGACAATGCAGTCGGTGGTGGGAAGGACCTTCATTTCTCCAGCAAAAAAGCCATTATTCGCCTGAGTTGACAGTTCCACGTAACCCAATGGTCCTGGTAATTATTCCAAGCACACCATCGGTGAGTGACGTATTTGAATGTGAAAGATTCAGCACTCTCAATAAGCTCAAACAAACGACAGTTCAGGTACTTAGAGCGATCAAGCGTATGCTAAGGAGTACCCAAATTCGTCTCGGACGAACGTTATGGGAAACCGTCGAACTCGAAGGACCCGCCACATCTGGTGAACTAGACTGGGCAGAGCTCATTCTTATCATACAAGAACAAAGTAAGATAAGCGAAGAATTCGAGGGAAATACTGACGCCAACTTGTATAAGGATGAACAAGGAATTATGAGATGTTTTTAGGAAGGCTGGAACATGGGCTGGAACATGCAGCGCTACCAGAAGAAACAGTTCATCCTATTCTCCTCCCGAAATCATCAGCTCTCATCAGACTGATCGTATTAGCTCGACACAGGGAGTCCGGACATGGTGGAGTGTCACAGACATTGGCCGACGTAAGGAAACGCTACTGAACCCCCTAGGGAAGGGCAACGGTCAAGCGCATATTACGACGACACTGCATGGCGTGTCATAGATGGAACGCAAAGCCATTTAAGCCTCCAGCCTCCCCCTCCCCCCCCTCCCCCCCCCTCCCGCCCATTGCCAAAAGAAAGGGCATGGGCAACGCGAGTCTTCCAAAACGTCGGCCTTGACTACATGGGACCTATAACCGTACGCGACCTTACGGGCCCTTGCAAGAGATGGATAGCCCTCTTCACTTGTCTAGCCACTAGAGCGGTTTATTTGGAAGTAACAAAAAACTTGTCAGCAGATCAGTTCTTGCACGTCTTGAGAAGATTCATGGCCAGAAACGGCTACCCTACTAGTGTAGTGCTGGACAACGCGCCACAGTTCCAGCTGGTTAAATAAGTTATGCAAAACGCCCTTGCTGCACCTATAACTTTGCTTTTCATTACCCCCTTTGCACTATGGCAAAGAGAAGTTTATGAAAGGCAGTCGGGCTGACCAAAACTGCGTCCAGCAAAGCAGTCGGGAGAAGATCCTTGGACGAGGAAGAATTCAAAACGCTGGTAGTAGAATGCGAAGCTATAGTGAATAGCCGACCGCTCATTTATGTAGACTCCGCCTCCGGAGGGATTTTAAGGCCAGTCGACTTCCTCCGATCACAGGCGATCATAGCAGCACAAGGGCCGAGCCCGGAACATGATAAAGGTCTGCAGCACACAGCAAACAGACGCGACAAACTGCTCGGTCTATGGAAGGCAACAATCAGCAGCCTAGAACGCTTCTGGAAAATTTGGACCCATGACTGCCTGATGAGCCTAAGGGAACGGCACTGCATGGAACACCAGCAGCCCTCCTGAGTGACGGACCGCTCACCCCTGGGAAGCGAAATCGTCATAGTCGCAGAGGAGGGTCTACCCAGAGTGGAGTGGAAGCTAGGCAAAGTTGAGGAAGTGTACAAGAACCACGGAGGGGAAACAAAAGCGGTCGGCGTCAAAATGCCCAACGGCCACGTGCTAAAGAGGCCAGTGAGTGTGTTGTACACCCTCGAAGTGTCAGAAGAAGAAAGGGAGACGCTACCGACAGCAAAAAGCAAAGAATTTGTGAAACACCCGGCAGACCAGAATCTGCAGGCAGAAGAAACGGAGGAAGGGAAGAACCAAGCCTAAAACCGCCAGGAGAAGGTACGCGCACGCGCTATCAATCGTGCTGGTGATGCTATTCGCCACTTTTGCACTGACAAGCAGCGCCCGACGAACTTACAGTTTCACGTATGCGCAAAATATGGCCACGGCCTGTACGTGAAGATACCAGATAAACTAAATTGCAAAGAGGTCAGTGAGGAAATGCACTGCTCCTCGCAAATCGTAGAAGTATTGAGCAGAGCGTTCATTACGGCAAACGCTATCTTCTGTGCGAAGGCATCACGCACCGTCTGCACAAAGTGCTTCCTTCGATGGAGTCTAACAGTTATGTGTGATGAAACAACGGTGCATAACATGACGGCGCCACAATGCATGGAAATGCGGCGGTCACAACAGGTCAACGGCATCCGCCTCGAACAAATCGACGCAAATCGAATGTCATCTAAACAGCAGACTGAATATAGCTACGGCTGGATCGGAACGCGATGTCATACAACCACTAATTATCGTATGGAACAAGGAGTGATCAAGTTCTACGACGGTGTAAGTCGCACATCGGGATGCAATAAAACTCAGGGAAAATGCATCAAAGCCACGGAAACAATTCTGTGGGATCCCTCCGAATTGGCTGATCGGTGTCCATATAGAACGCTGGGGAAGGCGAGCGCTCAAATATCACATCGTTTCGTCATGATTCCAACAATGCAAGCAGTATTCGTCAGAAGCAAGAAGATGCAGGATGATTCGAGCCTTGACAACGTGTGCAAGTTTCGGAGAGCCGAAGTACTGAAAAACGGAGTAGTCATAGAATTCAGCCCCGAGGAGCAACCCCCAGAGAGACATCAAATCGAATCATCAGTGGAAGAATATTGCTCGTTGAAGAATTGCCAGAAAAAATCAACTAGAAGAGTGGTGCCTCCGTGAATGCTAAGCTGCAGTTTTTATGTAATAGCCTCAGTGAGCGGGGACAGCGAATAACTCAAGAGATTCGACACAGAGTTTGCGAACAGCACAATCGCATGCTTTGGCTCATTGGAGCTGTTAGCAGGACGGATGCAACTACTGCAGCGCGAGTACTCCTCAGACGGATGGATATCGCCGCAGAAAATATCGGAGACTTGTTGAAAGTGTTCCCGTGCAAAAAGCTGGAAATTTCTCAAGTTTTCGCGAACCGCGAGGTTCAAGGCAAATGCTGTAGAGATCTTTCGGTACGATACAAGGACAAGATCCTATTCGTGCATCCGAGATCACGCGAAATCAAAGCAGTGTCAGAAGAACTTAGTTGCAGAGAAATCAAGATGAAGCAGGACAGTGAAATCACTGAAGAATGGGCGCTAGTAACCGAAGAAAAGGAACCAGTTTTTGACGCGCCACCATTCACAGATATTTCCGAAGAAAGGCTTCAGTGGGTGCTGGGCATGACCGACGAGAATCCACAAGCCTGGGGAAGATCCGCAGAAGAACAGGGAAAGTCTACGGCTGACGCCATAAGAGAGGACGCTGAAGAAATCATCGAAGCGGCCAATGATGGATTCCAAAAGTCATCCGCAGCGCTAGCAAGAGAACTCGAGGACGTCGCCTTCCGCTGGCGATGGATCGTCGGAGGAGCGATCGCGGCCGTACTAGCAGTTGGGCGCAGCTACAGCAATATTTCTCTGTCCATATCTACTATGCGCAGCACGATGCTGCTGTGTACGGTATCGACGCCAGGAACGAAGCGAGAGCCTAGCCCCGCCCCAAGGGACCGAGCCTCCGATGGAAATGCGCTGTTTCGAGACGATATGGATGCCCCCACTAACGTCAAGGGCCGCAGGAGTGTCGAGAAACGCGAGATGCGTTATCGCGGCTCATTGCAGTCAACATGTAGCAAAAAGGGACTAACCGTCTCAGCGGCGCCTTTGACGATCAGAAATGGTAAAAAACATAGTACAAACGATGATACACTCAGTGGAAACCGGGAGATAAAGACTAAAGATTCAATGGGAAAAGGGACATGTTGCATTCGTCACCGAAAACGATCGGTGGGAAAAAGGGAACGTTGTATGCATCATCAGAAATGGAAGGCGGAGCTAGGCAGATCAGCGAAATCTCCCGTAGCAAAGACTCGCCATTCGGACGGTTCTGACGACCAGGGGCAGGTCCCTGGTTGGTGAGCTCAGGAGAGCTCCACTGATACGCCTTCCCCAAGTAACCCTCTCCCTCTTGTATTCTATCTGTACAATACTCATCTGCAGTGAGCTGGCTGCATCGTTTCATGTAGATACTGAACGTAAGTAAACTTCATTTAAACATAGTTTCATTTTTCTCCGTTCAGTACAGGTACCGTTTGAGCACTGTACGCGGCATTTTTAGGAGACTTCTTGTGTGGTTCCAAACAGAACTGTTGTTGATGTATTGTCATATTAGGAATGCTGTTGTTGCGATTGCATCGGTGACTAACCTACTGTACAACGGATGGAAGTTGAGATGTTTGCTGACGTTGTTGCAGGCTAAACCGAATACGCGCCATGGAAAAATATCTTTCGCATATGATTTTCGTCGGTGCTGGGTGGATATTCGGTGGTATCGGCGTAGGCACTGTGGTCATGGTTATGCCAAGGTAATTACATAATGTTGCTTATTCTGCTCCGATCTTGTTGGAACTTTTCAACTGTTCGAAACGCATTATTTCTCATATGAGGTGATATACAACTAAAACACAGAATGCCACACTAAATGCAATGAGCCTACGAAATTGTGAGATTATATGGCGGGAGAAAGTAAGTCTTGAGAGGATTATTTACAAATGGTCTTCATTGTTTTCGTGCTCTTATGGCAGTGGTCATGTGTTTAGCGAGTTTCATATCTTTAGTCGGTGAATATGTGTGCGGATATGTGTGTGTTTGGCGAGTTTCATATCTTTAGTCGGTGGATATGAGAGCTGGGTCTTGCACGTCTGGGCCGCTAATTTTGTGAGATTTATCATTAAACTGCCGCATCTTATCACCTGATAGGGTAACAGAGCAGTGTTGCACACCACAGCTCTTATGGCATATTCGTGGTCATGTGTTTAGCGAGTTTCATATCTTTAGGTTCTCGTCATTCCCGCGAATAGGCCTGTGGGTGAATGAACATACGCTCGAGTTATAAGACCGTGCAATTTTGTGAGCACCTAAGCTTCCTTGTTGCTTGTTGCCCACGTAGTGCGGGAGCTGCTTGATTTATTTGTGCTGTTCGCGTATGTTTTGCATGAGCTTGACTTTTATGTGCTTTATTAGTCATTAAACATTTGCCAGCAGTACATGAAAATCAGTGAAGATATGAAAGAGAGGATATCATTTTCACTTTTCTATGAACGAGTATAATTTTAGTTTCAAAACGCTACTATGAAACAGTTTGAGTTGGTTTCTAAGCGAATTGCTGTTCAAGCCCAACGCTATGGTGTCCAGTTATCTTTACGTCTTCATGGACTGACGTCGTCTTCCGATCAACGATTTACTTCTTCGCAGCCGTTCTGCAATGAGGTTATCTCTTTTTGTGTTACTTTTTTCGGAGTTGAAGGAATGGTCAATTTAAGTAAGTAGTCAGCAGCGGTGGGTGCCCTTTTTCGAGATTTGCTTTCGAATGTGGATCTCTGTAAGTATATTAATATTGCGTAGGAATATGACAAGGCGTGAAAGGAAGGGGCTGCTACCCCCTTTTGTAGTAATATCTGTCGTGATGACTTCCATAAGGTGTGCACTTCCTGGTGCTGACTGTTGCAGAGAACGCAGTTTCACAGTGCAACTACTGATATGTTAAAGGCGACTTCAATAAATTTCATTTCATAAGTCGTACGTTCAAATGCATATATATATATATATATATATATATATATATATATATATATATGTACTGCAACAGTAATGGAACGCGGTTAGGACATGTATGTGGAAAAATCAATTTTAGTTTTATAAAACTAAAAGTTTTAAAATGCGTTGTGATATTTAACGACGAAAGATTTCGACTTGATGATGATTTTGATTTGGAAATGGGTATTCGTACTGTTCGGCTTAAATATGTCCTCGTTGTCTTCTGAAATTTGTGATTTGAGATTGCGTTTCATAATGTCGATGAAGACATCACATCAGAAAAATTGTACGATATGATTGTCCCATATTTGCGCGAAGCGGGCTTAAGTATATCTCGAGGGGACATATTTGTGGTGTACGAGAAAAGTTATCCGCCTGAAGGTGAGAGGTAAGGAAATTCCTCTTTGTTTTGGAAGTTGCAAAAATGTCTTTGTTTTCTCATATGATGAGGTTGGAGGAAGGGGTGCAAGGAAACAGGTAATGTATAAGTGAAGCAGATACGTTTGGGAAGGGAGATCGTGCTTATTCTGTTTATTCTGTGTCAAAAGTATCAGCAGCTACGGCTGGAGATTATTTCTTTTGCTGATTCTTCTGTTCAAGTTTTGTAATAATGGCAGCTGCTGGAGCAGACATTTGATGTGCACCTCAGAAATGGTTGATGGATGATTTTGTTAATTTTTCGCGGCAGTACCGTCTTCTCGTTTTACTTAGAAATTTGTAGGCGATAAAGATGGGAATAGATGCATCGAAGTAGTTTTCTACTATTCCAGGGAGAAAAGGAGTGTAAATGAGGGTGAATTAGTTAAAACATTGAGTGGATTTGGCACGTCGTTTATTCTGCCTTATCGTATACAATTGCTCAGACTTCCAAGTGGAACTTTAATTAAAGTTTTGAGTGATTTTGCAGTGTCGTTTACTTATTTTTATCTATTTTTCGCCATCTTTATCGAAGTAAACATTTTGCTAACGATATATTACAATATTATTCACGCTCCATCAATATATTTTAATGCTCTACTCACTTTTACTTATTATGTTTGCTTGTTTTGTTAGCTTGCAATATTTAACATGCCACTTTCTTACCACATCTGCAGGTTTTTTCATTGTCATCTCTTCTCGCAGCATTTCTACCCATTCTTCTTACAAAAATCTTCGTATTTTGCCATAAATCGAGTTTTTCTTTGACGTCAGTGTGGCGTTTACTTACTGACGCTAGTTCACCTTCGCGAAATCGAGTTTACATCGGAGGAACGTAAATAGGAGGAAGTAGAAACATGTTTAAGCAATGATGCAGTTTTATGCTTTACTTATTTCAGCGAACTTCTTGAATACCGAAATCGCATTCGCGACTATTTCGAGCAGATCGCAGAGAGTGCTCGAATCAAGCCGGCGATACCAACACAGGCTGCCACAACAAACGAACGTGCGTTTTTTGAATTTCCGACATCTTTTGGTGCACTCTCGCCGCACAGTCTGCCAGTTGTGATTCCAGTTCGTATGTTGTATTGTGTCGAATAGTTTTCAGTTGAAGGGAAATAGGTGAATATTTTTGGCAGGAGAACTGGGAAAAATACGCAAGTGAAGTATTCTGTCTAGGGTCGTGGAAGGGACGCTTTTTACGGAAGCTTCTCAACCCTGTCTATGAACTAGGTCGCTATGAAACGCAATAAAATCGTTGGCTAAGCCGATCGCATGATGAGATCTTTTTTATTCTATATGTGAACGTCATGATTAATGCTGCCACGTGGTACAGCTTGAGAGTTAGACGGAAATATGATTTTCAAACCGCAGAAAATGCTTGGTTTTGGCAAACAGTTTACTATGCCCTCCAGGAATAGGCTATAATGTGAGCATTGTCGACACTTTAATCCAAAATCTGCATGAGGATATGTTCTTTAGAAAGGAGTTGGGGCTGAGCCATGTCTCATATCTTCGGGACTGTAGCCGATTTTTAAGTTGCCGGTTATGTTTGCCTTAATACATCATGCATTAAAAGTGCAGGAAAAGCTTTCGATTGCTGTATGTTCAAGTAGGTGGTACCATCTGGATTCATCTGATTCTCACGTAGAGAAACTAATTCAGATTTTCAGGCTGCATCCTGCGCTATGCTGAATGCTGCACGCCGTCTCTTAGTGCATTCCACCTGCTTTACAGCCGAGATTTTTCTTATCCAATAAATTTTTTTCTCTAAATCTAAAGGTTTGAAGGAACTTTCGATGCAGATCGAATGAAATCGATAATTCTGAAAGAAGCTCTCGCCTTCTTGGCTTTCGAAGCAGTCGAATTGGAGGTGTACGTAGTGGAGTAACCGTAATAAAATTTGAACTCGAATTTTAGTGTTTTTCAGACAAAGTTTCTGTGATTGGCAATAGCTGTGAGATATGATTGACGCGGTAAGAAAATTACGGTAAAAGCGAATAGAAGAAAGACCCATTAGGTCGATGTCTTGCACAACTTT
Organism: Parascaris univalens; assembly: GCA_037576465.1. Classification (NCBI taxonomy): domain Eukaryota; kingdom Metazoa; phylum Nematoda; class Chromadorea; order Rhabditida; family Ascarididae; genus Parascaris; species Parascaris univalens. Next base: position 164,209,672 of record CM075173.1, read on the forward strand.
GTCCTGTGGAAACATTAAACTTTTTAAAAGCCGTCAAGAATGTATGCATTGCTCGACGCGACACCTCCTATCAGATACGAACAAGCATTCCTCTTCTGTTCCATCTTAAATTATCGTTTCGTGAATAGTGAAATCAGAGATTTCGTGATCCAGTAGTCCTCGAACTGATCTTTTGAGTAGTCAGTTGGCAGAAACTTGAATATCTCACAGGTTTCTGCAAAGATTTGTCCTGAGAAGTGTTGAACATTTCTTGAAATGGAGAGGTTGCCTTTAAGGCATTATTAAGTAATGTCGTTTTAGGTGTGGGTGGCGGTATGTCTTTCGATGTGTTTGTCGATCCGGTGGAGAGTGCGAGTGACATTGAAATGAACGCTTGTGTGCGTTTTAGAAATTTCAGTGTGGGTCGTCGTTTCATTGACTTCTTCAGAGATCATCAAAGGACCCAAGCGCCGTTGTCGATGGGCGAAGTTTGCGTTAGTTGCAGCGTTGTTTAGGAGTGCGTAGTTTTTGTTCATAACTTCTTTTGCCGAGCCATGACGTTCTGTGCTTCTTCGGCTTTCTTTCGGCCAGTTTTTTTCTCTTCTGTTGTTCATATAAGGTTTGCCTGGAAAGAGACTACGGTTGAAAAGATAAGAATCCTCTCGTTTATGGAACATATTGATTGCAAAAAGTCACTTCCGAGGGCTTCATTGTCCATCTTGTCTCAATTTCAGGCTAAAATGACGCCAGTTTTCGAGATGGGCTTTGCGATGCCTAGAACACTCCTCCAAAGTCTTCGTAGTGATCTCAACAAATTAGACACGAGCATATTTCTCTCACATGGGGTCCACTTGAAAAAGTTGCCTGCTGAAACCGATTTCAACGACGATTATATCGCTGTGGTTGTGTATGGAGATGATTACAAGTACGCTTTTTCCCTTATAATTTCCATACGGAAAATACTCTCATCGCAGTGTTTCACTGTTATTTTCGCTTAATGAAGTGAATTTGCGTCAGTGGGAGGTGAATATTGCTATCTGCATTTGCTCGTGGTGGTAGTAGTGCAGCATGTTTTTATTTGACTTTCATCCGGCAGCGTTTATTTCTCAGCGCTTGTAGATTCGCTTCATTTTATTGCATTAGGCCTCTTTTTGCATACTGCCTAGGTGTAGAGATGGGAGGGAAATAATTTATTCTACATTGGAGATTTTGCTCAAAAGACTTTTCTACGGAGAGCGTAAGTATTGGACGCGTAGTTGTGTCTTGAAGTTTCATTTCTCTATTTCATTAAATAAACATCAATCGAAGTGCATATTATCGATGGAACTTTACTGCACTTCAGACATTTTGTTGTGAAAAGCGTTGAGGAAATAGGGCGCTAATCCAGCTGCCGTTCTTCATATTGCTAGCTCTATCTCCAACATTTCAGTGAAGCAGTGCGTGTTATTTTTTCACGTTTCCCTCCAATCATAAATGGCGACCCGAGGTCTAGTGCTTAGAGGGCATATTTGAATCTGCGGATTCAGTGAAGTGAACGTTGTAGTTCTTTACTCTCTGAAGTCTTTTGTGCATTGCTGCGCACATGTTCTACTTCAGAAGGTGAACGGCGTTCATGGGAGATCTTCTGAAGCCGGCAATGACGGAAGTTCTATTTATATTGAGCATGCATATGGAGGTGATGTACTGTACATATGTACTTACTGGTGGGAATACTGCCGTAATTCGTCTTCATTATTTTCATAGCCCAATCAATGTTCAATCGCTTTCGCTGCTTCGGGACGTGGATAATTTGACTTTAATCCCAAATTTCTATACGTTAAGGAGTGTCTGTGAAGCAAGAGCTGATCTTAAAGCTCTTGTGGAGGGTGTTACGCTCGACTGCAGAGATGGACCTGAAAAACGCAGAGCGGGAGATCCATCGCCTTCGACGCTGCCTTATCACAAACTTCTTAGTCGGTTTGTTGCACATTTTTCTCTTAAGAGGGTGGTAGAGGTGGGAGATGTTTATTATTAACGGTCTGAAAGGAGAGAATGAGAGCAGAGGGTGAGGTGGGGATGTTTAATTGATAGGCTTGTTCTAAAAGTTAGTCGCCATTGAGCGTCATGGTTAAAAAATTGAGTTCGCATTCAGACTCGTATTACCGTTTATTCGGTTGCAGTTATTGCAGCCTCAAAGAAAACAATGGTGATATTTCATTTTGTGTGTGTGTGTGGGGGGGGGGGGGGGGGGTACTGGGTTGACGATTGAGGAAGCAGCCGACTGTGTTTGAGGTTTTCGCGATTTTGCATAAATTGCTGTTTCTTTGCAGCCTTCCTCAGAGAAGAACCCATAGTTTATGTGAATGAATCTGCCTACTTTTTCTTCTTCATTAAGAAGGACATTTTTGTGTTTCATACCACCAAGTTGTTTTTTTTTTTTACAGTGAGGAACGTCGGTGGCTAACAAGCAATATGCCAAGTGGTGTTGTCGTGAGAGTGCTTCCGCTCAAGAAGCATATCACCCTGCAGGGTTCCAAGGAAGCACTCGTCGAAGCCAGGCAGCTGATTGAACAGCATTTACGCGATCGGTTACTTTTGCCATCTATATTCGTCGCGATAATATTAAAGTTTATTTGCCGAACAACTCAGAGGTTCAAGTGGAATAAGTTTAGCAGTGCGGCGCAGTGTCCATAATAGTACAGAAATGAAGAGTCGTTGGTGATGTTATAGCCTCGCGTATCCGCCGTATTATTCAAAATGAAACTTGTCGAGAAAAAGAGAGTTCGTTTCATCTGGACACCTTTTGTGAGCTGCGGTGGTTAGAACAAGACAGCGCCGCATTACGCTTCAGGGACGTTAAAGTTAATAATGAGGACGTGGGAAGATATTGAGGGAAAAGCTCCACTAATGAAGACTTATCTCTTGTGAAAAATTAGCGATCTCTTAGAAGGAGAGGCTCTTTGGATGGGGGTTATATTTGCTGATGCACGATATATCTGTGTAAATGCACTAAACTAGCTGGAAATTTGGCATCAGAGGTGTTTTAGGATGTCGGTGTCGTTGAAGCGAAAAATCCATCTCGCTCCACCTACCTACAAACCGGGGATGCTCAAAGCTGTTGTCAAAGAAGGCGGATTGGATCTGCAGTTGCTGGCGGGCAAGATAGGCAGTGGAGTTTCACTTCGTATAGACTTTTTAACACATTCAATCAAATTCTCTGGACGGGAGAGCGAATATGATAAGCTCATTGTAAGTGAGAATTTATTCTTATTAGTTTTGTTGAGAAAACTTCAAAAGAACAGATCTCGGACATAGTGGGAATCATTTGTTCCTGAATTCGTTATGGAGAGCATTTTACGTTTATTCTGCAGCACGCCATCTTTTTCAAAAGATTTTGTTGTGTTAATTAATTTAAGTAAAGTTTAAACAGATAATTTCTACAGGTTTTTCTGAATTTTAAAATTCATCCTATATTAATGTTCAAGAAAAAAATCTAGTGAATTTTGATGTGTTATGATTCAAGATGGTTGAGCTAGCTCCAGCTGATCTTGATTTGTTAGGAGGAAGTATCGCGAGATGGCTTGATGGAGAGGAAAGGGTGTCATTACTTTCCGATACTTTCCATCGATTGCAATAGTGATTGATCCATCTTGACCTTAGTCACAGAAGGCAAACTGGGAACTGACAGAATGCCGTTTTGCTTGTAAAGGGATCGTAAAACACGTGGCAGATATGTCTGATGTTGTGTCCACTATTTATTTGCAAAACACAAGTTGCGCATTCCTGATGACATGGTGATTGTTCGTTAGTGCTAAATGTTGCTGTGGAAAGATTAAGAGGAAAGCTCATAGCGATGGGAGCTGAGGTGATAGGTGAGTAAGCGGGCATAATTCAGAGGTGATGAATTAATCGACTTGACAAGGTGGCGAATCTGTTCCCCTAGGATTTTTTCGAACAGATTTGTGATATGGAGGCAGGCGTGGGAGTGCAAAAAATTGGGAGCATTTGGTGTGAACAGATATGTTTGTAAATTCTTTTAATAAGTCGTTCACACTTCGTTGTTGGATTGTTTTTACCTTAAAATCTAAGGAATATGTTTGATGTAGACGTTGCTATAGAAAGGCTTTTAACCAATCAAATAAATGATTTGATTTAAGGGCGTATTGCGAGATATTTCGGATGCGTTACCGCATTCGAGTGAGGGATGCAGTGAGGGCGCGCCCATTTGCGGGATGTGCTATTCTCCAGCTAGTCCAGAGGGATCGTATTGCATGGAGGCATGTGGACATCACGCATGCATCGAATGCCTCAATAACCAGGTAATTTAATTCTTTTCAGTCTATCCACTGTTTTTGCCTGATATGTAAAACATTAGGGCATCTCGTTCGGAGCAGTTAATCTTGTATTGTCGAAAGCAATTGTAATGATGACAGCTGCAAGAGTATTTCACTGTTTAAATGTCGTTTTTATTCCTGCAATATGAGTGGGAGGGGAATTGTGTTCTTTGTTTTTTGTTTTGTTTTGTTTTTTCTTTTTTTAAGTTTAACATTTTATATCCTTTCAGATAAGCTCGTCGATACGGAGTCGTACTCTGCCGATTGTTTGTACCACTTGCGGTGAGGCATTCGTCATGAGGGATTTCGAGGTGATTATTCTCAAATTTGACTAATTTCACTGTTCCATCATTTGATAATAGGATTTGCTTGTTAGCTTTTTGCGGCAGATTTATTTTTCTTAATTTCTAGTGGAAGAAGTTCCCAGTTGTGAAGGCAGAGTTCAGTTATGCGGATTTGAGTTGCAAGCCGCCACGGTGGTGCGATTGGACGAGACCTAACAGGTTAAAATGTACCGACGAAGCCGAGCAGTTAAACAAGCATATTTTTTTAGGGCCAAGGTGGTATTTTAGTGACTCTGTATCGTATAGTAATTTCTATGTGGCTTCTATTCTGAAAGGTTCAGCGCAATATGAAAACGATTTTCGGGCGCCTACCTATAATTTTTAAGGAGCACTGGTGTGATCTCGTATCACCGACAGGTTTTGGCGAGTGAGTAATTTGGCTGCGGTGGCGCTTATCTTATAGAGAGGTTTTCGAATTGGCAGATTTTTCTTGGACGTTTGTATTAGTAGCCATAATGTGGCTAAGCACCGGGAAGGTCGGACGTAGTAAAGCAGTCGAGGCGGCGTGCTGATAGGATAGCAGTTTTAACGTTTTTGACTCTTAGCCGCATAGCGGTAATCATTCAGTCGCAGCACAGCTGAATCGATATAACGCACTAGTAAGATGATGCAATGCGGTAACTTCAGCTATCACAGCGCGCCGCATTTGCGTTGTTCACGACGGCATCGGTGATGTATTTTTTGAAAATTGCAAGATTCTGATCATCACGAGTGATCTTCTTTTCGGAAAAATTCTGTTCAAGCACATCCTCCAATTTTCTCCTCTTTGGCGTGTCGCTTTACAGACCTAATTATTTCTTTATTCTTAAATTATGAGCGTAGAACTGCCTACTAAATATTTAATGCCTGAGGGTCTAAGGCTGCTTTAGTGCACTGTATTGTCACGTACGTACTGGGTTGTATGAGATCACTTCCCTGAAATGTCACATTGTTTGCCGATATGAGGTAGCTTTCTTCTTATTGGTACGGTTGTTTGATCTCATCGTAAAGCGCATGTGGTAACACTTTCTTTGTGTCTTCATTCGAATTCGTTGCATAACTTGGGTTTCGTTGGAAGCATATTTGATAAACAAGCACAATGTATATATATATATATATATATATATATATATATATATATATATAGCTGGCAACTTATTTCTTAAAAGCTTCATCTCAAGAGGCTCGTCTTATAGAGCATTCATGCCTGTATTCTTGAAGCAGAGAACTCTCAAGATCCGGGCAGTGGTAGTTTGACTTTTAAGCAAAGTAGATTTTCGCGAGAATATTATTTTGACAGCCCGGTGTCACTAGGAAGTGAAACGTACCACAAATAAAGAGAATCATTGTCATCTAGGTGGGGACAGGACCGAGGAAATGGCTGTGCATTGATAATGTCTCGAAGCAGGCTGATAGCAGAAAGGTTGAATTGAACGTGTATCAAAGCAAACATTTAAGGAGCTGTTAAGAAGGTGATGAGGCATTGATTTTTGTTGAATCACAATGGTTGAGGCACTCATGATGGGTGGTCGAAATCGCGATACGCCAGAGGATTTCGTGAAAGTCGAATCACTAGTCGAGAGTGCGGTGGCATTCTTCATGGCTCGAAACAGTGACAAGTACCGTCACTGCATAACACCTGACTGCGGTGGAATCCATAAGGTAGGTTCCTAAGTAGTCGCAAACATTCTGCGTTCTTTGCATGAGTGGGATCGTCGCACCATTATCACTTCAGTAGGCTAAGGAGAGTTCATTAAGGAGAGTTCATTCATCTGAATCCTCATCATCTATGCTTCATTTCCTCTATTCTAGATGCTTCATAGGTGAATTTTTCACGGATGAGTCACTGCTATGAACTCTCGATGGAAATTCGTTCAGGTGTGTTATATCTGTCGAAGTATTATTGACTGATGCAAATGTTGTATTATTTTCCAGGAAAGATTGACGGGTCGGAAAAACGATTATATACAACCTTTAGGCGTGAGAGTTTTTGAGATGACCGAGTTGAATTATTTAAGGTAAGCGTTGAGCAACGTTTGCATGCATGTTCGCTATGTGGGCGCGAGATCTGTACACGTTGTGGCAATGAAAATCATGGCTCAGTGAGTTGTGAGGAGTACAACACACTTCGTGAAGATGTCGATGCATCGGTCAGTCATTGGGTAAGGTGAGTGTTTTTATGCCTAATAATTCTCGAATGTAACTTACAGGGTTCCTTTCGTATTACCCAGATCTTCAATAAGAGGAGGTTCCATATAGTTGGTGGCGTATTCACACTGATAAAATTTGCATGTTTATTTGTAGCGGGAATGTAGTGTTTGTGGGTTGTCTATGGGAAGATTAGTCATTGAGAATGTTGTCATCTTTTATCGCAGATGCTACTGCTCTGCCAATAATTGTATTTAGCAAGTATAGAAGATGCATTGATCGAAGCAGGTTTTCCTTCGATGCTTCGGAATTACTTCCTCCGCTGCTAACGTTTGCGTTGCAAAAATTGCACTTAGATTATTGGGAGTGATAGGAGTGAAGTCATTGCATCAGTCATCTCTTGTCCTAGGGGCCACGAATGCAGTCATCGGCCCTCTAAGTTTATGTTGCAGTTATGGGAAGTGAGCTTCATTGTGTTAGGTGTCATTAAATGAAGCTAGTAGGTGCGTACTGGTTGTGATAATTTGCAGCAGGGATCCGGCACGTCGCCGTGAATGCCCAAATAATAAGTGCGGTGCCGTCATCGAAAAGCTGGCTGGCTGCAATCACATGCAATGTGAGGAGTGCAAGGTTCATTTCTGCTGGTTGTGCCGATTTGCGGTAATTTCCTCTTTTCTGTTTTATTCACAAATTTATTGGATATATTATTATTAGTGTTTCAAAGTTTCCTTCATTTGCGTTTATTTTCGACTAAATTATTTAGATAACTGTTGAGTCATTATGTGAGAGTTTCGTCGAAATAGGGATAAAGTTCATGTGGGGGAGCTTCTCTATGTGGATTTGCGCTGAAAGTAAATGATTTAGTAAGAGATGTGGTATTTTCCAAGCATAAATGTCCATAGTGGGATAAGGCATAGTTAGTCTGGCAGGAATGATGCACTGCATATTACCCTCTAAGGTTATGAAGCTTCAAAGTCGGTTTTCATTTGCCTTGAGAAGATGCTTCATCTGGCTGAGCTTCATTACCCTGAAAATTACGGAGGCGGCTTATTCATTTCCTTCCGAGCATCTCCGAAGAGCTGCTCTTTCCGCGATTGCTTGCCGCTTTCCTTTCATTCAACACATCTTTCTTCTTTCGTGACGAATGACTCCTAATTTTTAAAATAGGTGTTCTTTTTTTTCAGGCTAAGGAGTCGGGACCAGTATATGCACATCTGCAGAATATACATGGAGGCACCGGAGCGGATCAGGAAGAGTTGCTTCAGGGCATCGATGATCCCGCGATCCGTCAGTGGGTTCTTGCAGAAGCTGAAGCTGAGGGCGCCATTTTACAGCACGTTAGTAATAGCTTTTATTACAGCCTGATACTGGTTGAGGAAGGTGGGCGGAAGAAGTAGCTGGTCAGTATAGAGTAGTGAGATGTATGAAATGTGCATGTGTCGGAGTTTCACAAATTATTCAACCTGAAATGAATCGACCGTCTTTGTTATTCCGATCTGTTGTTGCTTCACGTTCGGGAGCGGTGATCCTCCTTTTCGAATTTGTAGATGAGAGTACACTTGAACTTTGCCAACACCGCTCTCTTCTTGAGAAGCTCCAAGCTCATCCTTCTCCTCTGATTCCGAACCTTGCCTCTGTCTCAAGATCCATCGAGACTCGAACCTCTAGCCTACATGATGACTCGTCCGGGCCGTTTAATTTGACGTACGTCAACGTGCTTCGTTCTTCATGGGTTGCACTTTGCAAGGAATATCATAAATGACCGAAAGATGTTAAGTACCGTACGACATTTTCGTTGAATCAGTGGGGCGCAATCTCATAGCAGAAGCGCTTATGCTGAAAGTTGATCCAATGCCACCGATCATGACGTAAAAAATAAATAAGGTTAGTTAATATGAAAAGTTGTCTACTCAGAACCGTCAGTCATTTTATGATAGTCCGTGCAGTGGGAGGTGAATGTTGAGTGTGGTTCAGTGGGCGAGTTAGAGTGCGAGGTGGTGGAAATGGTTTTCAAATAGTGGGAGTGCATCGGATGCACAAAACTGAGAAAGGGAGAGGGAGTCGAGTGAAACTATGAGGTAAATGTTTTCATGGAGTGAATGTTTACAGGAAGAGGACATGCCGTTGGAATTACTGAACGGTGATTGGTTGCCACGTGAAGACGATGAAATGTGGGATGACGAGGATGATACAGTAGGTGCATTTGAAGTGGCTCACGACGAATGGTTTGAGATTCCGTCAGAAGACGACGATATTGCATCGTGGTGATATTGTTTACTGAGGCCTCAGCAATCATTCCGCTAGCAAATCTCGGGTTTCATTTCGATATGACAATACGCGATCAGATTCTTTCTTGTTTGGAGGGCAAAATCCCCTCCGATGAACAATTTTTTTTTCTTAAACTTCTCTATTTATACAAATGTGTTCATTCATTTGATGCTCATATTCATTGTGCAATTGTTTTCTTTTTTCGATATTCATTGTGTGAGGGGAATTCCGTCATAGAGGATAATTTTCCGGAAAGAGAAGCTCACCAACTGTGCTGTCTATTGGAATACTTTTTATGAGGGAATCCTCGTTTTGCATCCCACTTTTTTTCATAATTTGATATATTAACATGTATTTGTGTTCGTTTATTCCATTCGGTAACTCTCCTTAGGCGGTAATCGTTTATTATTGCGCGAAGTTTTTTCTTCTTAATTGGGCATCTTCTGTAGAATCGCTGTGGTAACCTCGATGTTGAAGACTCAGGAATTCATCACGTTTTTGCATCGAAGTATGTAAGTAAATTTCCATTCGTGCATTCCGTTTGTTGTGCAGCATTTGCATGTTGCTGTTCATAAATGTTTTATTGGTTCGAACATTCGCCCATTATGTCTCCCGCAGTCTATTATAGAACCTCGGTTGAAATCGTGCAGTCTTGTAATCTTACATAAATGTCAGCATTTTTGGGAAGGTGGAGTGATTGAGTGAGTAAATTGGGGTGGTTTTTTTGGCTTACGATTGCTCCCTCAGTTTTTTTGGGAATGACCTTGACGATGGGAGAACTTCAAGACAAAGAGAGGCCATTCTGTTTCTTTGGGAGGGGGAGGGGTCATAGATATTTCTGCTGTTTACGAAGTTGTGGAGAAGATTTTATTCACGTTTATACGTTACACATTGTGTTGTGTACTTTCGTTTATGTAATTGTGGTTCATTCGTCTAAAGTATTCAATCGTCGCAGCTCTGTACACTAAGTTGTCATTTGTGCTTATATGCTTAGCCCAACCAATGGGTTGCCATTGATATAAAACTGTCCTGTTGTTGGTGCTTGGTCGATGTGATATTGAAACGTTATCAGTCGGTGAACGGAAGGGTTCATGCCAAAGTGACGACGACGCTTATTAGATGCGTCCGACTATTACTGAATAATCTGTAAGATGGACAGCAGTTGGGAACCCTTCAGGAAATCGCTGTCACTAGAAGTATTTAGAGATCAGATTATGATCTACTCTGGAACTCGATGCATATGAATAAGAGGAGGTGTGTTGCCCAATAACAGTAATAGTATGGGGGGGGGGGGCACATAGCTAACGTTCAGTTGCTTTGAACTTGGCATTTTTCCCTTAGACCACTTGCGCGAGAGTGTATCGAAATCGCAACATGAAGGGTTGGTTGTTAATCACATGAATGAACAGCACGTTTTTAAGCAGCACGGATCGGGGATTTGGAAGAGTTCAAGCTGATTGTAGGGAAGCCATGTTTTTGCTTGCCGTGAAGTAACAGCGTGGCATGATGAATTTGCAGCAGCAGCTGGGGCGCGTTAGAAGTGCTTCAACCAGTAGTAGCAGCATATGGAGCAAACAGCACGGGGTGGCTAGAAATCGGGGAATCTGGTGGTGCCGTTGAGAAGCCCATTTTTTTGGTAGAGGAAGGAGGGGTGGGATGGTTAAGTTTTGGTTGCAGTACTAAGATGTTGGCCATCCTTCGTACCCAAGGATGCCTGTAACCTAAGGACATTTCTTTACCTCTCGTTACTACTGTTCCACATCTCCTCCGTTTGTTTTGTAGTAGTAGGATAAGAAAATTCAACGGTGAGATTCAAGGTGTATAAGTTACATCGCAGAGCGAGGGTGTAAATGCGTTTTTCTTCCGTTTCTTGACAGTCGATGGGACTAGCGAGCACATCAACCTATTTAAAAGCCGAACTTGTCTTATACTCATTATAAAACTTTTTTGCCTAAGGAGCACTCCGCTGGGTCATGCAAGGCGGACTTGTGGAGCCATTGCTCCACTTTATAGAGCTTGTTAGTTTAACGGGAACTCAGCGAACAAAGTCATAAGAAGAGCGGTTTGACCATCTTCGATTGCACTATTTCCGCACGCCATCCAGGCTTACGAGTTTTACGTTTGCAAAGAACGTTGTGGGAAAGTTTTATTCGTGCGATTGCATGCGCATGTATCCACATGTTTGTTATGCCGCTTCGATTCTCGGATCGCGTCGCTTCAATTCTCAGATTATGATGGCTGAATTCACGAAACTTGTTGGTGCAGTTCACGTCACTGGATGACCCTCTTTGCGGTCATCCATCTGAAACCATCAGCAGAAAGTTGTGGACACTGAAATGTGGGGAAAATTGATTGACGAAGTTTCGATGACAAAGAGGGACCTTTCACGTTTTAAAGATTTCTGAAAGCAGTAGGGTTCATTAAAAATATGAAAACATTACGTTTCAAATGGACTCTTTTTTCCGTATCTCATGGATCTAATTGTTGAAATGAAGGGAATGCAGAAATCACTTATATTGCGAGCCCGTCTTGCTCGCTTTCAGCTGGTGAGATGTTGGCCGCATTCTCATTTACATCCGTTTGTTGCGCTTTGCGGAGGATGTTGGTGAACATTCAGTTTGTGGCGATGTATCTCCGTTTAAATGGCTCTACTTTTTATTGAATTATAATGACGACAACTCGTTAACAATGGAAAGTCGCTAAATGAATTGCCACTTCAACTGAAACGCTAAGAAATATGCAGAAATATACGAACGAGCAAGGAGACAAGCAACGCGCCAACATCGGCACTTATTCTCTTATGTGAAAGTAAAACTACTCGTTTGTTTGGAACGGCGTTCTATTGGAGGCACTCCTTCCAACGTGAATTCCGCCAGCATAGCGGTTTTGTATGTAATAAATTTCCCCCCACATACAGTTCCAGTTGCAATTATATCAACTTTGTAGCCTTCACTAGTCATATCCTGCTCTACGGCGACAAAGTCTACTTGGAATCATCTACGTCTTGCGTTGATCGCTGAAGCGAATAGATCGCCAGCGGTCATCTCACATACAGGTTTTCAACTCTGATAGTGAATTTGCATAGACGGACCCTCGCGCAGATTCTAAAGGCCGGTGAGAATAGCGCATCGTCGTCGTTGAGATATTAGATTGAGAAGTTGAGGGAACGAGCGTCTCGAGGGGACAGAGATCATATCCGTTCTTGAATGAATCGAAATCAGTTTCCGCGATCTTAGAGCGAATATTTCCTCAAGGAGTTCAAATTGAGAATATGATAGTTTTTGAATTTCATAACGATTGGGTGGGCGTCATTCAGCTCTTATTTGTGAGAAAATTTAGGCCGAAATCCCAAGTGGCATATTGGTGTGGCAAGGAGAATAGCCTAATGATGGGTTCTCACGAATATCCGACAGTTTGATCACTCATGTGTCATTGCTTTGAATGAGAGCCTTCCTTACAATCCGGCTGGTCAAGCCATATCCTCTCATTAATTTCCGGAAGATTACCCGACACGTCACGTCGACCTATTTTAGTTCAAATAATCCGCCTATCGTTTGCTATTATCTTCCCCATTTCAGTCGTTTCATCGATAGTCTGCGTACTAAATAGAGGTGTTATATGCTGTTTTTCGGCAATGAAACAAATTCCCAAAAGCATTTTCTGTTCCGCTGACATTCCGATGCTGCCTGCATAAATAACAAGCGCTTTTTAATCGCCAGTTTAGTATAGCAGCGTTTAGATTGCTATCATTCTACTAACTTGTCATTGCGATGAGCGGTTGGGCGGAGGTGGCTTCAGCGCTAATTTCAGGGAGTGTGATGTTCGGTCGCATATCTGCGCGATTAATCGCCAGTAGAACGATTTGGCCTCCACTGCCTTTGGACTTTTAACTCTCGAAAGTTTTTTGGAATTTTCAGTGCCATCTCTAATTCTGGAAGGCATTTAACTATATCATTTAGTCGCCTGTGTCATCTATTCCCCTCTTGCAGTCTTCTGCCTTCCCACTGATCCTCAAAATGGGTGGATTTAAATTTTGATGGGGAAGTCTCGGAGTAATAGATGATCTTGATGGTTCAGGTGCACGGTAGTGTATGAGTCCATAAATTGTACGCGCATTCGGTTCCTTTCAATTGCTTAATCCATACGTATTTACGCATACAACGAAGCAAAACGCTCTCATTTATGTCGAAGAGTTTCTGCTATCCGCTTTTCAGTTTTCACCATCGCTACTACGAATCGCTAATCCATTATGTGCTATTATGCACATATCCACTGTGGCTATTATCCCGACTTTTAATATTGTTGTAACATAAGCACCTGCATGCTGTGTCTCGATATTCGAAGGTGTTATGAAGCGGCAGTAAGGTGCTTTTCTGAGTCGCCTCGAATATATTTGCTCCGTTCTCCATCCCTGCTAAGATTTCTTCTATTTAGTAGTCTTTAATAATTCCTTCTCAATAACAGTTGCTTCATTCGCCGCAGGGAAGGGGTGTCTAGGCAATAAGCAGAGGGGACGAAAAGGGGAGAGGCAATGATGAACGGTAGAATAAGGAGGAAATTGCTTACTTTTGACGAGCTGTTTTGTCATTTTAGTTTCGCTGTTGCTGTTATATTTCGATCGATTCTATTTTTTACTCTTATCTCACCTTATTTTTACTTCCGAATTTCCCACTCGCCTTCGTCAACTCTATCAGCGCGTGTTGGCCTCAAATGTTTTGTATATTTCCGCATTTGTGGACGTCGCTTGTCGTTGTGTGTATAGACGCATACTTCTCTCCGTACTCCCTGTTCTCACTTGCTGTGTGCAATTCGCAAACTACTTGAAGTGATTCTGTATTCGTCAAAATTTTGTACGCAATCGGTCCTGCCCGAGGGAAGTCATTGAGCATCCGCTCTACCACTGGAGTTGCGCTAGTGCATTTTGTCGCTCTAAGCGAGAGCAGTTGATTTTGTACTCCGTCACACACTTGAACACTTTGTATCTGTTGGATCAGGTGATTGATATATCGTGCACGATTAATGAACTGAGAACATTTCAAAGCGCTTTTCGAAATAGCTTGGAAGTAGGTTGTACTGCAGGAGAAGCAAGGGGTGTAGGTTTTTGGATGTGCGACTCATACAATGGCTCGATTGCATAGGCCAACACATTATGCATTGTTTTGTCTATGTTTTTTATAATCGATTGCGTCGGGTCAACCATAATTCTTATCATAGTTGAAAGTTTATGGGATTTAGTGGTGCTGTTCAAGTGAGCTAAAAAAATTCAAATTAGGACCCCTCGGTCATCCCACTATCCGTTCAGGAGCGATTCCTTTAGAAGCATGGTTTTGCAGCGAGTTTTTACTTGATCCATTTCCATGTAATCGTTTCCGGTTACCAAGAAGTGCTACAGTGGTCTATGAATAGGAGGCGATAGTACCTGCTTGATGGAATTTTTTACTCTAAGATGAGGTGATTGTCGCAGTCTCAGTTGGTGTCGTTGACAACCGCGAAATCATTAAGGGGGCTTATGGGTGTTTGTCTCAGCTGTGAAATCCGATTTTTGTAGATTTTCAACTTTACTGAAATTCTCGACTCGTGCCATCCTTTTTATGATATAGTCTCCGAAAGTTTAAATGTTGTGATTCCCACACCGCATTCGCGATATCCACGAAGGTTTTTTGCTTTCCTTTTTGAGTTGTTTTCAGTGAGGGGCTTCAGGAACAGCTATACTTAATGTTTCCGAAAGAGTTCGGAATTTTCTCCAAAAAAACTGGCTCGTTTCGCCATGCAAATCATGCTCAGGTGCCGATTGACTATGCGAAAATGATTTCGGTTCATTTCTTTTGTCGTCTTTTCCGTCTTCCAATTATCCGCCTCACTTCAGTGGTCTTGTGAAAATTTCTGCGTTGTTTCTTCAGTTGTCTGTTGGAACGATATCTTAGCTACCTTGTCCCCAAAGTTTTCAGCCCACTTCACTCATCTTAAAGGTTTATTTTTTCATAGTGGATATAAGGGTAACTTTTGACCCTATCAAAATAGATACATCTACATTGGTTTCATCATTGTTTCAGATTTTTGCTGATCAGGTATTGAAAGAAGACGTTTAAATGACTCGTGGGCATTTCTGCAAGTTTAATTGTTACCCCTCACGTTAAGGTTGAACCTGGAGAGGGAAATGGCTGTTCACTATTTCACTGTAGATGTTTTAATTTCTTTGATTGCCATTCGAGCAACGTGGAGGCACTGTGGAGCTAGCTGGTGGTAATTTCGTTGCTGAGCTCATCTGAAAGGATATTTCTAGCTGATAACCTACCGAATTCATGCTAACTCTAGGCAGGCTCTGAAGGTTGCAGTCAGTAACACTCCGTTCTGGAATCAAGAACTACCAGCTTCGTTGTTGTCCATCAGTACCCATAGGGTGCACATTGTTCGTCGTTATTCATAATCAGTCTTATCGTATGGCGACGATAGAGCTTCTATGGAAATTTCCTCACAGCCTTCATTTGGAGGAAAATTTTAATTCTTTTTTCGCTACTTTTCTTTGATTTTTCATCGTTTTGCTCTCTTTTTTTCACGCCCTTCTTTCCCTGTCCAGTAAGGACCTAAATTGCAGCAGTATGCTTTATGAAAGACCGCTGTAAATTTGGTGACAGCTACATTTAGCTTTGTTCAGAAGTATATCTTACTTAATACCTCATTTCAGCAGCTGATGAATCAAAGAAGCGTGTTCGCAGGAAGGCGAAACGAGGAGCCGGTTTCTGCTGCTTGGGATTCGAGCAGTCACGAGAGCTTCTTTTCCCAAGCACAGCATGAGAACTCTTTCTTCGATCATGTGGACTCGCCGGAGTTGCAAAGAAGCTTCTTCACAGCAAGGAAACAAGAGGAGCCTTGTCCAATTGCTCGTGATGAGAAAAACTCGCACAGCTTCTTCAAATCAACACAGTGCGAGGAGCCGTTCTCTCGCAGCCCGGTCGAGCAAGGAAGTTTCTTCGCTCAAGGGAAACAAGAGGTCTCTTTTTGGATGTCTTGGGATGGCGATGGCATATTTTCATCTTTTTTCACTCAATTTCCCATTCACGGCCTAGCTTCAGTTGTTTAGAAGATCGCATGATCCATATAAGTCGCTAATGAGCGATTATTCAAAACGATATGGGCACATTGCTTCGTTACAAGTGGTTCACTGGTATAGTACACGTTGGATCTTTAATTTGTCGAATTGCCGAATTTAACACTTCCTAGTTGTCCTTTTATCATCTATATTGCCGGTGTTAGTGATGAGGGATGAGGAATGCAGGAATTCTGAATGCTTAATCTGCGTTATTTTATTGAGGTTGATATTTCTCATGTGGGAACATAGATTTCGTAGAAAAGTGGTGTATCTCATGTTAATTGATCGTGCATTATATGGCGGCGACTTTGAAGCAAGCTACCCTGGGTGACGAGTGGTTGGAGTAAGCTGTCACGTACTCGCTCTTTCTTGCCAGTTTTGTGGAGCATAACTGAACTTGCATATGGTTCATTACCATCGCTATTACCATTGTATCAAGCTTTCGAGAACACTTCATTCTTTTCTTTCATTCAAATAAAAGCTTTCGCTTTGTTGTTCTTTAGTTAGGTAACGTGTTGTTGAGAGCATTTTTGAAGGAAGATGGTTTCGCTGAGGATTCTTCAGACGAAGAATATCGGGAAGAAGGGAAAGTGGGAAGTGCAACTTCCGCAGGGGATCGTCTTGGCAGATGGTCGAAAGAGAGATCGCTTTATGACTTGGAAGGTGCCGTTCACGAATGCCGCCCAAAAATCGACAAATGCGTTTGGCAGTTCGACGCTATTCGGCAGCAGATCCTTGAGCACGCCCGCCAATTGGCGAATAGCAAGACGGATGCGTCGAAGGGAAGCGATCGGGTTGTGCGACTCGCGCTACGGAAAGGTAACTTTAGTGCTCCTCTTGGAATAAGCAATGGGAAGTGTGGTATGATGAAAGTGAGGCAGTGCTGTCGACCGATGGGAAAACTGACCCTATTACTGTTTCTGTATTTGATTGAAATTTTGAAGATCCACTCTTGGACTAGTTCGTTTCCCTCCAGTTAAATCTCGGCTAGAAGAGGTCATTGCTTTTTGGGTGTAAGCCGGAGTCGACCATAGCAGTCATCATGGCAATCTAAAATATACTATAGTTTGTCTAAATTGTGAAGAGGGAAGATTAGCGCCTATAATGTGCAGGGGTAAGTGCGGTAAACGACTAGGTGAACATTTCGTTTTGTGGACTCATAGAAGACTGGCTGTTACTGTGGCGCTGTAATGATTTCATGTATCACAGTAGTGATACATCATATCATTGTTTTAAAATAGCTCTATTTATGTTGCTTACTTTTTCGAGTTTCCTGTGTGAGTTCTTTGCTGATTGGTGCAGGGATAGTTTGTACATGATTTAGTAGTCCTCCCATTTTTCTGATACTTTCGAATTGCTTCGGATATATAGTCGGTTTCTTTTTCGCCCGCAGTAAATTCTTATCTGAGACGTTTTGATTGGAATTCTTTTATTGATATTATCGAGACGTTAGTTATTGTAAAGTAGTTTGCCAAGAAGGTTGTTGCGATCTCTGTAGATATTGACTACCAAATTGATTAGCATCTAGTTCATCTTGACCGTCGATCTTGCAAATATTTTAGATTGAAGGTCTGCGTAGGAGCTCATGTTGTATCATATTCAAATCTTACTTACACATTGGCGCTACCAGGAGATGTTTTTAAAATTTTCTTCACTTCAAACGAACACCATGTAAAGCGACTCTACTTGATCTAGAAAAGCAAGGTGATGTCACATGTAACGGAGTCGCTATTGTCTACATGCTTATGCTTGTCACCCATCTTCACTACACTAGTATCCTTGTGACCCTTCACTACACTAATGTCCTTTGTGGCTTCATGTTCGTAGTGTTAATGGCTATGCTGTATATTCATGAAAATGCTTATCACGCCATCAGCCAAGATATTTAACGGGACTGTTTTCTGATGGCAGCAGTTAGGTTGTCTTTTTGAATCTTGCGCTAGTCGAGCTACTCTTTAGTAAGCCAGTTGATAAAGTTTTGGTATTCAGCTAAGGAATATTGTTCCGTTTTGCTTGAATGAGTTGCTGATTCTGTTGTAGTTCGCCTCGAGTAGTGAGGGTATCGCTTGTTATCAGATGTATACGAGCAATTGCTGGGTTAGATGGCAGAAAGCTGATTTGTGCATAAGTATCGCTTGACTGTCGGGATTCGTTTGTTTTGTGCTGTGAGGGAGGAGGATGCGTTCTTCTTCAAAGGTGCATGGTAGCACGTCGTTGCTCATCGCTATGCAAGACCCGTGCAGGGGTATATTTTTGGAACAAGATCACTTGTTTTTCTGTAAGAGGCAGTTTCTGGTTCATCTTAAGGAATAAATTGATTTTCAGCCAATATGTTTACCTCTGAGTAAGTTGTAATTGTTTAGGGGGAACGACTATCTGTTTGGTTGCAGAAGAAAGCTGTTTAGGTTGAATTGTTGCGTCTATTATTTATCTATGATTCGCAGTCGATTTCACATTTTTGTTTTCCAAAAAGTGATTCGGAGTGAATTTTTACATCCTCGAAAAGCGCCATTTTCCATTATGAATGCATTGGCTCTTTTATAAATGAAGTTATTTATTTCTTAGTTGAAATTATAATATTGCAGTGAGCAATGTTTTTGTTGAAAATTACTTATTTTTGTTGCGTTTTTCTGTTTTTGCAAAGGTTATTTGTAATGGTGATCCTGGAAAGGCATTTTGGATACTGAGTGAAAGATTGATACGTTTTTAGTTTGAGTTGAGTTTGTTCTATGATTTGATTTGGTTTCTTCTAACGCAGAAGTGATCTGTCAATTCGATCGTCGTGTGCGGTGATCTGCTTCTAAAGGTGAACAGTAAAACGTCGGTGGAAATGGCAGCTGCTCCAGTATTCCCTGTTTTGGGCCTTTGGAGTTTTTTAGGATTGAGATGGCTGTTCAATAAATTAGCTTTTTTCTCTCTTTTTTCTTTGGATTTTTTTGGACTGCCTGTGATATTACTGAATATTGGTTGTCGTGAAGGCAGTTCACTATATTATTTGTGTGTGGCATTCTTGAACAGAAGTGATCTGTCGGATAGACCGTGAAAACTGAAGTCCTTCTTTGATAGGGCTCCTTCAGTCATAAAAACCAAAGTCCCGCACAGTAGTGTGTGATCTTTACGATAATCGCTTGTGGCCGCGCATTGCGACTTCTCCGCAGACCACTGCTGTGGCATTTGTAAGTGAGGCGCGGTACTGAGTGGGGGGTGAGCCGTCTCGTTCATATCGAGTTGTTCTAGACTGCGCATGTGTAGTAGATTGGGTCTCTAATAGACGGTGGTGTTGTCGGTTGAATTAGATCGCACCACCTGTGGCAGTGCTTGGGCTTCAGGATTGCAAAGTAGCTAGGGATACCCCGCCAACTGTTAGAAACTGTTATTTCCAAATTTCGAGCGATTGCATGTATGAACAGCCTTGTGAGAGTGTTCTATTTGTTGAGTGGTTGCTGGTCGCAGTGCTGGGCATTCCCGTCCCTCCACTAGGTTTCATACTGAATTCCCATAGCGGGAGGAAGATTATTCTATCTGTACCAAAGTAAATTTGCTGATTGTCGCCATCGTTTTCTGTGAAATTTCGTTAATTCCGCACATCAATGTTGTTCAAAGCCGACCTGCCTGTTACGGCATTTTCGAAGCGGAATTAGGAGCTTCTCATAATTTATGCTCCATCAGCCTCTGATGATCTTTTTCGGCTATTCACGCTGTAAGAATCAATTTCGAATATTTTTCAAATTCTCATCACAGCAGTCGTCGTAACCGTCTGAAACTCGGGTTGACCGTTTTAAACTTTCGAAGAGCATCCAGATGAACAAATGAAGATATCAAAGTCCTTATCCGGCTCTTGTCGATTCTTGCTTGTAGGTGCAGAGGTTGACGGCCATACGTGGTTCGTAAGAAAACAGTTCGGTTTCCAGGCTATGTTACAGCAGCATTGTTTCGAGTGTTAATTTTGACCACATGGAACGCAGCTCTTGTAATTGTTGCAGAAGCCTACTGAAGAGCATAATTTCAACCGGGCAGTGATCTGGCAGAATAGTGACCAGCTGGAGTCGGTGGCTTGCGTTTGTGTTGAGGACAAAAAAAGAGATATTGGCATATATTTAATGACGAATAATTTGAGATGTGACATGATTTTTTTGCAGATAGATCAACGATGGCCACTGAACCGACTTGTAGATCAGGCGACCTGGTACAGAAGGCAGCAGCTACGAGGTTTAGCATTTTCACGTCCGTTCCTCTCCCAGTGAATTGCTTTTCCTTTCACGTCTTCTCCTGTTTGGCTAGCAAGTTTTCCTCGAATTCTCGAAAGTTTTTAAATCTTTTTCGGAATCATTAAGGGGAATCTGAATTTTTCTGATTTACTTCAGTTAATACTTCTTTATTTAATATATCTTCATTCTTCACTTCCTCTTAGGACTGCGGAAATGAGCTAAGAAAAGCGCTATCGCTGTCATATAATGAGCCTCTTATGCTCAACGATTCAACGATTTCTGTCTGTCTCTCCGGTTCCTGTATCCTTTTCATCTCCGGTTTTATATCCTCTCATTCGTGCTCCTGCACTTTCTCGAAATCCGCAGCACAAACTCGAGACGATAGAATGAGTATTGTGGTTACTCGTAATCTACATTTTGGAGGTTTTAGGCTATGAAAAAGATGTGACAAGCTACAGCCATTTTCCCACGAATATTGCAGGATAGAGTTACCGGTTTCGCCAGCTCTAGTTCCTATGATTTATGAAGCACAGAAATTCGGCATCGTGAACGAGGTTGCGGTGCTTTGTGCATGTGTGGAACTCGATCCAATTTTTTCAACATGGACGGATGAGAGTGTTCGTTGTTCTTGATGTGCATGAGTTTTTTTTGCGAAGGCGCCCATAACGCCACCAAAATCGTTTAAAAAATTTCCGTGTCCTGAATACTGTTTGGAGTAGTGAGTGGCAGTTTGACGCTAAGTAGTATTAATTACATCACTGACGCCACATGTGAGTCGGTTGTTGTGAGTGTTTAGTTTCCCCTGTGGGAGTATTCTGTTACTTAGCAATCAATTACCTGTCCTTTACCTCCGATAGTATGCAGGAGTTCATCCATAGGTGGCATTTGCGGCAGGTGCTATTAGTGCTAATAGCAGCAGAAGTAAACAGTTGAGGAGGGCGTAACTCTTTTATATGTCCTCGATTCAATTCATTGATGAAGGATAACCCATCGTGTTGTTGAATGGCTATGTTCCATATTTCAGGAAAAGTGGAGCGCGAGTCTCTCGTTGATGCCACTCACTTTTCATAGAGGCGACCCAGTTACTTATATTTTGGTAGGTGCTCACACCAGATTTTGCCATTTTCTTCATCTCGAAATCTGTCATCAAGCAAATGAACCACAGGAACTGTATTGGGTGCAGTCTCAGAAGATCTGATGTTTCGATCTTGAAGCCATTGAAAATAGCGATTGAGAATGTCTTATGAGCTCTTTATTAGCTGCAGTTTTCCGGCGTTTTCCGGATTTTGTTCGATTGGCTCAAAGTTTGCTGATCCGCTGTCGTCGTTGCAGAGTAAGGTGATAAATGAGTCCCACGTAGAGCTTATTTCTCTGTTCCACTTGTCGAGTTGCATACTTGCAGGAAATTGATTATTCGGTATTGAATCTCGAAGTCGTGGCAGAATCATCAGATTCTTGATCTTGCATCGTAAAATAACGAAGGTGTCAGACACTTGAAGTTGTAGGGAAATATTTGAATCCTAGATTAAAAATCAGGGCGCCAAATAATTGGAATTGTGAGCAGTGGTAACATGAGAGCTGACAAGGTTGCCTAATTTTATGAGTCTCATTGATTGATAAATAGCCTTTATGAAGTAGATGGAGAGTTGACTTCTGTGGAGTAGGTGAATCAGAGACGAGCGTTGAATTTCTTTTTTGCTTTAGTTATTCAAATTTTCTTTCATGTCACCTTCATTGCTCTATCAAACATAGGTGAAGGATAAGGTGGAGTGAGGATTTAATCATATTTATGAATGAAGTTTTTAGCTGCTGCTTTAAGATCTGTGATCAGTATATGTCACATAGCGAAGCTTTTCGTAAACGATGGTGTGTGGAGAATTCGATTGACGAGGCGAAAATAAAATCTGCTTTCAAAACGGCCGACATTATAGTAAAAGCGGTGCGGGGATTCAAGGTGACTGCTTACTTTTGCTGATCGTTGCAGTTCTTTTCTGAAAATCCCCTCACTTTTTATACTCGTCTTTCTATTTTTTGTATGCTGTACCTTTTCTAAATGTTAAGTGCTAACGCAAAGAGAAACACGATAAGTTAGTTTTAGAATTAAGCACGTCAGATGCAATTTAAGCGTGTAATTCATATTTGAATCTCCACAAGTACACAAATCCCTTCATGTTTTTGTTATGTTTCCAGAATTTTCAGTCCTAAATAAATCGTCTTTATTCCGATTATTGTATTGCCGTATGGGCAGTTCCTTCCCCACCATACTGGTTGTATTGCTTTCAAGCCACCTTGAAATCGACTTATGTGATTCGCTCATTATTGCTTCAGAACGGAAATGATTGTAATATTTAAGGCAGACTGGTCATGTATGAGCTGCAAATTCGATTTGCCATCGGTTATCGACTACGTCCCATGGATATTCCGTGATGTATTCAAAGAAAACATTGCTGTTTACAGTGGTCTGCAAAAGAAGGGCTATCTCGACCTCAAAACGCAGAAATATATAAAGGTTTTCGTTTAACCGGATATTTCAAACCTTGCTTTTGATAGTTTGCTTTCATCTTAAATCGCTGATAATATTTCTCATATGAAAAGAGGGCAGCTTTATTTATTGGGTTATGGAAAGTTTGCTAGAAGAACCATTTGCGCTTTTCGGTGTTAACTGTATCGGTCGTTTGCTAAAAACAAGCGTACTCCTGTTTCGTTGACATTTCACGGCTGCTCGATCGCTGATCTGAAGCGGTCGACAAAGCGATCAGATATTTCTCCTTTGTTGAATCATGAAACGGTGAATTTATATTGAAATGTTCTACTGAATTGTGATCTTCTTAGCCGCACATTTCTGCATGTTAGACGATATATAAGCACATTATCGGGAATGGTTCATTTATTCGTACGTTTTATTGGTGAAGGCAACAGCGCGAGAATTGAAGATCAGGTGAGATATCCGTTTAGTTTGCAGAGTATAACAGCATTGATGAAATTTGTTATTCAAAAACTCTTAATGTTGTAATGTAATAACTGCAGTATTCATTTATAAAATTTGGTGACTTGTGAGCGTTCTTGCATCATCAGTAGGTATTTTGTCTTTACTCTCGAACTCATCGAGAATGCTTATGACTCAATTAAGACTTAATTAACACTGAAGCACCCAACGTTTTCATATTGCATTATTTACCACTATTGCTTAAACGATCCACGGATTTGCAACCATTTTTCCCTAGAAATAATCTAATAGAAGATGGCAAGTAGGGATGTATTTATGCTATTGAAATATCTGATGTGTATTCTAGTTTAGAGCTACATAAACTAGGTAAGAATTGCAACTCTTTCTTATAGGTTTGCTCCACATCTGTGCTGTCTCTTTTCGGCGAGCTTCCGGAATACATTGTATATGCACGTCTCGTAGAGAACCAGGCAGTGACCGTTATGGCAGCCGATGCATCATGGGTGGCAAAGACCGCTGATCCTGATGTACTGGATGCTGCAAGAAAAGTTGTTTTTTGCTGCTGATTATTGCAATGGGCACTAAGTTTTTCGAGCGATTTCGCAGACTTTTTCAATTTTTTAACCTTCACGCAAATAGAAATGTGTAATTTATAGGAAATGTCAAGTTGTGTGGATAGTTATACCTGTGAGATATTACGACATGTGTGATCTTACCACGAAGCAATACTTCTAATACTTGATTGCTTCAGGTATCTCGCTGAGGTCACCGGTTGATCCAGAGCATCGTTCGAAAATCGATTCTTAAGAGCAGGGAGGAGGTGGTTGACTGGTGATAACGTTCCGATTTTAATTTAGTTGACATTGTCCTTTCTGGGTAATCTAGGTGGTATTCCTGAGTATGATGGTGGTATATTTGATTCAAATTATCATTAACCTTCATTTAGCATCAGTAACAGTCAAAGCGTTTAGGTGCATTCTCTTCTGCGGTTAGATTAGAAAGCGTCAGTGGATAACGAACGTCGTATTGCTGATAACATTTTGTCTAGTGTTAGCATAGAATACGTTTAAGATAGAATAATTTAGAGGTCAGTGGAAATTTTGAACATTTTAGCGCCGATTCATTGCGTTTAATGTGTCGATGGGTCCGACGGCAAAAGCGATGTTAATAGAGCACATGGAGCGTCTGCGACTTAAGGTCATTTATCTTTTTGTTTCTTTCTCTTCATCTCGCGTGTAGTCTATGAAATGGTTTATTGCGAATGAGGTTTTTATATCTGTGTTAACATTGAGGACTATTCGTGAAGTTCCTTCCACTGAGTCTGATTTTCGCGTAGCCTAAAAATTAATCAGAGTGAAGCAACTCGTTCCCCGCTGATTGTGTGACCTGTTCATAAGGAGTTAGCATGAAAAAAAGATATATCATTTGCACATTATCGGCTCTAATTTGAAACGTCGATGAGTAATTTCTTAGCAAGATGGAGCTAATAATAATTGCCGGTCAAAAAACCTGATTCAAGTTTGGAAAATGAAGCGCTTATCTGACTTTGAGTCATGAAGTTATCTTCGTGCTGAAAAATTTAATGGTTATCACATATTGAAGGTCGATAGGGAATGTCATATGAACGAAGATCTCAGAAACGATCCATATGGACGGCTTCAAATTTTCGTCACAGCTGAAAAACTTCATGCGGTAAAAAACGTCTTTGGTAGATTGTTCGATTCATTTTTGATTAATTACCCTCCAATAAGTGCTTCGGATTACATATTTTGCCACGGACTTTCTTTTCCTCTCTTTTTCTGCCGCATAAATCGTTCGTTTTGACCGGACAAAATCGTTATTCCTCGTGGAAATGCTAAGATATGAGTGTCTTTATTACCACACTGGAATGAATGCTGTATTTTTTAAACTTTTTTATTATAACTGTTGGATTTGCAACTGGTTATTTGCAGCTGCAAAAATACATAGAAGAACATATAAAGCCGCGAGTCGAACTGCTGAAACGTGAAAGCTTGGAGGCACCAGTGAGCGATGCCAACTATATGGTTCGTATTGACAATGTTGACTGCAGTCGTCGTGACTGAAACAAACAGGATGTGAAGGGGAGGGAGGAATGAGGTTAGGGTGGAGTTGACGCTGGTTTAAGGTAGACGGGTCCTTATTCTCAGCAATTGGAGGGGAGGGGGATGGCAGCACATGCAAGCTTACACCGTTTTTTGGTTTCATTTCCATTGCAGAGCGGCAATGTTGTAGGAAGGTATTATCTTACGAATGATAAATGACGGGTAGCGGTCGACTTATGTCTAGAGGATGAAGTTCTTTTATGCAACATATTCGTTAGCTATCGTTGTTCGGAAACAAAAAATCGGTTCGTTGGCCGTTGAAGTTTTCATCGCAAATAGTTGTTTGTCCTCTTCAGAACTTTTTAGAGCGAGTTTTCGCATTATATAATACTAAAAAAGAAGAAAACAAAGTATCACACCAATTCGTTTACCAAAGAACCTCTTCGTTATCCATAGTTTTCAAACAGTGCGTTGGACTGCGTCCTACTGAATATTACGAGAAGTTTTTACTGAAATCTATCAAGTGTCCTCCCTCTTCCTTCCCTCCCACTCCGCAATTTATTGCATGCAGTGGCATTATATCTAATATGTTGTTTTCCCTGGATAGAACGGTTTCGTTGTGAAATTTGAGAGCAACGGAAGTGATTGGTTTAACTGCAAAAAGCGTATGTGGCAACTTTTTCACTGTCCTCCTTTGTTTGTTCGTGATAACCAGTCGATATGTCGGCTTTATCGCTACTTTTTATGCTGCACCACAGACTGTGGTTTAGCATTGTGCTCAACGTTTCCACGTTTGTCGAGGTAATATTCATCTTTATCCTACTGATTGCATCTTCGCAGCATTATTCAAGGTCTAAATCAGTTTTTTCGCTAAAAGAGGTGTGATCTCTCGCGATCTGTCTTAAGGAGAATGTTTGATAGCAAATGGAGTGAATGGCGATTTCTCTTATATAAGCCTTATGAAGGTCATGTTTATTCTGGATGCTGTTGTGAATTGATATCTGTAAAAGGTGATTTTTACAATCGTTCGTTGCAGGTTCGCATCGGTGCTGGTGGTATGATAAATCATTTGGTGCTCCCTGGCGATTCCTGCTCTGCTGAATCTCCCGAGAGCTGTCAGTTAGGTGGAACGGGTGGTCATCTTCCAAACAAAGTGCTCGTAGGATATTCTGGATTGGTTGGTTAACAGTTCCCATTTCAATATTGATTTAAAATACTTTTTGACTTAGGCTCGATTTGTCATTGGTGATTCTTCCTTGAAATCAATCTTTGCTTCAGCTGTATATATGGAAATATTTGCGCGCTGGTTGGGTAATACCTAATTATTGGAGATGCAGCACAGCAGCAGTAATGTGCTATGAAATGTTGAAAGGGTAAATGAGTGCGAGCTAAGACTACCTGTTCGGTTAATTTCGAGTTAGTTTTTCGGACTGCTTATTTCTTTTTAGTTTCGCTTGTCGTCTTCTTTTTGTGTTTGAAGTAATTTATGTCTTTTAAGTAATAGTTTCATCAGTGCGGTTTTATTGTTTCAGGATACTGCACACGTTGTTTTCACTTGAATGCCCTCAACATGTTTTGTACTTGGAGTGAGTATTCGACTCCTCTGGCGTTGTCCGGCACGATATAGAAATGACAGTTAGAGCTTGATTTACTAGTACTACCTCGTTCATCTACTGATTCCTATTCACGGGGTCATGCATTAAACTGCAGTGTCAATATTTCATTTTCAAGTCTGAGCTCCTGCGCCCCGAACATTATGTAGATTAACGCCGTAGTGCTTATTTTTGAAACCGCACGTTCCAAATTTTGTGCTAACTTTAGTAATTTTTGGGCTTACAGTGGGAATACCCCGATACCGTCGAGGAAATATGGCAGCTTTTCATACTCCTTTTTCTGAAGTTTACTAGCTGTATCTGAAGCGACTTTATCTAATAGGTATTCTCAGCAAGCATGCGATTTCTTGATCAGTTCGCCAAAGGAGAGATTGGAAACGAGTCCAGGCGGCCGGAAAAATCGCTGCTCCGTATAACGTGAGCAGGGGAGAGAGGCTTCTTTCACCTATTTGAATAAATGTCAACGTTGTTTGACGTGCTTTAACGAGATAATACCGCTGTCATGGTACCACAGCTGCGGCTTAGCTAAACTTGTAAGCATCATCTGCAAGATTCAAAGCTGTCATTATGTGGGAATGAATCAGCGTGATATGGGCAGATGAAGTCTTTGCTGCGTTATTGGTCGGGAGGCAGCTGCAGTTTTCCTGCCTGAAGCACTTGAAGATGTTCGTCGTAAAAAAACAATTCCGTGAACAGATCGCCGACTGCTAATCGTTTTGTTTACACGAATGACGCGAGCTAGGTCCTTCGTTGGTTCTCGTGTTCAAAGTATAGATTATTTAGGTAGGGGTGTAAGGAATAGATGAATTGTTATACCGACAGTTCAGATCGAAAATGCGTATACGAGAACGTTGCTGAAAAAAGAACACTTGAAGTTAGGAGAGAAGTGCTTTCAACGGAAACGAAAGGAAATCATCGTTGAATGAACAAAATGTGATGAACGAGAGCGTATTATGAAAGGACGGTAGGAAATTAATATCGTTGAAGACAGTTTTGAAGTAGTAGTGTGGAAGACTGTTGAGATTGCTTACAGGGACGATTCAAGAGACGAGTTGGCTGAAATAGGTCCACATGGACTGTGATGCTGCGTAGGGACAGCGCAAAAATGCTGTTCGTGGAATCATTAATCACACACAAGAATATTGGAGATTATATAAAAGTATTGGCGACATGAAGGGTGTTATGTTTCGAGAGGTGTAGGGATATGCGATAGCAGTTCATGATTGCTAGGGAATTCCATGTTGTCGTCTTCTGATGTACTCACAGTTACGTATTGGGTCAGTTGCGCTTAAAAGTTCACCTCGAATCTAGATGGGAAGAATGGCGCAGTTTCATGTGCTGCTGAGAAGATTTAAATGATGCTCGTGTACTCTTTATGGCGTCGTTTTGGTCTACTTCATCTGAATAGTTGCGATTTTGGGCAACATTGCATTGAGCGGTCGTCGCGTCATTCGAAGGTCGTCTATGTCTCACATTGAAAAGCCGAATACTTCGAAGTACATCTGTCGGCGTGTTACGCTGCGCTGCAAAGCAGAAGTTGCTGTTGGGTTTGCAGCGCCAGGTTCGGGATCTTCTCAAAATGAGGAGTTTGAGGAGTAATGCGATCGAAAGGAATCTTCATCTACTGTGAGGTTTCTTACAGAACTGAAATTCCTAAGCCTTGAACGTAAGCAACATATTCTCGGCCGTTTAGGTGAATTCTTCTGTTAAGCCGAGGATCTTGTCGTAGTGCTTCCGGCTCATTGTTTAAATGTTTTCAATTGAGGCAATTATTTATTATTGGTATTGTGGCACGGCAGTGACTAATCGACACATCGTGAGACGTTTCGTTGGCGCCTAACTGCGTGTTGTCACCTGTGGGCATGAGTGCGTCGAATTTCGCGTGGGACGATGTCGGAAAGGTTGTTAAGATCTTCTCATTTGCCGTGTGGTTGATCCATCAGCGCTATTAATAAATTGTAACTGCAGGTCCCATTGGATGTCATTAGACGCGTTCAAAAGCACTTCAGAATAGACGTTCGTTGGTATCGGCGCAAAAGTTATCGTGAAGCGTACCTCCTGGTTTGTTATACGTTCACTTATATACTTGTGCTGTGCTCTCAGTGAAGACTCAACTTTTAGATGCATATCCGTGATGCTGATTGTTTGTTAAAGGATATCAGGCAATCGGACCTGGTATCCTTTAACAGTATTCATTAACAAGATGTACTACGAAAGATGACGAGTGAGGTTTCGTGGCCATTCGCCTCAAAGAGACAACTCACCGAATTCTCCTAAATTGAGCAAGCACGCTTCCTTATTGAGACTTGAGACAGCTTGTTCATGCTTGAATCAAGGAATGAGTGTTTGTAATTACGATGCATAGACCGCATGTTTTGGGTCACGGATTGTTAGAGAAAGCTTAGTTACGCTGACTATTTCATTATTCATTAGACGGCTCATGCTCCATGTGAAGGTGTTAAAAGCATTATGTTATGGCGCTTACGGATTTTTACTTGTTTTTTTAATGCAGTGCTCTGATGGTCTGAAAGGGAAACTTTTCTATTACGTACAGCGCTTATTCAAATGATCTTGTATTATTTTTTTTGCTCCTGTTAAGGTCGTATTGGGGGGGGGGGGGGGGGGGGGGGGTGTTAAGGTGGAACATTTGTCCTCTTTCCGCAGAGGTGATGATTGACTTTATAGGTGAGGGAACAGGTCATGACTGCGACCTTCTCCTCCCTCATCTGCTCAATCAACCTTCCCGTGCGAAGGCGAACAACTGTTTCATGGATGCGCCTTCGGAAGGGGATGAGCGTATTGCTTATGCTGAGAAATCGATCAGAGATGTGTTTTGATCTCTAGAACTAGTTACAGTTGCGACATGTGACCCAAGAACAGGTTGAGTTGGCTTCAACGATACTCGCCAGCAGGCGCAGGGACTTGCAGTTTTCTATTCAGATGTTCGATCCCTCAAAAGTTCGTCTTTGTGGTTATTTTTTTCTTATCATTGATTGGCGTAAACAGCGCTTTTATATCTTCCCGAACGTCTAACAGTCTCCTCATTTCCTCGGTCGCCCGCTTCTAATATTTCTTTTTCCATTGGATTTAACTTCTTAATTTCCTTCATTTACCCGAACTCGTGAAGGATCAGCATGTTGTGCTGCTTTATCCAACCATGATTGTAAGTAGAGCTCGTTTTCGCATGTCTTTTATTTTTGTATGATTCTGACCCATTTTATACTAGCCGCCATACCCATTCTATGGGGAGATGAGAAGGGATTTTGGCTTCGATTTCTGTCTAAATTTATTCGGCGTTCTGACGGTTTAAAATTTCTGCTGTACATGATGACCCTTGAAAACTTAAATGAGTTTTAAAAGTAAATAATAGAGGTTTTCCTATTTTTTATTTTCTATCTGTAGCAAACATTCGTCTTATATCGTCTTACATTCGTCTTATATCTTATATTTGACGGCCACTTCAAATGGAATCGTCAAGGAGGGGAAGGGAGAAGGCTAGGAGGATCAAAACTTCTCAGTTTTCTGCCTCGTATCTTTTGTAGTTCCCACCAGGAATTTATTTTTTATGCTCCTAAGGAAGCCCTTCAGCTGTTTAGTCTTTGCATCTGAGTTGATCTGCATGGCTCTAAATTTGACTATTTACAGGGCGAACGTCAATTTTCTCGAAACATCTTCAGACAGGTAGGAAACTGAACTTTGCTGCATCACTTTGATAACAGAATCTTCAGAAGCAGAAAGAGAAAAAGGGTGATGCGATAGGACGGAGTTTTTATATTTTCGAAAATGTGTCTGGTAGACTTCTGAATGTGTTGAGTTTTCATCTCTTTTGGATCTTTTTTTGCACAAGGCTTTTATTCGGAAACCGTATGTCGTATTTCAGTTTGAAACGAAGTTTTCAGGTAATCCCTCCCATCACGGAAAAAACAAAATTGGAAATTTAGAGCCATTAAAAGCCGAAGGAAGCTGGTAATTCCTGTTATGTCCGTCTACGCTTGAAGTTCACGTTTGCACAGAGCTATTGCGATGATGAAATTTGTGGAAGCATCTAGACCCTTGGTGGATCTTTGTTGCACAAATCTGCATCTGATCGTTGGGTGACTGACATACTTGGCTATTGAAATGGTAGGCAGAAGGGGAAGGGAAACAGTCTGTTTTGAGATTGTCACCAGAAAGCGGCAGTGCTTTTGTTTAGGTATTAGACTGCAGCCCTACCCGAAAACGTTCACTATTCGAGTGTCCTCTCGAACGCCCTTCTCAAATGTATTCGAGTGTGCAAGTCTTTGCCTTCTCAGCATTTTTGATAAGAGTCTAAAGACGGAAAGATAGAGTGGTGCTCCCACAGCGTCGTGAGACAGGTTTATCGGCAGTGAAGTGTCGATTTAAGCAACAGTGCTTCCCTATGTTATTGTTTAAGAGTAGCCATCGCGGGGGAAAAATCGTCCTCCGAATTTTATGGTGAAAGCCAACTGACTAAATCCATCTTTACTCGACAATACTACTAAATCTTATTGCTGTGTCGCTAAACAAGCCTGTTTTTTCCATCAGCTACCTCCATTCGTAGCTGCGCGTTTTTGCATAGCTCGAACGTTTGACCATATTATTTATATGGAATATATAGGTTGATTCAGTGAGCGTTGAAAGACTCGCATTTGAGTGCTTTTGGGTCGCTCAGTTATTCTTTTATCTTGATCGTGTAGACGAGGATGTAATATGTGCAGCAATTTGCTCTTATCGGCATATGTTTGGATTGGATTTTGCGAATGTTTGAACAACGTTCACACGATTTTCGGTTTATGGATTTGTGTTGAAGATCGTATTTTACGATTTGGATGAGCACATGACATCGGATGATTTGCGTTCAGCGACGATTCCATTATTGGAAAAAGTTAACATACATGTTCGAAACGAAGATGTCTTTGTTTTATACAGCAGGAGCTACCCGTGCGAAGATGAGAGGTTAGAGTGCGCTTCAAACTCGTCCCGTTCCATTGAGTCCGGTTATTTTTTTCTCCATTATTTTTGAGGGTCGAGAGGATGCAGCTAACGGGCTCGACAGACGTAGTGGTCTTAGGGCAAAAGTTTACGGATGTGATGCATTTTATGCAGACTGTTTTATATGTAATTGCAAGTTTCTTTGCGAAAGCGTTCGAGCAGCATCCTCCCTACCTATCTGATATTACCACTCTGAAAGCCGCCGGAGCTAGAGATGTGGAAATGATTGAATAGAGATTATGCCACAAGATTATTTTTTTACAATGATATCCGTTGATGGTCGAAGTCGGGGTAGGCAACTTTGGTTTAATCCGCCTAGTTCTCATTTCGCACAGTTCAAGCAGGTGATGAAAAATGAATCTTTAGTTCTAAGATTCATACCAGCGATATTAACTGAAGAATAAAGGCATCATAACGCTTATCTTTCATTTATCGTTAGATCTATGAAACGTGTTGGTTGAATGATGAAAGGGTTTGATGCAAGGAGAGGAGGGAGGGGAAGGCTTAAAAACAATCATTAAGTGACTTCCTCATGCAAACTTTATTAAGTTCAGTCTTTTTTGCATCTCGGGTTGAGCTTCTGTGCCGCAAAGCAGTTCGTTGTTGATTCGTTCCTCATTGGTCGAATGAAGAAATGCGAACTATCGCTCACCGCGCTACGTTCGTGTTTCCGCCATACTTTTTCGATTCGAATCCTGAGGTTGCGGTGTCATTAAAAATGCTGCTGACTTTGCTGCTTTTTTTGAATTACCACATCTATAATCGACTTTTCTTCTATCTCTTTGACGATTTGATTGAGGAAACGATAGGTTAGGGTAGCGCTGCTCAATAGATAGACATCATATAATTGGCAAAATGCAATGGTTTTCTTGGAGGATTGGTCGACGACTGATATAAAGTAAACAATTTTCAGGAGACGTAAAAAGTATGAGCGGAGAATCGCTTCTTACTTGGAAAATATTGGGAGAAGTGCGAAAATCATAGAGAACAGGCACTCTGATGCAAAGGTATTCAGTGAAGAACCCAAATGTATGTTTCGTTTTTCTGTATCATTATTACAAAATCATTTTTTTGGTCGGTGAACGCTAATTAGATGGACGTTAGGTACATTGCAGTGTTTTATTTTTGGTAAGTGACAAACCGGTAAGAGTTGGTGGCGTTTCAGATTGTACACTAAATTTCAGCATATCGTTTTATATTGTCTTCATCAAATTTTTCCGATTTCTTTCTTCTATTACTTGTCTCTTAGTATTTCCGTTTTACGCAAAAGAATTCTTGTTGGTGGTTTGCACTGGTGGTGATTGACGGATGAGGGAAGAGAGTTTGTGGACGTCACAATCTCTGCTGCCAACGGGTCAGTCGCCTTGATACTTCACGGCTTTATTGCGTTCTTTTCTTTATCGAGCGAGTTCTTTATAATTCTCTGTGCCGATTAATTCTAGACGAGCGTCAACTGCCGTTTAATGTCCACGTCAATAGCGTGTCTGCCGAATCGGATCTTGAGATGAGCGCATCCGTCCACTTTCTCAATTTTAACATTGGTGTCCGATTCTTTGATGCCATCATGGAACATTTACGTACGCATGCACCATTATCAATGGGAGAAATCTACGTGAATTCCGTATGTCGTGCACATTATCAAATTTATGGTTCATTTTGCATGAAGTTTCGAACGGTAGAGACCGTTGCGCGATGAAATCTGGTAATGGACGCTCGTTACGTGAAGTCCTTTTGGCGTTCTTTAATGCTGAAATTCTCTAAAAGATGCATTCGTCATTGAAACACAAGTCGACATTCTTATGCAGGTGCTGGGGACCTTTAATGAAGTGTTTCCTACAATTACCATTGGATAAATTCGCTTAGTGTTTTTTTTTGGAGTGGCTTTTCATTCCCTCATGGTTGTGGGAGGTTGCTTTGACGTGTTAAAGGGAGAATGGGGATGTGGAGGAAAGCGTCAGCTCTGAAAATTTTTCCACCAGTGCAGATGGTGGATGTAAAATACGGATATACGAAATATTGCTTATAAATGCGGAAGTGAATATTCTTTTTCTCTCCGATTTTTATAATGGGCTGATAGAAATTTGCTTGAGACTCAGTTAAGAATAGGGAGGTGAACGATAAAGTGTGCATTTCGATGTAGTAGACTATTCCGTCTTATGGAAAGTCGAGACGGGACACCCCGTTGCATTCCATTTGTTTT
The DNA here is from genome assembly GCA_037576465.1 of Parascaris univalens. Classification (NCBI taxonomy): domain Eukaryota; kingdom Metazoa; phylum Nematoda; class Chromadorea; order Rhabditida; family Ascarididae; genus Parascaris; species Parascaris univalens. The sequence goes on from CM075173.1 coordinate 164,243,816, forward strand.
ACGCACATGACATATGTGGAATGTCTTCCCGCCCCGTGCTCTCCAAAACTGGGGAAAATGCCCCACAGTTCTTGAGTTGCCAACGGTGACTGTGTATTCCATTCCGAGTAAACTGTGAGAAAATGGGAATTTTCGACTGTAACGTACAAAATGGTGCTAATGGGTGTGACGTAAGAATCCCGTTTCCAATTTTCCTGCCAAAGTCGATCTAATCCAAATTGTTCTTCGACGATTTTCTTTAGCGAACTAGCTGCCTGAAAAGGAGGAATATGCTGGTAGCTACGCAACTTTCTTAGCGTTTCTACCCCCGAAATTGCTTATCGGCAAGATCCTTAGCCTCCTGAACATCCAGTCTCCGTGGTCATTACTGCCAAATTTTCGAAAATAAGCTTCGAATTTCTTGCATTCACGGATTTTAAAAAGCCTAGAAATCAGAACTTCTTTCAGTAGAGAGTGTCACAGAAAGAAGAGCTAGCTTTCGGAATCTCACATGTCCTACATTGAAGAATTACTCGGAGCGCAGAACCATCCGATTCTTGTTTTCTCACAGGTGTTGACCACAGAGTGCTGCTTGCAAGATGGGTGGGTCCCAGTTTGCAGAAGGAACGTCTTTGCACGAAATTGGTGATCAAAATTTAATCGTTGCTGGCTTGAGGCGAGGATGACGGGCGTTTACACAGTTGACATTGGGACGTCGAGAAGACTTGCGTTCAGCTTGCGTGGCGATCTAAAGCGATTGGAGAGTAGGCTCGCCAATACGCACGAAGTAAAACTGGAATTGGGCTATGATAAATACGGTTCTTTCGATTCATGCGCTACTGTCAGTGTTGTTGGGAAGTATTACGAGTATGCGTCATTATCTTTTCATTCCAATTTCGGCTTTTCACCGTTCCGTAAAACTTTCATTGTATTAACGCATAGTGACGCCACTGTGTTTATATGCGTCCCACTACTCTTCGTTCGATATTTTCAGCAGGAAGTCGCTGTCTTTGAAGTCATTGAAACACAGTTGTAAGATATGTTGCAAAAGCTTACATTCGGTTTGTTTCATTGTAACCTAACACTGCTTGGCGAGGCGTCTTTAATTTTCAAAGATAGGACTCTTCGTGTGATCACGTGAACGATTCGTTGCGGTTTTAGGATTCTTTTGGATGTTTAAGTTTGCTCTGAATAACCGGAGTACAAATTGTTTTTCTTCTTCATTAAACGGCTCTTTTCGCTCTTTTTTCTTTTGTCGATTTTGACACCTAACTGCCTTCAGTGCTGAGATGTCGGATCGTACTTGTCATCAAATATTTTCAGTGCTTCGCATGAAAAGAGCAGATGAATTGTTATTTGCTTTGATTTGCAGCCGAGTTCTCGATGCGAAAGCTAACGTTGAGGCGTTGTTGGATGGCATAACGCTGGATTGCAGAAGAATAGCAGATCGAATTGGCGATGGCGTGGGATTCCCAGACTTACCATATCACCAACTTTTTAGCAGGTGCTCCGTTCACTTTCTGTCTATTTTTGTTTCGTTTTAAAGCGAAAGAGCTGGAGGTCTGTGGGAAAAGTGTGATGGGTGGTTCTGATATTTGTGCTGAAACTTCGTAGAGGTGGGAAGGTGTGTACTGGGGGGCAAATGGGAGGTGAGGCACCCTGGGTGCTGCATTGAAGAATAGGCGCAACCTTTCGCGATATATTGCTGTCGACATCTCGATGACTGTTGCGCTTCTCTGCTGCAAGTTAAAGAGTGTCCAGTTGGAACACCTCGCCAAAGATGCAGTTCGTTTGAATTTTGTCGCCTTCGTCGATGTTGCGTTGTGCAGATGAATGAGAGCTAATGACGCGATGCTTAATAACACTTCGTTAAAACGATAAATTTCCAATTAGGAGTCGCTTGTCTGCAGCGTCTGCGCCTTCACCTGCTTACAGGCGTGAAGGAAGATGATCCATCGATGAGGAACTTGGCTTTTGATAATCAAGTTTCTTGTCGATGGATCATTCTTTAGTATATGGAGGTGAGGTGAGGAAATGGAATGTACCCATAAAATATTGCTAACATAGTCTGCATGATTCACAGTTGATGCGTTCTTGTAAAGTTTGCACTTGCTTGTGCTAGAAAGTTAAAAGTTTCTTGGCTCGCGAAGCTGTGATCGTGGAGAAAACACGTTTTTTGCATCTCAGTGTGGGCTATGTCGGTTTAATCTATGCTTGCTTCGATATTCGAAAAAATTTCTCCCTCAAAGATATCTCCTGTTTCCTGCAAATTTTTTTACATTTCCCCAACCAGTTCTTGCAGGAGTTTTCTTGTCGGAATGCTGAGATAAAAGAAATGATTACATGTTTTGCTGTTGAATTCACCATGCTATCTTCAGCAGGCGGCAGGTCTGGGGAACTTTCAAAGGCAAAAGGCATTCTGGCTTTTTTCTGCCCACTCTGCATAAGAATCTTAACATCAGTCGACGCTTTCCTCTCGTCCTCTGTGGGCAGTATTTCTCCTCTCGCGATTTCATACAAGTTCTACGCGAAGTTTTCCTACTTTTACATTTATTTGCAAAGGTTTTCCTCAAATTGTGAATACGGTTCGGTAACTGAAGATTACGTACGAGGGATTCACGAGATCATTGACCGCAGGGCTTGTTTTGCATCCTGAGCTGTTACATTTGGAAAGTGCCAAAGTGTACCATCCTCATTTATAAAACAGTAAATTTTTGGAATGGAGGTTTTCATCTGCGGGGAGCGGCACACATTAATGACGATGCTGTGTAAGCACTCTGCGTCAAGTGCGGTTACAGGATATCATTTTTTTTTTGAATCTTTTTACCTGTTCACATTTTTGTGAACCCTTATGTTCTTCATTGGTGACGCTCTGATAGTGGAGTTGCGTTACAATTAACCAGTCCTATTAGGGACTTGAGCTGAAGATGTAAGTCGCCAAGATATCTCGGAGATTATCGATTGTCCACTTTAAGGAGTTGAAGTGAGGGACGTTTAATTGGTGCACTGTGTCTTTCATGTAGGGAGGTTTGTTAACCTCAGTTTTTTCGTAGATATCCGTAATCATAAGATATTTTTTGCATTACTTAAATGCTTTGAAAAGGGCAGTGGCTTAAGGTAGAGTAGGTAAGCCGTGTTGATGGTGGGTGGAAAATAGGAGCCAAAAATGAATAAAGAGAACTGAGAAATTCTTCATTTCTACTGAATGAATGGTTGAGGATTTGCAGGTGACGAGTAGTCGGAAGGAACTCGTAGTTCTTAATTGTTAATGGCGATTGTAGTTGTTGATTTACGATGTTTTTCGCAAACATTTTGTATTCCAATCGGTGATGTTAATTCTCAGTAAACATAAAAATAGATTTATGCAGATTTTTTGTCCTTCCCGTCAGCCGAATGATGCGATCGCAGTGTAGTGGTGGCATTTGATAGATGTTCTTTTGTGTTATTCACTTCTTCGAATCATACGTTGCTCATTTGCAGTAGTGGACGGTCATGGTTGGTGAATTTGGAAGCAAGCATGGGACGTGAAAACTTGATTCTAACAGTATTCCCGATGAAAGTGCAGCTGAAGATACAAGGCTCAGCAGTAATAATCCGTGAAGCTATGCGTCGCATTGAATTTTATCTTCGTGGCTGGTTTGGATGTTACCAATTTTCTTCCGTTAATTATGCATCACAGTGAACATGTCAGTGCGATTTGTTGTTATTAGATTTGATAGGGAAGGTTAGGTAACCGTTGTGCTTAAAATATTTCTGGTTCAATAATAAAAATTTCTGTAACATCTTCCCAAAACCTCAGTATAACTGGGCTTGTTTCTTTCTCCTCCAAAGGAAAAGAAATCGAGTTTTAAGGTTGTGTCCATCGTAGGTCAACGTCGTTTGGGTGCCGCTCTCACCTAGGATGTTTTGCGTTCTTTTTCCTTGAACTGCTCGATTATAGGATGCTCGAAGTTATGCAGGAGATTCCTGTAGAGTTATAAAATTTTGCTCGATCTGAAATGCTTGAATTGAATTGTTATTATTCGGTATATTTCTATGGTCCACTCATGTCACATGAAGGTTCAGATTGGGTTTGAGTGCCTGAAGTCGGTGGTTGAATGTGTCTACACATCTGTTAATGCAGTGCGATGTATTTTGTTGACAGGATGGATTCTTTCCTGGGTCGTACTATACTACTTCGTCCACCGATGTATAAATCCGGAATATTCGATGCGCTGTTAAATAAGAACGGCCAGGAGCTACATTCAATTCTGAACAAAGTAGAAGGTGGATTTTCGATTGATGTTAATCCCAGTCTGCGGGAACTCTATTTCTATGGCAGGAGAGCGCAGAGGGACCAACTTATCGTAAATTCTTCTTATTGTTTTCATTTTGCAGATATCAGTGAAAACATTTGTTTTGTATTTTGTACGAAAATAATGTATTTCTGAGATCAATACAGTCCACTTGTGGGACTACATTAAATTACTTCGTGATATTATGACGGGACCGAGTCATATCGTCTTCTTCAAATTGGCAGCAAATTTTGTTGGTCTTCATTTTAATCCATTATAGGGATCGAATGTGAGTTGATTCTTTGTATGCAACAGCATCTATGCAATTTCACATACGTGAAATGATTTGGGGTGACATTTATAGGCAAAGGTTATCGTTATCTTGCTCGCATCTAGTTTTCTTTTTATTCGCTTTATTGAGGATGATCTATCGTTACGACTGTTCCACATTTTCCTCTCACGTTTCTTCCTCTTTTATATATGAAGCTCGACAGGCGCAGTCCTGTCGTAATGATGGATGGACGGAACATTGGCAGGCTTAAAAAGTCCCTCACCTTGAAGGCATGCATGTCGAATGTTGATACATTCATTGCGTAGTCTTAATATTGGTGTGCTTATGAGGACTTCAACCCATTTCCGTGCCTCGTAAGGATTACCAACTCTTATCTCAAAGCATTTCGTGGTTTACTTGTGGGTTTGTATCTATAGAGCCAGCAGATCTGTTCGCAGTCGGGTAGGCGCGAAGTGATAAGACCATCGTGCTTGGAGCAGTGTTTGCAAAAGACTGCTGTTTCAATAATTTATGATGTTAAGCACAATTGAGGAATTTTTGAACGATCTTTCCAACTCGTTGGTACCATCGAAAGGTGATTCGGATGGCGGCTGCCCACCCGAATGTGTAATCTGTCTGAACCGAGCAAGCCCGGAAGCCTACTGCCTTGAAGCTTGCGGCCATTATGCATGCTTAGTGTGTCTCAATCAACAGGTAAGTAACTAAATATTGTTGGTCTTATAATATTTCATCTGCACTGACATCCGCATCGGTGTGTGGGATGGAAGTAGATAGCGTTTTTGATTCTAGTTAGAAACGTGAAGCATCTGAAAGGAGAGTTTTAAATAAATACATTTGGAGGCTAAAGTATATGTTCTGAAGCATGACTCTTGAAGAAGTGATTCTTGTTGCTTAAGGCAGTACGAGGCATAGGTCACAGTATTGTTTTATCATTTTCCCATATTCTACTGGCAGTTTTTGTTTGTAGTTGGTGAGTGCGTTTGCCAATTGCAACCTTCCTATCGAATGCGTCTCATGTGGTCAGCCATTCGTCTGGAAAGATTTCGAAGTGAGTGTTTCTGTTTTTCATTATTTGAGAGTTATGAAAACCTTGTTCGAGTCAATCTATCGTTGAGTCTGTGTTTTATTGGTAAATTTTGGATCTGTATTATTGCTTATCATGAAAGATATTTATGCTTTGAATAAAGACATGCTATCGTTGCCCGATAATACACAGGTTGAAGCAATTGCTCGAAGAAATGTATTGCATTTGTTTCTTTGTTTCTTGAGCATATATAATCTGAACCATGCTTGCGACTTTTGCTGGTAGTCGTTTGTTATTTCAACACAGAAAACGTTACAAAGTCTTGAAGTTGATTGCCGGAATTGAGACAGCCCTTTTGCATTATGGTATACCAGCTTCATTGAAACTGTATTTCGGCATGAATTAACATTCATTATGTCTCTTTAGATTTGCTGCTTTGTGAACTGCCTAACTAGTTCTTCAGTGAACCTATAGCATAGCATCTTAGATTATCTTGTAATTCCCAGGTCGGGCCACACTATCCCAAACGTTTCTCTTTGTCCGATGCAACTTTCTCAACTCCGACCATCCCTATCTTTGGTTCCACTTATAGTGGAAGGCTTGTGGGATTTTGATTCGTGAAATCGGATTATAATGCACCTATTGCATCATTACTTTTGATAAAATTGGATGCACGTTTTGTTCGCAGTTTGTTGCCGTGCTGTTGAAGTGCACGAATGCTTTCGTTTCATTCAATTTCTCTTCTCCAAACTATTTTATTGTCATTTTACAAACTTTCTTTGGCTGCAGAGGCGAAAGGCATATGTGTACCAAATTTAACTCTCCCCGGCGGTAAAGGATCTGCACAAAGCGGCGTCTAATAATAGTCACATTCATAATTATCAGAAACCTTTTGCGTTTTCCTGAGGTTGTAAAATCAGTCCTCGTTTTCCGTCGGATCGCCTCTCTCTCAACGATGCTTTATGTTGGAGTGAAGCAATGCCAATGATGATGTGGCATGTTCATTCGTTAGTTCTCTAATGCGCCAATGTTGCCTCTTCTCGTATGTGTAAGACATAGTGATACCTTTTAAAGCGTGCATTTTGCTATTTATAGAAATCGTGATAAGCTAAATGCCACCGCATTCGGTTATACCGCCCACTCATATTAAAGACGTCGTCCTGTATTGTGCGACTTCAGGGACCAGTTTTCCTTAAGGTCATTAGACAGAGACATAATATCTCATCTAAAGCATCTATAAAAACGTTCCATCGTAGTGAGGCAATAAATTATTGGATGTTTGCAGCAGAATGCTTCATTTATCAAATTTTCGCAAGTTGTTTCGGAAGATGCAGTCTTCTTGCCTACGTCAGATAAATCTCTCTCTGAGCAGTGTTTCCGCACTACTGATTGTGCTTAGTTAATTTCGTGAGCTCCATAAATAATACTCGTTCTTGCAGAATGTGCGAAACACCGTTAAAATGGAATGAAGTTCTTTCAGAAAGAAAGTATGAGATTAAAATTTATCCTTCTCGCGTCGGTGAATTTTGTTCGCACAGTGTCACATTATGTGTGCTCTCAGTTACCTCTTTTTTTGCGTTAGATAATTTCCTAGAATATTCTCACGGTTAAGCTTGTACTGGAGGCGCAGAATTACATATTAGCCAGTTCGTTCGAAGTTGGTAGCCACTCAACTCTTCAAGGTGCCTTCTGTGTGTCTTCGCTTTTACGCAGCAACGGTTTTTTGCACATTATTCTGAAATGTGTTAATCGTGTCGACCCTTCCTTCTCACTTACTCCCGATACAGCGATTTTCACACATTAAATTTTGTGGTGTCGCACTCGTGGTACCAATTTTACTAAGGCTGTAGCTATTACGAACAGTTCTTATATGTTTCAGCAGCTACGCAAACATAACGTTGAAGAATGGATATTGAAAAACCTTCCTCTCCTCGCTTTTCTCAAATCTGGAAATACTACAGCCTAGTTAGCCTATAATTGCTAACGGAGAAGAAATTAAGCTGTCCTGCAGTATGTGTTATTTGAAGCTGTCGAGCTGTGTGGAACTGAAGTCCACTTTTTTATGACGTCGGGCGTTTTGTCTGATGTTATGCCCTTCGATATCCCCGAATGTTTTTCATATTTGCGTGGTAGGGGTGGTCATGGTTTCAGACTTTGTAAAGGAGGATTTGGGGATATTTGAACCAGTCCTTTAATTTTCGAAATAATCCCAGCAAGTACTTTGATAACGTCTAAAAAGAGAGCTGGAAAAAATCAAAAACCATCTTCTTTGGTGTGCTATCATCTATAACAGGTCGTTTATCCCGTCGATTTTGCATCAGCGAGCATTGTATTCGAGTGGTTGGCGTTTTGACAAATGACGTTTATGCACACCATGGTGGAAGTGAATTTTTATTCCTGGAAGCCGTATGCAGATTAAATCACTCACGGAATCGGAATAACCAGGAGCGGTTCGTTAGAATTTTTTGATTACAGTGAAGAAAAGTAAGCGGCATCTCAGCATGTGTATATTTTCACTCGTAACTAACATTCGCAAATTAAACAATTTCTTTATCCTATACATCCTCGCCCGTCGTCCATGTGCTTGTTTAATATTGCAAATTCTGCTTTTATTTGGCGGATGATTAGTCATGTGACCTACTGTTACCACATCTCTGAACCTTTTAATGCCCACCTCGTCCGGTCTTGGTTTATGCATACTGCTCACTTTGTTAATTGATAGTGGTCAAGTGTATATGCTTATTGTATTACACTCTTTACTGGCTGTTGTTTATATTTTGTTCATATTTATGTTTTGAGGCTCTTTTAATGGACAGTTACGCCAACTATGCGAAAGATATCAAACGCATTGAGCCTTTGATCAGCACCGCGTTGACCGTCTTTATGAACAGCAATTTAGACAAATATCGTCACTGCATCACTCCAGATTGTCGAGGCGTTTATGAGGTTGGACCGTTTTATTAAGACGTTTGCTCATTCTTTTTGCCGAAAATGTTCATTTCTTTCATGTAATTCTGCATTTCCGATCACTTACGGCATCCATTGCTCAGCTGTCAGTAAATGCGAAATTTTAAAGCACATTTATAATTTTCAGTCACAAGTGCGGTTGCTTTTATGGCGATATCCGTCATTAATGCCACCATCTGAGTTTTTTTTTGAGGCCAATTTTAGGATTTCCTGTTATCCTCGTTATATCTTTTGGTTTGTAACGATGCGATGACAGTCGATAAGCACTTTTTTGTTGAAATGAATAGGACAGAAATTTAGATCTTTATGCTTTGTGACCGAATTTAATCGGGAAATTGGTTTTCTCAGATAACAGATGAGCCGCATTTGCGAGAATGTGCACTATGTGGGCGTGAAGTGTGTACTCGATGTGGAAATGAGGATCATAATGAGATGAGCTGTGAAAAATATGGCGAATTGCGCAACAACGTTGATGTATCTGTCAGACATTGGATCAGGTTGGAATTTAGTCGACAATACTTTGTAAGGCGTTTTTTGGTGTACATTAACATATATGCTCTAAAAGGTGATTAAAAACAGCATGATGGTTGGTTTGAATTGCCATCAAAATGAAGACAACCGTAGGTGGCAAAATGTTTTCCGTGGTCAGGTTAATCAAAGCAGAAATGTGTTGTAGACTGGACATGGACTGGACGAGCCGTTCACAATAATAGCATGTGTCTAAGTTCAGTTCAGATTTATGCATTTGAAGACGAAGGCTGAATAGGAGAAGAATATATGAGGAGAAGGCATACCATTACCGTTACTTATACGTTAATCATGGCACTGAGTGAGCATAAAGACTATTTCAATTTCATTTCATTCACATTAGTAGTTTTTACCTTTCAAACTTTGGCCGCACAAACCTGCTTCACTCGTTAAGGTAAGAGGAGGAGTAGGAGAGGCGCAAATTAGTTATTCTTGTGAGGGAGGTTTTTTAATCTTCATAAAGTTTTCAAGTGATGGACTGCATTTGCAAACGGTTCATTTCCTACAGTTAAGAAGAGTAAAGAAACCTTACAAAGGGATCAGTTGTTGTCTAATGGGATGATGCAGTTCCTCTTATATATGCTCCTCTTTTTTTTGAATGGCAGTTTTGTAGAATTCGCATTCTGGCGAAGTCACTATATATTTGTGTCTTTCTTTTGGATAGTTTCAGTTCATGAGGGAGTAATGCAGTAAAGATAGAACTTGGCGCATATCACTATACCATTCCAGTATCGTCCCCACTGAGGGCTTTTCTGAAGTTGTTGATACCTAAAGAGGTGCTATAAAAGTGGAATCGCATTTGCTCTGGAACAGAGTGGCGTTTGTCCAAGGGGAATTTTTCATCGAAGAAGTTATGCAGGCGTTGACCACATCAGTGAAGCCTGTCTGATATTATTTCGCCACTTTCGGGGTATTGCTGCAATTGGTAGATCTCTCCTCCACTCTTATTCCCGCTTATTCTTTGTTCCCAGATGCAGGCCAACTTCAGATGTTTGCTTTGTTATTCACGACGTAATCGCAAAGAGGGAATTTATTTTCTGAACACCAACAAACGCACTTGTTTATAACACTGAAACGGTTCATTCAAGCTTCTTATAATAAAGCTTCAGCGAAAACCCCGAGAATCGACGGATATGCCCGAATGCCTTGTGTCAGGCGGTTATTGAGAAACAAGCCGGTTGCAGTCATATGCGATGTGAGAGGTGTCTGACCCACTTTTGCTGGTTATGTTTGTACACGGTGAGCTTTCACACCTATTTTTTAGAATCTATTCTGGCCAGTGCGGAATTATTGCGCTCATACCTGCAAAAGCAGGGAAAGATTTTTAAATCTCTAAAGGGGTGCTGAATCACGTTGAGAAATCTTCCATTCCTTGATACCTTCCAAAGACCAAAGAATGGAGTTATGCGACATTGACATTCAAACGCCTGTATTAGCATTTATTTCTTAACATTACGGAAGGCGCCAATCTAAACGTTGTTGAGATGGCCGTGGAATGGATTACGTGTGTGCATATCAAGGAATCAATGAATTAAGAGATTGGAAGTCATCCATGTGGTGAGGTCTTACCTATCGACTTTCTTGTTGATCTGTCTCTCAAAAACGTCTCTTTGTCTATCTCTCTCTCTCTCTATCTCTATCTCTCTGTCTCTCTGTCTCAAAAACGACCTGTCTCTCTATCGACTCTCAAAAACGCATTATTGAATATGTCCAAGAATTAGCATGTATTTTATAATCGTACAGATATGCCTTACACCGGTTGGGTAACTTCACCTATTTAGTAAAGAAAACAGTTCTTTGTAGCGGATTCCTTTGAGCTGGGTCAGCTAAGGTATATATCGATATATTATCGGCATATTTTAATGCAGAGTTCGATTGATGGCCGCATCGCGAATGCTGATGGTGATTGTTCATTTGACTGTCTTTTTACACATCCCCTCACGAAGTTTTGTGTTCGTGACAGGCTTTTGGAGGTGTTATACGCAAATCAGTTTTCATTTCATTCCTCTTTATAGAAGTTTCCTGTGAGCCGGGTGAAGTCAGCGCACACTGAAAAATTTTTACGGTGCAGGTGTCCGACTCCCATGTGGAGTTTGCATGCAAAACGATTTCGACATTACATCATTTCAGTCAAAGGAAGTTAATTCGGTGGAGAACGAAAGTTTTTTTCATTAGGAATTTTAAAAAATGTTAATTTGAGGCTGAAGAGGCAGGAGCAATATATCGTCACATTGAAGAAGCGCACAGTGAATCAGATCTGCTTGAAGTTGCGTTTGAAGAATTGAACGATCCATTCATCCATGAATTCGCTCTGGAGCATCTGAGGGAGCTTGAAGTTGATGATCCGGTTACTTAATGAGAAGTTGCCTTTACTTTCGTTGATGATACATCTGCTGAATGAGCCATTTGCGCAATTCCTAGTAATCAAACTTCAGCTTTTTTTGATGGTCATCTTCAAGATTCTCGATCAGCTGGGAATGCTGGCAGTTATGTCGAGAAAATCGTGTTTATTTCGTGATTTTTTCGTGATGTGGCAGAATGATGGTGGTCGCCAGTTGCGGAATATCCAGATAGGAAGCCCAAATAACATTACTGGTCGAAGATCGCAGAAAAACTACTTTATTCGAGTCGCACGTGGGCAGCTACTGTGCGTAACACTTCTGCACTGGGAGTGGTCATTATTGCATTACGTAGTTGAGAAATCTCGGACGGTGTTTGCACTACGTGTTTGACGAAATCTCCGTATTCAACCGGCATTTGTGGACATAACTGAGTACAGGCAGGCATTCTAAAATTTGGCCGTGGATTGGTTGTATATTTGAAGGGAGCACTTGTTAAATATTGCAGATAGGCGTCGTTCTATTTGATTTCATATGATCAGCATTTTCAGCTCGACCAAGACAATTTCGACGGTGATTGGCCAAATTAGCGTTGGAAGACTCTCATCCTGAACCTTCTCAACGTTTGGAGGTACGTGGTTTGTGTGCGCTTGGTTTGGAATGCATTATAACAACGTTGTATCTGCGCATATGTTTGTGCCAGTTTTTCGGATAATTCTAATTCACGGATCATTTTCGTTGAAGTTGCAAGTTCGATCAAATATGTCGCATTTAAAATAAACCACTTTCGGTTTGGTATAAAAGTTTCAAGTCGATTCTCGTGTCTGTTCGTACTGCGTGGTATTTCGGTGAGTTAAAATCTTCTAATCCTTGCGGGGAATTTATTGGGGCGAGCGGACCAGTTAAAATATGGAGACACTGCTTTTATATTGCAATATTCCATTCGCATCAAAACACCACAAAGGACAAAACGAGAACCCCCGTAATCTTGCCACCTCGTTTGGCGCAATTCTTTGCTTTTACCATTATTGTTTTTAGTGAGTTGTGTATAGTTTATATAACAGAGATGTAGCATCATTTCAGCGGTCATCAGAAATACATTCGAATCAGCTCACCATTCGTTGGTCGTAGGTTTTCGTCGTCATTCCGCGATACTCCACATCTGTCAGCGGGTCGTGCATTTTGTGACTAAGGTGCTCGTGTTTTATTGAGTTCATTAGAGGTCGTTGTTTATTCCGTACTACCGTCAAAGATGCTATGTTCATTTGCGTGCCTTGATAACAAGTTTTTCTTCTGTCGGAAGCTTTGGCTGTTGTTGTTTTCTCGCCGATTCGTCTGCACGGCGTTGTTAGGAAGCACTGATGGCTAAGGGAAGCAATAATTGCTTTCGAGTGATGGAGGTGAAAGGTGTGCTGGACAACCGTTTTTCGGATTTTTGCACACGTGAACGATAAGAAAAGTGTTAGAGCCGAATCGTTCTTGCAAAACAACGCGCGCTCAGTGTATGGCATTTATCCGCGTTCTATAACACTCGTAGTATATGAGCTGGTGTCGGGGAGCTATGGAACTGTGTTGTGGAAATATTTAAGTCTGTTTCGTGCTTGTTGTTTTAGTTCGATCGTTCCGAGCATCGTTTCTTTTTCCAGTTTTTCGCGCATTTTTCTTGACTTTCTTTTTTCTCAAAATTTCTGCTTCAATTTCCTCCATTGTATTGAGAGCAGATACTGCTGGTGATTGTTGCCGGAATAGGATAACTGTGTTATTGGTGACGTGAAATAATTCTCATCACCATACGAGTTGTTTCACATGGTCGCTGGTGAAAAGCAAGGGTAATTCATAGCACTGGCGATCGGAAGTTGGGAAGTTCTTTCTTGAACGTGTAAAGGCGAAGATATGTTCCACAGCGTCGTTTCTTCCTTATATTGTGGTTTCATTCAAAACTGTATTGTTCTGCTATATCAATAAAGGTGTTTTGCGCTGCTCATATATTTGCTGAGCCGTTGTCGCACGTTCAAAGCGTTCCACAGGAGGCAGCAAACAATGAAAGGCGATTTCTAGGAGTGCTGTCGACTAGAATCATGAGGGAGTGGGTTATCTTTGAAAGAAGCTGGGACACATCTAATTTCTTTGTCTCTCCGAGTAGTTAGGAGCTGGTCCTTTCTCTTCTCATGGGGAAAGACTGCATTTTTACGTAATTTCCGCAAGTCCTGTGACATCGGTGATATCTCGAGTTTTCCCTCCTTAGGGTATACTTTCATATTCTGAGACACTTATTGCCGAGTGACCGTCACCGCGCCTCTCCATCTCGCTCATGTACCTGCGCTTGCGGCTAAATATGCCCAACATCTTTGTGCGGCAAAAATGTCCCCTAAGGTTTAGAAATTTGGTGTCTACGGTGTTGGTCACGATGCAAAAAATCCCTTGATCACGATGCAAACTCAAACGGTCGAGAAGCCTGACCTTTGATTTCCTTTGCCTCTCCTTCCCTCCTCCCTATGAACGAATTCATCGGCAGACGTTTTGTTTCCATACATTCAAGAGATGCGATGGTTGCCATCTTTCTCAGCAGCTTCCGAACCACGGGCAAAACCCGTGGGGACCGGGCACACATTCTCCCCACCTCCTCATTTGATCATGGCATTCATTAAAAGTCTAGACTTACAACACACCGTTGGATTCAAATCCAGTTCGCCTTACTGGCATACCAGCTATCGGTACAACCATTCAAAAAAAGGCGGAGGAATCCTTGGCACTCACTTCTTCGACCGATGGTAACATCGCAATCAATACATAAACAGAAGACGCGGCTTTTGTGGATTCAGGCGCTCACTCGCTAACAAACACAATATATACAAAACGATTTTTAAGTGGTCCGACTATCACATAAACCAAACAGCGGATGTGATCGGAAGCAGTCGAGGCACGACTGGATACGACGAAGATGACAACGTACATGAGCTACTTTGTTGCACGTGACATCCTTGCGGCTGCTAAATCCATAAATCTGGCTTCTCCCCCTTGCCGATTTAAGTCAGCCCGCGGGCGCACATACTCACAAAATTTGCAAAGACCAGGCATGATTAAACTTTTAGTGTGATAGGGAATCGTTGAGCGTATTTATGTTATTCCTCTCGGCAGATTTCTCCGCCCTAATGAGTCTTTCTTTGGTGTAGAACCGATGCCACTTTGCGTCAAGGCTCGTCAAACCCCATCTCAGCAAACTTTAGGAAGGTTGGAATGGAACTATGCAGACATTCTAATCTCACTAGAATCCCACATCTTTTGGCTAGTTACTGGTACGTTGCAACCCAATCCGACTCCAGCATTCAATCTCCTCTTGCCTTCTTCGACGACCCGTCACTTTCTTTAGACTCAGTTTACAACCTACAGATCCTCTTTTGCTCTATATCCTCATGCGAGGAGGGGGATTTATTTCCTACTTTCTCAGGAAATAAACCCGCATATGCAATTCTTGCACACCTAAGAGGACATTAGAGGTTACACTGTGAGATGCAATGGCCTCACTTCAGAGATACCGGAAACGATTTATTTAAATCAATATCAATAATGAAGCTGGAATAATCAGGATCTGGTGACGATGCGCCTCACTCAGTAAGATGAAATATTTATTTCAAACGGCGTGTGAGGAGTTGCTTCCTCTGTCGAATCCTTGCCATCACTCGGTCGTGTACCACCAGCCGCAACCAAAGCAACTATTTCCTCCTATAAGAAACATCACGTTCTCTTGACTACGCAGAACCAAATTAAGGGTGGCAAGCAAAGATTCTTCCCGTCACCTAGTCCCACAGCAAATTCCTTCTACATGGACCATGGAGTACAGCGTTACTAAACGCAACATAAGAAGAAGCGAAATCTCATACTGATAGTCACAGGGCAAAAAAAGCAACTCGTGAATATTCGAAGAGCGTCATGTGTAATCTTCAAGTTCACATCTGCAAACATTAACTACTGCGAACCATCTACTTGATTCTTATCATACGATAATCAAGTCCGTAATGAGCTGGAGTATCAGCCAATAACCCAAATTTGAAAAGAACAAACAATTCACAACGACCCTTCAGAAACGTCAATTTTTTCCACGACGTTGTCGTCTATTAGGATGATGTTTAATGTGCGCGTGGAAAAGAGAATATAGAGACGCTCTTTTCATAATTTCATCATTTAGACTGATCGCTTGGAATATTACTTCCATTACCGACATAGTGCTCCATGAAATATTTCCCAGCTGCAACGACTGCTCGCCTAATTCATCAAAACTTATTCGCATCGCATCCTCTCGTCTATAACGATATTTAAAGACTACACTTTTAAAGACGCATCACCTTGGCTCTTGCGCCCTCTATTTTCTCCCTCACATCATATATTCTAAGCCCTAAATAGCCCTTTTCCTGTACAATTATATTTCAATAAATCTGTTGAATTTATACTCGGTCAACAGCGGTGCGACTCATGAGTTATAAACCCAAAAATCTTTCACCCCCAAATTTCTTTCTGGTCAACGGAATGGCAATGGGATGTTGAAATAGATCAGCAGATTAACTGTCCTAATAAGCAACCACCCAAACACACGTTTATAAGCATTAAAGTGATGCCGTCATGACAGACACTGTAATAATCTAAAAGGGTGCAGTGCGCTTCTACAACCCCCCTCCCCAACAGAAACATGTTAAACAATTCGTTGCGTTCAACTTTATTCGATCGGAGTTGAAAGGTTCATTACATCAAGAGGGTCCAAAACACTCATTAATACAGCAACCCACATTTGAAGCTGTATCGAGACAGTCGAGCTAATATTTTCAAGGCACCCTCTTTCCCGTTTTCCCACACTCTGCACAGTGCGCATTCGACAAAAAACCTCCAACCACCAAAAATTTGCAAATAAAATTGCCCAGCATTATAACCAAAGAGGAGTTATAAAAGCAAAAATAAAATGAGAGTAAACCACCTTTTCTTGGCCGGCCTTTTTATCTCGTAGCATGATGATACCACCTTGTGAGAGTGCCTTCAACGGTTTATAACGACTATTTTCTGGCATTTGTAGAGTCTTCAACTGCAATCGCACGACGCGTGCCGGATTCTGCAGATTATGCGTCAATGGTTCGGGTTCCTTCGGTGCAACGCTGCAACGAAACCTCAATTAAAACATCAAATTATAAGGAAGCCGTTATTTCCGAAATATAATATCAAATGTAAGCAGTTTACCCAGAAAATGTCGCTCTTCTTACAAGGTCGAAGAGTAACTTTGGTTGTAGTAGTTGTAGAATGTGGGACAAAATGTAACATACTATTACTTCCCGGAAATATTCTCAAACACACCACTGTTTTAAAGAGTTACTCTCAAGTTATAAAGGTACTCGACGTCGGCAGATATCAACCCCGCTAACGATCAGTTCGGCTGAGATGAAGTTTCTTTCATTAAAAAGTCCAAATCGATGCATTAGAATCCAGTTCATCCCGTTAAACATTTAAGACTAGAAATGTTGCATTGCGGCTGCAGTTTACACCCACCCCATACAACTAAAACTTAATTATATCCCGCGTTCCAACAACGCATCTAACATTTTCTTCGTTTATAAGCACTGCTGCATATGGAGTACATTTTTGCTTTTTCGTTCCCTCAGAGTTACTTGTGCATAAGGATGAAATTTACAATTGGTACACTACATGGAGGGACACAATGCACATCCTAAACAGGATGGCAGCGCAGTATGGAAAGAACTTTTGTATGTATAAGGAACAAAGGAGATGAAAGGAATCCATATCTCATTTTTCTCATTTTCAAACTCAAACAAACAGATAAAATCTATAGCGAAAGAGGAAGCGCTCACTCTGCTCTTTGAAAATACGAAAAACTAAGGAAAATAAAGAAGACGCAAATTCACCAAAGAATTAACCACGAAAAGTAATTAAGCAAACAGGGTCATTTAGAATGAACACCATAACGGCATCGTCACAAGAAAATGCACACAGTCTTGAAAGAAAAAAATTAAACGACCACCAACGAAAGCAATCAGCCGGATGGAGTATCCCCTTTCAAAGACAAGCAAGCCGACGCTTCAAATGATACATCATAAATCAACTACGCTTTCTTCTCTTAACACAGAAAACTCATTGTGCAATTTCAACCGTCAGTTTCTGCCATCCACGCCCCATATAATACTCTAAATGAAAGACCATTTGGTGGGAAACTGCCTAGGCCATGATGGTTCCCTTCTCCATCAAACATCGACCGGATCATTGCAATGAATCCAGATCATAAATGTCTTGATTAGATATTCTTAAACATCCGCTCGCAAAAGAGATGCATCATCCCCACACTGCTATATCACTCCATTTTCCCTGTTTCACTGAGAGTTGAAAAAAATTCGAGAACTAAAAATGCATTTACTGCATTTCTAATCAACGACCTTTTCGGCTCAATCTTCAAATCGGATGGATTTTCAGATGCTGATGGCGTATCGACCTCCATCTTTTCATCCCGAGCCTCCTTCTCTTTGGTCTCTTCTTTCTTTTCCTTTTTATCACTCACTGACATCTTCTTCTTGTTGGTAATCGAAAGGACCGCTGTCTCAACCTTGAAATGTCATGAATAAAAGAATTAAAATGATAATTTCTTCACTGGTTCTATCGCAGTGGAATGATGTGAAATGATTTAACTGAAAGCAACTCCTTGGCAATGAAGGACTGGTGATGTACCATTTTGTATACCACCTATATTAGAAGTAATGCTCACCCTTCTGCTGAATGTGTCAGCAGCTTTTTTTTACCACAATTTCATCAGAATAACCTCATTTAGGATTAGAACATTTGCTTGTATGCCAAACTGCCACATGGATTTACAGAGACTGCAAATATGCTATGAAAAAATTTGCGGTCCAGCCAACTGAAAACTTATGGAACGATGAGAGTTAGAAAGATTTCACTTTTGATGAGACACATACAACACCTTACAAAGGAGGCTTCCCTCTCCAAACAACCCCGCATCTTAGGAGTTCCTCGTCTGCGTTTTTTCTTAAACAATGTAGATTTCTGGCTCACTTCGACGATCCGAGGGATAATTTTTAGAAAAACTATAACGGTCATATCCACTCAGTTTTAATGAAGACCATCGAAATTTGCTGAGGACAAATGCTGCTTTAATGAGACCCATTCCTCGAGAATTTGGTGTTCTCTCTCGCCAACACAACACTGGTCGGAGGGCTTTTTTTACAAATCCTATTCTTTTCTTCAAAAACTTCCCGGAAACTTTTATTCTATGCCCGTCGTTATTAAGATAGGCGAGATGTGAATATTTTGAAAGAAGAATATATGCACGATTACTTTTCGGTAAAAATTTGTTACAACATAGTGTTTTCAATTCCTCCATATCTAATCATTATTTCGACATTTAATTAATATTCGTCGCGCATTTCAAATAACCAATAGCTCCTTTCTTTTTATAACGAGCTGTCCTTTACCACTGGCATCAGTAACTTAGACGCCTCTCGTAGCGATGTGCTTGCATTTAATGCATAAGGACTGCAAAATTTCGATGCTTTGTTGCAGGAAGCGAGGAACTCGTATTGCAATTTGCAGAGTTTAATCCTTACTGGTTCACAAAAAATTTAATTTTCCTCTCAATGAAATCCTCTCATAGAATACGGGGAGCATGGGCATTTCTGACGTTTTCCCACGGAAAAACCCTCCATTGCCACATTCCCCTCATTTTCAGCTGACCGTCACCAACATCGCTTCACGATTCAGAAAGTGACAGGGATTAACTAAATCGACACATGCTCCACAATAAAAACGCATTCAAACGCCCGTCGTCACATACCCTTTAGACCGCATAAACGAGCTATAAACGTCGCTTAAAAATAGCACCTTTTCGCTCTCTTCTTTCTTCTTCTCCTCTAGAGGTGGTGGATATGCAAATGTTGATGGTTTTGCATTCGATCGGAAATCCGTTTTCGGCATCTAAAAAAAGCAGTGAAAGGTGACGATATATTTGAAAACAAAAACCAGTTATCCTTTTACCGTTCTCAACTGTGAAATATCGTTAATCCATAAGCCTCTTCCTTCCTATTCCTTAATGAGCTAATCTGGAACCGCTAACCGCAAATGCTGCATCTTCATTTTAGCTTACGACCCTATCTTACACGAATCAAAACAGCGAATAAATTTCCTTTTCCGTCTTAATGCCTCGATTATACGCTCTTTAACACTGCAAAATATGCACTCCCTAAAATCCTGTTTATTCTCGTTCGCTTTCACTATTCCTAACTTGCTGCAACAAGACAAAAAAGCCACACGTTCGCACCATCCACCAGCCTACCAACCCTGCATATTTCTGTAGCAGTAAACATGGCAACACTGAACATATATATATATATATATATATATATATATATATATATACAGAAAGTGTCTCCCACAAGCTCTAACAGCATTATAGGTCCTCATACCACATTGCCCTCTCTCGTGAACATTTGGTAACTGGTCCATTTCTGAAATTTGATCGAAACCAACGAATCTCCCGAATTCGCAGAAACTGGACCTCAGAATAAACTTAACAGCACTTTGCCTATGGCGAAAACTAGAAACGACCTTTAAAAGATAACACTTCCTATGCAATTAGCCTACTCAGGCGTAAAAACGTGACAAATGAAGCGAGTGTAAACCTCGAGATTGGCATTCAATCCGATGAGGCATGTAGGTTTGAAAGCAAGTGATGCGAAATGCGCCAATGAGTGCCAATACCAATACTGTAGAAACACAAATGTCCCCACAACACTCTGCATATCCGAATGACCACTGCGATTGTGCAACGAAATTGTCACATTGCGTCCACCAGCGTCAATGATTCCTTGCGCCAAAATTGCGCCCAATTTCGTGATTGAATCCTCACCTTTCTCGGTGATCATCTAAAATTAATGCCTTTCCGATCAACACCTTCAGTGATCTCCGCTTACTCACGGCCCTTATCCTTCGTCGTGTGAATACTAGTTTTTTGCAAAAGAAATTTTTGCACCTTTTCGTGCGAAGTTATCATGAAACTTTCCTACATACAAAACTTGGCACCTAACGTTAATTCTTTTCACTTTAAGCATCCCTTCCCTGATTCGAAAATGTAATCTCAGATGTTAAACGCCGATTTATCTCCTCTTCTATACTAAGTGTCTTCTGTCGACCACAGATGCTATCCCATGAATGTCACGCTATTCAAAAATTGCGATCCATAGCTCTTTTATTGCGCATTGACTCCTTCATGAAGAAAGATGATAAAAATGACTAAATGTTCAACTCTATCTGAAGCTGGTTGCAACGATGATAGAACTTGTAAGGATAGAAAGGGGAATTACAGGTAGACAAAGTTTCTATGAATCTGCAATAAAAGGGATGAGAAAGTCGAAAAAAACAAAAGCAAAAATAAACAAAGGCAATCATGACAAATACGATAAGAACGTTCAATAAACTACTACCTTAGTTAACGTTTTGCGAAATTCGTTGACTTTTGGTGAACAGGCATCGGTCTGTTGGATGAGAATAAATGATAGTGCAATTACAGCACCTTGACGTACGAAGTTCTCTTTCGCCGATAGCAACGGTTCCAATAAAGCAATTGCCTCCTAAACACAGCGTTTACTTTGATACTCCATTCCACGTTTTCTTTCAAAGAACAAACAATCCCTCGAATGCTGAATGCTTAGACTCTGCACAAACAACACATAAATCAAAGTGAACTATTACAATATAAAACGTGGAGAATATGAGAGGAATTCAAAGAAAAAAGCGAGAAGAAAGAATCCCCTCCGAATGACTTACTGCGCATGGAAGAAGGCTGTGCAGGATTCGCCAAAGTAACCTTGCAATTTGAAGCAATAAGCAGAAATACAAAGTCATTTGAGATGAGACTACGCTTAAACCACCATAATGACTTAATTACTTA
The DNA here is from genome assembly GCA_037576465.1 of Parascaris univalens. NCBI lineage: Eukaryota > Metazoa > Nematoda > Chromadorea > Rhabditida > Ascarididae > Parascaris > Parascaris univalens. The sequence goes on from CM075173.1 coordinate 164,265,168, forward strand.
ACAGACATGAAAGCTCAGTGGTAAATATGGAATGAGCCAAATTTGCAAAAGATGACTTAAGATGAAATCATCACCCAGGCCAAATACGACAGCATATAAACGCAAAATTTCACGCGTTCCTCTTCGGAATCTAATCATTTCAAGCCGGTCCCTTTCGAAAATGACTTTGCTGATAATAGCAACAACTGCAGCATCCAAGGATGCCCTCCATGATTGTTTGACTTGAATATGCCCTAATCGACTCGAAAAATTTGTTTATGTTTGCTCTTTTCATATCAACAATACGTTCTGTCGAAAAATGTTTTAGTCGAATAAAGCGCAAAAATCTGAAGCGACCTTAAGGCAACCAAGATCTGTCTTTTGGTGATGACCAATGACATTATAATGTTTGAAAACAGTCCATGCAATAATCTCCAAAGCTAAAACGACCATCGAGTTAATTATTTATGAAGCCGAAAAACTGAAGATGCACTCTCATGATTCCTATGGACTGAAAAACAATAGAAAAACCAACGAAATGCCCTTGCAAACTTTGACAATTGCAACGTGTGCCACAGCAAATTAGAAATTCTTTTGAAACTTGGGCATTTCCACATATCGCTCGACTAATTTTGCAAAAGAAGGACTACATGAAAAAGAATATAATTTCCACAGCAATTCCCTCCTAAGAAATATATTAATTCGTCAGGTAAACTTACTATGTCTAGATGTTTAGTCACCACCTTTGACTCTTTATACACAACCGTTCATGAGGAACGTCGATGTGATTAAATGCCTAACAGCTTTATACCTTAATTCTACATAAACGTCGACGTTTTTGCTCTTGAACGCTTATGTATTTCCAAATTTCTAAGAACGCTGACGCCATTTTTCTACTGCTTCCCACCCAACCCTCCCCTCAACTACATTAGTACATCTATCGAAGAATCCTGATGACTTCACCGGCAGTGATCATGAACACGGCAGCAGCTATCAAAATACGAAATTAACAAATTATCTGTACTTTACGCACTAATTTCGTGCTTCCATGACCTTATTGAATTTTCATCAAAACATCAAATTAATACATGCTAAACTCCCTCTTTTCGTTGTTTATCAAGTGTCACAAAATCCGCTGCTCGTGAAAGTGAGTCAAAAACATATGCACATCCCGGCACTTTTACGGCTTCGGAATCACTTATACTTCAACTTGCCTAGTCAAAAACACAATTTTATGCGTCCTCCGGTGAAGCAAATCACTTATCATAAACTTAACACTGGTTCCGGCTTATCAAGGAAACATCAACCTATGCATTTAGCAACTAAACGCATTGAATGAAATGAATCTTTAACGACTTGCTGATCTCCACGTTGCTTTTTCTGCATACAAAGCTCTCAGAGAAAATCAAGGCGGAGTTGAATGACTTTGAAAATGGCAGAATGTGTGCGCATTCATCCAGTTATAGATTTTTTTCACGCTTATGTGGTCTCGTCTTTACAATGCAGCTATTTCAAAATACAAGCAGTAAATTAGGAAAAAAAAAAGAGAAATGTGTGAGGAGAAAAACACGAGGTTGTGAGTAGATAAAATGGTACGTCTTGTTCGATGATGGCGTTAACATTACTACCTCTATTATTACAACCTCGATCTCAGTTTTCAGCCCAACACTTCAAAAATAAACTTAACCACTGTTTCCTGACCTCAATTCATTAAGCCCGAAGTTGTTAAACAAAAACTATATGCCTGCTGAGATGTTCCCGATGAGAGGCGAACATTTATTCAGTGACGACAAATTCGGCACTAAACGCAATAAACTAGCTTGAAGCTGAAAAATCCTGCCTACTGCTCATAAATCTGCAACCATTAGTCACTGTTCCTGTCAGTACAAGAAAAACGTAGACATCATTCATAAATCTTTGAAGCAAATAGCGCAGTTTGTTCCTTTGATTAGGAATGTAAATAAATTCAACTGTGATGATAAGGCAATCTGTCTGATAACTTTGAAGCTGACTGATAACAAAACCATTAAGCTAAACATCCAACCCACAGCTTTCAGAAAATAACAATTGCATCATGCGCAATACAAAAATCAACATGGTATCTTAAAATCAATGATTACAAATGCATAAAAAGCTGCTGAAAAAGAAACATGCAAAAGGAGCCTAATTCTTTGCAACAAAACAGTATTAACAGTAATCGATGTTGCGCGAAAGCTATATAAAAAGAAATCATGAACACCCAACGAAGTTGAATGACTCATTAAGCGTGGCGTCTCAAATTTTCGACCATCTCGAACATAACGTGCCGACGATCGACGACTGTTTTTTTCAAGCCGAAGCTGAACATTTAGTGAAAATACACACATGAGAAATTAAACGAATTCTTGGAAAGCATTTCAATGAGATTTTTGAGAATTTGCGCATGACTGCAGTTCGGAGAACGTTTGGAAAAGCTTCTGATAGAGACGCGACGCTTAATGAGTTTCTGAAAATTTCCCTCCTCCTCCTCCATGCACCCTAAGAACAATCCTCACATACTGCAAGATTCTTTATATGCAAAGGTTCGCAACCGTCCGGGCAAATCATGAAAATAAACTTTCCCCGAGTGTTTGAACCATTTTATTTAATAACTGAGAACCGCGTAAATGGAAATGTGAATCAAATAACCTGAACTTGGAATATAAAGATAATATTCTGAATTCAATTTATGGGAGTCCATTCAGTGGAATAAGGCTCTGTCAGTTACAACTTGGAAGTGTCACAGAAACCAAACTGAATCCTCACTCACTCGTTGCGCCATTTTCCTTTTCTCTTCTGCCTCTCCTCCTAAGTGCAAGATGACTTTTTGAGGAACAAATGTCAGCAAATTTTGAAAACATTCCATTCGATTCCATTCCAACGCATTCTTCACTGAAGCGACAACTGAAGCCTCCGCAAATGAAACAAATCCAAATTATAGCAAACGGCGAACTGCCACTTGTCAAGCTCGTTTCTTTAGCGTTACTTGTTACTTTATGCTCACTTTCGTGAATGAAAACCTCGCATTTTACAATGCTCAAAGCCGCCGTGCCTAAGTTGTTCAAGAACGAACATCAAGAGGCTAGAGAAACTGCAATATAAGGGCACTCACCACAGCCCTTTGATCAATTCAATGGTCAAAAAGTGAAAAAATTCTAAAGGACAAAAAGAAAGAGAAGATAAAAATATTAGTTTCGATAAAAAGCAACCAAGTGATGAACTCCAATTGCGCAGTGCTAAAATTATTGATCGCGAATGCGAACAACAGCATCGATTGTTTGGGATCGACGAATGCTTGGGAAGTCTTGAGGGGACACTGAGCTTGTGGAAAAATTGCAGAAGTATGAAAAAAGTGGAAAAGAAATTGAATTGGGAACAATGACGAAAAAGACTGCACTCAACACATCTCACAGCAATCTGCCTAATTTGGAGAGGATGAACGCCTATGTAATAAACCACTAATAGAAACGTAGAAACCCACCACTTCCACGGGTCTTCAGAGAAGGAATGCGGATGTGCAGGTGTGGGGGGTTGGGGAGGAGCTGAGATGTGGGAAAAAAGATAGAGCGGGCAAGATAGAGCAGCTCTCTCGCTAAAAAAGTTGAAAACTCAATGCACCATCGGATGCGATTATAACTTCACTGCAAGACTCGCCAGTGAAATTTTGAGATCACAATCCCACGCAAGAAACCATCCATTAACGCACCATCCTTTCAGGTTTATATTAATTCAAATTGTGGCCCTTGAATATACCGAAGCGCAAGCCGCCTCTCCCCTACCAACACTCGTCCTCATCACCGACCTGCTTCTATTCATTGTAACCTGCACGAAATGCATTTCCTCGCATCCATATTGCACATAATAAAATTCGCTTCTCACCTATGCAATTATTTGAAGTCCATTTCTCACATAGTGATTTCTATAAAAACATCTAAGACGGCCTCATTCTCAGTGAACGGCTTATGCGAAGACATCCAGCCATCTATCGATCTGAGCAATTCAATTTACGAACAATATGAGCGCGTTCATAAACGCACAATTCATAAACGTGACTCGGATTACTTCCTCACAACGAATTCCCTCCCCTAGTGATCGATGTGGAAAGTCTTACCATGCAACAACAAAGCGCTGCATACTTCACTGGGTGATACATCTTCCACTAAAAAATCATCAACGCTATACAATCATGGAGCAGTGTACGCCATCAGGCAGTCAGCTATAAAGTGGTGACATCTCGAAAGCCACAAGCATCTTAATGAGGCTCCATCAATGGGACAATGCGCCACCTAAAAAATCAGCCCAGATAGTCGTCTCATCGACGCTCCTCAATGTATGCGATCACTGAAAACGATTATGAGCAAACAAGATGAACAGCTACCACCACATTTCAGCAGAAGCATCGATCATTCTTCTGTGATTTATTGACAGTAATTTATCGTCGAAAAAACATTCACACGTTACACCCTAATCGAACAAATGTCCACCGTGACGCATAGCAAACAAAAACGCGGAAACTGCATAGAGTGAACAAAACGCGACCGTTTAAACACTCAATACTCCTGAAATCACTCACCTCATATGACATTCTCGCATATTCTGCAGCTTTTCTCATTCTTTTCTCTGCCTCTACCGAAATCTCTCAAAGAATAACCTTCTCTTAAGGGACTGTTAAGGATATCATGGAAATCCAATAAAAATAGGAAATGCGAAATGCATACAAATGTAGATTGTTGTGAAGTGCAATGGTATTATTTGACATATGGTCCATAATGCAGGGGAATGAAAGGCGCTGGGATAGCGCACGTGAAAAAGAATCCCCATCTTTAAGAGAGCTGCCAGTGCAGCAAGACATCCCACAGTGGAAGTTCTATTTTGCAACGTACGACAACTTACTAACTTTGCAAAACCACACACAACTTTTCCATCCTCGAACTCCAGCGCAACAGAATGATAAAGCGCATTATATCACAGCTACTTCTTAGCGCAAGTGTCCATGCTGACTTTAAAATAATAAGTAAGCCAAATCAGAATTATCCAACATGAGAATGAACTGCTTACTGCTTCAGTGTTTTCTAATAATGTTGACACGATAATTTTAACAGGTTAAGCCAACGCAAATACATATCAGTAACGATGTAGCTATGACGCTGTCAAAACGTAATACACCTTTGACCTGACGAACCCTCACAAGAAAATTCCAGCTTCTGTCCCGGTAGAGTTGAGTGCCCAAACGGAAATGAAGAAAAGTGCTGCAAGAAAACTAACCATCGCTCTACCTTCTCGAAACCATCTCGCCTGATTTCCATTACGAACCAACTATCAATGCAACTTTACCGAAATATCCATCCACACGACCACTGCATACTTTTGCAAATATACCTACTTTCCATTCATATGTAATAGCTGTGCTCAGCGCATCACCACACAATGCAATGCAATGCTAGCGCTCATTCTGCATATGACAAACGACCAGCAGCGGAATGCCGCTAGGGAAATGCAACGAGCAATGATGAATTTACGCCCACACACAAAGAGCTTCCCCTTAGAAGCCGATAACAGTGCAAGACGACTAAATTTGAAATAAATCTCATTTTCAATTTGATTATGTGCGCAATTGAACGTGTAAACGCACTTTCATCGATAATTGCACCGCACTGCACTAAACCAATCAAATCTCCCGATTTCTGCGATTCAAAAACACCTTTCCGCACGTTAACGAGCATAATCGTGATATTGCCGGAATGAATTTCTCCTCTTTCAGAATAGCGAACAACAACCCACAGACACACACACAGAGACAGACACACATAGAAAAATGATGCCACTCTTTCGGATATATTTCGATGTCAATATCGCACCCATGCAAAGAAATGGAGAAAATATCAGTGCGACATAAAATGGTACCGTTTAATCAAATATAACAAATATCGTATTTGTGCAGCGGCGTTTTGACCGAAAGAGATCGAATTTTAGCGGAACTTATCAAAGAAATTCCACAAGTAATTTCGTATGATCAAGTAATTTCCAAACCAAGCAGTGAAAGTAAAAATTAGCACCTCAATTTATCGTTAGAAAGTGCAAAGGAACCAAAGCAATAGACACCTGAAAAGTGGGGAGAATTTTGAGAGGACATTTTCGAGGATTTCGAACGCAAAGGAATCCATAAAAAACAATTTCACGCTGCTTTCAATCTTCTTCAACAATTATCTCATCTCATATCTCTACTTGCTAAACCCAATAAATTCGATGAGCACCGAAAATGTAAATACGGATTTTTTCAATAAACTCCCCGTTTTTCTGTTAAATTTAGATTCAAGGATCGCAGCATATTATCACCAAACAACTTTCGTAGTGCTCCACCGACTGCTTCAGCTACCAAATTAGCCTTAAGTATTAAAATGTTAATGAAGAATATTTTCTAACAAAATTATTTTCGTCGACTCCAAATTATAAACTGAATGGATATCCAAAAGGTGAGAGCTGGTGATGACCTTATCATTGCACGAAACGTGTCACAGCTGCGAAAGTATCACAGCCTTCATTTGTCCTGATGAAAGAGCACTTTCACGTATACTTCAACAACAACTCCTTATTGACATAATTCATAACCATTTCGCTTTTATATGCGCAAATTTTGGAAGTGCGTTGAGTGAAAAGTTGCCAAAGCATTCACTGCGAATACAAACAACATCCGAAATCCAATTACGCTGCTAAATGAAAGCGAACACCTCCGTCGCATTTTGAGTAAAATGTAACTTACTAACTGTCCGTGTTTTTGAAAACTTTAGTGAGAAATCTGATCTTTGATGCTCTGAGGCAAAAAGTTCCATGAGTGCTAGAAGAAGACGCTTTTAACTGCTTCTAAAAAATCCTGGCACAAGAATGCGACCGAATGTTCTCTTATTGGGAAATATCTTCTTAATATAAGATGTTTATCGAAATAACAAGAACCTTCGTTTTTCAGAAAGCAGTGAAAATCATAGCGAAATCATCTCACGACGACTGACCTAAAATTTTCCCAGACCAGATTTTCACAGAGATTACGAAATCCGCAGTTGTTCTACTCGGTCACGTCTCTCATCCCCTAAATTCTTATGAAGAGCCAAGCAGAACTGATTTTTGTTTCACGCGAATGCGAAGAAATGGTCAGTTGATCAATAACTAAAAAGTGGACACCTAAACGCTTCCATAATAATCATACGAAATAAGCAGATGGTTGGAGGTTGCAGTTAATATGAAGCGAAATGATGAAAAGTGACTTTGTTGCCAGCTTGTAATTTACAAAAAACCTCCCCGCTAATTTATTTGATTATTTGGGAGATGCGTAATATCCCATGACAGCTAGACAACCAGTGAAAACAAAGTTGACTTTCCATCCAATAAGGCAGAAAAATTAACAAAAAAATTCAGCGATCTCTCTAGTACACATGGGGAGTCAAGCGAATTTCCCCATCTTTCTTTCTTTAAGCAAAAACTCAAGAAAACGACCGATGGTGAGTAACGCCAAGTTCATTTCTACAATTCGTCGTCAAGTGATTTTAAAAGTGGCTGTAGAACAACTTCAGCAGCAATATGAATAAATTTCCATACTGAAAAGAAATCCCCTATGATGAATGGTTCCATGCATCCATCGCCTCTTTGGAGATAAAACTTCGAGTAAAATCTGACAGCGCAACAAAACCAGCACTTCTCATCATAAAGTGGAGCTGAAAACCCCTCAGGTGTTTCCCAAAGAACTTTTTAAATCCTACTTTCCCATAAAATTTTGCGCTGATTAACATTATAATTAAACGAAAACTGGCATTCAACGTGTCGCCTCAATAAATTCAATGAGTGTAACTGTTCTACTGCTGAACGGCTGACCACTAAGTGTCCTCCACAATCTTATTTAAATATGTAAAAGAATTCTGCGGTTCAACGAATGAGACAACAATTTCAATCTAATAATATAACTATTGGTTGAGCTACATCTGCGCGAGATCCACCTTCATTCGTTCCGCTTCGCAATATGCAAATTCTTTTCTATCATCACGTTCTGATAAAAAAAATTCCAACTTTCCCATAATGTTTACTTTACTCTCCCTCCTTCCGTCTAGTTCTCTACAACTGATCAATTCCTCCATAAGGAAATTTTAAACTAAGTTTCATGGATTATTAATAGAAACAACGTAAACTCTCTCACCGCGAAGAATGAATAATCTCGAACAGATAAAAGAAATACTTGGAAAATCGACCAAATTTATTGCATCGAAAAAATTGATCACTTGTTGAAATATTAATTTTGATCAAGAAAGCAAAAAATGGAATGATGTCGAAGAACGATGTAAATACTGGTCTGCCTCAACCCCAGCTGCGGGAGGATTCTGAATCAGGAGGCAGTATGCAGGTTAGGCTGGAAGGCTTGCCCGCCTCTACCGTTCGAAGTCGAAGTTCGCCCGCTCATGGACGAGCGCAGGTGAATTCAGATAATGATCAAAGAAGGTGATCGTAACTTATTCAATTCAGAATGAGCAAAGGTCAATAAGGTTCAGAACCAGTGAACGTAATAGGTGTTAAATTTCGTCGCAATCGTTCTTCGAGAAATTCAAGATCAATGTTTGAGTGATCCTCGATGTACAAATTTCACTAGATGCTTAAAATCTACCACTATAGTTTTTCAGGATTAGCTGTTGAAAGAAGGGATATTCAAGACCAATAAATAACAAATAGAATAAATCCTGTCCCCTAAGCGAAATATTTTCTTCAAAGTTCAAGAAGACACAAAGAAAGCATGAATTTGCATAGAAAGAACCTATGAAAATGTCGATTTGCAACAGTTTTTCGATTCCAAAGATTTTCGGAAAAGGCAATCTGACTGATATTTATATTACGACGATCAAAAATGTTCAATGAGATCGTTGTTGAAAGAACATTACAACCGCCCAACAGCTGTCACTTTATCATACACAGCATAAATTTCACTGAACTATAGAAAAGCTTTTTTAGCTAAATTCATTGGTCCATTTCCACAAATCCATACTTCCAAAATCCATTTTATGATTGCTTGTCTGTTTTTGTGCAGTATCACTTTCAATATCACAGCATTCAGAGCGAAGAAAAACGCAAAGTATAATGTGCACCACAAATGAGTTTCGACAACCGTCATACTGACGTAGGAAATTTGAAAAGTTTCATATTTCCAAAATATGAACAATTTGTTGACGTTGTCTTTCGTGCTTTGTTACTGCCATTGATGCTAACAATGTCTGATGTCCTTTATTCACTATCGATTCATCTCATCAACAACTGATTCGAATTTCAATAGAACAGACCACTTAAACAAACCTCTTATAAAGGACTCATCCTTTTCGACTTCATCATATATGGCCAGCATAAAACTGAAGTTGGCTTTCTAGGTCAACCTATATATGTACATTGAACTCAGGAAATCTTTCCATCCTATTGTCGCTGAAGCAGTAGATAAAATCACCGACAGCGAGACAGACAAACAGTCGGACAAGCATTCAAGCACCTATCTGCAAAGACACAATCACGCAACAAGGAGAATTACAAATGGAAATCTGCAAAAAGAAGGAAGCTATCAAAGGCTTGCACGAACCACTCAGTCTCTATCTTTTGTTCGCAAAATGCAGAAATAAACGGAACTGCAAAGGCAAGCCGGCAAAAGGGAACGGTGCATTCAATTGCCACTCAAAAACAGCCCCTATAAATAAGTATTTCGAACCGCTCTTTCAGAAAATTCATCTATTATTAGAATTCAATAACAAAACTGACTGACTGTTGTTAGCGCACCTTTACATCAAAAATTATGAAACCGAACATTTTCGGAGATCGACGGAAATCGCTGCGACATTTTCTTAATGCGTCGCATTAACAACAAAAACTTTGTAATAAGCGTACAATTTGAGGAGGAAAAGGCATAACTATTAGTTACTCTGCGTCCCATATCAAAGGGGTTTCGCTTAAAGAGGCTCTTTAGTGCCTCGTCTTTAATGAGTCAGCAAATAGTACATAGATGAATTAATAATAGTAATGTTTGTGAAATTCTCTGCTGATAACGGTATTGGTGACTTCTGAAAGCATTCTTTAATTATCGTGGAGAGATGACACCTCTCTGATCAAATATTACTGTATTGACAACAGAGAGAAAAAAAAAAACGAAAAAGATCGGAAATAAGTGAGAACTTTACAACGCAACGCATAAAAATAAGTAAGAGGAAATTATGAGATGAGACAAATAATTAATAAAATTCCTTTCCAAAAGAAAAGAGTTATTCGTTCAAATAGCTGCATCTTCAATGCAATAAATGCACATGAATTTTTCCAAAAAGAGGGTCCCTTGAAGTCAAAAACTTAAAAAATTAAAAACGCCGATAATTATCTCAAATGAAATGAATCAGACCTTGTATCCGGATCCAGCACACGAGATGCCCAATGCCATAGCAGCGCCATATCGAACATGGGGGTTGAAATGTTCGACGAGCATGCCCGTATAACTGAGGCACTGTTCCGCATCACTGCAATTTCGGCAGTTGCATAAAGCCATCTAACTTAGAAATGAAGCTTCTTCCACCGTACTACATCCCCCCTAGAAAAATAAGAACAACGCAGACCACGATAGAGTGGAAAATCACCCCAACAGCGCACTCAACAACCAACGTTGCCATAAGACGCAACGCAAACACTGCACAGCAGACATGTTGCGCACTTCTGCACCGACAAGTAAAGCTTGAAAAGCATTTCGGATGTGAAATATACGCTGCGACTCCGCCTTCGTTGGGAAAGCCTTCGACAGTGGTTTTTGAGGCCGGCTGGCTGCTTGTAAGTGCAGCACAACGAATTCGAGACGAGAGGCGGCCCCCGGCACCTCGTTCTGCGATCGCTAGGTCCATGAGCACTGATGCCACCAATCTTCTCGATAACCCACTAGACCCGTGCATCGACCTATTCATTTTTATTCCCCTCCCTTCACCTCATCAACACTGCTGTTACTGCTTTCGAAAATCTCACTGCCTCTAATATGTTGCAAGTGAGACACGGGCACCTAGGAGATAAATCCACTGAACTTTGACCGACAGTCGACACTTGTATGCGAACGAGACAGCAAGCAACGATTCTTCGGCTTTATTGACAGAAAAAATTCACTGCACTTGAACGTGGTATTCGTTAACCTGCTGCACTCTTAGCAGCACCAAGCATACGAAGATAGCTCGTCGGGTTGGTGCAGCAGGTGTCAAGGCACAAACCCATAAAGGTGACGTGCGAAAGGCGTTAGCCACACGCCATTGCCCCCATGCAGGACCCCAGCATCGGTGCAAGAAATCAACACCACACATCCAACATCGTCAAGCAGTACCTGTATCGGGCAACAACCTGCCAACACGCATGTCCGAGTGGCAGTCCACGCATGTACGCGTGCAAATTGCAACGCGTCAAACATCAAATGTGCTAGCACTGCTATTGCTGCCCTTGTTATGCGCGGTCGGTCTACTTGGCAACCTACTTGTCTGTATGGCGATCTGGTTTGATCGTCGTCTTCACAACGTCACCAACTACTTTTTATTCTCTCTGGCCCTTGCCGATCTCTTCGTCTGTAGTATTGTTATGCCATTAAGTCTACTTGTAGAAGTAAGACATGGTAAGTGATACAGATACTTTGATATTTCCTCAAGAATATTTAACACCAATACAATATGAATGACAAACGTGATGTTGTGAATAATACAAGCGTTTATACAGTAATAAAACTGCGATATTCAATTAAAACCGCAGTTTTTATTCCCGCTAATATACCATGTGGGTGATTACCTTTATTTTAACACTATGAAAAAATTAATAAATATAAGTCAGTCTTTTCACTCTTCCGTCTTCCATCTTATTCGTCGCTTAACTCAGTGCGCTAATCACAGGATCACTACGTACTGATGGTCTCATATCCCTTTCATAAAGACACTGTTCCCGAAAATAAACTTATTAGTTTCCACATAGGCATTCTCATATAATCTACCGACTCCCAGAAATCGCTTCCCTAGAGAAACCGTATAAAGCCATATAGGTACGTGATGCTCTTACAGTGCACTCCGATGAGTAAACTAATTATCTCAAATAACCTCCAAAGTTGAAGGCAGACGGGCAATTACCATCAACTCCAAAAGTGAACGAAGGGAAAGGAGAGGAATGAAGTGATGTTTTCAGAATCAATCAACTAAGTGAACAAATCAAATAAACCTTTTCATAGGCTGCACAAGTGAGAACGGGATGTGAAGTGGGATAATCAAATGCACTAAACACAACGTCCGATCGAAGTACTCCTTATGAATTTGTGTAGTTGGACGGGGTTTCACTATGCCCGGATGAACATTCAGCTTACTCAGTGTTATCATCCAATAAACGGTCTTATCACAACTGTGTCCTAATTCCCCATTGCTGAATAAAATATTTCCCAGCTAGAAGCTGCACTGCTCTATAATCCCTCGACATCCCACCTCCTTTTATAACCTTTCTAGTAAAACCGCCACAACTGAAGGAATGTTGCTGTTGCTGTCGTCTTCAACGTATGTATAAAGAAATTAGCGTGGTGCAAAGTAATTTTTTCAAGCTGAAATGTGGAGGACCGAAAAAGGTTCACAAATCCTTTTCATGTCATTCGCTTTATTTGTTCTTTAATGTGTTATTATGTTTTATTTGCATCATATTTTATCTCAAATCGGCCGAATAGGTATTTTAAAGTAGCAAAGCATCGAGACATATAAATTAACCGTTAAAATAGCAAAAGAAAGAGAGAATGTAGGATCTGCAATGTGCGAAATGAGTCCCAATCATTTTCGCTACTCAATCACGATTAAGTGACGCGAGATTTCCCCCAAAATTGATTAACTTTTAGTTTCAATGACCAAGAATCTCCTTAAGGAGAGTAATTACTTAAGTAAGCTTGCCTAAGCGGTCCTAACTTTCGCAGCAGATATTCATCACAAAATGCTATCCCACCTCGAATGCAAAACTCATAAATTCTCCGCATTACTTTTTCAGTAGAAAGAAACAAATATTTCTATGCACACAAAATGAATTATATCTGAATAAATAAAGCAAACAAGTGAATCGTCTGCATACTAAATCCCTTACATAGTTGTTATTGGTAAATTCATCTTCCAGCGTTTAGCTCAAGAAACCTTCCTGGTGACATAATTCTTTTAACGGCTCTCTAACAGTTATTGTTTTACTTTAAAGTGAGGATTAGGGAAAACAATAGCGAAATATCTTCGAACAGCCTCATGCAACATGCCACTTACCCACTACAATGCATTCATACGGGGAGATAGAAGAGGAATTAAAAAGAGTTTGATATAAGAAACGATATAAAGATGGAGACATGAGAAGGAAAGAAAAACGACAGTGGAACAAGAGAAGGAAAAATGATCAAGAAGTAGGAAAGAGAGAGAAAAAATGACCAAACTCTTGTGATTTCACCAAAATCTTTGGATTTTTCGTCATCCAACTGGAAATCAATCAGATATAACAAAAACTCGCAATCAAATATTGCTTCAACTCTTACTAAGCATTATTGGGCTCGCCGATTCCACATTTTTCGATGTAACCTTTACATTCATCAGAAAATCCGAGGAAGATATGCGTCAATTTAAATCCACAAACATCAAACGTAGTGAATTTACTCCCTTTCGATATATGAACTGTCGAACGAATAAACGATAAGTTGTCTCATTAGAAAGGAGAGAAGTGTTTTCAAAATTACAGCGAAAACTCTTCGATTTACCTCATATACTGATGAGGCATTATTTCATCCATTTAAGCTGCAATATTTTCATCAAAAATGCTCCGATCAATTGGGAAATGTGCTATGGAATAGAGTACAAAAATAAACCAGAGGTTCCGCTTACGTAGTTGAATTAGTATGTCTAGCACAGAATAAAATAATTTGTTAAAGTACCACTCAAAGGTGCATTCTACTCAAGAATTCTTTGCCGTTAACAGCCACATTCGCAATGCATTTTGACGTCTTACAAAGCATTGCGCTTTGCAAAAGTCAACCTGCTCCGCATTTGTTTATAATGGTTTTGCGCATTGCAGGCGTTCGGAATTATCGCAAAAACGTAATAAAGGCTTTAACAGTGCAATATTCACGATACAGCGGTAAGCTGCTGCTGAAAACGGTATGCACCTAACCGCAGAACAACAGCATATAATTATATATTGCGTATATTCACTCATCTGCTTATTTAACTAAACAATGCGAATAGCCCATTGCAGGCGTATGGACATGGAGCTTCTCTGTGTGTCTACTGTATGTATATGCGGATGTTTTCCTATGTACCGCAAGTATAGTGCATATGTCGATGATTTCTCTGGATCGATTCTTAGGAATCTCAAGACCATTTAAGACACGTAATCGATCACGCACTATGACCACTCTGAAGATCACGTTCGTATGGCTTATTACGATATTAATTTCATGCCCAATCGCGATCGCCGCCCTAATTGACCCAACGAATATACTGCAACGCAACTCATGTGTTATCTACAATCGATACTATATGGTCTATGGATCGACATTCGCATTTCTCATACCATTTATTGTCATGGCTGTCACTTACACAAAGACAACCACTCTCCTTAAGAAGCAAGCATCACAGTTATCGCAACGTGCTAGCATTCGATCGAATGGCTTACGGCGTACATTACCTCATCGCAGACTTGGCCAATCAAGGTTCCTTTCTTGGAGCAATTCAATGCAACATCATAAGGCTTTGATCACCGCTTCAAAAAGACTCTTTTCCTTTATTGCATTTGTACCCGCATTTCAGTGCATCCAATAATATTATTAGTTTAGCATCATATTAACGACATGCAACTATTTCCTAATGCTGAGCTGACTATGAGGCAGTCGACTGAGACGATTACACTTTCTGCATCGACTTTTTCGACGTCCCGAGCGAGATCCGCGCAGCACAAGATTATCCTACAGGGGAAATATTACCCTAATGCGTTTTATACAGTTTGCAACTCTCAAGTAATGAGAAGGTGTGCTAGATTATTCTTGGCTGTTTGAAAGAGTAACGCTGTCAAAGATAGAAATACTAGAGCGTCACTTTTCCGTTGTTTGCTGCATCATTTCAACAGTGTTTCGAATAATCGAAACGTAGAAAGCAGAAACTGCTTGCAAATTGAATAATTTCGTCTTCACCTTCCACATCCTTCCTCAATGTGCGAAGTTTTATAGATTTTCAATATCTTTTCAATTATTATCTACTCTAACTTCAATGGCTCTCTTTTATTTAAAACTCTACTAATTTCAGTATGTCAAATGGAACGCTTTGCAAGAATAGCGTCAGTGCTGGCGGTTTCTCCTCGCTTCGAGGGACACACCCTCCACTGCTCATCGAAGACGAACTGCAACTTACCACTTTACCATCCGACAACAAAAATAAAGTAACCTCAACTTCCATTCGGCAAAAACTTGTTATGCGTTTGAGAAGTTGCATATTTCCCATCCAGTATAATTGAAAAAAGTGAGTATCCCGATACCGTCCATACAATGTTTCTATTTCACACGTCATGAACCTCACGACCCCATTCTTCCTTTAACTGGTACATAGAGTTCTACAGAAAAAATCTGCCACCCTCCCTCCTCACTTCTGTCCACTTATTCATCTGCGTACTACGTTCTGGAATCAGTTGGATCAATTCACAGATACCCATATTCACTTACTGCAGGAGGAGAGAGGCAAGCTGAGGAGAATAGGAGCTCGAACCTCGTCTGCTATATTTGCGGTCACTTCTCGTATCAGCAGAAAGAGTTCGCTATTAACTACTAGCCAGGATCTGGCCAATGAACATAAGGTAAACAATTCCGTCTTCCTTCCTCCAGCTCGACTGCATCAAACAATGCATCGCGTTTGCTGAATTGCTTTCATTGCCGAACGCAAAACAATATGCGCAAATGCTGTTGATGGAATCTCCAAACGCTCCGAAAAGCGCGTCCACTCATTTCCTAGGTCTCTCATTGTGCTTCTTCCATTTCCTTTCGCCAGAGAGAAATCCCCACTCTTGATCTTTTCTGTCCGAAAAAAATTGAACACATTTTAATCTCTCATCTGTGCGCATCAAAGATCATATGTAAAGCGGATAGAAAGAACTTACGGCTCGACGATAGTTACTCCAATATATAAGCTTTTTAAACTCGTCTATATCAACTGACCTATCTGAGGGCAAAAGGATTATTTCATCATTTAATTCATCGACAAGTACCACGAACTACTGGGCGATCTGACAAGACAGTACAAAAGACACGCGCACTGAAAGCAAAAAAAAAATGAATTTTCAGGCAACAAGGGTACTTGCGGTTGTATTCGGCTGCTTTTTCGTCTGCTGGACACCATTTTTTGCAGCAAATTTCGCTGTGGGCTTCTGTGGTGAGAGCTGTGCTGTACCACCCGGTATAGCCTCATTATTTCTTTGGCTTGGCTATGTCTCTAGTACAATCAACCCTTTAATATACACTATCTTTAACAGGTAATAGCATCATCAGTTTACGTTTTAAGATCAATTTCTTTAAACTTTAACTTTTTTAGCTCAAAGAATTATTGGCAATAAAACGGAACGAATATCTCCTGAGAAAAGTGGAACGTTTGGGAGAAGCTAAGGGACTCTCGAACAGGACAATCCACTAGCACAAGCTGTACATTACAACTCGCACGTGTTCGCTAGCCAGCACTTCCCTTTAGTCATCGAATCTAATTCTACCAACGCTGGAAAGCCGGTTCCCATAACATCCAACATAACAGCAGCTATGATTCAAGAGAAGCTACATACTCATGAAGGATATACACAAAGGATTACTAAAAAATGAAACAGTGGGCTGAATTATATATTCGTATGATGTACTTTCAGGAAATTCCGTCAGGCATTTCTTCGTATTATCCGTTGTCAGTGTTTACGTCCATGGCGTGAACTTAATAGTATGAACTACTCTCGTAACTGTACATATTATCCTGGTGATACCTATACATGGTAAGCTGCTCTCATCAACATATTTCATACTGTCCCTTCACATTCATTGAAGACCCTGAACAAACACACCTCGAACTCTTATACAAATGTCGCATTTAGGAACTGCAACTAGGAGAAACCTCAACGGACAAATTTTTCAAAAAATCTGATGAAAAACATATTCTGGATAGATGGCATTTTCACTATCAATTTCTACCATCGAACTGCGATCATTGAGTTGCATCCACCGATCATGAGCAAACGAACGGATTGCAAACTTCAATCTAAGCGACCCCTCAAAATAAAAATTTCAGTTTATTCGCTTAAATGATGAAATGTTTCATATGAAATCTCACTGGCTTACGACACAAATACCATATGTTAACAAATTAACAAATACCAATGATAATGCGTTCTTGCTAAAACCACTGTTATAACCAAAATAACAAACGCGAAAGCATCTCAGCCGGCCAAAATGGTACGGCTGTTTGCCCTTCACTTCATGAGGCTGGCCACTGGCTAAACATTCAAAAGGAGATGGCAAAATATTTATAACCCCTAATTCCTATTTCAGGGAGTGCACATACAATTTAATCATCAAGTTCCTCCATAGTAGTTGTGAATAAACCTAAAAATATGTCCCGTATTATTCCCGTCACATCGCTTGCTGCAATTTTAGGTCAAATGTTGAGCGTACAACAAAGATGGGTGGTGTCTGCAAATTTGGTGAATATTGGAGTAATGTGAGCTGCAGGAGTCGGAATGAATTCGTTCTGACCGAGAGACGTCTACTAGATAACGTCAAAACAACAAGCGAAAGTCGACCACTACTATGCGGCAAACACTGCAACTCGCCTAGTGGCTATAGTTTAAAAAATGATAGCACACACGACCAACATGACGACATAACTCTAAATACGCCTCCGGCAAGCCACCACAAATATACCGACAGCGACAACAAATACCTCACCATTAACGAACGGTTAGCTGCATTTTGCTAGCAGTTCCCCCTTCAAAGATCGCTAGTAAGATTTTACGGCAATAAGCATAATTTGAGTAATTTGTGAATTTTGTTTTATGGAGGCATCGCTGTATTAAAGAGCGACTTTCATGGCAATTATTACACAAAAGCTATGGTTATAACACAACTGCAATACTATCGTAAATCGCAACTATTTCTCCTAAACACTTTCTCTAAGACGATATCAGTCATAGGAACGCGAATGAATCCAAACCGATTATTATCGTTCCATATGCTCAATGAGTCGAAAAATGCTGCATTCTCCCAACTATGCTATTTGAATCGCTAATGCGCATTCGATGAACAAACCTCGCATGATGCATCATGCTAACATTGTGCATTCGTCTATCTATATAACATCTGACAACCATAAATTCCATCTTTTTTCAACTGGCTGAGATATTTCGGTCGATCTCGAACCTTAGGTTCTGAATTAAAAACAATTATGGTGGAAGTATTCGTCAGAAATTATTTAGGCCAGAGGACAGAAATCTCCAGCTATATGCAATGAAATAATATAGGACTACACTCGGCGAGACGAAACCTCGGATCAATTAATGAGATGGAAATGGATTTTTATCAAGAATTTCTTGAACATTTACAAAGAAGAGTGAGTTGATCGATGGAAGAGCAGGAAAAAACTGTGCTAGCCTGGCTCGGATACTCCCATATTCATAGTCTTTTGAGCAATTTTCACTGCCGATTGCTCCAACCAAATGGTCGATGAAAAGTTGAAATGTCAATGAAGTGAGAAACTGAGCTAAACAAAAAGAATGCAATTTCGAACAGCGCTATCGAAAACGATGAGAAAGAAGGAAATATGCCGATTAAGAACATTTCCAAACTTCAATAATGCCATAATGCATATAAGGGGAATCGAAGTGAAAGAAGCCAATTTTGTTTTAGTTGCGCTGCTGCAGTTGTAATTTTCTCATTACAATAAATAGGATCCATCGATAGAAAAAATCGCTCACAGTTACTGCAAAGAGAAATGCCTCCATCAACCGTTCTCGGCCCGAATTTCAACAACTGCAAATATCTCTCCACAAAAATTGTTGCAATTTCCACTTTTCTTATCTCTGCAACTGCAATCCTATTATTCTTGCGGTCGCAACCTTTCCAACAAGCAAATGCAAAGCGCAACTAATCAAATCCCCTCCCTATGGTACTGGACAAATAAACACCAATAATTAGATAGTGGAAAATGACTGCAACCATTATTCATAACATTCATTGCACTTAAGTCCTGGCGATCACTAACGTTGTTGTTATACCGTCAGACTCTCTTTCACGAGTGAAGCTTTTTGTGAAGTTCTATGAAGCAGGTGGAATAACAGCAAGTGTCATCATATCTCCCATCCTCCTCCGCCGCCCAAACGGAAAAACTTCTCACGTATCAATCGCTTCATGTAACGCACTTTGCGTTTTCTTTGACAGAACGGTAGAAATTCATCTGTAATCACAAAGACTTCAACCATTGACACAGGCAGTGAGGAGATCCAAGAAAGAAATTATATACACGTTTCACGCAACATTAACATTTCGTTATGAGGAAACACACATCGAGCTACTCTAACTTTGACACTTGCGGAAAACAGTTGTCGTTTAATGAACCGTTTGTGGGCAAAATTAGTGCGCACATTTCATGTTGCAAACAACACCGACCTCTAACAGTGAGACTTCTATATTTTAAAGTAGTGCATCAGACTATTTATGCAGATAAGTTTGAATAACCTGGCAGATTAACGTAACGAACTACAGTGGAAAGGCTAAGAAAAGCAACCATAATACGAAAATATCCAGATTCCGTTCGTTTTCAAATACCTTTTTCGAATGATATTTAGACCTTGCTGAAAGAATGCCATATCCTCCACTTTCTCCCGCTACAAAGATGTACCTCACCGCTATTGCCGAGGCGATCTGTCACCTCTGTGTTCGAGCCTAGTGCTGATGCATGAACAGTGAGTGAATAACTGCAAGAGGCAGCGCTTATGAATGCAAACAATTCGCCTAACCCTATGTGCAGCTTGTTTAGCCATCGCTGACTTCTCTGACTATAAGTAAATTTATTTATTTTATGCGAATGTTGACATTAAATTAATCGCTGGAAAAATAGGCAAGTGATGCCTTAGCTTTAAAATTTCCTGGTCTAATTTACTTTTTTCGAACTGAAAGTAAATAAAATGCTTAGAAAAATTAAATTCACACTTATCCTCAATTGTACGCTTCAGTTGTGATTTCTCCCTCCTTTTATATCAGATGAAAACGTCAAGCTGTAGACGCATTTAAAAAATTAGCGTATCTGCATTATTAACAACTGCACGGAGAACGATCTGATCCCACTGCATGACGCTTTTATGAACGCCCCACTGTTAAGTCCACTTCAAGTTGCTTGACAACGTAAACAAAGTAAAGTGGTCTTCGTTAGCTGCGGCATGCCGAAGCACCACCACTCCTCCCCTCAATGCCACATTCAAAATGCCAGTTCATTATACAACATTTTCCTAAGGTCGTCGCTTAGCTCAAAATCAAAACAGAGTGAAACAAATTTAAATGAACAAAAAAAAAAATGAAAATTGCTCATTTCAGGCCAGAGACGGTTTCCGAAGAAGCGCTCGTACGATCACGTACGAGCATATGCTGCATACAAGTGCCACAATCAACATCTGATGCCACTTCTTCGTTTGGCTCGTTCTGCGGTGGCGATAATAATTCGCCCTGTTCGCCAACAACATTATTTGCAAGCACCATGTTCGCCGAATCAATGCATGAAACGTTCTTATAAGCTAGCAGCTTAAGACGCCTTATTTCCTGTGGCTAAGTACGCCGTACTACGGATCGTTAACGTGAAACAAGCCCACGCATCTGCCACATTCGCCTATCTACCGGGTTGTACATAGCCGAGTTTGATAAAGTCAATAAAAGCGCTCTATTTATACGACTCCCAAGAGTTTGCCACTACACCTCAACTAATGTCAACTCTGCTCGGAGCATTCATCTTTTCCCGCAGATATTTGTGACTAATCTGAAGTTTTAAACATACTCAGTATGGAATACAATAGTTGATATCAAAAATTCCTCGGACCTATCTCAGTTCATATGAGGTCGTGAAATTTTCCTCCGTTTATCTCCTAGAAAAGGAAAGTGCAATAATGATATGTATGTGCATTGCACGGTTATACCATTGTGCTCAAAAAATAAAAATCCGCCCCTAAATTAGGTAGCCTGAATAATATAGCTACTGAAATATAAAAAGTTTAAACAAGGTTAAAAAATAAGTGTGAATATAATAAGTAT
Source organism: Parascaris univalens (assembly GCA_037576465.1). NCBI lineage: Eukaryota > Metazoa > Nematoda > Chromadorea > Rhabditida > Ascarididae > Parascaris > Parascaris univalens. The sequence continues at coordinate 164,286,487 of CM075173.1, forward strand.
AATAAACCAAAGAATTCCTATACCTTCTAATTTAGTTAGTCGATAAGTGACTTTTACTGTTGCATCTGTTAAACTTGTTCAACCCTTACATCAGAAATGAAAGAGTGCCCTGGTATCTATGCGGCTTTTGCTCAACCCTATAATGATAGTCTTTTCGATGCGTGGATGTACATTTAACACTTATCCTTACATACAAGAACACTATCCTCGTAAGTGAAATTAGTGCATCATACTGCTTGAAGAACTGTGTGCAAGCTTAACGAAGCCAGGATCCTTTCTTGTGCTAGGATCCTTTCTTATCATCCAAAGTCGATCATTTCATTTCCATAATTTACTCAAACAACATAAAACTAAACTTTGAACCCCATAAAATGTATTCATACGCTTATCAAATATTCACTTCAATATTAATGAACTAAAACAAAAATTAATTTGAATAATTCTCGGAATTTATTATGAGAGAAAAATTAATTGCATTTCTAGAGGGGATATGTTCAATCAAATGTGCAGATGGCACATTTAAAACGAAAGATATAAGATCTGTACTTTCGCCATATCTCAACGCTTATTCGGTTAGAAAAGTGGCATAGTGAAAGATATGGGAACTTTATAGTTCAATAACTCTTCAACGAAGACAATATGTTATGCTTCAGAGATAAGGCAATGTAAAACACCGCGCTCCATTTGCAGAGCCTCATAAATATATTATGATTTCTTTAAGAAAACTGCAGCTGCTCAGAACTTTAATATCCAACAAAAAATGTTTTTTTCCAAATTTTCTTCGAGCAAAAGAACGCACCACCAGAAATTCACGAGATTATGAGCAATTTGTCCATATTGAGAAGATCCTGTTCAATCAAATACGGCTACAACTGTTGCGAGGAACACCCTGCGTTCGATGCTCCACACAATCCCTATTCTGCGGACTGTCGAAATGTAACGATGATCAAAACTATCACAATTATTATTGCTGTTACTATCCCCATTAGCCGTTTTACGAACTATTATCGCGAAAAAACTTTGAGAACTCGTAAAAAAAGAGGAAATTATCGCTCGAATCCGATCTACGTTTCTCTTTCTCCTTCTATATCCGTACTCAAATGATTGAAAAGGGAACTACTTCCGGGCTATCCAACTAAGTTTCAGCGACATTAACGGAAATGTTACAACCGATAAATATGAACACTTCATTCAAATAAAAGGTGGAACAACACATCCCCATATTTACTCGTCAGAAATTTGATAGTTTTGGTGCTTGCCTACTAGATCGGATTCCATTATTACTCAACTAGATACAAATGGAAATGGCACACAATCACTCCGCAAAGCTTTTCGCAACAACTGCCCATGACAAAATGCTGAAACAATGAAAGAGTACAGGATCATCGCATTCTCACTGAACTTGATAAAATCCTTGTGGGACGATACATTTAAGCTTGGGGCAACAATTCGCTACCCACATAACGTGTTGCCAACAACAGAGTTGAGCAAGACAGTCTACTAGGATCCTTTTTGGTTCCTACGTAATTACTGAAGTGAACAATTCGTTTGCTATGTTCTCCAAATTTATAGACCAGTCTAGACTAATCAACAAACTTGCATGTTTTACGAAAAAAGATCTAGGATAAGTTCCACGCTTGCTTACCACTTTGGAGATTTGAAGTTCCTTGAAAAAAAAAAGAAAAATCGTGTTAACTGTGCGATTAACACCACTGGTGTGCGGTGCATATATGCAACAAAGGACTACTATTTGCTGGCTATGAAATTTGCGGTTTTGATGTCATAATCTTCACTTTCTACAGACTGCTTTGACATATTCGACAAATAATTTCGACCAAACTCCACTCTAAGATCTCTATAACCCAATTATTTAGTGCTGCAGCAATCTTCCTCACTTATTGCGATAACTATCCCTTTATACCTCCTCTAACACAAAATACATAATTCTAGAATTATTTCCACGTTTAACTATACAAAAAATGCTCGACTATATTTTAAAAACGCAAACATGTGTAGCCTAATATTTGTTGTATCATCGGGTTGCCAATTAATCTTCCGACATGGCATTTCATGATCATTTCTCGTTTCCGTTTTTCAGATTGGATATTCTTATCGCCTTTAATATTCCCATACGTCTTGTGCCCTCACTGCCGTCCATTATCAGCGTCTTTGAACAATTCGTATCGCATAGTATCGCCACTCTTGTTTTATAACGAATCGCCCCAACACACTCAATTTTCAATCTCATTTGTTTGCTTTAATTCGGGAAGTTTTCCCCCATACACCACAAAAATTCCCTATCAAATTTGAGCTCAATTGCAAGTGTTTGTTTAGTTTCGTTTGATTATATACGTCTTTCTTTCATTACTCCACATGTATTCAAGATATTCTGTAATGCGATTTTCTTCTCTAAGGCGATATCAATAAAATAAACACGAATCCGCGCTTGTATAAGTGTAATAAGCAAATGCAACGTTTCAAATAGCATCTAACAACGACCCATCGACAACACCGATCGCTATCACCATCGACGACCTCCGTAAAACTCAGGCATAACGACATTAATCAATAAACAAGAATTCGACGTGACAGCCAAATTTAGTTCACATCTACTCTGTTCACTGATTTATCTTTTTCACATTGTTTTACTCATTACATCATCTGGAGCGCAACTTTATCTTCACACCGAATCAACTGAAAACTCGCAAAATAGTCTCCTTAAAGCTTCATGTCTTCCTCTTTCTACTTTATTATGAGAACGAGCAATACACTTAAATTTTACGAGTTAACGAGCCTTGCGATTATTAGATTGCAATTTTGCCGTCATTCAGCACATCTATTTTCTCTTCCACTTCCTTTAAAATCCTCACCCTTCAGAAAAATCATTTCCTTTAAAACTATCTCATATTTCTTATTTCTGCCTTTATTTCTGCCTCTCTCTCCAGTCAAACTGACAAAAAGATATGACAAGAAGGAGGAATTGATACCGCAGGGATGAGAGAAGAAAAGGTGGAATGAAATATCAGCCCCCAGCAAAACATTTCAAGCCAATTTGGCTTTAAGGTGATATACTCAAATAAACGGAACCATATGAACTGTACGCAACATTCTCAATTGTCGCTATCACTAAGTTAGACATCACTGCAGTACTTTACTTCCTCAGTCGCTTCCTCAACTTAAGGGTGAATAATAGAGGTAAGGCCACGTGGAGGCCTTTTAGCGAAGCCATTATGACGGATCTGCTTGAATAATAAGTGGGCACATTTCCCGCAGCGTTTTCCTTGAATCTGAATTGATCTGCCTCACAAAGAAATTATCATTCTTCAATTTACTTTCAATTCCGATACATTTTGATATCCAATAAAACGAAAGAATGGTTCTTTTCGTCTTTCATAAATCTAAAAACGATCCTCAAATACTATTAACCGAAAAATTTTAAGGCTACTAGATGACCAATGCTTTCGAAACATGCCTGGTTATTTCAGCTGCGTTCGGAACGACTATCGAATGGAGGATATTTTGTTTGGTTACCTTGAGTGCAAAGAATGGAAACACAAACCCATCAAAGACCTGGAGCACTTATGACGACAATAATGCAATACGAACGACTCCAGGTATAAGACCCTTGTCACAAAAAGTACTGTCCGAGGCTCTATTTGGAGTTTACGATATACTTACTTCTCGACTAGTAAAGTGACTGCAATTTCATGCATGAGAAAACGAACAAAACAGCTGTTGCTTCCACATAATTCAACCCGAAATGGTAAAAGATAAAAAAGAGCATTTCAAAGGGAACAGAGAGAAAGCAAAAACGGAAGATAAAGGAAAAACGGTTACAGCATAAACGAGAAATAAATCGAGCGTGAAGTTTTCAGATGCATTACTTCTCCTTCAGTGCTTTCAAACGGAAAAGAGAAAAACGCATTCCACATTGTTATGCGATAAATGCTATACTTTTGATATTCTTTGATAGTATGTGATGCATTTCCGATGTACTGGAGAATTAAATGTTAATTTTGAACAGATTTGCAGAATCAGCTTCTACACTTTCGTTAAGTTAATCACCATAACTGTTGTTACCACCACCAATTCATATGAATTTCATATGAAGCGGTAAACGAAGCAAAGTGTGATTTCAATTAAGCTGTATTTCACTGAAATTAGAAATGAAAGTCTATATACATATATATATATATATATATATATATATATATATATATATATATATATTGTTGTTGAAATTGGAAAACAGGTATATTAAAAATAATTCCTCGCCCACACTCAGTACAACTTCTCACTAATATCACAAACATTTTCGGGTGGCAACACAAGAATCATATCGAAGAAACAGTGCTACGAATACAAGAAGAAAGGCTATGCATCAAGTGAAGGCGGAGAGAACGCTTGGGAGTGCATCACCTTGCGCTAATCTACTGAAGAAAGCCGCGAGTATCCCTCGAAATCACACATCGCATAAACGATAGATACTCCCATATGCCAAATCACCATTATGCTTACACTGTTCGTCAAACTTGCGTTCTTACGCAAATTAAAACACCTACCCGTTATTCATCTCAGCCATGAATACAAAGGTTGAATTGCTAGGAACGCTAGAATAAGTTGAAGCTTAGCAGCAGACAGTCCTTTCCCGTTCTTCTCATCAGATATCAACAGAGCGAATGAACGTATGAAAAGAAATCCCAAATTCGGAAACTCCTCAACGTCTTTAAAAACTATGGGGTTGACTCTAAAAACAAAAGAACACAAAAATAAATGAGTGAACTTTTCTTCAGCCCAATATCCACTACAATATCTCACATACAATCAGCACAAAGTAACCAAAAATATCTTCACGTCGTTGTGATATTTCAGAAGATTTCTATAAAAAAACCCCGTATGCTTTTCAACAAATTATATCTCCTCAAATAAAATGTATTTGGCAGGAACAAAAAAATTATTTTACAAAGAACACTGAAAAGAAAGGAAACTAACTTGCTGAGTACGAATCCAATCGCAATAACTGCAAATCGCTTGACGTCATGGTTGGGATCGGCAGCTACCTTAGCCAACAATCTTCGTACAACATCGGCTTTGCCCGAACCAGCATATGCCATAGCTAGCGTGCATACCGCAGTCGAACGGAGCATTGCGTTAGACCTATGTTCCATCAGCTGTGCTACCCACGACTCGGCCTCCTCTTGGCGTCCTAAATGAATTTTGTTATTCATTATCACCTCTATGAGCCACTAACTTAAAGCAAACCCTTCGCTGCGAAATACTCATTTTAAAGGGAATTCACGATGCATCACTCGCCTCACAATGTGCGCTTCTCCTCTCCACTCATTTTGCTAAGTACTTTCACTTTTTACCAATAAAAATCGACGTAGCTTTGTATAAATAATGAAAATAACCATCGATTTCGAAAAAAAAACCTATATAATGCGAATGAGAGGAAAACAACACATGCGAAGTTGCGCATCCTTTACTAGAAAAGAAGAAATAAAAACCACTGAAGGACGCCGGTGATTCCGTTCGGTTAACATACCATAGGCAAGAAGGGCAATGCCGGTACGCAATCCTCGCTGAATTTTATCGTGCTGCGTATCGCATACATACTGCACCATCTCCTGGAATGCCCCATGATGCATTCCACCAACCATGACAAGACCCATCGCGAGACCTGCCGCCTCACCTGTCACCGCGTCATCCTGATATAGGCAGTCACGCAACTGCACATATACCTGAAACCACAGATGATATACGTAAATGAATATCCCAACCTGAAAAACATGCTGAAAAGAAATCAACACGAGAACCATCTATTTCATAATAAGAAGCTTTACTTTACAGTTACCTCACCTCCTATCTATCCGATAACAGAATTCGAATCTACATAAGAATCTCAACAACCTGATGAAATTTATTGCTTAGCACCTCACCACCAAGTTATCAGTTCCCGCTAATTAGTACTAGGCTTTCTTAGTACAGAGAAACGGATTTCAACTGACCTGTTCATCACGAGTACCCATCGCTGCAAGACCAAGTCCAAGACAAGCACCATGACGGATTGCCGATGTGGTTGCCTTATGCAACTGATCACGCAGGTATGCGATTACCTGAGTGTTGCCATGATTTGCGTGAATCAAACCTGCAACATCATCATTACTGGTTCTCCCTAGAACTCCACAACCGCAAACTGCTTTGCGCTACGTAGCCTCTTACAAACCATACCTTTCTCGATGCAATCGAAAAATAAAGCCGTATTAAAAACGAAATGTTAATTTAAAGAAATTAAGTCCTTATCAATACGACATAATTACCAACTAAATAGAGCATATTAAAAACAAGAAACATTAATTAAACACAATAGAATTATCAAACGATAATTGCTTAACAATCAATCCGACGTCTACAAGTCGTCCACGCTCCGTCTAACATATCTGAAATAAACAACCAAAAATATTATATAAAGGTTGCAATTTATTACCTTATCCAAGGAGGCCTACCGCAAAATACCCTCAACATTTCCATGCAGAAATCACCAAACAGTAAAAACTAACAAACAGTTACTGCCAAAAACTTCTTCATTCACTTCTCGAGAAGTAAGAGCCAAGTAAGTATATCACTAACCATATGCATACAGAGAACCGCCTTCCTTGAATCCGAATTGATCTGCCTCACCTTTGGGCAAATAAGGTTCTAACAACTTCTGTGCATTCGCTTCGTGACCCTATAATTCAAAATCTATCGGAAAGAAAGAAAAATTCCTTTATTTACATTATTTATGTAAAAAACTCAGCTCAAGGAATATAAGTCCGAAAATGGCAACATCAGCAAAAATTGGAAGGAACAAGGGACTATGAGAAGAAACAGAATAATGAAAAAGTAACCTCAAAAGAAGAAGAGCGAAGAACATAAAGGAAAGCAAATGTCAGAAAGATGAAATGAAGGAGGGAATAAAAATATGGAAAAGGAAATTAGAGCGAATGATACGAGGCAAGCAGTAAACTAAAAAATGAGTAAGTCTAGGAATAGCGATCCAATAGCTGAATCCGCAGTGCGAAACCACAGTGTCATCCCTCTCAACAAAATAACAGCACATCGTCTGGTGACGATATCGCTCGATGTTTTTAGAATATAAGGAAAACCTCAACAGCGGACGTCGAAAACATATATAATATTCCGTCTAATCGAAAAGCTGTAATAACAGGTCACTAACACACTCATCCCTTTATATAGCGCATTTATTGACAGCATAGATATCAAACAAAGCAATCACCTTCATATGCAACCATCCAAATTTATTATCACTTAGCGACCTTTTCTGATCACCTAATAACAACGACCTGTCAAGCATACCCGCCAATATTGTAAGCAAATAACGACTAACCCTATGAATGAGGCCAAGTGATGCAACCGCATTGAACTTGTTCCAGTTGGTTGCCTTGCTGATCCAATCCAAATTATCCCTAAACAAAAATTTATTTCTCCTCATTTCATGATCGCTCTTCGACTCTCATCTCTAACGATAATTCGCGCTCAAGTTATTTTAATAAACCTCTCACTCAGCAAGAGCAATCAACAAATTGATGTCTGTTGATCAGAGAGTCTGAAAATCTTCAGCAAAGATTACATTACCATCAGAGCACCCAAACAACCCTTCTATCCTATTTTAACGCATAAAATCATGGTCCATTCTCAATGGTCTGCTTCTAAGGCTTAAGCGAGCCACAACTAAGCCACATCACCGATACACCTTGAAAAACATTCTGAGCTACGCACTACCTACAAAATGCCATGATCGCACCTTTTCGTTAAGCACAAAATACATTCCCTTTGAAGACAACAATTCATGTGCATCCAGCAGAATACAATAGCAGTGTAAAAGCTCCACAGCATCTATTCTCGAATGGTAGTCCTTTTCATGTTACCAACCGGACAATATTTCACATCTAGGAGGCTTCTACTTAACAGATGACCGCACCTTTCACGCTTTATTTCCAATTAACTCCAATTTGTGGAATATTCAATCAAATCACTTCGCGTCTCTACGCGAAGTGATTACTGCAGCTGACGGCGACAACATCAGCAATGTTTACTGAAGAGAACATGTTGATGTTCTCTGCTTTTTCTGCTGCAGATATGAAGCTCGGAATTCCACAGACCACCATGAAGCAAAAAATCCACCTAAGGAAATCGTCGGTAGTAGTGCCGAGGTGCATCAAGCCATTAGCGATCACGGTTGCGTTATGTGCGGAAGCGGTACGCACACTGTCTTTCATCTGCTTCAGGATCAGCATATCAGTATGGTTGTTTTTGATGAGGAACTGCATATGATGCTTTATCGTCTGTTCACCACGCAGAATTGACCGCAAACGTTCGGCCACCACTCCCTCCTTAAAAACGTTTATCACATATAGGGCACAACGCATTGCACAGCATAAAAGCAATTCAACTGCCTTTATACCAGAGAACTGTTGTGGACAAGAACTACATCATGATGGAAAGAGACGACAATGAAATCGGTATAGATACTCGATTTCTACGATGAGTGCGAAAATGCTAAGTAACTAACAGAGCCAATGCATGCCTCGACCTTAAAGTTTTCAGATACTTATCCAAAACGTCGCGTTAAATCAACACCGTTCATTGAAGATATCATCCACTCTTCTAGTCACTGACTCGCCATCCACTCGTAGTGTTCCCATTCCCTCCTCTAAATCAACTGACTGCTCACCACCAACTTTTTTCTTTAACTCAACAATATTACCAAACATAAGATCAAATTTCAATGTATCCCAACAAGCACAGAACATTAATATAGCATTATCCGTGTTTCATGCTCACTGATATCGCAGACGGTGAAATAAGGCCGAAACGAATAATCGCCAAATGTACCACTATGAAGAGTGCGAAAGAACTGCCTTTCCTCCTAGTTCCCCCCCCCCCCCCCCAACATTATAGAGGCACAGATATCATTATTTAAATAAGACTATGGCTAAAATCCTCTTCAAAACGTTACTGGTGATATTGATAGTCGTTGTCAACAATGAAGAGTGATAACTCAGTTATTGCAAAGCATCGTATAATTAGTTACAAACAAAAACAACAACAATAAAACAAACAATTTTTGGTGCGGTCGAAGATTGTTGCTCAGGCTTTCCCACTGTGGCCGACTGTGCTGCCGCTTTGCCAGATACAGTTCTAAACTTCATTCACATATTTCGACGACAACCATCGACGCTATCCAACTACACGGAAATGACTAGTGAACTAAAGGGTTGGTAGACTATTCTTCACCTCGCGTTCAACGCTTCAAAGGTTTTTCCTATTCTGTAGACTTTTTTCAACAACATATCCGTTATGGAATTACGTATTTCATGAACCACCTTCTTCCAATATCTACTTCAGGAGGAGGAAGCGGCAGCAATTGAAGAAATCATGGAATATTATATTTCCAGGAAACAGACTTTTCATGTGGCACAATCGAAAAGAACTTCTTCAAGCGAACTTCCTTGTAGCTGCATCGATATCGGCGATCTGCTTTCTAGTTCCCAACTGTCTTCTCAACTTTCATGCAAACACTTCCGGACGTTCCTAATTAAAAAGTACTTTGCAAACAACTTCTAAAATACTTATAAACAGTGTAAACAACGAATAAACAATCGAAAGAGTCGTCAACTGAGGACGTTCGCAATCAAAAGATAAGCCTAATCCCTCGGGTCCTCAGCACTGCATGATAGCAAGCACATCGCAGAAAAAACTACGAGAGGGGAGACGGAAGAAAGAAGTAAAATGGAACAAAGCTGAAAACCGAGCATAAAACGCCTAATGATAGCACAATTATAAAAAATAGGCAACCTGGTAAGTCGAAGAGGTAAAAGTGTATCCTCTCGCTGTTAAAAGAATGACACACTGCGTACACTATCCACATTTCTAATTCATGCAGACACACTGGATTGAGCTTGACCTAACGATGTCAAAAATGGGTCTGCTTTTATCGCATGACCTCTGGACTGCAAGCCACAGTTACAGTGTCTGTGATAGGTCAGCGCAATTTAGAAACACTTAAAATTCGAAGCAGGAAGATACTTCTCTCTTATTAGAAGGTACTCAGAAGTACTAACTCAGAATCTTCCTCAGAAGTGGCCGATTCAGAATCCGTCGAAGCCGTCTCATTCTTCAACTTGTCGGTACGGGATTCCTTCGGAGCACCCTCATCTTTCTTTAGCTCCATTGACTCTGCGCCCCTACAAAAAAAATAAGTGAATCTTTGAAAACCGTGGTACTGAAAGTAGATCCATTACTTCTTCTGCAAAATTAACTCTTGATCAGAATGCGTTTAACAACTAAATCGTATTAAATCAACTTGACTTTCCGAATATAAGCTCCCTAATTATGAGACTTTTTCGCATTCTTTATATTATTCAGCTTGTTATAAAAACAATGTTCGCTGTATGACAAATAACCAAGCTATAACACTATGCAAACTAAAAAGCTCATTGCGCACCATAATGCACAGTTCTATACGATTCTTGTTCATCTTGCAGATAAAAAAACTTACCCCTCCCCCCTCCCTCCGCTTTTTCATCTGCACCGATGCCGTGAAGAACGATTCCACTTGGAAAAATATTCAAAACAGTACATGAATAATCAATGCTTCTCTTACAGTGACCTCAAAGAATTTGTGGAAAAGAAAGGGGAAACATTAGAGGATAAAAAACAGCACTTAAGAATATCCTATTTAGACTGATTTATATGATCAGGAAAAAGAGAAAGGATATCACAACATTCCCCGACGATCAAACGATCAAATACCTGTCTGCAGATCTTGCTTTTTCAGCTCAATGTTCCGAAATCCTATAGAAATCATCAGAGCAGCTATAAAATAAATAAACGAACTTGCTCGTAGTATCTGTGCTGTGAGAAGAGGAAGTCGTCGCCTGTGTGGAATCAGATTCACTGACCGATAGTTTCGGCGGTTCCTCTCCAACCAACGCTTTCTCAATCTTGCTGATGAACTGTTGTGATGCATTCTCATAGAGGTCGAATGCTATCTGATACGCCAACAGTACTCCATTGCCACTCTGCAATCGAACTCTATAGCAATATATAAGGTGAAATATAGGTTGCGTAGTATGCAGCGCCATGATGTTGAGAGAATATTCGCACCAGCTACACCATTTTACTTCTATAATTTATTTCAAACTATGCAAATAAGGCAATCTTCATTCATCTGAACACCGTTTTATACTGATAACCCGCATTATTGCATATATTCACTCCATAAATGCATGTCAATCACATTTGGGAACTGCTAATACCAACTACGCTAAACTCTGCAACTTGAAATTGAAAAAGGTGATGGATGTGAGGCAAATTAAGAAAGTACCATCCACTTAAGATTCATGAATAATTTACGCAACCGGATGAGGTAGGGCATCATTACAAATGATTTAGCAAAACCCGCACCATAATACATGATCCCTAAGAAAATGGGCTCATATACTTTCAAATAAAAGCAACTGGAAAGTTATAGGACGAGCAGTGAGGAGATCAGATTAAAGACACCACCTTGTTAGAGACAAGGCGATTTAGAATTTCGGCGACATCACCCGGCTTCTCAAGTTTGATGAGACACTGACACATCGATACAAAGTCGGGTTCTTCCAGCTCCGAAAAGAGTCTCAACAACAGGTCAAGCACAGTGTTTCGAAAGCCTCGATCCATCTGCGACTCCAGCACCTTCGTCACGGTTTCGCTCAACAGAGAAGCTTCATCGTCGGCCGACTGCAATGAGTAGCATCCTGGACAACCACCCTCACGATACACATATATTCCCAGACTGACAACCACCTAGTCTTTTAATTTCGAGATCGGATTCGTCCGTGCGCGAGAAGACAGATTCGAAAACGATTCTTGCAAAGATAAGCTTTCAAGAAAGATGACACGGATATTGGCTGTTATCTTGTGTGCAAGAAGAATAACTCGCTGCTTGCTCAACACTTCCGATTATCTGAAGTTACCTAAACTTCTGCAATTCCCCTTCTTGCCTACCAGCTGCCATTCTGAATACAGGCCTATTTTAAATGCAGAATCATCAAGTGAGTACCCAAAAATCATATATAACCAAATACATAAATTTTAAAATATGGGAAAAATACGCATCAAAATGGATAATTAACTTGAAACTGAGGTGGTGGAGCTGCAAAGTTGCAGATATTTCAAAAAATATATTGCAAAGAAACCCGGCCAAATTAAAGCGTTTCATCCACTATTTCCATCATCAACTTTGCGGCATCTAATGAAGTGCAATTCAGCCACTTCTCAAAAGACACTGTGTGGTTCCAATCTCAAGCAGCCCTATTCACTAAAACTTCAAGGTTTAGCCCACAGCCTTGCTTCATGTGGGATGATTTGACAAGCTGATGCAATGAATGCCGTGAAGTATTCCGTACATAATTCTGTATTATTTAGACAACAAGAGCGTGACGACCGAACACGTGCAAATAAATATGTAATAAGATAGGGCACAACAAACGCTTAATCACTAAATGACTTGCTAAATCCCAAACAGTCTCCGGGTAGAACTAAACCTTATAGTTCAGTTCTACCTTGAGATTGGAACCGCACATTGCCTCTAATATACGGCATATAATACACCGCCTACCACATTCGCCTGTAATATACCCGCCTATCACATGTCCCTAGTCGGATAAACACTGACCTTGAACATTGTTAGACTCATCACTGACGACGACTAGCATCCCAACCTGTATTAAATGGAAATGCCTCTCGCATTTTTGCTTTCAAGTTCACCATCGATGTAACCGTAATTCCCCTTACTTTTTCTCATCTTCCTTGCAAATGAATGTTAATGTCTGCAAATATTCTTCAAAAAAAAAACCTCGATGGAATAACGAATATGAGAATAATGGAAACAATGGACTATCAATGAAAGAGAATACGCATTTACCATGCGAAAAGTTTCCACTTTTGGCAAAGACACATGAACTAAAGAAATACCTTCACGGCAGCGAGGATCATATCAGTTCTTCGCGTATCGAGTGCAAGGCCGATCACATAGCGCAACTCCTTTCGCTTCATATTCCGCTCAAAAATGCGATTGATGAGTTTTTCTAGTCGCGGATCCACCTTACCATCTGTTCGTTTCGCTTGCTTATACGTATCCAACGCATGTTCGATCATTTTATTTACGTACTGAAAAATTTGCTGCTTGGTACAAGCAGAACTATCTGAATAAACGCAATCGAAGCTGGCAAACAACTGAGATATACTTACAGCAAGCTGATAATATTGTCAGTTAGAGTATCGGCTGCTCTACACTTTGATGGTAGAAAATAGTGCGGTGGCAAAGTTTCAAGTACACAAAACAATACCTTATACTTCCCATCCACAGTTTCTCGAAATTAGTACTGACAATCATCAACGTTACCTATTTCGTTTGCATTTCGCCAGTAATAATTAGGGATCACTGAGGACAGAAGCGTATGGTAACATACATCACTACAGCGAGATGTCAACTTCATTTCTAGAAATGAGAAGTGTACGAACCTGTTCGTCTTGGGATCCAACAAGACTTGAGGGTGGTCGGGGAGTGAGTTGGAATCTATCGCCGGCAGCCAGAGCAAGCTGCAGTGCTCCGCAATAGTCTCCAAGGCAATATGCCACCTGCAGGAATTTTAGTAAAAATCTCCGACTAGATCAAGCGTTTGTTCACCTTACCAACGAATTAAACTGTACTTTATTGTTCCCATTGTTTGAAGGACATTTGTTCCTACCTATTGTAGCCTCTGTAGTATTTTTAAGGTACTAGGGCCAAGCAATACTCCGCACCGCTTCCTTGTACCAGCCTCATATCCCACCCCTCCCTCCCCCTCCCAATCAGATACCTGAATTTTTAGTCACTATTTGCCAGCCTCCATTCAAACAACTGCCATCCTGCACTGATACAATTGTTTCATTTAGAAAGCCAAGAAAACCATATCATCATCGCAAGCAGCCATTATAGACTCCCTTTAGCTCACTATTTCTGTTCCGTTCAAAGAACGGCTATCAGTGTAAGCACTCACCAACTTTCCAGAAAATATACCAATTTTCTCCTAAAAAATTGCTCAATCTATATTAGTCAACATCGAATGAGAATCAATAGAAACGAATCAGCGAAAATTTGAGAAACTCAGCAATAAAGGGTAATAGAAAAGAGGTACAGCTCACGTCTCCACATAAAGTACTCTTATTTACAAGAAATAGCATAGAATCTCATAAACAAACCCAATGGAACAAATTCTTTAACTATTTCATTCTGGAAGGCGTTCTCTGTAAAAGTGATACAAAGATATGGAATAATTCCCTCGTTTAATGAAGAATTAAGGAATCAACTTAGAACCTTTGAAGCAAGAAGCGCTGCACGATGGCGTTCCTTGAAGCTCTCATTTTCATGCAGCTGCTCGATCACATTCAAATAGTCGGCCACCTCAAACCAAGTCGGCGTCAGCACATCCCAATCATCTAACGCCTCCACTATGAGCTCCTTCTCTCGCATCGGCGACGACTCGCTTTCCAGTGCCAACAAAAACGCACCTATAAGTAACTGAAAGGAGTTTAAATTCAAAAACTTGAGAAAAATTTGATTGGGAATCACCGGTAGAGATCGGCCTTAATCATCACGATATGAAAGTGAATGCCGAGCGGGACAGCTGAGGACAATAACGACAACAGTCCAGAGTAGTGCAATGTATTTTGAGCAAGTAAGCAACTTACGCACTTAAACAGCTCTGGTAGCACACCTTGGATGTATGCAGTCAACAGACCAGTGGATTGCCTCCATGGCAAGTTAGAGATCCGAAGTGGCCAGTTTCCCCTAAAACCCTCCATCCCAGAAGCGAAAGCACCACTTACCTTCGACATATTTCGTAAAATAACCCCATAACTTGCTACCCCAACAAATTCTCATTCTTGCACACCACCTGTGTGATGGTTTACTTCCGACATTTTACTGCTTTTTCAACTTTTTCATGCCTCCCGTCCTATTTTAAGATGAATATTTAACGAGATGAGAAAGTGCTCACTTGCATCTTGTGCCCCTCCTGGTTGCTTCTTCCATTGATTGAGAAGGAACAAAGTCATCTCGTTGATAGCCCACTGAAAATAACCTTCGTGAGGGTGCCGCACTGCATCAGACATAACAACGATAGCGAATGTATGACTTTAGAATTAACTGGCGGAAAGAAAAAACAGAGCGGCAGATTACTCCCTTTTTATGACATCCATCATGGTCAAATCGACTTTCCACTTCCGTTTAACTAATCCGATCGGGGATAGTCGAATTTTTTTCTCGACTATACTGCTGCTGCTATTCACTTCGCCACCTTCAACCCCTCTCCCGATCACACCATCCCCACCCTTGCAGGGGAACCCCCGCAGTTAGAATTTATTCACCAGCAATTATTTCGAAGCGAAGGATGATCAAGAAATGAGGATGCCATGAATCTATTGAGGAAGCCATCGGTCCAACCCGAACGCATGAGTGATTTACACATTCTGAAAACGTTAAAACACGCATTTGAGATGAATTTTGGACACGTTTCGATTTGCCACCAACGAAGAGGATGCTGTAAAAATTCGCGAACAAACCCACGAACATCGACGCCAATTAAATGATTTCTATGAGGCGGCAGGATTATTAGGCCACAAAAAATCCGATCTGGATCGGCAAAGCTGCGGTTCGCCGGTTCATACACCGATTGCTGCGCACCAATTTTGCGCGCCCACGATGATGACTGTTGTTTCTCAGCCCCCTTTACTTTATCGATCTAAACCAGCACCACTTTCTTACTCTTACAATTGCAACTTCAGCAAGAGATCTGGCAGAATAAGAACGATTCGACGGAGCGGAAAATAATTTCGAAGAGGATGCGGGAGAATGATCTCCAACAATAGATCCCATGCTACCCGGAAGGACCATTTCATATGGTAGCGGACGACTTCGAAGGATAAAGCACCGATTTCTTTATACAGCAGTATAAATCTGAATAATAGAAATTAACAGAAGTGCTGAGTGGTACCTCGAGTGAACCAATGAATGCAATCATTTCAGATAGTTAACTGCATACTAGAAGAGATTTTATGGTGTTAATTAAAGATTAAAATTCTCAACGACCCAAAGAATTAATAGAGACGAAATATGATAGCTGGCGCTCTCGTATTCAACGTCGACGGTCATAAATTGTGTACCAATGCAGCACTTCAACGGAACGGAAAGGATGACAAGAGTAAATCTAACAGTCTCAGTGATAAAAGCAAAAGCAACAAACAGAAACCACCCTCCCCTCCTCCCTCCCCATCCATCCGATCGTCTTACCGATCAACCAAAGAAAGCAACATCAACGATTTCAGAATCAACCGCACAATTATAACATATAACGCGACAATGATTCGTTTCATCGTTAAAGCACATTCGGCAATGCAATATTCGGATCCTTCGCACCAAATCACCTCCACGACAAGCGTGAATAAAGCCTCTTCCGACTATAGTGCTCATATTTTATACTTAATTCCCCGATGTCCCATTGAGGTCCTATACTTGATGATAGTGCTGCACTTAGGTATGTCAAATATTTTTTTGGAAAGCAATGTAAAACTCTTCCGCAGGTGCTCAGACGAGAGCCGAACTTACTAGTCGGGGAAGTTTGCAGCATACGCTATCGCTAATGCCCATCCGAGGAAGCAACAACCTTCAGCGGTCGACTTTTCTCAGCGGAGTGCAACTAAAATTTGAAAACCTTTCGAAAAGATCGCTTTTTTTTTAAACCCGAGAGAAGCGGAATGAATTTCATCGGTCCGCCACCTAAAAAAGTAACCGTTGCGAAGGACGACGACAAGACGAACGCTTCATTCAATTCCATCCACTAAACGAGCCACTTAAACCAATATCCACTATGAAATATCATAAAAATTTTTTCTGGCCGATCTAAATCGACCAAATTTTTTCGCTTCAGCAGCTGAGAATCCCTCAACGATCACATTCGACGAGAACTCGATTGCAAATTCTATGGTACTTTAAATGGAAAAAATACTCATCAAAGATGGCGAAGTCACTTCTCAAGGGCAAATTACATCTGCGATGATCACTAAACTTAACTCTGTGACGTTTACAAGTTGGAGTAGCTGACGGACAGATAGAGAGACAAACGGGCGCTGACTTATGCAAACACACCCAATGTAATCATAAATAGCAACAGATGGGGCAACGTTGTATGGAACTTGGCCCGACTTCGCAATTCCGCTCGTCATATCAACCATTGCAATGCTGCACATTTCGACGATTCCTCGCTCCGCATAAATGCTCTATGAAAGCTTGTTGAACGCTCACACCAGTATTATTCTTTTCGGCTCGTTCAGTAAACTCTGAGCGAGTGCAAAATAACAAAATTCCCCGACAAATTAAGATGAATCTAACTCTTTTCGAAGTTGACCAAACAATGAGAAAGTTCGTGCAAGAGGTCAAGCTGTGATGTGAGGTCAAGCTGCGGCGCACATCCGGCAAACTTCATAACTTCAACTCAAATGATGCTCACCGTGAAACTAATATACACACACGTATGCTAGCATATAAATGAGAAGCACCACAGCACAACCTCCACAAAAAAATGAAAGCCATCTACGAAACATCCCCACCCAATACGCTCACGAATGCTCAACGCTCACAGATCAGATTTCTCATCATTTCATCTATCGGTGTAGCTATGCCAAGAAAAAAAAACCACTTCCATATAATTAACTCAATAAATGGAGTAAAAGACGTTCTATGCATACTTTACCCTCGAAGAAGTCAAAATAAAAGCGGATTTTGAGTGGAATCCAGTTCGAGTCCTTCCAAAAAGATCTCCTTCCGCTGTCCTCTCCCACTGAATTCTCTATGGAATTTTCTGAGTCATTTAGACATCTCTGAACGTCTCTGAACAGCGCTACGTTCGATTTTAGCATCAGACGTATCTTTAATTTATATGCGTCAATGTATGAACGTCTTTTGCTACGTTCTAAACTAGGCATTTCATCTGAGGCAACGTGGAACCTCAACTCGAGTCACGAATCTCCTTCTCTCAAGCAATTAAAATATTTAGCACCACAAAATGACCTAGTAGTCCCTCACTTACTCGGAATAGGGAGAGGAAGGAGGAGGAGCACAAAGGAGTGGCGGTTGTCGCATGCGGCTTATTAACTTATTTAGTTGGCAAAGTTTTATTCATTCATATCTTAAGTGATGTTTCCATTTCAGGGAAATCTTCTATAAGATGCTCATGTGTTATTTGTGTTGAATTTGATGTGATCACCCGAAAATTACATGCAAGCTTTTTTGCATCTCTAAGTAAGTATTACTTCTTGGAAAGTTTTTCAATCCAGCTCTTGAAAATCGGCTTCACAGATTAACCTATGGTCGCACTCTACCTACCGAGTTCCGTACTTATGCTTTCTGATGATCGTCGAGTTGAAACACATAAACGTTTATATGCACACACACATTATACGTATATATGGGTACGATGTTGTATACTGCGTTTCGCTAATGTGGATTTGCTAAAACGAACGCTCGAATCAGTTCGCCGGCGTGGATTTCATTTCCGCGACGATGAAGCCGTCGGGAGTTTCGATCTCGACCGTTTGAGGATTTGAGGGGTTCGGGCATATCGCCTTTGCGTTCGATCGTAACCTATTAGAATATTTATTAAATCAACGGAAAATAGTCGTCATATACAACAATATGCATCGCCAAATAAAGTCCAATTTAGCGCTATGACACATCTCATATATAATTTTTATGACTTCATATCGACTCATCGACTTTCGACAGCGATCATCGGACGATATTCTTCCTTCATTCCCTTTTATCTGCTCAGATACGCTGCTCAGAAAACAGTGACCATACGGCGGACCTTTGACTGGCATGAAGTAATGATCAGTGTTGATTTATGAAGCCCAGTGAAATCCGATTTGATAGGATCCTCCCGAACCACTCCCCCCCCCCACCCCCCCACCTTTTCCTCCTTCTCACAGCCCGCAATATGTTGGCTTTATCGACGACCTTTGGAGCCCAGGAGAATTTTGGTTGATCAGATCGCTTTATCGCCGTAAAAGACTAGTACATTAGAGCTATTCACAATGAAACTGTTTTTTTGCAATATAACAATCATAATGTACAGCAAATAATGCGTTCATTATTTATATCAGTGTTACTCTCAACACAGTTAACAGTAAAAATTTCGCACACCTCAGTTGATTAGAACCTTGCAGTTTTCGTTCGTAAAATGATGAAATCTACGAATCTCAACAAACAAATGGGAACGTTTCCTTAATATCTAAGAATATGGAGCGCCCAATATGTGTGCGAAAATGAGCGATCAAGAAACCGAACAATTAACATAGCCCTACTCATAAGTAACTTACAGAATTCGAACTTACTCACAAGTAACATATGGAACATCAAAGTAGTATATAGCATTGTAGCAATCATCTATACAATCATTAAACTGTTAATTTATTATCGCTAGTACCGTGAATTACCTTATAGAGAACGTTTTTTAATGTTTCACACAGAAAGCGAAGAAATAAATCCATAAAATATCTATGAGAAACTTGTTTCTATTGCATTTTATCTATGTACAAATGAAATTATTTGAGATTCATTGGAGCAAAATTTCTCTATCAGTCTCATCATCGTCACTATATGCTTAATTACTATTTTCTATATATAGGCGTCACTATGCTTAATTAAGTACTTTCTTAATATAGGCGTATTTTATTATATGCTTATTTAAAAAAAAATCGAATTCACCACAAACCGTATCGTGACAGTGTCGTGCCATATTTATGCAAAAACTATCCCACATTTATCTCCTAGAATGTTGGCTATTGATTTGGTAAATTGGCTTTTGTTTTGATCGACTATCACCTTTGTCAGTTATTGACGTTTGGGAATTGCCATGAAAATTATACGTCACCAAAATATCAGCATCGTTCCCTCCCTCATTTTCCAACTTACCGGGTGCGAAGGAGGACTAGCAATCAATTCCGAGACTTCCAGAAATCGAGCCGGTATCATGTGGAAAACAACCGTTAAAAGAATTCTAAATTTCAGACGGTTGGAGAATGCAAAATTTTTGCCACTGATGAAATTCTCCTATAAGCAAACCAAAGCACCCATTTCACTCATCTAAGGATTACTTTTAGAATTTTCGTAGCCAATTTCAAGCTCAATATGCGAGACCTCTCTCAGATGACCTGCAGTTATCACAAACTTCATCGGAAATAGTTCTAAGCATCGCAATCAAATGCTTCAATGTTTTGCCTCCATTTCGCTTTCTCATTATGGAATCGCACCGGAAGTCGTTGCGAGTAGTAATCGTTTCTCGATGCATCAATATGCGATCCCATTTGCTTTCTACGAGCGAGTGTACTCAGCCAACATGCGATTGCCCCATAGTCATATTCGGGTAGCATTTTATTAGCGAATAACGACTTCGATGAGCTTAACGTTGAAAGATCTGCTAGACCAAAAATGCATATTTCATGTCGGTAACGTCGACTATAGCACGGTCGTCTTGAAGCCGATAATGACCGTTGCCAAGATACGTACCTGTAAATGAAACTTTTCAAATCATCACTGCTAATTTATATGCTTTATATGTGTAGTAATTGTATGCTATGGTAATTTATATGTGCGTTCTTTCTTGTTTAGGTGTTTGTGGTTGTGTTCGCATAGGTTTATGCACAGGTCATACCACCCTTCAGTGAAGTAATGTTTGTGGACATGTTCAGGTGTGGGAACTGTCAACTTATATGCATCGAATGTCTGCATGATCGGCTCCTCCTCCCCTCCCCACCCCCACCTTTACTAACCGGATTTCTTAAATAATGAGGCGATGAACGTCGCAAACTGTAAGTCGTGAAATTTTATCTATTTGTGTTGCAAGAATTTCCTGAGTGTTTCAGTGACGCGTTGAGAAAGCATCCTTGCAATTAATTGGCTACGTTTAACGACCTCAGCCAAGAAAGGAGATTTGACAAAATGAGCGACATCTCCTCTTACCAATTGCTGTGTTCTGTTTTCATTTTGTTAGCAACGTCTACTGTCTCATCGTTCGAAACTCAAGCTAAATTTTGTAACTCCGAGAGAGAAACTGTATTCACTCCTGCCAATGTAAAAAGCAATGCCAAGCAAATTATGGATGTCATAAAATGCGGAACGGCGTTCTTTGCCGATTATAGATAACATTATAGACTTGGAGTCAAACCGAGCGCCAATTAGGAGTCCACAGTTCTGATCAAGGCCGGACCGTTTTTCACTACGCCTTTTTTACTTGTGAAGATTAAACAGGTTCAAGTACTATTGCTGTTCAGAAACCTAAAATGCTCCACCGTTCGGTATTGCTCGCCGATTGAGGTGAGCAGTTGAACGGTTCCGCAAGAAACGTCGCTCTTTCATTCATTCGAATGAAAATGTTACCGTATCACTGAAAATATGAGGCATATGCTTGGTATGAAGTGGTGCAGTGATGAATGAATTTGCTGAAGAGCTCACGAACGTTCATCAGTGAAGTCTTTGTAGGCCTGATTTTGTTTATTAAAAAAGTTCGATGGGTTAGCCTTGCTTTCTCTTTCTTGCTTCTTCTCTTATATTCCTCAGTTCCCATAACAGTCAACCGCATAATAGCAACTGCTGCATGCCGCTTTAATGCCATTGTAGCAAACAAATGAAGGAAAAATCCGAGACTGGTCTCAGAAAGTCTTCGGATTCACATGATAGAGACGTTTTCAGCAAGGAGAAAGTCAGGTATTCATCGGTGACTTTGGAAATTATGTCGTCCAATTTTATCAATAAAAAGTCACCGCTGCACTTCCACTGAGAATCTATCGTTTCACCTGATTTGTTGTTGCCAGTGTGGCGTATTTTCATCCTTTATCGATAAATTAAGTTCATAGTGAATATGATTCAGGGAGATCTTTGATATATTGTAGGAAAGAGACGTCAAGAGAATCACTTCTGCAACCAAAAGACAAAATGAGCCAATCTTAGCTAGTTTTTGTGCAAACAGCAAAACTGCTTAAGGCTAATAAAAGCAGAGGAAAATCACTGCATCACTGCGATATATGTTATAACTGCACATATGAAATTCTCTGGAAATAATTCAAATAGCAAACCGAGTAATTAAGTTGTTATACTTTCCGATACAATGCTGTGTGAAACCTCCTGGCGCATCTGAAAATGCCGTTGGAACATAGAGCGGTCCATTGTAATGCTTAGGGAAGAGAAACGCTAATTAACCGATGGCCTCCCCCCGCCGTCCTCCTTCCCCCTTCCATTTGGCTGCAACAATATAAAACAGTTTTTGCGACATGTAAAAATTCTTAGTGAAATATTTTGTAGTGAACTTAAGGAGAAGAAACTGCAAAGAGATTCGAACACACTGCATACAGTCGATACAATTTTGCTCCCCAGTTGTTTTTCCCCGGTACTGATGTCTAAGACACCGCCCAAGTCTGAATTAGTGATGCTCGACATCAAGAAACGAGGTGATTTCAATTCCGATCCCGCTCAACTAGGAACTTCGGACTCCTGACCGGATTCAGGTTCTCCAAAAAAGAAACTTGATTCCTGCTAACTACAGTTTTTGCAAAAGAATCAGCCCATTGACTCCGACCTCTGTATGATAACAACTTGACTACTAAGAGTTAATCCTGAATTCGCACATCGCTGTTTCCATTCATATATTGGTAAAGTAGGTCTTCACTGGCACCGATTGTGGGTGTTGTATTAATGTGATAAAGCCGCTCGATAAGGCAGTATCTCACATTAGCTTTTTTGAGCCTCCGAAAGTAGTCAAAATTAGAGATCACTAAAGTGGACCAGTTATTCCAAAACACTCCAACTTGATGGCACTATAAAAAGTTAATTGCTATCAACCTTTGCGTTTTTATAGTGCTAACAACGTGCGTTCTCTGATGTTTATAACAAAATTAGGCACTTTTGCCATTCCCGTTATCAATTCATCTGTATTTTAGCTGATTCAACCACTCATTCAAATCCTTCCAAGAAGACCTGTTTCTTTTTGGAATTAAATAGTAATGGAATATTGTTTGACCGGAGTAAAATCCAACTCTGCAGAATGCAACGGGCACGCAATATCCGAGGCACCTTTAAATGTTTGTAATTCATTTGGAAACAGGACCCAGTGCCTCGTGAACTGAAACTGCTAGATATTCAGATACTATGTGCAACTATAAGTATAGATAAGACGTCGTCATTAAAGCACTGCAAGCATAATTTTCATAAAGCGTATAAAAAAGATGAGTAGCTGTTTTTCTAAATTGGTCATTTCAACCGAATTGGCCGATTTAATTTCCACTGCTGGCTGGTTCAGCTGGTGGGCAGCGGATGACCGATAGTAGGGAATACAGTGATCAAAAATGGTCTTCGCAGGTGGCTTAATCTAGTGGATTCTGTAAACATCCGAAATAAATTTCTGAAGACGAACGATAAGAACGAACCGCGAAATGACTTTCACAACTAACCCAACTGATCATCCGAATGAATGCTCGGAAAGGTCATCTCATCAACACCGTACTGCATGCTTTCGAAACGATCAACTAATGTCGTCAGATTTAACTCATCGATGACAAATATGACGAATGCACGTGACAGCGATACGGATGTACTTCCTTTTGAAATCGGTAATACACGAGCGTCGTTCTTCGATTTATCTACGGAAAGAAATTCGAAGGAAATTCACTTAGTGAAAAGGGAATCGCAGGACGCAATTTTATAAAAAATTGCAAAATCTGCTATTGCATTTTTTCCAACCAAACGTCCTTAAACATTTCTGAAAATGAACTATGCGTCTCCCCATTGAAGAAGGGTATTTGAGCTCATCTGCACACAGTTTCCTTGCCTTCGTGAAAGTGCATTCTCTTAGCTTTTCTCTTCTTATCCGAGTTATAAACGAATAATGCTTCTGAAAGACGATATGAGACTGACTTCACCTTTGAATAGATTTAAAGCCTGATATGTCCAGCTCAAATTCTGTGGGATGCGATTTTTGTTAGGTGGTCCCACATTGATATCGTTACTTCCATTTAGCGCCTTCAAGATCTCAACCGTCTCATAATTCGTTTTTAATGGAATATCGTTGTTCTGAAATGTAAGGAATTTACGCCTTGCGAGAACCACTGGAATTACTTATATTTTTTAAATTTGACGTTATCAAAACACTTTCTTCCATAAACAGATTGCCCGGCAACTGAAAATGTTGGAGAGCTTATTAATTATTCGATCATTTTTGGAAGAAAACGACAATAGTTTAGAAGAAAACAGAGAATTAGGTAATTTGAAGAGAAAAAAGGAAATGAAATGCATTAGGGCATCAATCCTAATTTTCTTTACTCGAGGAAAGTGCAAAAACATTTATCACTTACTCCACTAGCGGAAGTCACACTATCTCTCTTGAACCGCTTCGTGCGAGCATTCCGACTAAATAGCACGTTTTTGCTTTGCATACTTGTATTTCAACGAGCGGTTTATAGGAATATCACGAGATCACTGTGTTGGGAGAAGGAGAAAGTGAATGTATTGCCAGAATATGACTAACAGACGTCCTCAACTTGATAATGGGAAGTCGTCGCTGCTCCTCTACCTTTTTGCTTGCAAATTAGGAAATAGAAACTGCGAACGTCTTCTGGATATCGAATATATCACCTCCCAGTTTTTTCTATTTAACTTCACGCGGATTTGTAAGCATTTTTCATGGGAAAATCAAACTGTTAAAATGTTCTGCTTCTTTGTCAACAAAATGTTTCGCCATCCGTTAGTCGCATGTGGATGAAAGAAGCCTACCTACTTGTAATAATATAGCATACTTCCACGCGGGTTTTGCACGAAGTAGATGAAGGCATTCGAGGAAAGATCGCGTAGTATTATGACCGGCACTATCAACGTTGAAATGCCGATCGGTGAGGAAAACATTGGGAAAACACTGTGAAAGATTTGTCATCTGTTCATAAAAGAGTGGTGAGGCCTTCTCATCGATCGCATAGCAAAAAACATTCTGCGGCGCATACATAACATTCAGCAGCAGTTCCTGCAGATGATAATCCTGCAAAATCTTTTGAAAAATTAGTCCATTAATGTTATAAGTCGATGAATATCTATATCTCATCGAAGAGATTAAGCGTTCAACTGTTAGGTGAAGCATCGCTCGAATTCGACCCACACCACACGTCGATGTCCCAGAGGTTATCATCTGCTCAACAACATCATGAATCCATCCTCAACAGATTTTTATACTGTGTATATCTAGCACTTCTATGTGGTGATCCAGTGGCATAAAAATTACTCCACTTACAGCCTTCCTATCATGGTGATATGTTGGACCTATTCATCAGATTAGCCACATAGTAATGTAGCTAGATGCTTATATGTGCATTGTGTGCGTAGAGCTTCAGTGAGATGATATAAACTACAAAAAGTTCTGCTTAGTGAATAAAATGTAGATTCCCAACTATTCGAAAAAGCATTTAGCCCTTAGAAAAGATTTGAAGTAAGTGACGATGAAAGTAATAAATACGGCTCTGTAACGTATTCAGGATCTCGTCTCCTTTTTCAATCAATAAAGAAATTATTTATTACTTCATTTATAGTTCAAAACAATGCCAAAGAAAGAAATATTTATTTGTTGAAGCGACGCATAAGAAGATTAAATGTGTAAAGAAAGTTGACTAACTAAATTTGGGACTGCAAAATAGTTCCCACTAAAAGCAACTATCGAGTTATTGCAGCAATTATTACTTCTTTTAAGTGAATAACTGCTTTATCACTTGCTAAGTGAGTGTAAAAATTCAGAAGAAAACATTTCAAAAACGTACAATAAGGTAACCTTATAAACGATCCTCGCAAATGCGATTGGAAATTCGCTTTCTTCCTCAGAAAGTGATCTCTTCGCATAACGTCCACGCTTCCTGATTTCATTACAAGAAGTCGATAAACTTGCATCAATAATATCGCCATTCGCTATCGTAAACTGTATCATTTATCGCTCATTCATCAACAATCAAAGATATTCATTGCTGTTGGCGTAATTGCATTCATTTAATGGATTCTATAATGATCGAATCCGTGAACAGCTTAATTATTTTCGTAACTCGGGAAAAGGGAAAGCTAATTTGAGAATGTTTGATTTTATTATTAATAGGGTTGTTCTCTGTGAAGAATTTTCAAATTTTCGAGGCTGATAGTCATAAATGAGTGCAGTAAACGACTGTTAGCTAATTCACTAGTACCGTTCATATATGCAAAGATCAATGAGAGATGAACTGATGGTTGGAGATGAGGATGAAGCAATAGAGTAAGCCGCGATAGTGACAATCAACCCACCTTCAAAGAAATAAAATGAAACTTCTTTTTCTGCAAAATTTGATAAGAAGAACTGTACCGTTGGGAGTTGATTGGCATAAGAAGGATCATCAAGAACTTGTTGGCAATCTTCATCCGATATTGTGGTATTTCTCACTATTGGAAGTGTCTAAAATTGATAATTTCTGGAAAATTTCAATTTCGAATTGAAGATTCGGATTTCTGAATTCTAAAAATTTTTGAAATTCTATGAAAAATTTGATAAAACATTCTGAATATTTATAAACACTGAACGGAATTTCTGGAAGATAGATCTACGACTGAAATATCTGTTCTAAGCTGGACAGCAGAGGCGATGAGTATCCAGAAAAAAAATGATTCACATAAAAAGTACTTTTGCTAAAGAATAAAACTGAAATCAAAGTTATGCTGAAATGAAACGGGCCATCTCTCGACTGTCTAGACCCCAGTAAATAAATCATTAGGCTCTATGAAATGATCACATACTAAAAATAAGACGTCATTAACATAAATTTATTAATACTAATTTCAACAAATGATTCTCCACATTTGTTTCGATGGCAGTGTTCGAATGATAATCACCACATCGACTCTGAACGGTTAGAAAATCTTGAAAAACTTAAAAACTGGTATATATTGCCGTCAATCCAACTGCAATGATGGAATTTTGCAAAATCTTTGTGAGTGATCGAGTGACTCAAAAAGGAATGCTATATTCTGTGCGTTTCATTGCACGTTGGGAAAAATCCAAACGGGTGGTGTGATGAAAGAAGATGCAGTTACTGCCAACCCTTTGGATATACGCTTTTTACATATTCCAAAATTGTCATTTATGCAACAAAATGATTGGCCATTGCTTGAAATGATAGACATTTAGTAAAGTTCCATACAATAAAAGTAGGATTACCGTTACTCCGTTAAGATTTGGTCTGTTCGTTAAGAAGCGGAAGCCGTTTCTTGAGAATTCTTCGAATTTTCTTGACGTAAGCTCTGTTCTGACAACTGCAAGTTTTATACTAGAGTAGACAGATGTTGCCAGTGAAAGCAAACAATTTTTTAAATAGCATTAAAGAAGCAGCCTACGATTATTCGTATAAATAGATGTATATTTATATATATATTACTGATGTTATAAAAAATTGATTACTTATGTTTACTGATGTTATAAATAATTAATTGTGCCACCTTTTGCATCGTGTATTTGAAGGCACTGTCCTCGAAGTGTGCATCCAATAAGAAACACCTCGTTGCGATGAGCAAGGTTGTCAAGTGTTCGTCACATTCAACGATTACAATACGCGTGATTTTTTCAGCAACATTTTTCTTTCACCTCGTCATCGAAGGTGAACCTCATTTCAGTACCGTTTACGTGACGAATTAGCAAAGAGCAACAGTAATGTATTATCAGCTATGTTAATTATTCAAACAAACGATTACACTCATGAATAAATAGATGAAACATTAAAATGCAAATATCTCCATAAATAAAATGAGTTCAATTTAGCGATAAGGAGAAGATGAAGAAGAAAAATTTAGCAATTACATTGTTGCTGAGGTAATTCAAAAATGACGATCCAACTGACACTATGTGTTATGGCCAGCATCCACACTGCGAAGAAGAGTGCAACCAAAATAATGAGAAAAAATCCATGTGACATTCGCATTGCGCGAATGCTTTCTTTTGCAATCCTAAAAATTCGATGAGATTATCAAACTTTTATATTCTTTATGTGAATTTTTATTAAAGAAGTTTGCATAACTTTGCATAGTATAACACGATAAAAGACAAGCAAATTAGAGCATAAAAGTTAAAATAGAGGAAAAATAATGGGAATAGAAAAGCTGTAAAAATAAGAAACGAAGCGGAAAAAATGGAAATTTCAGAAGAAAAATCGAAGATGAAGACCTCATCGGTAATTTATATCAGACTCTCTAGCAGTTTAGCTAATTCGGCAGCTAATTTCGCTAGTGGTACTGCAGTCTTTCATCGCAATTTAAGACAATTTTCCATCAATATTCGCAAAGCATGCAAAGGCCTGTATTTCACGAAGCAATGTGTAAATCAAAACTGCAATCTAACTTACACTGAATAAATGCATTTAAAAGCAGAAGTTCTTATATTCATATTCCTATCAGAGTGCTTACTGAAATGCAACTGAATGAATAAAGTTATAGTACCGTATAAGTAGCTCATACTTTGACAGCTGGAAAGGGTATATATAATCAGCAAATAAGCATGCTCTATGACGATAGGTTTCAGTCTTATATTATGATACCGCGCCACTTCCTCCAAGAAAACTCATATCACAGCTTCTTTGCCTTTTCTGTTTTGTTCGGCCCTTTAATATTTCAAGCTGACAGAAAGCTGGAAATGATAAACTTAAAAGTTCGATATTACAGCATGATTACCGCTCACTTAAATAGATACGAACCTCAATTCATCTCCTCACAGATAAGTACCGAAAATTACTGTAAAACATGGACCATATTTTACGAACGATCAAGATACTATGAAGTCGTTCCCAATAGATATCACTATGCATAATAAACCTCCATTCAAATATGCTATAACAACGAAACAACACAATGTGTATTCACATTCAATTAGACTTCTATCGTATGAGCACAACAACGGATATTATTTACTTCCGCTCTCAGATTCTCGTTTAGAATTGCTACGGCTTGAAATATTAACAATTCATAAAGGCGACAAACACAGACATGCACACAATAACCTACAAACACACAATGCGATCGCATACAAAACCCGAGAGGGGGCTGAGAGGTTGTGTGCGCACGTCTAGCAGCCGTGTCCGTCGCCAATTCACGCTAGTTTCGTGCACTTCACGGCGCTTGTAACTTGCAACGCCTGTTGTTTGATGCATTCGTCTAGTGCAAAGGTCGGTGCGAAAATCTCTCTCGCATTGCATCCTATGAGCGAACCACTTTTTCGAATATCGGTTATGTGCTGTCTGTCGCGTTCAATTATGATTTCTTGCAAGTGCGCGGCGAATGCATTCGATCTTCGTGCAAGGAACATAAGCGAAACGTGTACTTGCATCGTTGAGGTTGTTTTTTCCATTATCAGTGACAAACTTCGAAAAACAACAGTTGCAAACAAATGCGGCCAAAAATTGTGTTACGAAGGCGGAATAAATCGATGGTTTCGAAAAGATTTGCAACTCCACTTTAAAACTGCCACTTCCAATCTCACCAGTGATGGTTGCTTCACGTAATTTTACTCCACCCGTCTGATGCACATCCTCGAAAGAACGCTAATCCGAATTCATGACAGGCACACTTTATATGATGCTGTGGACAAGCGCGTGCAATGACAGAAGGAGAGAATAGAATCATTTTGAGGCAACCTTCTTTCATCGCTATAACGCACTCGAATACTGAGTGGAACACATGTGCGCACATCATAGGAAATTTCCAACATAATTTTCATTAAGCGCTGTCGTGGTCATACTGATCTTGGGAGGAAAAGAGAGCTACATAGGGGAATTGGGAATGGGGGAATGAGAAAACGCCGAATGGCGACCGTGGATCTGACCACGTCACTAATAAGAACTCTAATGTACCATAGAATCCTAAAAGGAACGAACGTCACAATGTGGCTCGAGCAGAGGATGATCTATATTTCATTGCATATGCACATATTTCATTGCATATGCACACCACAGGATGATCTATATTTCATTGCATATGGAGTGATTAACCTCGAAAGGAGCTTCAGATATTTACAGCTGATTTTTTTTTTCGGAAAATTCGTGCGAGCGTGGCCTATATATATGTGAAATTGGCTAATCAGCATGAAGGAATGAAAAAATGTTCATCTTCCTAGCTGATTTGCAGTGCCTCTTTCCATATTTGTCTTTGGACTAATGTATTTCACTCTTTGGTTTCAGATCATACCGCTTAAATTAAGTGAATGTCTGCGAAAGGTTGCGTTTGTGGCGATACTTTCTCAAGCAATATCTCATTCACCAACTTCAGTCTCGAAATACATCAAGTGCTTATTCATTGATTATTTTCATAATGACATGCTTTTAGCCTTTTTTTAATTTACGTGAACTGCACCACTGCTCATTTCATAGAGCTTAAAAGCCGATATCCCCAGCTATCACTTCCTGACTGACAATTCTGCTTTTCAGTTTATGCTTAAAAACCACTGTCCAGGTTGTCTCGTAAATGCCATTCGACCAGGTTACGGTCTTGAATATGATAGCTGCGCAAGGAAATATCACAGGGAAGTACAACAGACTGCAGCAAATTGCAAGAGAACAATCGTCTCTGGTGCAAAACATGAAATCGTTCCACTGTTAAGTGCAGTTTAAGAGTGCGCCGTCTATTATCTGCATATTTGGAACAATCGTCACAAACGATGCGTAGAAGATTCATGCACGCCTGCATGAGTGATAAAAGGGCGACGACGTTTTCGAACGCGTTTGCGGGTAACGAAAATCGTGTCGCATTCATAAAGCCACTTACAGTTCTGATTTCCCTCTGTTATTTTATTTACGGTGCTTAAACACGATCTCAACCTGCCATGTCAACGTAGTGCTGCTTTTAGTCTTTTTGTTAGTCGCCTATTAGAATTATGGATAACATCTCTTGTACAGCCATTACGTAAAAAGTGACTAGCATAGGTTGCATTTTCAGACCAACAAAATTATTTTTTTTTTCGCTCTCTAAGTTCGATGGCGAAAATTTGTGCAGTTTTACACTTCGAAGGCAAAATATCGTTAATTCGGAGCCAAATCGGCTTCAAGAGATTCTTACGTCAATAAGCGGCAACTCTATACGGTTCAACCCTAGATTGCAGGTGGCTCTTGTTTTATGCATAAAAACCTAAGTGGCTGTTACTTCTGTTGGATCATGCAGAGGATGCAGAAGCATAAGCTTTTGTCAATGTTGTGAAAATTTGCGCTGATATATAGCCGATCTGCGAACTGATTTCACGCTCTAAAAACTCTCTTTAAGTTCCGTGAATGACCAACGCTGTGATAACAGGGTGTTTGACTTCGAAGTATCGTTTACCGAACACTGATGATACGTTTCTTATTGACGAACACCTCCTTTCCTACTAGGTTAACGCCACTTAGGTACATCACTGTAGTTGTATAAATGCACACTTTCGAAGCAGCAAACTGCATCCCTTATATTCTATGGCATGAAGCTATTAAACAATATCGTTCACCATCTATGACACATTGTAGGGCAATTTTCAAATCTCACCCAAGTGTCGACAACTGTGCTCAGAGCGAGCTAGGAAATTACTCAATGTGTCCTAGAGCTATTTTTCAAGAAATGTGATTCGAAGAACTTCCTCACTTTCATCCATCAGCCAATCCGGCTATATCACTTGATTTAATAATGATCACTTTAAAATTCTTGAAATAGACCGCACCGAGTATGGCTTTTCTTTTTTCTTCACCCATTTATGCATGGCTCTTCAAAGGTCATGTATGATTGATATCTTTTTTGTGTTTGTTCTCGTTATATGTTCAAAATCTCTATTTATGCACACTTAGATATGAAAAGCATGATTTCTATATAGCTGAGAAAACTCTTTCGATAGATGAGAAGATCATATGGAGCAGGAACGGTTGACATAATAAATCAGTGCACTGCAAATTGATAAAACTTAACGATAAGTTTGCACTGATAATAAATATTTAACTAAGGCTTTCTAAATGATTTCTCACGCTTGAAGAAAGCATATATAATGTGATCGTCAGCAAACTGGATTGAGTCTATGGGAAATTTTTGCAATAGAGCGATACTTTGCATGTTATGCAATATTCTGCAATACATACAATGAAATAATTTTGCGCATTATGCAAATAAGAACTGTCATTGCAACAATCAGTTCGTAGCGTTTTCATCTACACACTTTTTCTTCGGATTGTGTTGAAGAGTGCGGGAAGAATTCCGCAACAAAAATCGCCTTGCAATTACGCATATATCGCATAATGTCCTTTCTTAGAGACTATTTCGTCAATAGACAGTAAGAGCATTTGCAGTGCATTGGCCTCGATTGAAATATTGAATTTCTGCGGACGTGATATGACTGACCTCAGCGCGCTCAGTGTGACGACTTACGATGCAAACGCCATTCCATCGATAGATTTTTCTTCAAAACTGTAAAAGTTGACGCATTTCCTATCTATCTATCGTTTCAAATTGGTGGTGGGATTATATTCTTATTTTCATTTTAATTTCTGCCCTAATTTGGTGGGATTAAGTAAAAAATTACTGCCATTTGTATGTAAGGTGTAATATTTCTCGCATGCACAGCGGCTTTGACAAAATGTTGCATACAGAAATTACATCATTTAAATAATCCTCTACAATAACAACAAATTGCAATATTCAACGCAGCTCTCTACCTTTATTAATAGTTATTCGACCTCTTGCATAAATCTTTTGCAATAGATTCTTCTTGCAACATTCAACCGAACTAAACGAGAGGACTAATGATTACCATCAAATTGGTAAGGTTTTCTCATCATTAAACGCACTTTCTATCAAGATTGGTGCAAAAGATGGTTGAGTTGAAGTTGGGGAGCAAATTCAAAAATATGTATTCCGATTTGATACAGCACAATGTTCAAACGCAAACGGGATATAGTATCAGTGCACTTTTGTTACATCTTCAATCGATCTCTCTATGAACAAGAAGATGTCTGCATAAACAATGCAAAAACTACAAATAAAATTCCATGAAGACGTCGTTGCCAACACGGCGTTGATTTGATAACGACTTGGAGCTGCTGAACATCGCAAAAAATCAGCTCTAAAGGCGTCGCTGAGTGGCCGATGTTATCGTGAAGCTGTCTTCGTAGGAAGATTGGATCACTCGCTTTCGCTGCTCGCACTTTTCGGCAATCTTTGAACTCTCAACACTTTATGCAGGCAGAGGCGGTAGTAAAGCCAGCAGAGCATTAGGCGAACAACTATAACATTGCTCATTCAAAGAAACTGACAAAATAAGAAGTTAAAGAGTTAAAACCGAGGCGCTCAACCGGAAACATGTACAGTGCTTTTTTAAAGCTCTATGCAAATGATAGTAAGCACCCTGAAAGCATCCATCAAAACAAAGACTAATCTAAGGGCAGGGAAAATTCCGGAAATATGAGTAACGACAGCCGAATTCTTGCCACCGGATTATATATGCAAGTTGTGTGAATCACTTCATGAAGAAATCAACACAGATTTAATCTGTATTTACTCAATGTTAGGCTGAATAAGTTACAAATTCACATTCAAACAACTTTTCAAAATAACATTTCCTCATATAGACGCACAATTCTTCGTGAGAAAGCTTTTGAGGATTGCGGCATAACGAGGTGTCCACACAACGGGATCATATAGAATTTATGACGACCTAAATGCAAATTTATTGCCGTTTCTCCGATCCCCACAGTTTATGTACTGCGAAAAGGACAAACCTCACTACACAAAGACGACAGCTTCGCCAACAAATTTCTCGCATAAGCCAGGAATAATTCGTGCACCTGGACGTATAGGCAACAATTTCTCGAAACACGAAGGACGATGGAGCGGCGTCACGTACCACTGAGGCAACATTTTTCGAAAAATCCCTTTACTTACTGAATTTATAAAATCACCTCGAATCACGTTGAAGTGATAATTTCTTTTCGTAAACCGCTACATATCCCACCCAGTAACCAAGTTCAGAACTTAGGTAGTAAATCACGAAAAACATATCAAATTTAAGACCGACCTAAATGCAGTAAGTGAGAACTCGAATGCTTTCGAGCTGTTGTTTTATGAGGCTACGATAAATGATAGTATGCTTATGCTCTTCATCCTGCCTTCCTCCAACTTCTAAAAACCTTCATCCTTCATTCGGAATAGAAATTGTCTCGCCTATTCACTGACGGCTGCTGACGTTTTCCTACTGACAGATAAAGCTGCAAGTATTCAGCCCATAATGTGACCTTGCCTAAGTTGCTTTGAAGCTGCTTATAGAAGAATGGTCTATAAAATCTCATATGCATAATTTGCAATCATTTGCGTGCAAAAACATCCAATAGCAAACATCAGTGAGAGATAGAAAGGCAGGTAGACCACATGTGGATTTCTGTGCAACATGATATTAGAGCACCTTCAATAAGTAAACCCCTATCAAAAGCAACTCTCTGTAGCCTCCATAACTGAAGATGCTATATTGATGATAGCACTGCACTTCAGACTCCTGACAGAAAAACAGGTCAAAAGCGTCATGTCACAGAAGCCAGCAAAGATGCCTCATGATGAAAGGACGAGCGATGCGCTGTAAGCAATGAATTGAAACCGGTGAATGGGAATAGGCACGTGCTGCCACCACTGAATGGTGAGAAGATGGACAGCGAACGAATGAATGACAAAAACGTTAGAAGCTTTCACTTTTAATCTCTATATCGTCATTATTTCACTCCTATATAAGTGATAGTTTCATAAATCTTTCTATTTCTTCCATTTGTGTATGGTGGACCCATATCACCTTTGTTCGTCATGGG
Source organism: Parascaris univalens (assembly GCA_037576465.1). Taxonomy (NCBI): domain Eukaryota; kingdom Metazoa; phylum Nematoda; class Chromadorea; order Rhabditida; family Ascarididae; genus Parascaris; species Parascaris univalens. The sequence continues at coordinate 164,321,464 of CM075173.1, forward strand.
ACAAAGCGGAGAAACGTCCCTCACAAGTTCAAGTAGGTAGCCTTAATTATTCACACGTTGATCATCATGCATTTGCAAATAATTCAGACGTTGACTCTTTGTTGACTTGAAAAATCATGCTGCACTTTGCTTATCGAAAACGCGTCAATGCCTTCTTTGTAGGAAACATTTTATCTGAAACATTTCAGTTCTCTGTAGAATAGTAACAAGCTATATACATCGTGGTGGGTGCGTAATCTCGGATGTTGAGCAGTGATTCTGAATGAGGACGATCCACGCAGCCTTCTTCCCATAGCAGGGAAGTGTCGCAGGCTACCTTTGTGCAAGATATGATGTATGGAAATGAGGTTAAAACTTCCGCTGAACCGATTATAATTCTGCTTCTACAGCACAACGGTTCGCGCACATCAATAACATCAAACTTTGTGTTCGCGCTAATTAATGGTCAGCAAAAGATGCCGTTCACTGTTGTCAACGCAAGAACGCAGAAATTCTCGTTCATCGACGTCTCACCCTTCGGCGTCACCTAATGTCCTCATTGCAACAGTCGTGGAACATGCCTTTTCTAGATCCACTGCATAAAAACACTTGGAAAATTGAGAAACGATTGTGACCTGAGGATTCAGTCGTTCCTAAGATGAATCCTGTAATTTTCTTTTACACCTTACGAACTCAGTTGTACAGCAAGCGTGAGGTGTGAATCTCTTCCACTCTCTGTTGCTCACATTCTTTTAGCCATTTTCATCGTTTCTAAAGACGATGGGAGAGCCCCGTTTTTCCGTAATTTCAAACTGGCAGAACACCTTTGCAGATGCCATCTTTTGTGAGTTACTATCGATCAAGCGGTTCGCATAAACTGTGTGAGTCATTCTCAAGTTCTTTAAACTCCTTCTTCCTAAGAATTAAAATTTCCTGGAAGCCCAGCAACTCACCTCCTACTCCCACTTCGCTTTCGCCCGAACCCTTTAACCCTAATATTACTGGCGTATCTCTTCAGGAAGCATTATCTGACATATGTAATATATGACCTCATGCTTCCCGTGCAATTATCCCACACCTGTGGGCTTAATTTGCTGTCAAACATCTCCAAGAATTTACAAAAAAAGAAAACTTTATTATCATCATACAATAAACAACATGAACAACGAATATGTTTATACAGCAATGAAACAACAAATAATCCACCCGATTATAGGCAACGTCGAAACACTTTTGCAAAGAAACAAATGCATAAGACTAATGAGGGAGAAAACCTGAGTGCAATAAAGAAGACCTACTTGCGAACGGCAGTGAAAAAGTGCAAAAAATTAACAAAGAATAAAATAGAAAATAAACCGAATGTGAAGCAAGAATGTTTGAACAAAGAGAGTGTCCACTGTAGAATGACTGATTATCTTATTTATAGGAATAAAGGAGAATAAAAGAAAGTCAAGTCTGCAAGACCAAAAATATATTCAAAGATATAGAAAGCAATTTTTTTACTCTGAATGAGAGCGCAAAAAGGCGATAGGAAGTGAAGGAGAAGGGGAAATGCCGAATTTTACTAACCTTATTTTACCAAATCTGTTCACGAGAATAATAATAACGCATCTATTTTCTAGTCTTCTGGATAAAACAAAAAAAAACTCCAAGGACCATTTTTGCGATTCTCATCCCACTGAATTAATTCTCTCATTTAACGGCCGAGTGAAAATCCGACTGTTTTTCGGAAGCAAAAAAGGCAAAGAAACGAAAAATACAACAAATATCTGTCTAGAAATAAAATTCAGACATTTACTTCAATCATGCAAATCTTAAAATAAGAAACCACTGAGCCTACGCATCTATCAGGAATTATCACTGGACGACTTCCATACTTGTAATACACGAGCAAATTTAAAGAAACTTTCATTTCACGGAAGAACTTATTGAGAAAGTTTAATACAGGACATCAATGATCCACTGATATTTATGAGAGGACTTTGATGAAAGTAAAATCCCAAAACACAGATGCATGTCATACCTGACAATCTACTACGATAGGGAAACTTAAAAGAAAGATAACGGCATTTCAGAAGGTTGAGGCGGATCTATGTGGTTGGTGACTATTTTACTGTATAAGTTCACTGTAAAAACATCAATGCCTATTCGCTTAAAATAAACATTTCGTCAAAAATTGAGTACCTCATAACATTCGGTGCCTCTTATAAATCACAACATCATCAGATAACATATCGTGAAGCCCTGAACAAAGTTTCGATGGTAATCATCTACGCAAGCTGGAGTTAGTTGCAGACCGAATCTTCGGTAACGTGATATGCAAACTTCGTTAACAGTTCCAAGAAGTAATGCAGTACAAAGTCCACATTCAGCATGTTAGATAACGTCTCTGAATGCTATAAAATATTTCAGATATGTAAAAATTCACTGTTATTTCCAAACTACACAGCGGAAGTCCATAGAGTGCACCGAAGAGAGGCGCTGAATTCTGGATGGATTTTCCATTCCCTTAAAAGTTTGATGCAGAAGAGCAGTGATGACGATTACATTGTAAGCAGCACCTGTAATTTGTGTATAGACAACAATTTAGTAGGACATCCATTTGCACACGCGTACCTTGGGAAAAATAACTCTCAGAGGATTCATACGTTGATTGGACGATTCATTCCAGGGAAAAAATAAAAACTGCGACGGAGCCGAGATGAATGATCCGGAATCTGCTTGTAAGCACCCGACGAGCTTTCGAATGCTTCCGCCACTCGTTTGTTAACCTGAGATGTGGATATTATATATCTAAACCATGAGTTATTTCATGAGACACAAATGATCTTAATAGAACTTGCACCCGTTCAACAAAGTAAATAAAAGCTAGGTTGATGAAAAAAGGAATGAAAGATAAAAAATTAGGACAATGCAGTGAAGCAATGCAGCCAACATTTCGTTAACTCTGATCATGCGATGGCACAAATATAGGCATCGTGCCCTCCACACTGATCACATTAAGCAATAAATCAACACAGTCAACGCAAAGACGCTAACAAAGAGCAATGTAAAGTAAAACACAATTCAATATTCTCGTCGTAACGTTTCACTACGAACCAATTAGAATCAAGACGCTCTATGCTACAAACGTAAATTAGGACTTCAATGAAATAATTTAATATAGAATCACGATGATAATACAGCTGAATTTTATGCTTATATCATACCCATATAGAGAGAGTGAAATGAAGAAAATACTCTGAAGGGATTGAAAGTGACAGACAACTAACTGTTGATCGATGAATATTTTAATGTCCTTTAATCAGCTTAGTAACTTACCACAAAGCAAATTCCTCAAAAAAGGAATTCCATTAACGGCGCGTTACTTAATCGAAATCATTACCACCGAACCCTACTCGAATACGATAAGAAGTAACTGTAATGGACGGAATATGTGAAACATCGTCGGCCATCGAATGGCTAAGCGATGGATGCGGAAATTTTTGATGGTGTAAATGAAAACGTAATGGAAATGCTGGAATAAAACAAACCATGGTAAGCATTGAGAGAATTTCGGTGTCTTTGGCGTACTTGGAAAATATCTCGCAAATACTTTGTATAAACCAACTGCCCTTCATCGAATTTCGCCATGAAACATAACCCGGCGTTGTCGCATATGATATTAAAATATCGGCTTCGATGGGAGATCTGCAAATAAAAACAAAAGCACTTCTTTGTATATACTTAGTCACTGAATTTCGTCAACAAGACAAACAACCATTTCCTTATTCAAATTGAGCTGATTAGCTCTGTCTTCTTTATGTACATATATACTTTCGTTTATTTGCAAATTTGTATCTCATTTTCTATCCTATCTGTGCAATAAGGAACTCGGCAGAGATGTGTAATCAACCTCCTAATGCAAGTTGTATGAGGTATCACGTACTTTTTTTACGCAAAGTGAATTAGTTACATAGCGAGTGAATCATCGAAGGGTTCACGAAGATTTCATTGCTTCTGAATTAATCAACAAACGTAAGTTTACTGCCTGAATAGTGTCGATGATCTGCATATAAAGAGACAATAAACATAAATACGATCAGCTAAAACCCATTTCCTATAGAAAGCAATTTTCGAAATCTTACTCACCGAAATCTGAGCTGAATCAATTCGCAAAAACAAAAACTTCATGAGACCTACTGCGAAGGAATCAACAATCACCATATCAAGAGAACAGTACGATGACATGTTCACTTGAACGTAATGTCACTGAACCGGAAATCATATGATCGCATATAATTCAATCTTCTAACATAAAAATACTCCGAATCGAATCTGACTTCTGATAGGGTACCATCATTTCACATCAAACAACGGAATTAATGTCAAAATTACAAAGAGGAGAGAAATCAACGCAATATGAAAATATTCCTTTCAAGAGGAGAAAACCAAACTTCGTTCTCTGATCAGTGTTAATGTCGCAGTTTCTTTGCGGCACTGTGCATGAGAAAAAGCGATCGAATAATCCGTCAACGGTATCATCGCCTCCAGGAAAACCACGATCATAACGTTCTGAAAATTTGCATTTAAATATGCAAAAAAGGGTAACTGCTGAGCTGAGGCCTTTTAGCTGATAGTTCGCCAACAATTATTTTTCCATAACTATAAGCGGCCATCACGATTAGCCATAACTAGCTCTTACATTCCCTCCTTCTTTTCCTCTTCTTGGTCAGATTCAGCAGAAACTGGCGGTGTGGATATTCGCTTTGAGAAAAAATGCAAAATACAAGAATATTTACATATAATATATAATATGCAAAACCCTGCTTTAATTTTTACCTCAGAATATCGCCGCTTTACTGTTTTCATAAGAAAACTTCCTCCCAAAGCTGATTTCTGGTGCAGAGATTTCTGCTTTTTGAAGAAAAACACTGCAATAATGAGACTCTGAGAAGTCTCCGACCTACAGCATACATTATCCTCAAAATATTTCTCTTCTATGAAGTCATAAATATCGCAATCAATTCTCTCTATAGAACTCTCAATTAAGATCACCAATAACGGCATCACTTAATTACTAATCACCGAAATAAAAAAAAACAGATCCACTTTCAAAGAATATTCATCAGAGTGAAAATGCACAAGGAAACGAGGAAGATATTTCGCATGCGATTCCCTCATTATAAATCGCATATTTCATAGTTACCATTCGCAACATAAGAATTCCCCTCAAAATGACCAAATTTTATCCACTTCCAAACTTTTTTATAATATAAAACAAAAGGCAAACTATATTAAATGTAATAACCAACATACGTCCTCTGCATGCTTGAAGAAAAAAAATCTTCGGCTTATGAGCGAGGGCTGGACAATTTTTTGCATTGAGTAGAGAAATTAGTTCGAAAACTGATACGCCTTGGTCATCCACACCAAACAGTTCGCCATGTTCGCCATGTGTGAGTATGCAAACCACACATGAATCCACTAGTGAATGCTCTTTCCTCCTTGCGAAATCCTGCACGCCCAGCACCATCTCCTGTAATTATTATTGTTCAAAGCATCACTTTGCCTGCAACGTCAGTGAGGCCCAGCCAATCGATCAACGACCATGTTACACGACCAGCCGATCGGAACTCGAGAGGATTCGCTCAAATTCGATAGAAGGAAGATGATCACCGTGAATGCATTTCGTTGAAGCAAACAAATAAACTGTCTGCCTTTTTCTTATCTCCAACAACAACATTCCCTTGCGTCTCGAAAATTATGCAAGGGAACCTTTATAATTACGACCCCATTAAATGGTCAAAGTTTAAAGTAACAGTTAGCAAAATTAAAAGAGTTTAATTCGAAATATCCATTGAGTAACACCAGTGCAGTACCAAAAGAAGCAGTAGAAAACCTAATAACAAGCATAATTTATTTAAATACATTTTTTCATTAGCCAACAAATCATTACTTTGTGATAAAATATCGGCTATACCGGCCAAAGCGTTATTTCACGGCAAATACCTTCACCTGATGAGGTTCAGATCCTAGTAGATCCCGCTCTCGTTGTTAACTTATCAAACAAAAATGTGGAATGCATGAGCTGGATTTGCTCACACAGCTTGCCAACTGCAGCGATATACTACCATAAAGATTAGACAAAAAAGAGGCAAAATCGAATCAATTCCTCATCAAATTCGCCCCCCATATCTCGGGATGCCTCAGTATACGAGATGCACAATCAGACCTTTACTTACCTTTGAACAAAGATTCCTGTAGACAATGGGAGAATAACCAAGCTGGCGAAATAAAAGACTGAAGTTCGCCTCATCAACATCGGTCCCAAGTCGTTCGGGCATTGTTTCAAATCGACGATTATTTATTATTAGTGCCAAACCTCGTGGCGACGAGAAATTCGGATACATCTGCAGCATATGGAGGCAAGCTCAACGAATAAAACAGTGCCTGAATTTCAAACCTAAGTTATTTCAAACCTAAGTTATTTAAAATTTCTGACTCAGTGGCAGCCACAACTAAGACTTGCGTTAGCCTAATGAAAATGCCTTAAGGCATAGCAACAAAGGAGAAATAAGCAAAGCACAAGCAAAACAACTGGCAAGTAAACGCCTTCCATGATCGCTGAGATGTTTTATAAATGGAACAGAAAATGGAACAAAATATTCGAGAATGAAACCAAAAAATAAAAAATATGAAAGTCTCCAAAGTGGCAAACGATCATCAAACAACGTTTTCTACGTGATACTAGAGCCGCATTATTCGCTATAAATAACAACAAATAAAAAACTGATCACCCTCTCTATCTCTTAGTCCAATATTTCCCTATTCGTTTACTCCAATGCCTTGTTTATGATAAGGAACACTGTTTTAATATGCTTTTTCCATTTTATTAAGTGAAGATGTCATCAAATGCGACAACATCATGACTCAATTACTTATTTCCCGAGTTACTTCGAACTGTCGAAGTGAAGAACGTGCAGGTCACACGGCCAATCTACGTGCTGCGAACAAATCAATAAATGAGTGAATGAAATGAAACCGAATAAACAATAAATAGAGGACGAACAAGCGTACTATTTGCTCGTCGAAATTAACTATTCCATTTGGCGCTCTGTTGTCAACGTATTCAACGTGCAAATTATGCAAAATGCCGCTCGGTTCCTTTACTGTAAACATATGAACAAACAAATAAACCATCACAATGATGTGAATGAACAATGGAAGTTCTAAATGAAAAATTTGGGCCGAGCTGTTGTTCTAAAGCTTCAAAATTCCTTAAACCCAACCCCGATGCGAGAAAGGAAACAATAACTAAAAATGATAAACGAAAAAGAAAATGTGAAACAAAACTTTCATGTAACAACCAATATAAACAAAAAGAAGCAGCAAGAATAAACGCCAAATGAACGCGATAAAGATAGAAACAAATTCAAAGAACAGATCAATTTAACAAAGAAACGCTTGCCTATTGTCGACAGCAAAATTTCCTTTTTGCGTTTCAAGCCCTTTATAAAAGTCACAACGATAAGTCGACTTTTTTGACGTTCAGTGCCAGTGGAATTCGGAGAATGTTGCACACTCAACAGAAAACGATCTAAGGAAGCTCAACAATAATCCCACTCAACCAAGCCGACAGTGAGCTGAGCACCACTCTACAAACTGAAATAAACCCTTCAAATTTAGCAATAACCTCCTATTACATTCACTAATCACCTTTCAACATTTTTAAAGGCAAGCGGGCTACTTGATTTATTTTATAACGTAACCATAATAAGGAAAAACTTGTTGACTCTTTTTATTTTTGACAAACCAGCACGATAATCTTTACTTCGTCGACCTACCACCCCTTCCCTCTTTCACTTATATTAGTCGAAAATCGCACCTTAGCACTGACACCACACTCTTAAAGAGAATGAAAAACCGAAACTAGCCTCGAAAGCATTCGAGTCGTTTATAATATCGCTCATTTTCTTCAATTGCTTCAGCGGTGATGTCGTCGATGGGAAATTCGGAGGAACCGTTTTCGAATGGACGATACTCCTTCCAATTCAAACAAGGCTCCAAACTTCTAAAGTGAATTTTCTGGTTACATATGACTGATAAGCGAATTGCCTCCTATGGGGAACAATTTCTCATCGGTGTGACGCCTCCACTGAATCGTTTCATCTACAGTGCCATTACGTTTTTAGTGATTTCTTTAATCTATTCAGATGCACTGAAAATTTCCAAGCAAATGCGCCCAGTTTTCAAGGCGGACTCAAGCGAGCATGCGAAAGCAGACGGCACTGACGAAAATGTGACGCTGGGTCACCTCGTGAAACTCTCACTCGCAAAGAAGTTGCTATCCATATAGAAACCTAACTTCACAGAGATCGTTGGAAAGCTTCAGTAAGGCAATAATGTCTCTTTCTCATGGGAAAATACCTGAAGAAATGATAAACAAGAGCCAATCCCAGTTGACAGAATAATAAATTCTCCTATTCTACATCATTCTACAATAAATACGATCAGCGAAGTTAATCGTTGAAATCGTATCGTTGAGTTTACTTGAGATAACTCATAGAAAAAATATCTTTAAGATAAGGGCTAAAAACTGAACAGTTTAAATGAACAAAAAGGACCACAATACTATTTTGAGTAAATGCACTACAACTTGAATCGAAAAGCGCAATCGACTTGCAAATTACTTCACATATTACTAAGCAAAATAAGCAGACCTTTTACAATGTTCAATGTTATTTTCGTTCATCGCTTGCAACCCTTCTGCACTTCGTAAATGATAACTTTAAAAAATCCAAGAACGAAAGTAATAAAGAACAAACAAAACGCGTCTCTTTTCAACGAATTCTATAATTTCGACCCTAAGATATAAAACTAACAACATTAGGAAATCATTGCAACAGCACATGAAGAGCGTAAATAAATAAAGGAATTATCCATGGTATAGATATTTCCTTTGTTGGATCAGATTGGATATTGGATATTTCCTTTATGGATATGTTTAGTTTATTGGATATTTCCTTTATTAGATATTTCTTAAAGAAGTCAAAAAAAGATATGGATCAGATTAACATAAACATGATAAACGTGGATAAAATAGACCAGAAATAACTGGAGCTCCAATACAAATGAACACAAAAACTATACGCAGTGTTCTGAACTGATTTTGCCATTTCCTAATGAGATAAAGTCCAAACTTTAGTACGATTTGAGCACCTCGTGGGAAACATTACTCCACTGTCAAAAAGTTATTTGACTTGAACGACGAACTATAAAATCACAACTCCTAAACTTTAAATGATTTTTTTTTCAGTCAACATTCAGACAGAAAAAAGCCAAACCTTCCGTTTGTTTCTATTGCATTTCGCTTCGTACTCTTTTCATTTGTCCCCATTCCATCCTTAAGCATCTCAGCCAACGACCTTCAATACAACATTAACGTACCATTGAAGATTAAATTATCTATCAAGAAATGCAAGCGCTTAAGTGGAACACTCTACTTCATATCCGAGATTCATAGACAAAGCCACCCTCCAAACAAGGTCTATTTCAGCAACCTTCCTAAGGTCATCAAACTGCACCTAACAGCACATCTCGTAACCGTCTCACAGAAACACTGTACAACATGTAAATTCCCACCATCAGTAGGGTATCTGATTCTCAAACACACCCGCCAAATTTCACAATATCTTTCAAATTTCTTGCAAAAAGTAATTTTTCGATAAAAGAAGAAAAATCCTCTAAATATTCACGAAAAAGCATATCAATGACATCAAGTGACGTCTAGAAACCTACAATAATATACAATAATATCTCCCTTCATAACAATCGTCTTGACTTCCATGTGAGAAAATAACGCTGGAAAAACCTCACATTTACTTTTTTCGCACAAGTAAACAGATGCACTGAAGTCTCAACGCATCAATCAACATGGCTTCTCAATTTCGTTGACAGCATAAAAATCCTTTAATGTACTTGCAAAATAGTCTGATAATCAATAAGATCCACAAAGTGAATATAGATTTCACCGAATTTATTCCACGATGAAGTGATTACAGTAAAAGAATTTACTCTAAAATCCTTTCCAACTGAAAAGCAATCACAATTCATGATAGACGCTTTCAGTGACAGACATCCCCATTTCACTCTTCGGCTATAAGATAAACGAATATTTTAAAGAGTACCGTTGATTTGTTTTTATTAGCGCATAATAGAACGACTCAAAAGCATTATTGCCCCGCATTTGTAGTTGACGAATAAACTGATAGCGCCGCATCGATAACGTCTTTTCACCCTAAACTTGAACTTTAGTAAATCGTTACAACGACTGCTAGACCTTTCGAGAGTAACAAGTGGAATAAATAAGCTTTCACCATATCAAAAATTAACTGATTCGATGGATCCCACCAAACTGATTTACATTTTAAAAGGAATGAATGTATAAGTGAAAATGGAAGATCGGTACCGAGCATTTTGTAGCGATCATTACGTCTGAAAAAGGATCTTTATGTCGACGAGTCAGTGCAGTTAGCAGATCCAAATGAGCAAAAAAATCATCATTTAGTCAATATGAAAGAAGCCGAAACGAAACTGACAAAAAAGCACTCGACTGGAAAATAGGTACATCTGTTATGCGACGAAAATTAAAGGAAATAACGTGCATTTATGACATCAATAACGTGGTCGTTGAAGATGGCATCAGCCCGCAATTCTATAAGTAAGCGCTCCAGGCGCAAATTTCCCGTCCAAGTTGTAAGATGACTATCCAATATTCGACGGCGTTCATCCGACATAGGCGCATCATCCATCGTAAATCAACGTAGTGCTGCAATACACTGTTTATTTCTGAAAGGTGAAGCGAGATGCGCGGTTATCCTGTATAGATTCGATAACTAGATTAGATGAGTAATTCAGTGTTCTACTGTTCATGCACAATTTTATTCAGACAATGATTAAGCGGTTAACATCAAGAACTACCATTCTAAGGTTAATATCAAGAACCACTATACCTAATTAATCACCAACGATAATCACCTTCAACTCAACAGCAACAATGACGCCTAATGTGTGGTATCACTTTTGCAAAAGCGCTGCGAATATAATAAAACACAACGCAACGAATATGAAAATGTGTACTTTAAAGTACTCAATGGTGTCCGAAGTAAAAGAACATAAACGACAGCGTTCATAAAAAAGGGTCAGCATCATCGGTGCAATGTCCGCATCTTTGCCCACTCAGCTGAAACTGCTGGAAATCAATAAAATACGCATAACAACGATTTCGAAAAGCTGAGAATTTGACGAAGAACCAGATATTCAGAATTTGACGAAGAACCAGATATTGGATATATGAGCGCCATCCTATGCTGTGAAATACACTCAAAGCTCATAACTGTCGTTTTGATGGTTAAGTTTCAGAAGGTATAAAATCACCGACGAGATGCCATTGCATGGTTAAATAAAGAAAGAAAATCGCTCTCATACACGATCAGAAATTGCACGGCCACTGCTCACTTTAACATATCGATAACGGATTATTACATACGCGAATGAAAGACAGCGAGTTATTTATTGCTTCCGATATTGCAGCAGGACCTTTATTGAATGACCCTTATGAACGTTCCCTGTTCACTCATCTCATAAAATGAAAGCATATATCGAAAACGGTGTTCATAAACGATACAAGTGAGAGGATATTGGAGAGGCTAATAGGATTATTGCCTTTCGCAATCTGCTCACAGATATGTTATTTATCAATTAGTACCCACATTGGGCTGTTGATGTAAGCCGCGAAGATTTGTTATACACTTTGCATAGAAAATTTTTGCAATTTGCGAAACAATTTGACGAAAAGGTTTTGTAAAAGTAAACTCAAACTTGAGTAAGTGCTAAGCTGAAACTAGCGAACACATCGATAGATACATCTACTCACAAAAACATAAGCGCATGAAATAGACATCACCACAATGGCGCTTTCTCAGTAGAATTTTGCAAGTACTGCGTTCACGTAATTGTTAGAGAATTATGTGTGTGTGAGTTCATTAAAATATGAAGTCATTACTTCACACCTATATCTTCTTGGCAACCTATGAAATTGATCAGCTGAGATAAAGACATGCGAATTGCACATTGTATCCGTAGTCTCAGCCACCTTCATCCCCCTCCTCTCTGCCCTCTGATGTGAGATGCAATTCGGCCTCTTCATAATGACGGCAAATTTTACATCTCTTACGCTTGTTATTATTTTCATAGTTGTTAGATCAATCCGAAACCTCACATGGTACACTTCTCTAGTGAAACCACCGGAGAGATAGAATAAAGGAAATACGCTCAGATATGACATTGCTATAAAGCGCATTCCCTGAGATAAATAAGAACCTTCCACGTGTTCCCTCACTGCGTATAACAATTTGGGTTTATAATTAATTTGTAAATGTCTGCCTATTACTGAGAAGTTCTAGAGAGGCGAAACTTCTCCTTTTTCATCATTAACATTACTCTCAGTTCTAAGTGGCTTCTAATCCAAACTGTGACAGCAGAAATCCACTAATCTTCCTTCAACTTTTAGATAGATCCTTCTCTTCCAGATTGCCGTTATTTTTAAATGATTTTCTAATAAATGAAGGTAGTTTCATGTTTATGTTCGAATTATTTATTAATCAACAAGCGATCTCATATCTTCAAAGAGTAATATCTCATATCTCATATCTTTAGTCAGAATTTTCCATTTCCATGAATTTCTTCCCATATATAATTCATTGAGGATAAATTCATATATACATACCGTTGAAATCTTTTCCAGGAACCAATATATTCTATTATTTTCATCAAATATAAACAAATATAAAATAGAACTTATTCCTGAAAAGATTCAAAACGTAAACTACTACAAAAAATACCTAGCTGAAAAAACGTACTCCATACAGCTATGAAACCAAGAAACAGGAGTGAGAAAAAACCAGCAAACGAACAACGTCAAAGGCCTATTCGACGCGAACAAAGGACGCAGTTGGAAAGCATTCAATGCATTCGCTCTCCCCTACTGCAGGGCTGGCAACTGTCTGGGGACACCGTCCACTCTGCGTTATATAAGCATCCGACCCCTACCTCGAATGCAACTAACCATCAACTGAATCGCCACTGCCAGATGAACATATTTGCGTATTAAAAGTTTTTATCTTACTCACTGCGTAATACATATCAACGCTATGCAATTATTACATATAACGTCCTAAAAAACATTTCACACTTAAATTCAATGTAATTTCTAATCGATGTCGTTGTCGAATGGCCTTTCAGTGGTTAAACTCGCCACGTCGCATCTTATATTTTATGCAAAAACATTTTTTACACAACTGTTCGCTGATATACCTTATTAATCATGTGGAATGCGTGCCCACTACAACAAAATTTACTGAACGAAGACAGCCTATTCCCCAACATGTTCCGAAAGAACGGTCCCCTCTACTCTGAATTCAATATTTTATTGCCTCGCCAAATTTCACCTCAACTGAACATCCGTAGCTCAAATAACGGCAAAACTCTTGCAGAATATACTCCACTATGCCTGGAAATATACTCATATACTGCCTTACTTCTAGATCATTAGAAATGTGCTTTTTCTTCGACGGTCTGCCAAAACAGAAGATTAAACCTTGGCAGCCCTTTTTGATGACGTCTGCTCAGGCTTCTAAAGTGCTCACATCGCCACGAAATTTCGCAAAAGAGTTTGAGAAATGTGGTGTTTTACGTTCCGCCTTATATCTCAATAAAAACGCGAATAGGACCTCGTTAGCCTTCCCACGTTGTTCATACTTAAAACTGCCTCATATTTTTCAAGTGACACTGAAAGAAAATGTCAATCGCTTATCACACTTCATCACTCACTGCAAACGAACTGCATTAAATCTACGGCATTCGCACTCCACTCCTAAAAGTTAATGAAACAAAACAAAGATTCCATAGCGTAGAGAGTACAAATATACCACACTCCCCTTGAAATCCTCAACATTCACTCATGACTGATTACTCAGTTGCCCGAGCTTTGTCGGTGACGTGCACAAGCCTCCTAAGGGATGGAAAATGTTACTCAGCGAAGAAGGACGGAATTCCTTACGATCAAAATAAAAATCGTTCAGCGGAACAACGAAAAAATCGCTTGGGAATGAAACCATTTAAAATAACTCCACTTGATATATTCACTCCAACTTGATGGCAAAAGAATTTATTTCACTGAGAGAACAGTATCTTAATCGACAGAATAAAATCGTTCAATTCATACATATTTTCACAGATTTCATAAACGCTATAAACAACAAAAGATGAACGTCAAGCAGTAGAGCATCCAACACGACGCTCTCCACTGCTCATAACTGCCACAATTTAATAGTATTGAATGAACTCATCCTCAATAAACGGCCATCCACAAGTCGACCATGTATACAACCGGAAATACGAAAACGTATGCATTAGTCTATTTAAACTGTAACTGCATTGGTTTCAAGCAATCTGGAGATTCAATATATCGAGTAGGAGCGCTGTTTGGTTTCATTGACGATCATGAGCCCCTACAGTCTATAACATCAAACAATCAAAGAGAGAGAATCAATATCCACATCCTTTTCTATCAGATTTAAAAATCGTCAATGAACAGTATCATAACCGACAGAATAAAATCGTTCCAATTCATACATATTTTCACAGAATTCATTCAGACATCTCCCAACACTGTTTCAGTGATCATCTCGTATGAAAGAAGCACCCCATTAACATTTAATGGAAGTAGCAACTTTATTACAGTCTCATTGGCGTTTAGCAGAACGAATGCCCCAGTACACAACGCTTGAAATCATTTCATCAACGACATCGAAAAGCGAAAAAAGTAATACACAACCTTTCCGTTTCCCAATAAAGGCCAACATTGTGGTCGATAGCCCTATATCATGAATATAACTGACGAGCACAATGACGAATCCGAAACGTTCTATTTGAATGAAATGATAGAAGGGTTAATGAGCGACCATTTTAACATTTCCCTATATTCGTCAAACAGCTGGGAACAATTACCTGGGAAAGCTTAGTCGGAGAATCCATATGACCAATTAAAAGAGTGAGCATTTTCAATGAAGCGCATGCATCAGAAACAATTTGATCAAGTCACTCCTTTTCCTCCTATGCACTTCATTCCGAGTCGAAATAAGCCGTTTATTCTTTCTGTGATAGCGAGAAACGTGGATGAAGACAAACCTCAAAAAAAAAAAACGAACAGTCCGAGGAAAACGATAGAGAATGAATCAAAAACACTTATCGATGGACACAGAGTTCATTCATCAGAATTATGGAGTAATTCATTGGCACGTTTCCACCATGCTTCCTGTCTTTCTCGTCTCTCCCATTGCTTTTCTTCATAAGTGCGTACCATCGATTCAACCTTCTGTGTTTCTTTGCGGGCTAGCTGAAAACATGTACTGCTCATTAACTGCTAATGATAACAACAATCACGGGCTGACCGTATTCAAGGCGAAATCCGATATAATCATTCTAAATGTAGACACTGTCGATATGAGTGCCTTCAAATCAAACTCGCGGCTGCTAAATGAAACGAATATTGCCTTCGCAAGGTTTCAAGTGCTCAAAGATTCATAAAGATCTTTTCAAAGGAACGGCATGACTGTATAGGATATGATACCCTAGAGATTCGAATCTCTAAAGTTCGAAACTTCCATATTGAAAAATTTTATGGCCAAAACAAACGCAGATAAGAACTGCATCAGCACAGCACTGATGTTAACTCTTTTGCTGAATCAGATTGCTGTTTAAAGATTTCAATGGAATTATGAAACAAAATTTGAGGAAACTGCAGCTAATCTTCTATAACTTTCGAGCAGCGGTTCGCGCTTGTCGCCTCCAATAAATGACTAAAAGCCACCTCAGTCAGGAGCTTGAGTCGCTCCGTATCCATACGCATATTGTCCAAATATTGCCTCGTTTTTTTCCTTCTCGTATCTCGCAACTCTGCCTTCAGGGTATCCATATCTTTGCCAACACTAGCGACCGTCGATATGAACTCCTCTAAGTTGGCCAATTCTCTCTCGACTGATTCCTCCTCTGAAAAGACGAGTAACTCTGTGGATAAGGCAACTGATGTTCTTGACCAGGAATACAATGCAGTTGGTGGTCCGCTAAAAAACAGATGCCTGGGCTTCATCCAGCTTGAATGCTTGAATAACGAAGCGACCTTGTGTAAGGAAACAATCAGTTTCCCTTCCCAAAACATTGAATTTCGCAGATGCAAATATGAGAAATCAGTGGAAACCTTTATTGCTTCGATGAGTGGCATAATTGCAGTGAGAAAATTACACTAGAAGTTAACTTCACAACCACTTCGACCTACCGTATTGTAACTGGTGATTCTCTCAGTCAATGATTAAGAAAATTGAAGGAAAACAAGCTCACCAGCAATGGCAGCTTTCATTACCCATGCACCATATAATGCTACATCATCCAAATTAACGATAAAGGCTTCTCGTTTAAGCGTTTAAAATACGAGTAATACGCCTAGATGGTATTCAGCCAAATGAACTCAATTATTTTTTGCAGCAAAATTGTCTGAAGACAACATTCATCGACAGAAGATGGAGAAGATGAACAATCAGCTCACGCTTAAATAAGACTGAGAACCGCATCGACTAAAACGGAACGAACTGATTTAAGCCTATTTTCACACCAATAAATCATAGTAACAACTACAGCCATTCCACACTTCGAAGAAGAAATTGGAAACCTTAAATAAAAATCGATAAATTTTCATAACATATCAAGCCTTTCTTCTTATCCGTAATTCCATCCCATTATTAATATACAAGCAATAAGCATATAGAATTGAAGTTATAAGCATTTATGAAATAAAAATAAGAGTGTACCGTGTTCAACTTTTCGGTAATCTTCCACCTCCTTAAGCATTTGCATTTTCTCCTTGCAAGCTTGGGAATCTCTTGCCAAAATTTCCTGCAAATACGAACAACGATAATCAGACTCTCCTACTAAAATCACAGCCACTGAATTAATATCAACTTAGCAAAAGAAACAAAGCTCACAAATTCCCGCATCTCCGCACCTCGACAATCACAGTCCATTATTCTCCATGAGTGAATACACGATGAAAAGCAGTCACCTCAGTTTTATGAAAGGCTCCAGAGACAATCTCGTTGCGCAACACAAACCATTCCTTCTGAGCATCCAAACGGGCCATCTCCAGAAGATGTAAATCGCGACGTGACGACTAAAAACAAAGCACGTCAAAGCCTCGCATCACTTATGCGAACATCGTGACTCCTATGAAGATAAAAACCTTATTTACTAACAAATTTCATTCAAGATTTGTTCAAGTAATGTCTGCAAAATATGCGACCTGCAAACAAAATAAGCAAATTTCAAATACAATCTGGGCATTGTTATACGTGCAGAAAGTCACACAGCATCGTTCACTGCAATCACCAACTGGCGATGTACAAAGTTTCATTGAGAACTGCAACGCGAATACCAGCTAATTCGAAAGAGAAGGGCTTACTGTGTGACTCCTCTTTCTTTCCGAACATCAAACGTACTGCAAGTGGATATCCGATTCCATGCCGCAACTTGTCCAGCCCAACCTCAGTCTAGACGAGAGGAGAGGTGCTGCTAATCAAAAACGGAGGCATAAGCCCATCTCATGTCGTAAGCGAGATGAGAAATCATTATGGAGAGGGGAAAAGAGATCTTATTCCTATTCAATCAACTGACTGTCGCACCAAATCTGACCACGGCGAATGAGTAAGATCGTTAATGCTTGCTGACTGTTTTGCAAGACACCTAGATGCAATGCTAATACGATTCGACTTATTGCTCCCCAATTCAGGGATCATGTTAGAAATGCACCTAGCATACCTGAGCATGTGAATTCCCCATTCACAGTAGCGAGCACTTTATTGAAACGCAAGGTGCCTGTCGATAAAGCGACATTTGAACAAGGACACGGAAATGAATCATAACAACGTACCGCCTTAGGAGTGAGGTTCTGCAAACATTTCAACGTGATCGGAGAGTTCTGCGTTGTTTCCTCCATTATATTTGCAATGGCAAGTTTTAATCTGAAATTCGAGCATCATTTAATCAGCGTTCGCCCATCACATCCACCCCCCTTCTCCCCCCAATCGTCATAGCGCAAACGCTGTTCTCCTTATATAGCGGTAAATCGTAAATCGTCCAGATATCTCGTGAAAAAAACCTCCACAACCGACCCTGAGATGCAGACAAAACGCTAGACTTCATCCGAAAAACCCGCCTCATCCGATTCGATTCGCATCATTGTTGCTCGTGCTATCTATTTCGATGTCACTATTCAGAGGCATCGACTCATTTGAGCTTATACAAGAAAAACACTACCATTCGCAATGACCTACAAATGATCACATAAAGCTTCAAAAAGAACGACGTCGATAGTATGAAAATAAAATTGTTCAGCTAGACAATTCGCGAACCCAATCTCGCCCCATGAGGTGGGTCACTGGCACATTGAACACATCACTACTAGAAACTGAATCGAGATGAAACAGAGGACACATAAATTTGTTAAAGTAACTATTCCCTTCCTATCGATAACGAATTCAAAGAGATATGCCAGGAAATGCGTGAAAAACTTCATTAGGCAGAAAAGGAGTCGGCAACAATACCTGCGACAACGACGGCATTAAAAACTGCAGCTCAAACAATTAAAGACGATTTGTATGTAACTAAAATGTGGTGCATTAGTGAAAACAAAGAAAAACTAAGAATGAGATTGGTAAAGCTATGTGAACAGCACGTGCGTACTAAAGGAACTCCAAACAAACAACACCGATACGATAAAAAAGTCCACTCCACGAGTATCATAGTGCGATATGCGCGAGGTGTGTTATCGCTAACCTATGCTTGAAACTTGGTCAGAATTGGTCTAAGTTTGGAATTTAGCGCCCGCAAAAACGCAACTTGCGAACCTCGCGATCTCCTCTTCGAGGTAACATTTTGTACCCATCAGTGCCTTCTGCTTGATTCTCTTTACGATATCAAAGTCGTTCTCGTTCAGCTGGAAGCATGGCATAGCTATGATCTCCGAGTCGAAATCCAGTGATTCATAGGTGGCTCTGAACGACGTTATGAAAGAACGCTGCACGGAGAAATCCATGCCACTTTCACCAGCTTCGTTTGCCTCCACGTCGTCTGTTTGACTCCTTCTTGGATGTTCCATTTCCAACGTACTGCACTGTGCTAAAATAAGATATTTCGAAGCAGTCATTATACGATGTCCCACTTTTCATTCTTCCTGATAAGTGAACTGAATCCTCCACTTGCATTAATTACAGCCATTATGTTAAAAAACAACAACAACAACAAAAAAACAGAACCAAAAGAACCAAAAAGAGGGGGATAAGGGAAGATACGCCGAGCAGATTAAAAAGTCGACAAACCAGAAGCTTCACTTGCGCTGACTTCAAATGGAATCGAGTAGGAACCCGATTTCGGCACAACAATGGTGCCTAGTTTCCGCTCATCCAATTTCGGTGGTTGCCTATCGAGACTCCGACGAAGACGACGGCGTGCCATCACCACTTTTTGCGCCACCTTCATAAACGCCTTTTTATACACCGTTGCTTATATTTCAAAAAAAGGAGCAAATTCTGCGTTCTCAAAATCAGCAGCTATACAGAACGGCTTATTAAATAAAATGATGATTAGCAACAATGCATGCACATATTTCAAACCCCTATTTCCATATGGTACCTACCCAGACGACACCTATGGAAATTTTAGTCTATATGCGTATAAGAATAATATAAATAACATGTTGGTGAATTCTGCACAAATATTGCTTTGTCATCAAGCTATATAAAGTATGGAAAGTTTCTCACTGTAAAAAAACTCCAGCTCCTAAACTCAGAGAACTCGAAATTTCTTGGACGCGTGGAAAATCTGACCTCTAGAAACACTTGCATTCGCCCTCCTCATGTTCTAAATATAAACGACAATCAACTAACCTCTTCGGGGGTATGAACTGATGTCGCTTCAGTGGCAACAGTCCTTGACATGAACGGCGACACCAAGATTTTTGACTGCAAGAACAAAATCGAGTAGATTATATCGCTGAAATATCAAGGACTCTTTCCGTCATCTTTTGCCTTCTTATGTTTCACTTTTCAAATGCTTTTAGTCCACAAATTTTCTCAACTACTGCTGCCACAGAAAAAAGATTTTAGCAAACTCATAAATGAAATCTCCAAAACCTTCTCATGAGAAAGAATTTGTTCTATTCGAACATTGTGTTTTCTCTAAAACATTTTTTTTTTCTTCAGTAGCGCCCGCTCATCACAGAATGAGACCATTAAGTACTTGTACTCTTTCAACCACAAACTTACACAAAACAACTCTGAAAACAGAAATTGAGGATAAAGTCTAAAGAAGTCATATCCAGTGAAGCAAAAGAACTTCAAGCGGCGCTAGCAACAAGTTAAAGCTTCATCCGGCACACGAACTTCGAGTCATTTTTCAGAAATTTTTGATTAGATGCATTCATTCATATCTTATTAACTAATGGATTCAATGTTACAATACACACCTCTTGCAGGAACGAGCTTTCAAAAAATACCTCATCGTTCATCGAGCGACCAGCCAATTTACTGTCATCTGCTGTGGCGCTATGGGGAGTTATGGCTTCCTGAATCTGCATCAGAGGAGTTTCCAGACGCGTTTTTTTCTTGACTACAGCCAATGGAGAACCGGCAGTACGAATAATGCCCGAACGAACAGCGGATGAATCAACATGAAGAGCCTGAAATCCATAACGCATAATAATCAAACGTCTCTACGCTGAGCTATACCGCCATATGAGGACAAACGTAAGTAAAGTCAACACATTCAACATTAAATATAAACCCGTAAAGTGTTACGTCAAAACTTATATTTCTCCTGTCTGGCTCATTTACGGACCAGCTACCTTAATCGGCCTCTGCGCAAAGGCGGATGCGAATTAGCGATGCCTCAATCGGTTAACAAATCAAAGGGCCTAATTAAGTGAATACTGGATATCATTTTTCTTCATATACTTGAATGAACTAAAAACTCCCTACTTTCAGCTCTCCATCTTTTCCAATTTCTCGTTTTAGGCAATCGACGTTTCTGGACCGTCTAATGTATAGCAAAAGAGTAAAATTAGATTAGGATAAAACAATGAAAGATGATGAACAATATATTAAAGCAAATCGCATCAACAAGCAAAAAAAAATAATAATAATAATAAGCCAACAATGAAGACTGCTGAAATGCCATCAGAAATAAGAAACTAAAAAAATTAAATTTCAGTACTCATCGTTCATGATTAAAGAGAAAAATTTTATTTTCTATTTAAAAACAATGATGACGGGATTACTCACAAGCAATGAGCAAACAAGTGGGGAGTTTATACGATTCGAAGCACTCAAACGTACCACCATATCATTCTTTTCATTTCTCTCTTGCCTACAATTTGGGTACTTACAGCAATCTGTTGTTGAAGAACGTCACCAGCATCGGCCATCTCGAGAGCAGTCTTTGATGATTCGTGGAATGCCAATACTTCCTTCTGCACCTCTTCTGCAGCGACCGATTCGAACTGAAACGATGGAATATTAGATGAACAAATAAACAATTAAGGAAGCTTATCGAAGAAACTGATTCAATTTATAAGAATATGGTTGAAAATCCTCCCGTTGCTTGAACTTCATCGAGATGAAGACTGAAAACGTCCTCGGGATTACAAACATTCGTTTTTACACGATTTCTTCATGGAAGATTACAGATAATAACTAAGAAACACTGCATGCCGACTGGTAGACGAACAAGAACTGTCTACTATGGAATATCAAAGGGCGGGACCTTCCCTTGTTCTTGTGAAAGCAGACGTCGCCTTGAATGAATAGATTTAAAAATCAAATGCCCATCACAAGTGCTATGAAACTTTAAACGACTGCCTATGTTCTATAGCAACTTTTCAGCGTAATCTAGTAGCATGCTCCAGTAGCATGCTATGTATGGTTCACTTCGAACAATCTAAAAATAGATACAGAAATCTATTTATTAAATCAATATATCACAGCTCCCCTTAAAAACTTTCAAAGCGCGAACGAACAACATTTGAATGAACATTCCCTCGGTAGTATCCATAACGAATATGACAGTCCATACCTCTCATATTACTTCTTCACTTTAATGGTACTATCTAATTATGGCAGATTATAGTCAGTGCTCAACACGAAGACTCAACGAAATGAACTAGTCGGGAATATTTAAATACACAGCGACGTACCGTAAAATCACGTGACTGATTCACGAAACTTATCCCAGCGTCCGTCAACAAAAAGGTTTCTTCGCCACAAATGCTTTTTGCAGGTGCGGGCTCAGTGATCACCTCGCTCTTGTTTGCATCTGAAAGCACTATTCGCGCTAGACACAAGGCAGAAAAATAAACGAAAATACGAAACATATTATCACGGCACGTTTGTCCCATCCTCAGATCAGCCGTACTTGCAGCCCGATGTTCTAACCATCGCAGTCAACGCAGACTATATCATATGAAACGAATGAAACCAACTTCCATTTTAAATTATTATCTGCATTAAACAACATCATTAACAACTGTTCTAGTTGGCAATAAGCGGTACTTCCCTGAAGAAGACTAGCAGCTTCATAATGAAAAAAGGGTCGACTTCAATACCACGCTGGAACTAGTCTTGCAGTTAAAAAAGTGAGAACAACTATCGTGAAGAGTTGAAGGAGGTGTGAAAAAATTGTGTGCCGTTTCAAACGACCACTGCTGACAAGATTTCCTTCCTACCGTTCACAGTCCAAATTTTAGTACGCATAAGAAATAATGCAAAAATTGCACTGAGAAGGTAATTGCTCGAATCTCGGATTGCAAAAATTATAAAGATTAACTCTTTTAATTTTGCAACAATAACAAAAAAAAAAAACATAACAGCCCAATATAACCTTCGATCCTTCTACAAATCTCCTCAAATGAATACCTTTGAAGACGTTTTCAGTTTCCTCTTCAACGAAAGCATTTCCGTTTGCAGCCGCGAAAAGTGCCATCGTTGCAGTGGGCTCAACTGTCGACTCCAAACGTGTCGTACTGCTACTTATCGACATCTCCTTCAATTCTTATGCTTAAGATACCCAACTAAATTAGTCAAAGCTTCCGTTACTGCCTGTGTACAGAAAAGAACGCAATACCATCAACATGCAACAGACGCATCAGTTACGTTTCAAATCGCCCACAATGCGACGTTCAACAGAAGAGAAAAAAGGCGGGTGTGCACTTCTAGATTTTCTATACCTTGATCTAAAATATAGTTGCCATTTGGGCGAGTATAAATAACAATAATGTTAGATTCATCAGAATGAACATCAACAAACGAAATGGTTAAATGAATTTACCTTCGGAAAATAATTCGAATTTCCGACATTATTCAGTGACACTCCAGTGAATAACGCTCTAGTGTTATTGGCAAGCGTTGTATCGCTGGTGGTGCTATACGGCTGCTCGCTAGCGACTACCTTTCTCAAATCGGTGGACGTTAACGTCGCTCCACTGATATCCATAGGTGCTTCACTGAGATCATCAACATTTTCCGTCTGCTAAATTAGCATCTATATTTTCCACAATCAAAGATAAAAACAGAAAAGAATTAAATCACTCACTGAAAAAAAAATTTCCTATCTTTGGTTAACTGAAATAAACATCGACAGGATTTGGTAAATGCTTCCATCTTATTCTCAAATATCAAGACTCAGATAAAAAACATGTAACGATGCAACTTATCTCCTCCTCCCCTCGACAGCAACCAAAAATTCCTACTCATAAACTCGTAAAACATTGCATTACGCTAAATACACAGTACTAAAGAAGTGGCCCAACTCAAGAATCGCTGCTTACAGAAGAAGGGAAGTTAACACAAAATTACTAAAATGCATTTCATACTTACTAAAAAAAAAAAAACAACGAAAAGATAATAAAGGAATAATTCAGTTCATGAACACAAATGATGCAAATAACTAACAAATTGTGAATCTTGCCGAAAGACGTTGGCGGTGAACTCGCTCAAAGAGGTCACGTTATTTTCGTCCCCTGCTAAAACACAATAATCGTCGTCAACAAGTCACGTTCACGAGTATCTTATAAAACAAGAAACTGTATGCAACTTGACAGCGTAAACCTACGGAAGAGGTATTTCAATAAACAGACAAAGGATACATTTCATACACCATGATTACGTGATACGCATGCGACCCTATAGCACCCAGACAACTTTTGCAATTTAATTGACGCGATGATAAACAGCAGACTCAGCTACCACCATCCTAGACTCGAGGTAAACCTCCAATTCTGTATCGGCTGCAGCCTATCATTGCCCTAAGCGGGAAAATTCGTAACTAGTGGACCCTTCTCGCCTCTCATTTCCCTGAAGTTTGATCACCATCGAAAAACTTTCACGCTTTCTCAAAGAAGTTTCAATTTCCTTACAGCATCATTTCACGTTTCGTTTTTACTAATCAAACGGAAACACCAAATAGGTTATGATGTCAAATCTGTAGTCAAAAAAGGAGAATAAAAATGAAAATTGCAGCGTCACTAGCTAATCCTACAGCCACAGATCGATCATAACATCCGAACTTGATGCTGTATAAGAAAAAATTCCATGAGTCTTTGATCAGTGACCGGCCTTCTTCTGAAAACACAAATCAATGAATGAACTCTCTTCTCATCCTAATTTCCGATAATTCGTCGGCTTATTTGATTAAAATTCGACCGCATACTTATTTCGTCTCTATAAGGCTCCCTCTTTAAACTACTCACTTCTTCCAAATATGAACTCATAACTGCGGCATTCTGCATCTTCTCTCGTGTGCAAAACACTATCATTTCCCCTCACCTCCAACTTAAAATGAGCATGTAACTATTCCTGTCGTCGAACAACCTGATTTTGACCACAGAGCAGCTTAATTGTGATCGTAGCACAGTGTGTACTATGAAATTCTCTTATAAGTGTCGCTTTGATGCTACGTCTAGTATATGAGGATTGTTACTGCTCACTTCCTTACTGGTTGTTGATTCTCCTTCACCTTTGTTGCTGGCTGACCGGGGCACTGCCGCTTGGTCGACTAAGGAATGGTGTGTCGAAAAATCGGAGACGCGAAAGAGTTCCGAGCGTAATCCATTAAACACGAAAAAAAGGGAAATAAAACTAAAAGATAACAGTGAAGGAAGGCTGCTTCTGAATATTTTTTATCACCGACCTCCTTGAGCAATGTTCGATGCATAACGTGGCATTGGTGTTGATGCTACTTTGGGGAAGAAATCTCCATCGTGGAAAATACCTGAACAAGATAACAATTCATGCTTCTCACCGTGATTGCTTTATTTTATCAAAAAATAGGAGTTTCCAGCTAAGAAACGATCTTCGTTGAACATAGGAATACCTTATTTAAGTAAAGCCAAATAAACGAAAAACATTGGGCAGTCGATACATGTGTAATCGTTTAGTGCATCGGGTGCTTTTATACAGTGAAGTTAGGTAAGCCCATATAAATCTGTTGTTGTGGCCGCTGCATTTAAAAGTGTAAAATTCACAGCTTTGAGGACCGACATTCTTCACGAATCGTTCAGTCGCTTCGAATGACAACGGAAATAGGCCATTATTTTTGGTTCCAAAAACAGATTGGCGAGCACTGATTTTAACACAAAGATGTCAGCAATCACTGAGAAATTGATTGAAAGATAATTCATTGAATATGGAAAAGTGCAATAGAAATTCTATCACAATCGGTTGCACTTCATAAATCTGACAAGTCATTGGCTCATAACTACGAAACCATCACATTAGCACTTTAACTGGATAAGATAGGCCTCAACATTTTTCGGCCAAAAGCGGTCAACCCTCCGCATATCCAGGATCCCCCATTTCTTTAAGTTATTTTAGGCGAAAAATTTTCTTTACTTCAGATGCCCGAGGTGATCAAGATCTATCCACTGATTTTCTTTAGGCAAGAACTCACATGAACACCATGACAGGACTTCTGTATCCACAAATTCAACTAAGCGCAAATATCTCTAATTATCGGGCTAATCAACAGCTCTACCTTTCATGATCGAAGGTGATAACGAAAATTATAAGTGATTTTTGACTGGATTAGTAAAATGGAATTTGTGTGCTAAAGACATTCGGGAACACATTAGTCCAAAATCAATATCTGCTTAATCTACTCACCCAATTAAAGCTGCGTTCCGCAGAAAACTGAATGCATTTCAAAAGAACGATCGGTCATAGACCGAAAGCATTCGATTAAACGTCAATCTCATTCATAAGCCGGACACTTATCTACTTGAGAATCCGAAAGAAGAACCCACGACGTAAGGATCAACTGCCGTTTGGCTGGCTAGATTTCACAAATATTAGCAAGTAGGAATTTTCGAAGAAACATAAAAAAAAACTTACTGGCATTTACTGTTGTGTTCACCTCTTGATATTCAATATGAGAGAGGTGTCTGAAATTATCGCTAGAATTCATATATCAGCTCGTTCAGTAATCAAAAGTGTTGTGGAAATATATAAGTTGAAGAAATAGAAAATGAATTAAGCGCATAAAATAAGACTAATAAACACTTAACACAAATTGAGAGCAATTGAGAAATGAAATTCATCAACTATCCAAACAATAAATGAAAAACCGATAGACTCCAAAACGACGCACTGAGCATAACAAATCTTTTATAGCATATTTCTCTTATTTCTTCTCCAATAGCACATGTTGCACACACAACTCACAATATTCCTCCTCATCACTTATAAACCAATTCACCTCTCTTATTTACTGATTTCTGAGATATTGCAAACAAACATATGTAACATCAAAACACTGATGACCACATAATTGAAACACAAAGAGATACCTTACATACATCCTTACGACTAATTTAGTCTCTTATACTAGTCAACATCTCCGAATACCATCTAAACCTCTGCTCAAATGAATCCATCCTTGAATCTCTCTCAAAATTCAAAGAAAAGAATTTTGCGAGTACTATCGCTCATATGAACGAAATAATCCTTTAATCAAGCTCCAGTTCGTTCTCAGATTACAAACACTTGTATAGTTCGATTTCTAACAAAAATGAAAAAAGACTAGAGAGAAACTTACGCTGGGTCCAGGCCGTCCGAGCTGCCAGTATCGCCAACTAAAAAATAACATTTTATCGTCGTACACACACGGTGTTAAAATGACATGAAACGTCCTTAGCGACTACCTTATTTTACCTCACTTCTCATTGCATCTTATCCAAAGTGTCTGAAGGCAATACTTCCTGCCACGAGCAAATATTCCATACATGATGCCCCACAGCAAATGTTAGCCTCGTTACAAAACCCCATTGAAAAGTCAAACAAATGAACAGAGGAGAAAAAATTCAGCACTTACGCTTGAATGGCTCATCGTGGGGCGACATCACAGCGTTTCGATCATGGTCGAATTCCCTACAAAAAGCCATCAATTAATTGTGGCAATAACTCTAAAAAGCTTTAACTTACATCCTTTTGTTTTCGAACTACACGTTGCAGTTGTTTGCCTGCTGCCATCAAAAGCATATCCCTTAAGCAGGCCGACGTTGACATTTCGACTTTATCTATCCCTCGACGAATAAGAAGACTATATCAAAATATGATCCCGGTGAGAATGGGACACAGCATCGTTCTTCGCTGTCCCCCACCTTCACATCAACCTACTCCTCATGTATTCAGGCTCGACCGTATATTCAATCCACTCTCTCATAATACCATAGTGGACACACAACTCCGTCGGCGGTTCCGATTGCCAATTACTAACGCTTAGCGTACATATAATTCGCGGATGGTCAAGAATTTTGATATAAACGACTTTCTCCAATCGGTAAAAGAAAAACAAAAACCTCAACACAATTGCTCGGTATGAAAATAGCAAACTTCGTGAGAACAAACTCATTAAACTTCAAAAAATCTATCATAACAAAACATAGAGGAGCGTTTAATCCATCTTCCGCGGATTTGAACGAAGCGTTCCATTTAAAGCATCAAATGAATTTCTCCTCCCAATCTTTGCCCATTCTCTCCTCTGTAGTAATGAACATTCCCCGCATTTCAGAGAAGTTCGATCGCGCTTCACCAAGTTACTAATTATTAAAATATCCACAACCAATGACTCCGAATGACTGCTAAATCAGGTTTAAACTCACTGAATGGTGCGTACGGCACTGAAGCTTACTCGACGTCTCCCCCCATTGCCTACCGCAGTGAATTCGTCCACATTCACGCTACCGCTGACAGCGACTGTTGACTGACTCTTTAAAATCTGAAAGTATCACTCGAATTAAATGAATGAAACTTAAACGATTCGTTTTGGAAAACATTCTGCTTCATAGCCTGATGAATACTAATGAAAACTGAACGATTCTAAAGAGCCATAAAATCCACGAGTTCCCCCTCACCTCTAGGATATCCTTTGATCCGTTTTGTTGCAGAGTCAATAGAAATCTACGAATAAATGTCGTTGATGTGTCAAGAGCAATATAAGAGCGTTTCAAACGAGCCAACGTTTTAACTTGGATAAACCAATTTATACAGTTATTAGCGAGAAATTCGGATTAATTCGATGCGTTATATTGAACGAACGACTTCGATAAAATTATTTTTCTGTTGAAATATTGCAATTGAAATGTTTGCAAAATGAAAATTTGTATCGGTAGAAATGTGTGCATATGAAAAAAAAAACTATTGAAATATAATTATTTAACACATACTGATGATCTTCTTTTTGGCTTATCCATTACCGTCGATGCGAAATTCGCCGACTAATTCACTTATAATGAACGATAGCCGAATTGATGAGAGAGAGAGAGCAAACTTCTTAATGAGCGACGATGTTATACCTGCAATATTTTCAATAGTTTCCTCACAAAAACACTAATCAAACTGCCTTCGCCGTGAGCGGTTTCTCTTCTCCATAATAAAGATTGCTTCGATAACGATTGAACGACGATAAGCAATGAGGTATCTCTCCAAAATCAAGGCAGATGAAGGTGACAACATAGATAAGCTGTACTCCAAAGAGATGAGCTTGTTTCTCCGACTCCTTTAGGGGAGTTAAATTGCACCTAGTGTGCTTCTAATCTCATGCAAGGCAAAAGCCCCGCACTTATCGCCTCTGCAACAATCCAACCTGCAACAATAAAATAAAGCAACTCAACCCCCACCCCATCCGCCTCACCCTTTGATTACGCGCTATATACAAAACAACAACAAAACTTCCCGCGCGCATCATTTGAATTCAAATACAATTTTCCCGCACGAATTTCAAATCTTCAAAGACCGATTTCTTGCAGCGCTAAAGCGTCGCAACCGCGTCATCGTTGCAGGTGATCGAGTTCCCTTGTTCGGAGCTATTCTTCGTAGATAGTAGCGGGTTGCTGATGTGTATCGAGTCGGGGGTGCCTAACAGTTTGTGCTACCTTTGAAATCGGAGAGAATTTTTGGAAACGTATTGTCGCGTTTTCGATGTTCGACCAGTGAAATTTCCGCACGTACCTCACCTCGCCTTAACTACTTCGCCGTTTCTCCTCCTCTGCCCTCTGAGATCTCATATATGGACGCATAGATCCAAGCATGCCCCGTCCTTGACGATTCGTGCCTTAGCGCATATGTGGCAAGTTACGCATCATAAATGCAGGGAGAAAATAATATGAAAGA
Organism: Parascaris univalens; assembly: GCA_037576465.1. Taxonomy (NCBI): domain Eukaryota; kingdom Metazoa; phylum Nematoda; class Chromadorea; order Rhabditida; family Ascarididae; genus Parascaris; species Parascaris univalens. The sequence goes on from CM075173.1 coordinate 164,351,250, forward strand.
TCTGCGGGGGATTTTGTTGAAAATATAGATAATCGCGATGATTATATGCATTCGTGATGCGAGTTGACTATAATGCAATATTTCGCGAATATGAGAGAATGAAAGATCATCCTAGTGCCATTACAGCAAGAACACCACGAAGAGAGGCCGGAAAGAAAGACTTTGAGAGAATAAACCGAATGAGGAGAAACAACGATGTGAAGATACTATAGTGAACTGTTCAAAATGTTCTCAGAGGCTTAAGCCATTTTGGGCTGAAAGAAATAAGTTCCAATCTGAAGTTTCGTAGAAATATGAGTGGGATAAGTTCGAGAGGTCTTGCTAGGGAGAACAAAAAAAGTACGAAGTGACCGATGTCTTCAAAAGGAAAATTCAGGTGTTGAGTGCTCTAGTCGACGTAAAATACTATTATGATTATTAACTTACCTGCGGTCGACTGGTAGAAGACAAAAAAAGCAGCTTAAATACGTGAAATACGGATGGAAACTGGTGAAATTGAATTGGATGCTACAATAAGCTAAGTCAGACCGATCCAATGCTGATCGTGCTAAGATGTCTCAACACAACATTCACAACACTCAATTTCCTGCACCACGCTAATGCATCCAATCCTTACCTCTTGAAGGTGTCGACCACACAACGTCGGGTGATTCCACAGACTGACGTGAACTTCACCACGGCTACCAAAATGCATTTTTGCATAGTCACATATGATATTAAAGGGCAAAATGCATAGTCACAGAGTTGGGCCGCAACAAAGAATCTCCCGTTTGCAAGTGATCTCGATAAGGAGATATATTCTGCTAAACGCTTTCACAATTTCTTGATTAGTTTAATGTTTCGATTTGTGTGTGTTTATTCTTCAATCATTCTGTATGAACGGTTCAAGTACCTGAAGTCTGAGGTGAGGTCGCGCAACAGTCGCGGTGTTCAAATTGATGGCCTGAGTAAGTTTGATCTTATTGCATAGCAGTTTGTATTTGTGGCGCTGTCCCCGCTGACGTCGTTTAGTGTTGGTGAGAATGCGAAGGCCGTATTAATGGCCAGCAGGCACATCATAACGACTGAGAAGCTTTGTGATACATTATGGTGCACATCGTTTCTTGTGAGTTGCTTCTTTGGTTTGATATTTCTGATCTGAGATAGTCATCAGCTCCGAATACTGTCGTTTTAGAATCGTTCACCTCTTCTGAGGTGAATTACTTTGGCAGTCGAAGAAGACGATTTGCGGGAAACGAGGAATAGACAAGAAATGGTTTTTCTCCTTAAGGTGAGGTGAGCAAAAGATAAATGATTTCGTCAACCGAAGCTGTTCCATATCGTAAAACAACGAATAAGCGTTAACCATCACTCCTTCCTCTTAATATTAGACACTAACGGCAAACCGAGATTTCCCTCAAAATTCTTCCCATCATTCGTTAAGAACGAAATATCTTCGCGCCTCGGTGGTGTTTGCAGACGTTTTCTCTTGTTTCTTCTCTCGCTTTTTGTCCGATGCGTATTATTTATAATCTGAGGAAATAATGTAATATTTATTTGTCATATTATCATAATGTCATAGGGAATAGATGACTTGCTGGAATTTATAATCTCCTTTAAGGCATCGATAGAAAACACATCGAGTTTCAAATTCTCACTGAAAACATTCAAATCCCATAGACGTCGGCCGAGGGAACTTGCTGAATTTCTCTGAAAACACGCCGACGTTCTCATTTTGCATTGTTGTTCTCGCCCTTATTTGTACTCGTTATACATTTCATGAATTCTGTATGGTTCTATTGGGCGAAGATTATCGATGTCAATTGCAAATCACTATCCCGAAATCGCAACGGGATAACCCGTCCCCATCCCCATATAACAGTGGAGATGTGGACGGGTCATAAAAACATTAGCACCATCATATGTTCTAATGCAGTTGGTGTGAAAATGCAATGCGCCGCAATGTTTCGTTGCAATTGAGACACGCAATTCATTATTCCATTATGGTCCTCATCTATTCACTTCATATTTCATAAAACAGTTTTTAAGCATTTCTCAAACACCTTTAAGCGTAAATCAAAGAAATTAGAATTTCTTTCTTTATTAGTGTTTATTGCGACCTTCCGATGTAACAATACCTTCTGCCACTTGTTATTCCATGCCTATAGATTGGAAGGGCGTACCCGTTCCGTTCATTTTTGCAAATTTCTCCGCCCGCGAAATGCAATTCCGAGCTTTCTTTCGCATATCCATTTCTAAGCACTAAATACTTCTCGATCAAGTATGTAATTTTTTAGAATATAAAGGACCTGATTAGGTGAAAGTGTTGGAACATCGTGCTGCTTGTATAGGTACTGATGCAATAAATGTAAACGCCATATAGCAAAAACCGTAATGATCATATTGTTCAGAAAAACGTCAGGGATAGAATAAAAATGCGAAGTCGACAGCTTGCTAACGAAAAATTTCATTTCAGCTCACAGTTCTTCTCGAAAGTCGGCCCGTAATCAAAATTTGTGGCCGCATACAAGAGAATGGCGGAAAATGTAGCCTCTGGGCCGAATTAAGACCAAAGACGAAATCACGGACTGACGACGGATGTTTCTCCTAGGATCGTATTGACTGACAATTCTCTTAGGATGTTCCTCCTGCATATTCACTGGCTTTCTCCGATGTACTTTAAGATGACTCTTTGTGGAGGTCATGCGATATCTTCAAAAAATCCGCAAACCACGCAGAAACACAACTTAAAGTGCATTTCTGTACAAGTAATGAGTTCCAAATTAATTTGCATATTCAAGATAGTCATTCTGGATAATGAAGAAAAAATTGGGAATCTGCAGTCACTGCTAGAGATTTCATAAAAACAACTCGAATAGTCCAAGAGAAAAAGACTATGACGACCTTTTTGGTTTGTCTGAAGATTTCATTTACGATAAAAATTCCCATCAGAAGTCCCACCAATCTGACCTATTCACGAATTCACGAATTCACACAGGATACTCCATGCACCAAATAATACCGCCTCTCCAGGTGAAAATGGAAAATGCTTCTCAAGAGTAATGTTTTTCCGAGGATAAATGTTAAATATCAGTTTCCGAACTCTCTCTCGTGACGAGCCAGTGCAATCGGTAGTCGGAAAGTCATGTAGCGAGGCCGGCAGGTCAGGTGGAGCCGCAACGACACCAAAGTGCCATTCTCATGGAAGAGAAACGCTTTCTCGCTGTGGGGAGCAGTGTCCTTCTTTTTTGGAAGTTGAAGCCAGCATAATTCGAGCAATTTTGCCTGCATGGCTGCCAACGAAGCAGAACAGTTTAATTGTGATTGCTTAAGGTGGTCTGAAACTGTGCTCGATGTCCTGCACTTCAGTCGACCGATTTTAAAGTTGCGGAGCTAAGTAGATCGATAAAAGGCTGCTAAGAGTCTCGAATGTACGACCACCCACCAGAGAAAAAGACACCTGTCTGCAACTTGGGCCACCAACAGGAGGAAGTGATGAGTCATTTCATTTCTTGGTTCCACGCACTCAGTTCGGAAAAGGTAATGAATGAGTGAATTTGGTGCGATTTTTTCGACAAAAAGACCGCTCAGATATGGCAAAGGGCAAATTTTGCTTCTCTCAATAAGCAGTCATTATTATACGAAAACAGAATTTTCGGCATTCGCCATCTTTCTTGGAATACTTCAGAATATGTTGGTGTGACGGATATGTTTATGAATAGCGTCAACTTGTCGGCACATCTCTTTTGCTCTCGTTGACTTGTTATCTTATTGAATTTTTCATCATCACGAAATTCCTTCTTGCAGATCATAGGAAATTCGTTCCTTTCAAAGAATCGCCGCATCGCCGCTTCACATCAATGAACAAAATACCGCAGTCATACTTACTGGGAAGAAGATTTGCTTACTGCTTATTAGCAAATTGAAGAAAAGGAATTTGAAAGTCGTGTTGCCAACTCTCATCAATCATTTTAACTCCCGATTTTAAAATAGACGGCATATAAGGAGATCACATTGATTCAACGAGATAGCATTTGATGAAATATTAAAGTATGACGGGGTTCTTACAATGTTCTTGTATAATCGTCAAAATTTAATGTGCATTCATGCCCGATGATTTGCTGCTAACCCTTCGTATTTCCGTCTGAAAGCCGGCGATGCAATAGTATACCATTTACCAGCGGCGACCGTGAAATAGGCTTTAGTGGGGAAAATCTTCAGCGCTTTCATAACGCACAGGTAAATTTATATCATCAGATTATGCAACGAAAATTCCTTGGTTGGCTGCTGTTTAACCTGAGATTTTTTTTCTGTTGTTTAGCGAGTCCATATTTGCCTTGTGCAGTCCATTTTTCAATAATCAAAGCCGTTGTACTTACGGGTAAAGAGATGGAAGGATTTATTTATTTGCTATTTGCTAATTAGAGTTGTTATTGCTAATTAGTCAAGTACTTTCGTGCTAATGTGTTATATACTTCCACCACCCTTATAAGCCCCAATGTTTTCAGATTCAGAACGCTCCGAAATTTTGAGACTGTGCGGACTATAGACGAGAAGAGGAGATGCATAAGCGATTCGCAATATTTGTAAAATAGATGTATTTCCGTTAATGAAATGGGAAATGACTGCATGCTAGCGAGATCTCTTATATTAGATTTATGACGGTGAAATTAGGCGAAGGAATTGCTCCTATCGATCTCAACTTTTATGTGTCAAAGCGTGCTCAAAGTAAGCCTCATATGCAGATGAATAAGCTGTTTCCACTTAATTCTCTCTTGGTTGAGCTAAACACATATTCGTGAAGGGTGAACCGACTGACGAGTTGTTGAGACAATATGATCGCCTCTCATGGTAAAATTTACGTGCATCACGTTGGAATTGAAAAAAAAAACCTACTGTACACTTCTCAAATAAAACCGGCCGGCAGTCGCAGCTCATATTGCATACGCGTCGTCGTTCACTTACTATTGCGCATTACGCGTTCAGAATTTCTCGGCTGAGGAGTGTTTTGTGGATCCTATAGCTTGTCTTGTAAGGGATATTATCCGTCTTTGATACATTTTATATATCTATAATTGTGTGCATGTAACACTGCCTATCACTCTCCGATCGAACATATGTCCAAACACTTTCGGCCGCATCGTCTTAATCCTATGAGATTGTTCAATTTCTCAAAGCGGTTATATCAACCTGTTTTCACTGCACTGAAGATAAAACACATTTCCATATCGGCGGGTGAGTATTTTTCTCGAAACGGTAATATGAAATATTTGAACTGAATAGTATTGATGGCAGTGCAATTATTTCTTTACTATTTCGTATATTTATTCTTCTAACGTTAAAAAAAGTTAATGATTCATCTATCGCATTAATCGTCACCTCTTATTTGTTGAAATACAGCACCATAAACGACTTCAAACATCATCAGTGTATCAAAGAATGAATGATGGAAAATGTGGTACATGTGGGCGAACGTACGATTTTATTTGTTTATCTAATGATCTTTCATGGTTGCATTTTCTTTTTTCGCATTTTCAAGGTATTTCTGAATAATTCGCTCTAAAATTTCACAACTTGTTAGGTTTATGATGCAGGCAATCTTAGTGACGATTATTAGATTCTGAACGAGGACCAAGGTGTAGCTGACAGGCTCTATCGAGCCGAAAGGGAGACGAAATGAGCCGAAGCTCTATCGAGCCGGAAGGGAGGCGAAATGAGCCGAAAGAGCAGACACATTTTATGCCTTTATATCTCGCCCATCCGATCAGTTATTTCTTTGAATTGCCAGCAAATAAAAAATGCAGAAAATTGCTATGCGAAATGATCTTGTCGTATGTTAACTAGCCTATTCGAAGCACACATACTGTTAAAAAGGATTCCTATCGTTCACTAACCACTGCAATGTAGATGAAAAATCGATTAGTGTTAAATGATCCGAGTTTTTTTGCCTTTAGAAGTCTATGATATAGCCCAACATGGTGGTCCAACATAATGAGCAGTTTATAACATTTCACAGCAATACACTTATTAGATCAAACGACTTTTTCAGTTTAACTTCAATAGTTTCCTAATAGAAGTTATTGTATCGGTAAACAAGGACAGTAACATATGTATAGGCATGATGGTACAATGATGAGCATATGAAAGTGAATTTTGCAGAAAATGGTTCAAAATCAGGCCTTTATATTGTACAGTGAGATTCATGGTGGGTAAAAAAAACGCATATAAATTCCACTGAAAACATTGCTAAGAATGCAAAAAAGAGCCAAATTGCAGTTCATTATCGAGTTCTCTGAGGCAAATAATCATTTACGGCCATTCAAAACCTCGCAACGCATAAATAGTGTATTTGCAGAAATCATTGCACATTTGTAACGGTTGATTTTTGAAAATTATTGAAGACACTCTATATTAGAGTGAGGCATGCCATCTTGAATTCATTTCCGTCCTGAATCATCAGCAGGAAGAGTTCCACAGGAATCGAACTGATTAAAACCCTTTTTATACGAGTTGGGGAAATGCTCCTATTGTGTTCAACGGCTTGCCAACGCTGCAGTGATTTTGTCGAACCCAATGAGAAATATAATCGAAGATAATGATAAGGAAGTTTCATGTGCACTTATATGGAGTTAACGAAATATCGAAAGTTCATTGAATTAAATGAAATATTGCAGATGAAATGGATGTCCAAAGAAGAGTAAGATTCTCAAGAGTGGTATTCGTTGCATTGGTCTTTATTGCTTTCATATTTGTGGTGAGCTTTAACATTGCACTTTGTCGAAGCTTTAGAGTGTGTTGTTCCGTTTTAGTGTGCAATGATGCAGTCAGACATATATGCCCACAGAGATATAGCCACGGTGCGCATTCGCAACAATCTTGCCAAAAGATCCAAAAAAAGTCTATGAAAAATTTGGCTCATTTGCTTCCAATTCGGATTTGTATGGCCGCTAATCAACGAAGTATTGCATTTGTGATTTTTTTGGAGAAATTTCTAAGCAAAACGAGTTACTCGTTTTCAAATTCTTATGTAAAAGGAACATAACTGCATAGCGAAACTTCGAATACGTTCTCAAAAAAATGGGGAGAAAATAAATCGGTTTTGTTTGAAGACGGTAACTGGTAGGTAAAAATTAGAGTTATAACTTTGAAATATCTTAGTCCAGGTCGAATTACAGGAGTAGTCCATAATTATAGCTGAATTTATAGGATTTCTCACTTCTTACTTGCTTATTCTAGACGGGAAGCAAAAGTTTTGCTTAAATGGGTCCTGAGAAACGGGAGGCGCTAATATTGAAAACTTGTAGCTGAATATAGAGGTGACATAGGAATTATACCTACGGAGGTGGCAACAGCATTGTCAACGCGATTGGAATAATGAATATATTTGCAGCTTATAAACTTTGATTCATTATTTGCATTGCCATCATCATCACACTACATGCTGTTGAATCCTGCATTTGGTCATTATTCATCTATTTCAATTGCTACCTTCGATACTTCAATGGCAAGACTGTCGATTGTGGACATCGCTTCGAGGGATGTAAACAATAAGTAAGCGAATAATAGAGTTCATTCTATAGTTTTGCTGTATTTATTGCTGGAAAATCGAAAACATTTTACTCGTTTGTCTTCGGTTTTTGCCAGTTTTCTAAAGAGGTCAACAAAGGTGAACTCTTTGAAGAATCAAATTTAGTTCTTTCGATGGAATGTTTTCTATCAAGGCGGAAGTGAATTTTTTTTTTTTTTGAAGCCCATAAGAGATCTTGAGCCACAGCCTCTCAATAACGTTAAATTTTCGTCACTCAGAGAATACTGAAGCCTTTTTTTTGCTTTTGACAGCATACCATATTATGTATTTCCTCATAGCTGTCAAATAACTTTACCTGTTGCCGATCGCATAGAATTGCGTGAATTCCAATGAACGTTTTTATTGTCTGTTATTGACGGTCCATATATTGACTGACATACAGAGGAATATTCATGATAAGCAACGATGTTTCAGCATCTGCAAAAGGCTTACAGCAGTTTTAATCAGTTTGTTTCTTCTTTTAGGACGATTATTTACCGACGACTGATGAATACTGAGAGGAAAGAAATAACCATATCGGAAATGGCCCTTATCCAGCCAGATGGTATCATTCATCCATTGTTACAAACAGGCAACATTCAATTATGAAAGTTTCGAGACCCTTCAACAAGTGGAGATCCAATGATATATATGTACATTCACTACGAATTATCCATTTTTTTAGTACGAATATTGACCTCAGTAGTGATGAATTTAGATACTCGTGTAAACGTAATATCGGAGAGTTTAGACACTATCTTCTGGAAAAATATTTCAGAGCTATATTTGAGCGTTGTAAAATATCTAGTTTCCTCATCAAGCATTAAGATCGGCTCAAGGAAATAATCGCATAACTGCTGGCGGTTAAAATTTCCCAGCAAGCCGTAAAAATTCCATAATATGACAGCGTTTTTTACGATGTTTAGCAACTACCAATAGAGATTATAATTACAGCGAGCAATGCTGCAATGTTCGACACAACAAAGCTCCAGGTGGATTTGTCAAAGTTGAGTGCTGTGATGCGACCGTTAATTGCACCACCATTCGTTACCGGCTCACTCAGTTTCGATAGAAACGCGACATCCGACGTTCTAATGATTGGACTTGGAGGCTCACAAATGAATAATTTCCTTCACTATTACTTCCCGAAGGTAGAATTTTTGAAGTTGGCATATTTTGCACAATGCAATATTCTGTGAGTAGTCTGAAATATCATTCCCAGAAATATTAGGAAAGGATAGCTAAAAATAATCATCTTTTTGCACGCTTGCAATGACCAACATCGATTTTTGCAACCTCGTACAATGATCGAATATCAATATCGTAGCAATAAATAAACATATAAATGCCAATGATTTGCAGTAAGTCTGATTAGTAATAAACTTTCGGAAGACTTGATTTGTAGTGAAAACCTAATAAAGTATCCATAGATCAACGAAAAATGGAATTTTTCAACAATATTTTCGTGATGGAAACTCTCAAAAATAATAATTATAGGTAATAAGTTTCTTCGAAATCAATGTTGCACTCACCTTACAGCTGAGTAAATAACATGTATTTATCGTACAAAGTAGCTTACTGCATTTGATGGATGTTTCAAAATTACAGTGTTGTTTAGCTCTGCAAAGCGGAAGCCTCTCTTGACTCATCTTCTTAAATTAACTGTTGCGATCAGTTCTGCATTAATAATCTTCCTTTGCCGTTTTCATGAAATCGAAGTATTTCTTCTTTGCATAAATGACTGTATTAGACGCTAATTTTGAATGAAAGAGCAACAATGAATTTCGAATGAATTTGTTAGAGCTCTACAATAAAGCTTATATAGTATTCAAGTTCTTAGCAGCACTTCATGAAAGAACAATTCTCAGCCTATGAAAGAACAATTCTCAGCCTAAAGAACAATTCTCAGCCTTTTATAAAGTTTTATCACCGCGGCTAAAAGAACGAAAACTAGGAAACTTCGAAATTCTTTTGAGTAGATCCCGAAGTTTGAAGATAGAATTTTTTGCACTAATCCAGAAAGCGCGCATTGTAAGAGATCGTCTCTTAATCCTGGCAAGCTGATGCATGCGAAGGTTGACTTCTAAAACTCAAGCAGCAAGTCTGGTAGAAGCTAACCAAACTTGATATTCATAATAAAATATTCCGGCTCCTAATAGCCTTCCATCAGTATGCAAAATACATTCGTGCAAGAAAATTCCCTTCCCTCATGGGACCCGAACTCGATATTTTCACAGACTAGAAAGTTCAAGAGATCACATGTGAATGGATAGAATAATTTGCAGATGAATATTACTGTTATTGAATTGGAACATGTAATGCTTGAGATGGCGAGACGGTATTTCGGTCTTTCTGAGGACTCACATCAACACGTCATCAATATGGATGGTTTGGACTATTTAGGGGAGACCGTGAAGCAGGGTGATTTTATTTACAACATTACGCTTATTCACATTTGTTCATCTGTTCTTGAATTCGCGGGAAGAGATAATTACTACAAATGCACAACGATCCTTCTATATGATGGGTATATAGCATCCCACCCGGATGAAAGATTACTGCTGATTAGCTATAGTTTAGTGGTTTAAGTGAAATGTTTGAAAGGAGTTACAATTTGAATCGATTCCATGGGGGTTTATTACCAGTAAAGTGTTTATGCAATCATTCCAATTCTTATTTTCTCATCTTATCTGAGTTTTCCTTATAATTTGCGAGTCGGGAATTTTTGAAGTTTCTTGGATTACACATGACGGGGAAATGCTTTCATCAACATACTTCTAGAAGTAAAACACAGCAGCTAATCAAGTTCTTTAACTTTGTGGAGGGATATTACTTCAACGTTTTTGATGTTGAAAAAATATTCGAACACTTCAACCATGATAATTTTAAGCTTAAATTATCAGAATTTATACAAGGGTCAAAGATTTCAAAGATCGAATAATCGCCCGCTTTGTTTCGCAAAAAGGATTTCTATGCAATTCTTTGTTATCAACAAGATGCGCTGGTTATCTTTTTTCCCTTAATTATCCATAAGTGTGACTAAGATGCGATGCGAGACGCCTTCAAAAGTTGTGCTTATAGGAAGGGAATTTGATGCAATCTATATAGATGCATGTTCTACTGCATTCCCAACTGCAGAAGAATTGCCATGCCCCGTTCATGGTTTTCTTATCGATCAAACTATTGGAAATCTGAAAGCAGTACTGAAGAAGACAGGTAAACCAGTTTATGAAAGCGAACTTCTATAGTTCCAAAAATTTTAGAGTTTTCACGAGCTCACTTCAATTTTTACTTATTGGAGTTCTTTAAGGTTCTACGAAACTGAAAGTGATTTCCTCCTTCCTTCCCATGCAGTTTTTATTTGTGTAATAAACTGTATCGCAAAAGATATTGAGAAAAGAATCAAGAAATGCCGCTATATTAAAAGAAATTTTTGCGAGTTACGCTGATATGAGAATTAAATTTGTAAAGTGGACAGTAAACAACGCTACTCTGTGTTATACTTTATGACTGATTCTGTTCGTATGTCAAACTTCGCGATGAGTTTCATTCTTGATAGGCTGAATGGTGAGGATTAAAGTTGCTCCTCACCTTCCGCCATCCCTCCGATTTTCCTCGTCGTTCTATTTGTTCTACTTCAAAAAGGCATAAAAAACACGCACCTTATTTGCGAATGAAATATAATATGACTAGTGAGTTAACTCGGGGAACGGCTCAATTTTCTTGTGGAAAGTGGCAAGTTCAAATTCACCATTTTCACCACTCATTCGCTCTGATGTGCCGCTAAAGAGGTAAACCAACGTTCCCGTGAATAAATGTCTATCAAAATGATATCATGTGACAGAGGAATAATTTATTCGAAAACGAGAGGGAGTCTAAGCAAACCTGAATAAACCTGCCATTATGAAGCATTTTATGTTTAGGACACAATATAGGGCAGAAATTCGCATTCGCTTTTATTGATCATTGAACATTTATGGTTTGAACTCCTTTTGACCATGTGAGCATCGACCGTTTACAATGTCTTCAACTTCAGGCACACTAATGCTTAAGATGCTTATATTCGCGAAAGATATTGCCGCAGTAGTGGATAAAGTAAGTATATTATTGCTGTTTCATTTGCTGAATAATTCGTAACGATTATTGCTCATCGCTAAGCTCGGTGGCAGTACTTTATGTGAGCTGCATGTCGCATTTAAAGCCTACTTGACCCTTGTTATTGTAGTGGGAATGATCACGCGGCAGTCACGCACGAGTTCGGTTCCAAGGTAAAGGGCTTGATGCAATCCGGAGAACTCTACAGAAAAGTGCTCCTGTAAATGAGCGCAAAACGGACACTGTTCGATGTCATGGCTCGTGCGCTGCAGATGACATCTTCTGTGAGGCTTCCGAATAGGGGTTCACTCTGAGTTATCCACTCGATGCCAAAAAGTGACTGAGTATACGCAGTGTGACAACTACATGGTGTGGCAATTTCCTCGTTCTTTTCTGTCCTTCGGTGTCGAAGTCGCACTCGAAATATCCCCGAACTTTGAATTCTTTGTTGTTGGCGGACTTCAGCTTGATAAGTAGTTGCAGCAACTTCAGACGATTGAACTGCTGTTCCATCTCAGTATCACCCAGTCTTGCGACGTTATCTGTCTCCTATATCGTCATGTCGAAACTCTACGCAGTCGCCGTCGCGAGAAGTTTTGTGCGGACGATACATGACCCGGTCCTGATGGACAAGAAGCCGAACAGAATGCCAACAGAAAAGTCTCTAATGTCTCTAATGATCGTCCGTCGTTCACTCTTCAGCTTGATCAGTGCGCTCTTGAACTGTCCACAAAGCGATCTGCTAAACCGTTTAAGTTTCCTCGCACAAGTTCCAGTCCCATCCTGATCGCCGCTTATTGACTGCTGCCGTATATATTCGAAACGACGCCGAGGGTTCGAACTGGGAGCTAAAGCGAACTGGAATAAGTCGAAAGCCATTAAATGACTGAACAGAATGCATGCAGCATCAAGCGAGTTGGGAACAAGCTTCCAAGGGAAGGAACACATACCACTAAGTTCGATGCATGAAAGCGAAGTTGCAGCTTTAGTTATTCGAACACTTTCCGCGTCCACATGAGACCCTTGCAGAACATAGTTTGTGCACGTGGCGAAAATAGTTCGTTCAAGTGGTTCAAGCGCATAGAAGCTTTGTGATAGTATTTAGAAATAATCTGAAAAGGGAACATGCAGTTAGTGTATGTTGGATAAGTGGAGATGTCGCGAAACGCGAGATGCGTCATCGCGGCTCATTGCAGTCAACATGTAGCAAAAAAAGACTAACCGTCTTAGCGGCGCCTATGACGATCAGAAACGATAAAGAACATAGCGCAAACGATGATACACCCAGCGGAATCCGGGGGATAAAAACTAAACATTCAATGGGAAAAGGGACATGTTGCACTCATCACCGAAAACGATCGGTGGGAAAAAAGGGAACGTTGCATGCATTAGCAGAAATGGAAGGCGGAGCTAGACAGATCAGCGAAAGCTCCCCTAGCAAAGACTCGTCAGTCGGACAGTGGTAAGGACCAGGGACAGGCCCCCGGTATAGAGCTCAGGAGAGCTCCCTATTGAGCGCCCTTCAAGTGATCCCCCCCCCCCCCCCCCCTACGTATAATTATCTGTTATTCGTATACTGAATCGCTGTCAACGTTGTATTCTCTCTGTATAATATTCCCTTGCCGGGAGCACGGCCGCATCGGCACATCAAGTTGCTGAACGTAAGTAAACTTCGTTTGAAATAGTTTCATTTTACTTTATTCAGTATAAAGAAAGCTTCTCAATTGCTGCGAGTGGTTGCGAGTCAACTACGTGCAGGAATGTGGCCCAGAATTGTGGCCATTTGTGATGCTGTCCATCAAATTTCGCAATCTGCAACCGTTCATGGACATCTGTTGCTGCGGTTGCTGGGCAGGCATGCTATTTCCTGTAAGGACGCTGCCAGCTGGCGAGGTGGGTCGGGCTATATGGAGCTCAAGATTCAACTTGGCAGTGACTAGGTCATCACATGCATTTTTAGCCTCACTGATTACAATGAGAAAACTATCTGGCGCCTCTGCCAGAGTTTGGTAAATTGAAGCTTCATTCGCTTGCTCAGCAGCCGCGCGTAGCTGCTTTATGTATTCTAGCCAAGCACTATGATCAGCCTCGACCTCCGAAATGTGACGTTCTAGTCTTCGAATTGCTGCCTCCACTTGCAAAAGGGCAGTTTTGAACGCTGCTTGCGGGTCTGCTTGTTCCGCAAGCACACGCAAGTCAGGAAAATTTATGTTTTTTATGACTGCCTTTAGCAAGTTAACCTCCACTCGAATCGAGGCTTGGTACGCAGCAGATGCCATATTTACTTATGGTTACGCTCTGGCCTGAGCCCCCATGTACTGAACAAAGTAAAATGAAACTATTTCAAACGAAGTTTACTTACGTTCAGCAACTTGATGTGCCGATGCGGCCGTGCTCCCGGCAAGGGAATATTATACAGAGAGAATACAACGTTGACAGCGATTCAGTATACGAATAACAGATAATTATACGTAGGGGGGGGGGGGGGGGATCACTTGAAGGGCGCTCAATAGGGAGCTCTCCTGAGCTCTATACCGGGGGCCTGTCCCTGGTCCTTACCACTGTCCGACTGACGAGTCTTTGCTAGGGGAGCTTTCGCTGATCTGTCTAGCTCCGCCTTCCATTTCTGCTAATGCATGCAACGTTCCCTTTTTTCCCACCGATCGTTTTCGGTGATGAGTGCAACATGTCCCTTTTCCCATTGAATGTTTAGTTTTTATCCCCCGGATTCCGCTGGGTGTATCATCGTTTGCGCTATGTTCTTTATCGTTTCTGATCGTCATAGGCGCCGCTAAGACGGTTAGTCTTTTTTTTTGCTACATGTTGACTGCAGTGAGCCGCGATAACGCATCTTGCGTTTCGCGACAGGAGAAGTGTAGAAATGAAGATGAAGAAAGGAACACGAATCAATGCTCCATTAGGGGCATCCGATTTCGATGCGTATTTCCCATTATATGCATAAATGAGGTCGCTATATATTTGCAGTTTATTCCTATGACATTGCTCGTTTAACCAATAAGCAACGTCTCTATCCAACAATTGCTGTAAATTTTGCAGATCACACAAAGGTATCGAGCGCATTTTGAGACGTGTATCACCACACCTATGATGAGTATAAATAATAGAGTGAGATTTTTACATTATTCATTGTTTAACCGAGAATTTGTGCATTTTAAGAAATGTAACACTTCACTTCAGATTACTTCTTAAGAATTCCGAATTTCTGATAATCGCTCATTTCGCTTAGTCGAAAATCATTGCAATAATTCATGCAAACGATTTTAATTATATTGCATGATGTGAAGCATTTATGAACATTTCCTATATAAAGGCTTATAAACAGGGAAATTGTATAGTATAAATTGTAATTTACTAAGATAGAATTTATGAATATCGAAGAAACATCGAATTATAGAGGGTTAGAAAATTGCTAAAAAATTACCGATAACATTTCTAAAAAACTGTTAACGATACAATTTGCAGTCGAAAAATCCACCACAAGCAAAATGTGTGCTTTTTATATTTTGGAAATTAACGATATATTATTTTAGGTATTGGTCTGTTCACGAGCTGACGTATCGAAAGATCGACTCGTGGAGGATACCTTCTTCAAGAAGCAAAATGAGTTTTATGAGCATTTTGGTTTAATTGGTGGGAAAAATGAATTTTAAGCCAGTAAAATGTTTACATCAATCTTGAAGACATCTTTCTCATTTGGATGTTTTATTAACCGTTGTTCGAAAGCGGCAGGGAATCTTCACCGGATCATGTGCGGCTTTGAGCATAGGCGAGATTCTTATTTGTAAAACAGATCGTTCGCACTCCTTATTCTCAAGGAGTGGATGTCTACACTTCCAATCGTAACATCTTAGGGAAGGGAGGAAGGCGTGTTCTAGTCAAGGGAAGCACCCTGAGCATGACCTCAGGGTCTAGTGTTCGTAGAGATATCCAACTATTTTCGTTTTTTTTCAGTTACACTATTTGTTAGACGGAATAAAAGATCTGGTCGATTGTATTCTTCCTTCTGTGCGCATTAAATTGTGCACTCACGATGTGAACTTCTAAATTGAGTATACTCGTTTAGAGATGATTGTATGTTGCGATCGAAGATGAGCTAAAACGCCTTCGCGAATGAAAGAGCTATCGATTGCCAAAAATCCCTCCTCAAATGTTTTCATTTTCTCGCAATGGCAACTCGAGAAATAGCTAAGAAACCGATGCATGAACGACAGCCATATTTAAGAAATATAGCCTCTACAACTGATACTCTAAAGTTCGCATAAACGGAACTGCCGGGCGGTGCTCATTCAAAAGCCAGCCAGCTGCCCCTTGAAGGGTTTGAAAATTATTAATTCTTGCAATAATGCAATTGTTTTCGAAATATACATTTGACCACAATTAGAATATTGTCCAGAATTTAGCGGCCTCATTGAAATATGTACTAAAATGTGCAAAGATGCCTCATATACATTGACGGTGCATTTTTCCGGCTAAAGGTTATCCAGAAAAGTCGAAAATATGTTTCCCAATCTTGTGAAAAGTTATTTCATAAAATATGATGTTTGATAGGTTCTTCTCGTATTCGATTTTGCCTCCTTATTCTTTCATAGTCACTAAAACGGGCTTCCCAGTTTTAATGAGTAGAAAAGACTGCAATGTCCACTATTCCACACGCTCAAGACTGTTGCTGTTATCCTCTTGTGGAGAACATACTTTCGGTATTATAACACTATTCTTCCATTGAAAACGAGATTTTTTTTCGAGTTTCCTAGCACTGTCTTTCTGTATGAGAGTACTGCCTTACCACGATTTTTTGTTCAATCTCAGAATATGACACCTTGCTGGAACCCTTCCAAACGAGAAAAGTGCCCATATGAGGTAAAAGATTTATGGAACCAATGTTAAGCCCCTGAAGAAGTTGTAGATTCCGCAATCTTTACCTTGTGCTTCTCACAACAGCTTGTTTGAGTGGATGAAAACATAAATAAACTGACGGCCACCTGACTATAAAATATGGGTAAAGGGCGCATAGTCACGTGTATCCGCTCCACGAATCTCACACCGAATAGTGTTGCTTCTTTCATATTTCGTTGAATTTTGCCGATTTAATGTAAACGTATCATGCATCATACACCTCTATTCTCTTTGTTGAGAATAATAAAGTCTCTCTTTTATTGATTGGTCCTACGCGTGAAGACCGTTGATGGCTGCTTGTCGTAAGTCATGCCACTCATAGCGCAGCCAAATGTTCTACCTGTATCACTCACTATCGAAGGACGAAAATACTAACGGCAACGATTTTACACTCATTGGAAAAATGTTCCACTATCGCCAAAAAAGCCAGCGCGAAGAACTGGTAGTCGTGCGCTAACAAAACTTCGATTTTTCAGCCGTTTGTCTGTTAAAAAGTGTTCGGAATCGGCTGGAAATAGCCGACGACAATCGGCTTTTTTATCTACCAGTTATGCAACAATTACTTGTTGCCTTAATTCACATTGCTTCCTCTTGAGCGAGAGACGTCACGCAAAGAGTGGAGGTGTCTACCTGAAGATCATTCGGGTACATCTATTTCAAATAGCCAAATGCATCTGTACCTACAGAAATTATTCACTTATAACAGTGTCCTTGAAAATATAAGAAGTAATGTCGTTAAAATTAGGCCTCTTCAATTGCTACTGACTACATTCTAAATTCCTTTGAGCAAAAAAAGAGGAGCCGGAAGGCTAAAATGGGCGGATACAAATCACTCTTTGAAGGCCACTGTTTTGTTTGGTAATGCTCTAGCCTTCAACGAAACACGTATTTCAGCTTATTTGACTAATTTCTGAACGAACTTCTGCATTGTTTTTAAGACAGCATTTGTAAAATACCGCTGTACATCTTGTTTCGCTCAATTCCAGAAATCTTTCACTGGCAAAGTGTCACTATTGAGTGTTGGTCACTCTCTTATTCTTTGTTCTATTTCCTCTCAGTTTAATGCTTCCACATTAGACGCTCCACACTGGAGCAGCAGATGTCTCGAGGTATACAAACCGCAGTGTGCAACGCTCGTTATCGGATCACGGCAATTATGTTTATGTGGAAACACGAACTTTAAACATCTCTTTCTGTAAGCGACCGATGGGCGCAAAAAACCGACGGTTTGTTTAAGGTTTGTTATGTGAGGAAAATCATTGCACTACCGTCTTCACCTACTCATACGTTCTCTCTGGCGTCTTTTATTGACGTGAAGTCGCAAATGGCGTATTCTTTCTCCATGCTTATCGCGTCGTACTGCTTTAATGTATTACAGTGCTATTTTTCTCTTCCTTTAAAATCTTCAACCGCTTCGCCTGCCTTTTAAGCAGTGCGGAAGGACGGGTTCCGCAGCTACCAAGTCTTGTGCTGCCGATAGTGTAGCTCTGCTGATGATGAGTGAGCGACAACGGGCGGTCATAGCAGCCATGCTGAGATGAAAAGTCACTGAAGGCGAGCGGTGCGTTGATTGACGAGCTAAGGAAGAGGTGAGCAGGAAAGGGTTCAAGCGAGTAACGTCAAGAGGTGTCAGATTCACACAGCGAATGAGGACTGGTAACACGTCTATAATTTCTGAAACGAGCATTTGAACCATCAATAGCCTGCAGCAAATTTAATGGCTGGTTTTTGATGTTACCAATTAATTACTTAGTTAATTAATTAATTAACAAGGCAAACGAGAGGAAATTGAAAACTGTGAGGGCAGGCACGTGTGCTGAATATAGCAAAGGAGATGATTGCCCATGCTGCTATTAAAAAACCGAATAGGTTTTACGGAAGGGCTCGTTTAGAAGCAACAACAGAGGCTTGAATCATATCAACTGGTGTATCCTACAGACCGAGAAGAGTATCCTCAGGCTGACGAAAACGGCATAACACTCATATGCTGAAAAATGAAGCAAATAAGAAATTTGCGCATATATAATTTCCTTAGCTATGGCAATGAAGTTTCTTATTTAGAGGGAGGAAACTAATTTGATAATTGTAACTAAAATGAGACATTTCACCAATATCTAAGGTAATCGTGAATTCGCATATTTGAGTTATCAAATTCTTGAATAAAAGCCGAAATGAATATACTATAGTTTAATCGATGAAAAAATATACCGAATAAAGGCAGTGAATTTGGCAAGTTGATGCAACGAACGATGCCAGGCAACCATATGCTGCAATTTGTTGAAAGCAGTCAGTATGATTACATAAAAACCGTCCAGTAAATAAAATAAAATGCTGAGAGGATGAACTAATCGCGTCGATAGTCTATATTGTTTAAGTGAATAGTAAACGACTAAATGCTTAACTGTTATGAGCATTTCTAATCTATGCAGATCTAAAGCATAACATTCAAGATCCTAGGACGCCTGAGAATTAACCCGCAATGCTTCGAGAGATTCACTTATCAAAATACCAGCACTTCATCTCCTACTGGCGAGGCTCTCGCTTAGAATTGCTGAACAGTAACTGCAAGGTGCATGCAAAGAGTATGTTGTATTTTCCTGCCTATATTTGTCATTAATTTTTCTTTATATTACAGAAAATAGTCAATAAGTTGAAGTAATCTGGTTGTGACGAACAAATCTTTAATTCTTCAAAAAATATCTTATTTTCTCAATCGTTACTTTTCTTGTACTTCTGTGGTTCGTTTCCCATGTTTTGATCCTTTGATCTTCATCCCATAATTTGCTTGGCCATGAACTATACTCGCTCAATTCTCCCAACGTGCTATTTTCGCTTGAGCAGTCACCTGACATTCTGCAATCTAGCAATTCTATTCGTGAAAAACGTGACTGAACTAATCCCTGTCATATGTAGGATAATTGTGGAATCGCATCGAAATTTTGGGAATACCCTAAACAATATTGTAATATTGTTGCATCCGCTTTACGTCATTATTGCATGTGCAGCAGATGATTCATCTGTAGGAAGGTCGCGTCGTTTTGGTTGACTAATTCCATTTTGCAGAAGCTAGTAATTCTCCTTTCATTTCTCTTGGTTTGAAGCTTAGCTCTCGTCGAGCGAATACGCAATCATAATGCCCGTTTGTCTATCAGCGGCTAAGAACTCTTATCCTACGGCAGTTCTATACAACCGAGATGAGGAATTTACTGAGGGTGTGCTTAATGCTGCGAAAAATGTATGGCCGTGGGGCCTGATATAAGAGGTCATCTGCAACGGGGAATCGAGTTCGAGCTGACTAATCAGATCACCGATAGAAAAATATAGAAAATCGATCTTTACGTTCAACATCACAGTTATTCATTCGTAGTACGATCGCAGCATTTTTATGCTTGATACGAGGGCACCTAGTTGCCCATTCAGAATCTTTAGTAGAAAGGGCAGTCCTGATATTCTCTCACAGCTCAATGTCACAGCCAAAATCCAACGCGCAACCAACAATTCGACGAAACGGCAACGTGCTCCGGACAGCTTAATAAGCGTTTACACATTGCGCAAATATTAAATGAGTTCTGAACGCAGTAATGTGGAAGCCAATACGACGATGATTATACTCAGCGAAATTTGATGATGCCCTTACTATGATTGCTTATGATTGCTCAATGACAATTTCCTTTGACATAAAATGTACTCAAATGTGTGGAAATTGTAGAGCGAAGCGGTTTGTGACTAATTCAAAAGTAGGCGGAAATATTCACTTTATTATCCCAACTGAAAAATGATCACTTTATAGCTGTGATAATTGAGAGCAATCTCAGATTTTAACGGGAAAAGCATATTCACTGTCTCGCATCCCTGCAAGTTTACTTTATTATCAAAAATTTGAGAATTTCACTCAGTGGGAGATTTCTCGAACGATAAACTTAAATGGTTGGACACTCACTGAACGACGAATAACCGCGAATTCCAAATCTTTTCATTCCGATACGATTTGCATACCTCTCGAAGGTCGAGTGCATGCACTGTCGTTCTTAGCCATCATACAACCTGCAGCCGTGAAGCTATATGTATATCATCGCTGTTCTATAGGTATCATAAGTTTTCTATTCTTTATGCCGAAGAACATATATGCATAAATCGATTGGCATAACGACAAAAACCTTTGCATTTTACTTCACCTTTTTTTAACGTAATAATCGTTCGTAACTGAAAATTCACAAACGTCACCAGAAACTTTCATGCATATCAAAATAATTAAATTTTTTTGCTTATTACGTCTGCGAGATGTTTCACATGGATCGAATAAGTTTGTAATTTCCGATCATTCAGTTGCAAAGCGGCTGTTTCGAGTTCGTCTGCTTCCTTCTTGTCTCGTCCGCGCAATGCGACTGTCGTTGGTGGCAATAGCTTTCGCATCAGAGCATTTCGTGCTCTCGAATATCTTCATATGAGAAGCAAAAATTGAACTGTCCCAACAGTACCCGCTCTACGGCGCCGTCGTACTGCTCATCCACGAAATTTTTATGTTAACTTTGATACTTCTTCCTCGAAACCGAAAAGGTTGAATGTAATTATGTTTCATACGGTTTGACTGTACATATTTAACAATCAACTGTCTTTATCTTCTCACAGAGGAAGTCTTGCCAGTATTTTTTCATTCGCCATTTATTTGTGAAACAAGCAAATATTATTACCTTAGGTCATCTGTGTTGAATGGCGATCGGAGTGTAAAAAAAAACAAAGAGCATAGTCAAAAACTGTTTGCTTAAAATGCAGTTGCAGGCGATGACTGAGGCTGCCTTACTTCACTTAACTCCTCGCCCAAGAACCTCCAAGAAATCAGAGTTGGTGAGCGAAATTGAAATTCTCCCAAGCTTTGAAGTGTCGCGTCAATATCTTTGTCTCTCTACTTTATATTTCTGCACCCAGTTCACTCTGAAACATAAGCAGAAAGTGTCACTTGGAAAATTTGTTGAAAACGGTTTAGATTCTCGACAACAATGTAATATCGATGGCTGATAAAGAGAAAACATCATAGAAGCAGCATGGAAGAGTGATTAATTTGAGTGATTAACACTGTTTACTACGTAGCTTCCTTTTTTTAAATAAGGTCAAGAACTAGGACAATTGCTAACAGTAAGCAACATGGCGAAGTAGGATTTATGTTCTAGCCGTTGGCAACACTCATTTCGAATTCCCGTATTCCACACTACGAAAAAAGACCGTAGAACTGTCGCTAAACTTCCTCCCACATCTATTACATGAGGTTATCATGGAAGCAGGTACATGGGGAGGCAGAGCGAACGCTAATCGGTAAATACACGTCTTCACACATTAGTGGCATTAAATGAATTTGTAGCATATGGAAGTTGGCACAGTACGCAGTATTTGTGACGATTTATCCTTGAATTACCGTTCATAAGATTTCCTCATCTATCCAACATAAACGAAGCATTTGAATTGCTTCGACTTAACTCTTGATATTAGTGCACGCTGCTGTTGATGTCGCTAACAACCGTCACAGTGGCGTCTGCGTTCAACTTTGCCGGCGCCTACTTCTGGGTGGGGAATTTCGATCATGACATGAGATATATTGCTGCGTTCCACATCTTCGAATTCGTTATCATTTTTGCTGGAATGATTTTCTTAACGATCGGTATCATCGCCAATTCGATTACATTCATCGCTATCTTCATCGCCACACTGGTGAGTACATTCAAAGTGCAATCTACGTTGTTCAGCTCGGAAATTTTGTGCAATTTTCGTGGCACCTAATTCGTTGGGGACCTTCAAAACCTCAGGTCTTTCATATCTGCTAGAATTTGACGATAATGCTCACACTGTTATTTGTATTTTTTCCAGCAAAATAGGTGATTAATTAACTAGTAACATGAATATTATAAATTCGTCTAAGACGCTTTCGTACGAACACAATTGCTATCAGCTTTTGACAGCCCTCTAATAGTGAATCATATCTTTATGTGTTGCTGCCTAGAAAAGGTATCCTTGAACGGCGGCTCGCAGTAATTAGAATTAGACTAATTTAATTGTAAGCCGCAATATGTGAATTTGCAGTTTCTTAAGCTGTCAGCATTATGCTTGAAAATAGCGGTTGAAATTGCAATACTCAATTTATAAATCGAAGAGAATCCCTCATGAAATTCGCTGATTTAAGTGATCGAAACTGAATAAATGTTCATTGAATGAACTCGAATCCAACCGATAAGGTTGAGCGATCTCATTAATTTTACATTTGTAGTCAATAAGTTCGATTTCACGTATCCTCTGTATTGCATTCTCGTTTGGCTTTATCACATTCGACGAAAAACGTTGCTTCAAAACATTCTATGCATCGATACATAGAGATCTTCGGAAAGGCGTTGGATCCGATGATAGAATCCTCGCCGAACTTTGTGAGTTTCAATAATATTTTCTCGCATTGAAAGAAAATCCCATCATTTTCCCTATTTAGACGTTTGTTTATTGTAAGCACTTTATCACGGAATAACTCGAGCGAAACCTTTGGTGTATCCATTTCCATGGGGTGAAATTTTTTATTCCTCACCATGTCCGACGATTTATGAAGTCTCAATGCAATTATGCCAGATCACTCAACTATCCTAATGGCCAACTTGAAGATTAATATACAAGCGCGACATCTATCATAGTAAAACTTGTACGGAAAATACTAACCATACTATAAACAAATATGAGCGTATAGATTGCTGCAAGAAATTCGACAAAATCGACGTTTATTTCTATTACTTATCGAGTATACTGTTAAAGTTGCTGTTTAATATTGAATAATAATTAAAGGCCGAATTACTTACAGTGTGCAAACGCGACGTTTGTATATCTTTATTAGTCATCAGCGCAGTCCTCCTCATATTTCACGTCGCATCAATCATATCGGCTTTTCGATACACGAAGATTCTTCGCTATGAAAAAGAGGCAAAACTGCGTCGACTTCTTAAGGCAACAGCATTCTCGCCCTCATCGTTATCCGTTGAAGAGGGATACAGCGATGAAGAAGGCGATGGACACAAATCAACGGAGAGCACCAGTACCTCGCCGAGTAATACGCGCTCTTCTAGTAGTAAATCCTACGAGAACAGTTACACTCCAAATGAGAATATCTCAACGAAGAATGCGCCGACGGTGGATGAGGTCGTCCAGTCGACGACTGGCTACTCTAATCACAGCACCAAATCAGTAGATAGCATATCCTCACGTCCTTCATGCATGATGAAGTCGTCCTCCGACGGTAACGGCATTGGGTCAATTGATTTCGATGTCTGAAATATGAAAGTATTTTCAAATAATCAGCGTTGTTTAAATCTCTTGTACGATCGTCTTTTTCAGTCAATGTTCATCGACCTCAGAAAAGCCTATAGGGGTCAATTGCAAAGGTAATCCCAAGAACAGATTCCACATCATTTTTCCTTCGAATCGGAATTCAAACTCATCTTTTGTGATGTGTAATTCAATAAAATCACTGTGGCGATATTTAAAATACTCGAAAAGGGTCGAAATTCTTCTCCCTTTCCCTAAACCGACCGTCGAAATGCCGTCGAAAGCGAAATCTCAGCTTAGATCTTTAACTCTTTCGATCTTTGAATAGCGTTTGAATTCTTCAATGAATTCTCCACATGTATGCAATCAAAAAACTTCAACATTCTTAATGCAATCAAATATCATTGTTTCTTATTTGTTATTAATTTTATGCATAGATGAAAATAAACGCAATTCAATAGAGTGCCACTAGGCATTATTAATAAAAGATTTTATAGCCGATTGAATAGTTAATAGAATTATTTCCTTCTCGCTCTTCTCATATTTCATCTTCAAAGTTATTTTGTGTCAAAAAGACGAGTAGTTATTCGAACGTTGAAGAGCCGTTGCATTATTTTCCTAAAGAAACACGAATCCCAACGTTTATCCATTCTTTGCATCAAATCTCAACTCCAATTCAGCTAAAGAAGCACTTACGATGTATTTGTGTAGCAAAACGAATAAGCAGAAAATAGAAGATAGTCCAGAGGCGAATCGAAACCTGACTGATCTAAAAAAAAGAGTCAAAGACAATCAAGAAAGCCAAAAGAAACGCTAAATGAGAGGAGCA
The DNA here is from genome assembly GCA_037576465.1 of Parascaris univalens. Lineage (NCBI taxonomy): Eukaryota > Metazoa > Nematoda > Chromadorea > Rhabditida > Ascarididae > Parascaris > Parascaris univalens. Next base: position 164,375,924 of record CM075173.1, read on the forward strand.
TTGGAGCGTCGAATGATTCGAAGAATTTGCGTGGCAATGCTGGCAACAAGGAAACGCTTTATGAGTGTGTTCTTGTGTTTGTGTGAGCGTCATCTATACGTGTGTATTTCTATAAGATACTTTCAACTAGTGGGATGAACTGGCGATGAAGGCTACGAGATTTGATGGCTACGGAATAAATATTCCCCTATTTTATGTTAGCATATGAATTTTGAGAATTTTATGAGCTTTAGGGTGGAAGAGAATCCGCCTCAATTCTTCACACAATGGGTTTAACTTCAATTGCCTCTTAAATAAAAGGATCAAAAAAGCACAATTTGTGCAATTTCTTATGACTTGATTCGGGGGTTTTGTTCTTGCATAAAAAAGATCTAGGATCTGCTACAATGTTTATGACTCGTTGATTACATAGGAGTGAATATTAGTTGAAAGCTGAACAATGGCGACATTAATATAACTCCTCTAAGTGGGAGCAATGATTTGAGGGGCAAATTCGAAGATGCTTTTCGCATCGAAATATGCGAATTTAATCGTCGATATCACTATATTTATGATAAACAATGTGGAAAGTGTATAATGTTCGTGTTCCGTTGCTCACTCAATTATCGGCTCCGGCACAAAGCTATTGCATTCATCCATTCAATAGACAAAGGCAAAATATTAAATGTATGAGCGCAAAAAGGGAATTATTCAGCTGCAATATATGCGGCTTAGGTCTTAACGCGTATATTGCGGTACAATTTATGGCTGACCATGATGCTTTGTGAGTTTGAAAGTCGAATGGGGTGGGGAGGAGAGGGGGGATGGAATTGTGCTCGTACCTTAGGGGGGTACGGGTGGAATTATGCTCGTGATTTCGGGGACCGCCGAGAAATGCCAACTTCTTATTGGCTCATTATGCGGCTATCCTCCTTAACTCTTACAGGATGGAGAGATTATTTGAAAGTGGGAGTTTTAGCCGTTTATCGCTCATTTTTCGTTACTCGTATTTTTAAAGAGTCCGAAATTCCCATCTTATCATTTTTCCCACTCGCATAATTGTGTTCGCTTCCTCGTCAATGACGATGTTTTACTTCCGTCTCTGAACTATTCGTGAAGAAAATTAAGAGATATCTCTTATTTATACGAAACGAGGTCGGCGAGTTTTTTTAATGCACTATGGTTTTATTGTAGTTCGTCTTTAGATTTATTTGGCTTGAGGTTCCAGTTTTTCAACTGAGAAGGTGAATCAAACTTGACCATTGGTCACGACCGTCTCACCCATCAGCACCCATCAGGATCGCTTTCAGCTGATAACTGTGAAGAGTTTGTGATCATATCTGAAAGGATTAAGCACAGTCGCAGCCAGCAGACTAGTTGAGTTAGAGGCGGTTGCTTGATCGGAGTCGGTTTAACTCTTTTCCCGTATGGTCATCGATAAAAGCGCTCTCTGATTTAAAAGAGGTCGCCACTGGGAGCGGATTTAGTCAGACCCGAAGCCCGATCATCTGCCAGCTTATCTTATCACGCGCTATACAAAGTGTTCCAGTTATGGGGAAACAGCTTGATTCGTAGAATGTTTGTTTATGTATATCGTGGTGAATTCATTCTCGTAAGTCGTTCAGAAACGAGGGTATTATGCTGCGTTGTGGTACGAGAGCAGATGTCGTTGGAATGTTGCAGTCAACTTTTGAGGTGCAAGTCAGACTAGAACCGAAGCTTGCATGGAGAGTTTCGTTTCGTCTACATCTGTGGGACGGGAAGGCTGATAAAAAGAAACCCTCTGAAGCAGTGGCATATAAAGTAATGGCAATAATTATCCAGTAGAAAACCTGCAGACGACTCCTTCATAATGCAGATGTGTACCACTGACCAGAAGAACAAGTTGACGATGTGATCGCATATGATAGGCAAAGATTGCAAGGCTGTAGTGCCATAAGCAAAAATAAGCCTAAAGAGGTCTAGTTTGGCAAGTGCATTCATCGGAATGCTCCTAAAATAATTTGTCGGCAGCCATAATAATATCATATAATGCTAAATCGAAGCAGAGTGCAGCGGAACAGATAAAAATATGTGCTATTAGGCTGTTTTGGATAACTGAAAAAACGATTAATACCTACTAGAAGAGAGTAATGTTGGGTTCAATAATTTACTTGAGGAGAGTAGTTAAAGTTTTTCCCGTGAGATTCCCAGGATATTCGATGAGGAACTGTTGTGTAATCCTGGAACAGTGGACATTTGGGGCGATCTTTTTCTCCCTATATTTCAAAGCATTGCTCAGCAATAGAGTATCTTCGTAGGTCGTCCATCGATCATTGGAAATGCGCATTTTAGCGTCTTATATGCCCCAGTCGGTTGCATTTATTCTTTCAAATACTATTCTGCACATTGTAAACCCCGGCGTTCGGTTTCAGCGAATGCCATCCTTGAGTTTCGTGTCCCTCGACAGTCTTGCATCGTTACCCAAATATTAGAAGTTTCCCGTTGTGTTATTGTTTCGATCGAGAGATACAATAAGTTAATGGTGAATCTAAACGTTTATCTTGCTGATTCAACGAAATATCGTTTACTTCGGTGTGGAAACCTTACCGCTTCTCTATGAACTTAATAGAGAATTTGTTGAATAGAGTTGTATAAAGGATAGTGCAAGAGGAGCTATTTTCGTTTCGTTGTGACCGATGAGCTCAAGACGCGCTCATCAATCATCGTCGTCGCGTCGTTCACCGCCGACAGCATCCCGTCGCCGAGAACGTCACGACGCTAAACTCGTTGACTCAAAATCGAAACGTGAGTTGCGCATTCATCTGTCTTCATAGAAGAAAACGTGGCAGTTCGAAGTGGTTGTAGTGAGGAATTGCAAATGGCTCGATGTGAGTGTTAGCAGTCAGATTTTGGATCCTCCCAGCATCACGTCTAACTCTTCACTATCTGCATCATTCATGAACCTATGCAGAATCGTCTTTAGCAGAATTTTTCTAAACAGCGACTTTTTTATGAGATTTAAGAAGGATGGCGTTACTTAGATTCACGTACGGAGGTCGCATCACATCGTCGACGTACTCGAAGCCGGAGTCCATGGCGAAGCGCTGCACCAATAAAACCGACGCCTTTTAAACGGGGTTTCGGTGAAAGACGCGTTTCACAAAGAAGACCGTCACCTGCGACGTCACCTATTCGCAAGAAGCCTCCACCTGTAAACGAGCTCGATGTGGCAAGCATGGATGTTAAAAAGGATCAAAAGCAAAAATCAGGTTTTCTCATGAGTGTTCTGTTCCATTCGAAGCCGGAATTTTCCATTGTTTCCGTTCAAAATTTTTATTGATATCGAACGAATTGAAGCGATGTTCAACAAATGGTATGCACGACGAGGAAGGGAAAGGAGATCTCTTGAAATATGCAGAGATATGCCAACTTTCAGCTCATTCATTCAGAACTGAAAATCCCGACGAAAATTTGTTGATCTTTGTTGGCATATTAACGATAACCAAGTAAAAGTATTTTTAACATATTCGAGTACCCCAGCTAGCCTATCTCATGTCTGTCAGTGGAGTTCCTGAACCTTTTCTAGATGCTCATGCTTACTGGTCATACTTTAATCTCTACGTGTTGTATATAGTTTGCTTTTGATAACGTGATTACTATTTTGTGCAATTCATGGGTAAGGAACTTTTCAAGAAACGATTGGAGGCGCTTAGCGCAGTCTGACCTTTAAGATACTCATTTCTGAATTGACATCACTCTTCTTATCGACTCTGAGATTACCAAATGTTGAATGGACGTTAAATTTAGCCACGGTATTCAGGTATGTTAGTTTGTGAGTTTTATCCCACACGAAGAGAAAACTTTGCTGGGAGGAATGCAGCTCGTGGAGCATAATTTGCTATCCGTTGGTGTTAGTGAATACCTTGGGATCGGTTATGGTTCTCAGTGAGGGAGGGATTTGGATAGTATTTATTGTATAAGATTAAATGTTGCGGTGTCAAAGATGTTGTGTATAATTTGCAGGTACATCACCGGGCAATGTTTTATCCTCTTCATCGGTAAGCATATGTGTTTTCTTATGAAAGTGTTACTTAGGTTGGTTGCTTGAAGCGTTAATGCGTAATTTAAGCTTGTCGACACATTTAGGTGTTTATTCTGGAATGTGAAGGGAAAGGAGAGGGAGTGAGGGAAAGGCAATGAGAGATTGGTTAATTATAGATGAAGTTGTATAAGTCGTTGAAATGGTTTATGTGAATTTTTGATACGTATGAATTCCCTCAAGTTATGGGTTATATAGGTTATAAATTCTTTTAAACAGTCCTGGAATTGCATATGGAAAAAGTTTGTCGAAGATTTTTGCCACCCGTACCACCACTCACTTTGGTTTGCATCGAAACGCGCTGGAGGCTTTTATTCTTCTATAATCAACGGCTGGCTGTAATTATTACTAGAAATCTCCTCTTCTCATACACGTTATTGCTAGAATCATTCCTTAATTGCTATGAAGGTTTAATTCCGGCAGACGTTGTCGGATTTCTATTTGTTCTCGAAACTGAATCTTATAGTCTCAGTTAAGTTAAGGGGAAGGGGAGGAGTTGAGTTAGTTGAATGCATCTCTGCGATAAAGCACTTGGAATGAGTTTCCAGAAGTTGATGCGGGCAGTGGCGTTATTTGCTCTTAATTCATTCGTCTCTGTTTATAGTGGATATGAATTTGTGTTTATTTAATTTGTCCTTATTTTAGCCAATTAATTACGGTTTTGTGATCACTATGTTATATAAAGAGGGGCATGGGTTAAAGAGGGGCCATCTATGGTGCGGAAAGTCAGCAAAATGCTAGGTCTATGCGATGTCTCCACTCATTCCTTTTGAACCTCTTTTGAAGGTGTAACTCCGAATCATTTTTATAGGCCATTTGGGGTGATTTCTTGCGGAAGATGCACCATTCAGAGCCGAGTTTCTTTCTTACATTAGTGTTCTCATATAGCGTAAATTGGGGTTTTCTTTCTCTTCTTTACAAGTAGAAATATGAGTCTTTTAGCAAATTTTCTTCGATATTTTGACAGGAATTCGAATGTTTGTTCGTCATTTTTCGACTGTTGAAGTCCCTATCAAGTTCCAAAGGAAGGTCAACAAACTACTGAAAACAGGAAAGATTACTTCCTCGGAAATATTAAGTTCATAGTGAAGCAAGTTTCCACTCGTCGATAATTTCTTCGATGGAGCAAGGATATATGTATAGATTTCGAGTGGCGTTATTGCTAAGCGTTCGATTGCAGCACGTTCCACAGAACGGTGGCTTCCGTGTGGGATTTGGCAGAGCGGCGGCGTTCGATCGCTTCTACAGACCACTAAGCGGGTTGGATCTCTACTGTTATATTCATTGTAATGTCGTTCTCTGCATAAGTATGATTGTTTGAACCCACAGAGATCCATTTGCCATTGTTTTGTCGCCGTTTTCAGAGCGCGTTCGTTTATAAGCATTTAGAGGGGCCTGAATATTTGCGTTATCTAAGGTACCTTTGTTCAGATGAGCTCTATGTCCTTGTTCCTATCCGACATTTGGATCTTCTCAAGGGATGCCTGTCATTGCGGCTTCCCTAAGGCTCTGCGGAACGTGCTGAGGATGTTCCCTCCCCGCTGTCCTTTTCATCATCCTCACAGCTGCTCTTGTGCAGGCTTCTCAAGTGTCTTTGAGAGGCCGCAGAAACGCAACAAAATCTTCATCATCAAAGTTTTCTGTGAATATAGAACGAAAAGTGAGGAAGATGCGGCACCGTCTAATGCTGGGTTTTGATAATGATTGATGAGAGAGTTGCAATCGGACCTTCTAATGTTGCTGAAGGAGGGGGGTTTTGGTTAATGCCATACATTTTCATCGGAACCATGAGGTAGAAAGTACGTCGGTTAGCTTGTAACCGCATACTTGTTATGCGTAGAGTGGTAATGTAAGATTGTAAATTGATTAAAAGAGGGATGGGCCTCATGTTTTGAAAGGAAAAATTCTGATGAGGTTCCAGGTTAAAAGAAATATTCGGCAATGTCTAACCATTACTTTTACGTTTTCTTTTATTTACACTGAGGGGGGGGATGGGAGAGAGGAACCCCCGTCCCTCTCTTCTCGATTTTTACATCTTTCGCCAACATACCCCGTTTCTTTCAGTTCTGTTAAAACACTCGTCAGGTATAGTTTAGAGGTATCATCTGTGAAAATTGCATCGAATGGACTGGCATGATCATTTTCGAACCGTTCGAGTGTTGGCTAATTTAGATCATAATTAGCGGTCTTTGATGAGGCTTGCAGTCAAAGTACTAACCTATGGAGCGCAGCGATGCACTGTAAAGCATATCGAGTGGCGTTTGTATGAAGCCTTTTATCGGGAAGTTTTGGAAATGTTATTCGGTGTTTGTAGATTGGAATTAGTCACCACTATGCGTCATTATTAGATTCTCGAATGTGATCCAGATTGGAGTGCGATTGATTCACCGCTGACAGTTTATTTTCAATCGTCGTCTTGCGGCAAATTTTACACATCTCTCATGTTAATGGTAGATCGGCGTGAGTTTTCATAGGTGGCTTGCTTCATTGGCTTGCTTAAGAAGTGCGAAAGCGAGAGAAGAAATCTTAATGGCTGGTGTTGCTCATTGTTCTTGATGTTTTGTTCGCAAGCGTCTCTTTCAGTGGATTTGGAGCTCGTCAAGGGTAAGTGGAGCACAACGCAGGTTTCAACTGTTTCTCGTTATGGAGCTTAAAACGCTTATCACTCGTTCGGCCTCACGGTGCGTATTTTCTTCTCAAGACCGTTTGTTCTGTTTATGGAGACATAAAAGTCGACTAACAGAGCGTCATATCGACGTCACTTTGGCAGCTGATCAAGAATTTTAGTTGGTATCAATCTGTGATATTTCCAGAAGAGAATTGCTTCGTCGCGCTCCAGGCTTTGCGCCACGACGTCTCGCCGCCGGAGTTCGCGACGCTGTGGATGGTCGAAACGCGTTCGGTAAACTTCAGTTCGATTTTCCATGTGTACCGCTTCGCTTGCAGTAAACGCTGCCCACTACATTGTGCCTTTAAGAGGGAATGCTTTGATCAACGCTAAAGTAGTTGTAAAAGCGATCGTGGCGGAAACGTTTGGTCAGTTTGGTGAATGAGTCTCTTTGCAATATTCGAATTGGTTTGCGACGTGAATTAACTTTTTTTTATAATTTCGGACGAAAGTAATCTTTTCTCCTTGATTTTCAGCTCCTTATCGCATTTCCGTTTGCTGTATTCATAGCAAAAAGCTAATACTCACATTTCCGACATGTTCATCCCCCACCTCTTGAATTATTCGTTGAAACTATCACACCAGGTGCGGGAGGTCGTAGTTTCTGCTCCGTTGTTACGTAACGTGGACCTATTTCTTTTCGAAGGATTTAACGACGAAGATCCTCTAACGTTAGAAACTGGAAAACTGTGGAACAGATGAAATCTACGTTTCCATAAGTATTACTCATTTAATCATAAAGGAGGAACTGAAAGGATGTGGAGAAAGCTTACGAAATAACCACCATTTACTTACATGGTAAAGGTTAAAATCCTCTTTTATAATCACATAATCTAAGAAGTTTTAGCCTTCGATCATTTCAGTGCTCAATATCGCAGTGTTTCTTTTTTTGAAGGAAGAAACAAACGTGAAGAGGTTCAACGAATTGAGCAAAGGAGAAAAGGAGTTGAAGACGCCGACAAACCCGTTATGAATCTTTTCGATCCATGCAAAGTACCAACGGGCAAATCCTATTTTACGGTACGGTGTTTCTGTGGTTGCTTGATAGTGATCGCGAAACCCGATGCAAAATTTTTTTAGGTTTTGCCAACTCCAAAACTGGTATTTCAGGAATCCTACCTGAAACCTGCGTTCAAAAGATCAAAGTAGTTTTCATTATTTCTGTATTATATGGAATAGATTTGCCAGCCCGAAAAAGTTTCCGTTGACTCATGCTGGTAAGTTCCCCTGAAATGGGTAATCATTGGCCGGAGCGTGTCGAAGTTTCTTTGAGTTAACCGAAGCAGCCTGTTGACATTACGTGTTTGGATTACGAGTGGTCATAGATGATGACTAGTACTCAGGTGCATGGAGGTCGTTGAGCAGCCTGCCTTTTGCTCACTTTGAAAGGAAATATTGTTAAGAATAGTGTTTTATAGCTTTTTTTCTTAATTTTATACTGCAAAAATCTCGACAAATATGCGTGACATTTGCTCAGTGATATTCATGTCGATTTCTTTGGAAAAGGTGGATTGACCGCGGCGAATGTCAGTCGATGAGCACATGTAGCGTATGCTGTAGAAGGAGTTGGCTTATTATCACTAGAAACTTTTTGAAGCACGACGACCGCAGTTCCAAGCCAGTGCGAGCTCGAGTTACGCGATATTCGGATGGTGCGGTACGTCAAGGGATGAGCGATCGAGTGCCGGTGGGATGGAGAAATGTAGCGCAGGTTTCATTGTCTGCTTTCATGTGCAGCGCTTTTTCTCACTTGGCTCCTTCTCTTGTCCATATCACTTCTTACTTCGATGTTGTAAAGTTTGTTTCGAGGAGCGTTTGGTTCCAACATAGAAGCCTCCCTTTCTGCCATGTTTCCTTTCGTCCCCTCTCCTCATGCGTTTCTTCGCACTACCTCATTGGATTACGAAAGGAATCATGATGATTGGGAGATTGATGCAATCAGCGCACCAATTTTTGGGACCGCAGCATTCTTTTTCTTTGATGGATTGGTCGCATTTCAATAGGTAGAATAATTCTGCTGATTGCGCGATTTGAACTTTGGGTCATATATAGTGTGGTGGAACCCGAATTGACAAATAGGGCTGCAGCTAAGGAGAAGAACTGAAGAATTCCTTCGTCTCGAAATACCAAATGTCATCCAGCCATCGCGTATGGCAAAAAATTTTCTTGGCTTTGATTACTCTGGGTTTCTCCGATGAAACCCTTCGATGTGGGGCTCGGAAGTAAAAGTCTATTCCAGGTATCGTTGTTTGAACTTTTCATTCTCACCTCTCGAACATAGTTTCCAGCTCTGGTAATGATCGGGGCTATTTATGGGAATGTTGTGAAACTCGTGGAAGAATGGCATGTGGGCTTTATTGTTTTCTGTTTGAGTTCACCATTGAATTAAACGGATTTGTTGGCTGCTTATTTGTCACTGAGCATTTGTTGAAATGTTGTTGTTGAGGTGCGTGACTGTGGAAAAGGTGAGCGCTATTATGCCGATGCAATGTCGCGTGGGGATTCGCGAAGAGGTGGACCATATTTAGGTGGTTATGGAAGGCGTACACGAGAGACTACGGGCGCCGATGGAGTGTGGAAACACGATTTGTTCGATGATGGAGATGTAAATTCGGGTGACGAGCAAGGCAATAGTGAAGGTCATGAGCACAATTAATTTCCTTCTAAGTCGTTACTTGGGATAACTGTTGCAGAATCCGTGCACACCCTTAATTATGAAAGGTGGGGCGTTGCAGTTGAACCTGTTGGGTTGTGCTTGCGCTAGTTTTGTTAAGTATTTGAATGTTATTCAGTATACTGTTATTCAGTATACTGCTCAACTACGACCAGGCCTTTGCAGCTGCTGTTGCTCCAGTTAAGTATTCTCTTTTTTGTCTGCGAAGCGAATTTATCATCGTTAATTCAGAAATCATTTTCGTTCTTTTTCCTTGGCTTCCATATAGCTTCTTCAATTTTGCTTTGAGAACTGCATCTTCTTGGTACTGCGAAAATTTTCAGCTTACTTTTCACACTTCTCTCGATAAACCGGAGTTACCCGCCTGTGTGTGTGCGTGTGTTTCTGTCTATCTGTCTAGGAGGTCCAATTTGGAAAGCGCAAGTAATTGTGGTAATTAAATTTGTTGTTTTTGTTTAAGTACACAAGATGATCAACCTTATCGTTGCTTCATAATCGTTTGCTGCGATTGCATTTCTCATGTAGGCTGTAAAAACTGTCATAAAGGTTGTATTGGCTTTGCATCAGAAACCGATCGCATTCAGTTGAGTGGGAAGATCTTGGCTGGAGTTTGTACGGTCGTATTTGTTGTTGGGCATCTTATAAATGTTTTTTGTGTCTGAATGTTGGTATTATCAGCTCGTTTGGTAGACGCACTTGGCGTTCCTTTACGCAGTTGGGCAGACTTTTATGAATCGGCAGACGAATTCCGTCGATACGTTTAGCGGTTTTCTTGATGGGATGGGGCAGAGCATTCTGAGATTAAGCTTTGATTTGCATTCGAAATAGCTACATAAACGTTGTGTTCGGTAACGTTTTGTCTTTATATCTTATCTTTTCATTATTCGAGTGTTATGTATGTTGAATGAGTTGCATCATGTTGGCTGAGTTGTTCGCAAACAATTCCCCTCGTAGCGCATTTGTCCATTGCCCTTGTATTCGATCAAATAACTGCAATTTTTGTATATTATGTGTGCGTCATGAAGAGTTCGTTTCAGTGAACGATTGGGACTTTTTGCAGAGCGATATGGTGATGTTTAGAGGGAGACTGTTGCTTCTGTTGCTGAGAATATTGTTTGGAATAAGTGATAAAAGACTTTGGCAAATGTTTAATTTATCCAAATTATGCACTTCTATAGTCGTCGCCATTATATCTGAAAAGAATGAAGCACTTTCATTGCTTTTTTTAATAGGATGCAAATGGGATCCGCTACGCATAAAATATTTTCCTCAGTTAATGCTAATATTTGTTGATGTTGTTGCTGCGATCACGCTAGAAACCCACCGGCTACTTTTGTTGCATCACTGCTTCTGCGATGAGCTCTTAAGGTGAACACTACGAAGGTCTGCAGCGAATCATGTACACTTACCGGCGGTGTTACAAAGTGGGTCGTGCACGTGGAGTAGCTCTTCGATATAGATTCATAGGTTCAATAGTCGTGGATTCAAGGTTACAGGACGTTACTTCTTTTTTTTGGTTTGTGGAGGAGGGAGAGGTTACTTTTCGCCTTCTTATGTAAAGCATGGTTTTCATAAGGCAAACGATGTTGTGGCTAAAAGGTGAACTTGCAGTACGTTGAAATGACAACTTTACCGTTGAGATGCACCCTTAGTGGCCATGTTGAGGCGATTTTGGTAAGTGCTTGTAACTTCTAGTAACATAAAATCTCATGCGAATGGTTTGGAGGCTAACTCGGAGAGTTGATGTCTGTATCCGGCGAAATTTTTACAATCCTCAAAGCGGTTTTTAAGAAATTCATTTCAGTGAGGAGAAATCGTAGGTCATTTATTTCGATCTCCGGCAGCTTTGTTTGCGAATTAGGACGGAGTAACATCACGGTCAAGAACGGGTTGTGGAGTAGTCGCTATTTAAGTGCGTAAAAGGGTTGAAGATGGATGAGTATCACTTAAGATTGGGCTAATTTGGATGGAAATTGTGGTTTAGTCTATGGCACAGTAGCAAGCCGATAACATGGGATATGTGTTGCACTCAGTTCGAAAGATGTTCTTTGAAATAAAATATCTTATTCATTGTCTCGTGCGCTTAATTGAGCGAATACATATATAGTTGGCTATACGTAGATGAGAGCCGCGTTGATATTGTTGCTGCTAATAGATCTCGATGACTTTCGCTTAGTTATTTCACGTTAATCACCCCACGAAACAAAGACTAATTGTTTTCCGTCAAGAAACATTCATCATTATAAAGCGATTCGCATATGCAAAGAGCGAAATTTAATGTATTGCTAAGGAAATACAAATAGCTCATCAATAATGTCGAAAATGAGCGGAAGGATTTTGCGAGTCTTCGAATTGGAACCATATTTGCAGTAATATGGGAATCATGGGAATTCAACGCAATAAGTTGTTCATATAATGGAATAATGGTGTGGATTTAATAGATAAATCCAGATATGTGGTACTTCAACATCCGCAAATCAGCGGATAATTCACCGTGGTATATTGTTTGACCCCGCAAACGTATTGCAGCGTATCTTTTATTATGCTCCTAGTAGAAGAGATCCATATCCCTAAGAAGGAATGGTGAAATTTCATTTGATTTACTTATCACCTCTGAAATCGTAGGAGAACACAGTCATATATATGCAATCATTTACACTTTCAATAGATTATCTTCCAACAGATTGGTTGGTCGATGATCGTTCACCTTTGAAATGAATCGCACTTTAAATTATCTTTGTTGAGAAGGTTTTGCATTACTTCGAACATCTTTGTAGAAGTATTCTTTGAAATTTGACTTCATAAAACAACATTGACGTTAAGTTGACTTTGCAGATAAGAATAATTGTAACTAGGCTGGCTACAAGTTCTTTCGTAGCCGCAGTAGGTGAATAACGCGTTATATGACTTCGTTGGCGGTAATAAATATGGCCATGGGAATTCCTAGTGAAGAGAGCAATTTCTTCGCTGAAAACTACTTCAGATTTTCTGTAAATATCTGAAGGCATCGACAAAAAGAACGCATTAATAGAACTCACGAAGAAAATTCCTGGTAGTGTGGTGTATGTGGACTGCGTTCAAGGTGTGCATGAAGATGGCCGCAACCCGAGAGTTGGTAGCGACGATGAGCGTACTCGATTGCTTGCTGCCCTGTAGATGTCGAGATTAGGCTGCGACCATTTCAAGTTGGAGTTAAGACGACGGGTAGACGGATAATTAGAATTAGCTGGCTCAGAAGTTGCCGTCGCGAACTTCTTGTCGAATTTTAGACTGTTCTATCCTTCGTTCATGATGCCATCCCTGTCGTTGACATTCGGTGCAAGTTCATGATTTTGTCTCGTGAGAGAACATTTGTCAAATGAACGATCGCTTCCGAGGTGTTTCACTTGCGACCACTATGATGATGGCGGCCATGTGTTATATTGCTCATCAGTGGGAAACTTACCATATCCTGAAAAAGATTATGACCGATAGTGGATCAATAATTCTCGAACGATTTCCGGACGAAAACAGCAAAAAAAGAACGACTCATCGAAACATCTTATGAATGTATAGAACTTTGGACGGTGCTATTCGGTTAAATGACATATTCCTTTAGCAGTTTGTTGGGAACTTCTGACGTTTAACTTCTCTACTTTGGCTCTCTCATTCTTTTTATGTCACTTTTCAAGTTTCTGTATCTATTGAACTTTGTTGGAGTAACCTCAGTTATTGCACTTTCCTGGTCTCTAAAAAGCTCACCTCGCCTATGTAGTTCTATTGAAAATTTCGCCTTATTTTATTCTCCGCAAGAGTGAAGTCATTTTGAGAGAACATTAATGTATGATGTAATTCTCGAGTAGAATGATGCATTTACGCATAAATTCCGGTGGGAATAATTGCAGCACTTCGTTCGTATAAAAGTTAAAAAAGAGAACGAAAGTAATATTGAATGATTGAATACTTCTGATGTATTTCTGAAAGGCGCTCATTGCCGTCAGTAAGTGAAGTTCGACGAATGGGCAACGGGCAAAGTGGATGTTGATTGTTCACCTCGTTAATGAGCGAGATTATCGTAGACCGTGTTTTGTGTGCACCATCACGTCGTACACTTAATTCACAAATTCCGAAACATATGACGGACAATGATGTTCAGTCTGCGTTCGTCGAGAACGTTGGCATTGGCGAGGATAAGTATGAGTTCAGTGACGGTTTAATTCGATCAACCTAAACTAGCATAGTATACGCGATGAATAATTTCCATAAGGCGAGGACTGCGCAGCACTTGCAGATAGACTGCCGTTTGCCTTCATTATGTTTGTCGACAAGACCTAAGATCCGACGCGGTGACGGTCGCAGCACTCTCGGATACTCTTTCAGCTTTCTGAAGTCAGCTGACCACAACGAATACCGAATAAACCAGTTAGTAGTAGAGTCAAGGAAGGTTGTCAGTAACGGCTGGAATACCACGTAGAATGGTCGTAATAAGAGTGCACGCTTTCATTTTATAATCACCTGTTGGGGCGTTGTCTTGAACGTGTACGCCGACTGGGAAATGTTTGTATGGCGGCGGCAATAGCTGATTGGGGGATTCCCCACTCATCGGACATGAGAGAGAGGGAAAACGTCCCCTTCCCTTGGGACGTCCCGCTTCATCGATTTGTGATCGCCGATCGTTATCAATGCTGAAGATCGAGCGATCTTTTTTTCGTGCTCCATCGATATCTGCACTCTGCCATCCTTTCAAGATTGCATAGCACTTCGCTCCATGCTCAGCAATTGCCAAAAAAGCTGAAGGCTTCATGAGTCTAATGGGAACTCTTTAACTTGTACCCTGAAGTCAGGTCATTGATATCAGTATTATGTTTTAACAGTGACCTCAGATTACCGTATTGGCTTTCCAGAACAGAATCCTCAGACTTGCGAACAGATCTTTCGGACTTATTGTTCGAGAAGTACAGGTATTAAAAATCCCTCTGCGACCATCAGGCATTGTCAATTCCTAGGAAATTCTCTGCCTCACTTTACGAGAGAGGCCAGGAATCTCTCTTAGCTGGGTAATGCTCATTTTCCTTGTGACTGCATAGGGAAATGTGGGACAAGGCAACCCTATTTTTGGAAGCAGATGCTGAAAACTTTGTATTTTCCTTCAAAACCCTTCCGAATTATGATATAAGATCGTTTTCCTGCGTCATATACACATCTCTATAAACCTCACAGAACTTTGAAGCGGTTTCGGTAAACAGATCTGTTATGAGTAGTAATTTCTGGAGTTGTGCGCAACCGTCTAAGTCTTCCTTTAATATTCCGTTCTATCGTTTATGATATGTTCATGAGTTGACACTATTGTTTTAAGGTTTGGATTTGGTGATTCGATGACATAAACGACGATGACGTATTTGCAATCAGTGGTGATCGAAAGAGTGGAACCGAAGCATGCTTCGTCTCTTATTTTTATGATCAAGGTCACTGCTGTTTTCTTGCAAATTTCCAGGTTTTCTTTATGAAGAAAGTTTATCCAAATTCCCATAGTTAACCTAAAATTATTCCAAAGGATTAAGTTCGATGATGTTTGCCTCATCATATTCTCAGTATAAGCGTTACTGTTAGAGCCAAATTCATGCCTTACATATCAGCCGCAATACATTTATAGTTTTCATTATTCTCATCAATTCCCTTAAGTTCTTGGAGCCAAATTCACATTGCTGTATCGCACCATGGAGTTAAGTTAATTAAACCAACGTTATTTCAGAAATTGTTCTATTTATAGATGAGTTTCGTATCCAAGTCAGTCGCATGTCTATATTTTTGGGTTTTTCATTTCCATAGAGCTGCGTTTACCTCAAATATCAGAAATATTTTTGAGTAGGAGAGGAGGATTAGGCGACATCTATAGGTAAGAAGTTAGCGGCTTTGACTCATAGTATGCTGGAGCCAATTTCCATCGAATCTCTACGTCGTATCTTTCTATCGAAAAAATAGTTGAAAGGCGTAAAATAGAATGTAAAATAATGCATAGCATTTTGTCTGCTCGGTCGCTTGAAGAATGCGTATGCTCTTACCACTACTTCTCAATTTCTCTGTCTCCTTGTCTTACGGATTTTATGATATGAGATGAGGTCATGAAGAGGCAGCATTCTTCCTTCACTCGCTAAGACGATCTGACGTGATGAGTGTTTTTCATTCATTGATGAGTGTACCTGGGATAGGTTTTTTCATGGATTTATTTCATAGTGAGGACAGAAAGTGATTCAACGATCAGTGGATATTTTGCAGTGACATTATTTTCCCGAAATGTATATTCTCGAAAAATGGTCGTCGGCGTTTAATTATGAGATAGTGAATTCTTTCGGAATTTCCCACATCCAAATCGTTTATATTCACTTTGTGACTCTTTTACCCATGATGTTAGGAAATAAAGCATTAGAATGTTCAATAATCTCTTCCCTAACACATTTCATATTCGTTTATTTCATATTTAAGAAATCGTAATTCATTTATACCCTTAGTAATGTTTGGATGTGATGAAGAAATAGTTAGTAATCTCGATGAGTCATAAAGTAGTGCAGTCTGAAAAATATGCACTAATGAAAGCGAATCCCATCACAATCCCACCATGTCGTTCATCTAATCCTTATCAGAGATGCAGTCACAGTTGCATTATATTCGAAAAGCACTTCATTCAGGCGTTATCGTTCTCGATGAATATTCCTCGGAATGAATTCACTCCAGCTGAATTTAACGAATACATTAAATCCTTGTTTGTCTCGTCTATTAATGTTTTCTTTTGTCTCAGGAGCTGGCCGAGTTCGAGAAGATGTCGAATCAGGTTGAACTATCAGAGGATCAACTAGCCGATGACATTCGGCGAGGTTTCCGTGTTTTGTATATTGGCTATTGTATAGTATCTTTTTCTGCTCATTATCATTTCCATGCGAAGAGGACTTAAAGCATTGTCGAACGGTCACTAATTGATAAAAGTTCCAAAGTCGTTGAAAAATTTACTATGGATCGAAAAAAAAAAATATAATTTTTCCACTTCATTAATTTATTAACTAAGAAAGGGCGGAAGTAATGACTATATAATAAGGCATTCATTTATGTTTTCCCATTGAGCTCTTCGTTCTCTTCCATTTTTCGATAGAAGAGACTCATCGCTGCTATCATTATGTGCCCTCATCGATAGGCTCTGCAATAATCAACAAATAACTCCTGCGAGGCATTTAAGGCTCAAATTTTAACGTTTGAAGGTAATAATGGAATTATTTCCAGCGTTTCTTATTGGATGAGTGTAAATATATTTCACTGTTATGTATGCAGGAATCGTTGATAATTTTTGTTTCCTCCTTTATCACCTTCTATTTATCTTATCACTTTATCACTTCACCACTTACTTTATCATTATTTCTATTTTGCACCTATTATTTTATCAGATGAACGAATTACAACTTCGTTGAGGCGACATTATTTATCCGTTTGTGGGAAAATTCATCCAGGAATATCTCTCTTCGAAACATTGAGAACATCAGCACTGAAATAGAAAAACCGGTTGATAAATATTTCCACTAATTCTTTTGAGACAACATTCACCCCAGCATTTCCCTCGACATACTTCTTCAGTTTTTACCAGAAAATTATCGAAAGAACACCAAAAACGATATGTCGGCAAAGGTGGACACAATTGGTATTCACGAATCCATTCACATTTCGATCGCTCGAACATTCACCAATTAAGGGTTGACTGTGGGGATGGGATTGATTCGTTGGAGTATTCTTGAGAGGGTAATAGCCTGTCACTGCACGTCTCGAATGGATCACTTTTTATGAGTAAAGTAATTATTGGTTTATATAGACAGATTTTGATGCTTTTCTGACGTTCTCAACGAGAACATGGAGTTTCTTCTGTTCGTTGCATCGGATAACACAATATGAGTTAATAGAGAAATAAGATGACTGAAACAACGCTTATTTCATGAGAGGTATATTTTTCATAATACTGAAAAGTTCCTAATTACGTGTGAAAGCACTTAGGGCATTAAGATATTCTGTGTAATGAGATGATTCAAAGTGCACTTTACAGTCGTTTCTTGATGTCACGAAATTCCTTAAAAGAAGCGTTCTTTTGTTATCTTTTCTTGCTTGGTGGGAAGTGGTCATTTTCCGTTTGCAAGTACTGTTGCCTTTTTCCCACACTTAAAGGTCATTTGTTTCTTTATCGTTCCAATTTTAGGTGCTATTCATGGATTTATTGCTTTTGATAACTGCACACCTCTCGGGATGACACTTTTCTATATGGCATACTCGACTTGGCAAGGACAGGTTTGTAAATATTGTCGAAGTGACATCGAAAGCATTGGATGGCGAATTTCTTGTAGTCAGCTTATCGTCTATATTGGTTAATCGTCTATATTGGTTATATGGATATTTGGGCGTTATAGATTTGTGGCCTAACGCTAGAGCTGTATAGCTCAAAACAAATGTTAAACGTGACCAATGAAGCAACTCAAAAATAAGTTGTTGCATCTGATAGTATAAAAGAGCGGCAGCTTGTATACGTGGTGGAAAAATGACGGTGGCTATAGTTTATGCTGTTCCTATTCCTGTACATGCTCTGCTTCATCAAGTGATTTCATCTCATAGCAGTTCTCTCTTTTAGTTTATTCACATGGAGGATTTGTATGTTCGACCGGAGTATCGTCAACAAGGTATTGGTCAAAGACTTTGGGTACAGGTGGCAAAGGTTCGTTTTAAAGCCTTCGTTAATAATGAAACAAGTGTAGCGGACAAATTTCCCAATATAAAATGCTATACGGGGGGAGTTTGAAACCCTGTTAAAGAGGATCGTAGTAGAGTATAGAAAGCAAAAGAAGGGCAGCAGTTTTTAGCCGGTTAACATGTATATCTTTTGCCAGCCAGAACAGTCATCATCTGAATGAACGAAAATCGATTATTGAAGTGTTATTTCGATAGGAACGATATAGGTGATTGAGAGTGGAATATAAGTTTAGATTATATTCATGATTCGAGCACTTCGTAAGCTTTTATTGCACGAATGAACGGATATTAAAGCGTTGTCACTTCAAGAGAGGCAGTCCTCTTTCTGGATGATCAGTGATTATCATAAATTTGATGCAGATTTTGCATTGTTTATTAGAATGGACGCTTTTTAGTTCAACTATAAAAGTGTCTTAATAAATTCGGTGAAACGCATCAAACATCGAAAAATTTGGCACTGCGCTTTTCTAGTGATGAAGTTAATTGTTTGGAATTAAAAATCTCGAACTCAGTGATGTTATTGGAAAGAATAAATTGCATAGAGTGCCTAATCACAACGAAGAAAAACTATTGCGAGGTATTAGCCCGGTGGCAAATCGGCTTTAATTTCATCTCACCAATATTTCATTTTTGAGAGCGGAATTTACTTTCGTCGCATTTTCGGTAGGAATTTTCCGAATAATTCGTCTTTCACTTCTTTTAATTGGAATACAAATTTTACTAACAGAAAATTGGTCATTAAAGGAATTTTCTACTTGCCTAATTTTTGCAGAAATTTCCCCTATTTTTCATTGAGACCAAATTTAGTGTTACGCAGAATATTTCATTTCGTGTATGATGGAGAACATAGACTTTTTGAAGGACGAGAAAGTCGTGCTTAATTTCACTTCAATTTGAGCCTCGTGTACCATTTCTGAGGGATGCAGTTCAGAGAATTCGGTTTCAGGATCCTCAGTCTTGTTGAATAGATTCTTCTGATCGAGGAAGGTTTACGTTTCTAAAGAGGGAGGTATTAGTTGTAGCAATTACTGTATAATAAATACTTCAGTTGGCGCATGATAATGGTATGAAACGTCTCCAGTGGAATGTACTAGAATGGAATGAGAATGCAGTTCGTTTCTATAATAAGGTTAGTTATCTTTTTTTCAGACAACACTTTGAAGCATGCTTTAGTTTTTGAGTACCAATTGACTTGTCCGAGTTGACATGAGAAGGCGCTCACTCAGGATTCCTCTTTCCCTCTCCTCCCTCCTCTACCCTCATCCCCATCTCCATTCTCCATGCTCTCTGTCCAATTCCAGTGTTCACTCACTGATCGCATTTTTCCCGTCA
Source organism: Parascaris univalens (assembly GCA_037576465.1). NCBI lineage: Eukaryota > Metazoa > Nematoda > Chromadorea > Rhabditida > Ascarididae > Parascaris > Parascaris univalens. Next base: position 164,395,412 of record CM075173.1, read on the forward strand.
AATTTGTTGAGGTATAAGTGAACTAAACGTTATTTGCAACGGTAATGTGTGTAACTATAATCCAGTCGAATATGTTTTGATAATATGATGGTTTTTATCCGTCGTTTTCCATTAATGGTGATTGTGTTTATTCAGTTATTTCCCCTATATCTGAAAAGTTTTTAAGGCTGTTTAGAGAAATTTGTGGTGGTTTGAATTGCTCAAATCATTGAATGATCATTTCGAAAGCGGTCAGAAGCCCTGTTTGTGTAGTTCATAATGTCGTTTTATTTCTAAAACTACGGTATATTTCTTTGCCGCATTCTTTCTTCTGTCTGGCTTTATTTTTCTTATGTCATCACATTTCTCTCAATGATCGAAGAAATATCTCTTCGATTAATTTTACAAAACATTTATAACTTGAGAATATTGTGAAATTCACTGTATGATTTATTCGTTATCCGAAATTGTACTGGTAGAACGGTGGTCTCCCCTTATACAGCGTATGGTAGCATATGATCTTATGCTACGGTTGATGAGACTTACGGTATGGATAAGTCTTCAAACACGTATCCTTAGCAAAGAGGTATGCGCAAACTCGAACACGTTCTTGCAGAGGTAATGTATTATTAGGCGAATTGCAAAAGCCTTTTAGAGATGCGACAACACGTTCTAGCCTATCTCATGAGAATGGTGAGCTTCCTTATCGGTGATGTCTAAAATAGGAAAAGATGATTGATTTATGGAGATTCGGTTGTTGTGCTACGATTGAATTACGTTTCTAAAGTACAAAATTTGGCTCTTGAGCAAGTTGAACTAAAAAAACTGTGATGCGTGGAAGCTTGTTCGAGAAATGTATGCTGGTATGACGAATGGCATAATAAGTTCGGGAAATGTGCAGATACACATAAAATAATGATAAGTGCCGAATATATCGCGCATTGGCTACTTAACTTTGCATCACTGCAATCATTTTCAAATGATGAGGTGGTGATATCTTATCATACCCTCTAGTTCAATACATCTGGCAGGAGGGGATTTGTGATATAGTGGAGGATCGTATCTGCGAAACGCTGTCAAGATGGGACTGGTAATGTAGTGGGCGATCTTGCAATTCTTCTGTGAAACTTTATTTCTCATCCGCTTTTCCCTACGAAAATCTCATTCTTACCAGACCTCGATCACCCACAGGGGGGCACAGCTGACTGAGCTCCCTTCTCGTCTCCGTGGGAGGGTAGTGGGTTCCGAGGGTACACATAGTAAGTTCTTATACGCTGCAGTTGCATTAGTTCAGCAAGTTTTTGAAGGTCGAATTGCAAGTACGCTAAATATCTACAGTTCTTTAAAACCTCAAGCGGGAGAAGCCTTAAGCTGTGTGGAAGGGATGAAGTGTGGAAGAGGAATAGCTTTTTACGGTAAGCAGTTTAGGCGGTCTCGCAAACTCTAGAAGATTACTCCTCTATGACGCAACGACCAGCCTAAAACGGGACCTAGGTCAGTGTAAGGTACAACTTTCTGGCACATGTAAACATCTGTGATTGCATTCAGAACAGCCTGATGAACATTAAAAGTTATTCAGAAATTGCCCTATATTGTGCATTGTATTCACCAAATTTCATGACAAAAACATCAGCGTTTCTCAATTAAAGCTAATGGACAAAGAGACAAATACAAATATATGCACACTGACGTGACATCCTTGCAAAATCCTTGCAATCATGTACACCATCCAAGAGTGAGAAACGCACAATCTATTTTCTGTAATCAAACCGATTAATGGCTCAAATTGATGAGTGATTCAGAGGTGAATTGTTTATAGAAATTGAGGTGGAATTGAGGAGGTAATCATGAATTCTCACTTTGCCTGTGGGATCTAAGTTGCTGGTCACCTTGTTTTTGCATTCCACTGCATTACTAGCGTCATAGTTGGGAGAAAAAATATTGATATGGTCGTTTTGCTTAGATAACTTTGATATTCGATTTTTATATCCCCATTTCTTTGTCCGCCTTAGGTGCTTCGTCTCATTGCATGGCATTTTATTTGGTTGTTTGCTGGATGGAACATTTGTTGGGAGAAAAAAGCAACGGGGCAGAATATTTGCAGGGAGAACAAAAGATTGGAGTTCAGTAACTCATTGCGTCTAATTTTTTATTTATTTAACCTTTCTGAGTGCCGTTTGTGGTTCTCTTTTCATGAGCCGTTTGTTTGTGTTGACGAGGATACATGGCGACACAACGTCATTTTCGGTTGTGCAGCGTTCTTCTAGCATATCACTCGCGAGGTGAAGTCAAGAATAAGCCTTCATGAGTTACAGAAATGGAAATAGGGAGAATGGCTGAATGACGTTTATGGAAAGAAAGATATACTTATGTATGAGAGCGACAAGTTTCTCAGATGCAGTTAATAAAAGAGCAAGGAAGAAAGACTATCAAATGAAGAAGATGATATTAAGTGCATTGTAATGTATTAAAATAAGAAAAAGACAGAAAGCAGTAATTTATAATTTAGGTAAATTACTTGATAGCTGTAAAACATCAATTGAAATTCTTTGCTCTTCTGCAGTTCAGTTGAATTATTCGGCCAGAATTCCTTAGGTTTCGGGAAAATTTCACTTTTCTTGTATGGTGATCATTGTTACTTGTATAATTTCTCGCGTATTTTTTATAGTAAAATTTCCTAGCAATTAACTGCAAATTCCATCCGATTTTTTAGGTCACTGATTGAGGTGTTCATTTTCTGCTCGTAGATGTGCCCATTCATTTCTTTATTTGCCGTCGGGTTAACGTCTCACATCAAAGAGATATGCTTTCAAAGATCAAACATCGAGTTTTTCATCACCATCATACCTGATTCGGCATCCCGAAGACTAAAGAACGGTTACATGTGACACGTTGATTACGATTGCCGTTCAGAAAATGATGCCACTGATTGCCTTTCGTGTGAAACTTGAAACAAACTATGATGTCTTTTTTTATTCAGGTAAAGGCTATGAATCTTACCAAAGAAGAAGGTTGGCTAAGTTACCGATTGGACAGTGATGGTATCGAGCAACTCGTGAAGCTTGGTGAACGTTGAAACCGTAGGCATATCCGCTTTGCATAGTACATTGTTTATCGGTTTATCGCAAAGAGAGGGGACCTTGTAGCTTTGTAGATTTTTAGTTGCTGGATTTCTTAGCAAATAGTTGTGACACATTATGAGGAGGGCAGTCAGATTCATTCTTCTTTCACTTCTTTGTGCTTAGGCGTGACTTAAGAAAGTCACACATTGTTTGGATAGCGCTTTTGAAGTCTTTTTATTCGCAGTCACAGAAGGTTGACGATGATAGAAGAAACTTCATCACTATGTAAGTTCTCATTTATTGCTTTGACTATACGTTATTTGTGTTGCATTCTGTTAAATGATTTTTAAATAATTTTGAACCTAAATGACTGATAATTTGGATCCCTCGTTTATTAGTTGGATGAAAATACCTTATGAGCGCATTTTATTCGAGGAGATTGTATTACATGCAGATCAAAAATTACTGCCATTTGAATATTATTTTGAAGTATACATTATATATATGTTTGATTAGTGGTCTCTATTTTATTACGGTAGTTCTTCGTTAGTTGGTTATTTATTCGCATCCAATCTGACTTATTCGTAGAGTGATTAAAGGTTAGACTGTAATAACATTACTTCCTTTCAATATGTTGTTATTTTCAGATTTGAACCATTTGAATTGTTCAGCAATATTGTTGCATAAAATATCAAGTTGTGTAATTGTTCTATAGAATTTCATTGCGGTTCTAAGATAGATGGTTAAGGTCGGCCTTGAATTATGGTTATGGTCGCCACTATGTTAAGAAACCTCGTTTATATGATTATTACCTTTTTGCAGTTTCTTTTGTGTTAATTTTCCTTGAAGTTTACCTTCCATGTTAACTTACCTTTCAGCTTACCTTTCAATTGCTGTCATCTATCGAAAGCTAGTGCAAGCATTCAGTGATGTAACGTGCAATCAAATTATTTCATTGATGCATGAAAGTAAGCAGTTAAATTCACGTCATCGATCTGTAGAAAGTGCGAAAGCATTCATTCGATACGCCTTCGATCTCATTTTTAATCATAAATGTATTCTTTAAATGAGAACTGTTTCATCGATGCGGCCTACCATTCTTACATAAAAGTGTTAGGCAGCATCCAGCGAATTCCCTCGACCACACGATCTTCTGTAGTATTTTTCATGTATTACAAGCGAATTCTGAGTTATCAAAGTTTACTTTTTTTTACACTGAGCAACAAGGCCTTTCCTCGTTTATGAGTTCAAGTTGATCATTTAAAAAAAAAAGTTGGTGATAAGGAAGGGCATTTTTACTTCAAGGGTATTCCATCACGCCCATTTTTGTCTTGTTCAAACAAAAACGGAGCCCATACATAGATTCATCTATGGACTCTGAATTTACAAACCCAAAGACCATTTATCATTCATTTTTCATGAAAATGCTCAACGAACACTATAATCGCTATGTGCGCATCAGGTCACTTAACAACTGTATGGAAGCGCGACAGGTTTACCATTCTGCACCAAGTGGCATTCCGTTTAGAAGGATGGATGTCGTCGGCAACGGCTTGTGTAGGCTTTTAGATTCAAAGATTCCAGGTTTAGGCTTTTTAGACTTGGATATGAAAAGCACATTGAGCATTTGTGAGTGTTCATATCCGGTGTGGTTCTTAAACGAGTGTCCTACTATTTAGCTCTTCATTTTGATCCATAAGTCAGCGTCCAATAGTTTTATTATAAATTTCCCGATCAGATATGCCAATCTGTACGAGCTGAGATATTACAAAGCGCTTAGGTCATGCTAAACATTTTGAATCACATCAGTAAATTACGTTGAATGTGATTCTATTTTAGAATGTCATTGTCCTTAATAGAGCGCCCAGAAAGCATTTCCATTGAATGTATTCAGTGGATCTCACTTAGCAAACAACATCATCCACTGAAATATTTTTATTGCTTCAGGTTCTTTTTTATTCGATTATATTCAATGACTAATGATTAGTATTCGTCATCAAATAAGCACTCATCAACGCAACTCGACTATAAATTAACCCGTAAAATGACTCAATATAAATAACAAATAAGACCGTAACTGCAATATCTCTTTTGCAGGAAAAGGAAGTCATATATTATAGCAAACAAATAGCATTAAACGTTAAAACGTAGTATTAGACGAAAAAAGCTATGATTAACGTGGTGCTTTCACTGCTTTTAAATCGTCGATGGAATTGAGCATTAGTCGAGTTTACGGCCGAGTTTCTCGAGGTTATCTTTTGCTGTTTGAGATGCTGGCCGTAGGGTTAAAGTCATCCTATAGGCGTCTATCGCATCCTCGGTTCTGTTCCATCGCTGATATAAAATACCTGAAGTGCAAACTAGTAGATGAATATCAATTTAGATTGTGCCAATAATAATGGTAATAATATTTTTTTCTTTACGAGGAGCGACGATTATTGATGAATGTCTCCGAACAGAAGTTTATTTTGCTATATGTACCGATAGTCGTACTGTAAAATGAGGCGTAGCGTTATGCGCAGTTGCTGTTGTTCCGAAATATCTCAGGACTATCTCGGAACACCCAGGATACTTTTATGCTGAAAATATAGAGAATATTGATGAGTGCAATGAAAATTCTATTAATGTGTGCTGCTTTGTATCAATTTATTCGTCCTTATACTTTTAATGGGGTTGTTTCGGTAATAGATAAACGATAATGGTCGCAAGTTTCAACTTAAGGACTTTTTCGGAAAAGTACCATTTGGAGTGACGACATCCTGGATGCAAAGAAAAAGCCAAACAGCTGTTTATAAATGTTTTAGAGCATGAAAACAAACAGGTCTTTTGTTAATGTGTGAACTAAACACCATAGAAATGCCAAGCTAAAATGATTCAGAGTATATGTTTACACCGTCAAATTAGTAATCATCGAAAACGCTTCACCCTCCTTGCTTTATATCTTTTTGATGAACTGCTTGTCACATTCTTGACGTAGTATTATCTATCACTGTAAACTGTTTATTTCCATACAATGCTATCCCTTGGAAAATTTTTCTATTGATTTCTTTCTCGAAGCTCTGTTTAACTGCCATTTCTGTGTTTTTGCTATAATATAATGCATGTAAATAACATTTATGAAGTAAGGTGCAACTGAGTGAAACGTAGCCAATAGACATTTGTCATATACAGGAAGTAAGCGATTGCTTTCAGCTAGTTTTCACGTTCGAAGAATTCGTTTACTCAAAGTTAAGACCAAAAGTTACTCAAAAGGGAATCGAGTTATTCAATTTCGCCATCATAACCGAAATGAAAAATTTCACCAAGATTAGTCCAGTAGAGTGCATTATCTCTTTGGAGGTCTACTGCCTTGAGGAGATGTTTCTCGGCAGTTCCGAATTCCGCCATCTTTCCAAAACAGGTGCCAAGCTGGAAATGAATAGATGCTCTATCGTCGAGATATTCGAGTGCATTGTCAGCGAGCTCTATCACCTCTTCGCATTCGTCAAGCTCATCAAGCAGAACAAATAGATTCACCCAGGCACGTTCATGATCCATTCGAATCCTTTAATGGACCATTTCAAATCATCGTCATCACAATGTGGACAAGTAAATTGGGGAAGTGATTTTCATATAATTAAGACACAAGATGCTTTTGATTCCAGCTTTCTTGGAACAATGTGCACAAGCGGGAGGTGGTGGGAAATGATAATTAGGAGTCACAACTACGCACATATCTTGGGGCTTCTTTTTCTTTACAGCAATTACCCTTATTTGATATGGGTCATCATATCATACCCGCAATTTTTCCAGCCTTTTTCCTCAAGGAAATTTGAATGTTGTACCATCCTCATCAAGACTCATCCAGGTATCTCCATGATTTATTCCAATCCTTCAAGAAACTCTTTCTTAATTCATCGCAACAACATGCAACTAAATCATATGATGATATCAGCTTATCGATAACTGTAGGCTGAATGATCAATCGCACTTCATTAATCAATCTGTTCAAGCTGCTGCTTCCTCCGTGCCTAACATGAATGAAAGTCAAACTGTTGACGACTCTAGGCTGGCAGCTCACTCTCATTAATATCTGAAATGTTCTTGTCTCATAAAAACTGGGATTTACAATTCCATTCGTTCTGTTTTTTCGTCGATTCTATTTGGATAAGTATGCTCCCCTCCGTGTACGGCGATAACAATGATCGACTCCATGGTTGGTTGCACTGTTGCTCTTAGTTTGGAAAATTAAACACTCAAAACACATACCTTGTAACATTTCGCCATATGCTTTCTGCCAAGCGTTTCTTATTTTGTTGCAGATAGAGATTACCCAAATTATAAAGGCAATCGGGATAATTTGGGCGTATGCTTAGCGACACATGAAAATATTCTTCCGCTTCCTGAAATATATCAGTTACTGCTCGTTCGAAACAAAAACTGAAAATCACCTAACTTTGAGAATTCAATTCACGAAATAAACGAACCTTAAATTTTCGTTGGCCAAGCATAGCAAGACCGAGATTCATCCAAGCAGCCGCGAAACCGGATCGTATCTGCACACATTTCTTGAGTAACTTTTCCGCTTCACTATACCGTCCACGAACTAGATAAATATTAGCGAGATTATTCATCGCGTGATCATATGACGGATTTAACCTATAAATATGACTGCCCATTATTAGTGCATAAGAAGTAAACGAACTAGCAGGGTGTTCCAACAACAAATCTGTATTTCTCCATAAGACGTCATTTTGGCAAGGATAATGCGGTTAAATTTGTTGTTTCTATCAGGATAGGTAGAAGGTAGGAAATCCTGGGCGATGTTTTACTTCTGTTCTTTTGAATTTCTCACATTATTCGTGCATTGCACAGTGGACAATTTTCAGGTCAATTTAGTGCCAAATAGAATTATAACAATTAAGATATATCTTAATTTTTGAGAACTAATTACAACATGTGGGCATGAGGCAGCTTTCGCGGCCAATAAAGTAATACACTAATTGCACAAATCTTCTTATCCGACTATTGCAACGCGCTCAACGTGTTAGACTACAATGAAGTGAACAGCAGTGAGATTTTTGTTGATGGCCAACAAATAAATTCCGACTGAAAGCGCAGTATCAGTGAGGAAGCGAGTCTATCATAAACTCTCGTTACCTTATAGCACGCTTATAGCTAACTTCAGCGGTCAATGAATCGCCGCTATCTGCCAGCACCTTGCCGAGATTGTAGTGTATCTTGGCGTTTGTCGGGCAAACAACAAGACCACTTCTGTACAAATCGAGTTCCGTCCGCCACTCACTACAGCGCTGAAAAATATTAGCCGTTGGCAGTAGATTTCCACAGTGGTTTATAATTGTTCGTGATGACGTTGTGCTATAAACATTTAGTGCTATAAATCTTTAGCTATGATGCATCAATTTGGCCTTTTAAAGCCTTGCGTTGATTCTTTTCTAACCTTGGAAGAGGATAAGACATACTGAAGCTGCCCATCTGGATGAGAACCCTCTGCTACAGCACTGCAGTTTGATACACAAAAGTAAGTTTAAGGCAATGCGATGTTTCGATGATGAAGTGGAATTTCGAAATTGAGCTTTATTCGTAACGATCCCCGACGCGTGAATTTCGAGAACAATGAGAGTGGAAATTGCTCTTCATGCATTTGCTATACACAAATTGGTGCCTTTCGTAAATACATCATTAAGCTTAGTAGGTTTCATATTTCGAATTTTCCGAAAATGAACCACTTACTCATCACACTTAACTTTTTATTACTTCTTATTATAGAATAGTGAGATAAATTTATAACCGACCTCCATCGACTTGTTCACTCCAAGGAGCAATATTACACATGCAGCAAATCGCACCATCTCATTCTTTGAATGATCGGAAATTTGTGTTTTGAGCTTGTCGTAGAAAATAGCGACAAGAATGCAGAATCCAACTGAGGGTAAATATAAAACGCGTTCAGCTAAGACGAAACCCACAGTGATGAAAAAATTGCTCGCAGGCAGAAATGCCAAAATTGATATAGAAAAGCCGAAATAGGTCAACCTGAAATGCCAAAATGTGCCAGAAAAGCTGAGACGAAATGAGCACTCACTCAGCTACCTTCGAATAGTGTCGTATGAAAAATCGTTTTTGTAATATTCGAATCTTGCATCCTTGCTGTTTTCGTTGCACTTCTTCTTTGATATATGTTTATAATGTGTTGTTGACTTAATCCTATGGCAGCAATATCTGCATCTCTTAATTGGAGTTGGCAGCTAATTACTGGCGATTCGCCGCTGCTTTATTTCTCTTCAGGTCAGTTCTGCAGTCAACAGATTTCTTGCGTGTTGAACAACTTCTTTGGCCATTTTTGAACTGTACTTCATCGAATAACATCAACAAGCATGATGCGTGCAGTTTTATTTGCTGGTCTTATTTCTACGCGATTTTCTAATGCAAACATGGGTTTGCAATATGGCGGGCATGGGATATGTATTCTTTCAAGTTGCAGAGATACTCTTCTCCAAAAATTTATGTATCATTTTAAGATTTATAAGCTTGCAGTATTAGCACCAAAATTTTTCACATCCGCTATAAGAGAAAGCCTCTTTAATAGAAGCTGTACACGGGAGAAAGGATTGATGAGCTGACCTGCTCCATGCAAAGCAGTTCGCGATGCGCGTATGCAGCAATATCACAATAACAATGGCGATGAAGATCGTTAAGCAAAATCGCCGATCAAACACCGATTCAATGGGAGCGATACAGCCCATCGAGTAGTCGAAACACAGTTTCGACGGGTTTACCAACAACCATATATTTAAGACTATTAAATAACAATAACTGAACGCCTGAAAACAAATTATAGTAACTCATAAAATTGCAACGGATGTTTCATCACATATTTAGAAAAGGGCGTTGCAACATTCGGATGAGTGGGAAATGATATTTAGAGCCACAGTTAAACTGCATACCCGTGAAGTTTGAAATTCCCCTATGAAGCAGGTTTGTGTTTTCATACCTGAGCGTGCAGCAGTATATTTGCATTAAATCACAGAGAAACGTATCCTGCATGTTTATATATTGCTATACGATAAACTTACCCTAACGAATGCAGACGGATGAGAAGCAATCACATTGTCGAATGAGGAGAATTTAGGTGATTTGAAGCCGTTAATATAAAGCCGTATAAAAAGTATTCCCACAGTTGCAAAAGTGCATAGTAGAATGCGTTGGAGGCAGCGTAGATCGTTGCGCTGAAATGCCCATTAATTATTATAAATATTGCGTTTCCTTTGTAAAATTAGCTCGTAATTTAAAAAATTCTTTCTCACTCCTGTTAAGCTTAAAGAATAATCTCAAGGATGATCTAGGGTCCATTTCAACCAGATAAAAGTGTTTTATACAAGAGCCAAGGAGCCAAATTGTTCGTCACGAAAATCATATAAACTTGCTGGTTTGCTTCCTCATGAAGCAAGTGCAATCAAGACAATCTGCGCCAGCTTGCTGTGGATAACGTTGGTTCAATTATTGAAGAAATACATTTCTTGATCCCTTGTTCCTAAGCATGTCATAGTAGAAGGAAAATTTAAAAGCTTTTTCTTAGCCGTAGTCCATAAATCTTGAAAGGTGCACAGTTCCAAGCGTTCTTAATGTGCTCTCTCAAAGACTGCATATTCTCTCTCTTTAATGTATGTACAACAGTAAATTATAAAATGCATTTTTAATGCAACCACCTTTCTTAGGTTCTTAAAGGGAGTTACCTTTAAAAGCACTAAGTTACCGGGCGTTGTTCTTTTCGATTAACCATGCGCCTCATTCCATTTTCTCCTTTCCAATTTTCGTCACCATCTTCACACAGTTCAATGGACATGTTTGCTGGAGGGAATATCTTTTCATTTTGCATGTGGCACTTTTTCTACTGATATTATGAGGCATTACAGCAATATGCGCAATATCTCACCACAAATTTATTGGTGTCATTCTTCGATCGATTTTTGCAATAGCTACTCGAACAACTCAGCTTGAAAACTTGTATGAGCCGAGTTATCGAGAATGCGCTAGCCAGAAGATCAATCGACGCACATAACGGCTGTAAATTGTCGAAATTATCTCAAAAATATCCTTTTCTACTAGGTACAAGCACTTAGTTTATGGGACTGTCGAAGATTTATAAAAATATGTGATTGTAACTTCCTCGCAGCATAATTTTCTACACGTGTGCGTATGCGCATCAGTGCATACATACCACGTCTGTTTAAAAGCCTGCTCTCAAATTTGCCTTGCCTTTTTTTATTGAGGCGCTCGTTTTCCTGACATCCTGTCCCAAGTAAATTTCGGTTCCCTCCTATCTTCACTTCCTTGCCAGCCATCCGCCAGCATGAACGTCTGCCTTATCTCGCCAAAAAGTGTGTCACGAACAATGCATTACGCTACCTTTGATTTCTTATTTTTTGTGTGCATGCAAAGTGTTTCTTGAATAGTATCGTTAATTCACATATGCTGTGCCGTATTTCAGACGCTGCCTCGCTCATTCTGACGTCTTCGACACAGAATTCAATGCACATACCGAACATCGTATTCTTTATAAATTTAGCCAACTGGTCTTTGCGGATGAAATTTCGTCTGCCCTCTCTCTTATTATCGTTGCCTTTTTCCTTGTTTTGTTTCGCGCGTGTGTGCAGATACGTTTTCCTACATCGTGACATTGCAATAAAAGCACTTCCCCATAGTGTATAGGTATGAGTACTATATATATACTTATATAATATGCACAGTATCTCTAGGTGCACATATGTGTGGGAGTACGTATATACACCCTTGTGGTTGCAGTTATATTGCGTTGGATCTGTCAATCTACTTGTCAGTTTGTACTGGGATGCACTGAAGCTGGAGTTGGGAAATTCGGATGGCTAAGCCTGAACTGATGGCAAAATACGTCACCTTTCAAGTCGAAACCATCAATGCTGAGAGGAATTATTGGTTACTGAAATCGATAAAACTCTGCATATATTTTGCAGCCCCTTGAGTTGCGTGATACATTCGTCGGATGGCAAGAAGTAAACCCTTTCTTGGGAGGTTTTTCTAGCTATGAGACCCAGAGGCGACACTAGTGAGACTAAAAAGCGGTAGCCAGCACTGGATCCCTTATTAATTTTGTTCCTAACAATGCAGATATCATGGAAGCGTTGCACCTCCCAACATTTTGTAGAAAACTTCGTAGGTCCGTTCAGCCATGTTATACGGGGGACAATTGTTGGCTGTAAATAAGGACAAAAAATATTAACTAATGCAACAATTCCTTGCTCCTTGCTAAAGAGTGCAAGAAGCGAAAGACTCAATAGAGTGCACTTCCGCTCGAGCGTAAATTCACCCGTTTTTAAGCACCCCATGTAGACATTGACGGTCAGCAACGCGAACATCGTCATGATCAATTCGGCCCTTCCAACAATATTCGCAACCTGCAGTTGTAACCAAAATAAGTCAATCGATCGTACTTTGTGTGGTAGATAAAGTCTTAAGTTCAGTTACTGATAACTCATATGTCATGCTGAAGAACATTGTGCATCGCTAATGAAACTGAGCTTAGAAACTGTGGGATTGGGCGTTGGAGTTTAGTTTATTACAGAAATGCATCGCACTACAACTTCATTTCATCGAACCTCGACAATCCCTCCAACTCTCGTCTTGATTTCGGCATGCCTACTCATTTTTTCTTTGAACAGTGAAGCAATAAAACTAATTGTGGCCGATACAGAGACAGTAAGTGGACAAGTAGGAAACTGCAAATTTAAGTGTTATGTTGGTGTGTTTTCCGAATGCAATCAGTTTGCGCCAGATTTGGTTTCAAATTTTCAAGAACAAATCCCTGGGATTCTATTCTCCTCTCTTCAAATTCACCTGCACCTCATATTTAACGATAAATTACCGCTTCCGAGTGAACGGGATGAACGGCGAAAAGTAACGCTGCATGAAATGCGAGTTTTTCTGCGCAAGCACCGTCGAAAAGCATTGCAGCGTTCGATGTTGCCTTATAAACGAGCGTCGTGACGATGCTGTGGAGAGCGACATTGAATAAATGGTATGGAATGGTGTTTAGTCCAAAGAATATCCGGTTAAAGCTGAAAAAAATTATAAATGAGAATCAGATTATTTAAACGTGATGCCACCTATATGAATGCAAAGAGGAGGGCCTCAAGATTCGAAGATTCATTAGTTTTATAGACCTAAATTATGTGGTTTACTCTATTATTGATTTAATTTTTGCGCATACTCACATCTCATATGAATATGAATCTCAACTAGAAACAAATAGAGACATCAAAAGACAAGATTAGCGGTGATGATAGGATATGCACTGTTAGACTTATCAGCATCGGATAGCTGATACCTCCAGATATTGCTACTCCGAAGAAGTTAGAAGTAAAGATGGGCATTCGTTACGATAACTGATTCCGATATGTGGGACAATTCGAACGTGCGCAAGAGAAGTGTCTTGAAAATGTTGGTGTGAGGTGTCGTTTGCGGTGCTGCTAAAATTGACCGAAGCTTTTATTATACTGATAAGTGCGCATTTAGATATGAACGAAAGAACGGAGATAAAAGTTCAATCAAAGGAGTTTATATTTAGAACATGAGGAAATATTGGAAGAATGAGAATTACTATCTCATTGATTGATTTGTTCATCGGAGATTGCCTATTTCCTGCTTCCAAAAACAGCGAAGTAAAATTGTTGATTAGTAAGCCATCTAACCGCACTGTTAAAGGTTTAACTTTCAATGAATCAACGATACCTCGAGGTATGCATGAAGAGGTGAAAAATTTGTTTCGAATCTTATGGTAAGCAGCGAGGGATTTCAATAAGTGCGAAAGGCATGTATAATGCAATAAAAAAGGTAATTAAGGCCCATCTCGGTTGAGTGTTTCCTCGATTTGTGCTATGTTGTGTACAGAGGCGTGACATGAGATTAGTTTCGCTGTTCTTACAAATTGATGCCCACATTTACGCGAAACACGTTCACAGTCTACTTTATTGACTATCGGATTCAACATTTTCAACTGCTCATTTAAATTTCCTATTGATAACACAATTTGAATTCATTTATAGATGTGAAGATCCTTCACAAAAAGTTGTGAGACTCTTTTGTTCGTACAGTTAATTGATATAAGATCATTCGTAAAAATGGCGCTTACATAATAGTATGCTGCATAAGTGAAGCACAAGAAAAATGATCACAACACTTACTTGTACATTTCCACCAAACAAACCAACCTACTGCATGAGAATTCAGGGGAAAATTAGCCGGAGAGATCTCTAAAATAGACATTTTTGCAATTATTCGAGTACTGTTGCAAGTTTTCAACAAGAAAGTTTAATTTTATCTTCGTTTTCTTAACCGTTTTTCTTAGCCGCCGAACAACTATAGAACCTGCTCTCAAATTTGCCTTGACTTTTTCTCTTAATGAGGCGCTCGTTTTCCTGACATCCTGTCCCAAGTAAAGAGTTTACTGGACTCAAATACATGTCAATTGACAAAGGTATAGGTCCGTGATCCAGCCTATAGGATTTAGCATAATTCCAGGATTACCTTATAAAATTTTATAAGAAATGCACCGAAAAAATAACGGTTAAACGGTTTATGTAAAGAAGTGGACAGTAGCAAAAAGTCATATCATTCATAACCAACTTATTGTTTTAGTAGAAATACACAAGTGATAAGCGAGAACATCCCCTCGTGAAGCAAATTGATGGGCAATAAAAATTTGGTTATCGCAATAAAAAAAGTGGTGACTGTAATCGGGCACAAAGATTCATTTCAGCACTTTCATCGAAATATTATGGAGCACTTAGAATAATCGTGATAGTTCCAGCTTATGAGGTAAGTTTTCGAAAATTTATTTCTCCTCACTCGCCTTAACGCATAACAGTTGCAGGGCTCAACAACTGTGAAGATGGTTCCAACGATTGTCGGTTATGAAATCAAATTATGCGTATTGCAGTGTATATTTAACACGTGATTTATTTTATAAGTTTGAAGATCAAATATACGCTCATCCCTATGGGCAACAAAGTAGTGAAAGTGGTTGTTTGTCGTTGATGATTACTACGATGTCATTATACTTGTGCCATTTGCGAGGTGTCATTAATTGCAGTGCGCATTTCCGGACATGCTAGTCCACTGAGAGCAATTCGAGATGAGCCGTTGCATGAATGAGCGGTCGACCTCGAGATGCACAACAAATTATTAGTCACACTTCTTAGGCAATAACAAGAGCGATGTCAAATGTGTTCATCAAATAACAGATAAATAGTTCCAATTCAATAAAATTACTAGAAATTCTATAATGCTACAAAGTTTTTTTAATGCATGATACTGTCGATCTTAGAAGAAACTGTAGTTACAAGTTGTTGAATGAAGATGGATTCACAGTGCCTTTGTTATATGATTCCTACTGTTTGAACTTCCTACCATAAAAATTTAATAAAAGGCTGAAAAGATATGCTTGCTGTGGAATCCTCATTTATCCGTAGTGATACGAATTACGACTAAAACTTATTAATTGCAGTTACGTGCTGGTTAACAGGAATATCCTGTGGCAGCAATTCCACTAATGATGCCTCAATAAACTTTAATTTTTAGTTACTCTGCAGCGATTTAGTATAATTACTACATAACCCAGCAGTTACAGTGTATTTAATAAAGTCCATCTGCACAGCTTGAACTGATCGTTAGTAAACTGGAGGAAACTTCGAAAATGATAACACTCGTGCCGCCTTTAATGGAATGTCCCATGACTGCGAATACAGAAGAGAGGAAGCAACGCATACTGGTATTGGTTATATGAGGAACGTGCATAAAAGCCGCCACTAACGAAATGAAAATGATCACTGCTTCAGAAAAACTGTAATTCAGAAGTTGACCTGGATCATTTCCAGTTCTCCATTGATAATTCGCTGAAAGCGTCAGCGAGGAGAAGCCAGACTGAGGCTAAAATCTGCAAAGGATGAGACATAAGGGCAGCTGCTTCTATAGAAATAAGCGCATGCGTGCTGAGTTGATGAATGACGCCTGATGACTTCCGATGTGCAAAACATCTGCGTTTTTTTTTTCAGCAATACATAATCAAAAAGGCAAAATCATAGCAGTGCTCTTTATTTGAACTATTCTCTTTAAAAACTGCGTAAAAGCCTTAACCCATCACCGCCATGCAGGCAATCACTAAATAGAACCCTTTGGATCAGTTGATCCTGGGACAGTTGATATGTCATGCACAATGATAAATCATGCGTAATCAGCTTGGAAATGATGTCGCACTGAATTATTTTAAAGTGTGCACCATATCCACTAATTTGCATAAATTTTCCTTTAGCGATTCTCAGACTGAAGTTCCAATGATAGAGAATCGCCATGCATATTAATTTATTCATCAAGCGCTTTTGCGAAGGAATGCCACAAGACTGCATAAAAACAATAAGAAACTGTCAAGAGAAATAGTAAATTATTCGCCTCTGCTATTGCAATTCACCACTATTGCAAATTATCAATTAACACTAAAGCCTGTGCCACAATCAGACCACACCGCAAACGATCCTAGCTCTCATGTAAATCTTCCACAAAACAGGAGTTTTCCGCCGGCTAAAGCGTTGATAAAATGCAAGCAAATTTTAGATGCATTCGCTTGCGTACAGCTTTGCGTACACCGGTGGTTCAACATTTGTAATACTAAAGAAGCTCAGTCATCTTACGTTACAAATTATGTGCGTCATATTCTGCAGCTGCAAATAGTTTCAATAGTGACCATCTGAAATGCGAGTCGTGCAGAAATATTCACAAACGTTCTATGGCGACGGTGAAGAAAAAATGTTATGGCAAATACAAGTTTCCAAATGTGCATTAAAAAATCGTTGAGCAATGAGTCATCGTCCTTTAATCTAAAAAGTATCCATGAAAGAAAAGAGGTATTGTAATGTCCTTGATTATTGGATGCCAATCATGCCAACTTTCGGCAAACTCGCATTTCTTTCCAACATTAACGTTACTTTCACCACTTTCCTGTCGGTCTCTAATTTCTATATGGCAAATTTCCATACACTGAATAAACAAACGTAAAATTCGAAACTGTCTACTGCCAAAGATCACTTTCACTATTTAGCGTTGATTGGAAAGGTGTTCAGCAACAAGAAATATGCAGAATTGATCATTACTGAGAGCTTTTATTGAAATTCACTATGGATTTCTGATTCATCTGTGCACTCGTCAAAATTTTCGTTTCTTTGGAAAACCTATGATTTTTCGCTAAGCAATTTCCAATTCAGAAATAACATGATTAGAGAACGAAGGCCTGAGATCCATAATTGCACATAGAATATTTCTGTTCCTAATTGTCGAATGTTTTTTAGCAACCAAACGAAAAGTTTTTAATGCTTATTCCAATCATAGTAACTCCACATCTATTTGAACCTATTCTTGCCATAAGTCTGAAATTATGAGGTGTTATGAAGTATCTTAGCAGCCTTTATTGAGAATTGCACCTCTTCAATTCATCTCCTGTTAAGACTGAAGTACCACAGAATTGAAGTATCATCTGAGCGCTGATCAATTCGGTCAGCGCTCAGATTGCCAGATGCAACAAACGAAACCATGACTGCGAGTTGTGCCATTTTGAATTATGCAAATGAGCAATCGAAAATTCACGGCTCCGATCGACAGCAGTCGTCGGATAAGCGATCGCCTTTACGCTCAATTGCATCCGAGCATTTCGTGAGTGTGTGATTTGTTGTTGGAGTGCTTTCGCAAAAAAAAAGAATGCTCACTTCGTTACGCAATTCCACCGAATGCATTGCACTAAATGCATCAAATATCTAATCCCACTTGTGTGTTCAATGATGAGGAAGCATTTATTACAGGCATAAATATGGACATTTGCGGAATATTGTCTACAACCTTCATGCATAGAGAGTTTGGAAAATTGGTTGGGAGATGGGTGAAACATAAGTGAAGTATGATAGAGCCGTCAAGGTTAGTAGATAATTCCGATCTAAATTTTCTTGCGCTTGCATATATAGATTTTGCAATGCAATATTCGGGAGGCAATTGCTAGCATATTTCCACTCTCTATATCAGTGGCAATTTGAATCGAGACAGTCCACTGGGCAATTCTGCGCTCCATCATCCCCATGGGAATACGGCATCAGTAGACGTGCCTTTCAGCCAGTTTCATTGAAAGGTATGATTTTTTGTGTATTTTGCAAGGAAAACTTTAAATGGCTGACAAGAGGCGCGACCACTTTTTAACCTTTCAATTTTTATCTCTGAAACATTTCTTTGATGTTTTAGAAACTAATGTTGTAGTACTGGAATAAAACGAAGACGTAATGCTTATAATAAGATTACTACATATAATTTTATGCATTGATTTCTGGCAAGTTATCTTCTTTTCGTCATACGACCTCTTCATCTACTCCCGCTTCTCCCTTCTCCTCCTCTCCTGCATGTCCAACCTAACAGCATTGTCTTCCATTGGCTGTAAATGGCTTAGGTGAAACTTCCGACTGAGGTGATCGATAATCATGCAGTCTCACTGTGTCGCATCTTCGCTCTCATACCCTTCTCCTCCCGCCAGCCCCTTGAGCAAAAGTTATTCCCCAGGTACGTCATCTTTTACTATCTCGGGCATTGAGCTGTGATGCGGGAACATTTGAGGCGGCGAGCAGATACGAATTTTGGCTTTCTTCAATAATATGGTCATTGGTCGTTACTCATATCCAGAACAGTTCATTAAAATATTTGGCTAAGACAGCACCGCTTAGAGCTGCCCCCCAGTATAACAAAAGTAACATGGCCGGCGACCTTCGTGAAGTTGTTTTCTTTCGACTTTCGACATTGTTAAATCAAACCGAAAGTTTTCCTAAGAGGACTGCAACATTTGGAAGCACTCAAGCCAACTGCTCCTCAGAAACCAAAATTCTTAGAGAAGAAAGAAAAAGCGCCCTAATAATGAAAAAAAAAAAAAAAAAATCAGCCTAAGATGATTCAAATGATTTATATCGCACTAATTTTTTTGCCTCCCAAGAAGATGGCTGTTGTGAAGAGCTCATCAAGAAGTCTTCGCAAACATAGAAATGGGCAGCAGAAGTTAACTTCTCAGCGACTGCTTTTTGAGATAATTTTTGGTGGGATGGGAACATCCTTTCAAAACAACATTTTCAACTGAAAGTTCATACGCGTTGAGTTCATGAAACCACTGGTCGAACAGGGAACGTCCAACAAAACTGCGATCATCTCAGTTTTTATAATAATAATTATTATTACCATTTTTTCAACACACCTCTTTCCTCGCCGTCCACCGTTTTGATTTACAGTCGATATATAGCAAAGCAAATATCCTAAATTGCAGAATTTCATACCATTGCTCAACTAAATAGCGCATATAATATTGCTCGATATTTATCGAACTTGCATATCGGAAGGTGTGGAGAGTCAAACGGCTCATAAGGGATAATTTCAAGATATTCTGACATTTCAAATTTCTAAGCAACTCATAGAAGACTGCATTCTTTTGGGATCTGCTAAAGGAGCGTTTGCGCAGAAACTTGAGCTCTTCTTGTCAACTGATCGACCGCAATTAAATGCCCATTTTGATGAGCGAAAGCGCAGAGTCTGCCGACAGACGTTTGTAAACAGCAGGTGACGGGAGGCGTAAAAATGTCGAATGCGTTTGGGAATATCTACATCTTAGAATTATTTACGCTGCATCTTACTGAGCTCTCTTAATCACAAAGCCTAAGATTTCACATGTTATTTTTGCGCTATTTAGGTTTGAATCTTTTGATGGCTGCGGTAAAAATTTCATCACTTTTCTTCTATAAGACGGGCCTTGAAATTCAGAAACTTTTACAGCAGCTCACTAGATCATATTCTGGATCATTCTGGAGCAGTTCACTGGATCATTGATTTTTCCCTAATAGGCTAAGTGAAGCCACGCTAAGCGCAAGTTCAACTTCGTCTCATTCTTAAAGTGAAAGCTTGCCTGAAGAACATAAAAGACCTCTGCTATTTGCATATATCTCTTTCAATATTCAATTTATCGTACTGTCAATGAGAAATGCATCTACCAGCTAATAATTCGTAAGTTTCATCCGTATCTTCCATTTTTTAAAATGCATTCGGTTAAACGAAAGGAAATAATGTTTAAATTAATGGTTGGAAGATGTTCCTCTCAAATTATGAATAAAATAGATCTACAGAAAAGGGTTCCTCAAGGACCGCATTCATCCAAACGCTCGAATACAATATTCACTCCCATTATAATTGCCACTCTAAGTACAATAACATAACAAGTGGAAAAAGGTACATGAAGGCTGACAGAACGTGCAAACAATCACACCATTTGTTGTCGAATTACCGGTCGTAATACAAAAGTATCGAATGATATGTTCGTATAAGAGAAATCAACTGCTGCATGAATTTGCATTTCAAATAATTTGCTCTCAGCTGTGCTTAAATGACAGCAAAACGAGAATGACTTGCAAACATTACGGTGCCTTTAAGTCAAACGTGGAAAGCGATTAATCCAAAAGAAAATATAAATGTGAGTCATCAGAGAGCATATTGCAAAACTACGATGCTTCTCAGGGGAAAATATACATGTATGTGCTTACAATTATGATGTTGAAAGGGTAAGCTTAAACCGAAGCTTGAAACATGATACAAAATGTGTGATGTATTCATAATGACCCTAATAGGCCCGCAACATGTTTTTGATATTGCTGCATAATGACTACTTTTGATACCGTTATGATCGCAGAATTTTCTCGCGCAGTTCATTGCATTTTTCATCTTCATGGCTGCAAATATTGACTTTCCTAAAGTGAACATTATATATCACGAAAACGAAGTGCCCAAAGATTATTTCTCTAGTAGAAGCTTTTTTTATAAATCAGTGAGTCTGCATTGCCTTAAAAATGCCATCTATTAGTGAAATATGCATGTTATGCAAGTAATAAAGCATTTATTTAACCATTTTACATATATGCATATTGTAAAGTAAAGCATTCGTTCGGAATTGGTCGGGGTGGAGTCTCTCTGCTCGCCACTAATCCAAAGCCGACATCAGGAAGCCTCCATTAATCTTTGCAAAGGTGTTAGATTATTTGCAAAGAGCGTAATTACTCGAGCAAACGACATGACGGATTATATGCTACCACAGACAGCTTTGGCCGCAGCTAGCTATGAAATCGGAGCGTACTTGCATCTGCTCTGTTCACGGCGCGCAAAATCGTGCTTTCTCGAGGAAATTGCAAAGCCAGCAATCTCTATGCAGAAAATGTCCATAGGCTCATATTTCTTCATTGCTAGTGTCGTCCAGCTAAAGGCATTTCGGTCAACACTGTGACTGTTAAAATTCCACCAGCAAATTTTCCACAAGCTTACCGGGCCCAAGAACAGTTGAGTCACTAGCGGGATATAGGTGTTTGCGAAGAATCGCTACACTTCTGTGCTTCTTAAGTGACCTCTTGCAACCTTCATAAATGTGAAAAGAGGCTCACTGAATCGCAATGAATTTTTTAAACCGATTTTCTCTCTCTCTCTTTCTCTCTCCCTCTCTCTCCCTGGCGTATTGTAGGCGAAGAGAACGAATTCACCAGAGGATTGTTAAGAGCTGAAAACATGCAAACAGTGCAATACATTGATGTACTGTAGAGAACAACGCCTCGCTGTAAGCACTTTTATAGCGACAAAGTGGTATTCGAGTGCTTATAAACATCAAATATTTGCAATGATTGGCCTCATCAGTGTTGGCAAACTGCGGCGAGAGTAGATGACAAATCTTTTCTCTTCGTTTAAGCCCAGTCTTCTCGTTACTTATAGTAAAAAAAAAAATTAAGGACCACTCTACTGCGCACAGGTGACAAATAAGGCTTCATTTTTGACGATATAGAAAACGAATGAAGGAGGTGCTTGATTACGGGAGCCTTCCATCAGAAATGTCTTACTACTCGAACGAAAGGAAGTCTCAATAAAGTTAATACTATCCTATATAGGAAATAATCCATTAAATAAAGAGGCTATCGTATATGACGCCATCATCACAGATTAAACTGATGGATTAGCTGTTTTGTATAAGTTAACAAGCTAAGTTACCGTTTAAGTCAACAGGCTGCTTTCTGCTTCCATTATATTTCCTACTTTGCAATTAGTCCACATTACATTCCACTTTAACGACGAAATGCATAACAGATCGTAATAGCGGTGCACTTGTGCGTTGACTGATGAGCTGGCTGAATGTGACCCTCTGGAGCTGCTTTTGATTCCGTTCGCAGTAGCGCATTATTTATAGGACTCACAAAGAATGGGAATTAACCGCTGTTTGAGAAATGACGCCTAAGGATTTGCGCTGAGATCGTGGAGATCAGTCAAAAAAGCGCTTTTTCTTACCAAAAAGAGAGTTTCCCTCCTCTTCTGAGCAAGGCCGTCAGAAAAAAAAGAAGAAAAAATTCGATATAGTTATTTTAACGGTTAAAGTAAAAGTAATACAGGCAAGGGAAGGTTCGCGTGAAGAGAAATCGAGCATCTCGATGCAGTGATAAGTTTAAGTTGATGACAATAGTTTTTGTCCATGCTTGTTCTGAGAGTCCATTTTTGCATTTGCTTGGGTCACTGTAATAGAGCGACCGATAAGGGATATTGGTCAATGGTGTATCTACATGCTCAGGCATATTGTGATATGTCCGATTTATATGTACTTCTGAGAGGTATAAAGGTTGTCACATAATCGATGGTTATGTATTCGTTTGTTAATGCATTAATGGATTGAGCTAATAATTAAGAAACATTATGAGTTACGCCACAGCTTCATCAGCTGTGTGAGTAAGATGCATTCTAATAAAGGGGCAGATGTTGACGTACTCAGCGCATCGGATAAGCGCTTTTATTGCTTCGCAAATAAAAGCGCATTGTTTACTGGGTGTTCCCTTTAGGGCTGTCACCCTCCCGATAGGAATATCCATAAGCTAACGGATCAAGAGGAACGCATCAACACTGAGTACTCCTCATGTTTTCCGCAGTTGTGCAGCAATCGCTCTTTGGGTGCCTTCAAGAGGAGATCATCTATGATGCGTCGCACATCCTAGCCTTGCTCCCTCTATATGTATACATTAATATATATAAATATAAGTAGAGGCGTAACTATAAATGAAATATAACTATAAATAAATTAATATATAAATAACATATGTGAATATATATGTTATTTTATGGACTACAAATATCTAAATAACTGTTCATATGGCGAACTCCTTTACCATATTTGAAGAGAACTAATTCACTTCGAAGAAGTTATGCGCGGCGGATAAAGACAGCGAGAGGATAAATTTCATCCAATCGATGGACACCCGAGCGTAAATGGCGCAAAATGTTTCAAATCGGTCCTAGAGACAGTAGCGGTTTGTTGAAAATTTGCATTTGCGATCGTATTGGCTAAAATGCAAACTAGTTGTCTTGCTGATGAATTTTACCCTGGCTCATAAATTGTGCTTCATCTCCCAATGAAACAAAAATCTGCTGTGGTTAGCGCGATAGCGGAATCTGATGTTTTCTTATTTTATTTCTTCGCTCCTCAAAGCAAATTTGACGTTCACGTCGGTTCAAGCTGCGATCAAGTGAAGCGGCAGATATACTTCATGCTATCACCACTGAGCTTGTTTACGCGGCAGTGGAAATATGTTAACATCTCTACCAAAAATAACCAGCAATATCTACCTAATTGAATGAGCGCGTTTGTGATCAACTCATGTGTCGTTGAGCATGTCGTTGAGGTTTTTTCACCGTTCACCTTCAGCCTATTTTGGTGTACAGTAACACATGTGATTAGTTAACCCCGCTGCGCCAATTTCACAAAAATATATAAAAAACCATCTTTTGCAGTTCGCCATATAGAATGACAAGATGAGGAGGACCATGGAGTGGAGCTTTGAACGGATTCATATGCTAACTTTTTATCTTTATGTATGCGGTTCCCAACTTTTCCATTCTCTTCAAGCTCAACGAACCTAGTGAAAATATGGCAATCCAAGTGAGGCATGTAATGTTTGAATATCCTCATTTTTGTTCTCTTTTATTTATGTCCTCTTTTATTTTGTACGAGGTCGAAATGTTAAAGTATTTGTCATTTATTTTTAATGGGCAAACGTTACGAGTAAAATAAAGAGCTGTCCACAATCGGTCTGCCAAAATATGCGCTTAAGCTTGTTAGAGGCACCTGGTTGTCAGTATCAACGTGGCATTCTTGAAGTGGTAGTTTTGAAAACTGATATTTCTTTGCGTACACTGCTGCAAGTTATTGACGATAACCCAAGTATAGCGATGTTTTGCATGTAAGTGTATTTGTGCACATTTGAGGGCGTTGAATTATTAGCATAAATGCAGAGAAATTACAGTTGTAGTGGGCTGATTTACGTTATGATCCTAAGAAGCTCACACTCCACGACACACTTTCATTTCTTCTGTTGATAGCTACCCTAATTGTACGATTACTGCCAGCTGTCACACATATTTTCCTATGGTTTGTTGACACTTTTATATGCGTAACTACAATGACGGTAACCTCCTTTACTATTACCTTTTCATACTCTGAGTTTTCAAAGAAGTCGCCTTTCTTCTCGTTTTCCATGCTTAACATATCATGTTCAAATGAAGGAACTGAAATTTTAAGCGAAAAGAATTCTGTTGTAACACGACCGACTAGCATCAAAAATGCTTCCCGATACAATTTTTGCAGGTGCAGTTGCTCATGTGAGCAAGGCAAAAAAGACCCACGCATGATGTTAGTGCACACAGCGTAGGAGTTACACAACGCAAGACATAGGCGTTTGTGTCACCACCATCACTTGGTATAAGTGCTCTGCAGCATAATGACACTTAATATAGGTAAATAATCGTTTCAAAGAGGCATATCAAATGTTTCTAGATGAAATACTAACACTACAATGCATTTCGTCTGCCGAATCTAATGCTCAGAATCTGAATAACGACCCATTTTTTGGTACTTGGGAAAGACGAGTAGAAAATAATCAAAAACATCGAAAAAAGAACGGTTCATCGAAGATCTCTGAACAAAAAAGAGGTCGAGCAGTGAGATAGAAAATAAAAGAGGCAGATAAATACAAACGAAATTTGCTATGGACGAAAATAATTGAAGAGAAAAGTGATCAGAATTGAATAAGTGAACAAATAGCTGGTAAACGCAAAGGTCTTTTATGACAGCGATCAGCTGCAATGTTTTCTAAAATAATGCTTATTTATATCGGATTGACTTCTGCGGAAGAATCCGACAGCAACAAAACTGTAAAAAATAAACTTGACTAAAGAAAGGAGGTCTCCTTCATTTATTATGCGCACACATAAAGCATGATAAACGAATTGAAAATATGTTTTGCAATGGGCTAAAGAATCCTCTTCTCTAAAGTGAGAACGATTCAAATGGTACTCAAGCAATTTATATAATTTTCTCCGTCATATTGTGAAACTGAAAGTCGAATACTACCACTCTAAAAGACTATAACGATATGACTTCATCGAAATTTGCGAGCTATTACGTCGATTCAATCTAATGGTAGCCAACTCGAGAACTGCTCAGTCGGCTTAACAAGTAACATATA
This sequence comes from Parascaris univalens, assembly GCA_037576465.1. Taxonomy (NCBI): domain Eukaryota; kingdom Metazoa; phylum Nematoda; class Chromadorea; order Rhabditida; family Ascarididae; genus Parascaris; species Parascaris univalens. The sequence goes on from CM075173.1 coordinate 164,421,087, forward strand.
ATTTCTTAATGGCTTAAATTAGAAGGCTCAGTATTACTTACTGCCTAACATTAAAATATGCAGTTTGACCAAATTTATTGAATTGGCCAAAATATTAGGAAAATGCGGCATTCATAAGAATAGAACTGAGATATTTTAGAGGTGTCAATTCTTTATTGCTGACTGAGCAATTGTAGTTAAAATTTGCCATGTTCCTTTTGTTCTATTACATTCTTCGAGCCATAGAACCAATCCGAGTAAAGCAGAAGCAAGTAAACCTAAACGTTTCAAGAAATCGTTCTCCAATTTGTTAATAGTTTCAAGGTGTCCGCTTAACAGACTATTTTTTCGTTCTATAACATTTGAAAAAGACCACTGACCTCATTTAGTAAAAAATTCCCACTTCAATATAACAAGAGTAACGAGCACCTCCCATTTTATAATAGCAATGTGGCACTTGAGTAAAAGGTCCATGAAATTTATATGCGAGGAGTTCAACGGTAGAGGAAACTTTCATTGATTTAGAGACGATTTGCCTTTAACTGCTTTTAGGAGCGCACGTCAATTCATGATGAACTAAAAGCAGCATAGCAGCAACCATATGACATTGGTTTTTCATGACTACGCCCTCATGTTAACAGTTTACATCTTCAAAGTCAAGCCGCTCTTGAAAGTATTTAATTTTGAGCACTTGTTATGAAAAGATAAATCGACGAAAATACTTACATAAAAGTGAGTGTTGTTATTGGCCGATAAGATTTGTGACTAAAGTCGGAACGAATTGGCCGTCCCCAGAAATCAGTCGTCAATACGTCCAACCAACGATTGCTATCGCGAACAATCGGATTCTTAACGATTGCTTCTGTATCATCGAAAACGAAGTCACCACTGATATTTGTCGAGTAGCAAATCGTTGAAAGCACCAGTAATAATGGAATGTGATGAGAAGTTTGCCGAGTTATTTGCGGCAAACTTCGAACTTTTTCACCACTACGATCCGCATCACGATGAGATGGTAGTTTGTGTTTCATTCTCGCATATCATCAAAAGAGATCACTGAAAGTTGGCACGTATATGAATATCGAATTTGAAGTGCAATCACTAATGGCATCGTGTCGTCGCTGTTGGAAGGATTTTATGGGAATGAGATTCGAGAGAGCAAAAAGACAATGATTGGCGTGAAATGAGAAAGCGGCTCTCTAATTATCCTATCATCCGTTGTGCACAGCTATACCTTTTGAATGAAAATCGAGTTCTCTTGTCTCCGCCATTCTTCTAAACAACCGATGAGATTTTTGAGAGTATCAATCAACAAAGATGCTCATTTTTTTCCAGAAGAGTTTCTCGACGATCAATGATTGCAAGCGCTTCGATATCCTACAGTAAATTATTAAATAATCTTTCAGAATGAATAATTTCTTCGCATGACTAATGATGATGAATATGATGAGCGGAAAATGTACTAGTTACGAAAAGTTGCCAGAGAAAATGTATCCAATTTTATTACTTTATTACTTCGTTGTCTTGGAGTGAATTATTCCCATTGCACACTCACACCTCTAGAACTGAAATTTCGAGCGAAAAGAGGAGATTTAAATGAAAAATTCATAAGACCTCAGTGAAGGGGAAAAAACCCCGTAGAAATGGGAATTACTCTCAAAAAATAGCATCCCAGAGGATGAGGTTTGCAACGATTATAATTATAGGAATGCACTTTGTAACAACTACATCGAAACTTATCAATTATTTTGTTTTTTTCATTATATATGCTTAGAGAAGATTGAAAGCCTGTAAATTGAGGGGTGTACCGCCGGAGGAATATTGATTGTGAGAGAATATGAGAGCGGCTCTTCAAAGTCTATGAAGCGAACCGATCTATATGACACGAAATGTGAAGCCGACTGACGACAAAATTGCACGTATGACTGAACGTATGAAGACACCGATGAAACAAGATTTCACTTGAAAAGAATTTCCATGAGTGGCAGAGGATAAGGGTATTCAGCAGGGTTGCTGAGCTCACATTCAAGGGTTCTGGTCGCATCGTCAGCTAAGCCGACTCGGCCTAATTGCATGTGCTGAAGACGGTGTTTGATTGCGTTCATCGCTGCTTAGCAGGAACAGCAATGTTTGCCATTGCATAATTAACTTCGGTGCGCGTAAAATCGTGTTGGATTCACCTCGGTTGGATTTCCCACTTCTTTTTGCTCTTTCTTCCTCTTTGCATCATAGTAACCTTTCAAAATTCTTTATCGTGAGTTGCTGATACGATCATATTTTTATATAACTGACCTCGAGAAAGGCGCTTTATTCGACTAGTTGTGATGAATTTTTAATGCAAACCATATACTAATTCTTTATGCACATTGAAAATAAAAGCGAACTGAGTGTTTCTTGAGGCATGCATTATCACTAAATTAATAAATTATGTTGAGAAACGAAAAGAAAGAAAGAAAAAATGAAATATGAACAAAAGCAATATTGGCAAAGACTCGTCGAGTGAGTCGCTGTTTGAGATTCGATGAAAGTGATGCACAACAATTTCGAATATCGATGAAGTCAATGAGGCGTATGGAGATGCCTTGAAATTTCCATTTGAAATTCCTAATTGAATACTTTTACTATTTCAATGAGGAATACAAATATCGTTCTATTGTTTGAGATTGTTGAAATCCTCAAAGTAAAAATTATACTTGAAATAAACGCAAGTAATAAACAGAAGATGGTAAAATTAATAGAAATTACTTTTCGATGAGAGCAATTAAGGAAAAGTTTAACACATTAGACTTTATTCTTGAGACAAATATCCAACATTATTTGTTGCATCAAATATGTGTAATATAGTTTTTGTTAGTATAACAGCTACAATTTTGCAAGGTGATAACGTTTGAGAGACGGATTCACTTACGAGACTAACAATTCGTAAAGGTCTTAGATTGCTGTGCACAGCAACGATATTGATGGTCATACATTATGCAAGGGTCCGTGAAGTGATGTTGAATGAATGAAGACTTGAGCAGCTTTTACGGCGTCTGAGGTAAAGATTGTGCAGGTAGATCGGAAGGCCACAATGCAGGAAATTCGCTCGTAGATTGCTAAGAAAGCCTGCATCCGAAGCTAGCACTTCCGCCCTATTCATCAACATCGATTCTTACGCTTATAGCCTGACAGCTGCTTATTACTGATGTTTTCAGAGAATTCAAGTGCCAGTACAACTTGAGACACCACTATAGCACATCTTTCTCGTCAAAAAATTTCATTTGCGTTTAATGAGCGTTCAGACAATTTCAGCGAAGTTGAGTTTGCTCATCGAAAAAGCCATCCTTATTGACTAATTAACAAGATCAATTAAAATCGACTAAGCTGCTGGAAAATTTACTTTAGACGAGATTTCAGATGAATGCTTATGCATTTTGGAGACACGAAAATAAATGTACCTGCTGAGTAATATTGCGTGGCTAGAAATCTGAAAAATTAACGCCATACTCTTGAGAAGATCGTCGTATCATCAGAATCGTCTTCTGAAGCTGATAGAGAGCCTTATTCGTTACTAGTTATTTTTATCAAGAAAAGCGCTTAATAAAGATAATCACCAAGTAGAATCTCGAACGTCTCCTCATTGCCCATTAATTAATTATCAGCTTTTGAGAACTCTTATTCCTGAAGGCGAACATCGAAGCTATGTAGACGAACATCGAAGCTCATTGCAATGGAGAAACACCAAAGATGCGTCAGCACTTAGAATAATCATTAGAGCACAATAATTTCAAGTAATACTGCCGGAAACTTAGTGATTTTCGCTTTCAAAACTCAGCACGATGGAAAACTTTTGATCTAAAGACGAAAATGTATAGAAAAAATTCTGTTCTAACATGACGAATGGCAATATGGAATCCAACTGCTCAAGTCAACGGCTTTTTATGTAAACCACTGATAATAAACAATCGTTTTGTTTGCAGCACTCTTTTGCGCTGGCGCAGACTACCAAATTTGTAGGTCGCAGTCATGACAGAATAACTGGAAATTTTGAAATAAATAAAATTAGTGGAGGCAGTGAATTATTCTCCTGGTAGGAAATCCACATTTAAATAACGCCTATGTAATAGATGATATAGCACTGATCGTATGCATTCTACCTGAGTGTTGTAAAATGCTAAATAAGCAATCATCGAATTAAGTTTGTCACGCCAACCAGATTTGCATATTCAGGAAAATTCCATTAAACGATAGGCGACAATCAGCTCATTAGTAAAATAAGTTTGCATATATTATGTTGGTCGAGTAATCGGTTACTCCCTCAGTAGGGCACTATTTTTGACAGTTTCAGTAATTTTCAATGATAAAAGAGCTTCAAGTAGTTGAGGATATTTTCTAAAGAATCAGTTGAAGCAAAAATAATTCTGAAAAGAAAACGTTGCAGCTAATTTATAAAAAATACGGTTGTCAAAGATGAAACAATTCGCTACGAATAAGATGAAAATTCGTTGACGCAAAAGCGGAAAAGGTAACGGAAGTGAAAATCAACGATGCTTAATTAACTAGAGAGGAAATGCAGCAAAGAAAAAGATAGAAAAAAAGCCAGCGGAATTAATGTGCCAATAAACTTTCCGCGATACATCCCAACTTCCCTTGCATTCTATTTAGCAAACCAACGAATAACACCATTGTGCAGAGAAGGAATTCTGCTATTAAGTAGAAAACGAATATGAGTTACTAATGAATAATCAAATTTACAAACTATAGGTATTGATGCTTCGATTAATACTAAACCACTTAGTGAAGCGTGTATGACATTTTTTGCGAAATGTTCTACGCAAAATATTCTCTTTTATGCCAATCGAAAGAATGAAAAATTACAGGGACCAAATACATTTGGTACAAAATACATTAACACACTTCGGAACAACGGCACTCGTCCCCGTCGAGTTGAAGTCATCGATGAGCATAAATGCAAAAATACCTAGGTGTACCACATTCATACGCGCGATCCAACATAATGCATCGTTGAGCAGCAAATTTCGGAACGCATATAAAAATGGAATTTCGTGGGTTTGCAATGCAATCTTTGCAAAGAAAATATATAAATGCAAATATTTAAAGGCTCATATGCTATTAAATATGCTAGCACACCACCTTTTTTAGATTAAACTCCACTGTTTTCATTAATGCACCTTGAAATATCCCAATATTTCTTCTTCGGCCATTTTAGAAACATTTGCCCGATAAGTAAAAGAAAAATAACTGTACTTTTTATTCCGTTATTCAAAACCATACTAAAGCAGAGGTGTTTAAGCAGTCAGAAAAATGCAAATAGTATCGTTGTTTGTGATTAAATTTCCATGAGCTCAATAGCAATGACAACACACCGCAGCGAAGATAGCTTTCTCTATGTAAATGCCACTAATGTTATTGAGGTTGACACCGTTGCGGATCTTCCAGCAATCGTGGAATTATCTTACATGATTTTCCTAAATCTTGATACAAAGTAGCTTCACGCGAGATATTTGGAAGGCATGTAGTCGCGAACTGTTTTTCGTTCTTTGAGACAGATTTTGGTCGGCGCAAATGATGAGTGATATATAGATTCGAAGGGCCCGAAAAAAACTGCAACAAGTCATCTTGATAAGGAAACTTTTCGATCATTGCTTTTTTCAATACTAGCATAGTTCGTTGAAAGGTGTAAAGTTTGTAAGTACAGTGGCAGACTAAGTAGAAGTTTAGAGGCTCGCTGCCAGTATTCATAAATACATATCGAAGGTGGATCAATCAAAATGGGTGGAAATTTTTCATAACCATGAACTTTCATAACCATATGTAAGTTTATAGGGGATGGTTAATTGGCAAACATTGTATTAGTTGGTTAAGGAGTTTCCTTCAGGAATGAAGACATAATCATGCAGAAATCACTAAACACCAGACATGAACTCGAGAGATTCAGTGTTGCAGGAAATATTGTCATACCATATAGTTACATCAGAACTTGTACCAATGGGCTGATATGAGGAACCAATGCACATTGAAATCAATGATTTTTGTCTATAAATAGAAGACGGATGAAAAGATGGATGAGTGATACAAGCACCCACAACAGAGCACTTGGCCCATAAAGGGATCTTCGTGACTGCTCGGATAGGAGGCGTGGCAAAGTGCGCGAAATGATGTGACGCAATTGGCTATGTATAGACCGGTTCACTACGATTCATGTGACTTTTTGACTGTGGAATGTACAAACTTATAATACTATGGGAAATTCGAACATGTTATCGGGATGAGATTTTATAAAGAAGCGAACAACCGCACAAGATGAACGTAAAGGTGAGGTTAATTGCACGGAATAATGGTCAATTTCAGAGAAGTTTGGTGGCTCATCTGCGACGAAGGCCGCAAAGCACACGCGAAATTATGAATGATACATGAAGTAATTTAGCGAACTTTCTACCAGCTCGGATTTCTTTTGCAACTTTTATCGCCTATTTTTGTCTTTCGGTGCTTCTTCGCATGATATTAGCACTACAAACAGCTGCATCTGTTTGTGGTGCTGTATTCAATTTCTACCGTAAATTCAATATATTTTTCTAACCTGCAGTTTATATCGATAATTGAATAATAAAATCGTGGACAGTATTTAGTTGAACTTGCACGATTGAAGCAGCTACTTTAATTGCGGTAATAGGAAATGATATATGACTAAGCTGTAAAACATAAAAGTGCAATTTTTGCTAAGATACTGTAAAATTACGAAGTTAGTTGAAGAAGAAAATGGAAGGTAATTGGGGAAAATAAATTGGGATGAGAGCACTAAAAGGTTTCTACGTGAAAAAAATCGAAGCAAAAACTGCAATAGCTGAACGGGTGTGGAAAACTCAGAATTAAAGCCAAAATAATGGTACTTGTAAGTTTCGCCAAATGCAGTCTGACCGTTGCCCGCTGACATGAGCGCTTGAGGTATGCGCACACCACCATCACAATGACAGGATTTTCATACACACCGATAGGCCCGATTACATCAGTGATTCTTGTGAAGTTGTAACGTGTTATGCTCTACTTTAGAGAGTATGGAGCCTTATGGAAAGAGGAAGAGAGATTTGCACAAGAAAATGAATGCTTTGAAATACTACGCTTGGACAGCAAAATTTTCTACTTGCACCATAAATAGTTGTCCATAACGTTTTCCTCTTCCTGTAATTACTCCTTCTCCTGTAGTGGGCTTGATGCCATATGCTGCTTATAGACGATTACTGCCATCTTCCATCAGTTATCTTTCATCTCCTTATAAATCGAAAACATATTTTTCACTTTGTTCAGCTTTTTACTTCCATTCTGAAGAAATCATGCATATCGTTGGGAAATGTTGGAAAATCGGAAAATGAGAATGATGCCGTAGATGATAAAACGATGTTATAAATAATTTTTAGGCAGTTTCAAGCCATTTTACTGGTAGCATACACATCGCATACTGTTAGCAGTTATGAACGTACCGTTGTAAAAATCAAAAATGAGGTCCTAAACCGGGCGAATAAAACCGGCGCAGAATAGCTCAGTAGAAGTCATCATAGACAGAGCTTGTAATATTCTTCATAAACGCCAAGCTTTTGCAAATGAAAACAAATGAATAGACGAGCAAATATGTAAAGAAACGTATGAGTATATCATTGCTTAGACTGTTCTCAAAATAGGCACTGCTTGTTATTCTTCTAAATAGATATGGAAATCGATGCTCAGTGGAAGGGTATTAGCACTATTAAGCCCACTTTTCTGAAAGATCCTGTAAAAAATTCGATGAACTTTCTCGACGTTACGTGTCCGACGCAATTGCGCCAGTTTGTGACAGATGTCACGTTTGTATCATAACTAGCGACATGTTATTTCAACATATGAATGTGTGATGCACAAGTTCATATGGACATATAACAACAGAGGAGATCGTTTTGAGTTAAAGGAAGTTATGATTGCTGCAATGGTGATTGGCAATGTTTCGAAATTGAATTCTCCACCAATTAAACTCATCATGGTCAATGATCTCAGTGCCTTTTACTTGAAGACAGTTAAAAAGAGAAAAACGTTAAGACTTGAAGCAATCTTTGGTGTCAGCAGTTGAGATTGGTGAAATTAAGCCGATTTTATACGAAAGAAGTTCTGTTCACAAATGGTTTTCAAAGTTAATTGTGACAGCAATGTTAAATATAATTGCGGAACAAATATGCTCGTGTTTCTAATTTCAGCAAGTGTGCTCACTCAATATGCTCAAACAACCTCCCTCCGTACGTGCGCTAAATACATCACCAAACCTTATTGTTGCATAGCTGATGTTCATAATGAAATAGGCTGTGAACAATCTAAAACCGGGCTATCTGCTTGAGATAAATTCACCGTGGTAGATACCACAGTGCCATTTCAGCTTAAATTTAATGGCGCTGTGGTGTCTAATACGTCAAGCCCAGCAGGTTTTTAAATATGGTCAATTACATGAAACAAAGTCATTAACAAAGACTTTGCAGATGTTAGCATATTCCAGCAAATAGACAATCGACTTTCGATTCAGTAACGTCACTTTTTTATAGCTCAACACGTGCTTACAAGCAGCAATGTTCTCAGGACGTAGCAAGTATGGGACTGTCGATAAGGTGCCTCGATATTACGTACCCCTAAATTTTGACCTCAACCTGAGAGCTGAAATTTCTAAGTACATCAACATCAACACAGTTTAGATCGTCGAGATAGGTCTAGACATTGACAGCCGTGGAGGCGGATGTCTGTTGACTTCGATGGGCGCCAGTTTTCAATGCTGTGATGAGTGCTTTTTCTTTATCTTTGATGGATTCTTTGAAAGTAACCGACTTATGAATTCGGTGAATTGTTTACTGTTTCACAGGGGATTAAAGTGAGTTTTTGTTACTTTGGAAGAAGTTCTACAGTGATATCTCAAATTAGATGCAAGCGAAACTAGCCATTGCGCCTTCACTCGATCGTGCTCTATCCTTTTTTTATCGTTATGCAAACTTTTGCAGAAATTGTACCCCATCTGTTAGCGTTTCTAAACCGCTCTATTTTCTGCAGTTGACGTCTAGTTGGGAATCGATTTTAGCGGGATTTGACATCAGCAGCTGCTCTGCCGCCGACCATGTGGACGATTGTATTCCCTCCGATGCAACTTGACCACTTCAGCGTCCAACTGCTGTCAAGTAGTTGGACGCTTCTTCCGACGTTACACTAGATGCTTCTTCCGACGCACGTTACATCTTGCTGCAATGCTCACGGCATCGTCGGATTGACTCATCTGCGAAGCCTCGAATTTGTTACATGGTCATACACCAATATTTTCAACGTTCTTTGTTTCATTCCTCATTACCGTAAGGCCAGCTCTTCTTCCACGGCTTCCTTAAGAACTTCAATTACGTTTTGACATGTGCCGAATATTTAGGGGAAATTTCAGCGCTGATGAACAAAATCTGACAGCAATATGTAGAAGGCGCATTTTCCACATGTAATCTATGCTCACTGTTTCATTTTGTGCGAAATATGAGAGAAGAACTTCAATCACGTGGCAAAGGAATACTAAATTAGAGGAAATTTCACACACTAGTTAATAATGCATGAAAAATGGAGCATTACAATCGTGAAATGTCTCCAAAGCAATTCTTTCTTTGTCGATAGTGAACCTCTTCATATAAGAATTTATAAACTGACGACGTTAGAAGAGATGAACAATAAGCAAAAGATCACAAAATTACGGCAGTTACGAAATGGTTGGATATAGGAAATCGCTATGCGTTCGGTCTCAATAATGCTTTTTTTCCGTTCACTTCAAAGAGCTTTTGCAAACAGAACTGTTCAGTAAAGAACGTTGATACTCGCTTCAAAAACGTCCAGCCAATCAATGCCTGGAATCACCATGGCACGATCCTGACAAGTTGTTTGCTCACTCACAAGTATGCAGTAATTGTATTGCATACGCAAACCTCTTATCATGTAAACAGTAGTGAATGAAGCGGTTTTTCACGCAGTTTCTCCATCTAATGCAATTCCTTTCTTTCGACTACGGCAATCACCTTTCCTTTGCAGAGTTGTTCCAAAATTATGCATAAGACAATAGCTTTTCATTTGCGGAAATGATTGATGTTGCTCTAATTCATGCATGCATGCTTATCTTCTTATAGAATGACGTTAGAAAGGTGAGAGTAACAATGAACAGATGCGATCGGCTAGTTGGAATATGCCACTAAACTTCAGTAAAGCAGTTTTTATACCCACATTTATGGTACAAACGTTTCTTGATAATTGTCGGATGCTCTCATTTTTTCGAATACTGGGAAATGTGAATTGCTTCATAATAAACTTCATCATAATAGCCTTCAGGAACGACCAGCGCAGAAAAACTCTCGAAATGGACATTTATAAAAAGAAGTCAACCAATTTTCGCAAAGTTCATATCCTCCCAGCCTGAAAAGAGCTCTTTTCCGGCTGAGAGGATTTGAACTGCATCGCACTAATGACTCCTAACGGTGCTATCACTCCTAACGGTTTATTGAAATCGATGAATTTCTACAGATAGCGATGTCTATCAAATGACAAAACATGCGTAATGATGCATTCTTTTTTCGCTCATATAAATCCGCAATAGAAGATTAGTTACTACAACCTACTGGCAGCTAAAATGTAAACAATACCTGCAAATTTTCAGAAACCGTCAAATACTCATAACTCTCTCAATTTTTGAGTGAACTGGAGCTGGAAAGCTAAAAGCAATGAATGAGCTAATCAGCTAGAAATGAGCTGGAAAGCTAATCAATGAATGAACTGGAAAGCTAAAAGCATGTGACAGACAACACCAATAAATTTCACAGCTTTATATGTGGTGATTTTTTAGATTTGAAACAACCTGGTACACAAATAGATACACACACAGGCTATCAAAAAACGTGGCCTCAGTACATTATGAATTGCTCATGCGATCTCGGAAGATTTACAAACGCTTAACGCGAGCATTGAAACCCACAGAAACCAAAATGATCTGAATTGGCATGTTTCGTTCATGGGAAGAAAAGTGTCATAGTTTAGGCTAGTAATAAACCACTATGTAATGAAATAAACAAAACAATATATGCGAATTAATTTGATCAGATATAGTGCACAAATCTGATTAAAAACATTGTTTTTATTGTCAACCGATCGCTGGGAAATTTAGCCCGATTTTATGCAAAATGTAAGTATACTTTTTGACATTTAAGTGCGTATAATCTGACGCTGATGAGCACAAAAGCTATATCAATGGTCAACTTTGCAATTTCAGAGGAATAGCAGGACGTTATCATTTTAAATCAGTCTGCAGTCCACGTATTCATAGGTCACGTCAATAAAATTTTGTAGCTCAAGTTTGAGTGTGTCCGAAGCTGAAATATTTGGACAGAGAAAGTACAGGCACATGAACACACTTATACGATTTCACCTTAATCAGTTTTACAAAAAAACGAAAATTTCCAAAGGTGGCTAGGACGTAAAATGGGATGCGAGCAATACCAAATGAATTGACGCATCAAATATCATGCATACAAGAGAAAGAAAAACAAAATCGTAGCCTTCAATGTCAGTATGAAATAGTGAGCTATCAGAAATCGCTTTCACTGATGATGTAAGAGTGACTTTCGGCAGCTGAAACTTGAAATGTTGACAATTCCACATTAGCGTTGAATGAGCTAAGTACTCCACTGCCGAGTGGGACGATAAGTGGTTTAACGCCTCCCTGAGAGAGAGAGTGAATTATTATATATGCAGAATACTAAAACATGTTAAACGTTCTATTTCCGCTGAAGATTATTAGCGCGCACAGAAAGAAGAGTGTGACCACTGCTTGCATACTTTTTAACGATCGCTCTTCTTGTCGAATGGGAGCGAATAAATGGTCATCGGTCAACGGTCATCACAACTCAACAGAATGCGTTATATTAGATGCTACGATTCGTCATTAGCTGCAATTAGTGCAAATTTTATGTGAGAATCAGCTGTGATCATATTAGCTAATGTGCCGCAATATGAATGGATTAATCTTCACTTTAATATTCAAAGGAACGATATTTTGAAGTAAATAAACCGAAGAAAGCTAAGCTTCTTTCTTAAAGATGTAATTAACTCATATTGGATAAATAAATTATGTCTTCTATATTGGTAAAAACTTTGGAGAATATGTAGCGCTCCCATTATTATTTTTTTTTTTACCTAAACATTTCAAAGACGTGATCTTTTCGACCTTTTATAGGCAAATATAGAGTGTATTTTCCGCAGGATCTATTCGTTTCTATCCACTAGGTACACAGAATATTATAGGGGGGCTTATGCAGTAACAAGCTCACACTGCTTTATGCTATCTGTAAAGCAATGCCTCCTAATTGATGCTTAAGGGATGAAATTTTATGATTAAGAAAGAAAAACAAAGAGTGAATTCTCAAATGTGAAAGAAACTAGTTTCCCCACAGAAGTATCAACGATGAATTAGTAAAGGTGCTGACTTATTTCTAAAAACTTGGTACTATTTCTCATGCAACGTATAAATCGACCGCATACGAAAAAGAGGGCCTCTTTCAGGCGCTTTTGCGAATAATGATATCGAAACACCTGTAAAATGGGTAGGTACAATGTAAAAAACCCTCTCGAACACAAAGATGGCATCAAGAAAATATGCAGTTCCATTTCCGGTGATTCAACATGGATCACTACTGAACTGATTCAGTCGGTCCTCCAGTTCCCTCGCTAACTTAGCAATTTTCCGTGAAAGTGGGTGTGGTACCCAGCACAAACCAATCGACTGATTTCGCCTGTTTATGGAACGCCTGTTTGTGGAACGCCTGTTTGTGAGTGCGATTTTGCAAATTCAACTTACATTCATCTCACTCGACTGTTCTTAACTGTCATTTCACTTAAGTTTATAAAGTCAGTGGTGTTCATGCAACGCTAGCCGACTAAATTATCTAGGGAGGAAATAAATCTCCGTTTTTTGTAAGATGCCAAGGAGGCGAAATCTGGCATAGTTGTTCACCGCATTTTTACTGTTTCAGCTAGCTTATCGCAAATGAATATAGCACAGTGCACTGGGCTGGGAAATGCTTAAGGCAACAATTATTTATTGTTCATTGCGTTTGGATTACCAGCAGTTTAAACACTTCATTTCTTATTCGTTTACACAGGCACCTTAGCTTCTTATTGTTTGTTTCATGGAGCTGCAAGTTACCTCTCTCTCCCTTCGCAAGGTAATCCCCATTTCCTCGCCGGTCTTTCTTGACCACTTTCGCCGTTCACTTACCATTTGACGAAGTAGAGCAGAATTTCGAAGTTGTTTAGATTCTTTGTCCATCGAAATTATTCTACTCTGCCAAGGAACATGGATTGGCTGGGACATAAACTGGAGTGGAAAAATGGAATAATTCTTGTCGTTTTGTCCAGCGAGCCAACTGAAGAGGGTCGACCGTGATCGATTGATCGAACAATAACGGTTGCCGTTTGCCGAATATTCCTCAAATATGCGTAGACGAATATTTAGGTGAATGAGGCTAATCTCCTAATAAACCGGCTGAGGGTACACCTACTGTGTTTCAATCCTATCTGTGCAAAAAAAGAAATCAAATAGTGTAGAATAGGATAATGAACAAACTGCTAAGGATTCCCAATCTGCCTGCTTCTGATAGGTCTTATTCATTATTATCCATATGAATAAATTTACGCTAGCTGAAATTTGTCTATCTTATGTTGACTGCAAAAAGCAGTTTCACTTCACCAAATACCGTTGAAAATTGTAGTGATAAGAAACCGTCAAAAACTTGCCCATTCGGGAAAATTAGAAGAAGTTATATCAGCGCTCAGTTTTCACTTTTTATAGATAGATTTTAATGCCGCCGATTCGTTTCCAAATGGAAAGAATGGATGTAAACTAAAAAATCATTCTCACAAAAGTAACTTAGGTGCAATTTCAGATCGGTCGGAATGATGAATTTCCTCTAAGTCGGTCAACCATTTGCCGAAGGAGAAAACAGCAGTGTTGTCGATCGCATTGCAATTATGACCACAATTTGAGAACGAAGGCAGGAATACTCATCTCTACATAAGACCAAAGAAATACAAGCTCGCAGAATTGTCTCAGTAAAATTCATTTTGCAAATAATGAGAGAAAAACGAAGGAGTTCAACAAGCAATTCAAGGATAGAAAGTCTGTCGAACTGCTTTTGTATCCGTCCCAATTCATATTATTCCTCACTTTAAAGAGGGACGCCATGGAATGTAAATTCAGATGTAAGCTATAACTTGCATAAAGTGATTGTTTCGATGGAAAGAAGTGTATGCCAAGTTGGACTTGTGTTCAAAAATTTTGTGTAAAAGATTTTGTTTAGCAGCGCGATTAATGGTGAATCGTCTTCCATGAGACAAACGTCTATTTTTAAAGAGAAATGAGTGAGCGTCGCAGCGAACGTGTCAGATGTGCACTTTCAGCTCAACGAACTCATTATAGCAATATGCAGAAAAAAGCACTGAAACAATGCCATCACTATGGTTCTAAAGTTTTCGATTCGCTGCAAAATGCGTCGAGCGGAAAATTTGCATCCTTCTCAAATGGAAGCTCGAAATGGAAATTCTGACTTGCACATTTCACGGCGCCTTATTTTACATATTTTAATCCCAGTTGATAGGAACAACATGAAATTCTGGAAAGTCACTAGTTTAGATCACATCCACCAGTCTTCTCACCGTTCCAACGCCTCCAAATATGATAACAATGGAATTAATACACGCCAAATTGCGCTCGACGACTCTATTCCGCGATGCTTTTTTAATAAAAATTTGTAGGAACCATATGAGAGCGAAGTTTTTCGCATCTGAAACGTTGCTGATGCTACGAGGAACTGAATTCACTAAGACAGCGATGGATTTTGTATTGATTTGACAACTCAAAATTTGAAAGTGAACTGCGAATTTTGCAAGTGAACCGTTCGGCTATGGAGAACATCTTTCTGGAGTTTGAAAAGGAAATCGACTCCACTTCGTCAGCTCATCGAAATGCCTGTAAGTGCGATTAGGTGTGATGAATGTTGAGATAGACGGAGGGAGTAGTTGCATGCGACATTCGACCTTGCGGTCGCAATTGTTTGCTTGTGACGATCGAAACGACAATACGATCGTACAATTTGCACACTTCTTTAACTGCACTTGGGAACACTCCTCGAACAATGACAATTACCCTCCGTGGCAACCTTCGCCCACTTTTTCAACAACCGCTCCATTTTCCCATACTAATGCGGCGATCGACAATTTTGCTCAACATAGCGATTAACCGGCGCTATTTTTCGTTGAAAATCCCATCTCCACTAAGCAGTTTAATCCAGAGGCCGGGGATCTTCATTTCTGCATTAATACAGAACAGTGAAAAGTACCCTCTACATCAAACGCGAGGGAACAGATGGTAGCCACTGAAATGCGTCGCTACGAATTCTTTAGCATTAAAGATACTGCTTGTATGATATCAGAATCAGATTTAGCAGAAAGTGCTTCTATATTCCTCGCTGACGACACATTTGCATCACAGTACGTTCAACGGAGTTGCAAGGCAGTTCGCGAAGAGATCAATGTTCAAACAGATGCTGTGAGGTCTTATTCGGATGTTTCGTTTGCATATTTGTTAGGCGACAAAATTTTTTGCCTCGTCTGAATATTAGTTGGACGTGTGGCGCGATTAGGCGTTTTTTCTATTCCTTCTTCTTTTTTTGTGGAATATTTCCCAAGAAAATGCTCGTTTAAATGTGTCCTCATCTTGGTTTCCTCCTCAAGTTTTGCAAATCTCATACCACACTTTATTTTCGATGAGCACAACACTGTCTCACCATATATATCGATGACTGAAGTACATAATTTATCATTCATTGCGCTCTGCTACAATTTTTCATTTTAAAAGCCATTATGGTAATACTATAGCTGTGTAATACTACAGCTATCTATGTATAAATGCTGATCCTAACATAGCAGCCGTTAAAATTTTGCACTGATCCATCAGATTTTTGAAAAAGGCATAAGCACTTAAAGATGCCGATGAATGTGCCTTTATTTTACCAGATATGGATTTTCTTTGAGCATGGATGGAGTCACACATGATGAATTTTCTGTAGGAATTCTTTACGGATGGTCGAACCAATTATATCAAAGAGGCATCATTCCGCAAATTGCTTGTCGATTACTGCCTATATCATGTTGTATAATTATGAAGTCACGGGGGCAGCGAAAGCGCATGCCGTTGCATAACCTTTTCAAAACTTCAAGTTGTTGTAGGCTTTTGCAAAATTTGCTGTGTAAAAGAGCATCATAGTAGCGTCGAGTAGTTGTGCTCATGTGCGTCTGTGTACACATTCGTGTGCAAGCCTGCCCCTCTTGTAGTTTCAGTTTGAGAATATTTGAGGCTAGAGTTCAGGAGCCGGGTAAATGTAATGCACAGTACAACAGTCTACATTATGTTTTATTTTGATTTGTCAACTCTAAAGCATATCGACGAAGTGCTCACTCACGTAAGTGGAAAGCAAGAAATGATATTGGTTGGCTCCTCTGCCACGACTGCATACTCCCTGTTCGTGCTGCTCGATAGAAGCAGTCAAACACCAATTACTGTCACTCTTCTAGTATTGAGTTGTAATGTTACGATTCTCGAGACTCCTGATAAGGTTCATCTCATTTATTTCCTGCATCGAACGCAGCAAAAGCTCGCAGTTTTATGCGTTTTGCTTGCGAAATGCACTTTTTTTGCTTTTTGTGGCAAAAAATCTCAGTTTGTCTTAGAATCA
The DNA here is from genome assembly GCA_037576465.1 of Parascaris univalens. NCBI lineage: Eukaryota > Metazoa > Nematoda > Chromadorea > Rhabditida > Ascarididae > Parascaris > Parascaris univalens. Next base: position 164,437,874 of record CM075173.1, read on the forward strand.
AACAAACAGTGTTTATTTGCAAATGCTCACTGGCATGAAACTGCTTACTTGTATAAAAGTAAGGATGACTTTTTAATGTGAGAAATTCACTCTTTGGTGAAGACGTGTTCATGAGTGAAAACCAGCTATGGGTGTGCTGAATTCGCCATTACACTGCTAGGAACTTGAAATGCCATGATGCTGGCAAATGAACACCTCACCATCTCTCCTAAACTACAGTATTCTATCTTTCGCAGTCGCGTGATTGATCTCCTGTTAAAACATTACTATCCATGGTCTAGCCTTTTACCTTAAGAAAACTTACCCACGTCAACTGCTCATATTGAAATGCCTCTATATAAGTTCCTCCTTCCTGTGAAGCACAAGAAGCAGTTCAAAAAAACATTCCCACCTGGCGAATGTGCGAAAACTTGCGGTAGCAATTTGGCCTTTTGACAAATGCGTGCAAATCTGTGCGAAAATGCAACAAATTTGACGAGTATAGATGGCATATCCTGGCATCCTCTTCGTTCGAAATGTATCAGCTACCAAATGAATTAATTTCTGTTTTCACGTGAGAGTGGACTGCAAAACAGTATCATGAAATCATTGCGAAACACTGCTGCTCGGACCGCTTCTTCTTGAATGAGGGTTCTAGCTTCAAGTCATCGTTGCTGGTGGTATATGGACGCTTTTCGTTCCTTAACTCACACATGTAAACAGTCACAGGATAATAATGACTGATGTGGTGGAATGCAGGACGTTAGAAAGGAAAGTGACCTAAGAGAAGTTCTACATGGACTGATAGGTAATATGAGCTTTTATGGACAGGGAAGTCTTGAAAAAGTTTTCTTCCAAGACCGAAAAACTTTACTGCGAAAGCACTGTACACTTCAAAGCACCTTCTTTTTTACTCAAAAACAAGTGCATCAAGTTATGACTTATAGCTGAAACATAAAACCTGGTTCATCGGTATTTACAGTTTTTGTACTGATGCGATTTCATCAAAATTGAGGCGCTTTTTGAATGAACTTGTGCGTAACTGAAACATCTTTCCTTAGGCTCACTTAAGCGTCGAGTGTTATGCGCTAATATGACGGTGCTTATAGTATTGTTCTTATGATTTCAGGTTGGTATTTGCCCTCAATGCCATGAGCAGTTCACCTTACTGACATGAGTGAAGCGCGTCCAATTCAGTAGCATTTCTGATGTTCTTCAGCCACTATTGGTTTTGCTGCTTTGAAAAGATATTCGATTTGCTGAGATTCCAACAACATTAAAAGAAGGCTGGTGTGGACGATTTTTTCTGATTTCAGAATTTATCTAACTGCTATGTCGTTTTCATGAGTTAGCTTAGGTTTTACGATAGTTCGTTGTGCAATGCAGCTAAGCAGATGCCGTGAAAGACGTGGAGGAATTATAGTGCAATAGGTGGAACTCCCACTTTAGAGAGCTCTGCATTTCGCTGGCAACCTCATACTAGTTGTACTTTCCACCTTTCATCATATTCGCGTTAGAAAGGTGTGATTTACGAATATTGCACACCATCCGCATCTCTCTTTGTTTTCATTTGTGCAAACGGCATGTGTGAACACAAAAGTGGGATTCCAGAATACCCGTCACATCATTCCAGAATCCAACCCTGTCCCTTACCAGTCAGTTTTTAAAATATCGCTGGAAGCCACATCCGACCAAGCATGTCACCTTCCTTAACCAAGTACTCTTTCAAACATACGCGAACAATTGCCGAATCAAACGAATTTCCATTTGACGCAGTGGTGCGTCAAAGATGAAATATTTCAGTTGCTAATTCGTTGCATTTTGCCCTAAACAACGATGAAGCAGCATTATCAATATAAGAGCAGTCTCATAATGAAATCAAGCATTTTTCAACTCTGAAGCCCGAAAGTACGCCTCCCTCGTCTCTCGTTGCCTTCGTCTTCGCAAGAGATTCATCATGTGAACAGCCGCGAACATTTTTGCGGGGGATGCACCTGTGAGCTGGTTATGGAGACCGTCTTCCGTGAATCACTAAAAACTCAAAAGTTTTCAAGCTGTGGGTCTTTTCTGCCAATAAACCTCGTCCTCCTTCTATTTGAGGATGGAAGAATCTGGGAAACCTTGAGTAAAATAACCTCTGAAGAGAAAAATCCTTTGAGCACTGCAGTCAATCACGTTTCATGATTCACATCGCTTTCAGTAATACTGTGTAGCAGGCATGCATAATTACTTGATATGATCTAACCCTCCCTCCACGACTGGAAGAAGGGCTAAGATCACCCACCACCTTTAGAAGGCATGGGCCGCTTTATTTGGAGGCCCTATAACTCTAAGCGCTTCCATTGAAAGCGGATGGCTCCATCTGGCAAAACGAGCTTCGAAAACAGATCGGAAAACAGAAAGCAGTTGTGAGTGTGCAACTGCTTGCATAACTATCGTTGATGTGAAGCTAGAGCAAGCAAGTCAGCAGCTGTTTACCGTATTTTTCTTCATCACCTCCGCATTGATATTTTCTGTGGACTTTATATCTTCTTCGTCCGCTAACCGAGAATAATTCGTTATGCCGCTAGTTGACGTTTTCCCACACTCTTGAATGCTAAAGGCGGTTTGTCCAGGTTGTATTTTAGGTTAGTTGATGAATATCGAAAGCCCGTCCCACTTTCGTTCCTTCTAAGGTAACTAAGCGTAAAACTGCTACAGTATTCGTTCTAACCTTAATAACCGAGCTATGAGGCTGAGACTTATTATACTAATCATCAGAAATTTTGTGCGTCCTTTAAAAAAGAAAAACGGCAAATGAATGCGATACATCATTATGTGCTTCTCATCGGGCCAAATGAAATTGAGCCCATGGAGGAATGGCATTGCGTGCGGTAATATTTTAAGTTGATTGGAAAGCTATCACCCGCCAAGTTGCCCTTAAATTGTAATCATTCATTAGCACGTCACCATTTGATCTAGCTACAGTGGTCTCAATCTTAATGCCTGTGATTCCGTCGGACTGTGAGTAATCAAAATGGTGCGGCTGAAATTTTCCGAGCAAAATGCAGCTACAGTCAGCGCGCAACATCAGCGACATTCGACGTTGGCAAAGCTATCGCAAGTAAAAAGTATGAGTAAGGATTGAGAATTCCATAGGCGAGAAAGACTAGGCAGGATTAATTTCATCTAATTGAGTTCCAATAAAATAGGGTAGGATTAGAATCGGCCGTAAGCGAAAGCTGATTATATCGAACACATCCAATAATGCTACAAATAGTGGGATGTCGTCCAAGTGAACGTGAACTATACACCATATATTGCACCGAGTACTGCTTGAGTTTCAGAATTCATACAGCATAAGAAGTACTGTTTGGACATGCGCATAACCCTTACGAAAGATATAATCTTTTCGAGAATCTACAGGTAGAGTGATGCGCAATATGATCTCTTCTATAGCCGACTGAACAGCTGGAACTGTGATCTATGATAGAGAAAAGTGTACTTTGTGTTTTTTGGTTGAGTGTACTTTTGACGTGGAAGATAACCGCTTGAGTAATCTGTCTTATCGGGACGCAATGGTTACAAAAATTGCTGGAATTGATCGCAACTCCATGAGAGTATAAGAAATGTAAGAGGATATGAGAGGATAGTCAACGTAAGGCAAATAAAGATATGATGTGAATAATTGCATAGCAAATAGCTGACATAATGTGAAGAAACTAGAAAGAGATTTAGAAGAATAACCATTACCGGATTCTATAAACTGTAAATTGTTAATGATATGTCATGGATTCTATAAACTTACATATTCATAAAGTAATAGCTACTGAAAACTACTGCAATGAGTGAACATAGTATCGTCCATTCATTCGTCGTTAACCTATCGCCAACTTCCCTCAACCTTACACTCGTATCATTTTCTTTTCATTTTATCGATATGAGTGCATCTCTGGCAATAGTCTATGCAAATATTATTAACTTGCGGTTAAAATGAATAAATTAATTTTACATCATTTAATCTCTGCAATCTGTTGTTAAACTACTTTCCCAACAGCGTATAACGTGTATAACGCATACGAGAAGGAATTATTGATGCAGCGAATTCTCTTAAGCTTGCAACCTCAACGACACTTTCTGAAAGTTTGCGATATAAACAATCAAAATGCGTTGCACTCTATTTTATTGTGTCCACAAAGTCGAGCTGTCAAATTAATATCGTTAATAACTCTTCACATTTCAGTTGACCAATTACGCTTTCCGATATTATGGGCGAAAATAGAGAATTAGTGATTATATCGTTGAATGGATCACATTGCCTTATTCTTGCTTGTTTTGGAAAGTCTTTTTGGGGTATCAATCACGTTAGCTTATCGAGTGGTTTTTTTCTTGTTATAATCTTACGGAAACTTCATATGCTAAATAAGCAATCGATAACACGCACCACGAGCTGAGTGCTCAGTTCATCTGTTATTTTAGGTCCATAAGGGAGAAAATTCAGTAACAGTGTGGACTTTTGTCGAATTTAACGAGCAATTATCCTTTTTTAAGGCGCCTTCATTTCCTGTGTCATTTACTTTTCCAACCGATGCAATCGGATGGCTCAAAATTCAATACCTCATAGTTATGGGTTGATGTTTTGCTGATAACAGAGATGACCGTAGTGAAGGCTGGATGTTTAGCACTGAAGACTGTTCTTAAAAATGCTGATATCTTTTGATACGTTGTATGGGACCCTTAATTAATTTAGCAGTAACTTACGTGGAAAGCCTTCCTGTATTTTGAACTTTAATAGAGGCTCCAGGCTGGTTAACATTGGGAAGTTTTACCGAGTGGAATACTTTAAAAACAATATATGGAGATGCTCATAACAATAGTAATTGTACTTTTATTTCATCCACATTCCAAAAAGTGGCACTGCTATCGTTAGGCCGCTCAAATACGAGGGAGAAGTTTCACATTTGATCAATATTTTATCCTAGTTCCGCCGAGGGTCTGCACTAGGCACCAATATGAACTGGTCTCTTTCCGATTGATGCGCAAATTTACTTGGATGCACGAATGTATCAGATGTACTCGAGAAGCAAGTGCCCGAGCTTCTGATATTGAACATACCCGTATCACGGAATATCGACCGCTTGTCGTAGACCGTGAGCAACGCATATGGGTGCAAACGCAACATAATGGGAAGCATATTCAGCATTTAGTATGATGCGAGAGAAATATAAAAATTAGCATATTTAGATGGTCGATACCGTGTTGGGTTTTCGGTAATGAGAGAACATAATATAGGAAATAGAGAAGATCACCCAGCAAGTATCTTACTGGAGAGCCGAATAGACGTAGCTGGATCGAAATATATGCTACATAACTTTTTCTTATGAGTTTGCTCCTTTCTATTCCTACAGAAAAGTATGCCAAATGTGATAGGTTAACGTATGCAGAGTTTGCTTAATTATGGACGTTCGACTCCTTGATACGTTGAGGTCATAAATTAACCAATCTGTGTTGGAAGAGTTAAGAGTATGCTATTCATGATCACAGATAGCTCTTTTATTTGCGCATTAATGTGCAATAATTACCAAATAATATGTGAGAGAACAATGGGCGCCTCATTTTTGATTAAAGCATTGAGAATATAGAAAGAAAATTGAATGAAACTTTGTCAAAATAAAAGATATTCGCTAATATCGGTTGAGAATTTGCTTTTTCGATTCAAAAGCTCTCAACCGATTGTGAAGAGATTTTTCCACTGTATTGCAGATTCTCTGATATTCAGCTGATGATTTTCAAAGGTGCTATTATGATGACGACAATCAAAACATCCATTTTTATTCAATTTTCAATGCACATCAGTAGTTCAACCGAGTTTAGTATCGGAAATTTCAATTGGACATAGATGAGATCATATAAAGTGATTGAAGAGTTGAATAAATACGCCGACATTAGTGACCAACGTGGCAAATAGGGGCTCAATTCGATCACGTCAATAAAAATATGGATTGCTAGAGCCAATAAATCGAATACTAGGCTCCAGCCTTGTCCACTTCTTAGTGCGTGTCAACTCGAATGGATGAAATCCAACATCCTCGATCGTAAGCAAAGGGTATCGCTCGAACGCGGTCACAGGAACGGCTCGACTTGGAGAACCAGCGAAAAGAACTATAAACAAGGGTTGCTTCATTACGGATAACCAGCGACTGCTTGGTTATGGATATTAAAAGCTGGTCCATAAGCCGGAGTTTCAAGGCATCAAGGCTCTATCAATCTTAACTGGTTGAACAAATCCAACAGATTAGTAGCACCTAAGCCGAGAATTCGGTGTTCATATGTGTTTTATCTATGACCGAAACAATTTCTGTTAGCGTAATAGTAAAGGCAGTCAACAAGTCACCAATATTGCATATTTTACATTGCTACGTAGAAGAATTTGGGCCGGCATGTTTAAAATGCTTCCTTCGTTACTAAGAAACTCGAAAACAATGTCATGAATAACTCAGAGGCTTCACATTTTCAAAATCTACGCAATCTGATGGGAGTACAAGAAAATGTAAATGATCCGTTCATAAACCTATCCCTCCTTCCTTTCTCCTCTTCCCTACCACAAAAAGTGCGTATGAAGAGTAAAACAAGTCGGAATATAGGTAGAAGAAGAGCTATCCAATCAGCAGTATATTTTAGCATTGGAGGGCATAATAGTGGTTGTAAAAAATTGCAAAAAGTTTCGTAGAAAGAATAGAAAAAGTGCCAAAATTTCTCTAGTAACGAAACACAAATACTAGAAACTTTGCAAAAGACTAATTAATATTTGAATAACTTAACAAAAGTATGATGAAAGAGTATAATTAAGTTATCCGATAAAGAGCCCATAAAGTAATAAGTGAAGTACGTGAAGCGGTGAATTGGCCATGTTAAGATTGAATAACTCATCCAAAACCTTTTGGAGTGATATATCGTGAATTTTGCATATGAAGATGTATGGCGTAAATATATGCTTGAGTACTGTTTCAGTGGTGACCGAGCACTCGTAAATTATCAAAATGTTTGCCATATGCAAGTTGTGGGCAACGCTAACTGAATAATCACTGGCATCAGATGTCAGCGGAACCGGTCACAGACAGTAGCGGACCGGACCCGATGTCAGGAAAGGCAGTAGCTTTGACGACTGCGCATGCTTCAATTCCATATTTACTTTCACACTATGGATGCGAAGGTCTGTCTTAAACAACCTCAAGGTGCAGCTTCCAGCATTTTAAAAAATTATTCTGTAGTATGATTTTTTCATGCATTCCAGAATCAATGTTGGAGTCATTGAGCAAAAACATGGCAGTTCGCATTTATTCAATTGCACACTGCAGGGGTTCGAGAACGGCATTATTGGTTGACATTTTCATTGGATTTACTTTTTAATTCGTCGATAATTCACTTCTAGATGACTTTTTTCAAGTCATTTTTTGCGTCCTTCGTCAGCTGAGATGTGGCGTCCACCAAAATAAAAATAACCCTACATATGTACATACAGATAGGCAAAAATAAGAAAGCAAATAGCGAATGAATTTGACTGAATTTCAGCTGTTAGTCAGTGCAACGTGTAGCCCTCTCCAAAAGAATAGAAGATCTTCAATTTTCGTAAGTGCGTTTATGTGAAACTTCAATTGTTGCTAAGCTGCTCACTTAACGGATGCAAAAATTTCTTCTATGTTGAAATCATAAATGGTTCACTCACACTAAAGCTGAACTGCAGAAGACGAAAAGTCAGGATTTTGTAGATTTACCTTTCACGTATTTGGTGCGTTCTCAATCATCGTACATCATATGATCACTTCTTGTACGTGAAAGAACGCTCTAGTCGTATTACAGTGAATCAAGAAATATTACTGCAACAAAATGGGACGGATGAAGGAGAGATCGCGTCCACCCTTCTACGGATTTACTGCTTCCCACTATGTGGACAGCAAGAATCCTTAAAGAGATAGTCAACCTACTGATCTGATCATCAACGGTAACCTCCAAAAACGGTGACACGCTGTTTTCACCTCTCGAGGGCAATACTCGCCCGTATGCGTCAACCTTCAAAAAGTTGTAACTCGATGGATATAAGGGAGGTTTCTAGATATGTTGGATGCCGTCGTACTCGAATTTAGTAGATGAAAAGTTTCATCTGAGCGTGACAGCAGCAACTTCTGGAATAACAAATTGTCTCTTCGAATTGTTCTCTCAGTCGGCACTTGAAAACGAGAATGTGAAGCTAAATGGCAGCATTCTGCTTGTGCATTCCATTAATAAGTTTTTACGACGTTTCTTTAGATTTAAGGGCGAATTCGAACAAAAGTTTGTTAGGTGCATGTGGAAGGAATGAGTGAAGAAATGCAAACATACCGAGGCTAATGAGGACAGCGGTGACTAAATGTAACAGCCGCATTCTTTGAGATGTGAATTGATGCTTGGCTGAAAACCATATATTGTACTTACAATATTTCGAGATAACAATGGATCGCACGTATTTGGTAATTGCAACGAAGAGAGTAGGTATTACTAATAGTTTTCGAAGAACGGGATTTACGGATTTGTAATGAGGACATTCATCTAGGTATTTAGTACTTTGTACTGAGTTGAGCAAACATGACCAGTGACAAATTAATGAGCAGTGAACGAGAAGTTGAAGTTGAAAGTGGTTCATTCAAGGCGATACAATAATAAAATGAAAAGGTCAGAATAAATGCTGCCCAACAACAACATAGGTTGATTTAGGGCACAATGAATTATTTTTGTCCCGAGAGCTTGCAGATCAAAAGACACATAGGATACAATTCGTTTAAATTGAATTCACCACAATTAAAAACATCATCTTATCTTTAATGAGACATGAAACAAAGAAACTGTATGCTATGAGTGCAATCAGACAAAGAGCTTGATTTAGGGCACAATGAATTATTTTTGTCCCGAGAGCTTGCAGATCAAAAGACACATTTTTTTCGGTCACTTCCTTCAGCATTCCGTTAGAAGGGGTGCGTAAATGAAGAAATACTTATAGGGTGAACCTACTGCTTAAATCCTGAAATGAAGGAATGCCGAGGACAGCGATCACTCTTTCAAGGAGAATACTACAGTTGCACTCAAGAGAATGGAATATTGAATAAATAAATAGAGCAGTAGCAAATGAAGTAAATTGTTGTTTGTCTTGCTTTTGCATCGAAGCCCGCGTCCATCTTATTAGCCATCACTTACTATCGCCTCAAATGTCTTTGACTCCTCTTGCAACTATTACGCTAACTTAGCTGCTCCCGATGTTCTTGCAGCGATGTGTAACGTATGGCATACCTGCCAGACTCCGCTCACCGAGCTTCTACAGTTTTTAGTTAAAACCGTAGCATAACTCTGTTGACATACACAAACCCATGCCGATAAGCGATGCTGCCAAAATGCGCCCTAAAAATGCTAAGTGGAAATCGGTGATAATGCAAAAAATATATCCTCATATACCCTCATTTATGTCATCGGTTCACCTTAGGCCACCCTCAGCCGCATTACTTCATAATTAATCGAGCTAAGAGCACAAGTATCATTGCAGTTTTCAGGGAAAAACAACGAGAATTTAGCAAATCTTCACGAATTCGTTTTAAAGCGAAGGTTTCAGTAATTTGAAAGCATTTTTATTTTATCATGGGGAGGGGCAGCTACAATGATCTCCTTCAGATAACGATATGCGACAGCTATAAGCTGTGGATGTTTGCCGAATGCCTTATCAAATTTGATGGGCTCGTCCACATAATGCCATCATGTCACCTTGTGTTGCTATGGCTCTGAAGTAAACATAAATGTATTATTATGGTTGCGTTGAGATATTCTACTGCTCTACGAGCAGCTTCAATAAATGCAAGGTGTGCGACTGTGGTAACATCACGACGGCGAATTGCTGCTGGCTGAATCGTCTTACAAGCACCCAGCTTGGTGCGCACATTGAGTATATCAAGTTGAAAACTTTCTCACAATTTTATTCGATCATGCATGTAACTAATTTGAAATCTAACATAGAGCTACAAAGAATTTCACGCACAAATCGAATTTTAATATTTCCTAAGTCGGAACTAGGATCATGCATGAACAAATGTTAGACGCTGCCTATTACGCATCATTGATTCGACAATATGAGTTCACTAATACATCCAATATATCTATATTTCATTAATATGTAAAAGCATGGATAAGCATACACTGTGTGAAATAGTTCGAGAAATATGTAACAGAACATTAATGCACACATTGCGTATAGTAACGTGTATGCAAACTGCATAAGATTTGTTGTGTTTAACAAGCGGTTGCCTAATTAATTTTGCGGTCCATGTTTAAAAGATACGCTAAGATTATTCACTCCTTCCTGTTTATCACGGTTTTTACAATGGTTAATAGGAGCTTTCATGAGAAATTCTATGCTTGCCTATGCTTAATTAGTACGTCAACTTCATGCACAACGAAATTACAATTCATTACGACATAGTTCTATGCTCCGAATTACCGATGTGTAAACATCATGAACTTGGCCTATGCGGACCGGTTCTCGAAAATCGTCTTTGTATCAAGATCGAAAGATATCACTTGCAATTAAGAATGCAGTTTCGTTAATTTACTGCCACCAGTTACTCGTAGCTTTTCTTCGTCTTCACATCATTTGTGCAAAAATTCGTAAGTAACGAGCAATTGCTTTTTTCGCATTCTGAATTCGAAATCGATCACATTATCCATCTCATGCAACTATGATCATAAAAGTCAGGTTTGATTGAGTACTTTGGTATAAAAATGTGAATTCAATTCTCGAATGAATTTTAGGGAAATTAAGCAAAAAAGCTTCAAGATCCTATGGCCGAAACAAAATGATCGCTTAACGACTGGAGTATGATCGCTCAGCAATCAAACGAGAGAGTAATGTGATAAACAAACTGTCGCCTTTCGAAATTCCATAGTTTGATCATGTTGAAATGAAAGAATTTGGGCGAATATTTGGGGACGCATTCATAATGTGATGAGATACACTTTACAAATATTCAATGCTGACATATTATCTATCGTCCTCAATTGAAGCCGCTAAGTTTTTAAATAAATCGACGTATTGGCGGTCATCATCAACGCCTGAGTGGACGAAAGTGCAAGGAAATTGCGGCTGGTGATAGTGAAGCACTAAGGATGTTGAAATGGAAATGATGATCTGAATACGTAATATTAAATAACTCATTTTTTGTGATATTTCGCACCCAGGTGAAATAATCGTCGGTGAAACTCCCTACTTCGATGCACTCGCTCAGCTAATAATCGTTGCATCACGAAGCAGTCATTATTAGTTCCTCCATAAACAAGAACTACCTTGCTATGATGCTAGCGCACAAATATATAGGATATTGAGCACACGTTGCGACTCATGGGAAGTATCATTATAGGAGCCCATAGTTAGTGAGAGTCTGCAGCAAGTGCACAGCTCTTGATTACATGATAAGAGAAGGGGTCAAGGATGACAATAATTGAAACTCGAAAGAGGAATCAAGTCCTGCAGGGATTTAAAGGAAACTTTCAGCATCAGCAGCGAATTTCACAAGTACGTTTTCTTACTGCTTCAGGAGATTGTTTTACATCAATTAGTTTAAGCCTCTTCCAAGACAGGGAAATGAAGCCCACGCGTGAACCAATGCAGTCTAGTTTTAGGCAGGCTAAATCAAAAGATCAGAAGCTTGTGTTTTGCCACAGGAAAAGATAGTTTTTTGCATCTCACACTGAGATTTTAGTGGTTCATGCGTAGGTTTGATTCTCGGGAAAAAGCGAACTGCTATAGACATCGACAACATCAGGGTAGAAAAAAATTGAAATGAGATAGCACCGAAGTCAACAAAAGAAGGACTGCGTTGCAGTTACATCTTCAGTGTCTCGAGATGTAATGCTATTATTCTGTTAAGGTAGTAAGACGTGACAATCTCCGAACGAGAACGACGATTTTCCGAGGGTTCAGTGCTCCGTTGCCAATTTGATTCAGTGAAACGTTAATTTATGTCTCATTTTTAGAAGATGTCAGCCTCTAAGCACCAGATTCAAAAACCGGTGTAAAAACTACAAGCAGTCCCATCCGGCCGTTTCACTGAGCAGGTCACCTGTTAACGGAAGCAAGCGGAAATCATAATGGACGCCATGTGAACGTTGGTCTTGTGGGAATTTAAGGCCTTCTGCGTAGATCCTTTAAAAGCCAATGAAAAGAGGAAACGGTACAACACCAGCACTTGCGAGCATAGAAATTTTGTACTCTTATGCAGTACTAGCATGAACGCCCCTTGCTTCAGAAACTACGAATTACTGTTGAGCCTTACTGAGAATTCTTCAACTGGTCACATTGTTCGACAAAGGCCAACCTAAGTTTGCTACTGCAGAAGCTAACACCTTCATTTTGGAACCAATATTGTTGTTACTGATTGTTGAATTATTTTTCTCGAACACATTCCTATCTCGCTTCTAAGAAAACCAGCAACGAGTAGCAAAATAACGATGGGGAAAGAAAGCTCACTGCAAGTGGCTTCGGGAAATTGCGCCAGAACCTTATTGAGTGGTGTCATATTTCCCACAAATGGAACCCGAAATAAGATAACTAGTCACAATAACACTGAGAATTCATGGAAATAGTTTAACGACTTGTTTTCATATGGCATAAAGTGGATGTGGAAAGTGCCGAATTTCAATGCATTGATAGGCTGCTTTGCTGCTTAAATATGCGCTAAAGATATGCATAGTCTTCTTGCGATGAAGATATCTTTGCAGTACTTAACTAATCACCTGTTATTTCTTCCACCCCGATTTTTCAGTATATTATTCTAAGCAGCACAGCTGTACGCAAACTATGAAATTTCAGAAGAATACACTATGAAATGAGAATAAAATATCACTTTAGAGAAGAAATAATATAAAGTATTATATATCAGAACTCATCGGAAAAGATCAAAATTTCCCATATTCTTTCATATTCAATTAAAGCTTACAGAAAATTTCGATAATTACTTACTTGTAGGTAATTTATTGATCATGATAAAGTAATTTTATCCTTTCAGAAGCTACTCGTCACACTGAATGAGAAATTGAGATAGTTTAATGCGAAAATAACTTTGGAGTAATTAGAGGATTTATTATCATTGATTTGCAATGTTCATTCGATAACATTAGCCATTTACGAAATATGTAGGTCTTCCACATTAAACTTATTCAGTGAATGTCTTTTTCTTAAAGAAGTTATCGATGGACGGGAATAAGCTGATAAAAATCGTAAATAAACGCCGTTGCAAGAATGGGTGTGCATAGTGGGAGCTTTCAAAATGAAGTTAAAAACAACCACATCGTTCGATACGAGAAGCTAACGAAAGTCGCTTTCCCACTGCCCATCGTAATGAGACCGATAAGGAGGAATGCCAGCTTTAGAGCTGCCTTAAAATTTTGCTCATAAAGTTGGTGACACAAATCCAGCGCTCATTTTTAATGCGGCACTAGGTTTATGAATGCTTGATCCAGTTCAGGGGAGAGCTTCTTTCGTCTCTGGAACTGGTCTATACATTCACAGCTTGAAAATGTCACTAGCAAATCCAGATTTTCAGTCCGTCAAGAAGAACAGAACGAAAATACTTCCATCTCTCCAAAGGCGGTTTGATGGCGACGGCTTGAGCGACTGAATATATTGCAGTGATCCACCTTAAACAACCGACGGTAACATCAAAACGGCAAGGCTTACAAATATTAGCTGCTATTCTCGCCTTATATGGCTAGCCGTATTGCTATCAGCGGGTCGTTGGGGCGTGGCTTCGACTAAGGCATCACAAACACGTAATCATGTATGTTCTTTTGTGGATATACAAAGCAAATTGCGTTATTGCTTAACGTAGCAACGGGCATTTATTCCCGTATAACCTATCACAATACCAGTTTAGCTGCAACTGAAACTTGTTTGGATTGTAACGAGGATGAAGAAGCCCATCAACTTAGCTATAGCGGTCCAATGAGTGAATGCCTGATCGATCAAAAAATCGAGTAGGAACTGAATTGTATGCACCCTGCAAACTAAAATACGTGACGTACACTGCTTGTTGCCCTTATGCGCACTCTGCATACGTGGGCTGCTATCCAGAAAAACGATCGCAATTTCTGAGGGAAAAGTGTAAGGATGGAAGTTAAATGCTTTCGATTTTGCACCTTTGATGACGTTATTGTTCACATAACGCTAGTGGTGAACCATTTTCTGCATAAGTGATTTAGCTATCCGTACGTTCTAAACTTTCTACGGGCGCTACATCCACAATCGCTTACTTCCAACATTTTATATCAGTGGTATTTTACATACGCGTTCATCCAGAGAAATGACTCCTAAATTTCATACCTTCCAACCTTTTCTATCCCTCCCCTACCGTTTTTATAATCATTCGGATTTGCATCGCCGCCTTTTGTACAAGAAAACCCTATAGGATATTTAAGACTATCTGCTCGTCCTCCGCACATACAGTTTCGGAAATCACGTGGTTCAAATTGCGCAAGAGTAATTTTTTATGCAGAGCGTGATCGTTTATAGCAACGCATGGATGCTCGATAACGAATGGTCTGTGTCCATTATTTAGCATTTTTCGTAATTGCCGTGAATGAACATCAATCTAAATCGAAAATTGCAACACAGCAATAGAATAACTGTGAATCTCTAATTCCGCAGTTTTGCCCGTGATTGTATGCTCTTTCACAGATAATACGGCACCGCTATTTCTAACCGCTCTTAATTTTAAACGCGCATACCACCAAATCGTAATTTAGTGGTCGTACTCGCGTTATTGATCGTTTTTCCTTATAAACGACTTAATATCAGCTGGCGCTAAGGTATGTGCTGCTTCTCCTGCCTCACTTCTCCATTTCTTCGTGCCTACTAAGGATTACAGACGCAATCCCAGAAGCTAAGAGGGTACTTTACTTTAACGGGGTACTTTAATAGCTGTATTTGAAATATTTCTTCATGGATAACCTTAGCACTACAAACATGGTTACGCCATAACGTCAGCATTTTGCCACAAACGAGGGCTTGGGTACGATTTTGTAGTCCAGTAATGATCAAAGATCCACTACAAGTGCAGTGCTATTTAGATTTTGCGAGCATACTATCTCCTCATGCAAAATCTGAAATCTTTTGTAATATATGGTTACTTCCTTAAGTGATGTTGCGCCTGAACTCCCATCTGATGTTTTGAAAACTGTTATTGCATCCTTTTTTGACACACATTGAACGACGCTGTTTGGGAGTTCGCGGAAGGGTCGTATTATCTGAGTTTTTAAATGACTCGTTATAAATAAATATCACTTCCTTCTCCTGAGGCTCAGCAATCATGATGCACAAAAATGCGAAATCTCTTCTTTCATCGGCGCGCACGTACAACGGACCAGAGAAGCAAAGAAAGATACGTATCGTCCATATGGGCAGAGGGAGGGGATGCGAGAACGAGGAAGATTTGCGAATTCCTTTACGTTCTTGTAGGAGAAAGGGGGCTCTCGAAAGAATAAACGATTATTATGGAAAGTGATAAAAAAGTGGCGAATCACCGGAAACTCAAGAGCAGATATAGGACAACATTTGAAAGCAAAGTTGATCTGTTCTGAATTGTTCGCATAATTAGCCTGCATGCACTATAATGTTCGGGATATCAATGCGGCTAGGATTGAAAACTATCAACTCTATGATGAATTACTGAGAAGCTATCAAACCCTTGAGTAAATTAATTCGTGACGACGTAGAGCATGCCGCCGTAAAATTAAAAAAAAAAAACTCTCTATCATAATAAGAATTCCCTTGAAGAAGGCCGATATCTAAACTAAACTATGCTAAAGAAAAGAAAATAGCATTTTTGTGCAGCTCTTGTTGAAGGAAGTTCTATGAAACTATACCATGGAATGCGTAAAAAAGTTATTATGAGGGCGGAAATTAGAGTGGACTTTGTTTGACTCAGAATCCTCAGTGAAAAAACAAAAGTCGAAAGAAAACATAAGGTTTCGAACTTGGCACAAGTTAAGACTAAGCAATACCGTCACGTGTCTGGGAATTGACGAAACAGAAGATCCTTACATCGCAATACTTTACAGTCCGCCGCCCCATCCAGGGGTCGACGGCAGAGGATTCATAGTGCAGTCATTAGAGTTTTGACAGCTGGCATTCGTTACTTCTAACCCCGTTTAAATAGGCGTTCTTAGCGATTTCTAGTCTGATGGTCGAGATACTTTTGAACATCAGCTTGACGACTTTTTGAAATTCTTATAGACTATGAACTACACTGAATCGAATCATATTAATTTCCTCTCACCATGTGGCCACGGTTGGATATTGTAAACCATTTGCAACTTTTAGTGCTGAGCGGATATGAAACTATTTCGGACAATTGTCTGCCAACTAACGACCACGATGTCGTTGTGCAGTTAAAGAAGAGCTTGCAATATGAATGGCTAAACTGTATAGTTATTGTGCAACAACTGGAATAGAAGAAATTGTGGTTAGCCTAGCTTATATTGTGGTTATTTATCTTAGCAGACCTCAAAAAGTTGGCACCAGTAGGAGCTTAAGATGCTTAAGTGAAGAAATATAGAGTTGTTGTTCTCCGTTGATTCATTGGGTGTGTAAATGCTGATTTGTCGACTCTTTGCACCATTATTCAGGTCTTAAAAATTAGGTGCTTTTAACTATCTGGCTTAATGTTTCTAAGAATGTTACTGAGAAAATGAATTAATAAATAAATAAAAGATCTGTAATTGAAATAAGTGAAAAGATGTATAGAATAGAAGAGCGTTGAAATATTGCACAAACGAATGGTGATTTTTTCACTGATTCTCGACTCTGTGATAAATTACACTCTCAAACGGTTTAGCCTTCTTGAGCGCACCTGATCAAATGAAGTTATTTTTGTGTTAATTGCACCAACAAATCATACTGACCTTCTGTTACGCGACTATATGCAAACAGTTGCAATTGTTTGCATGTGTTGGGGATCTCAGGTTGCACTAAAATAAGGTAAACTGATCCCACGCGCCACCTTTGCAACCTTCCTCAATGGCGAAACAGGAAGAAAAACAGTTAAGAGTACGGCCGTCCCATCGAGAATGACCCTATTCATGAGATACCCTTAAGAACGACTTCAGTGATCGTACCTGCATTCCTTCTTCATGGAAAAAATTACGGCTCAGTTGCAACTATGTGGTGAGTCCAAAGCTGAAATTGCGTCCATACATCTTTACTCTTAACTTATTCCTGTCGCTCTTCCCCACACCTCCTCCCTCCCCCCTCCTCCGTCGAGGATTTCGGAGAGAAGCAACGCACTTGCCCTCGCTTTTTAGGTAAACGTGAACGGGTCAAATGCCAATTTCTAGAATATTTCAGCTTTTAACCTCATCCGCTCTACTGAACTTGATTGGTCGTAGTGTTGCGTCACTAAAAATCCAATCAACTTCCATCTTCTTTGAAGCATCATTCAGAACGAATGCTCTTTAATGTCACCAATGGCACTACACCGATAAGGCTCATCGAAGCCTATAATTAGATGTTCAGTTCTATCGATGAGATGTGAATGAGAAATCCAACGTTTCTGAATATGGTGTGAAAGCATATCAAGTTAACAACGGTGACTGTCACTTCATAACCACACAGAGAAGTTATGAATTCACTTGGCAAAGTACCGTAAAGCCATTCGGTCTTCCCTAACGCTAAGTAACGCATTCCGCCCTTTTGCTTTGCTCTGCGACTGGCACATTTTAATAACCATTGTGTCGGGTTTACAATGAAGAGCGACAAATAAGCGTGATGCAACACATTTCTTTTCATAATGATACCAATCGAATGAAAAATCAGCCTATATTGGATAGATTATTGAAAAGATCTGCTACCCGAAAGATTTACAGCAACTAAAATTAACGGAAATTTTACTAAAATTGCCGTCTTATTTGATATCATTCTAGAGGGATTTCACAACCAATTCGAAACTGGATGAGCCGATATCGCAAGGATGTGTTCCATCTTTTACAACCCCTGCAAGCGCACCACGTGCTATACCTTTGCGGAAGAGTATGTATGCTGCAGTTTCTGCTTGTACCTATGCCGACTTCTGCGCCATATACAGTTAAATTGACGTAATGCACCGATCGACCTTGAACGTTTCTTTATTTTTATTCAATGCATTATGCAAAAATAATAATAAAAATTGAAAAAAAACATTAGCAAATACTGCGCTGCTGAAAAACAGTCGTCGATGTAGGGAATAACGGTTTCATTCGCTTGTTTGACTCATGCCATGCAGCTGAGGTTCTCAGACCAACTTTCCGATGCCCTTTCAATGCTTATTTTTCCGTGGGCATTCACAGTGGACTAATGCAGAACTTAAAATAAGAGTTTTGTGTCAATATGGGAGAGTACACGGAATTTGTGTCAATACGTTACTGGAAGCGGAATTTTAGCACTTAGCCATCGATCCTAACTGAGCAAATGTATTTTAACTTGAGACTTCCATTCCTTAATAAACAGCCTGCTTCGAATATTCGTAGGAATGGATTCAGTATTGCTATAATTTTTAGTTTATGTAGGCAATAATGTGAAAACATTATAGAATAATATCAGTTAGCTGGAAGAGAAGGATAATTCAGTTCACGATCATCGGCGTATAGCGAAAATTACTTCACTGTGCGCATGCTGCGAGTATGTGCTATAGAATATTCACACAAATTGTCTCAGTAGAAGCGTCCACATTTGCAATTAATTTGAATGGAATTCTCAGCTCATTATCAGTAGTTCACTTTCCATAGCACTCTATAAATCAAGCTCGACAAAGATTGTTATCAAAAAGCTGATGCCTCGGATCGAAAAATTCCTCTTTATTCGAGCTGTGAAATTGTTTTTTTCTGGTTTGGCCAGTTGATTCGCTCCGCTATGCACCGCTTGTTCGTTAATGAACCGATTTATGCTGAATGATGAATTTGTTGAATTTTATTACATTCAGCCGAATTTTGTACGTACAAGCGTTATTTTCGCTATAATACGTCTTTGAAACAATCGATCTCAGTTAATGGAAACTATTGTAGTTTTTATACAGAATTGATTTTCGATAGTAAACTACTGCCAAGTAGATTATGATGCGGCTGTTGCTTTATGTTGATGGTACGGATGACTAAGATTCACTGATTTAACGATTGCACATTGGCGTTTCCAACATATGTAATCACTAAGCTATTCTTTGAATAAGCGTAAATTTTATCATATGCTGTACAGTTTCTTCGATTTCTTCTACAGCACTCCAGCCTGCTGCCAGCCACCGTGTGATTCATCTGAATTTTGTATAATTTCATTGTGATCGATGACGTTTTCGCTTTTCGATGTTATATAAAGAGCACAGAATTGATTATTATTATTATAGAACATTTAAGGAACGGATAAAAAACTATATGCTCATTGCTGTGGCTGACTCAGCCACTTTCAAAGAACGCAACTTGATTGCCGATTATCCAAATGCTCCACACTGATAATCCTCGTTTCTGAAATGATTTTCAACGTGTTTGCTGACATTCTACGAATATAAATGAATACAAACGTGTTATTCTTATGTGGATATAGTCTTTATAAAAAAAAAGATGAGAAAAAGATGAGCATTGACAAATGTTGTCTAACTCGAACGTTGCGCCCTTTCAGAGATTTTTTATGGATTATTATTCGAGGGTTTTTTAGATATTGTAAAAGTGCCATGTAAGTTTAACTGTTCTTAGACATCTATGCTCGAAGAACTTTTGTTATGCAGCATTCGATACTTCATCGAGAGGCTAACAGATGCGATGCATTCCGAAATGAGGATCCATCCTATGATTAGATGGTGGCGAAGGCCAATTTCTTCATCTCTTAAAACTTCGCATCCGCAGCTTCGACATAGTGATCTCATATGTCATCTTGCGTTTATATGGGGCTTTGCGTAACTACATCCAGGTGCGGATGAACTTTCGCGAAAGCGATAAACAAGCGTGAATAGAGGTAATGATCGAGATTTCCATTGTGTCGATTTGACGTTTCATTGACATTACCTTGCTTAGCATTGAATAGCATTGCACTGGAATTCATGAGAATTGTGCGAATATAGAGCCGAAACGGATAAAGGGATGGAACACAGTATAACGAAATGAAATGAACTGCCATGTTCGCTTAGTTCGACAAGGAAACGAGGGACAGTGTCCATGGAAATTGAAAAGCTGCGAATTGAAGAAAGCAAATTTACCTTTCAATGTTTTTTAGGTGCAACTGCTGCATGCAAATAAATGAGCACCTCGTGATAAAGAACTGGACGTTTATGGGTTCTTCGTAAGAGAAAATGTTGTGAAAATGCAAATATTGATGATCCACATATAACAGACAAAGCAGCCGTCATCAGGGGAATGAAATAATACGCTTCAAAGAAGTAAAATCACGGCAGTGTTTTCTGTATGAAATAATTTTAATGTTGACGTCTTGCAGAAGAATTGACATGAGGCATTCTTCGCTAGAAATGGACCTGGATGTGGGGCTTTGTATTTTCGGGACTAAATATTCATAGGCATTTTTTGCTGCTCAACGTTTGAAGCACTTGATCCGATGAAGTGAGGCGGTTGCTTAGAAGATTAGGAGAGCCAAATGAGGAGGAAAAATTTTCAAGTCATTCCCAATACCTTTAAATATTTTCGATTGCCCCCATATGGCCAATCTCGCTATTGTCCACTAAAGTTTTCCATGCACGAGCGAATTCCAACTCTTGCCTGAATAGCGCCATAGGCATATGTCGTCAGTGGGTAAATTTCTTGTTCTCTTTTTTGGTCGGTAAGGATTTATTGTGCGATTCCGGTAATATGCTGCACAGCTTGTTTAACGTTACTGCCAAAGTATTTCTCAAATGTCGAAAATGTTGCTATGTGCCAAACGCGTGGAGCTTCCTATAGAGCTTTTGGGAAACTGTGAAAATTAAAACTTCTTCAAGCGTTACACATTAAACGACAAAGAATGTCTTGAGTGATTCGAATGAAAAATCAAAAGGTAGCAAGAAAGCTCACTCACTGTAAAACCCCTCAGCCACTTCACAGCCTGCTGAACCAAATCGTGCTTTTTTCCTAATAACAACCAACTCATCCTGTTTTTCTTCAGCACTCTTGAGTTGTGAAGGAACCTAAATATTGCGTTATCTAAAATTTCTTAAACTTGCTCAGCTATATGCTCATGGAAAAATCTTTTTTGGCAGTAAGCTATAGGAAAGTACGAAGTAATGAGTGATTAATAATATAGTAATATCTAGCAGAGTTTGAGAGTGGAAAAATAGCGCACTACACGATAGTCATTCAATGAGGGAAATCCGACACATTATGATATATGACAGTTCTATGCAAGAAAATGAGAAATATATTAGGGGCTGAGTTCAGTGGGCTTTCAAAGTAAAGCACCTTTGAATTTGCGGGAAATCGTGGAACAGAAATATCGGCAAATATTACTGTAGACATACTTCCTTTTAGAGGAAGTGTAGTGGGGCATTGAAGTATTCTTCTGCAGCTCTATCCACTAATTTCGCTCTTCTGTTCAGTAAATCTCACACATTGTGTGCTTCGAGGAGTAGGAAAAGATAATGTTATCTCTGAGGCAGTAGATGACCAGCAAATTGCAACTTGTTTTGCAAAATACTTCTCATGATAGAAGACAGCAATATTTTTGCATGGTCAATTTTCATGCCAATTTGTATATTTTCATTGATCGCGTCGTTTATTGATGAATTCAACCGCAGGTGAATAGATCGCCTGCTCGAGGCTAATGAGCTGACAACGCATCAAACAACTTCGCACCGCACCGCTCAGAATAATTTCCACTGGCTGGCACGTGGAAGATGTTGCGCCGATTGAGTAAGTGAAGGAATGACAACAGCTAAAGAACATGAAATATTTCTGTGGAAAACTATAATGGAGGAGTTCAAATGGAGGAAATCGTGCGTTTTGATGAAATATGATGGAATGTCATTTGGAAGTGAGAAAATTCTACTGCTCATTTTGTTTATTCTGGAAGAAGAGAATGATGCAGCGCCCGATTCCTCTGTAATATTCTATAAGGATTTCGATTTTGTTGTTCTCAGTTTTTATGTCAAGCTTCAAGATTATTCCTAAACTCATCAATAACGTTTCGTTTACATTAGACGACATCACTGAATGTTTCCTATATAGTTCGGAAATACAGTCTTATGGCTGCCGACTATAATTGCTCTATGTTGTATCGCATACCTCTAAAACGTTAGTTAGTGGGAACAGTTCTTGAGCATTAACTCCATGCATTATTAGGACTTCAGCTAGAAAGTGCGGTAGTCTCAATAAACGCTGCAACTACACTCGGTATACTTTGGAAGCACTTATGCGATCAAGCTATGCAAGCTGGCAAATAGTTTTAACTTTGCTTACGGCACACTTAGAATGTATAAATGAGCAGCCATATCGTTTTGCGTTGTTCGGCTTTTGATAGTGATCGAAAAAGAGATCGACTGTTAGAGTATTATGTTGCTAAAAATGCAATGACAAAATATCACATTTATTTGGAATTGAAGCAATGAGTTTTGCAGAACACGTATATCACACCAAACATTCATATTAAACTAGTCGTCCATTCGCACAACGTCGTTGATGATGTGCATGGTGGCTATCGACATTTCAGTGAAACGATCAAGTTTCAAGTTCTCCACGAAAAAACTCTATTTTTCCGTGAATTGGATTTCCGTTTGTGGAAAAGAGGCATGATCGTGTTCGATGAACGCACTAGTTGAAGATTAAACGGACATTTCCAACCCCGATAATCATCAAATTCAATATTTCCCTTCATGGAAATTTGCTGAGAAATTACCATACTTTGCAAACAATTTCATACTTTCAATAGCGAAATTTAAAGGTGACGAAATCGCGAACGGGCGACATATAAAGTTTCAAATAAAGGACAATGCACGCACATTCTAACATGCTCATTATTATATGGTACCTCATTCAAAGCGACTAAACAACGAAGCTTAAAGCGAACTCGTAAAATATTTCACTTTGAATGGGTGAATCAGAAACGGCAAAGAGTTATTTTAACATGCGATAACGCATGAAAAATAAAAACGAAGTATCTGAGAAGAAAGGTCGACATAGTTCGTAGAGCCTTCTTTAATAATGAGTTCGAGAACAATGCAAATAGTGACACAGTTGGAAAAAAGATATTAATGTAAGCTTTCTCTCGCATGAAAATGACAAGCGAATCAGCTTCGATTTAGTGAAGAATTAATTGATTCCGAATTTGTGCTATAATACTTCCAGGAAAGACTTCTTCTACTTCGACAATTTCATGCGATTTGGAAAATTTCGTTTATATCGAGAGTGAACTTCAAATACTTTTATGTTTTTGAAGCTTTTGAATAGTAGCTTATGATCCTATTCCTCAGGTTAATGTTTGCTATAAAGTCAACCAATGCCTCAACAATCTCAATTATGAGCGCAGGGAATCTCAACTGGAGAAAAAAGTTCAAAAGCACATCAGAGAAGTTAGCATGAAATTCGCATTTTCCTTTCATTGCTCACTTCAACGACCACTTTCAACGGTCTCTAGCAAATATCACAACATATCTATCAACGATTTCATGTCAACGGTCTATCAACGATCACTTATGCAAATTGTGTATGTCACGTCCGGTTTAAAATAGGAATGCAAGCGATATAAAGTCCATGCTGCAATTTCGGCATCTTTGCCGAATATGTTTGCAACGTTAACCGAATAAGAGGGAAAAATATCAACGATGCTGGAAAAGATCATCATACGACGTAAGGAGCATACATTTTGTTAATCTAATCATAGTCGTTAATAAGTTGAAAGTTATTGGCTCGTAATTTTCTTAAACGTTTAAAATATAAAGCAAAAATAAGAGACGATAATCTTTCCCTAAAAGACGGTTGGTTCATTATTTATCTATAGAAACCCGCCACAATATATACAAATGGTAACTTTGTGACTAATTCAACGTCATCATAAACAGTGCAAATAGAAATTCTTTGTTTTTTCTTACAAATGAACTTTGTTTTTGATAAAATATATTTGGTATAGCAAGAATGATAGTTAAGGAGATGAGATTCAAAATGTTCCATATGTTATGGATCTGCCATTGTCAGGAAGGGTAACAGAAAACTGCCATTTACAGAATGGGACCATTGAATAATGCAGATGGTTTCTAAGTCGTCATCAGTACTGCATTTTTCGTTCTTGGGGGAAATATTAGATTATCATCATGGCCGCATTTGTTTAGGGGCATTCTTCTTCAGTGAGTATTATTGACAAACACTGAGGTCCCACAGAAAACAATTGGAATTGCCAAGAAGTAAACGATGGGATCATAAAAACAATTCCAAAAACATTAACTATGATCGCACAATAAAATCCCTCACATTTTAAGAGGCAAGTAAATACCGTTTGGTCGTGTGTCTGCCACATTCGGCCTATAAGCATCGAGGAGGATGATGGCTAAATCTGCCTGCAACTTGCGCCATTGCAAAAAAGGAATTCCGTTTCGTTGCGCTTATCGGTCAGAGCGATCGAAATTGGTGATATCCTCTGTACGTCGATCATATTTAGGCAAAGATAAAGGGCTGCTGCTCTTATACGATGAGAGTAACTGATTTTTGCTGTAAGCAGCAAAAGCGACTGTCAAATTTATTTCAACGAGATCAGTGAATCCTAACAAATCCCATACCAGGTTGTCTGAGTGAACCCTTAGCGGTAATTACGCAACAACTTTTGTGACTGATGAATATAGGCTTTCAATATGACATGAGATGAGATCATAAAGAGGCAGCATTCTTCCTTCCCTCACTAAGATGACCTTCAGGCTTTCAATAGCAGCTGAATAAAATTTGAGCTGGAAGGCTACTGATGAAGCCGAATATAACATTCCGCACATTCAATAAATCTGTTACAGTTACTTCTAGCGTTAACCCATGAAAAGTAAGCACCACCAAACTATAGCTGTTGCCACCTGCAATTAGCAGCATCGGGAAAGTGCAGCTGAAATCTCAAATATTACGCATCTCTAATGAAAATATGACAAGGAGACACATGAGATTCGGAAATAAGTTATTAGATTTTCCTACTGCAACCAGAAGTTTAAACTGATCTAACTTCTACGACTGTTTTGCTCGTTTTTTCCCCCGACAAAGCCGGAATTAGCAGCATTCATAACGTTGAGGAGCTGAGGATTCTCAACTACAGCTGAAGTATCTCATCAGGTCGTTCTGATTAGGTATCTGATCAAAATTATAAAGCGCCATGTCAAGCGCATATGGTCGAGGTGAGTAAAGGCGAACAATACGCTTGGAAGAGGCGAGAACATTGTGATACAAATTTCAACCAATCATCCACGTAAATATCTGATCAAATTTGCACATATGGCAACCCTAATTTTTTCCTAAAATCTGCTATAAAACACGGTTAACCATATTGTATACTCCAACACAAAATTAAAGAATGTTCACAGCACCCCGCCTATCCCGTGAACGCCCCATGTACGCAATACCGCTCGCTCTATATTTCGTTACTCATGTGAACTCTCTCCTCATGTTCTCCTATGATGATTGATATATTACGTATTTCTACTCCAGGTTGCATATGAATACGCCTTGTAGTTTATACATGATGGGCACCCTTATAATCTTCCCCTTGTTAAACTGTTTTTTTGGTTCACCATTGGTGGCCACGTCGAAATCAGTTGAGATTTCTAGGATTAAGTCTACCGATATACGTCGTCTAAGTTTGGAGTTGATTGATGAAGAAGAAAGCCTTCGCGTCGACAACCCGGTTAAACGCTCGTTTGGTGCTCTGGCTGGGTGGTTTGATGCATCAACGTGGCAACGTCTGTCTCATCTTCTCCACCTCTAACATCTGCAAAATTTTTAAGCTCATAGTGATGGGCTGAGCCCTGAATAACTGCGCTTTGAATAAGTATTCTAAACTTTTGCACGATTATTTGGCAGCCGCAAATGAAATATCAGCAGCTATCAGAAATCATCGGGGAACAGAAATGCACGTCTCATAACGCCACATATTACTAGTATAGCAGATTATGGTTAAACTTCGCCGACGTTATTGAGCTCAAATATACACGTGCCGCGGTTGAAAAAATTTGTTAACATAAGTCCGGTTGTCGAAGATGCAGACTCAAGTATGAGAGCATTCAGGACTCTGCCAAATCGAATCGGGTATAGAATTCGTGAACATAGCAACTATTTACACTGATGAAGAATGACAATGAACAAATCGAAAGCGATACATTATGAATTTTTCACCACTCCCACTTGAAGCCGTTAAAACTTGCATATTAGAGGAACGAAAGAGGCGAAGAGTACATGAAATAAACCTTGAGAATCGCCATCGGACTCTTCAAAGAATTTACTGCCTGGCTTTTGAAGAGGCGACGATGGCTGCCCGTTACGCTGCATCTTTTCCTCGTCCGACTGAACCGAACAACATTTAATCTCAATGGATGAATGTGTACAGTGCCGTAGAAGCAATATTGCCTGATATAGACGACATATGGTTCAGTCTTAAGGTGTAAGGATGCTCAACATGCCTCATCTCTTCACTTTCCTCCTCTACTTACATTCGTCAACTTTCACCATTAAATCTAATTGACTGCTGGATTTTCTATCTCGATTACATAATCATTTAGTTTTCGATGCAATGATGCGTATTTGCTATCATCATAGATACATTAAGCGGTTGAATAATGGTGTATTTGCATCAAATATGACGACTGAAACGACATTAAATATTCGCAATAAAGTTTCTAGAAAATCGCGACTAAGTACGAACTAAAAAAATACCTTATCGGTGATGTTTCCATTTTTTTTAATGCCCAAGATTTGTTGACCTTGTTCGCCGTTGACAGTGTCCGGATGGTTGGCATTCTCATCGAACGGATTGCGCTCCTTCTGTGATTCCCCTTCCAATGAGATTTCAGAAGCAACATCGCCTTGTGTTTTTTTGACACATAGCTCATGGTCGACATCTGCATCCCGTTCGACATCGGAAGATTCTGCGCCTAACCGCGAGATTTCTTCTGATGCAGCTGTTGGTGGAACCTCTTGATCTCCGTCCGCCGGATAACTGTCACATTCACCAGCCGTAACCTCTGACTCTTGAACACTATGACATGAAACTTGATCGCGACTGTCTGCTAGGACATCAGTAATTTGCGTCTCATTTTCGGTGGTCTGCTGCTTCTCCTTCGCACCGGCACTGCATAATTCGGTTGAGCTCCGATATGAATCAGTAGTGGCTCTTGTGAAATTGGCCTCCGCCTGAGCCACGTGCTTACCGTTCCTACATTCGATCGATAAATTCGATTCATTTTCTACCTGCTTCGTGGATTCTTCAACTTCCTCGTCAACCTTTCTTGATGCCTCACTTGTTTGCTTCTCGTTACTGCCTATTGCCTCCATCTGGCTTTTATCTTCCCCTTGAGTTGCGACACTTACATGATCCGCCTTATCAGACCTCTCAACTGATGTCTCCTCTGATTGTGAAGCTTCAAAAGCGCCTGGGATACTGTTATTCTCACCAATGCAACCGCCTTCTTCGGCTGTCGTTTCACTGTTTCGACTAGTTAGGCAATGTGAACCTGCTTCAGTATCTGGGTAAGGCTGTTCGGCATCAGTGACTGGTCCAGGTGAGTTCGCTTCACCACTTGTAACTCCAGTTGGCAGTTGCTCGCTTACATCAGTGGTGTGCTCCTTGAAACTTGTGCTTCGTTTTCTTCGCACTTCCGAGGACTCAGTAACGTAAGCATCGCTTTCTGCCTCTCCATCGCCCATACTCAAGCCGTGTTCACAGGTTTCGCTTGTCACCGCATGAGCTGCATTTTCAGTGTCGCTCTCGCTTTTACAAGCACGAATTTCAGAGTGTTGAACGGTTTCAATGTCGGCAGCATTCTCAAGGTGTTTTTGAACGCCGCCATCTGATCCGTCTCTATTTTCTCCTTTCATCTCCAGGACATCCCATCGGGAGCATTTTCGACTTTGTTTATATCTCCATCTATTGTTGATTGCTGAGCCACGTCAGCAGAACTTGCCTGTACCTGTCTTATAATGTCTTCAGCTGATCCTAAGGAAGCAGGTGAAACCGCAGTGGGACGAGTTTCTGTAGACTGCTCGTCTTTTGGTTCCTGAACTTCGGTTGGTGATTCAGCGAGCGCTGGAGAAGATATTAGTTCTTCTTGCAATGAATCATTATTCAGACTTCCCCGAGAAAACTGGTCTGCCTCTTTTTCTTCTCCTGGACCTCGGTAGCCCTTGAATCATGAGAAATCTGCGTTTCATTTGAGTCGACACTTCCTGCGGAGCCATTCTGAATTTGAGCATTATCTACTGCAACATTTATGCTCGGTAGGTCTGGGTTCTGCTCGGCTATCTCACGTACTTGTTGTTCTTCACTGTGCTCCAAAATGCGCCGGATATCTTGGCTATCACTCTGCTCGTATAACTTAGCATTCACAAAAGTTTCTTCCAAGGTTGCCTGCGCTTCGACCGTCCCTTCTGGTTCGTCGGTTGCCTCACTGAGATCTTCTATAGGAGATGTGACAGATTCGGCTTTTAATATCTCTTCATGCTCGCCCTGCTGCTCTTCGATGGTTTCGGTTCCCTCACTTTTCTCTGATCGACGTTCTCGTGTGAAATTGGAACAAGACCATCACCTTTTTCATCCCCATGAGACAATTCGAGCGATGCAGTTGGAGTAGTGCCACCGTAGTTTGACTCAACTTCTTTAGCGGCAGTGGAGTCTTCATGCGGGCTACTGTATCCTTCCGTTTCTTCTTGCACCCCCGTATACTGCTTCTCAGCGCTATCAAGTTCATCGGGAGAAAGTTGCTGCTCTTCAAGTTGTTCGGATTTCATATTTCGTGATTCCATAAGGGGTTGATGAAAGACTGTTTGCAAAGACTTTTCCTCTAACTGTGTTTCTACTTTGTACATTTCTGATTCCAGAACTGCACTCTCTGACTGCATTTCTGAGGTTTCGATGCCACGTTCTAATATATGTTGAGGTTTCACTTCAATTTTGCCTTCCTCCCCTTCGTCAGCTTGATCTCCGGAGGCCGTTTCATATGGATCTCTCATTGAAAAGGGCACTCCTTCGGGAGACAATCCTGTTTTGACGGCTTCTGACTCGAATACTTCGTTATCCAACTGTTCTTCAGATTTTCCATTATTCAGATCGAATAATTTTTCAGATTCTTCATCATTTAAGGCATCGTACTTCCCCTGCACCATGATTTGCTCCTCTGTTCTTTTCTGTTGTTGCTCGGAACTATTGAGCTTCGTATCCTCTTCTCGTCCTTCTGCACCACTGGTGCTTTTTGCTATTTCCATAGTCGATTCGCCTTCTGCCAAAAGAGTTGTTGACGAGGGTGGCTGTTCACCATTCCGATCCTCGCTCAACTCTCCTTCCCCAGTAACTACCGCCTCGTTTTTGATATCTTCTTCTGGTTCCTGCATCTGTACACTTGGCAGTTCGGTAGACTGTGGAACCGTTAGCGGTGTCACGGGATTCATAGAAGAGGAAAGAGCAGCGGCAGCGACTGCAGACGCACCGCCGGGCAGAGCAGAAACGCCAACTGCAGCTAGAGTTGAAAGTGCACCTGTTGCTTGATCTTTCAGCCTAATCTTCTGCAGGCGAACTGGCTCATCACGCTTGCGGCTACCTGACCTTCGTTTTGAGGATACTGTCCTGAAAAGACAGAATGTCATCGAGAGTTAAAAGACACGAAGAAGCGGTGCTAATAGGTTGTTTGATAGTTCTCTGAAAGGAAATGCTCGGCCGGGAGGTCCATGTTTTAAACTTCTTTACGTGATACGAATCTTACTGGAGAGAAATCTTTCGACCAACTTGTTTTGCGTAATGATAACTGTTGGGAAATTCCCTTTCCTTTTTTAAAACAGTACTCACAATCTTACGTCTTCCGAATTTTCTTTCACGTTATCGCCTGTCTGGGAATTTAAATCGCCAAAAATTTATAATGATATATGCATTTATTCAAACGTGACCCGGTGGGTATGCTTTTTCGACAGATCTACTCGAGAGTCACTTCAGTTTGCTTGCTATTGTGCTAGTTCGGAACGCTGATTTTCCAGTTTTAGATCTGAAGCGTTTCAGTAATACCAGTTGCCTAACTGTGGATCTCAGTTCGGAATCAATCAACCGTGAGGTCGCGGAAACGTAAGCTGCATCATTTTGTCAAGCTAAATCGCGAACATCCGCAAAAATGCGCACATAAGTTATCACGCTTGTTGAAGGTCAGCATAAAATAGTTACTTTTGAATGTTTTAACATACGATGAGCAAGATATTATGATATATATGAAACTGACCTGTTCTTGGGTGGCACTTTTGGAGCTCCACTGGAACCAGTCGACGGTTCACTGTTCCCATTGCGTCCTATTGGCGGTAAGCGAGTTGATTCGCTATTGCGTCGTTTGGCGGTTAGTGGATAAGTTGCACGGCTGTCATGAGATTCGTTGAGTTTTCGCGGTGACGTCGACTTACCGAGTCGGGTGCGAAATTTCAGCGATTGTACACTCCTAAAATATTTCAGTCGTCCAAATTTCAGTTAATGAACATTGCTTCCATCTTTTTAATATAAAATTTACTACATTCTAACATTTCTATACGATAGATCAATATTTTTTATACGAAAAATCAGTAGAAATTAAACGTCAGGAATAATTTTTCATTGTACGAATCCCTGACTTGCTGACTAGAATCTGGAAGTTTAATGAATCCACCACTAACGTTGTAATGTTTAGAACTACTAAGAGTGAAATTATGCGTTTAATGCAAACTACTGGTGCTATGTTCAACAAACCAAATGTATTAAGTTGTCGCGATTCAAGGTGCCAAAAATGAGCAATAGCATAAGTTAGGACACCGATAAGAGGACAGGCTGGTAGTAAGAACGTAGTGCGCGGTTCGTGCATTTCAGATCATATTATAAATTAAGGTGCAATGCTGGGAAAAGCACGAGTGACATGTGACGTGACAGATGGCAATTCCGGAGCAATGGTGCAGCACTGCAATGTATGACGGACCCCACGTCGAGGGGTGTCCGTAACCGTTCGTCAGATCGTGGTTCTGTTTGAAAACTGTTGTTCTCCAGCGCTCTTCTTCATTCTTTTTTAACCTTTCGATTCATGGCGGCGTGGAACTTGGTCCAATATATAATGCGTATTCGTATAAGTTTCGAAGGCCGATCTCGTCGTTTTTCTGTGTTCAATTTTTGGATAAAAAAGGATATTTGTGCAATCAAGAAAGCTTTGATCGATAAGGCATTTATCAGTTTATTCTTCAAGGCAAGCGTAAGCAAAACAAATCATAATTGCATGCCATTGTTGCCGCTAAGAATCGGATTCAGTTCCCCGTCGTTTTGGTAGACAACGGTTCTAAAAACACTATTCTGTGTATCGTGCAATATAAACTGCTCTGCCTTCATTTGCTCAAGGAAGTAGTCTATGGAACCGGAAATCCAAAAAGTAAACATCAACAACTGCTTTGTTCAATTCCCATCGACTAGTTCCTTCTTCTCTTCATCGGATCACTTTACTATCAAATGTGGAAAACTCATTTTATGTTATCATCATGCTTGACAGAGAAGCGCGAAGTGCTGGAATGAAATTTGGTTGGACGTATTCGCTCATAAAGCAAAATTAGAAAGAAGAAATATGTATAGGGCAACATGCTCGTTTATGTGCATATATTTGAAAGGTCAAATTAAACTCAGAACACACTACAAATGTAGAAGACAAGAACATTCTCAAAGCGCTGCGGTTATCAATACAGTGCAAAAGTAGCAAAAAAAGAGCCACCACGAACCAAGGACTTTATAAGTAGGGAATTGCTTATCGCGAGTTTTGAACTTACTTTCCGACTCCTACATTGTATGCACCATTTTACCAGTAAAAATCGGTATACGAAAGAACACAGACTAGAAATTTCTTCGAAACACCTTGAGTTTATCAGGTTGAGGAAAGGTACCAACGGTCCTCGAGAATGGTGCAGAGGAGAGGCAGTACTCAGCGATTCTACTTGCACTCCAACGCTGAAATATGATGAAGTACGTGCATATGCGCAATTAAAAGAGTACAGATGTGCAAATCCCTTTCTTAGTGCACGATGAATTTGAAATGCTGGAGCTTACAGTTAGTGGTTAGCATTATTAGTACCTCAAAGGCTCATGCAGTGCGTTAGCCTGTTCCGAATCGCTCAAACTGGGTAGTGACCTGCGCCGGAAGAACCACGAAACGTGCGGTTCGCTTTGATGTCTGGCCACTGAATGCGGTCCGAACGATACCTCCCGAAAGCGTTCCAATTTATTCAGTTGTCGTCTCAATTGTTCCATATATGCGGAGAGCGTATCATCGTCCAACTGAAGGAAGATATCATAGGTACATTATTGTCCATCAAAAAATATTTAAACCTGTCGTAAAATGAAGGAATTTCCATTACGAAATATCCAAAATGACTTCAGTTTTCATTTTCAGCTTAACCTCAACAAGCTTGATCGAACAGCGTAGGTGAACAGCCAACAGCAAACAAACAGCAACATGTGAGTGAACTGAAGTTTCAACTAATCGATATTCACAACAACGTTTTGCAATGGCAAATGCATCTTTATTTCTCTCTTGCGGTTGCAAAATTCAAGGTACAGTAGAGCGGTACATTTTTAGAAAAGAAATTGCTTCTCTCGAATTTTCGAAGCAACCCCACCAGCAACGATAGTATCTGTGTTTAGAAGAATAAGTATAACACTTAAGAAATTTGACAGCAAAATGCCGTCCACAATTGATTCAGCCTAGGCGGCGAGAAATACAGCTTAGGTGTGAAAGTGAACTCTAGTTAAAACAAAGGTAGTTTAGCGCCTCATGCACAGTCAAAGAGCGCAGTTGCATTTATGCCCCACGATATCAATCATCCTCGAAGCGTTTCGATGCCAATATCTTCTGCATGCGCAAAACACAAACGCCTCAACATAGCTGTTCATAGTGAATGACACTTTGCTGGCCGTTTGATTCTGCGAAGTAATGACGTTTATGATTTCCGATGCAGGACTAAGCACCATTCAAGGCTTCATTTAAAATAACTACCCATATGAGGTGTCAACACGTCTCTGCTAATTTCCAAGTTAATATATGCAATTCTTGCTGCAGTAAAGTTATGTCTGCGCGCATCCCCGTGTGTCTGTCAGTACGAATGTTCCAGTCAGGAAATAGCTGGAGCTAAGAAGTTACGTGGTGCTGATGTGTAGCAGTGATTTAGCATTTAAATCCCTTTGGGATGATTCGTCAACTTCGAAAAGATCACACTCGTTTAAATGTGTCTGAAAATTTGGATGCATTTCGCAATTAATCAAATTTTCATTTGATTGTGTCAAAGTGGACAACAGCTGGAGAACTGTGCCAGAGGGGTCGGCTGGATAAGGAAATGATACACAACGAATCGCAAACAGTTAACAAGATATGTAGAGCCAACATCCATTTTGAGTTGATTCGACCATTTGAAAAAACCGTTAACTTCATCTCTCGTGGTTCAACCAATGCAATGCAAGCAAGCCGGCTGCAAAACGCATGCAATATTTGCCCATAATTAGGTGTCTGGACCCCTCTGGGAATTGAGTGGATCGTTTTTAAGCCTGAATTAGCTAATCACCTGGAGAAGTTCAAATTTCATACCACTGGTTCTATCGAGTAAAGAAATGAAACTGCTGCAGACATAAACGGACATATTCTAGAAGAATAGACGTGACGTAGCCGCAACGAGCACTGCAAATTCTTGTAGGCAAAAAATAGTGTTTTGCAGTCGGTCTAAACGAAGTAATCGAGACATGAATATATTTATGTTGATGAAAGTGTTATTAACGGCCGACATATGAAACGATTGCAAGCAGAATTGCCAACGCGCTCGCGGCGCCACTTGTTTCTAGATATCGACAGATGAATTTGGCTTGACCTTATGTAGGTATCGATACTTGCCGACGCATGCTGAGAGCCTGTTGTAGACATAATGAGGATCACCAGTCTGAGGCTCTTCATTTTCCGCCTCGATTTTCTTTATTAGATCCCTGTCATCGGTGCTCGTCGATGATCTTCTTTGCCTCTTTGATGCACTAAATCGTCCTATAACATCGTCCTGATAAGCGGGCAGAATTTTTCACAGGGCAAAGGTTAGCAGGATTACGGCGAAAATAATGAGGCTTTTTGATTTAAGGAAAATAGGGTCGTCGTGAGATCCTTTATCAGGAATTTTATAGACCACTTTACTTCAGTAGAGATAGAAAGGTACGAGTTTTTGCTGAAACTGTCCACAAAACTACTAGTAACTAATGTCTCTTTCAAGATGTAACTTGTCTACATTGATCACAAAACAATGGAGTGATGAAATACGAACTATGACAACAACATAATGAGAGGCAAATATATTAGGTGAAACTTCAAATTTCATTCTCAATGGTATATTGCACAATGAGCTGCAATAATGATCTATTTCTTGTGACACTTTAGAATGGATGCATCATAATGAAAAAAAAAATACACCGCAACCATTTTCCATTAGCAATCAAATGCTCTATCATATTGCAATTGTTAATATATAGCGCTTTGGCAAAATATGCTCGCCTCTGCTTAAACTTCGCGAAGGTTTCGATCGACGATGTGATTCGGGACTTGTTGCACCACTCTGAAATTCATATCAACAAATACATTAGCGGAAAAGTTCGGCTAGCGGCGAAAAGGCGTCTCATAAAATCGGCTGGCAAAAAGTCCAACTTTTCTTGGAAGATTAATCCAATGCAATTAGTATTTCTCTCTTTTCAGGATAAATACAACTTGGAGTACCGAAACAAATGCAACCAACGCCAACGATCTATGAATAAGATGACCGAGTAGAATGAATTTTCTCAATGACCACAAAAGACAAAGAATGTTCAGGTAGTGAAGACTGGTGGTTTGGCAACAATCGAACGGCAAATAAGAGGGTGTCCTAATAAGTTTTCGTATTTTGCTGCAAATATGTCAAATCACGACATATTACTGTTTACCAATTATTTGAATTTATTCTGCAATATTTTATTCAACGAAACGCCCTTGTAATATTGATACTGGGGGCTAGACGGCTTTCATATAGGGCTGGTTTGCACGGGAGATCAGTCGTCATATCGAAATGAGAGAAAGATGAAAAAGTTCTGATAAGATTTGCATAAATAATGTGAACTTTTTGCTTAAACCTGAGGCAAGAAGAATTGAATGCAGTGATCATTGAACGTCATAGCGAATATTGTAGGCTTCAATAAAGTTCTCCTCTCAACTCATTATTCACGGACAAAATGGACTGATTTCAGTTCTAGATCACTGAAGATAGCAGCACGCGAAATCGGCGCAATCTTAGATTCAATTATCCTAGTGGCATGTGTTCCACGTTCAGCAACTTTAATGTAATCATGTCGAACATATAAGTCGCTTACTATTGAAACAAGGAGCTGTGGTCGTTTTGACGGCGGAGCACTTTAGTGCGACTTTTTCCGCGGCCTACTCGACCACAAAATGGAACCCAGCCCCGGGATAGTTTCGCGATGCACTTTTTGTCGTAGTAGTCAGTACGGTGTGTGCCTGTTTCCTCACCTAATGATGATGAATTCTGACGATGCGACGACATTTAATTCTGATTTTCCGAACGAGGAATAT
The DNA here is from genome assembly GCA_037576465.1 of Parascaris univalens. Taxonomy (NCBI): domain Eukaryota; kingdom Metazoa; phylum Nematoda; class Chromadorea; order Rhabditida; family Ascarididae; genus Parascaris; species Parascaris univalens. The sequence goes on from CM075173.1 coordinate 164,473,636, forward strand.
GTGTTCAAAAACGGCTTTACAACAAGGTTTTTTATTTCATTGGTTTGCCGCTTCGAAACCTCTTTCAAATGTAAGAAAAAAAATTGGCATCGGAGAAGTAATTTACAAACTGATCCCTAAGAGAAAGGAGATAATAATAAATTGTAATCTGAGTTGGAAATATTTCAAATGTTTTTTCAAAATGTTTCACTTTTGAAGTGCTTCGCTGATAAGCCTTTGTAGCAAAGCTGCCCTATCAACATCACATATGGAAGGTGTTACACAATATCGCGAGTTCAGCAGCTTTGCTCAATATGAGCGCAGAGCGTTGATCGCAAAATGCGACGTTGTTATAGCATAAAACTGCGAGAGGAATATCGCGTTTGCAAAATGCATGGAAGCATCCTTTGAGTGCAATGACAAATTCACCTAGTTAATGAAAGGTCAATGGAGCACTTGCAGATGTCATGATATGAACTGAAGTATCTTGCAATGCATCAAGCAACTACCGACTGAAATGGACGGTGGGACGCAACGGCATAGTCAACAGGTTGTCCATGATAATATCGACAGCATCTACGCATTCATGAATCACGAAACTGCACACTATTTTTCTGACGTAAACAACGACAGGGTGCTTGCTACGACCAGGTCAACACTGAATGATAGCAGTCATTGCTGAGATACTTTAAATTGCTTGTGTAATAGCTCTTTGTTTCTTCCTGTCACTTTTTGCTCACTGCCACATTCTACTTCAGTTTCTGTGGTTCCTTTGTGAAGTTCTGGAGAGAACGATGTTCAGTTATAGAATTGCTCGTCAACAACAGTGAACGAGCTCAGCCCTTTATCGGTCCTTTCTGTGTCGTTCAGCACTCTATCTTAAACATCTCACATCCTCAACGAAAAAACAGCAACGTATCAGCTCGGATGACTCCCTCGGTTTGATTAATAACTATGCAGGGGTCTAGGCCGCTTGCACAAAGCTTTACGTGGCTTTCGCTCACTTCATAGGCATGTTAAACAATATTTACGCATATACTGTATAATACTGGCCAGTTTCTATATGACCTTTGCTGCTTCCAGTGACGGCGTTCAACGGCCATGGAGCCAAAAAGACCTGTGAGCTACGCAAGTCCATCAGAATGGCCCGTTGATTTCACAAAGGTAAAAGTATAAAATGATTTTATCGTGTTCTGCAACCGTTAGGGATCACATCCTGCATTCAGCGAACAGCAAAAAAACCTTCATAAGATTTACCTCACTAGCCAGTCAAGTTAGCTTGAAGGTGCAACACTGAGCATATTTTACTCGGTTTCAGCATTTCATGAAAGTGATTGGTTTTGTATGTGGAATGAGGACGGAGAAACTACGAAAGCTGAACTGGTACAATTTTCTCTTATAAGGATTCACCTGGCTGCTTTCGGAGCAAAAATATCTTCTAAGTTCATCGCACATTTACACTTCTCTTACTCTTATAAACTTAGCCTTTTGTGCAAAAACTGATCAGTTAATGTGATTTCAGGTGCACGTCCAATGAATTATCGCATCATTAAATTGTCGAAAGTTCGGAGTTTTTCCGGATCCAAAATACCAAGCAAGCGGATGTAAATATATGCATAACGTTGCCATCGGCTAATTGCATTTTTCTGGAAAAATATGCAAAGGAACGCATGCAAAATATTAGTGACGTGAACGACTCCTTGAGCAGTTCTAGCGTTCGATTTCTTCTGTTGAATTGTTGCAGAAAAAAGCGCTAAAATGGCCAATCTGCTGCGGAAGCTAATTTTGTCCTTTCGTGCCTTTGTTGATTATGTTAATTGACTTGCGAGCACGGACAACGAGGTGCAATTATTTTTTCTGCAGACGTAATGTTCGTCGCCGATGACTTCTAACCACCCATCTTCTAGGCGCTTTATGAAGTGCCATGCAGTGTGGAGGTGAAATTTTGTCTCAAAGTTTAATCGCTTGAGGCAGATAACATGGTTTTTTCGACCATAAGACAACAATGTATTCTCGTAGACTTGCCATTCAACATTTGCGAGAACGACAGTATAAACCTCAAAAAGTACATATCTTCTAATTTGGCATGGTGTACTTTCTTGCTTCCCAACGATCTCATGACGATAGCTTATTTCGAGCATTCATTGATTAAACAGTGGTGGTGAATTCAGAAATAAACTGGTACATCTGTGGATGAGAAATAAACTGGTAAAATATAATATTCCGACAATAATTCAAATGTACTGCAAATGAAATGCTGTTTAGCATTTGTTAACTTAACTTACTCGAATTTTTCGACATATTTCCACTTTTTCCGCCGCATCGAGCTTTTTCTGTACGTCAGCCAACTTAGCAAGTTGTGTTTCTCTATTGCGTAGCATCAAATCCATCATTGCATGATGTCGCGCGTATAGCTGACTTTCATCATCACAACCTTCGTTGTCATCGCCTTGCAGCTGCAATTTATCAACTAATTTCTTTCGAGCCAAGAGACTTAAATATCCTCTTTATTAAGGTTTCTCAGCAATTGCTATAGGCCATGCTAGTGTGAAAATGCTTTCTCCAAAATATTTCAACTTGAACTCGCATCTGGAAGAACATCGCATAACCTGCAAATTTCTCGACTATCAGAATCCGTAATGAAGTTACTGAATAATAAAATATTTTTGCAAAGTTTAAGCGTTGACGCATTTCATGAAATAAAATAAAGCGATAAAATGACTGCTACCTTGTACAACTTGACACAACAGTGACTAGGAAACAGTATAGTTCAGTGAGAGCGTTCAAAATGTGAGTGACAGAAGCGTCCTACTGAATAAATTGCGGATAACCGCGGAAAATTCATTCAGGAGATGAGGGAAGGGAAATGAAAGGCCGCAACATTTTTTGCACAGGTCAGGTGCAGTTTTGAGTTGCTTACTGTGGCAGTTTTCAGGCAACTTTTCTTATTCGCTTCAAGGTGCTTTCACACAGAAACAATGAATAAAAGAAATTGCCTTATGATTCAACAAAAAATGTTATAGACGTTAATTCATAAGTGGAATGACAGCCGTTTTGCCTTTTTTCTCATCAGAAGCTACTTTAAGCATGAGGACGTGACTTTTGATTAAGCCATTAGAGAGTAATAAGCGATGAGTAAAATGAGCACCCCACTTTTGCATTTGGATGCGTTTGAAATATCTCGAGTATGGTGCAAACGAACGGCATTCTAAACGGCTCGCAAGGATATCTCTAACGGTCGCTAGCCTGGATAAAAAAATAACCAGATTCACCTTCGCTAATATCTGCCTATTTTGTTCATTTAGTGAGGAAAAAGCTTGCTTCACATTCCCGGTGACCTACATCATTCCGTGTTTAGAAGGATCAAAAAGGACCACTTTCATATCGACACCTTTATAGGTACCGGCTCAGATATGGTTGTGTATTTTAGTATATGGATGAACTTTCTGCTGAGAATGTAACTGTTTCCATTACTACTGAAAATCTGACTGGAAAGAAAGAAAAGGAAATTGTGAAATTTTCAAATAGTTCGAAAAAACCACTGAAGCTTTACCAATCCAATATTTCTGAGGTGTTTCTGCATATGCGGCAAGGCGAAATACTGTCGCAGATGTACATCATAAAGCGGGTTGTAGTTGTCCAATAAGCTGTCCGCCATCGTAGATATCAGCAAACCAACTTTGAGTATCTCTGAGAATCCGTTAATGAAGTAGAATATAACAGAAAATGTTGGCGCGAATACCCGCTCAATAATATCCGCTAAACTGCATCGCAGATTGAAAAACGAGAAATGAAATGTGCGAACGAACGTCCATCCGTTCACTGTCGTCAGACGGCTGCAAAAACTCGCTTATACTCGATCAATACCAATCAATAGCGATTTCACAGGTAATATGGACAGAGAATGGCATTGGTAGAACTAGTACCTCATATAACTCCATAAACGCACCACTGCACTCTCATGCTGTCCGTCTACAAAATTATATTTCATTGATGGCATCACAATACTCACCCTGTAACCTTCTCGATTCAAGTATGCAGATATATAGAGGCATGCATTAAAGACACATGTGTCCTTTATTTGTTCGTGGTACAACCTCACAAATCTCGGACGAATATAATGACTTGTATGTTTGCAAGCAGCTGCAAGTGTGGTGCATGAGGGATAGGAACGCCACTTATAGGCTTCTTTAGAGCCAACTGCTACGACCTGTTAAGCATTTCCTACCTCTGCCGAACTTTAACGCTTTGGAAATATGCAGCTTTTATACTACTGCTTCCTAATGCACTAGATACCTACCGCACAAAAGTGAACCGCATTACGAACTATGTAAGCGTCAAAGACGATCAATGCTCATCGAGAGATGATCCACACAAATAGTTGTTCACTTCGCGCCCTCATACACAGAAAAATTTACATCATAATTCATCTTTTCCGCAAGTAAAATGAAAATGGGTGCCAGAAGTTATTGGTGCACAGATTTATTGGCGCACATCGATGGTCCACAACTTGTCCAAACATATTCGCGAACGAGTATTTTTGCGCTGAGATGCTATTAATTGGCATAAAAAACTCATCAAAGGAAGCATTATTTTTCGGCGACGGAAGCCAATTCATCTACTCCGCATCTTGTTCCATCCAGGAAGACGACGAAAGTGGGTAGAGAGAGGAACAGGGTCGGGAGGAGGGGGAACCATGCTATGGATCTCGTGTTAAAGAATGTCAAGTTTTCGGCCTGTATCATCTTACCGCAAGTAATCGTGCATCTCTGAAAGCATCGCATTGAAATCCAGTGAGATCGCATCTGTGAAAAGATTAATTGATGACTGGAGTTCTTTTATGAACAAATTGTGATCATTTATGTTAATTTATATCATCCTAAAAGAGCCCTGTAGCATTACAGGTGAATGCAGTATTAAAGACATTGAGACTAAGCGGTTGGATTTGTTGTGAAACTTTTAGTTAGCGATTGCTTTCAATAACAATAGTCGATTAGTGATGTCGATTCGTGGAAAAATGCAAGTGAATGAGCGGAACAGCTGAAGAGTGCTGACAGTTATTAACGACCTTCTATAAAATCCGCATCTTTAGAGCATTTGAGAAAATATTGCAGCATAGACGCCTCATGTGCTGGGTCAATTAAGGCCGAGAAAAGAGCAGTCCAGCATGAATTTCACATTTTCAATTTCTGCTTCAAATAAATGCGAAATTATGGACTTGTAAAGAACATTCTGAATTTGGGAAGACAGCTCGGCTTCATTCGTGATTTACTTATCGCACTTTTCAACATTTCCTTCTCACATTCGACGTGCTGCACATTTGCATCTTCACAAACGAATGCTTCTGGAAATGCGTTGAAGAGCACACTTATGTGAGCAGCGAATCCGCCGTTTCTCCCTCCACATCGAATCTCCGATGATGTGATTAAACTCTCCGATGATGATGTGATTCTGCACTTGCAACGAGATAACACTTCTTTTCCTCAACATTTACGTGGAAAGTGCGTCCTACTCTTCCCCAGAAGGGATTTTTCAGCGCAAACAATTACGTAATGAAATGGGCAAGGAAAAATTGCAATAAACTGCAAGGTTTACGAAAGAGGACAGGAAGGTAGGTGCTGTTCCTACGTAAGCCTACTAAATCTACGTAAGCGAAAAAAACTGTGGACATTTCAAAAAAGTGCGTAAAACTTTGGATATGTGTTCCCAAGTGATCGCCGCCTGCAAGTATTCAGCTATGCTGAGAAAAATCGCCTTGAGCAGCGCAGGAAGCCATGGTGAAAGTTCAAGTGCGAGTTATGGAGCATTTCGCTGATCGTAACCTTAATGAGAGATAATTGATAGGAAGAAATTGAACTCGGGGTCACATGCAAGGACTAGGCATCGTACTGTGAAATCAGTCGTCTTAGCTTTTGCAGTGGAAGAGTTGAAAGCTTTCGAATGAATGCAAGGGAACTTTGCGCGCAGATGGAGGTGAAGGCAGCCCGTATGTATACTCTTGCAAAAAAAAGAAAAATTCCTCGGCTAAATGACACCTACATTAATAAGACGAAAATAACTGCTACTTTAGGATGGTAGAATTTAGATTAGAACGTTTACAAAAAAGCGAATAAAAGATTAGAGATAACAATGAAATGGGATTCTAAAGGAAATGAGTTATGAATGGAAGAAAACAGACCGAAAAAATAACCTTTTTTGATTGACAATGAAAGTCTCATATCCGGACAAGAGCTTTCTATTAGTTGAAGAGCGCTGAATCGGCTTCTAGACGAGAAAAGAAAGCACTTATTGTTTTGTTTGAGTTTTTGTTTTTCTCAATCTCCGATGCTGTCTTCCATTGAAAAGCTGTAAAAATTTCCAACTTCTTTAGACATAATATTAGCCGATGAGAAAAATCCACTGCTCACTACATCGTTGGCACGTCTCTTTCCGCTCATTTCAATCTGCTCGAGAATAATAAGCATTCCGAGGTAATAAAAATAATTCGAGGATCAAACGTGGATTTTTGGTCGCCGAAAGAGCCAATGGAATCAGCAAATTGTCGCATGCATGAGGCAACGAAATTCATCGTATTTTTCTTTGAAAATTTCAATCTTGGCATACATAATGAAAAGTAACTCTCATACTGATGTCGCTGTCGATGCATTTTTCTCGGAAGTAATAACGATCGACGACGCGAATGAAACAAATTTCTGTTGATAGAGTCGGTAGAGGGTCTCCGGCCGGGGGAGGAGGTGACAGGAAGTGGGGGATAGGAAGGATGAGGAAGAGGCGATGCATAAAAACTGTGATAAAAAATCGGTTGATGACGATAAAAGGTGTTCACTATACTTTAGGTGCTTGGCATAGATGAAAACAACTAATGCACAACTGTTCATAGTTAAACGGAGGCGGTTCAGCGTAAGCTCGATAACAAGCAGTGAGGACTGAATTAACGGAACAAGCACCATCATGCCTCACAGTGGTAATGGACCTGACGTCACAAGAACTCTACAGAAATCCAAAAAACTGGTACTGGAAAGTTGACCTTACTCGCCTCGCATGCTGAAGATATTTCGTCACCGGATTTTTTTTTAATGCTTTCCATTCTGCATCGTTATCATGGACGGTAGCAGTTTTGTAACGATGGGTGAGCCGAACATGCCTTACATTCCGAGGATCTCCATTCTGAACAAAAACATTCTACTCATGCGAAGTAATACGTGATCAAATTTTCTCCATCACAGCCCCATTATTTTCGGAACCAAAAATATAGCGGTACAACAGCAAGCGAAAAAACATGCGGACCGTAATGTTGGTGAAGTATTGCTCTACTAGATAAGGTTTGACCGCGATACGCAAAAATCCCCCACTGTTAATGCTCCATCTATCCGTTGGTCTGTGCCTCGATTCCCATGTTCTAGCTAAGATCCACAGCAAAAGTCGGGAGTGACTAGAAGGGTGCACATCCGGGCACGTTCTGGTTAAAACTTTTCAAAATTTCTTGCTCGTCGTTCAATACTGCCTTCTGATGGCATCTCGAATTCCTCCACCTCCTTCATTCCTGCCGCACCTCCCATTTCCAAGAATCACCTAGTTTCGGATGCAGGTGTGATTAAAAACACTGGTGATCGCGGGTAAACCTCTGCAGCATTTCACGGGGTACTGCAAATGTGCGTAATTTGTATGAAATGTTTTATAATGGGTTCTTGTACTCGTGATCTAAAAATTCAGAAGCAAACTTTACATCCGGCGACTGGATGAAGCTGCTTTCCCCAGAACGCTTTGCTATGAATCTCGAACACATTCGGCACGAATAGGCAAGCTGTGTGGAGTTGTTGCAGTGTGAGACTGTTGGTAGGCTCTCAAACCTTGGATTTTGCTTTGAATATTCGACTAGAGACGCTTTTAAAAACTCCATTCGTTGAATTTGCAGCACTACGCCGAAATGTGGAGAACGTATTCTGCAGCTGCATTGTTGATCATCGTGAAAATGATAAGAGGAAATAAACAGGCAAATATTTTCACACACAGGATGAGGCGGCGTCCCCACTTCCACAGATTTAGCAACGGCCTCAACATTTCACAGCTCACATTATAACATAGGAGTGGTTGCGACGTTTAATTCTACGAAGTGAATAAGTGTTTCTATTCACGAACTCAAATCGCGTCTTCATTGCTGGAAATTTATCGCATTTCTTTGAGGTCTCACAATTCTTCCTTAATGTTGCAGCTATCACGCAAAATATCCTCATACTCTGCATCAGTAGAAACATTTATTCCTCTGATCAGAGAATATCTGCGTTTTCGTAACACCCTTTTATAGGTGACGGCTAAGTATTATTTTTATGGGAATTCTATCATATAACACAACCCCAACGTCATGACCTGCCACAGGGTGCACTTCCAAACGCACTTGTTTCCTGATCATACTTTGGTACCCAACTAAATCTCCTGTTCCAAAGGAAGCACGAAGTGAAAAAAAAAATGATGCAGAAGCTGGAGGCAAAGAAATTGAGCTGAGAAACAAGTTCATTAATGAAACGCAATGAAAAACAGTTATTATTGGTCTTGTTACAGGTTTCCTCAATTTTCACTCGAATTTTCCTAAGCAGATGTGAAATTACGTCAATCACACGCATGGAAAATGTACCAATTTTAACCTGCAAGCGCATCGCAGCCAAGAGAAAACGCCTGAAACTATTACAGGAAACTTGGCTTACAATCGGCATTCATAAAGAAAATTAACATTCAACTTGGAATGTCAACTGCGTAAGAATAAATTCTTCAGTGGATAAGTAGATGGAAGAAAACACACAACATGTGATATAAATAGACCGCAAAAAAGCTGTTTTCTGTTCTCCTAATTTTGCCCTTAATTACATTCTCTAACGACATCGCTTTATTACAACAATATTTGCTGGAAACCATATCAGTAGCGAAAATTCAGTTTCAGCTATGAAGCGTTCAAATTGAAGCGACGAAGGGAGAGGAAACGCCTTTTTCCAGGCTTCATGGAAGTGAAAATTAAACTCAGCGAGCAAACGGCAGCCCGAAGATCGATGTTCGTGGGATGGGCTTCAACAGACATTCAATTAACTCACCGTTTCATGAAAACATTATTAAATTCATATGCGATTCTGCACACGTTCCCTTTCCCATATCGTTACTAGCCGCAACCTCTTCCTAAACCACGCAAGATCGTACCAAATTTCACTTCATGCAATAAAAAATTTCTCAACGCTTCTCTGCAAATTGGCTTCGAAAAAATCCACTCAGCCGGTATCACATTTTTGCACATATATGTATTTGACTCAAGTATATACATATATGTTTTTATGGCCTATCAACTTAGGAATAAATATAAATATAAATATAGATATAAATAAATAAATTATATATAAACATAAATATAAATATAGATATAGATATAGATATAAATATAAATATAAATATATATATATATATAACTGTTCATATTGACCCATCAACTTTGAAGGAGATAGGCATTTAATGGGAAAAAGGTAGGGCATGTTGTCACTGCAATCGGCTTTCCGCACGAAATAAACAGCGTGCACGAACAGTTGCGACGATAAGTAACCGTCTGCCCCACTCCAGGTTAGCCAATTGTCTGAAAAATTCAAAGACGTGAAATGAAGCCTCCATATTTCACTCAACTGACGTATACACTAACAACGTTGCAAGAAAAATTGGTTTTTCTTCGATGTAACTGCGTGCAGAAATAAAGTACTCTATATATAAAGTTTGAAAATTCTTTTCCACTACCAAACTTCTATGGATTCTCCCGAGGATTATAGGTCGCATGAGATTTCGCAGCGTTAACCTCAATGGTTCTTCAGTTTGAACACGGAAATGATCGAACGACGTTCATGAGTCAATGCGCATAAAAATGTCATTGCAATGCGGAAAAGGATAAAAAAGATTTTTGCACATTTTTATAATCGGCGAGGTTAGCTAAAATATAAACACTTTATTCCTGGTGTCTGTGGCGACGCTTCCGCAGTTTCAGCTTGCAAAAGTGTTCAGTAGCTGCACTGTGTTTGCGTGCGTGCACATGTTTGTTGGAACCTACGTGTGGCGGAAACGCTAGAGAGAAGGCTGGTTGCCACTTGAATAAAGTGGAAAATTGGCTGTTGTTAGTGCTGCTCTCTTGCTTACGTCTCTCTTTTTAACTACACCTATCCTAAATATATTCTCATAAGGAATCTCCCACTGGTTAAAAGACCACTAATTTTCATGAGTTTAAAAAAAGCCGCACAACTTTTCGACCAATATTGAGGTGGCGATGCTCGAAATGTTAACGAAATAAATGAATTCAACGTTTGCGCTCGTTGAGCCAATTTCTGCTTTCTGATGAATCAATGCTCGCGAAAAAGCAAGCGCACTGTAGCAAAAATTAAGTTTAACTGATTGAAGCTTTTTGCTAAATTCGCTCTAAATTCAATTTAATTTCTCGACAAAGCACCAATATGAAAAATGTACGAAATTCGCCGTGACCTGATAAAAATTCTATTCTGTATATGAAAATCTGCAATACTGCACTATTTGAGAATTGCGCACATCCAGTGCGGCACTGCATTTGAAAAGCTGCGGATCTATGGCTGAAACAAAATCGGTGCTCGAATCTCACGAATCAAAATCGATAAAATAAAATCACAAATTATCAGCAATAATCACAATAAAATTTCCCTCGTTCCATAAAAATTATCAAAATGCACTTTCATAACCGAGGACGGAAAAATAATAAAATCACAAATTATCAGCAATAATCACAATAAAATTTCCCTCGTTCCATAAAAATTATCAAAATGCACTTTCATAACCGAGGACGGAAATAATTGAGCTTTTCTGATAATTTCTGCTCGTCGGAGGACGGGAAATTTTGAGCTTCTATCCTAGAACTTGATGCGTCGTAGATTTCCTGGATCGTTCCACCCTACTCTCTAGAACTTGTCGTTAATATCTCGAATTTCGGTGGACTCAAAAAAAAATGAAATTGGAAATTGAAATAATGCATAGGTGAAATATGTACGACTGTTCTCCAATAATAGGATTTTCATTTAGTTGATTTTATGGATGACATCAGCGATCGATTTGTGCGATAAAATGACAAAGAACAATTTATGGTCGGTGCATTCTGCTAGAAAAAAAGGACGAGAATTGATTCATACAACATAGAAATATGCTTATTTTATCTTTTTTTTTGCAAAACAGTTGATGGTTTGATATTATCCGAATAGACAATCCTTGCAAAAGAGTTTCTGGATAGCTCTTAATGGTACATTTCAGCAGTCTTTCTTTGATACTACAAACAAAAAGTTCAAAACAATGCAAAGTGTTTCTGGATAGCTTAAAGGTGCATTTCATTCATGAATTTCCTTGAAGATACCGTCGAAAACCGTTCACGATTCTATTTCCTATATAATATTTCATTTACAAAAATATATTTAATAATTGTTGATGAAAAAAATATTTCTTTTCGAATTCCAAATGAGGAAATATATTAAAAAGAATCTGATGAATAACTTCTCAGCTCAGCAAAAAATGACTACTCTTCGCTTTCAATGAAATGAATGAATAGCAGAACAGAAAAGAAAACCGATACAAGAGATATATGTGATGATATTGTCATTTGATGCGTTTTTGCATTCCGTTCATCCGAAAAACCAGTTTTGCCAGCGAACAAATAATAATGGACTATTGGAAATGAGGCTTTCACCTTTTCCTGACGACTTTCCATAAAAAATAAAATCGACTGTTCAGTTAACCGACAAATGTGAAATGCAAATCCAATCGCTATAAACGTTGCTCACCATTAAATCTCTCTATAGCTCCATCTCACGTTGATCAACTAGTGTCCTCTATTATAAAGGATGCAATTTTAGCGCGTAAATCTCATAAACTAGGCAATTTTATGTGGTGCACATCATGCCCATAAAATTTCGCATTCCTAGCTTTAGCGGTTCTTCAACGGATACTCCCCACAAGCAGCGAGACAGACGCATAAATCTACTTGCAAACATAGGCGACGGCGTCATGTCGCCGCCATCCACTCTTGCGAAATAAATTTCCGAGAGTGCATAACACAACCAACGACTAAGGAGTTGCTAGCGTACATGTTGCCACCTTTCACTCATATCATCAAAGACTCTTATAAGTAAGCATCATGCAACGAAATATTGCAGAATAATGCCTCCATTCTTCGAATAATCGATCGCTCACACAAATCTGAGTGAAGATCGCTCTTCAAGATGTGACTGATTTTAAACATATGAAAACCTTTTGGAATAGTTGGATGCCTACGGATTCTTTCTTAGCTCATAAAACGACGCAAAGAGTGCTACAGAAGAAAATCCTATCAGGCATATTGAACTCGCTATTAAACCTGTGATGCAATTATAGGGAACAAATCTGCAGCTCTAGCTTCCGTTGTTCTCGAGATTGAATTGTCGTATAATTGCAAATCCATAAAAATGAATAGAATTCGTGGAGAAAAAACACCTGCAAATGAGGCAATACGTACGGCAAGATGCAGACGTGGAGAAGCGTGCCATAGGAACTGGAGTGCAGTGCGCTTTTGTTTCTCGCTATACCGATCAGTCACTTTCGCAAGCTACTGTTTGAAAAAAATGCTATGAAGGATAATATCTTCATGTCTTAGTCATCCTTCTACCTCACATATGCTTTAAAGAAATTAATTTCTCAAATCCGACCACTGTGAAATGAAAGTTTGGCTTATTTGAAAGGTTTAACCGTGCAATTCTCCTTAGATGCTTAAATGTCGGTAAACTTTCTCGAAACTGACAGACTGCTCTATGGGAACCATCCCGTTTCGTTCCACTAATTTCAATTCTTTTTGAGGTGAACATAGTGAATGACTAGAGCTATACATTTCCACACACATGCACAAATGCAAAGAGATCGTTTTTTAAGGAGATATGCAAAAAAGAAAAATGAATTTATGAAAATAGACTCATTGAACTGATAATGATTTATTTCATCAACGTAATCGGCGTCACCTCACATCGTTCACTGTTCGATCGTGAATTACCGCTGATGCTATGAGCGGGCAACGCAACAGTGCTACAAAGCATGAAGTTGGAGATTGCAGAGCAGTCGACATTGCGTAGCCCACTGAGGCGACAATCGCCACAGATATTTGTGCCATAGCGCTTACACCATACATTCGCGTCATCGGCACACTATGCGTTCGTTCAATAATGGATAAAGTAACAGTCGGGTTGAGGATGAAAGTGAAGGAAGGAAATGACAGACGGAAATGTCACCTAATTAAGGAGCGGGCGTGTATTCATTGCGCATAGAGCTGCCGCACACGACACTCGCAATCAATAGCGTCGTTTGTAATGTTGTGAAGTCAGCTAGCTGCAAGCGCAACCTACAGCAACAGCAAGCCTCAGCAACTGCAAGCGACACATTTTGTGATAGCAACCATGTGCTGAAGTTCGCACCCTCAAACACCTATATGCAGGTCGGCGATTCGAATTCCGCTTCGTCGTCTGGTGCACGTACTCGTAGTATAGGTTCAGCTAATGAATTTTTACGCAGAACTATGATTATTGCACTACTGCGAGGACTGCGTGTTCTTCGTTTATTTTCATGAAGGTACTGATTTGTAAAAGACTAATGACTGCGGATGTATGGAGCTATATCTCCACTTAACTTAGATAAATTCCAAGATTTCATTTCAATCGCTACTTCTTGCCGAAACATTCCGTGGAGCAGTATATGGGACATTTTTTGCTTTGGATGCGGCTGGCAATGAGGGAGCGGAATTGGCGAAGAGCAACCAATCGACAGAGGTGATCTAGTAGGAATGTAACGTGAACTACGAGAACTACGACGTATGACATTACTTATTGATAGTTGGAATGCAGGAATATACTGCGAGCAGCATAGCATAATGAATTGTTAGTCTGTTGGGAGGATTTCCATTGTTAAAGAAACCACGGAGGTCCATCTCTGCTGCCAACGAAACAGAGATAATGTGGAGTTCCGTCAACCGTTTGCGGCCGTTTCCAAGATTTATCCTTTGTTTTGAACGAAAAGAAACAAACAGAGGCTTCACATCTTCGACGACGATTGGATGAACGGTGCTCTAAGGAGAATAAATTACATAGTGTTAAAGTCTATATAACTACAAGCTGCCGATATTGAAATTAAAGATTACGGAAGAAGATTTGAATCAAACAATCTCGCCAATGGAGAATGGATAAAAAGATGCAGACAGAAAGGATCGGCTTCAATAACAATCACATTTTACCTACCATACCAACCAGGCTGTGCTAATGAACACCAGAGTATCCATCTTTAATCCTGCTATATTGCCGACAGTGTTGTATGACTGTGGAACATGGGTTACAACGAAGAAGGACGAAGAGAAGTTTGCTATAACGGAAACAGCTATGGAAATAAGAATCTGGGGAGTTGCAATAAGAGACAAGATTAGCAACGAAAAACCGAGGCTGAGAACGAGCGTGTGTGTGGACGAAATGGTGCACCAAAAGGAAGAGCGGCTGGACGTGTTGCTTGACTGCAACACAGCCGTTGAACGTTGTGGTTAACAAGCTGGCTCCTCAGAAACCACAAGACCACGTACAAGATGATGAAACTGTTCAGGCACCGATGGCGGCACGGAGCACGAGAAAGGTGTTTTGGAGTTCGATGGAATTGCGCTCAGATAGGGCGCTGCAGCGACGACAGGTTGAAAGGCCAAAGGTGAAAATTGAAGATGAGCGAGAGATTGCTCATTACAGTGAAGATAACGACATCTTTGGAAATTCGGGAGGTATCAATGATAATGATCTACTGTGCAAAGAAGATGAAGGTGCATCTAAGTGGCTCGACACCCGGCATGAATCGTAAATTTCAAATAATGCTAATTTAATGAGAACAATGTTTCGAGATATACATGAGCAGCACAATTTTCGAGGTTACTTTATGACACAGCGCTTTTGTCTTATTGCAACTGTTTGTGTGAATAAGCGCTATGAATGAAAAAAAAAAATAAAGAGAACTTAATGATATAAAATTAGTAGATTCCTTTGTAAAAAACGCATCCTTCCAAGGTTTCGATACATTTGAAGCTGTTTAGCAACTGGTAAACGATGAGAAGATCAAGATAACATCATAGGTTATGAGTTGAACCACCTATAAAGAATTAGTTTATCTCACGAGTAAACTTTTCAAAGTAATTATGGATAGAAGCATTTTTTGGTTAAGCCGCCAACATGAAAGAACAAAGCTGAACTTATTAGTGTGGTGATGGGATTGGCGAGGATGAATATTTAAGAGGACTGCAGTTGGCGTCAAGCTTTGTTTGCTCATGAGGCATGCGTTGTTACATCGGTCGTGAAATGTAACAAAAGACCTCTTCATATCAGTATTCTCTTTCCATCTTTCGAATGGAAACGATAAAATAGCCGAATAAAATTTTTCAGTGTGAAAGTCTTTATATTAGCAACACTTCTGCATTAATAATCCATAATTTGCAGTTTTTTCGATATCCGTAAAGGTATGATGAAATGAGCGTGGAAATACTTCCGTAAAGATATGATGAAATGGGCGTGGAAATACTTCCATAAAGATTTGAAATGAGCTTGTCATATTATATAAGTGATGTCGGAATTCATCGACGTGTATCCCATTTGAATGGCATTCGTTAAAATACTGCCCATGGGCAAATATACATTCCTGCACTCACGAAATATACACTCCTGATAAGGTAATCACAAAACTGCAGTAATCAAACTTCATTTATCGTAATAGTTGATTGCAGACATTAGCGGGAACTATTAAAGTAAAAAAATAAAACCAGAAAAGATGGGACTTCTACTAAAAAAACACATCACATCCTAGTGTGAAACAAATGCGGGAGTCGGCAAGCACGAATGGAAGCACTTATCGGAGTCAGCACTGAACGGTAAACACAACGTGCAACAGTAGTGATGGTGAGGAGCGAAGATGAACCAAAAATTTGAAGAGGCAAATATTCATATAAATTTGACGCGTTACTTCGGCAGGATAAGGTGAAGGCAAGAACATATCAGCATTGGTGCTCCGACTCAAAAGGGAAACGGAAAAACTATCTCACGCACATCACACCACCGCGGATAAAATTGGAATCAATTCAGCGCTTATATTGATTTGCCTTCTCTTGAAGAAGATTAAGCAATTCGTTGTGTTCATGGTCGCATCTACAGGAGAGCATAATGAATATGGCGAGCAAATGTCGCGGATTGGTAACGTGTTTGTACATCAGCAAGTTCCTCCCACTTGCTATTCAGGTTACAACAAACATATCCAATTTCTTGGCGCTGACTGCAGCATGTCCCTTCTGGTGAATGAGTATTCAGCTGCTGTTATGCTAGAGAAATTAGTTATTCATAGCAGCCACATCACCGGAATTCAACTATGGCATTTACTGACGCCAAATAAGCAAATCTCATCGCTGAGTACGAGTTCCAGATCGATCTCGACGAATTTGGTCGATGAAGCCAAAAGGAATTTGCTCTTCTGGTGATGGAAAATTTATTATATAATCAACACATTAAACCTCTTCTTTGGGCACCAAATTATCTACATAGTAAGTATTCTATAGGCATTTGCAGAATACTAGTAATATTCTGTTGTAGTTGGTCATAGCATGGTCATGACAATCCGGCAATTCTCGCACTACAGCAGAATACCGCAGCCGCACTACAAATGATCGCGATGATGCGTCGTGTGTTTAATAATAGCAATGATGACAACATTTTTGATCTGTTTCCCCTTTTGTACTTTTCGCAATATTTGCGATATTTGCAAAAATGTGGAAAACTTTCAAGTTCGTTGTCGTCTTAGCATAGCTGAAATTTGCGTCAATAAGCAACGCAAAGTGGTCCAACCTATTTTTTCCCATAGGACGGCTCAAGAAGTAACTCATATTCAATAATGTGGTTGAAGGAAGGAGAAAAAGTCTGCTTGCATGAATTTCGCCGAGGTCTATTTCAATGCGATGAAAATGAAATATTCAACAGATTTCGGTGAAAATCCGAAGTCGCACCGAAAAACGGCATCTACGAACTAAAAAGTGATATATGAATGACTGTGAATGCCATATATGCTCTCACGCTTGCTTCTTTCATTGCAACATCGAAATGCTATACCGTCGTGAATAGATTGGAACTTTCGAAAAATTAGTGTCATATATCATCGATAAAAAAAACGTCAAAAAAGTCGTAAAGATGCAGCGGCCTCTCTAGAAATGCTATACCAAGTAATGCTGGCATCACTCATTAGCTTTCTGCTGAATTTCGCCTTTCATTTGCCCAGTGCATCAATAGTCCGACTGAACGATTCTCGAAAAGGCTGAAGAGTGAACGAAACGTTCGCACTAAATGCGCATTATAAATCCATGTACTGGCAATTTGTAAAATGTGGTGGATATCGTCACAAAATTGAATATATCTCTCAGTGTGTTAGTGTGCTGCACCACACAATGGTCAAAAGCAGTGTGATGGTAAAAATTCGAGGAGTGATGCAATGAAAAGCATGACAGTGATAGAAAGTGGAAAGCACGCGAATGGTTCTTCAAAATCGCTGGAGTATAGCAAAATCGCTACAAAATCGCACAAATGAATCGTCTTTTTGTGAGCCGAAGGTGGTGTCTTCTTGAGGACTTTCCTCGGCAACGATATTAGTTGATGCGCGGGCGGAAATCATGGTCTAAAAGTGTTTCAGTCATAAGTCTCGTGATGCACTTTTTTTTGCCAGGCGAGCACTGAAAACAATTTCTATCCGTTCATTTTCGCTAGTTTTCGTTTCACTGTTGGCCTTTCGTTTGATGTTATTTGCTTTCAAGATTCCACAAAAATCGCGACCAGCGAGTGAAAATATCCATCACATGAGTGACGCATTGAAAAGCATTAAGCGACGGGTTATCCCTAACACTGCAACCTTTGAAATCGGCATTTTTAAGGTGTGTAGAAGGGACATTTTGCGTATAAGCATTTGTCGCGATAGCTGTAGCCGTCTTCACGTCTGATTATTTCATTTCAACGACCGAATTCGCTAGAACATCTAGGACACGTACGACCTTCCCTGCAACGCTACTTATTTCCTCCCGCCTTTTAAATGAATTTCGAAAAGAACTGGAAACGTTCAAAAGCAATTAAAAAATCTTCATTATTTGATGGTCGGCTGAAATATTTGTCCTAGCAGTTGCGCCAGTTGAGTTTACAAAAGCGCATATCGTTTCACATCTGTGCGACTTATGAGAAATGTTGATTTTTCTTGAAGTTAACTGGCCATTCAACTACCCAAACTGTTGTGAGATACATTGGATAGGTGACTTCAAGAGGTTTTATTACCAAATATGGTACGATGCAAACACGGTCGTTTCTAAATAAACAGGCCTGGTGTGGTAGACAAACAAAATTACAAATACTTGGTTGGGCTTATAAATAATAGTGCCAAAAATTAGGTACAGTAGGTATCTTTCGCTCCAGCTGCTTCACCGTTCGTCGGCATCCACGAATAAACCAAATTGCTTCTCCTAAATCGGCATTTGCTGTGTAACTTTCAAGCTTAAAAATAGAAGTAAATATTAAGAGAGAAACCTATTTATTGACAAAGGTGATGTAAGTTAGCGACTGTGATGCGCCCATCTCTTGCTGAGAAACCATCATAAATCACTGAGAAAGGCTTGAAGGAGAATCGATTGAACTATCGAATTCAAGCGCGCGCAATCAGTCCGCTGATAACAGCTGACTGAATAGAAGAATAGGGAGAAAATTTCTGAAAAATCTCCACTCTTTCCTCTCAGTTATGAAGTTGGAACCGACATAACGGACCAACAACATTTAGAGAGGTTATTTATGTTATATATTATCCATAGATAAAATAAAAGAAATCCGGGCAAATGGCCTATTCGTTTTTGCCAAAAAAAGAATCATTAAAATGATACCAAAAGTTTCAAGCCAATACAAATTTAACTCTCAAAAAAAGTGGCGCATTTCTTCATTAGTCTTAACATTTGCTGACAGCCTTTATGAAACATTCTCATAGCGAATTTTCTCCTCAAAATCATTCATTGTAGTTTCTGAATTTAAACCGCAATTTATGTGCCTAAGAATATCATTCGGCCACGTTCCGTGAATTCTAGGACCTCCACTGATGAGGCCGAAGAGATAATTTGTTATGCTGTAGCGATCCCAGCAGTTACTGGAAATAATGGAACAGCGAAAGTAGCAGAACGATGAGAAAACTTCTAGAGGAAATTATACCCTGAAAGAATGAAACGGCGATCATCTGACAAATCAAAGGAAAGATAACGTCATTTCGTGATGAAATACTGAAGATCTGAAACAAGGTCATAGCTAGAAACATGTGTATCAGTGATCCGCCGTCTATGAAGATCAACGATCCGAATATGAAATGAATAGGTGTTGCATGACGTAACTTTCATTTACGGTATAAAACATGTAGATTCAAAAGAGGGTCGAAATGAATGAAAACTCAGATTAGTAGGACCTTGGGCATGCAAAAAACTTCAAATCAGACTGCATTGCGATAGGTGTTGCTAAACTCACTACTGAAGTGTATGACAAGTGTTGACTATGACACGCCTGCTGTTAAATTTCCAGACTTTGACTGAATAGCTGATGTTTCGAATTTTTTAAACAAAATCGTTTCATATGACCGACTGTCAACTCTACATCTCAATAATTTCTATCACTCGAGTTTCAGCATGCTATCGGATAATAACATTTTCGTTTTATGCTTCACAAAAAATCTAAACATAGAAGCTTTTTAAAATCAAAACTGCAATCGTTGGAGGATGGTAACCATTGCTATAACAAAAGAGTAAATCCGAAAAAAATCGTGCTAATATCAACGTCTCATTACTTTCACTACAAACCTATAAAATCCAAACTAAGGCAAATGAGGACTTTGGTAGCTTCCCCATCAGTTTCATTAGTTGAACAGGTCTCTGCAACGATGAAACCTGACATATCTTAAAGCATATCAATGCAAAATCTGAAAGGCGAGCATCCAGAGGAAAAAGGCTCCATATTTTCGTTTACTGGGACAAAAACATAGATATATTTACGGCGAAGATAACCACGGAGATTAAGAAAAACTTAAATTCATCTCATCCCGACATTTATAATATACAGAGGACTTATTTCATGCTTGTTATTTTGGAGAAGTACATTGCAGCAAACTCTACAAACGCTCAGGGTTTTCTCACAGCTTTACGCCGCATGAATCATTAGACCTTCTCTGAAACTGTCGTTGCAGATGGGAAATGAAGGGAACTGAGGCCTTAAGTGCTTTTGAATCGCATTTTCTTGCATGGCTTTCTTTGGAAACGATGAATAAACTCTACGTGCACACTATCTCACACCACTAGACGCTTAGCTTTTTGGAGAAGAATTTATTCAAAGGGCTTCAGAGCGTAGCTGAAACGAAAGTGCACAGTCCTGCGAAAGCAATAATATTAAATGAAGAATTGATGGGGTTTTTGGTCGTTACTCTCCTCGGGGAAACGGAACGCGGACAGAATAGCTTTTAAGTTTTCTGGAATGTGTGGTATTTTTTCTTTCTTATACTTTCTGGTGTTCCTCACATATCTTCCCTCAATTTCTGCCACTTTAACGTGCAAAACACAGTGTTCTGCGTTGGATGAAATAGCTTGACTTTGTCGTTTCTTCGAGATAGCTAGCTGCTCACTTGAAGAACTCATCTCCACTATGCGTGGACATTTTTACGAAGAGTTCTCTTAGTTTTTCGTGCGCAATTGCTACATTGCAAAACAGTTCTCCAATGGCTCAAATTCTTTTCATTTTTCAATATAGGGGAAATGTATATATGCACCCGTTGTGCCTATCGCAGAATGTATTTTATAAACTGCAATCTTTACCATTCTTCAAACTTCAAATTCTCAAGGAAGTTTCGTTTTCTCATGATGTTTTCTGCAGCCTCCTCAATTACAATACACTGACTGACCTTCTCAGAATTTCCCAGCTCGTAGATTGTATATGGCAAGTTCAGTGCTCAATATCGAGAGAATTGGGAAATTTTTTGGTGGCTTCACTATGAACTTTTATTTCCAGAAATGTTGTCAGCCATCACGGATTGAAAACGATGTCTTGTGCTCTAGAATTTCCAAAGCCCAAAGAGCAACTTTTCACGTTCTCAAAAGATTTGCGCGTGTAGGTTTTTCCCACACGCTGGCTTAGAGCTCGGTGGCGTTCTGTGGTGCTTTTAGCTTCTACATTGCGGTTCACCTAGTTTCTCTGCTTTATGCTCTCTTTTTCTTTGCATTAGCACAATTTATGAGGTAACATGTACGACTAAATGCTTTCTCTTCCACGTCTTGTAGCTTCATCTCTTCTGGATCATTCATTATGTCATATGCTCTCTATATAATTTCAAATTACCTATACTTTTTCGCCACTCTCTACGCAGTCATTTTGCATGTATATTTGGGAACACTCCCGAGTGTCATCAGGATGTACTTTTGCAATGATTACCTCGCGAATGAAGTAAAAATAGAACTGGCACCTGCTACTGCTTTCATCCACGGCTCATATAGTGATAGAGCATCTGCTTAAGAATTTTTGGCGCTGTAACCGAGGTGTACGTTGTAACCCACTAAGTATTGCAGCTCTATTTTCAGTCCTTTTGAATCGAAGCTACCCGACGAATGGATGGGAAGGCCATCGAAACATAGACTTGCGAGGAGAAGATGCAATGTCGCCACGAGTTTTTAGCGGGTACAAAGCTTGGAAGCAGTTGCGTATAAACTACCTCCACAAAATAGATGCGATTTTATTTGCTAATTGAATGGTAATTCGTGGAATCTGTTTCTGTAATGAGTTCAGCTGGAAATGCGTATATCAAGCTGGGCCGACATGCCTCTCTAATGCTGCCTAAGCAAAGCGACGATGCAAAGATCGTTGAATTCGCTGTGGTCGCTGTTCTCGTTCATCGCTCCATTATAATATATCCCACTGAAACTATCATTAAAGGGTGCACTGCCAATAATAGGAAGGAACATGGGCCATTCTGTTGAGAAAAAGTCAAATGTCTCAATGCATGTTCTTTCTAAGTTCAATGTTTCATTCATTAAAATAACCTTCCTGTTTTAGACTGTCCTTCGCCCACCACTTGTGACCGAAATTCTTTTCTCCTCCCCTCCATTCTCATTTATAGTTACTCAGTTGTGCTGGCAATGCATGCGCTAGTATTCCCCCTGACGGCATCGGAAACCCCTGACGGCATCGGAAAAGCCAAATTTTTAGAAGGCGTTTTATATGAATGTTGATATCAGCTGAATCATGAATATGATTCTCGGTACAGTTTACAACAAATTTGCAGCTGTGAAGAAGGTGGTCAGATGCGCGATTTTGCGATAATCCATATAATACCAGCTCTTCTGGCTCCATTCTTAGATTCTTGCATCATCACAGAAAAGAATATTGTGTGGCGGTGGAGAAAGAGAGAGACCATAACTCCCACTTCGCATCAAATTGTCGGTGACGGCTCTATCCCTCACCCTGCGTGCCTTCTACTTCATCAGAGAAAACGAAATGAGAACTTCATCGTCTGTTGTCGACTTTCATGTGTTTTTCTTTGATTACGTCAAAATTTAACAGGTGGAAGTGTTTCGACTGGGCACAGCAATCAATGAAGTGCTCAGGATGATCTTCCAGCGTGAATTCCATGTTTTCAGTTTTTCAGTCAACTTTTGCAGACGAGAGAGAATCAATAAGATGATGCCGCAGAAAACCTTTTAACGGTACGAAAAGGAAAGAGGATTTAATCAAATGGCCGTTGATCCATTCTTACGCTGCTATAGTCTTTGGAACAAGGTAATTTTTGAGCAGAGAGTATAAAGATAGTGATTTTATGAAGTTATCGTTAACTGGAATGAAACTGATGATGTAGTGTGTTGTAAGTAAGTACCAAAAATAGGAAACACTAAATGTGACCGTATTTTTTTCCGATGTTAACTGCGAAAAAGAATTGTTATTAATTCAAATTCTCATTAAATGCTGCTTGGACAGTGCAGTTTTTCGCACCTAAAGGTACGTAACGTAAGGTCGACCATTTGTTCGAAATTTCCATTCATTCGACTGCTGTCGTATCTCATTTAGGTCAAGAGCTTTTATTCATTACAAAAGCGGCATTGGAATAGAGATTGCGTTTCAAAAATGCATATTTATGAATGCAAAAATGTAGGAGAAATGCGACTTCAATTTTCTACCAGCCTTGATAGAAGTGATAAATATGGCGAGTTATGGAATGGGCCTACTAGCGATGCTAAGAAACAGCTGAAGGAGAAAGGATATGGCAGCATGGAAATATTGATGGGTGTCAACATCCACTGGATTTCCTCGATCGCTCGTATTCTATTGTGGAGAGTGTCCGCACTGTTCAATTGGAAAGTGCGCTTCTCTTGGTCAATGGAAATAAAATACTTAGTTCTTCTGTTTGTTCCGAGAGTCGCATCTATCTCATCCACCCATAGAGTAAACAATTCATTGCATTCAATATTCACAGTATATACACAGCTCGCTCGCTCAATGAAACTGCGCATAAGATTGCTTTGAGCACACACAATGCACACTACAGTACATATTGAATCAAAATGATGCCACAGCATTGATGCTTCCCTCGTTTATAAGTCTTGCAGTTGAAATGGAAAGCTTAATCAATCAGTACCCAATAACTCCTCTGCAAAGCTTGCAACGGGAATAAATTCTTAATATGTTATGGTGCCAAAATGCTTATAGTAGCCTAAATACGACGGGAGAAAAAATGGAGCATATGCCATATCGACTATCGAGTCGAATCGACCCGTGCGGTTGCATAGGGTGGCATTAGCCCTCAGCAGCACTCGAGAGTGTTTGGCGCATTTGCAGGCCGCGTACAGACTAACCCATTTCAGCCGTACTTCCTTAAATGTTTGGTTCATATTTTCACACAGTGGGGCCCATAATAAAGACTTCTATCAAGGCTATGATTATGCTTACCCTTAGTTAGCAAATTAAATTGAATGAGTAAAATGTGCCACTTTTACAATATGCAAGCAGTTGATGGCATCCTCGAAAGAATTCATCAAAAATCATTGAAAAAGAGCGTTTTTGGCATTCACTTTCTATGTACGCCGTATGATCGCTCCAGAATTTTACGCTTAGCTACTGCATTTGCCGAAGATTGCTTCTTGCGTTATCGACTTTTGTTTTGTTAATCATTGCTTTACAGTAGTAGTATAGATATCAATGTCCGTCCAACAATCATTTAATTCGTTATCTTAATCGTTCAACAAAACGTCTTTTTAAATAATATCATTTTCGCTTTGTTAATAGCAATAGAAATTTATTTTATTGAGAGATTCGTTTCAGAAATGTTCAATTTGGTCTTCTGTCTGAAATATGGTCTTCAAAAATTTATTAACTTTCAACTTGTAGACAATCTCTGTTATCAGTTTATCGATGGAAAATGCTTGAACAGATTGAAGACCCTCGTACACCATGACGACACCAGGCTTCATTCCTTCGCATTCATCATCTACGACGCCGAGGTTTTTATTCTCACTGCAGTTGCACCCTTAGATGAGCAAAAATTTCTTGATGAAGCATTACCTACTTAGTTGCAACTGAAGGCAACTGCTTTGCGTTGTTAAAATAAGCAATGGTTCGGCGAAATTATCTCTTTGCATGAGCTTTCCAATAACTGCAGGGAGGCGAAGTTGATATGAAGAATAGAGAGGCATATACCCAGATGCATCGATGAAATCCAGCTAGAATCCTCTGCATGAATTTGTCGACACCAAACGTCATTCAGATCCACACAAACTCTCAGAAGACCTTATGCCGTTATAAAAACATATGATTTGCTGAATATAGAACTATCAAACGATAATATAGAAATTAGAAAAAATCGCATCATATAATTCTCACTTCCTATTGTGTTGTTACGAAAAGCTGCTATGAGGATGCAACGCATAAGAATTTATTTTCGTCAGATATTCAAAGCGGTTTTATCAGTCAGTTGAAATTTAACCAAGCCATTCGGTCAATGCTTTAGGTGCAATGCACATTTTTAAAAGACCTACTTTTATATGCGTTCACTTACTCGTTACTATTCATGAACGTGGAATCAGATCTGCGATGACCATTGGTCATGCTCCATCACCGATGCAATAGTTGATCTCTCGTCTGTGGTTGCTTTTTTGAATATCCATATTTCACAATTAACGGATTGATGAGAAATTTTGTGAGACGATACACTCCACTGGAAATCTCGTCAATGGTGTTGGATAAGCGAGCTACTATAATTACTCATAATATAACATAAAGTTGAAAACTTTTATGAGAAAGTCTAATTATTCTTTAAGGGCTCTTTGATGAATATTGTGATATGAGCGGTTTTATATTAAAGCCGTTAATTAAGGCTGTTTGAAGAAAGAATACCTATATCAACGCAGACTACAAATAGAATGCTTACATATGAAGTAATAAGAGAAACAGCGATGTGACACGTAGGTCTTTCAAGAATATTACACGAATGCTTTTGTAAACAAAAATATTTCCGGATTTCTCATAAGTTTCAATATCCGTGCTAGGTGCAAAAATGGACCGTTCCGGAGCTACTTCATAACCGATTGGATGGTTCAATTCCAGCACCTTGACGTAACTTCAAAAGTCGATGCAGGGCAAATTTGAGAATTCGAGGGGAATTTTGAGGGTTGTGGGGAAGCAGGAGGGAGGGAGAAGGGAAAGGATGAGAGCAGAGGCGCATACAACACGTTTCAAACGACCAAATAAGCTTTTAATTTCGCTCCTTGTGGCGTTTCTAAGAGAGTTTTGCTACTACTAAGCGCCTCCACAAAGTCAAAGCCATGTTAAAGAGATTCTTGGCAAACATGACGACGCGTCAATGACAAGATGCTGCAGTAAAATGCAGCATTTTTCAGAACGTCCAATTAACCATCACTTTCTGCCTGTCCAGACTCTTGTACACGTGGCAAGTGGTTGTATTTTCGCATGTTCATTTCTAAAAATCAAACATTGATAGTAATGAATGAAGTGCTGATTCCGTCCATTAGATGAATTTTTGAAGTGGTGATCCACCAGTTCAATAACATACGCTGATCATCTCACTCTACTTTAATTAACCTGCAAAATACAACTGCACTAGAAATGGCAGTAGCATGAGAAAAAAATGCAGCAGCGTGTCACAGAAGCTATCTGGATAAGCGCTTTTGCAATTTATTTATATCTCAGGCAGTTCTGCTGGTCACAAAAATCTATAAAGAATTCATTTTTTCTCTTATACGAATTGCATTTATCAAGCACATTATGATGATGTTTCTTTTGGGCGCATTTATTTAGGTATCCGTCCCCCTACTTTGTATTTTCTGCTTCCCACTTAGGAAATGGTAAAGTTGATGCCGAAAATATTTCCAAATTGATGTAGTCTTCAAAGAGAACAATGACACCAAAGATGGTGGCATCATATGGTATCCGGCTGAACTGGCCCTTCTATACACCAAAAGGTACTCTGGCTTCTGCTTTACTGCTACACACTGATTGCACGTTTGGCAAACCAAGAAGAATAATATTCGGAAGAAGGGTAAAACCGATGTTCTTGAAGGCACAAAGAGCACATGTTACTTGGGTTCATCGATCAGGAGATTCGAGAACGCCAATGATAAAGTACGAATAGGAGACAGCATCACAAAGCCGGCGAACTTTCAAAGCATTTAACGAGAAAGCATTAGCCGAATTAAATTTCAGAGCTTCCATTCACGGCTTTCGATCTTGGATTATTCGTTAGGTAAGCGAAGAGATATGTACGTGCCCGCCCTGCAGATGCGGCCTCGGCGAAGTGCGCCTCACAGGCGGAGTTGCAAAAGAGAAATAAATCGTCCTTGAATACGAGAGGACCGAATAGTCAAAATATGCGAGTAGTGTATCATATTCTTTAAAAATTATTTTGAGGCAGCTTTAAATTGATCGATGTGTTGCGAATTGCATATCTGTGAACAACACCCGAGGGTTGCAAATTTCGGGCACTGATGAACCCTCATAAATCGTTCCATGTTGATGCACCAATCTAAAACCTACTATATGAAGCCACTCTAGGTGTGTATTACACTTGGAAATTCTCTTTCTTCAGTCATGATGTTTCATCATTTGAAACCGTTGAGCACGCAGAAGTATGAATAAGCAGGGCCCACAAGCAAATTTCCTAAAATGCATAGGAGCAAGACTGATGGTTCACCTTATCTTCATGACAAAGCAGGCTCTAAATGACGATTCACAGCCGAAGACATGTCTGGCAAAAATCTCTCTTCATTGAAAAAATGGACCGACAACCGCAATTTGATCGCATAAAGAGGGTTGATCGGAATTTCGCGTCCACAACTTTTCTCCATAAGTAAGGCAAAAAAATGTGGAAGTCGGCTGAGCTGGCTCAAATTAAGAGTGCAGGGATATTTTCGAGGAAGCTCAAACACGGATTTCTTTCAACAGTGGCGCAAGATGCAGTAGTTGTATGTTCTGCCCCTCGGATAGCGAGAAGAGGTTATGTTTGATTTAGATGTCCCTAAATGTGCAGATTTCATTAGTGAGGCTACCACATGAATATCTGCTGAATGAATTGAAAAACGAATGATTTGTCCGCAGATGCGTTCGCAAGCAGGCACACATAAGCGCATAAGGGGAGCGACCAGTAGGTGTATGTTTCCGTCGTTCTTTCCACATTGGCGTACCGGTTTCTGATAGAGCGGAAAGGAAAAACGATGAGAGTGGGATGTAAGTGCAAAATATCCTCATTATTCCAGCTCGTTCGTAAGACTCCTCATTTGTCTCCCACTTCGGAAATATTCAGCACTTTCGTGCAAAGCTAGCTTGCCGCTGACAAAATGGAGCCGTCTTTGAATTAAGCTCACCAGAAAGGACATCACTGATGTAATTTGCTAACGCACTCTAGCATCAGACACAAATCTCCAATGACGCAGCCATGTTCGCTTGTCACTTTCTTGCAGTGAGATCGTATAAGATTTGTATGAATAGCAAAACGATAAAAAATTCTATAATTACCTTCGATTTCAAAATTCAGCTGCACCTCTTAGAAATGAGATTTTACTGCTTTATGTATGACCTAGTAAAGCATAGAATACTTCAAACATTTCAGCAAAGATCATAAGGAAAAAAATGAGTGCCCGCTAAATGGCACCAATTAGGTACATGAAATGAGTGACTATTCAGTGAAAAGTGTGCACGCTGGGAACGAAAGATGAAGGGATGAAGTTCAAAACAACCGCTGGAGAATGCTCTTGAAAGGATATTTAGACTATGAATTTTGCTCTTGAGTATCCTCGCAGAAAAATCTATTTATTTCGCCTAGACGCGCTATATTCCGCTCATTACGTCCACTGGATTATGGAAAATTTTAATCCTAAAAATTATCATTCTTATTGAGTTGACAAATAACACGATTACTAGGATTGTTAAAAAGGCCATCAACGAGCCTCCTTACGAAGAAGAAGATCCTAAATCTTGGATAGCAGAAATATTTCAGTTTCTATAAGAATGTTGCAAGTTTAAACGATTGAATTAAAGACATCCTTAAGTTCTCCGTTAATGTACACGGCAATAAATTGTATGTTTGCCTTCAGCTGATGCTCTCCTAAGTATAGCGTCGACAGATTCACACTGAGCTAAAACAAACATTTTCATATACAACATGTGCATATAAGATGCATTATCGAATATGCATTATTATAAGCGATTGTATCTGCTTTCAAGCACCCTTCTGAGTTCACTACTATAAACTAAATTCGCTATTACTATTACTGTTTCGTTGCAAACATTTAGTTGCCTTGCTAAACGTCGCTTGAAATCATAGATGGGTCTGATGAAGCGAGATATTTAATAAAACAAATCCCCATAATGGCTCATATTTCCATTTTATTAATGGATTGATTAATCTCGCTTCATAAACTTATTCGCTGCTCATTTTCATTCAGATATACATTTTCTGTGCGCAATGATATGTGAAAACGAGACAAAATTTCATGCAGATGAAATCAGCAGCAGCATTTGACGCAATGAGCGTCTTTCCACCTTTCGATGGATAATCACGATAATATCACTTCGATAGCGGCAGCGACTTTTTGTTGCAGTGCATTGAAGTTTCAATTTGTTCAAGTCGCACCGCTAAATAGTTCGTTACTTGAAACAATTATCCCATCGCTATGTGACAATAAAAAACGACACTACTGATAGTCAAGAATCGCTTTGAGATCAGATAGGAAGTGAAGTATATTTCGCACTTATTTACTAGGACTTGTTTTCTGTTAAGTGAGTAAACATATATTATGTATTTATTGGTGGTTGTCTTGGTAGATAAGCATCGCACTAAACTATTATGAGTGGAATTCAATGTGCAAATAAATTTGCAAAGTCACTTGTACCAAATTGAGCATTTTCGCATATGAAAGTGACAATGCAGTTATCAATTTTTATTGGTTATCCAAAGGCGGCGATCTTGCGTATTTTAATAAGTGGGGCGAATATGTGAGTGGCCGATACTGCTCGTCAGTGCTCACTTTAGCAACAATAATATTGGAAGATTTAGTTCTCTCAGTATATCCACAACGACAAGCTCTGCTTAATATTTGAAGCCGCATAATTATACCATGGAGTTAGTTCGTCACAGATGATAGCATTATTAATTAAGAGAAGTCGATCTTTTTACCTGAGGTATGATATTCGAAAACATCGTAAAAATAAAGTAATTAACGAACTTCATAAAACAGGTGAACATCTTAATAACAAATAGGATGCAATAGGATCAATATCTATGAATGAGGTTTTCAATTGCTTCTAGATGCTTGTTCCTTTTTTACTTTCTCTCTTAAGCTCGAATTGAAAGCGCCGTTCTTCCTCATTTTTCTTCAGAAATTTTCTCATAAGTTCATCAATTAATTTTTCCAGAGGTCTTTCAGTTGAACGCTTTCGAAAGCAGAAAAACCATACATATGATTATTAAAATGCCTATCAGTTTCTCTGTTAGTCAGAAAAGAGTATAATAAAGCAGTTGATGGCTGATATGGTCATTTAGAATTGCTAGCGGGAAGAATATAACAGTCAGCCTTAGACGGCAAACCGAATGAAGTATCCAAATGTCTGTGTCGCGTATCGTAGTTACCATAGGGACAGTAGGCGTATTCGACAAGAGAATTCATTTGCAAACGTATCCAAATGACTCCTTGCCAAACGTACAATGACTCCGCTACCAATCAAAATTGCATCCGAACATCATCTAGCAAAGCTGAAGAGACTCTCAAAAGCAACTCACGAAATCTGAACCATTCATTGCCTAGAAGAAGCTTCACTTAGCTGCGAAACAAAAGTGAGAGGGAAACAAAGATTAGTGCAGAATAGCTGTTCAAGGTGATGAAAATCACAGCTGCTCATATTTCAGGTGGCAATATAGGGAAAGTGGAACAATCGATAGAACTTCAGACGGAAAACTAAACGATTCTATAACACTGGTGGACATAAAAATGGAGATTTCTAGCTTAAAATTCCCCATTATTCTTCTAATATAGTCGAACACCTCACAGTGCTATAACCTTGAAGACATATTGCGGCAGCTGCTTAGAATGCGGCTCCACTATAGGATATAGCAGTACTCTCACAAACAACAACACGGATGTGTGAGCCTATGTTTTCACTGCTGCTAATGAGAAAAATTTAAGGATTTCAGCCGCTGATCTCATATTAATTGGAATGCTGAACACAACAGTTCAGCAACAGCCGATATACAGTGCATTTAACGTAAGCTTCAAAAATATTGGCATGTACTGTGATTTAAAAAAAAGACCCGTAAAAGCCGCTGATATTTTCGCTCTCTGTAATATGGGATGTGCAATATTTTGAAGTCGGCTTTATTTCGGAAACTTCCGATGTCCTAAATTTTCCAAGGTGAGGCTTCGAAGTTTAGAAGTGAACCTCAGTTGTAACTTTACAAGGCGGATTCTTCGCTTGCGCTTATATGCAACAACTCATTGTATGGGTCTCGTTGTTTGCCTTTTGTTTTATGCATTTCCCTATGTGCATTCATTTGCAATGCTTTATAGAACTACTCTCTTCAATGTCTGCAAGTGAAATTTAATTACTTGAAATTATGACTCTAGAACTTCGCTGTCATCTTGATTCGCTAAAAAGTTGCTAGAATGTTGCAATTTCAGTGACGCTATCAACACCATAAGGCTTCTTAAAACTAGACATCTGACTCACTGTAATATCCTTTTCAATGAACTGCTTTGCAATGCATTGTTTTGAATGAGCCGTATGCATGTATCTGCCTGTAATTACTATAATTAAAATCTCTTTGTTTGAAGCACATTAAAGAAGCGTTAAGTCTGACCAACGAATATTTCCTAGCATTCATTGTTTCACTAGTGATCATGTAACACTTGCGAGTGAGGGGAATACGTATATAATATTCGTATTATAAGTGGACTTCATTAAAAAATTTTTCAACATGACTTTGCTTGACTAACTGACAAATATTCTCACATTGACACTAAAGCTTTCATTTTCAACATCAGCGCTGAATGGCTTCGAAAAGTTCATTGATTTAATCTGAGAACGACAAGTGGATAAACGAACGCAATAAGTGTGCAAATAGAATTTCATCGGAGAAGGGGATATGTCTCGTTGTCTCCTGAGGCTACGCAGCTGCAGCGAGAGGAACATTACGAGGAAATAGATGTACTTATGCGTATATTTTATCTATCTCAAGTGGTCTCTTCTGAAAATATGTATTCGTTTATTAGGATGCTTTCTTTTGGATGGTTGCGATTGGTCAGCCAAGGAAGATGATAATCGACTCCGCGGGCTCAACCTCCATCTTAAGCGTTCACAAATACGACTTCTTCACAATTTTATAGCTTATAAGAGTTGGAGCAGTAAATGCTGCAGTGAGGAAATGAATTCTGCTTATTGCTTATTCGGCAGCAGCTCATCGATGAAACTACAAAAGCATCTCTCTTGCCAGTCTCTGTGCAGTGATTTTCCAGCTTCGACCGGGACAATATTAGATAAGAGGAGATTCCCTCTAAAGATTTCGAGATATTTTACATCCTTACATTCACAAAAAAGTCTAGCTCTTTCAGCCTGTTGATATCAGCCACTTCAGGGAAATTCACTTGCATCATCTCCATTTTGCACTGAATAAATAATTCCAGACATAAAGCAGCACAGTAAACGCTTTACTCCGCCTCTTATGTTTTCGATGATGAATAGTTTACCCACCATGTACCTAGCCAACTGCAGTATTTTAGGTTTACACTCAGAGTGGTATTTTGCAAGGGCGCTGTTTGATCTTCGATCAGCTTTAATATGCACGTTCAGTAAGGTGCAAAACGAATTGCTCTTTACTTTTTTGCTCATCACCGCCGATCGTATCTGATACGCATAATTCGATTTATCAGAAAGTTTCATTTCGGAGAGCATAATATGATTATTTAATTGCTAAGAGCATTTAGTTAACATCATTCCCTTACGCCCCGAACAGTACACCGCATTCCATAGCCTGTGGGGCTAAACTTCTCACCGACCTGAGTGTACGCTTACCAAAAGATTTCTCATGAATCTTCGTTGGTTTATTCGGCTAGAGGACAGATTTTTCATAGAAAGGTTTAATGAAAATGTTAGTTATAGAATGACGAAATTCTCGCCAATGAAAACAACTTCGGCAGTTATTATCAATACAAATCCATCTAAAAGTAAAGCCAACACGCTTATCATTCAACGAAAATAGAAGAACGCTGGAGAGAAAATGAGTTGTAATGATAGGAACGAGATACAAAATGAATGCAAACAAGGAAATATGACCGCATATATTTGACAAATCGTGATGCAGGACGAGGCGAGCATAGCTTTGAAATCGAGTCGCCTCAAAAAAAGAGGAAGAAATAGCTGGTTGATGGGACGCAAGAGGGCATCTCTGAGATAACATAACGTCGCACTAGGAAATCGGCGCAAAACCATCTGTTGTCGATATCCACCAATCCATCCTTTAGAAGGCGCAACCCACGTTCACTTGGCACGACTTGATGCCCAATTGCACGTCCGCTTGGCGTCCTGTCGCACACATCCATGCCCATAGTCTAATCAAACTGTCATTTGCAGTACGCCATCTTGAAATGGTAACCATTTTCCGCTAGTAATTCTCAACAACAACAAAGTCTCATTTTCGAAATATCCCATAAGTTCGACATGTTTACATGCACGATCGATCTTTCATCAGCTTCAGATTTAGAGCACTAATACGCGAGAATGCATCCGCTTATTCACTTGTCATTCAATAAGCGGACACAAAAAGTTCAGCGCTTTGAAGTTTTTCCGAATGGGGACGTACAAAATTTTCCCTCATTTTTCTAATCGGGTGTTGCCAAAATTAATCAGCCTATAGTAACCTATAGGCTAATTAATTTACAACAGAGAGTTTCTAATTAAAAGCATTACAAAAACAGCAGAGTTTCTCTTTCAGCAGTTCAGCAGGAGGCATATTAATGCATTTTGCAGAAGACCCAATTTCTGCGGATTTAAGTAACATCATAAAAGGAATGCATTAATACAAAGAACAAATCTGACGTCTCTTTCCAAGCGTACTTGCAAACGTACTTTGCAGAAGTTCATAATGTTGACATGCTCGTTTTACGTGCATGCGTTTCTCGTCGCCCTATACACGCGCCTCGAGAACAATTGAAACAAGAGCGAAAATGCTTGACTGAGATGACTTCCCATATCAGATTTCATGCTGTTTTAAACAAATTTGAAGGAGTCGTATATTCTCAAATATAAAAAAGATCAATATGAATTTGCAACCGGCGGCTCTTTTATTCTGGTTCAGTCGCATTATAAATAAAAATTATGAGTAGAAAGTCTTTTATAGGGAGCCTTTCCGAGTGCGTCCGAGCGGCCAACATATTTACTCCTATTCCTTTCAGAGCGCAGTACTGAGGAGTGATAGGAAACAACATCTGAACATAAATGAGAAACAGAATGACAGCAAGGTGATACTTCATCGAGTGGAAATTCTGTACCTGGGAGGAGTAGCAATGACTAGGTCGCTTTTTCAACGCCGAAAGAATGGGTGCATTATCGAAATCGGCAAGAAATAGATTTCCCTTTCATATAGAAACAAACACAATCACCTCAGATAAGTGTATTTTCACATATTGAAACTAATGCCCTAGTCGATTCTTACTATGCGCGCCAAGGAGACGGCGCCTTTTTGCATCTGTGCAAAAATTTGGAAAGGCAGAATGCTCCCATTTCTGCCACGCCGCATTCGTTTTGGGTGAATTGATAGGCATTTTCATTTTGAAGAAATGTTTCCGTCTAGCAGAAGGAAAAGAAAAAGAAAGCGGAAATTGATCTCCTGAAAAACCAAACCCTCTAAAAGATTGGTAATGCAATATGTCAACTTCTTTTAGCCTCTCATCTTTGTGAGAGGATTAAAAAAGTAATGGCGACTGTACTGGGTTCCCTCAAGAGCAACGCTTAACTAATGTCGTTTAAGCACGAAACTTCATGTTGTTTCGTCTGGCTGACGTTAGTTGAGGCTTTCTTGGGTAAAATTAAACAGAGAAATGCACCTGGACAACTATAAAAATGTGAGGTTTTCCTCATTAAGGAGACGAGATTGCAAATAATATGAGCTAATCATGATTGAATTCTTACCATTACGTGTTCTTAAATAGGGGATTAATAATATAATTAACATAAAATTACAAAAATAGGGAAAGATATGACTTTTATGCAAGAACCCAGTAGGCACATCCGCTAATGACAGTGAGGCAACAGTGAAAGCAGTGAAGGATGCTCAAAAAATGAGGCGCATAGCATATAAAACTCACAAACTTAAGTCTGTGAGGGAACTAGTGAAGTTGAGGAAGTTCAACAAACAGGAAATGTTAGTTAGACGAGATCAAACACTTCCGCTTATTAAAAGAAATCACTTTTTTGAATAATCAACACTAAACTACTTGAAGATGCGTTAGAATATGTAATCTGGAAAAAAGTTCGAAATTTATGTGTGGCCTACATCTAGTCCCAACATTCGGTGAAGTCAAACACTAAGACTTTGGAATTATTTAGAACTTATTCATTCAGAACCACGTCTGCTGATAATTTTGAGCGAATGCATTTCATGGGCTGTACGCCATGGAGACTGAGATGACATTCGCAAATGTTAAAAAGTCCTGCCACATGCTTATCTTTCTATCATCCTGATAGGTGACCCAATGGGACCATGCTAACACAAATTCATTTTGCGTGTTCGGTTAGAATTTACTGTACCGGTCACTTCATGAGTTAACAAACGATCCGTTAAGTAGGCAAATGGAACGAACGAAATGAGGCATTGATAGCGCTCACCACTTTTAAAGTATGCGCAGCATTAGCGTGAAAATTTGCTTGCGGTCTCACATCTGAAGTTACCACATAAAGGTGTTAAAGCTTCAAGAATCAGAGAGCACATGGTGAATCAAAGTAAGCTCACAGTAAATCAAAGTAAGCTTTGAGGAAACTACCACGAGAACCATCTATAGCATCAAAATACTTCTATCTTGTGTTTCATATTTCATACAATTTTGCAACAGTTTATGGCAATTTCATGGTGAATTATTTGCATTTGTTTTTTGAACTGACATCTTCAGAAGAAAATTTATAGATTTCACATCTAATCACCGTAGAATCAAATCCAGCTGTAATGGCTCACAAAATCATTCAAACCTCTTCAGTCTTAAATTGAAATGAATAGCTCATAAGCGAGCAATTTAAAGTGATATGATTACTGAACATATGCTATAGAATGTGCTAATCCATCTATCACAACTACTTTCATGCGTTCTCAATCTTCTCCAGGAATAGTTTTAGCAAAAAAGTGGATCTTCAATTATCTATATTTTTCATTTCAGATCAACCGTTTTATGTCTAATATCTTATGAAAAGCGACCGAAATTTCGACATTATAGGATTTTCGCCTCGAATTGCGAGTTTTTCAATCGAGCAAGACGCTCACAAAGATGGAGAAAATAAACAATAATTAGACTTCTGAAGAACATCTGTTTGTCGCGGTATAAAAACCCATAGTAATAAGAATTTGAATAAGAGAATTTGCGAATGCAGAAAAAATGCCAATAGATGGAAGTTCATGGTTCACTTCAAAGGATCACATGGGAGTACAAACTCATAACTTCATTGAAAATATTGCCACAATCAAAGCATATTATGCGCCAAACAAATAATGAGCTCACTGAGAGAGAGAGGGAGCGTCTACCACATGAGAGCTAGGGATAATGCGACTGAAGGTGTTGTGTGGAGACAGCGCAAAAATATCGCTCGCTTATAATGTGGAAATTTTGACGGCATTTTGAATGATTTTGAATTGATCATGAGGGACACCTCGAAAAGATGCAATTTTTTGTCACAAATAGAGAATTCTATGTTCCCAAAGGGATTATCAGTGTTATTTGTTGAATAAGATGTTTCTCATAGTTATCTAACTTCGGCATTTGACTTCTATTGCGGTTTGGGCTTCGACATATTCTACAACATCCACATGAAGCGCATATCAAAAAAAGGGAATTTTTAGATGCAAATTTTCCAAGTCGATGGAAGCCAAGGGACTCTTCAACAACCGAATCACTGGATGAAGCACACTGCAAAAATTTGCATTCATTCACTGGCGTACAGTCGTTCTTAGATATCCATAAATTGCACTCAAAAATTCAGAAATCATCAGTCAAGCAGATGCTTTCTTCGTGAACGCCGCCAGCCACTAAAAAATTGATTCGGTCACTCGAATGCACTTAATTGGCAGGTACCATATTAATGAAGATGCGTTTTTTTGGTAGTGCGAGGGGATGCAGAAAGAATGTTTATAGTTGATTCCTGCAAGCTGCCATCCAGGTCATCTCGCTGAGCAGAGACGCCGGAGGAGATGTAAGTTTCGTGATGTGGCAAAAAATCTTCGACTGTTTATCCTCTTTTCCCGTCATTTCAGATCAGATTTACACATCCAGTTAGACAGCTTCCACTCTTTGAAGCGTCCCTTTCCTACTGCATCCGCAATTTGTTTTGGGGAGATTGAGAACGGACGCCTTCATTCTCCTTCAGGATTGCTTGGCGAGATTTCTCGACACTGCAGAATGTTGGAAACAGTTGCCGGCTGAAAAGTCCAAAAAAATAAAAACACTTAAAGCAAGCTTATTTTCATCTTCATTCGCGTGTGCCGAAATTTCCTCATCAAACGCCAACTCTTATTTACTCCTCTATCACCATGCTAGTAGATTATTTTCAGTGGCAGTGAAAATGCGAAAGGAAATACATGCAAGACGAGGTTACACCACATGCAATTTGGCACACCTGGCCGACTGATTTCACATGCTACCAACAAGGAATATTCACAAGTAATGATTGCGCAGTATTTGACTAATCCAACTCACTTACGAATTGCCCCACAAAAAATTTGATTTTCTATAGCATAACGAGTGTAAAATGAAAGCAGGAGACGCTTGAAATTTGAAAGATGATTTATCTCGTTTTTTTTGGTTTAAAGTCATACTCAAAAAAATTTCTCTAAGCCAACTATCGTGATTCACGACTTTTAACTATTGCATAGGCACGCACATCCATATATATCCATATGCACTGGGATGGGATTCACAGCGCGATTTGCAAAAGCACTGAAAAATCAAATTATATAAAGCCTCTGTCCCAAGTGCTTACATTGATTATCGAATTAAGCAAGTGTATTTTCTCATTCGCATTTCCATAACGAATATTTATGTTTCGCGAAGAAGCAAATTTGACAGCGGACTTTTCAGCGAATATAGATGTTAAGACGAATTAATCTCTTTCATTTGCTTATTGCGCGAAGATATCGCGCGGTTTGTTAATATGGGTGATACGGGAGGAGCTGATGAGGAAAAGAAGAAGAAAGAAAGAGGGCCCGTGGGTAGAATGCTTTTCAAGGTGGGCTATTTGTTCTTCGATTGTAATGTCCTTTATGTGGTTTGCAGACAGCAACTTCCCATTTGTCTGTGCTGTTCTGTTCTGCTCGTTGTCTTCATTCTCGCTTTCGTTCTTTTCAATCCTTTTCTTGCTTCAAAAAGAAAGTGGAAAAGTTTTCAGGTGGGCGAGAGATTGGGTATTGTGGAGCAAACCCGACTAGCTCCGGAATTCGTTGCCGAAATTGAAAAATATTACAAGTAAGTTTGCTACCATAAATCTTTAAAAAATGAAATTCGAATCGAATGATCGTCAAAAATATCGTCCACTTGTACTAGACAAATATTCAGTCGTGAGAAGCGGGAATGAAACTTTTCAATGAAATTATACGAACCGCCAGCTCTTTAAAGGTATCGGCTAAACGTGAGTCTTTTGATGCACTGGTTCTCCACCGTTGGCTGTTTAATGAGTTTTGATGCAGTAGAGTATTCCGCATATCTCAGGATGTGCAGAGTCGAACACAGATTTACCCCACTGCGAGTACTATAACTGTCCTGATAATTTGCAGATATCAGGATGCGGTTGAAAAAATTGTGGGAGGCATTGAGGCAACTCTGCAGAATGATGCAAAGGTGTTGGCAGAAGGATTTATTGAATGTCCTGAGAAAATGGATCCCTATGAGCAGTTCGCCAAAAACATTAAGGCCTTTCGGCAATTTCAGCCTGAAGATAAGAAAGTAAGCTTCAATTTGTTGTTTCCAAACCTGAACTAAATCTTTAAATTTTAATGCAAGAGGAGGGTAGCCTCATAAGGGCTCAGTATTTTGCTATAGACGCAGGCGGAAAAATACGTAGGTAGATAGGAAGGAACTATCGGTGGTAAAAGTTACCCGTCTTTGTGCCATCGGAACATGAACGCTTGTCTATGGTGGTGGATGAGACCGAAATTGCATGATTGGAGCGTCGATTGAAGCATCTTTCCGAAGATTTGGCGTTTAGAGGTTCAAGTCGTGCAGATGTGCAAATTATTTTCTCACTATAAATACAAAGAGATTTTCCAAAGCAAGAAGGCATTACTTGATGAAGCAGTTACATTACACTGAAACTAAGTTATCTGTGATTATAATGTGCGAGTGTATGATATTTGTAAAGGTTCAGATGCGCGATAGTCTACGAAAGGTTGCCGCAGCAATATGACATTTTCATCGAATGTTGATTGATATGAAATTTCGTTTGTTTTAGCTCTCTTTTCTAAAGCTTCTATGACATTGTTGGGTTCTTCTTTATTTCTTTAGAAGGAAATTTCAAAGTTTTTAAGGAGTCAACAGTGACGGTAGAGGCGATCGTGAAACGTTTAGCTTTAATGCAACGTGAAACGCAGACGAAAGGTTGGCGCTGCATAAAAATCGGAATAAGAAAGTGGTCAGATGGCGATGTTATATGACTTCATTTCCTCGTGAGATCGCAGAAATTTGAAAGCTTCGGAGATTTCTACCCGATCGAAAATGCTTCTATGGAATATTTTTTCAGGGCACTACATTCTCAAAACAGCATTCTTTAATGTTATGATGCAAATCAAGAAAGCAGTGCGTCATCACGAACATTGCTTTCATTTCCAAAGCTTCCAACAGTCCTATGGGTTGAAAAATCAGATGACGTTCTTGACAGATCGAAATCTCGAGAAATTTAAACTGGCGCGACTGGATTTGTTTTCATTCTTTTTCTATACCTTTTGTTGCCCGAATTCCATAGTTTTGCTGCTATCTGTTTCATTCTATTTGCCGCTTAAGTTGCAATCATCTCGCAAAAAAACTCATAAATAAATAAATAGATGAATAAGTTCAACAATTCATGCACGGCGCAGGAATTGCAAGTGATTTCTATTGGTTGCTTCACTTCTCCATAGAAATTCATAGGTTCCTACAAGCTAAAAGGCATTTTACTAAGAAGCACATGAGTTTTCCTTCATCTGCATTATCCTCTTGACTGCATATTGACTAGTTTACCGTTTTTAGTCGACGATGAATTTTTTAAAGCTGTCACTACGATATTTGCAGGAAGGTGCCTACTATCTGCTCACATGAGGATTAGCATTGAAATATGTGGAAAGCATGATATTATGGAAATGCACTCAACGAGAAAAATAATCACGATTGGTACTAGAGGGAAAGAATAAGCTTGAAAGTTGTGGTCATAATGAGTTTTACTTTAAAAATTTCCTACATCGTTTTTGCGAATTTTTCGTTTCTGGTCACTACGAATTAAGGAATGGACAAATAACTAAAAGTGAGCTATTTTATTGAAATCTGGAGATGTAATGATGCTTTTTGTTGTAACAGCGGAAATTTGCAAATATTGCATGTGAGGTTTCTGATTTATGATTTCATCCCCTAGTGGGCATTTGAATATTGAGGTCGTCGTTCGATACGGAAGATGCGTCGTTTCATCGCTGCTGAGCGTTCCGCCATGATGGAGGAACAAAAAAAGTTAATGAAGGCACGCGATGCCATGGATGCTGCAAGACATGAGGTAAATACGATTGATAGGTCAATAAGTCCTCAAAATTTCACAAATACAGTGCTTTCCGTTGCATAAAAATCACAATGGAAGGCTCCTTAATCGTGTTGAAGGATGCCACAAGGTCGTATTACTGAAATACTAACGGAAGTGAATTTCCGCTAATAATTATCCTTTTAAAGAATACTGAAATATTTTGATGAGGTTCAGGTGAAGCAGGCTCGAACAAATGAGATGGTCGAAGAGAAGGGTAAGCTCTATGAGCGTTACGTACACGAGTTTGACACTCAAGCAGCAAAGGTAGCCTCGTTTCCAGAGAAGATGCCCGAGGATAAAGAAAATCATCAAAAAGAAATCCTCGAAGTAAGCGATCCGGCAATCTATTTATTTATTGGTGCCTTCAAAAACATAATCGATTTTTTGTTTGCGGCTAGCATAAACTTGCAAGAAAAATGATGAACACATCTCCACCATCGCATATTTTAGAGGTGTAAGCTGAGTAACTATTTCATGGCGGTTACATTTTTTCCTGCACTTTTTTGCTACGCCTGAGAGTACTGTCGCTGACTGCATTCTATTGAGCTTTGTGTCCCCCAGGTCTTACTGAAAGCTGTTTCTCCATGCGGATGATAAGAAAGCTGTATTCCTAGCTTTAGGAAAGAACATAGTTCACTTCCAACGTCGACTATCAATGGAGACGTTCTGTTCCACAGAGGAGTCAAATGCACCGACGTATCGATCTGCAACTCAGCGACATGAAAAGCTACCTTGCTACCTCTTCCGATGCACGATAAATGGCTTTTTCTTAGACATATCCGAGTTTACCTGACTTCGATTGCTTTCAGTACTTCGATGTCCTGGCAACGTTTCATCAAAATGCTGCAGCAATGCTAAGTGAACATCTATCTCGGCTTGGCGTGGGATCACCAATGGCTGCAGCAGCAGCTCTTTCCACATGATACAGTTTTCAATTATCAGGCACAGCCTGCAACTGCACTTTCGACATCTAATATGGCAGTTGCGGTGTTCCATTTTATACACCTTACTTATTAACTTCCAAGATGATATGGCACTGCAGTCGATGAATATCTGCATTAATGAAGAGATAAATAAATAAATTTATTAAGTGTTGGCTCCGGCTTAAATATATATAGCACCCTCGATGACGGAGTTCCATGAGAGCGGCGAAATATATAACTCGGAAAGCAACGCTCGAATATCGATTCTGATCGACGGGGTTGACTACTTCTGCCAAGACGGAGTAGGTGAACGTGTAGGATCTGTAGATGTTGGAGGATTTGTTGGAGGGTTGGCGAGTTGCTGCATTCCAGGCGGTACTGGAAAAGAATTCGTTCCTGCGGGTTGTATTTTGAATACGCTTACTCTTTTTATACACCAGAGAAATGAAATACGGAAATCGATTGAAGAAGGAGCGGACATAAATTATAAGCCCGAATAATCAAGTAAAAAGAGGGCTCACGACTCGAATCTAATGTACCTAAGCAAGCCGGACTAAAAACAAAACAGTAAATAGTAGAAGTGGAAAAATCCGAGGGAAAAACAAGTTTCCACAAGGTTGAGAGTAGATGCCTATTCATTTGAAAGGTTGTTTGTTATGGTTAAGTCCTACGCAGCATTTTCTGAGGTTGGGAGCAAGAAATGTTGAATTAATGGAGATACAATATCAGAAAAAGATTTTTCTGTAACAATTGAATTCCCCATCTGCTTAAGGAGAGAATATTTCGCGTCGCCATAGTTGCAAAAAGTGCTCTTCACTTCATACGTTCGCCAAGAAACTACCGCGTCGATTCATATATCAACAAGATGGAAGCTAGATCCTCATGATTCCTGGAAGGTACGGAGGCCTCTTAATGGATGAATTATCTCCATCTTTCGTAAAATAAAATGCATAATTTTCCATGTCAGTTAATGCTATCATAAAATAAAATCAGGCACTTCCATCCCTTTTTCAATGTCGGTCATCATGCTCAATGGTAGTTAGAAAGCTCCACTTTTATAAAAAATTGTACCTGGTGCGCTTGAGTGCAGTTGACGATTAGCATTTTGAGATACTTGTGAGACGACACTAGGGGAAACCTGGTGCTGTTGCGACTTTCCATGGATGTCGAGCACCGGCGGTAGTGGGCTGTTGACCCCATGTGGGACATAAGGATTAAAGGGAGGCGCTGTGGCTATAGAGTATGGGGAAAATGGCTGCAAAGTTGGTAGTGGTGGAAGTGCAGGTAACGTAGCGAGCGTACCATTTCCAACGCCAAGCATGCCCATCACCTGCTCAAATGAAGGTAACGGCGGTAATCCTTGCGAGGGAAAAGCAGGTGGCGCTGAAGATAGTGGCTGTGACGATGCACTTATTGACTGACCGCCTAGTAAGGATGTTGCTCTTGCTGGGCTCACTGCGGCCTGCTGG
This sequence comes from Parascaris univalens, assembly GCA_037576465.1. Taxonomy (NCBI): domain Eukaryota; kingdom Metazoa; phylum Nematoda; class Chromadorea; order Rhabditida; family Ascarididae; genus Parascaris; species Parascaris univalens. The sequence goes on from CM075173.1 coordinate 164,516,614, forward strand.
ACATTAATATCGCCTCGAGCCAGTGGAGCTAAGGGAATAATACCCGGCTGAGGGAAGCCTAACAACTGTGCTCCGAAAAGCAGAGGTGAGGCTGGTGTTTGTACTGGCAGTATCGGAAAGCTGGGCGGGAATGGCTGGGACTGGAATGGTGGTGATGGTGTAAGAAGCGGTTGCAGTCCAACATTTCCAAACCCCATACCTTGGTGTTGTTGTAGTAACCCATAAGAACCTGACAACGGCAAGAGAGGCCGTGGTGTTGCGCCGACAGCAGCGAACGGTAGCGTTGCGAAAGTCTGTTGTGAAAATGTTGGCGATGGAGTTTCACCAGTTGGTTGCGGTGGATGCAGCGGTCCACTTTGACCGTTGCTGCTGTGAGAGGATTCCTGCTGATCATTGCTGTTCTGTGCTTGATGTTGGTTGTAAACGTAGTGACCAACGACGTTTGCCTGAGAAATTACAACCGGCTGGTTAGCATTCGTGTTTTGGTTATTAAATGCCTTAATAGGGAAAGCATTGCTAATACCTGCACCATAATTTAAGCTGCCACCCCCACTGTTAGATTGTCCACGTTCGGTTTGATGATGGAACATAGGAGAATTTTGCTGAGGGAACCCGCTTTCCATCTGCTGGCGTTGTTTGCTATGATCAAGGTCCCGATAGTTTCTGTTATCTGCCTGCTGCGGAATTTGTCGTTGCTGCTGTTGAACAGTTCCCGAGGCGGAGTTCTGCAGCTGAGCTGGACTTACGGCTACATTGATAAAGCCAGAGTTCGCCTGGCCGTTTGTATGAGATGGCGATAAAGGCTGCTGTTGTCCCCTGGGCACATTTCGAGTGTATTGGGTTTGCGGCAGTGCTTGATTTTGCACACCAAACTGGAGCTGAGTGGAAAGTGATCGTTCGTTTGAGGCGGCCATCGATAGTGGGATGGGCCGAGCTCCTTGGTTCCCCAGATTCTCTTTTCCATATTGGTCCACTGGAACTTGTTGGTTAGATGAGACTGGAAAAGATGAAGCGCTTTTACCGTCTAATCTGCCAGCAATTTCTGGTAGAGGACTGGTGTATCCCAGTTCTGCTCCGGGTTTGGCAGTTGTAGGGAAGTGATGAACGTTGCTCTTCCTGCAAAAAATAAAAGCACTCCTGCAAAATTGTTATCAAATTCAACATCGTTTCATAGCTCATTGATAGTTCATTTCATTGCACACACATTCGACTGCAACCATGTGAACAATAACAGAATTAATTCATTTCTAAACTATATTTTAACGTCTAACAACTATCTGAAGATGATTTCAAAGTGAAAGAATATGCGCAAATAATTTACCTCATGTTTTGGAGGTGAAAACAGCGCGCAAAGCTGAAGCTCACTTTCGGAAGCATCAAAGGTGACAATAGTGTACTTATATGGACTGGGGAAGGTCTCGACGAAAACTTGGTTAATGGAACAAAAATATTCTTCTAGAGGGAAGGAAAAGGTGTATTTCGCACATCATTCTCCTGCTTATTCCATGTTTTACAAGTCGAATCTTCATTTTCCGCAACTTTTTTGTCAGAAAGTGCAAATTTTGCCCATTTAAATATACGTTAGCTTGAGCATTTCGTCGATGACATGTAACATAGCGACCAGCATGTTAACATAATCATCGGCATCTGAACTCCTATACTTAGTACTGGGGATGATTCGTGGATTACACAACAAAGCGTATTTTTGGTTTCCATAGAGAAGTGACGAACTTTTCTGGGAATTTCTTTCCGTTGGCCTTCTGCGTAATTGCTCGGGAAACATTTTCTTCGCCAAAGTGATCGGAAGAACTCTTTCTGAGAAATTTGTTCTCGGTTCCTAAGCTCGCACCGTTGGTTGCCTTCGTTAATATTTTCACGACTTCTTCTGATACGCCAGCATCAACTGAAACTGAGGACATCAATTTATGGTTCTCGTTTCACATTTCGTCTATAATTTATGCTTCAAATCTGATTTGAGCACCTCAGCGCATCACGTTTTTCTTAATTTATACGATTCTTTGTGTCATACAGTGTTAGGCCAAAACCTAAGATCGATAAACTCCGATCATTAGAAGATAAGATGATATGTGAGACAGCTGGCGTCGGAGGAGCTCTTCGACGCTCCACGCTTCAGGGCATCGAGCGCACGTAGACTACGTCATCACCAATAAGGAGCGCATGCCAACTGCACATATTTGGACTGGAGGGAACAAAAAAAACAAGCTCGCTATGACATACACTTCCGGAACTAGTCCTATTAGCTGTAAATAGAGTGGAGTTTTTCAAATATCTAAAGCTTATCTCGGAATTCATAAAACATAGCAAATTATGTGGTGGTGGTCGTTTTTTGGAGTCGATTAGCTAACGAATTTCTAAATCTTGCCTGAGTCATGAACAAAGGTCCGGCAGACAACTAAACGTAATTGTGTTTGAATACTTGTGTGCTAGTATGATGCTGCTGCTGCTCACCATTTGAGAACAATTTTGGAAAGCTTACAAGATGAGCAATGGCAATATGTCTCGACGAAAGAAGCAACTCATTTTCAATTTTTCCACTAATCTCTATGCTTCCCTTCAGAAACTGCAATCATTAAGAGGCCCACTTATAGAGTATGAGGTTCTTTTATGCGTAAATTATCTGCTACATCTCACTTCCTGCAAATTCCCCATTCAACGAAAAAATACACATTTCAAACATTTTAACAAAAAAGCCCTTTCTACTGTCGCTATATTTCCTTCGATGAAGAAAGTTGGTAAGCAAAACCTAGTAAAAATGCAGGTTAATCCCATATACAAGAAATACAGAGGACGTGCATGAATGCTTACACGGTACTTCAGGTTCTGGCGGATCTGGCAAACAGTTCATTCGACGAACTGTCACTTCATATGATATCCTGAAATTATGCACATATGCGCATAGATTAATACGATGTATAGTAAAAGCGTAGCGTTGTTCGGGCAGTACGTTCGAGCAGCACATTCTTTTATCACGTTCAGTATGTCGTAGTCTACTGCTGCAACGCATTTTGATGTCACTGCTTCTTAGGAAACTTCCCTATTTTCGAGCTCTATAAATAACGAATAGTCAAAGCAGCTGAGATCAACGGAAATTGTCAACACTCGGTCGACTGCCATATATTTACATACCTGACCACTAGAGAATTGACCTTTTATGAACGCCAGTACGCCACCTCACTGCGATTGTGAGAGCAATTCATCGGCAAAAAACTGTTACTCGATATGATTCAAATTGTATCTATCCTCATTCATAATGTCGATTGGCTTATTCTAACGCAGAAAGATGTAAATAGTGGCCTCCCTGAATTTCTTCTGTTTCGAGTTTAGTTCAGCATCAGCGGTAAATAAGATAATAGTTGCGAAAGTAACACTGGTAGTAGGCTTCGAATGTGTTCAGTTAATTTGCATACTCATGTGTATTGGCATCCATGACTTTGCGAACGTTGGCAATAACGTCAAAGCTGATCTGTCGTCCATCTCGCACCACCTCACCTCCGGTTATCGCTTCTCCTGGACCGACATTCGTTACTCCAACATCTTGAGAGAAACGCAGTCCCTCGAACGAGCAGCACTGCAGAATGAGCCTGGAAACTTACACACTTTGTCCCGCAAATATTACATAGAGCGACTGTAGAATCTTGAGTGGCGTATATTTTTTGTAATTGCATTGCCTCATTTGAGGCATTTAGGTTTAACTTTTAGCATGACTTCATTCAATGCTGAGGTATGTTTATGAAATGAACAAACTACGGTTAAAACAATCGAAACATAGCATTTTAAAGGTAGCCACTAAACACTTTCCTCTAGCCGGAATTTCCAGACTTCTTCCTTTACTTGCTTCCTTCAACTGTGGCTCATTCTGGCAAGTAATCAGAGCATTACTTCGGTCAAAATGCTCTCTCGCGACATTACTGCTTACCACGATACAGCGAAAAAACTGCAAATGAAGACTGCACAAGTTCATCAGTACGATCTCCTCAAACAGATTAGTTCGTGGAACTATTCCCTTTCCGCGCAGACTCTTCAGAAAGAAGGCGTTAAGATGAATTGCAATTTGGGTGTGAAAATTACGTTCCAGCTCAGACGCCCTCTTGCTATAGTATATCGCGGCTTACATTATACTCATTTATTCTTCTTCAAGTATATAACACACTGAGCACTAATTTTCAAAATATCTGCTATCGTTCGCAATGTTTAATGAACGTAGGCATTTTGCTCAGTCTACAGACATTTCGTTCGATCTACAGACAACTAAAAATAGCTTTTTTTCAATTAATATTGACCAGTTCTAACATCTCTTCTGCTGTAGAAATATTAGTTATGACATAAAAGGATGGAAGCAGCAGTTATGTTCCGACTGAGATTACGGCGCTCTCTAACGTGTTTTGCGGAAGGAGGCAATCGTCTGGCTGAATATAACGACGTACTTGCGGCGGATATATTCAAAGAAGACGGCCTGAAGGGTAGCTAACATTAGACTGCACTGGGTTAGTGCAACAAACGTTCATGGCGACCGATGCTAGCATTGTCATTGGCAACCACAAAAGTGAAGCTTTGTCTACCTTGTTTGGGGTGCTTGTTATAGGTCGAAATTATTCGAGAGAAACTGTCAAAAAACAATGCCAGCCTCTCATATCAGTTTAAACAGGAACGCACGCAACCTAACACCGATCAAAGGCATACATATAGGCGATCGAAAGCTCATATACTTGCAAAAATTAAACGCATAAAATAGCGTCTTCAACTTTTGTCACCTAAACGCGTGAATCTCATCTCTTCATCCCTTGGCGGGTTATTGCCTTAGAGTGAATGGCTCTGAATTATTGCTGATGCGGTAGCGAACAACTTTGACTTTTCCACCATTTTCCAGCAGCCCATCTACTGCCCCACATTTTTTTCTGACGTTCTTCAACGATTTGAGCCATCAGACCTCTGACCTGTATTAAAGGAAAAGGCCAAAAATAAGTACCACTCTCGCTTCAAATAATGTCCTTATTTCCTCACTCACCATACTTTCCTTTCTCGTTAGGGTCCGTGAATTCGATCCTCCCCTGGTTGCACCGTGCTTGATTCGCCAGCACTTTCATCATCGCTAATTGCATACGATAAAAAACAAAAAACAACAGGACTTCTAACCGCTACAACATTTTTATTCGCTTTCTAGTCGGAGAATAAAAAGGTTTATCCGCCCCTCTTTTCCTGTCAAATGGCGGTGGTACAATTAATGCATTCGTGAGATATAAGAAAAGATGAATTTCTATTTTAATGACATGAGTAATTTGATCGCGGATGCGACCGAATACGACTTTTCTCGCTACAAGCAGTTTATGTTTATTTCGCGACGGCAAGTGGCTAGTGAATAACGCAGACAGATGCTTACTACTCTTAACGACGAACTTCAGCCCATGGGCATTTGCTGACACAGAAAATACAAACGTAATGCTTTTTGTATTTTTGAGGGGAAAGGACAAAACACCAGAGCACATAAGACTGTTTATGTAAAAGGATGCGCGATAACATTCACTACGAAAAACGTAACAAGAAAATGCGAGTTGATCATTGCGACCACGCACACAGCGGCACGTTTAAAAGAGGATATGCGCAGCAAACCAGGAATTAAAACCATTCATCCAGGTATCTCCTGTGATCTTCGACGTCAGTCTGCCTCTAAAATACTATTGTAGATAAAGTCCCATATGCATACGCAGCAAAGTTATCAGAACTGTTGAAAACATTAATAATGGTAAACGATTCTCCCGACTGGATGAAGCCCTTGTCCATTTTGCTCACTTCATTGAATGTAGCAACAGTTATTATACGCATGAATAGCTGCAATTTCTGATCCTCATGAAAGTAGGGAATAGACTCACTCATTTTCCAGATTACCAAAAATATCGATTCTCATCTACGAATACTTCTTTCGCAGTTTCTTATTTTCTATTGCTCATTGATGAAAGAAGTGCCAAAAAACAAGAACTTACGGTTGCCTCGGATGATCGATGAATTCTATTCCGCCGACCCACTGATCTTTTCTGGGACACGACAAATCGGCAAATTTACCCGAGCATTTCTGCAATACACTACACACATTAGTTAGATCAACCAATTGTGCTCAGTTGTGATACACTCAACGGCCTCGATCTTTCGAAATATGCGGCGAAGCATGCTATTTGATGTTTCACGATGTGAACGCCGCTTTCCCGCTGCTGATCGATTTCATAAACCATCAACGAATGACAAATAAGTGGAATAACAGCATGGTATCATAATTAACCCGACTACTCCCATAATTCTACAAAGTATTTTTCAAGGAGTTTTACCTTTGTGAGAAGCAAAACCAAGCAAAGTGAAAGAGCGTTGATTTCTTTTCCTATCGTTTAAATGCGTGGAACTACTTCTCGAGTCGGTACATCAATAAGAAACAATAATAATCTATAGAAGATCACGCGCTATGATATGTACTATACATGTCATGTTTTCTATGCTAGATTTTAATGCCGAAAATATTGTACAAACACCAACATATAACACATCTTTATGATGTGAATTCTGGGGGTTTCTTTGCCAGCCAGCAACAACGTCTAAAATAATAAGTAAAAATACGTATAAAACAAAATTGCAGCAACACATCTTTACGATGTGAATTTTTCAAAGAAGCACTAATCAACGGACGTAGAAACACTAATCCGGACCCGGATCCGGATGCGGATCCCGATCTGGGCGGTAAAATTTTCGAATTCCATAAAACGATTTCCACGAATGATTTTCTCGTACTCAATGAGATGTTCTAAAAATAGCGATCAGAAGTTTCTGGGCGTTTTTTTGCCAGCCAACAACATATTACACGGAAAATTCTTTAAACAAAATCGTAATTTCGTATTTTTAAATGACTATACGAAGAGACAGACTATAGATCTATGGAAAAAAGGAACTGAAAACAAATAGAGTCCAATGAGTTATATGCGACAATTATAGCTGCAATGCTCCATCTAAGCTTCGGACGTTATGAAGAGCGAATATATGATAGCTATGTATTTATATATGCATTACTGCTAGAAAGGTGTTGAATCACTTCGATGATATATGCAAATAGCTATGTGTCCGTTGAGTTTCCACTTACTATGCGCATTTGTAAATTCTGCATTCGTGACTGTCTTCAACTGGCATTCTACTTGCGAAAGAGATTTTATGCCAGTCTTTTCCATAGTTTCTGTTCTGGAAATACTGCAGCCAGAGTTGCGAAGTCCCATATGCATTACCGGCATATTTTGTTGACCCCGCAGAGATGATGTAAAGCTCCGAAAGAATTATGGCCAGCCACGAAACCCATTCAGAATGATTTAAATGCGTTCGCATTGGTTTAGCAAGAAGCAAAATCGTTCGAGTGAAATAATTGATGCTTTTTACGCTATTTATTCGTGATGATTAACCTTTCTGCATACCTCTCCGGTAATTTCAACTTGAGAGCGTTAAAGCTTTCAGCTACAAAGTTTCGAGCAATAATAGCCCAAATTGCTTCTTTTCCCCTACTGAATGCCAACCATCAAGCCGAAAAGCAACCTCAGACTGAAAATTTGAATGCATTTTACGGCTAGCGGATTTCCATTTCACACCGTTTAGCTAAAGAAATAGTTGTGCGGGAAGTGGAAGCAATAAAGATACGAAAGTGCTAATCTGTGTATTTCGTTGCCCTTTGGTGATCATGAAAACAGTTGCTCTAACGAGGTGGATGCAAGAGTGCACACCGTGGTTTTTGCTTTGCTAGGCTCCTTCGTTTCATTGAAATTACCTTCAAATGCTTCGTGTATCGCAACTCTAGATTCGACGTATCGCAACTCTTCAGACCCATTAAAGGTTTGATATAGAATTTTCATTACTTCCTGACTACATAGATCAGCCTATTTAATCACAACCCGTTCTGATATCTTTTGTTGAATTCATCAGTTCGTTAGAAAGTTTTCAACACCATATATTGTGCTCTTAATAGTAAATGACATCTTTTCTATAGGAAAAGTTCGCATAAATTTATTGCGTCAGTGGAATTCAGCGGAATAAAATACCTGCGCTGTTCTTGCAAATGAACAAATTTACCAGTATATGTGCTGCTTATAACAATCTGTGCTGTCAGCTTGACTGATTTGCTCATCTATTCCGCCACTGCATTTCAGCCGGCTGCTGAACGAATTTACCGAAATTTGGCACATTTTTCGTCTCACCTTGTGTAAAGTGGTTTTATAACTATTCGGTTTCATTGATTGAGGTAAATAATTTTGCAAAATTTCACTAATCTGTCGAATCGACAACGGGTCCAAACGTCCAGCCTTTAGAAGCTGTCTCTATGGCAACTGACTTTCCAATATCTCTATATCAAGAAGCAACTTTCAGTGATCTGGCATTCATCGTTCAACGTTCGCCGTCCAGTTTCTTCTGTCGCCATTAAAATTTCGTTCTATAGACAATGCAATACTATTTCCACAGAACTCATTTAGGCCTTTTGTATTCATTTGCGACTTACATTTTTTAGATTAGCTCCATTGTTTTCTTATCTATTTGTTTCTAAGCTTCTCATACGTTCTGTATTTTTCCTCTTCAATGAACATTCACCAAGCGATTAGCCAAATTGTCGAATGAAGCCAAGTGTGCTTGGTGTTAAAAAATTATATGGGGAAAAAAATCAAATATTTCTAGCGTCTATGAATAAGAAATGGTATGCAAGAAGCATTATAAGCAAAGAGACGATCCTCAAGAAACCATCCTGAAACACTTGTTTTTCGGGGGGATGAAGCTATATTGGACGGCGATATGGGGTATGCTTTGTTTCCGATTTTCAGCCGCCGGAACGCTTGATTGGCGAATAGGATTTCGATGAGGTCAACACTATGCATACTAAAACTGTTAGCCTCAGAGATTATTTTCGCGAAAATGCTTTCACCTACCGCAATTAATTTGCGTGCTGACTGGTCGCGAAAACGTTTCAATTCCTTATCACCCTCTCTGAAGAATCCGTCACTCTGTCCTTCGGTATCGGTGAGGAAATTGCTATCCTCCTCGGTGTTCTCAGGAGCAGCGACACAGCTCGGTTGTGCGCACCCCAGAACCGGTGCGCCTGTCAATCATTTGTAACAAGTGGCTGTAGCAAAAAAACTCCATTATCTCGTCGATTTATATTCTAACTACTGCATTTAACGTCCCTAAAATGCGGATGCTGCCATGAAGATTTATGCCTTGAGTATACGGAGCTAACTTTTCAAGGTGTTATACACGGCTCACTTCTCATTTGGAAAGAAGAAGCATGCAACATCAACTACTCTATAACACTCAACAATTAACGAATTTGAAGAGCAGTTAAAATCAGGAAAAGAAAAGGAGATATGCTTCGGAAGGAAGTAATCAACATATCATATCAGCGACTAAGGCTTTCTTTTCCTGTGGAGATGTTTGTTATAGCGTGCTGTGTGAGGAAAATTTGATTCCCAACACAGATTTACCACTTAAATTCATACGTAACGGTGCACACAACTTTTACAGTGCTTACCTGATGGGAGAACCTCAAAACTGAATGGTACTCCAGTGGACCCACAAAACGACTGAAGCGAGTGATCAGCGAGTGCCGCCAGTAGAAAAATCTTCAATAATTCTCGCATCTCTGAAAAATTCCGTCGGTATATTTTTCGCCATGAACATTCAGTGCGAGATCGTTGGTGAAATGAGGAGCCCTGACAATATCACATTCATCAAAACGAACTACAAATCGTGCATTGGCAAGAAGTTTGAAATACTCGAGTCAAATCAAGAAGCGTCTGAGAGAAATATCGCTCAATATTTCATTCCTAACAATTCGAAATAATGCTCTAGAAGTCTGTGTTATTTTTGCTACTTTTCAGCATTAAACAGCAAGATTAGAAAGTCGGAATAAGAAGCGATCGAATATCGAGTGAGCGAAAGAGAAAGTGCGAGAATTAAAGAATGGACAGTGTCCTAAATCGACGTCCAGTGACAAGTAGATTGAATGGTCACCCACATTTTTGGTTCGCATTATGCGAAATGTTCCTCCGTTTCGGATCTCGTTAGGTCAGCTGGCGTTCAACAAACCGACGATGGAAACGAGTTCTTTAATTTTCTTATTAACATCAAAAAGTGAGCAAATCGAAAGTGAGGCATATCGACGTTGGACCGCGTATATCGACATAATAATCCCTTATAAGCTTCTTTATAGCTTGCTCCTTTCAAAGGAGATTGACTAAATGCAAAATCATATTTTATAAATTGTTATTGAAGCGATCAGAAGCATAATCGATTTTTGGAGCTTAGAGATGTTCGGCTTTTTTAGAGGTATAGAAAAGCGTATCAGATGACAGAGAAGAAAATATTTGCATCGTCTCAAGAGAGGTGAAAGAGAAAGCGAAAATTAGTATAATTTCAATGAGAGATAGATAATTTCTACTTTCACGCGAAATCATCATAAGAATTAATCCCATATTATTGATGAGAGCCACTTTAAGAATCTCATTATCTTATGCCTCTTTCCTGCATGCCGGTGTGATGTCTGATCACGAGCAAGACGTTAGAAATACTCAGCAACGAAGGGGATTGGATCTAGAGGGAAGCTGTGTGAAACGTGTATTTCAAAGGATATTTGCTGCCGAATCATGGGTAGAAAAATCTTGCTTCATATATGAACGGATCTGTCAGTGGATGACAGTTACGCTGATCTCATCATCTAACATCTCTAGATAGACACCAGATCATAAAAATGCATAGAATTTGAAAAAAAAAAGCTTAATATTCGTCTTGTGTAAGCAAATAGGTTCAAAATAGCATTATTCACTTCTCGCGTTAACAAAATAGAACACTTAAATATAGATGTCATCGATAAAGAGTGATGCGAACGATAGCAATAAATTTCGCGCACGACTATGATCATATTTTGAATCTCTGTTCGACGTTGAAAGTGGACCACAATACAATATTCTGGTGGAATAAATATTTCATTTCAAAAGTATCATGATGCTCGTATGTATGCTAGTTTCTATGTGCTTATTTGTCTCTGTAAAAGCTCCGACTTGGGACCGGCTGAAACACATATTGAGGTATTTCGTACTGGAAATATATCATAGGATGAGCTTTTAAATCACATTCAGTACTCATCTGTCACTTCCTCGAAATCAGCTGCTAGCATTTCACGGCGAAGAAAATTTGCTTGCATTATGCACTTATTAGATGGCAGAACTACAAATATATTCGGGAAGACTTATGTGGACAGTGAGGGAACTAAAGACATGGAGGAGTTGGTCTGCAATAAAGCAGTTTTGCTGATAACTTGTAAAAATTACTATTCAGATTAGTGGAACACAAAGAGACTCATCAAATGAGCTCCTATTGCAAGCTTCTCAACTTATTCATTGATTTCACAAGATTGCCTGCTATCAACGAAACTTAATGATTTGAAGTTTTGTCCCTCGACTTTGTTAAAGTATTTAATATAGAGATTTGCAAATTACAATTCTTAGGCACTTATGGAAGGTTCTACTTGCGAGAAATAACAACGAAGAGAGGAATTTGATGTATTACTTATTCATCTGAGAATTTTAGCTGGCGAATATTGCTTGTTCGAAGTGGAATGAAGGTTTCTAAACGAGTTTAATTAAATGTAACTTCCTATGTTCGAAGTTTTCATATCGTTGAACGGAATCAGCAGCGAAAAGTTCATGCGATGAACAATGTCCAAAACAAATAAAGGAGGATTATAATTAAAACACCTGACGGCAGAGATTTGTTTCACCTGTTGCCTTAGCTGATCATTGATTCGACTGATTAACCAACGATTTGGACAACAAAAAGACGATCTAATCCATAGTTTGAACATCAAGTTTTCTAGCGAAACTGTCTTCTGCATTATGAGAGCGATAGAATTCGTAAACTTTTCAGGTAAATGACCATGAAACTCACCGATAATCCCAACTGCTGAAAGAAATTTGTGCCATTGACGGAAATTTTGAGATGGAAACCCAGCAATAACTTTGAGAAAATTTTGCCTATCTGAGAAAAACATTGGAATGCCGTTCACTTTCGAAGCGCGCACATTGTTTCGCGATGCAACGAGACGTAAGTGTTTATGTGTATTTTCCTTTTGTCTATGGAATTCCGTTCGCTGCGTTCTCTTCGGATATCTTTTACTTCAGGCATTCGCATCCGTTTTTTCTATCATTCGGCAATATTTTCCGGAACAATCGACAGACGGAACGATATCTGTTGATCGTCGTGTGCGTTACTCGTGACATTTGTGAAATTGCAAATGAATGAGTTTACCCATAAAGTAGCTTTAAGGTGAGCTTCCGGTTCCCACATAGAACTTTAGGCTAGTTCGTATTGCTGTCATATTCTTGGGTACATTTGCACGGTACATAATGCCTATGTAGGCGAAATAATGTGCATTGATGGACACGTCCACATGTACTCAAAAGTTGAAAGTGAACTTTTAAAACAAGTGAGGATGATGAAACCCTTGTGAAACAAACTGGTGAATATGTTGAAAGTGTCTTAGACGTTGTGAGTTTAAATCTGAAAGTTGCAAAAACTCAACTTTTGTGGTGGATACATGATGGGAATTTTATGGAAAGAAAATTCCTCCAATAGTTGCTGAGATCGTAACCATAATGCTTGACGATAATTAATGATTTAAAGTGCATTCCAAGCGATTCTATATAAAATAATATATTTGCATCATACTTAAGAAAATGTCATATACATAAACAGACTCAGATACTGAAATGATGAACTTTTTTACTATCATATACCAGTGTTTATGAGCACAATAAATGCGACTGTACTTAGGCATTTACAATTGCTTATATGGTCTATTATTTCGATTTTCACCCAATGACGCGCAAGAAACATTTCCTGCCGAATCACACTAAAATATCAAAGTCCATCAAAAATTCGTTCCTTATAGCCTCCAGTTTCCATGGAATATAAATATTAGTCCTGTAAGGGTGGTATGAACTCAGATTACTCAGATATTTGTGCAGAATAATTTACCGTCAAAGCATGTTCATTGCTGTTATTTTCATATCCGATTATATAATGATGAGAGATCTCATCATTATATGGTCGGATATGAAAATAATAACAATGAACATGCTTTTATGGTGAATTATTCTGCACAAATATCTGAGTAATCTGAGTTCATACCACCCTTACAGGACTAATATTTGTCGACGGTTGAAGCGATCGAAATAAAGCAATCATGACGACATTGGAGAGTAACATATCGAGGGAAGTAATCCCATCCAATATATTCTGCTTGCAGCATTTGCATTTTCTTTTATGACTCATTCCAATATTTGTCGTCGCATCCTGTGCCCTGAACACACGATATTTGATAGCGCAGCATGTAAGATCGATACTAGCGACCAAACTTCTTCAGCTTTCTATCTTATGGCCAAACGTTTGCCAAATGATCATCACAATTTGTACTTTTGACGATGAACGAAAGGGATAAGTATATTTGTATTAAAAAAATGCCAAATGTGGAAAACTTATGCACTCTCACCAAATGCCAACAAGCATCAACTTTTCTCATCCGTACCAGCTGACAATCTTTTGCTTTTGATGAAATATGCTATTCACATTTCCGCTTACCTTAGACGTCATAGAGATGTTTCATAAAAAATTCACCTCAACGGATGGAACACTTATTTGAAAGTGTTTCAATTTTGTTAGAGGAAGTAATGTACTCACAGTTCGTTCGGCTTGATATATCACAGACGACGCTGAAGAAACTGTTTCGTCATCTTCAGCTGTGCAGCAGCCCCACTCTTTCAACTGAGCCTAAACTCGATAGCCACATCAGATAATGAAAACTTTCGTTATTTAAGCGGTAGCACTTTGCCGAACATTTCATGCATTCTTCTGGTTTCATCAGTTGGCACGAGGTAGAATAATCGCCTACACTGATTGATTTTCTCGTATGGCCGATCTCTATTCGCTGATTAATTTCAATCTTTTCCGTACAATATTTTGGAATGTGAAGTCGCTTGAGGACACAGTTACAATGCCTGAGAATCGGTCATTAGCAGTGTCGATTTTTTCGTTCAGTCTGAACTTCAAATTTTGCATAAAAGATAGTCTCTTTAGAGGACGCCATATCAATGGAAGGAAGAGGATGACGTGTTCCATGTCAACGTAAGAAGATATTCGCAAGGTCAGAAATGTCGAAGTATCGCAGGATCAAACGTCTCAATCGTTTTATGTAAGCACAAAATTTCAGTTTCCATACATATATTATTTAATCATCGATGCTATCAGACTGCCGCATTTTGTAAGCGAAGTTTTCAACTAGACGCATGTAACAACAAACAGCATTTAGCAATATCTATCCTTTTGCATAACTAATGTCAGAAATTTGTCGTTGCAGTTATCCACTGCTTAAATAAATCTGCTTTAGATATATTGATGTCCTCATCAACTCTATTAAATGTCGCCTATCATACTATTTTCTTTAAAAATGTATTGCTCTAATTTGAACTGCTGGATTAGAGAGTCAGCATATAATTTAAACGCAACAAATATTTCCATTTTATTGCCGATACTCAGAAATATTAACGATTAAAAGGTTTAGGAGAACGTGCTATTGGATTTTTTATGAGAATACTGAAAGAATATAAACCTGAAAATGATAAACATAGGGATTTTCAAAAGACTGGAAAATCTGATCACTGGACAGTAAATAATATGCAAATAAATTAGCGGATGAATGAACGAATGTAGACAAATGTAGGGAGTACTTTCATGAAGAATCTCATTTTTATGCAGCTAGTTTTATTTCACGTGGCTCTCACCTCTGAATTAGGCCAGAGGTCGTTATTTGGAGTTGAAGTCATCGAAGCTGGAAGTCTGTTTTCGAGAATACGGCCGCTTCGACAATTTGAACGGCGGCCTCTTATGCATTGCCAATTTTGTTTTTTCTGCGGCAACGTGCCACTAATTGTCCCATACCAACAGGCCTCCCACTCCGATGTCCTAACTACCTGAAAACAACGAAATATAGGCTCGTAGATTTCTCTTAACTCGGAAAATAGAAAAACCCCCTAGATGCATGCAATAAACAAGGAATGTGGCTATCAGATCCCCACCTTTCACCTATCCTACCTCAAAAATACGCGTTCATTTCGAATAGTGCTTATAAAGACGAAAACGAAATAGTCGATGTTTGATAATGTTGAAATGTCTAATATTCACGGGAAAAAATTATTTGAAGGTTGGTAACCATTAATGGTTGGTAACCGTGCACAATGAATTAATTTCATACCTCAGGGACTACATCAGTGTTGATTTCAGCCACTGGTGCAGTCTGCACAGCTGTTGAACGACTATAAACTTTCTCATCGCACATGGTCTTCCTGTTTACTCCGCCCATAGTGTTGGTGAAAAAAACCGCTACCGAGCGATCCTATACACATAATTATTGTTCCACGGTGATCGTTGAATGCAGACAATGGAAAATTGCACTTTTCACATTCAGAATTACTCTTAAAGGCTTAGTAAACACTCAAATATGGAATATGCATGGATCATAATATTACATAAGACCTGTGGCATATTTTGGTTATTCTTTGATACTTCAACACTTCTCCCGCAAACTTAGATTAGGAAATGTTTACTTGCAGGAAATTAGGTGGTGTAAAAAGATTTTTGGAAAGGAAATTATCTTCATGGCGCAAGTTTTCTCATTCGAACTGTTCATAACACTTCGCATATTTAACTTACGACGATCCCTTTTGAATAAATTCGCCTAAAAAAATCTCATAATGAAATGCTGCTATTTCAAACTCCTCATAAATCTTGCATTACTGGGGGTTTTTTGCATACAACCGCGGCCCTGCTGTTACTCGTATTTAGGATTTGGGATCGTACGCTTGCCTAATCCTCGAACGTTTCAGCCCTGGAACTAGTAAAACTGCACCTTTGGTAGGCATAATCTACAGCATATGATGGCTCCTATACTAATTTCATGTTTGTAAGTCGACTCTAGACGGCTTTTGGACATCAGACTTCGTCTGACAACTTCCCAGTTACTATGGCCACCCGCGTCACATTTATCCGTCGATTTGGCCACATTTTGCGAGCGTCAAATTGAGAAGTGAGTCACAAACGCTGTCACGATATGCGTTTTTGCAAACATTATTAACATACATCGCTATAGGAGAGCTGTTGGCAATACAGGTCCAACTTATAACGTGCTATTGCCAATGCACCTTGCAAGAGTCCACTATGACCACGTCGTTTGTATTCGGTAGTTTCAAACATGCAGCAACTAGTGATGCCTAGCACTGAGTATTTCGGAAGTACAATGTACACTGGAAAGGCTGAAAGGCTTGCATTTGTATAACAGCTATGGATTTTTGCTTTTCGACGATTGAGCGTACGTAAAAAGCAAGGGTAGGATGTAGGATTATTTGATGAAAAGTGCAGTCATTTAGAACTTGAAAACATTATTCTCCATTTTTCGCATATTCTGCATATTCAATATGATGTGACTGAATTTCAGTGCAACTGCGGAAACGTATTCCATTGTTGTGGTGCGCTTTAACAGACATCAAGCATGAAAGTGTGTATTATGCATAGTCGTTATGACTCGAAGCCCTCCCACTATCCAGAACGACTACCACTAAAAACGTGCCAGGTGGCATCTCTGCTATCTCAGTTTGTTTATTACGGATTTCAGCAATTATGCTCGATGCTTAAAGGAAAGTAAAAAATATGAGGTTCGAGGAAACAACGTTCTAAAATCATGCCACGTATATAAATATAAATATATACACCTTATTTACCTGCGAAGAAGACAATTTCGAAATGGTTTCCTGTTGCGAATAAATGGCCTTCGATAAAGCAGCGACCTTATCGCGTAATTCTATGACGGTTTCTTGAAGTTGATCAATACGCCCAAGAAGCGAACTTTCCTCAGCTGTCTTCGTTCTGGGTTGTTGCCCGTCTCCGTCTTGGTGAGCAGCACGATTGATATTTTCCTTCAAAAAGGTGTCGATAAATTGTAAGTAATCGTAGAACGGAACCCAACCCAGTCTGAGCAGTGCTGGAGAAATTTTCATCAGATCGCTCGCTTGACACTAAGCACAGTGATGCAACTTAAAGTTTCCAAACCACCCTTTCATATTCTGGTCTTAAATAAAAGAAAAGATTGCAGGGTTTCGCAGATTTAAGCACAGAAATAAAAATGCAGTTTGAAAACTGCAAGTATAAGCTTGTTCCACAGTTGGCTTCAGTGGGTTCTCTCAAATACCACACTACCGCCATCATTCGAAATCTGCTTGACAGCTCTGAACAGTCCTTATCACGGAGAAATTCTATCAATTAATCAGCACTTCGTAACAGCACACTTTATGCAGCCGAGTGCAAATTTGCAAATTTCATAGAAGAGCTTCATCAACGCATTTATGTTTATTCGTACATGTCTGCGCTTGCAGACAGTTATGAATACAGACAGTCTAGATTACTCAGACACAAAAACTGTAGCATTATACAAAATCATGACTTCGTTCTGATTCGTTATGCGTTCATTGATATTACCTGATTTGTCAATTCGAAGAAGCAGATGGAGGGAAATTTCGCGGAAGCAAACTTTCTTAGCTCCTGATCTTTTGCGATGCACAATGACTTTTTTCACATTTCTGTAAATTTCTATGAGCAAAATGCTGTGTTGCCTATAGCACCTGCACGCACGCAAATACGTGCTATCGAACGCCAAAAGTACGTGCACGTCTTACAATCATCGAATTGCATCATGTATCGGACTTGTCTGAACAGAAGCAAAATATGCTGATAAGGATTACTGCCGACAATGAGGAAGATAAATATGAACACATTATCCCATGTAAGGGAATTTTTGTTGGATATCTGTGCAGGCTAATTACTTGCGTTACCGCTTGCAAGACGGCATATCGTTTTACCCTCTCTGAAATGCATCACCACTCGCTTTTGTCTCTTACAGATAGGTAAATTCGATTGAATATGTAGCTGAACACTACCCATGACGTGTCCCTGCTGGATAAAGATAAGAACTAGTTCCGCGTGTGCATTCAACTGGTTTTCTTCGAAACGGAAAATCGCTTGCCATGATATCCTCCTCCACATTCCTCTTCAGTGCCTGCTTTTCAGATGCCATATATTTGCACAAATCAAATTATACTATACAAAAAATGAAAATCTGCGACTGTTCACAAGAAAAAAGGGCAACGGAAACTAAATAAAATTGTCTAAGCGTTCTAATTACAGCTTAAGCGTCATCATATTCCACAGTTTATTTCCCGAATTCAGATGATACCTGAATATATGTGTCTTCTGAAGAAAATCTCGTAAACGGTACGGCATCTCGTGCAGCTCGACCATGAGAAGACATGCTGCTATCATCAGCTGCCAGTGTCTCCCATTCCGAATGTTCAGCATCCTCTGACGGCATGGAGCACATACCGATGATATGCTCTGTTCGATATCCTGCAAAGTGACCCCTGTCCTAGAAAATGACAAGAATCAAGGTCGAATTAACCGTTGAAAAAAGCCGGATTTAATTTCTTCCACAGAGAATTACTTACTCATTTGCCGTAGTAGTAGTTAGATACATGTTAGGCGCAGTTATCGGTAAAGACTGCAAAGCCCGTAAAGCGTTGTGCACAAATTTCCCACTAAATTATCTTATTAAAATACGACGCTCCTAATGGTCGGCAATAGGAAGTGAGCAGCAGTCGTTGCAGAACGCAAAATACTCGTTGGGATGTGCACTTGATAAAAATGCACAAAGTGGAACCGGAAATGATTGAGACATTCTACGAATAGAACGGAGCGTTTCATTACAAACAACACTTTCAACAGCTGCAATAGCAGCAGCGTTTGTTTTAAGTGATTTTATTGCCAACATGTGTGTGATTATCGATATCTGATTATTCGCATATTTTAGGTCGGAGATGTATTGCTTTGGATACGATTATGGATATCTAAACGACCAGTTGTTTATTTGTAAGACTATAATAAATCACTCATAGCGTAGCTTCAACATCTCTATTAACTGGTAGGGCATAATTTTCAACACTTTCCTGCACTAATTCTGTAATTGTGATAAAGATGAAGGCTTTCAGCTTAGCAACAAAATATGTGGGACATTAAGTCAGAAGAACCTGATATCAAGTGTTGTTGTACTTTCCAAATTTGATAGGGCGAGTTTTTTTCTTAAATATCAGAGTATCAGTTCAATTTATCTCTAATAAAAACTTCCTACGAGATGCTCTCATCCTTCGACAGGTCGACTGAAGTCTCGATATTAATAATTCCATCCTAAATTGACGGATCAGTGTGTTGCAATTCCACTCCGAAATTGCAGTTGCTCTAATTTATATGACTCACACGTTGAAATTGCAGAACAAGCGAAGCAAACAAACATACGCAACTGGACACACGCGGCTGTAAAGAGTCTTTAGTGAAGAAATTCGAAAAAAAAAACATGTAAAGAAGACAACCAATTGTCCACTAAAGCAGCTCACATTTGATCCGATAACTCTGTTACGAGTAGAGAAGTTACTTTGACTATTATCTGTTACAGTTCTGCATAGATTATCTTTGTGTTAAAACTTGGCGACCGTTGAAGATAAACATAACTCTGAAGAAATTTCGCGGAAAACTAAGATTACAAATAAGCAAAGAAGCATTCCGTTCTGGTGCGACCGACAGAAGGATAGAAAAAGTACACTTTCTGGTTTTTTGGTTAGTTCAAGGCTATGTCAGGGGTTGTTCAGTCCAAAAACGCTTATTTAGAGGCATATTTATGGAGGATGAAATTCCTCGCATGCCACTTGCTTGAGCAAGCGAAGCGCTATTAGAAAGAAAGAAGTCTAAACGTAAAATGAGTTACCCCTCTTGTTCATCCACCTTTTATGAGCTACTGAATTCTGGTGATGAATCATCGTAGTAAGCTCGGATAGTTTAGATAAACGCAGAAATGCTGATGAATCACCATAGATGAAACAGTATCCGTATGCCTGTTTACGTCGCTTCCATTGATGATCTCATCTGACAATGAGGAAAGCTAATGTGGCAAAAATTCGTTGACATATTCTATTCATCGCTAAATGATATCCTGCGATATGTCTTGCTATGGCTACTCGTATTCTCATGAAATATTACTCACTGCGAGATTCTATCAAGTTCACGAGCACAACCGGTCTGGTGAATCTGATTAGCATGTTTGCAGCTGAAAACCAACCGGTTTTTAGTTTGCAAGAGAAAGAGTAAGCTCATGCGGAAGCAGTCGAATGAAAAACACGGATGGACATATTGTTTGTAATTTATATATCTGCTCGGCTTTTACATTCTTCTTCGCAGTCTTACTTTTCCATGCCGTTTTTTTCTTAAGTCTTACTTTCTTTTTTTCCCACGTCGACGTCTATAACTGCTCTGCTGATATCCTATCCTACCAGGTATATTCCGTACTCTCAAGAAAGTCTCTCTTGGCTTCGAAGTCATTCCACATATTTAATGGAATATTCATCATATAATTACAATTAAACGCTTATATGAAATTTGCGATCGATCACATAGCAAATTATAGTTATTCGCTTCGATGAGCATTCAGTGAACTCCGCCTCCACTAGAGTGATGAATGGTTACATTGGACCACGTTCGTTTGATTAATTTATCTCGCTGATCTATTTACCAGTGAATGCAATAATATACTTTTCCTCACGGCACAGGTGCTCTTTCAGTCATTGAAAAGTGTTTAATTGCACTATAAATGTTTATTAGTACACAACTGGAGGATTCAAGTGAGAGATGATTGCAAAATTGTGACAGAACGGCGTTTCGCATTTATCTCGGATGCCGTATGAATGGGTGGGGAATTCGGCCAACTGAACTGGCTTTGTTTTTGCATGAATGAAAACCATCTTTGACAAGTTTAGAATTTCTCATAGATGGAGAGTTTTTCTTGTATAAATGCTGCAAAACGCAGTGCTGAAATAAACTATAGCACTATAGATCATTTCCTCACCGAGTGACTGCTGAACTCTAGGGCAACGAGTCGCTTTTAGCACTTTCTACCATTCAAAAAGCCCCTTCGAATAACAAATAATTCAAAAAATACACATATTCAGGTTTAAGAATATTTGTTGAATATCGTAATCAAATGCATATACAAGTTACGACTGAATATCTAAAACAGGAAGATTTTAGTGAATTTCTTGGATCCTTTGAACCTGAAAACGGCAGATAAGTTTTTCTTCTCGTACATTTATTAGGAAGATAAGAGATGCTGTAATGTTGAGGATATTGGTTACAACTGTTTCAAACAGTTAAATGCAAACTGCAATCTCACAGAAAAGCTAGTGTTCAGTTTCACGAAGTTTAATTTGACATGGTCACGAAAATCGAACGATTGCGGTACTGCACAAGTTCTCCGATTAACAAATCTGACAAATAAGGCAAGCAACTACAATAATATCACAAATAATTGTCGAATTTCATATCAAGGCAATATGAGATCAGCAAACCAATTTTCCGATAGGGTCGACCATTGTAACAACCCGCCTGAAAAAAAGCTCCATAAATACTCCCTCAAATAATATATGTTATGTAATATTTCTTATGGTGATGTTGCTTTATCACGCATGCGGCTGAAGAGATAAGAAGAAATTGTCAGTTTTTTTCGCAGGTCTTTAAACAAATGTTTATCCAGAAATCGTTGCGAAACTTCATGGACTGACAGTGGATGGAAATGTTGCACCACTTATGGATCACTTGGAATTACAGTGGCACTCATGCTACCATATCAAAGAATCCTTACATTTCCTTTACATTACCGATTACAGCACCAGGATTATAGGTTAAAACGAAAAAGAAAATCGGACCAGTAAGAATCGACTACTGCGGATATCGGCAAAATCACTCCGCTCTTTTTGGCTATTCGCATGATCATTTATGATGATTTCGATAGTAAACTGGACGTTAAAACAAAGCATCTCAATTAACTTGATAGAAATAGTTACAGTGCTCTGTTATATGGAAAACGGAAGTGTATTCGTTTATTTTGGCAGAAATACGTACCACGTTTGCGCACTATTATTCTTTCAGCAGCGCTCATTTAGCAGGGAACAACATCTCAAAAGCGCAAAATTATGGAAACCTGACAAATGAAAAACAGCGAGCAGCATTATGCGTACACCACTCCAGAATGGAGACGCAAAATTCATAAGGAATAGCGGGATGGGCCGCGGCTAGGAAAAGCTCTTGAAATTTGAACGGTGATCACCGCTCACAAAAGTTTTATTGAATTAACATGCTTGAAAGCTCTACTTTCCTGTCTAAACATCGCTATATGATATGGTTCCAATTGCTATTACTCCTTATCTACTCATTTCTTCAATTGCACTGAAAGAAGAATACTGGAAGAAGTGGGAAATAGCCGTATAGAATAAAAAAAGTCTTTTCCGTATTACGTGCACAAAAATCTACTCATTAAGAAATAACACTGGGTGATTTCCATGCAATCGAAAGGCAAAGAGAATGAGCAAAAGCCACTGCCTCCATTTGAAATTCAATTCGTTCTTTGCGAGGAAAGAGTCTGTCTTGATAGCAAACAATAAAATCTTACAGCATAAAGAGCGTTTGTAAACTTTTCCACTTCATGTGAACCGCTTTTTGTCATTGTCATTTAATAGAATGAATTTCGAAGGGAACAAAAAGAGATAAAATAAACTGGAATGAAATATGGAGAATGAAATGAGGAGAGAACAAAAATTATGCGAAACGAAATTGCCAGGATTGATCCTATTTCTGACCTAAATTGAACTTGGTTAGTTACTAATCCCGTATCGTTTCAATATATACGCTTTGTTGATCGCAGCTGCACATGGTATACTATAAAGATGAAATACGACGTAGTAGTGTTTGAGAAGGTATATGAAATTATGAAAATTATAGCAAATATTTCTCCATTTTCCAATTTCCTCAAATACACATCTCCCTAAATTTCGACCGTTGCTGGCAACGAAATCCACTTTTCTCCGTTATAAAATCCTCGTTTAAATCTCTTCGAGCAATATCTTTTCTATATCCTCTCCACTGCTCTCCTCCTCCTTATGAATTCATCTATAAACTTAGAAATCTCCATATTCATTACTGGAAAGCTCACAGCACAGCAGAAACTGCCAAAATGTGTAGGATTGCCTAAGTGGAAATGTATCTATACCCCGTCGTTTTCATAGAAATCTCAAAAATATGTGAGGAGAAGCGCTGCAAAAATGTATAAGTCAGCTGTGACAACTATTTCTTATCGGCCCATACAGAACAGAATTTCTACTTTTGCTAGCAAGCAGAACGCAAATGCGATCTGTTATTCTCACCGATGGGGAGCGGAGACACCTTTTCCGCCTCTCCCTCACCTTTACTTTCACTGTCACGCCCCCTTCGCTGAAAATCCCATCCTTCGCTATATTGTTTCGTTTCCGTTGTTAATAGCTAAGCGATTTTTCAGATTTACATTCACAAGGCGCATTGTGGCAATGTTCAGTCTGTGCGCATCGAGATCGTTTAAGGGCGTTTAAGGACTATCTGCGCATCAATTAGTCCGAAGTTGAGGAGAGGAACAAGGAAGCCGCAACCAAGAAATTAGATGCCATAATATTCACGACTGATGAATTTTCATCCTGCGCTTAAATTGAAACTTTCAAGGATTTCCACAGATCCGACATTTATTTCTGAACGATTAGGTCACATAAAAACCTCTCAGTTACAGAAACACTAATACAGCCTTCGCATATTAAGTATAAATGCAAATTGACGCATATTTCATAAGCCGTTGAATGTTCACGCAGTTGGCGGCTATTGTAAACATAACTACAAAAGCGCTTATCGCACCAGGACCGCTTGTGGGTATTTCTGCGCATTTATTTCACGAACATATATCGACCACTGCAAAGATGTACCAAGGAATTGAACTAGGTTTTCATCACACTCTAGAGCCAGCCGATTAGCCGAATTTACTTTTGTATATTGCTCTTATACGACATTATTCTCGGCACGTAAAGAAAGAGGAAACATGGTACGCATTTTTGCCTATCCCTGATCACTTCAAGTGATTCCTTATAAGAAACTTGTCAACATAGAATGAAATATGAGCGCATCGCCTATTTAATTGGACAGATATGACGACCTCTATAAAACGATCACTTTTTAAATGATTCTCCATTAAATGAATGAAGATCGGACCAATGAAGAATTTCTTTACAAAATTTTTTTATATCTCCACAAGTTTATAGGTCTCTCCGAATTCCAACTGCCAGGAAGTCGTCATTGTAGTGCCTACTACATTCATCAAATTTTGCAACACTAGCCCAGCTGGTCCCGAAGTTGAAACTGCTCTACATATAGACAGCAAAGGATAAAAATTTGTACAGACAAAAATTTGCGTTTCCGCAAAAGTTCGACTTGAAAATATGTTTCGCAAAGATCCCATTCGACGATGGGTTTAGTAGGAGACCATTCCTGAAGGGATTTAAGTTAATAATGAAATAACATCTTACTAATTGCACATATTTCGAACAATGAACGAATTGAGTAGATCCAATGAGGTTTCGGTGAAATTGGATATTTTCATCGTGGCAGATGTTGGATGTGATATTGACGATAAATCCGCTGCTGAAATATATTTAAACTCAGAATGTTCAGTAAACGTCCATTAGATAGGTGGGTTCAGAGCAAAAAAGAGCCATCGGCATTTAATAAGTTGCTATAAGAAAATGCCATCACTAATTGACGATGTTGGCTTTAACTACAGACACATCCTTTACTCATCTCGACTATGCAAATAATTGAATAATTTGCGAAGAATGCAACAATAATACGCTATTGATTTGTATGTATATCTCATGCAGTCCCTCAGCTCTTGCAAAAATAACTGTATGTCTAAAAGTGCATCATCACAAACCGTTTTTCATTTCCACTGAAAGCACTCTGCATTCGTACGGCACATTACTGCAGAGACTGTTCGCTGCAGCATCTTGAATATCCGTTGTATTACTGCAAGATTTCAATATGAACCTTTTCAGATCAATAACAAGAACTATTACTGACTGTTAAGTCCTCAGACGGCAGCTAAAATATTATGGTATCCAAGATGTTTTCGAAGATTATCGTACTGTTCACGTGGATATGAGATTCCGGATGTTCAGAGCACATTCTATGAGGATATTCATAGATATACATAAATCGTGAGAATTTTTCAACTATAATGGAAAAGGTTTATTTATAAATGATACAAAAAATTTATTCGTTCATGCATGACTCGTATAAAGTGCAAAATTTTACAGTGGGGATGAAGTGTACTAGGTAAGTCAATTTTCCCGAATTATCTGCAACAACTCCTTACGTGACAAACACACACGAAGCTTAGAAAAGAGTGGCGAAATTTGTTGCGAAAAAATTGAACTGATGAATAACTGGCAGTAATGTGTCATCAACGCTTTGCTGGCGTAGAAAATCCTATACCCTTTAGTATTCCTTAGTATTTTCCAAAAGGACAATGATGTTTCGAGAGCTTTGTGGACATTTTTTGACGAAGATGAAAACCATCTTCACGAAAATCATTTCTCATACTGAAAGTGAATTCTTTCAGTAGGAGATATCTATGTATCAAGCTTGCTAATTCCCTCCTGCAATATCCCGCTCCCCAGCGCCGCCCTCTTTTCTCGTTATACAAACAGGTCACCCCGGCATGACTCATGACGCGTCACTGATAACTGCTTATTTCGGGGTAGCACATTTGTTTCTTCTGTGATGGGAACTGAGCCTATAGAGAACTATTTCATCGGCTTCCCACAAAAACACTTGACATGCTTAAGTATCACCGACTGTCTATCACCTTTTTCACTCCACCAATAATCTTTGACCTCTTGCAACCTTTCATAATCCTTGATAAACAGAATACTTGATAGGATCTCTACGTTCTTCGCTACTTAAAATGTCAAAGTTGGCATTGAATCTTTCGTGTCCACATTGAAATGCTCACTGTACAAGCAAAAAACGATTGTTCATGATAGTTCAGACAAGAGCATAATTTATGAATGCTTTTTTAGCAGAATCGAGCCACTAAGATGTAAGGAGATGGCATTCTTTGCATAGAGGACGTGTCAAACGTGTCAACGGCGAAAACGTGTCAAAGACAGAAAGGATCAGAAGGTTACAGATTAATTGTTGAGGAAGGGAGGGGGAGGGAATATGACCTTAAACGATCTCGATGAGAAGAGGAACGTAAAGGAAAACCCTCGGAACAACTACATATAATGCGATCACAATTAGAAAAGAACTGGAGACCTCGAATCGGAGAAGATGAGATAGACGACCCGCGTATTGTTTCTTATGATATTTTCTCTTTGATTCCGTGCCTCATCAAATCGACTAAAATTGCGAGCAAGTGAATAGTCGGTGTGAACGCTTCCAAACAACCTGCGAAAATATACGAATACAAGTAAAACTGATAAATGGCGAGCCGTGAAAGTTAATATCACACATTTCACAACGGGAAGTGTTTGCAAACCATCAAAAATCGCAAAGAGTAATTCAAATGTTGGGGTGAACGACCACACTGCGACTTATTTTTCATGTATGTTAGCGACTCAGTCGTGTTTCTTTTCTGTCCTTCTATGCTGCGTGTTTTTGCTTGTGTGGATGTGTGTTGCCGACCAATTTGGTACTCCGCGCATTGTAATTAGTTATTTGATGGTTGCGTTGCACTGTTCTAGCCCTATTCAGCGCATATTATAGCGCAGAGTGCACCTCCCAATGTTCGTGTCCTCTCCACCTGAAGTAACGCAACAGTCAATACGAGCATTTATTTCCTCTACTACCAGGAGCTTCGAAGGAAACGATTATATTCCTCCTCCCATCCCCTTTTCCATCTTTCGTTGACTGCAACAGACAGTTAGGAATTCAGAACTATGCCACGGCAAATGGGTCCAGTCAGACATTACGAAAACTTCTGGAGGCTCTGTGGAATGTCGATCCTTGTTCCAATGTCAAATGTTATTGTACTTTGGCCATTCTGCAGGCCCACCCAACTATAGTCACCACGATTGTTACGCACTTTTCAGAAGTGCAACAGTGATCGATAAATGTGTTATTTCAGGCGAATAATATGCGCAACTGCACTATCGTATCACTTTCATATTGGAAGGAATTTATGAGGAAAGTGCAAAGCAGTGATTTCATCTCCGTGCATATCATTTTCCAAGTCATCGACTGCAGTTCGACTACGGGGTGTCAGATGGGCAACAGCCGCTAGTTTTGTTAAGGAAGTCACCAGTAATACTGGTAACCCACAATGGAATGTGTGCTTTTATGATGAAGGCGTGATATTTTAGCAAAGTTTTGCATATGCAAAGTGAGCTAAATTCGAAACGATAAGGAGAGAGGAACAAGTATTTTCCGATCGTCGACAAACATAAATAGAAAAGCGACAAGTCCAACGAATATGCCATCGGCAGGAAACGTAGAACAATCTGGGGTACCTATAAAATTATTCAGTTCGCAAATGCGTCTTTCACAAAAGGTGTGTTAGGCGCATAGATTTCTGAGACAGACCCCTAAATGGTTGCAACAACTCCGTTTGCCCATTTTTATATCTTAATACCTCAAACACCCGAACTACAGCACAGCGAGCGAGGGGTTAACGTTAAACTTTTCAATGTCCAGTCGATGAGATATAGGTATACTGAGAATTGATATACTTCAAACACATCGTCAGGAAACGGTTTTTTGAATCATAATGAGATGAGACTCAAAGTTGAAATTGCAATGCGAGATAAAATGCACCACCTTCAAACAGAACCATTTGCACAGTGTATAATGGAGTCCTAATCTGCTGCACCGTTACAATATATGATTTGCAGAAGGAGCCTAACCATTTGCGGTGCATTTCTGAGTAAGCCGTATAATAGACAAAAGGGAAATGCTGAAGACTTTAATTTCACTGTGAGGTTTCCGAGAAGAAAGGGAAGCCTCGCATCTATGCCACTGAAAATGCCACAAATACTGAATAATGATGATTTGCCCCTTTCGTCGAACCTTAACTTAAACTATGTCAAGACATAGATCAGCACATCTGCTGAAGGACTCATACCTACTGAGAGGGTAGACGACACCGACGCCACCTCCACTCGATTCGAAGGAGTTTCTCAATGCTTCACTCACTTGCAATCGTGACGTACCAAAGCTATCAGAATATATTCCGACACCGTCGTCAGAACCATAAGAAACGACAGCAACACGAACCGCGTTTTCGGAAAACGTCCAGTTACTCATGATTTGTCGCAAAAATTGCGCTACCTTAAATTACACCACCAATGATGTGCATAAATTTGCAGCCCTTCAACAAATCAAGCTCGCAGTGCACCTCATTAGAGCACGAAATGTCAAATTTACAGTGCATTTCCTTCCTTCGTATGTCTGATTATTCTGTGAATTTCCACCTGCAAACAGCAGCTTATATCTTTCCACAAGTTGTCGTCTTATGTCCTTATTTCATCATCCTGTCAGCTCTAAAACAGTTATGGTTCCGTCCTTAGCGATCAAGAGTGTGATTTTGACCGTTGATTTCGAGTAGTTTCTTCGCTATTGATTGAACATATTTCTATCGCCATACAACAAAGTTCTGTTTTGCCTGGCACACTTAGCAAAATGTTCTCCAGGATCTGGTATAATATGCTTACGATGTAAGCCACTCGAATACAACTGACCAACAGAACTCGATATGAAGTTAGCGAATAGGCATAAAAGCTCTTTCCAACTGCCACCTTTAGCGAAAATCCTACCTATGAGGTTTCATCCTTGTCATCTGCAAGAGTGAAACCCACAGAGCGGCGGATACCCGCGAAGGTTATACCTACAAACATATACTCTCATTTCACCCTTTATATACTATGCCTTTATAACAGTGTCACAGATCCCATGGAAGATAACATGGTACCGGCCATTCCGATGTTATTTAGATGAAAATTTAAGTGGCCTTATCTTACTATTCTTCCCCTTTCGTGCTATGGAAGTGTTCTAACGCATGTGCTTCGTCAATTATCTCTTAGAGACGAAATGCATGTCTTTGCGTAGCAGTCGATTGCCCTCACTGTTTCTGGCACTCAAAGCACTCAGAACCCTAGCAAAAGAAACAAAATAGCAGCAATTTCCCTCTCAGCGAGAGAAATAAAATGAGTAGTAAAGCATCTCGACAATGAGGGGAACGATTGTTACATAAGAGACGAAGTTTATCAAAAAATGCATTTCATAATATTTTTTACAGTTTCTGTTTCCGAATAGACGACCATCACGAGCATTATGATGGCGCACCAGAAGCTCACCTTATCTCGGTTCTCCACGACAGTAGGCTCATAATCGATTGCAACGATCATGTCAGCAACACAAGGATAAACCGACTCTGAAATGAATCACTGCTCGAAAACTTCAATTAGTTTTCCGGATTACTAGGACAATATGAATTGCAACCCTCAACTTTTCCTCTATAAAGTCACTTTGATTTGTCCTGCTGCTGCTATGATTTGAGCACTAATCACAACGAAGCGATAGCAGATTACAACGCGCAAATGTTGCCCTAATGAACACAAATTATGCTTATAATAAATTAGTGGCAAGTTTCATTATGAATGAATGAGGACCCTTTCTGCAGCAAGCAACGCTGAGAATACTCCTTTCAATGATGCGCTGACAATACTCCATCAATACGAAAGAACAGAAAAAATTGAGTGGTGCGGAAAGCGTGCTTCGTTATTTGGAGTACTGGGATGACACGTTTATGCTCTGCAATTGACAAACGAAAAGCTCCTTGCCATTTCCACTGTCCTCTGGAGCTTTGGAATCTATTTTTTCAATGAGAAGTAAATCTTCCGGAATCTGAAAAGGAATTTCTCTAGCGACTAACCTGCCGGCAATGAAATGCTTATTGAGTATTGCTGTGTTGAAGTAACCCCTTCACTGAAGGTATCTTGTCGCTCTGAGAGCATCCTTTCCGAAAGCGAGTTTGCCAATGATTCAACCGATGACGAAGATGCGCCCGAGTTATCCCCAAAAACATTAATTGATGGTGATCGACGACTTGTTCTAGTAAAATCTTCGAGTATTTCAGCTGCAGGAGAAACTGATGAAGCAAAGACATTCAGAGTCCTTGAGTCTATGATAGGCACAGACTTTTCGAAAACTTCTTCGCTGTCGAGCTCGGTTGATACTGAAGTAGTATAACTACGGACATTAAACTGTAATGGTTGTTCCAACGACGTCATAATTTCAGAACTTGGCCGAGTTTCTTCCTCCGACTTAGCATGCTTTCGAGTTGTTGAGCGGGGGCTAAAATTTGCAACATCTGTTTTTACGCCAGCTTCCGATGACGACGAACTTTTGCCAACAAACTCTCCTGTGGTCTCACCGAAAGTTGATGATCTTACAACGTTTTCGGAATCTTCTACTCTTCCGTGCGTTTTCATCATACTGAGTTTATGTAAGCTCGATTCCGACGGATGTAAGAACGGATTATTAGCGTCCGTAAAGGACGTTCTGGTTATTCCATCTTCTTTCGTCACGTCATGTTCTGCAGCAGCAGCAGCACGATCGCGAAGTAGAGATGAGTTTTCTTTCGCAGTCCTCTCATCGAAGGTGGAAGTTTGCTTTCCGAAGTCGTTGGCTACTGAAATCGTTTCATCATTTGCTATGTTATGTATGGCTCTCGAATCGATGCTTTCCGAGAATTTCACGTTTGAGTGTCCAAATGATGAGGATGTAGAATGGGCAAGGACTCGTTCCCCATCATTCGATCTGATAAGTTCATCGTTTCCCATATTCAAATCAGATGATCTGAATGCCTCATTTATTCCCTTAGATGTCCCAATCGTCGACTGCTGACTATTCAGACTCCTAGTATGCTCATATTCTGCGGTTTGTGATATGTTTTCGGCATTACGTGTGACAAAGGTGGTATACTCGTCAGAATTCATCGGTGATGACGAAGATGTAATGACGTCCGACCCATGATAACCATTCGACGGACCTACGATACTTTCAGTAGAAGTTGTTGTGAAATCAGGATCATTTTCGTTGCCGTCGAACCTTTTTGTACTTATTGTTGGCGTTATTTGAGTGACAACTCTATCCGCATCGTTGTCACTTGAGGATTGTTCATCGATGAAGCTTTGGTCGACATTCTGGTGAACATCCTCGTCGAATCGAGATTCTTCCGATCTCCTGACTGGCTCAACAATCGGTAATGGTTGAAAAGTTGAAGAAATAATAAGCTCCGTTGGCTGCCCTGGTAGTGTGGCAAGCGTGGTATCCTCTCTATGGGTAATCTCTGCATTGTCGAACACATTCTTTCCTCTGTGGCTTAGAGAAGACGCCATACGAAATTTTGTTCTATCAGCGCTATTTGGCGTACCATCTGATAATCTTCTAGATACATATGTAGAAGTGCCGTTTGTAAGAATACTAGAGGATTTCCCTTCAGCATTAGCGTGTTCTGCTTTCTTATTCAGGCGTTCGCTGTTTTTGCTAACTGGTTTTTTGTCAAATGATCTGGTCACCATGTCATCGGATAGAGACCCTTGTAATGTACCAGTCGTTCCATCTGAAAATGAAAGCAGGGAAGTTTGGCTTGTAGTTTCAATGAAGTGAGAGTATGAGTCACGAGTAGATGATTCTTCTCGCCTGATCGTCGCTCCTCTTTGTAAGGTCGAACGGAGATCTTCTAAAGTTCTGAATGCAGCAGACGTTTGAGATGTTGTTTCAGAAACAATCTTACCGCTCGGCCATACTCTCATTGTCCGATGACCGGCTTCAATAAACGCATGCCGATTTTCTACATTAACGAGTGGTTCAGTGGGCTCTATCTCAGGCATTTCGAAAAATTCTCCCGATGTAGGCGGTATGTTCACAAAAGTGATTTCATTCGCTCCCTTCACGTCAAACGATCTTGTCTCTGCTGTGATTTCTTCACGTGAACGAATGGACTCTCCGTTAAGCGAAGGCGAAGATTCATTGGAGTCATGATTGGATATAAAGTCTGAATGAACACCTTCGCTGATGATTTTGGAGGGCGCTTCAGTGACAACTGATGTTGCTGGTGCAGACACAGTAAACGATCCAATGTTTTCCACGCTATATTCTAAGGCCTTCGAGACTTCGAAAATATGAGGTGTAGCAGCGGAGACAGAAGTGTGTTCCACAGTAGCCGTAGCAGTATCCTCAGTAGTTTGTTGCAGTTGTGTTGCACTGGTAATCTCACCGACGAGACTGAAAAAATTCGTTGCCAGTGTACTTACGACATCATTAGGAACAAGTTCCTGCTTTCGCCCATGCTGATTTCCGTTGACAACAGTAAAGGGAAAAGAACCATCATAATCCGGCTCTCCTGTGAACTCTTCGTCTCCATCGCCGCTTGAAGTGTTCAGTTCTTCTGTTATGGGTCCACCTGTGCTCGTCAAGACTTCATCTTGCTCCCTATCGAACTGTTGTTCCCGGTTTCCTGGACCCAGCGTGGTGGTAATGTATCGAGTTGTTCCATGAGGATGTTTCCGACCACCTCCAACAACACGAAATGACGTTCCTGGATGTTGCGGAGTAGCGGTTTCTTGAGGAGTGCTTTTAGAGACCTTTGATTCCATAGCAACTGATTTTGAGGCCTCAAGCAGTTCCGATGGCGACGGGGTCGTTAAAGATGTGACATCTGCACCTCCGTTTTCCGCCTCCACCGAAAATCTGTTCGGTGTCATTCTATTTTCCATAGCGCCATCGAACTCTAACGAACTTTCATTTTCCCCTGAGGACGAGCTTGAGCCGCCTGTGGGCTGCGGACTGCTCGCAGTGCTCACCTTCTCTGGGATCCACCCACTGTAATCTGTTTTTGGATCTGTTTTCAGAGTTGGTTCCGATGTTGTTGTCCACGCCGTCGCAGATTCCGACGACTGATGTTCCCTGGAATATTCACGGGAACTAGTACCATCAGAACCCTCAAAATCTTCTTCGGAACGCTCGGTCATACCACTCTCAGCATCACGTTCCTGAGAGCTGGATGGCTCTCCTGAAAACTCAACTGGATTGGCCTCTCCCACATTCATGCCCTCCATGCCCGTGATATCGGGGAACTGTAATGAAGAATCAACAAATCCCACACCTTTAGGCATCGACGTTGTTGAAGTATAGATAAGAAGCGAATCTTCGCTGCTACTTCGATCGTCTGAAGAAGTTAATGTCATCCCCACATTATCTTCCATGTCCGAACGACTTGACTCTGCTGCAGATTCTATATCAGCATTTGGTTTTTCTTGCATTTGCGTTTTGGGAATTGTGCTGACGACTGTTCCAAAAGTTCCTGGCAACCAGAAACTGTCTTTACTCTGCACGAAAATTGGTGTAGGATGTCTCTCTGGTAAGTTACGCGGCGACGGATTTTCTCTTCCTGAGGGCAGCGTTGTGAAGGACGACGACTTGTCAAGGGCTGCAGATCCAACCTTCTCAGGAATATGTGAATGATGCTCTCCTTCTATAACGGTCTGTACCGCTGTTGAAGCAGAACCATTCGACGATTCCGCCTCTTCGCTTTGTGCTTGAGGATCAAAATCGCGACGACCATTAACATGATCGCTGTCTGACTCAGTTGAAGATATTCGGACCCTTTCTTTTATCATGTTAGGGAGGATCCGACCACCGCTATGGCTTGCATGGTTATCTGTCGACGTGTCGGCAACAGCACCTCCATCAAATGATTCTGAAATCCAAAAAGTCAGTTGCGAACAAAAGTTGGGATTCCAATATAAGGTAAAATTTGAGACAAGATCATTAAGGACGACGTGCGTGTAAAACAGCTGTACGTTCTCGTGTCAAAGTGGGCTATTTCCTATCACACTGATAAGATTTTCAATGAGTTCGTATTGCTCGACTGTCTATGAAACTGGAGCAGACTATTCCATGATGGAATTGCTCGACTGTCTATGAAGTTGGAGCAGACTATTCCATGATGGAACTGCTTGGAGCAATTTTCGATGATGGCAGTCCCTTTTCAGGGCGAAAGCAGCTCTATAGAGCGCTCTAAATATAAAATATCAAAACATAATTACAAACGCAAACAGCAGATGGATAATTCGAAAGAGTGAGCAATTATTAACGGAGGAGGAAGTCATACAAGACGGAAACACACGCTGAAGAGTAGAAAGAAAAATAGACGGTGGCATACAGTGTTGGGATAAAGTGTGGGATATGAAAGAACCGATCCACGTGGAACAAATCCATTCCGTGCACACAATTTTTGCATGGTTTACAAATTGCTTTCGCCTCCCTTTTTTTCGATTTTCCAAGCAAATAATTCAGTGTCCACTGACTATATGCTGGCTGTGCAAAACGGTACAGCCCTGGTACAAATGTCGCATTAACAGCGCTCTGTGAGAGATTGTCTGTCCCAGTGTTCAGCGTAAACTATGGATAGATTTGCGACTTGCATCTCTTTGGTTTAGGAGCACATCGTTGGTTGAAACCGGTGGCGCTCGAGTGAGTCGTATGTAAGCGTAACAGGCTCTAGTTCGTGTGACAGTTATAAGTGATTATTAGCAGCATCAATGCTGATGTCACAATTGCCTCTAATTTCATACGTCGTGGCAATACTTATCGCTGCAGTCAACTATAATTGATGCTATAGAATCAATGCGTCTACTAGTGCCAATGCTTTTGAAATAACTGTTGTGGGAGTGTGCATGCACTACTCGTTATTTCCTACTTCTGCTGTTATTATTGCCACCGCTGTTAATTATACCACACATTCACACACAGAGCTAATTACTCCTCAGTTCTCTCCTTGATCACCGCTCTTTACCGATCCCAACATTACTTGCTAGCAACGGCAGTGGCACTCGCCACTGCCACCTTATATCGAACGTTGTCGCTTGCTGTCGCTTCGATAACGACCTGCTGTTGCATCAGAGCTTCTTATAATCACCGCTGGTTGTGATTAGTGATACTTACCAACACCAGCAGCTTCCTAGTTCTTATAGTAGTAATATTGCTGATAGTAAAAAATGATAACATGGCAATAGTATATACTAGGAATGGGTAAACAACGATAATGTTGCAGTAACTGGCTCAAGTAATGGTTGCCGAGGAAGCACAAACAGCAGAGGTCATACTTTTTCCAGCTGTGCAGCAGTACGTTACTCTAAGCACTCGCAGTATGCTATAGTCACTAAATGATTCGTATCAGTAATGGTGGTGCAATCTCATTAGGAGCGCGTGCAGCGGATACGAGGAAGTGGTGCTCATAGCGTTCAGCGCTCAACATCTATAGTAACCACCAATTGTGGCAGTTAGCAGTAGCAGCAGTAAGTAACTATAAATGACGCTTAAATGTAAATATTACAATAAAGCGGTTGATACTTGTAATAACGATATGCATTAACTGATAATATAAACGAGGAATGGCAACTGCTATTTTATTGTCAGTACATACTTTTAGTAAAATAGTGAAACAGCCGATTGCTTCGTCCGCATAACGCTGACTATTACGGCAAAAAGAACAACTTATTTCGAAACAACCACATACATACTGATAATACCCAACCTGGTTCAAAATTCCAGTCACTTACAGTCATGGTCGTATATTGGGGCAGTGTTTCCCATTCTCTCCTATTCTCCTTTCCTCCGCTATCCACCTTCTTCCTCCTGGCTGGTCCTGAGCGCCGTTTTGACGCTTAATGCTTATTTCGCTGGCGAAAGTCTGGTGGTTTAGACAAAACATTGTCCACTCAAGATTTTCTTACAGAACATTTCAAAAGATACGTGTAACGACGTTTCAGGCAAGTGAGGGGGACTCTACGTACATCTCACCTACGATCGAAGTGCTCAGATTCGTGCAACTTCTTAATTACTTTAATCCCATATATGCCTTTTCTGCTTTTTGCTGAGGTAATTCCATATGTGTCACAAAAAAAAAACTCCAGAAATGGAGGTTAAGTCACTCAGTTAGCTCACATGTGTTCAGATCTGCTCCGTGAATTTAGAATTTCCGAAGAAGTCACGCAGTCAGCATAACCACATACTGCTCAATCTCACAAAAACATCCCATTAGTCGCTAGTCATTGGTATAACAGGGGACAAGAGTAACAACTGGCTAATCTTACCTGATATTGCTTCAGTTTCTGATACTTTAGAGAAGAAGAGACTGGAGGATGACAGTGTTTCTCCTCGCCCCGCCCCGACAAACTTGGGTTGCCTACGATCGCTTCTTCAGTGTTTCCATTCCCAAGTTTGTTTTCAGATCTTCCACGTTCCCCAGGTACGAGGTTTCTCTGGGAGGTTCAGCTGGTTCCCGAACAACAGAAAACTGTTTTCGCACTTCGCTTTCTTCTTTTCTAACAGCGCTTTTAGAATGACTTGCGGTATCGTCGACAGCATGAGAAAACACGTTGGGTGGAACAGTAGTGAAAACAGCTGTTGAAGAAGGGGACCATATAACCGCTGTTGCACTTGCATCTGTAGAGGTATTCATCAATAGGAGACGATGCCTTAAAGGTCGTCCCCTCATATTTGTCCGAACTGCTGGACGAACTGAAAGTAGGGTTGCTTGACTACGAGGTGTGTTATAAGTATGATGTCTTGTGATTTCTGCTGTTGGTGACCCCTCCAACGAAGGTGAAATATGAAAATCGGTCGTTGAAAAGCCGCTGTCTATCCTTCCAGAGCCAAAGTGCTTTACGGAGGAACGCGGAGAATTGATAATCGTCGCACGCGACGGTGGGATTTGGTTGGCTGCAATCGCTGGCTTATTCACATTTGATGGCATGATTTTCGACGTCTTCCTCATTTTGGGCTCGGGAACAGCTGTTGTTGCGCGGATAGTACTAGCATGTTCTGAATAATCATCCTGAGGAAGCGTTGGCGGTATAGAAGTCGAATGTGCCGGCTCCGTAGTCCTCTGAGTATTTCCTTTTCTTTGCGATGGTATATTAATATTGGCAAATTGCTTGTGCGGCTCATTCTTGCCAACCGACGGCGATACGTAATCGTCATTAGACGTGTCTTCATAAGTGAGAGATGCGTCGCTAATGATGGTTACTCCTGGCAAACCTTTTTCGACATCACTGCTTTCGACGTAGGCTTCATCATTCGACGGAGTAGGGTCCGTATGTGTAGAAAAAGGAACGAGACCATCTCGGTCGTTCTCAAAAGTTGGTGCTGGTGGGATTACCTTGTTATATGCCGGAACTGATGACGGGTAGAATTTTAGAGAAGGCGATGGTTTTTCCGTTTTATATTCGTCGATGTGAGCATTTGCTGAAAAAAAACAAAGCTTTAAAGCTTCCACCACTACTTATATCATTTGAGAGGGTAAAAGGTTTCATCGTAACAAACAAAACCAGTTTCCGGAAGAGTTCATGCGATTCATTTCACCTCGACTAACCAATAATGAACTTTAAAATCAACTTTACGAGTGAAAGTCTTATCCGAATAGTTGCAATATATGCGCCGTTATATTTTCCTAATCCGATCAGTCAGCGTGAGAAGTATCAGCAAATAGTATACTTGCTAAATATTCCCTCTACATTGAAGTTTAGCCCCATTAGTCTACTAAATCGTCCAAAGAAGATAAGTCTTTTTGTAGCACAGTTGTCGCAAAAGCAATGAGATTTTTTTCGCCACATCTGAATATCTCTGCCGAATTCAGAATTTATTTAATGAACTGAAATATGATACAGCAGATACCTATAGATGTGCTCTTTCATAGTTTTTAATTCACGGAATGAAGTTACAAGGTTATTGAAGAAATAGCACACACACACAGACGCATATCCATATATATGTACATGTATACGGAAATGGCGACACGATTGTATGCGTACTTTTGCTAAGCATAGTTGCTAAAAATGCATTATAGCGCTAATTTTGTAGCAATTTGTTTTACTTCGCTGAGTAAGCTATGGAAAATGAAAGGTAATATTTTGGAGTTTTCCCCGACTGAATGATTTGAGGTGACCTTTATGGGGCTAACGTTCAAAAAAAGAGAGGCTATTCGAACTAGTTAAATATAACCGATGCGATTGAACTCACACAGATGTCCGTTAATCTTTGAGATGATTTCATCGATTGTTTGATTGCTGCTGATCACTGTGGCATAGGCCGCATTGAATAAACGTTCATTTCCGACAACAATCGCTTGAGTTTTCGCTGAGCTAATTCGAGCGAGCGCCTCGTTCGAGTCTTTCATATCTCGCGTATAGAGCACTGAGTCTCTGAAATACAAGTGTGAACGCGTGATATTTGCCTTTACAGAAATTTCGTTCACCTAATCGTCTCATAAATATGGTCGTTATTCACTCATATAGTCATATAACCTTCGGAATTTTTCACAAATGCAATTATTGATAAAATATCGAATCGAATTCTCGATAGATTTGAGAAATACATTTAGCTAAGAGAATGAATGCAGCGCTTTTCAGGGCATAATCTTTAAGTTTTAATTGTTGCTTTGTAAACCTCAGAAATTCTCATATATAATCACAGAATTCCAAGAAAACGAAACGGATGAAAAACAACGAAATCTATTGTACCTGTAGGTGGATGAATCGGCGGCAAAAAGTACATAGTAGTAACGATAGGGATGCATATCAGAGTCGCCGTATTCATTTCTATATTGTAATATGGCACTGCAATCATAATCCACTTCTCGTTTTTCAAAGAAGCTCCTAGTGGTTTCGAAATGATGTTTTCTTAAGTAACAGGAGAACCTAGTTTTTCATTGACATCGATGAATTTCTACCTGTAATACTCATAAATTTCTACCTTTTCTTGGAAAAATTCACGCGCATCGACCTCGCTTATCTCTAATATCCTATGAAATGCTTAATCTTTGTAAAGCATATAGATTTTCGTCATTGCAATTTCTGGAAACAATGAGAGAATTATTTGTTCGGAAATTTAGTTTTGATGCCATTGATTGCTAACCAATAAGTGTAGAGAAGAAAATGGTGTCCTTAAGGATGTGCTCACTCAAGGTTATCTCTCCTTCCCTCCTTCCTTCTCCACGTAAACCCCTGCAATGCCCAAGTTTCTCCTTGCCTCAGTTTTTCATCTTAGATATTTTAGTGAATGAAAATTTTGGACAACTATTACAATTTTGGTCGACAATGGTTCTAGTTAACTGGACTTTTCATATTGAAAAATGCACTTCGTTTTGTTCATCTCTTTTGCGACCGATGAATCGAAAAATTTAAATAATTGCTCACTTTCCTCACCTTCCCTCTCCGTTTCCTTGCAGAATAGCAAACATTTCTCGCCGAAGTCAGTCTTAGGGCGGATTGACCCATCCTGAGACAAGAGGTTTCTCGTGCAAGTAATGCGTTTTTCTCCAGGAACAGGACGAATATTCCGTAATCTTGCTTGAGCGCAGGATTGCTAGCAATTTGCGTGATAAAACACTAATAAATCTATTCATTTTATTATACCACAGAACAAAAAAAATTCACTTCAAAAGGACAACGTATGTGTGGATCCTGGAAATGAACGTAACTATCCGAATAATACAAAGAAATAAGAAAGAAAATAACTGATACGAATGACTTACTCAGTTTGATTTGGATTATTGAATGGAAATTCCGAGTACATAAATGTGTCGAGCAGTTTAAGTGTTTTGTAAGCGTTCGCGAAGAAAGTAAATGATGTATTTTGAGGGACAGAATATAATTGTAACGCATATTCTGTGCCATGGCTGTTTTGTTTCGCCATCACTGAGCGGACCACACTAGTAGCGAATCTCTAAATATGATAAAATTGTAAGTGACATATTTATGCCTTTAAAAAATAAAATTTGACACACCGAGAAAGAAATGCAATAGCGCTCAAAAATGAAGTATAACGGCACAAAAAATGTAAAGAAAATTCTCTTTGAATGTCTTGTAGCACGATCCAGAATAGTCGGAGCGGATGTAATCCTCCTTACGAGCATTCCATCCCAAAAAAATTCGAAGAAATTCCATTTCTACACATTGCGCATCGTTTAGTATAGAACCAACGGGAAACAGTGCACCTTTTCTGTGTGTGCCACATATTCCGATGTTTCCCATTGCCAAATGCATTTACTTATAAACGTACACCACTTTTGACGGTTTAATCTTCATTTTCCTCTTCAATTCATTTACTGCTCTTCTTCATTTAGTGTATTTCACGTTTCCTTCGGCGACACTTTCAACAAGCGATACAGTTCAACTTTTTCCCAAAAAGTCCGTCTATTTTTCAACTACTGAAAGCATACGGGAAGTGAAAGTCATTATGAAAATGACTCTTTTGTAAGGTTTTTGAAACTCTTTAAACATGACTGGAATCATTCGAATAGAATTCATGCTGAAAAATTAGAATCTTTTTTATCTTGTTTCGAAATATCTTCTTCAAGATCCATAGCTCTAAATCAACAAATTCCGTCTTTCTACAGGGCATGTTGATTAATAGTGCATCCGTATGGTGTTCAACAATAGCCTGCAATAGTGAAGACTGCACACTTATGCAAGTGGTTATTAACTTTATCTGAAACAGATGCCAGCACGACCAAGCTACCACCACCATCAGCAGACAAATCGAGAGCATTCGCCAGCGCATCATGCAACCTTCATTCATACAGCAGCGAGGGTTTTTTTGTCGTCTGCCATCCTGGCTGTTGGTGAAAATGAATGCAAAACAACAGTAGAAAATTCATTTTCTTTCTAAATATTTAGATGGACATTTTGAAAATTCCCCTTGAAACTTCATGCGACTCCCTTACAATCCACAAAATGATCCGAATGTCTGTTGCCATCTTCTCCTCCATTTTTGCCTATTTGGGCGGTGAAATTTCGCTCGAAGCATTTATTTAACAAGCGAACAAACCTCATGAGAAACAATTATGTTACTGTGCGAACATAAGAAAGAGAGATGAAAAGAAATAAAGAATACATGGAAGAAGATGAAGAATGCAACGGAAATGTTTACATAGTATCTACAGAATGCGACTGCAAAAATGCGAAAATGAATAAAAATGACACCTCATTCGTGGAGAATTGTATCTGCAATGTAAGACTCGATGGGAACTTAATGAACGAAAACGCCTAATATTTATCTTCGATTATATAGCACTAGAGTTTCCCATAGTGATTAATCCTACAATGAGGGAATTTCATATAGTCATGATGATCCCTTATTTCCACAAATAATGAGGGTGGTCACGGATGGACGAGAAGGAGAACTAATTTGATTGATTCAAATTGACAAAGCCGACTAAAACCGAATTTCAAGAATTTCTTTAGGCATTTGTAATCTGATGTTAAGTGATTCTGGAATAGTGCGGTGTTATCTGCTCCTCACCTATACAAAGGGTATTCGGCTTGTAGATAGAGACGTAGTGCGAGGGCTCACGGAATTGCGATCCTCTTTTTCCTGCCCCTTTCTAATCATCTGATAAACAATACCACAAGATATTCATCAGTAGGCTATTTTGGAGTTGAAATGCTGAAGGCAACATGTACTTTTCTTGGGTTTTTTAAGGCCACGTCTCGGATGTTCCGCATTCCACTCGTTTCTTCAGTGAGATGGCATTTCCTAAGTGGGAGCTTAGGAAACCCTCCATTGGATGAAAACATAAATTAACCTTTTCTTCAAGTTATTTTCCGCCATAGTAATTTACTTAAACAACTTCAAAGCAACAATTTATATTATATGCATCATTTGTTATTCAGAATTTCTTTCAATGCGCTCATGCTATTCAATAGCACAATTGTAGAATTGTACTTGTTTCGGGACCAAAAATTCGACTAGCGAAGCTTGCAGATTCTCATTGTTGAGAAGAGAAAATGAATGCAGAATTTTGGCCAGTTGAAGATGATAATCTTCTGAACCGTTCAGTTTGAGCAGATGGAACTGAACCTGCCTACTGCGTTTTTCAACAGCTTTTAATTAAGCTTTCATGAACGTGGCCAGCTCTCCTATCTGATCCAATCACGGCTCAGGTCGTTTTCATTTGATTGTGGCGATCAGAAGTTGCATTCACTAAGAATAGATGTGGATGTCGATTGCGCCTACTTTTGGAAGCAATTTGAAGTTGATGACATCTTTTGAATCTGCACTGACGAAAGTACTTTTCCAGGGCGCCTTTAGGGTTTGATTAAATCGCGCTGCGCACTTGACGGACTTCATCCACTCGTACCTTTGCTTTGCATTAGAACACATGCACCAACTCGCGTCGCTTATAACGGTTTGCTTTAAAAAGTTGGACGAGTTGACGGCTGGCCATCTGAGAGGAGCGAACAGTGGCGCACTGCATTTCCACGTTCGCAGCCAATTCGATTAGCATATGCTCTCCATGTTTTTGCACCTTCCGGATCAATTGCGGATTTCGAATGACTTTTATATGGTTGCATTCCACCTCTGTAGCCATTGAAATGAACTCTTCTGGATGGAAGATAATATTTATGGAAATTCTCGGACAAACAGCGTCCTCTTGGTGAACTATGTCTTCATTATGACTCGAAAACTACTAACAGGCCATCGAATCGGCAAATGGAGCAACCCTGCGCGCATTTAAAGTTACCAATTCCGTATCATATGTTGCCGTTGATTCACACAGCTTTAAAATTGATAACAATGAACAGCGAGCGCCGCAAATGTTCAGTTTCTAAGATTTGGCGTTTCATATTTTCGAGTAATAAAAATATCACTGGAGGAAGAAGAATCGAAACCTCACTGCTCTCAATAACCTCTCGAGGTAATCCCACTAAATTTGAATTTGTATCATCTGTATTCCTCATCTTCAGCTTAATCTTTTTCAGCTCTCCTTTCATCCTCGCATTCATAATTCTCGATTCTCGATTTCTTTTCTATGTTCACATTTGCTTTTGGCCTCCGAAATAGAACGCTTTCCAAATTTTTCATTTCTTTACCTAAATTTATGCGTATTTATTGTATATTTTGTGATTTTCTATTGCATTAGCGAATTCTGTTAAGCAATCTGTTAAGCACCTCTTTTAACTGAAACACTTGTGAGATATTTAGTTTTTTTTTCATCTTCTTCTGCTTTGAATTCTCTTCTATTTTTATTTTCATTCCAATAGTCAGCGAAATAGAAACTCAATAATTCTAGTAATGTGCCTCCTACTCCTCCTACGAACGCCACCTACTGAAATATGTACTATAACGGAAAATCATGCAAAAGCTTATGGCTATAAAAACTGTCATTTAATAAAGGCGTTCCAATGACAAGATGATATCAAGATGTCATTGCCTCTTTTGAGGTTTCACTGAGCTTTCAAGTGGCAGAATCCAGCCTGAACACTTTACATCCTTGATGATTTCTTTTTGCGCAGCCGGCGGTCTTACAAAGAGATAATGTTGGTACGATAAAGCTCTGGAAAACTGCATCCTTATGTAATATTCCAGGGGTGCCTG
Source organism: Parascaris univalens (assembly GCA_037576465.1). Lineage (NCBI taxonomy): Eukaryota > Metazoa > Nematoda > Chromadorea > Rhabditida > Ascarididae > Parascaris > Parascaris univalens. Next base: position 164,560,129 of record CM075173.1, read on the forward strand.
TAATTACCATCTCAAATTTATAAATTTTCCATGTGTCCATAGTTTGCAACGCAGAAAATTTGATAGGTCACAAGCAGTAATATAATTTAGGTAAATGAATTTGAGGATTTCAAGATGAAATAACTGCACTTTACATTTATGTTAGAAAGAGCTCTTATATAAAATGATCGGTGTTCCTCCGCTGATGCAAAATACCTATCTTCGTTTCAACACGGCATCGTTTTTTTTCTACTTCCGCTCGTTTTGCATGGAACGTATGGTGTGGTTATCCTGTTAATTCTGCAAGAGCGATTTTTTAAAAATATTCCATATGAATTTCTCTATTTTTATTCGACAGTCAACGAGAATCATGACGTTCGTGATCTGTGGAAACTACAGAAAGGGCGACCTCAAAGATCTTATCAAACTGCTCCAAGAGGACAACTTTATGCCGACATACGCTACTGATTCAGCAGTTATATCGCAATTGTAATACTCTCATATTCCAAAATAGTTTCTCTTTTATAGGAGGCGAAGAAATGAGGATGAAGGGGGGAAGACCGAGTAACAGAGAGGAAAAATAGGACAAAAGTCGACGAGACCAAAAAGAGTCACTTTTCAACCCGGAATGCAGGTTTCACTTACCACATAACTGAGAATGTGCTCCGCAATTTCTTAGACGTTTTCTGCAAAAAAAAAATGAAAATGCTGCCATGCGAAATGAATATGTAAAAAGACCGTAAATGATGATTGCAAAAGTCTAACTGATATATTCATATAGTTTCGTGTGGACATTTGGGCGCTTGATAATAGACAAGCATTTTATCACCTGCAAATAAAGGTAGGTATGTTCCACCTGAAGAATGCAGCATCACTCAGTCGTTTACAGAGCATGCCGTCAACAAGTGAACGAAGTTAAAAAGTACAATAAACCAAACAATTTCTTAGCAGTAAGGAAATAAACACACAAATGCTTACTCTGGTAGCGTCGATTGCCCGTTTTAATCGTCTGTTCTTCTTGCTAACCATATTGATCGCAAATACAACGCGTGTCGGCCTTTTTGAACAAGCTGTAGAACCTCAAAGCAATGAAGTGAGATTCCCTAACAGAATAAATCTTTGCCATAGCGTTGGAGTGAATAAATAGCGCAGATTTTTTAATGCAATTTCAGAGGCACTTTGAAGCAGTTCGTAAATTGCACAGTGTGATGAGAGGATACTCATAGAAGTTCGACGTCATTTGTGTCTGGATTCATTGGAGTCTTCGAAAAAACGGATTTGATAATTGAAGTAATCCAAAATTTCGTCAAAATTTCAGTAAAAGTCAATTGTGAAGGCGTACCGCTGTTTAGCTCTTTCAATAAATTAGGATAAAATAACTGTTGACCAACATTTTTTTCTCCGCAGTCTGACTGACGTAGTAGAATGCCTTTAAATAAAAAATAAATAAGTATATATATATATATATATATATATATATATATATATATATATATATATATATATATATACTGTAGTTTTTAAGACACTAATCACTAGAACCAATGTAAGTTTACAACCTCAAAACATCTCACTTCAACCACATCTATAATGTTTTGGCAGAAAACTCGGAAAATCGAGTTCAGAAACGATTCGATATTCAATAGTTGCGAATTTTAAGAATTGACTTCTCTAACACTTTCGTTACAAAGTTCCAATAGCAACTTAATGCATAGTTTTTGCCTGTTATGGCTGATGTCGGCAGTGTGATGCGTTTAACTCTACAAAGCAGGAAAACACCAACCCAACTTGCTTGGCGGTACATTTGCATTTATCCTTACCGGTAAGTCAAGAGGGGCATCTCCAATAAGCTCCCGGGGAGAAAGGTTTATCCGGCGAATGCTTAGAACCAACTAATATCGGCAGCAGTTACAAAAGCGTGCTTAATGAGACATCAGTGCACAGAGATTTGGACAGAAGCACTGATATATTTTTCCAAACAAGAACGCTTGGAATAAAAAGTAACATAAAGCTGGGGGTGTGCCCAAAAATTCAAAATTCATTTCTTCTCAGCAATTAAAATCCCACTCTCATAAGAGAAGTGGTTTGGCCGTATTGAACAGTATTATTGGGACTCCAGTTCTTGTAGCCTATATCATTGGTACTCTAGTAGTCAAAAACCAGTGGAATCGAAAATCCGATAAAATATGAATTTGACAGCCTGCGGAGAACTGCAAGCTCAGTGAATATTCAGTGTTAGTTTTAAGAAGACAATTTGTACCTTAATCAAGCTGTCTTTGACCACATTCGCTTTAATGCATAAATAACTAAAATTTTTTGAATTTCTATTAATGAAGTACAATTTTCCATCACTGCCTATAAACCACAGAATTCTCGGGATATGTCGTTCATTATCGACTACATGAAACGTGGATGAGCTATACGTATTGCCGGGAGTTCATATTTCAACTTCACACTACAGCTCTTAGGCGTTTCTTACGAAAATCCTACCTACCAAGAGTGTTGAACAATTTAAGCATCTTGAGTGAGAGATTCAGAATTGAAACTCTTAGGTCTGTTAAATCATCGAACAATATGTACTGATCCATATCATCCGTTTGATACCTACTTTTAATACCTTTAAGGTACTGAAAAAGATCTGTACTCAAGATATTTGTATTTTTCTATTTTTTTAATCGTATATGAATCTTCTATGTAAAGTCTTATAAGGCTTTCTTGTGAAACTGCAGCACTGGTCTATTTGATACTTGAAAATTCTTCAAACTTAGAGGTTAGCGCAACTATATATTGTCTCATCGATAAGAGTACATAGACTTTAGTCTTCACTTTTTGATGTCCATCAATAAAATTCCATCGCACAACCATCATATGGCTAGAATGGAAGATAAGCGCGAATGCGACTTATATTCTATGCCATATCGTCTTGTTCCTCGTCATATGAATGCTTTTTGAGAAAGGTAAAATCGCATTGCAACACTTAAGAAACTAGTCATCATTAGCACGCTCTAAGCTAAACGCTCTTTCGGTACCTAACATATTGATGTTTCGCAGAATTTTTAAAGGAAAGCACTCATTGCAAATCACACATTCTTTAAATGAACGTTTCAGATATGTCTTCACACGTTTATATGTCTTTCACTGAACTAAAATTCTTTTCAGTGGTTCATTTAGAGAATGTGCTGATCATAACGGAGGAAAATCAATTCGCAGAGATTCGAAACGATGTAACGCAAGATGTGAAACGTTATGGCTCTTTCAACAACGCTGAATCGCAACGAAGGATGGTCTATGAATTGAAAAAATAAAATAACCATCTCTATGAGCAATTCATATTTTTTGTTTATGAAAACGATGTAACAATGAGTAGAAGTTATTGAGAGAATTTCAATGCGTCATGTATGAAAATGTCGATCAAGTGATGACAAGTGAGGTTAATAGAAACAACAAATGTTTAATAACTACTATCAGTAATGAGGTCCCTGCTAGCTAAACCTTCTCGCAGTGTCATCGCCAAAGCAAAAAAAATCGGAAATAGAACTCGAGATCTCTTGATCTGAGGAGAATTAAACAGGTGTTATAACTGCAGTCCTAAATTGTGCAATACCCAGACGAGAGGCATACTGTCCAACCTCATTATCACTTAAGGCACAGGCAGGCTTTTATGGGCCAACAACTAGCATCTTGGAGCGTTCATTTACCTTTTAGAACAATATGGTTATAAGGTGGATATACACACCATTTGACACTTCTGGTGCACAGACGCGGAGGTGGAGGCTGGCGCAGGCGAATGCTTTCCGCATAGATCTACGTTGTACCTATGAACGCAGGTTTGAAACAGGAATGGATCGGTGCAACCGAAGTAATATACAACTCAGCCACACCGAATACTCCCTTCAACACACGTTTCTCACGCAGCTATGCAGTCGGCTACAGGGCTGAAGCAGTGGCAAAGTGAAGTGCACGTAAATTTTTGGAAACGCCAATTTCGCGAATGAAATCCATTCCGTTTTCGCTCACCAGATACTCAGCCCAACGTTTATACCAATAGTTCTGTATCATTAATTTAAGCGAAATTACTTATAAACGTTGTGTTCCGTATTCTTTGGCACAGATTTTCTCTCCTTCTCTTTAATGAGTGGTTGTACGTAAATATACCTTCTACGGTCACATGCCCGAAGAAAAAGTAGTCGCGCAAATTTCTGCCCTCTAATGAAAATGTTGCAAAGCATGTAATTGTCGACACTACTGATAGCCGAGTCGCCGCCTCAATCTCTTATGAACCATAACTGTAAACAATACGAAGCGGATTGTTCGAATCTAAAAGAAGTGCTCACATAGAATCGAAGTTATAACGCAACTGCCACCTCTCATGACAGCGTACTGTCGATAGCGAGAGATAGGAAATTTTTTGCAACTATTATATGTACGAGTATAAATTTATAATTCTTAGTATAGTCGGTACACGGACACTACTGGCAAAGTGTCCACTCCAGAAAGTTCTACACCAGTGCCCACGCATGCTTAAGGCACATCTGTGCACATAATAATTTTTCATGCTTTATGCATATCTTTGCGTAGTGCAGCACTCGTCTGTCTATAGCGGGTTTGACATTGTCTAATATGCGAAGCTCGTTTCTAAGTGGAAACGCGTCTTTTTTAAAGCTGGCCACATGATAACTCGGGATACCTATGCGCAGTTTTGACAGAATCGGTCAAGTTGGGATGATGCGAAATATTACGTCTGCTGGCAAATAGGAATCAAATCTCACAAATGGGTAGGTGAGGACGCAAGAGTTCCCACAGAACGTCTCCTCGATATGGCGATAAGTTACATTTGAATGCGTTGTTTTGAAGCTAGGATTCGAACTAAACCAATGTGCTCAAAGATCTTTGTCTGCCTATAAATACTGAGCATGAAAAACATCCTTCTGCACAGATAGACTGAATAATGGTACCATTTTCCTCCTTTTCTTGGTTAAATTCTTTCCTTAGTTAATGAGCTGAAAGTGAAACTAAGCAAACAACTGTAATAATAGCAGCAATCATTATCTCAGTAACACTCAATAACATATTTGCGTGTGATTACATGCTTTAAATAAAGAAAAGTTATCGATTCCAAACGAGTTCAACTTTTCACATCGAAATAAGGGTTTATCCAGCTCAGTAAAGCGTGAAACCGTGATCTTCTGCTTTCATGAGAGAAACTTTAGAAACTGAGTTAGACAAAGAAAGTTCAGCATCTACAAGGTCTTTGTTCTTATGATTATTCCTCTTACAGCAGCATTATTCGCTAAAGGTTCTGTTGTACTGCTGTATACGCAAAAGCATCATTAGGACAAGTTAACTGAGAAATGATCTTTGGCGACACCTATAGCTTCTTTGATGCATGTTACGAAAGGGAAAGGGATCGTCATGATTTTGGACTCTGGCCACTAGCTAGATTCTGGGTGAATTTCATATATATGATTCTCATTTGCCGTCGAAAACTGCTCTGTTGGCGTTTGATTTAGACTGAAATGAGGGCTGCAATGAGCATCAACCATATACGCATAACTTTTCAGTGTTTGCAAACTTTCCCAAGTAGGTCACCAAACTTTACCAAAAAGTCAACATTTTAAACACTGTTTAGCATACTTGAATTTGTAGATAATGGCTGAAGATGAATGGCAAAAAACCTCTCAAAAAAGCCAATATATGAAATCTTAATTAAATAACGTCGTGTTACTTCGAGGGCAAAATCTAGGCAAATTCGGTGCAACAATATTTTGGCGATCGGTTCCCCAGTGGAAAAGAGAATTTGACGGGCAAACGTTTTCCTTAATTATAATACAATACTTCTAAATAATTGCAAATGTGCTTTCTATTTCGACGAATAGAATAGAATTCGGTTGTTTAAGAGAATGAAATTGATTCAGCTGCGATTGTCTCATATCTGTCGTTTTTATCTTTACGAAGTGTTCGTCGTTGGACGCAAATTCACCTACTTTTTTTTCCTCGAATTGATTTACTATTATTACACAGCCGAAATCAGAAAAAAAAGAATCAACTTGGCAGGTCATTTCTATAACAGTGATTCAATTGTGCGAAATAAACGAAATATTGAAATTTCTCTGAGGCTTCGTTTGTTAAGTGAATTATGTAGTTATCGTTGCCTCGGCGCAATGAGTCATTTTCGCTGTAACATATATTCGAAACACCATTTGCAGTCAATTACTTCTGTTATCGCGTACATATTCTCAAAATTTGAAACCAATGAGATCAATCACCTTGTACAACGTTGAAATATAAAACCTCCCTTACATTCCTCTTCTCCTCCACTAACCTGTGCTAGCTAAAGCCACAAGGGATCAGTGTACGACATGTTCAAAACTAGCAAAAGCTCTCATCATGTAAGCATCCCTAATTATGAGATAACTTACCGTTGATTTCATTATCTGGCGGTGTCGTTTTCACCAGCAATGATTCCAATTTTAATTGGATGACGACGGCAGCGAGTATAACGGTGATGCAAATGACTAACACAAGAAGTATACCGAGAACGATAGCAATTCGTCGTAGACGAATTGATTTACGCCGATTTGCTTCGAAGAGATACACGAGACGTTCGTCCATTCAACCGTTGCACGATGACGTGCACAACTTGTGCGTTCCTTCTCGAAAATTTCATCTATTGTTTCGATAGTTTGAAACTTAAACAATCTTGCTCTTTTCTTCGGATGGAACAAACTCTGCACATCCTTTCCACAATTTTCATTCCAATCAAATTCTTTTCACCGATTCCGATAGTTGAAAGCAAGTGGGAATAAGTCCCTAATAAGCCCCCATAAGTCCCTATTCAAACGCCACTAGAATATTTCACCAATGTAAATGCGCTCGTTCATATCGCCTATTTAGAAAGAAAAGAAAATCTCACAGTTAGCTAAGGCTAAGGAAAGTAAACGATGAAGAAACTTCTCTTGATGCATTAGTTCGCTTTTAATGTTAATTTTTACTGCTGAAAGCTATAAATTTAATTGGAAGATTTAAAAAATATATATATTATTTCCTCTAGCAGGATTCATTCATCACCAAATATATATTCTAAGGTGAGTAGGAACTAAAATCTTCTTTAAACAACCGCTGCTATTCAGCGATGTGAATTTAGCGAAGCGATATGCGTTGTTCGAGCGGCAGTCGCTCCTCGCAAAATTTCATACCTTCATGCCAATAGAATATCGAAAATTTGCCTTCATAACGATAAAATATGCATATATTCTAATGTGTTTAGCCCATTCGAGCAACGTAAAATGATTCGATGCATATTCGAGATGAATAACTATAATTTTTGTTTTTAATCTGATGAATTTCATCAGTAAGAATCCAAACAATGCCATATTGCTCTGCCAAAGATCTCACCGAAAAGGTGAGTTAGAAATCGCAATATGATTTCAAGAAATATTTATGAAAAATACTTCGCCACTTCGTAACAACGAATGATTCGATTCATGAAAATATCGAGCAATATTTCACCAACACGTAGCCGATAAACCCGTCGCTCAATTTTTAGGTGAAAAAGTGCGATTATACATATTAGGCAATAGTTTGCGAGATGCTAGCCATGATTCATAAGTGCTCAAAGCTGTCATGATCAGAGAGCCTCAAAATTCGAATAGTGCTGTTTCGATAATTGTTTTCATCGACGAACGGGTTTAGTGCGCCATCTGATCGTAACGCGCATATCCTAATCATTGTAAGATCTCAAACGGAAATGGCAATGCAAAGAGCAATGCGAAAACATCTCTATGAGTGCCGATAGGTTTTTCGACTTAATAAATCGGTAGGTGTATTACAGTAGAATGTGCAACGCATATATGCGCTAGGTAGTGGTGATTGGTTTGGCTGTAGGATGGCGGGTGTTGATAGTTGATACACTGAAGAGGACGACTTTTGCTAAAGAGGAGAGCTGCCAGCAATAAAATGATGAACGTCCTTGCAGCCACTTGATGAAAACGTCCATAGGCATGAGGTGGACTCGTTGCAATATGGTCAGTCTTACTGTAAGCTTAAAGTATCGGACTGAGAGCGTAAATTCGCTCCATTTCACAAGAAAGTATAATCGTAACTTGCGACTGGTAGAAGTTGCGATTATACTTTCTTCTATGTTACGTTTTACATCGATAAAAACGTTGGCAATATTGCATCTTTGCAAAACATATTTGCGTCTACTTTTTTTGATCGTTTCCTTCGACAATAAGTGAGTTCATAGCTATGGGAATTTGTTGGAAAGTCATAGTGATCCCTTCTGTCCTTACCAATGATCCATCACTTTGCGAAACACGTCAAGCATAATTTAAAGCATCTTACATCGATCGGACTTTCACCTCAGGATTCTTTGTGTTCTATTCGACAAGATGATTTCTTTATTGTAAAATATGAATTCTTTTATCCCGCTAAGCGTTACAACAAATGAATATTTACGGGAAAGCATAACGTTCGCTAAAATAAGGATAAAAATCACTAAATGCTAAACGAAATAATTTTCTACTCAAATGTTATTCTCTCCACACGTCAAAGAAAATGAGAAAGATGAGATTTTAGTTGAAAGCATTTTGCAATCAATTAGTTCACTGATAGAAGATTTAGGCATTTACTGGTGAAAACTTACTGCTAAAGTTATCCAGTTGTTCGTTTATTTCCCGATAACCACAAACTTCCCGAGCACTTACCTGAAAAACAAAGAAACTTCATTATACTGACTTTGAAAACGTGGAAATTTATGAAATTTCAATACTATTCGAGCTGAAATCTCCCAATAAATGAATGGATTTGGGGTGAAATGTATCATAATTAAGTGGACACAATGAACAGTACAAAAATGGAAACTCTAAAGAGAAAAGCAATGAAAGAAAAGGCATTTCGATATGAATTATACGGCTGTGTTCATTTATTTCTAATTTTCTTGTTTGCAATAATTCCAAACTTACATTCATTGCAAAATCGGCAATCAGCGGCGTATTTTGCAAAAAAAAAGCAAGAAAACGCCGAGATATTCACTATGGCAATTGTGAATTCAATATTCACTATGAGTGAGAGATGGATATTCACCATATATGAGGGAGATATTCACTTATGAGAATTACGAGCTCGATATTTCACCACGACTTAATGTGATGATCGTTAGTAAGGATTAACGTGATAAGCATATTTCGAATTATTACTACGATTAACGAAGTTCGGTTATTATGAGGGAAATCGGATGGCGGTGGAAGAGGAGTTCTCATATCGTCGAAGAAACAGAATAAGACCTGGAATTTTCGACTACTAAATAAGATATCAGTAATGTGCATTATTCTCCTCAAACGATATATTCATAATCAGTGCCACTATTATGATCATTTGAAAGTTTGTTATACGAAAAATCGCAATATGACGATATCGTATAATGCAAATGCCATCTCTCTATGTGGTTGTTTCCGTTGAGTGACGATTGAAAATATAAATTCATGCATATTAATTAATATATGTCACAAAGTGATTTCCTCTCTCGTAGTTCGTAAGTTAGTTCATTTAATTAGGAAACCATTTGAGTGTAGTGAAAAATACGTCTGCATCTTACATCATACGGATTTTCATTTCATATCGATGTAGCGAAAGGAAATGGAATTTTGAGTGGAAGGATTTGCAAAAATTTTGGATACTTAATTTTCTTCATTCTGTTGGCTAAATCTAACATTAGTTGGTCGGATGAAATGGAAGCAAAACACATATTGCGCAAGCTCCCACGTGCTATCCCATTTATTTCGTGGATACGAAGTGGTCATTATAATCTCATAAAGTGGTCATTTTCTGGAGAAAATTGAATTAGAAATCAGGACTTTGCATCATCAGCAGCACACAATTTGCACTCAGAAGCGATTTCATTTCGCAACTAACATGCTCGGATTGCAATGTAAATGCGCTATTTATCGTGTATCGTCTTCGTCCACTTCGCCGCACAAAAAAAGCAAATATTTCGTTGGTGGCGCTCAAATAAAGAGAACACATCTTAATCAAAGGAGAAAAATTACGCCGAAATTGGACCCTAATCTATAAATGTGATAAATTTGCGTTATATATCCAAAAGGCACGCAATCAGGCACAAAATAAAAACTAATGCATTCACTACGGTGCCCTTTTTTAGAGAGTTTTCTCTGCTTTCTATTGACAGTTATTACTTCGATAGTCAGAAGTATTTCAAGTAGTAAACTTAATTTGCAAAATAAAAACGAAAACGCTCTAATTTCTATACAATATTATGATAATTTTTGTTGTAATCATGCAAGTAAATGATGATTAAGTAAAGTAAATGATGAAGTAAAATCAAGTAAATAAAATGGTGGTCGAGAAATCGAGAACGTTAGCATAGTCATTCCCGATAATCCAGGATGTCATATCTCTTTGAAGTTTATAGGTAGACATGATATTATTAGCTGATAAGTGATACTTAAGCAGAAACGATAGGATGATATTTAACAGTAGTTTAACATTTCCTCATAAGAACCATTTGTCAGCATTGAAAAAATTATTCTTTACCGAAAATAGTTCTTTCTTCTCTCTGTTACTTTTCATTCTCTCTCATATGTGAATGAAAAAAGATGGAAGACGAAGCCAACGTTAATATGGGTATGAAATATGAGTGTGATGTTATTGTTATGCTCAGAAAATATTATATGAATATCACCACAATGTAGAGATATTTGACGCTTTTATTCAATATATATTCATGCAAACGCATTCTTTGGAAATGATGAAGCGCATTTAGAAGTAAAATTCCTTCTTTTCTTGTTCTTCGCTTCAGTTTTTCCCTACCGCTTCTGTATGCCCTCAAGCTGGCTGTTACGTCTTTAACGATGTGTAACACCTTAGGAAACGATCGTTAGTGCAACGCCGCAAAGAGATCCATTAGAGCAAGAGAAGTGAGGAGAAGATTTTCGGAAAGCAACATAAGACGAGTGATGATAGACTATAATGAAGCAAATATTCTATGCGAATTCTGGCGATGTGATTTTTTATATTCCCCTTGTTGGAGCAATCACGGCTGTTAACTGCTATAGAGTGATAAAGAGTACGACATTTCTTCATATTTCACAGTAATTAACCAATTATGGCAATCTTCAGCGCAAGCTTTTCAACTGTTAAGAAATAGAGAATGCTTGAAGATTTTTCTGTAAATTTTAAATGCCTTCATCATTTTCAACGTGGATGGGTCAGATATGAAGAGGGAACTGAACGTTAATACAAAAGCACTTCAGGGATCTATTTCCATCTAAATTCGCTATATCGGCGTCGAGATTCCGTTTGAATTCTTAGACACATCGAACGACGCAAACACCCAATTCGTATACGCATTTTTATATGTAACAGTGCAAATCGAGCATAACTCATTCTATACGAGGAATTTATGAAAATGAGTAAGACAGATATAGCTTTTCGGATATATGCTTTAATAATTATTGAAGATATTTAAACCATAAGCTGCTATATAACACTGCACAAACACAGACCCATTGTGCATCGTACTGATGAATGAGGAATACACTTTGTCCATTCTATAGTGGCGGATAGAAATTGAAACAATATTTGTACATAGATGAATCAACACCTAAATCAATCGCAAAGACTACGTCTTTCTGCATTCTGGAACGAGTGATTTGTAACGAGGAGTACGAATCCTAGCGATCATTTTGTTGCCTCCCATTGAGAAAGGCAGATGAATTCTCATTATCTTGCAAAATCCTATAAGTTTCCTATTTTATCGACTTTTTTAAACTGCAAAGCAAATTTTCTATTTTTATTATCCTATGAATCCCAGAACTTCACCTTTCAATGGACAAACATCATTGATGAGTGGCGAGCGTACGAAGAACTGTTTGAGGAAGTGAAAACGTCGATTTCTTCCTCAGGTAATATGCGCAACGTTGTTACGTTTGAAATCGATGAACAATTCCAGCTACAACGTCGGCTTAAGTTTTTCAAAAGTATAAATTGCCTTATTTATGGGCGTTTTTTTATTCTCAGAAGACTTGAATTAAGAAAATTAAGCACAAGAGATGGCATTTTTTGACGTGCGAGACCCAAATTTTCAATGCCTAATGCTAATTGTATAATAAAATAAACTACAACTATACACAACAAAAATTATCGAAAGTGTTCAATATGTGCTCGCTAGAGACGAGTTTAGGGTGGAGAATTATTGAGAAGAAATTACGCTGTTTCCTTGGGAAAAGAAAAGAGAGAATGAAATTTCTCATCTTTTATTCAACCTCACTTCTCCCTTGCCTACTCCAGTCTCAATTCCTTTGAATAACGATTTTATCACGTTAGAAACCTCGTCGCTTACTGGAACGCTTTCTACACAAATTAATCAGTCACTAGAGTTAGAGGTTGGTCAGTTCGGCATTCCACATTGCAGCAAACAAAAAACTATGATGCCACAAGAGTTGGCCAAGTATGGGCTTATACATTAAGTGGAAAATGAGAAGATTCTTGGAAATTTTCCCCTCCAGATCGACAAAATCAACCGTATTACACGATAGAAGAACTTTGTTTACTAATAGGCACTTAGCATCGCTCTTTTTATTACGTCTCTGAGAGTTTTCATTCATTTTTTACTATGTATGTCAACATTTCCATTTCTTTTTTCATTTTCTATCAAATAGACATTCACTAATTATTGATGAATACCACAAAGAGGGCGAATACCCTATATTAAAGCTGATTCATGAAGTTGAAGTGAGCAATAGACCAACAAGAGTGCCATAAAGCTTGCGTATTTTTGGCTCGATTTTTTATCTTGAGGCATTATTTTAGCACGTTTTATCATTTGTTGGGAACTTATGAAACTGGTTGGTGGGATAAGCCAAATACAAAAAGCACATATTGTGCCATCTTCACCCATTTTGTGATGTGAGTGATGAGAAATGAAGAAACGATCGACTAAATGCGCCGAGATCGAGATATCAAATATCTACAGCGCAACATGTTTCGAAGTTGGTGGATCAACTTGAAAAATGATGTCGGCAGTTATATGTGGTGTGGATCATGTCGATGAAATTTTACTGCCTCAAATTTGATGGCTAGCGACTTGGTATTATTCCGCAGATAGAATACAGACGCTCAAATGCGAATTTTGCAATGAATTACGACAATAAAATACTATATACATGCATCCATAAGTTATTTCAAAGCTATTGCTCACTCGTCAACCTCAGATAAATATATTGCTTGTTTATTTGTTCGATATACAATTACTTCTATTTATGTTACTGTTTACAACGATAGTAGTAATACATAGTAAAGACAATGAGGTAAATATTTGAAATTCACGTATGGAATATGTGGCGTCGTAAAATATTCCTTCGTTAATGATGCTTCGATTACAGCGAACAGAAAATATTTCAAACAACACTTCACAAAAGATATTTCAGTTCAGTCCAGTTCGGTGAACATCAAAACTGCACTTCTTCACCGCTAATTTCCGTGGCGATAGCATATCACTCCGTTCCATTCAACATCAACCAAACGACACTCTCATGCAGTCTCATAGCTGATCTAATCACGTTACCATCCCTATAACCATTATTAGAGAATAATCTTATCTCTTATAGATCTCATAATAACTTCTCGTTTGGGAAATTTAAAGAAAAACCTAAAATATTCCATTATTAGATGGGCGAATTGATTGACTCAATGAGTGAAAACGCTAAGATCTCAAGAGATAAGCCCTCTGTTTGGTTTCACTTTAAATAATTATGAGATTTGTTCCATTATCATTGTTCCATGTGGAGAAAATATAGAAATTTCTTTCTCTTTATCAATGAAATTCTCTATTCACTGATAAATTTTTTAAAGCATTTCTTTAGTTTTACTGCAAAAATTCGACTTTTTTACTGAGTTGTTTCAAATCGTTAACTTACTACTTAATAAGTAGATTTTCATTCTTTTTTACGGCATTCTTCCCAACTAACCTTGAGGTCACTGGCAACAAATGTGCCAAAGAAGCGATAGAGATAGGTGAAATTTCAAGTATTCTAGCCAAATGATATACATCAATGAAGTGGGCTTGAAGATTTTCAACACTAAATCAATCTAAATCCGGAAATTTAATCCTTATATTAATCGTTGAGATAAGTATAAATTAATTATAGCAATTAGAGCGCTCATAAATAAGTTGACTATGAAATGAATATACAACAATGATAAGATAAGATAAGATAATGATAAGATAATAAGATAAGATAATAATAAGATAATATACAACATCATATAAGATAAACATTCACTAGTCAGTGTTTTTAACAATAAAAAAATATGAGTATTACATCATACACAAAAATGAGGAATTCCAATGAGACTCTGAGTGAATAGGATGGCATCACGAGTAAAAACTTAATGAATTCATAAAAATTTCGTAAGAATCGAATTTAAAATGAACAACAATAGACGAAAAGGTTGAGTTGAGCTCTAGGCAAGTGCCGCCGTGCTGAAAAGGACAAAAAACGATGGAAGCGAACGCCCACCAAAAATTGGTTCTACGTAGAAGTGTAACATAGTGTCATTACGTGGTTGATTTGGTCATTTCGTATTGCGTAGGGCAATCTAAAAAGTGACCGTTCAACTACACCACACAGAGCTTCCACTTGTGATTATAATGACGTTTAGCAATGGTATCGATGAGGTATGAAAGACGAGAGGACGGCTTTTGAGGGATTATGCGGGGAAGTGCACAAAGAAATTACAAAGGATCTTCTGAGTGTCCTCATGTTCAAAGCTTAAGCAAATATCATCTTTGCGTTTATCTGATATGAGATATATATATTGCAGCATGCACTCAATCCCTTTGCAAAGCTAATTTGATAGAAGCTACAATAAACTCTTCTCACCCGTCCAGTTCTATCCTCTTCTCAATCGAATCAACCTCCTCCTCCGTCCCAGCTGCTTAAAACAATTTCGATGCATCCGAGGAATTCGATCCTTGGCATGGATTAGTTAGTTTATTCCCTCATGCGGCAGAGGTTGACCACTTTAATCGTTATCACAATGTAGAGAAGATGAAAATGGAAACTACGAAAAGAAATATAAACGGAAATAAAATGGAAAACAACGAAAAAAGAAACCAAAAAATCTATATGAGCCGAGGAGAGCAGACAGTTACGCAATATCGAATTACGAGTATCATAGTGGTGAAAAGGGCAAAGACACAAATGAAAACAATTGCAAGAGAATCATCAAAATGGTGTTACTCACCTTTCGATGATCGTCTTAAACGTGGGTGGGCTATAGTGGACTCTCGTACGTTGTTGTCTCCAAATCCCAGCAAATCTATCAGTCATCTCGAGACATCCGAATCAAACTGTATCTAAGCGGAGGTCTGAGAAGGCATTCACGAATTTTCTGCACAATTAATCTTCCTAGAACGCCATCCGAGATTTTATTCCTATCAAATTCCAGTCTGCGGTCTAAATGTCGTTCCCGCACAGCATTGATTTTAACGTTCTAAAAGGCTCTTTCGAATTGCTCGGACAGGCATTAGGCTTATAGAATTTTACAAGAATTTTAGCAGCATAGGTAAAAATCACCTCAGCAAAGAAATAGTTATGTTTAATTAGTACGGAAGGAGAGAATTCATCGGATAACGGTCTCGCCCACGAGGATTTCATAAACCCAAATTCAATAAAGATAATTGTTGATGAATAATCGTATCCCAGCGGATGAGAAGTTGAAGTGAACGAGGCAAGAAGGAATACATAGGAGTAATACTAATAAAGAAAAATGCGACTCTCAGAGTGAATGGCTTTTTTGTTTTTCAATGAATATATTAGTGGCCACGTTGATGTTAATATAAAATTGAACGAAAATCGTTCATATCCAGAAGTTTCCACTCCGATCACTTCGTGGAAACACTCCGGACGTCTAAGAAGTCCATTATAAAAGCTATCGAGTGGAATTCAATTTGAAATAGAAATAAAAAGAGTCAAAAAACGTTTTTAAAGCATAATTTAATGCAATTTCTTAATGCAACAATCCGAAATTAGTGGCGCTGCAATAACGAAACATTTTCCACATATGCGAAACACCTCAATGGTGCTCCAATATGTGCACATCGTTCGGCATAACAAAAAAAACAGAAATGCCTCCGAAATGAGATCACCGCCCTACAAAAAAAAGAGAAAGGAAAAACACAAGCGAGTTTCAACAGATTTCTCGGGAACCAAAGTGGAGCCGATGAGAATGTCAACCAAATATCGCCATTCGATGGGCATTCGAGCAATTGGCACTCATTTTATTGCCACTTTCGTGAATAATTTTACGAGATAAATGCTAAAATATTACATCCGCTCGATTCCATAAAAATTACACTCGAATTCGAATGCTATGAACGCTTTTAACAAACTAAATATTCGATATCATTACTCATAGTCGAGAATATACTCCGTAAAATGCTTTTAACTTTACGGTTAAGATACGCATATTTTATAGAATATATCCCTGAACAATATATAGTCGTTTCAGTTCCACCTGAGAGTAACCGTATTTGAGTATAAATCGACATAGAGCCACTTTTTTTCCAATATTTCGATCGGATATGAGGTAATTAATTACCAAAAGTGATATGAAGGTAAGGCAAAATTTTGCACATTTAACTGACATCCCATACTGTTCGCTGGATGTATTTTTCACAGCCACCATAGATTCTAAGTGGAACATGATTTCAGCTCTAGCTGCCGATACGTAATCGTTGGTTGGGTCTCGTTTTGATAAGATCTTTATTCTGAATTGTCGGATATATAGCAATAAAATGAAACAAATCCATTTAAGAGTGGGATTTTATAGATTTTTATCCATTTAGGCAAATAGTCGCCTCAACGAGTTGTGTATATAGAACTTTTGAAATTTGAATGGAACAATCTAAGAGCTATTAATAGATTATGTCATCGATACTTAAGAAATCATAAATGTCACATTTAAATATAGATTTGTAAGTATTTGCGCATTTGAAAGCATTTATTAGCTCGAAATCTTCTGTGAAAAAGCTCATATTTTATCCAGCTTAGCAACAAGCTCATACAAATTTGCTTTTTATGCATCAATGTAAGAATCAACCGAGTTATAGGAGATATGATTACTGATGTGAAAGTGTGATGATACACTTCGGTTTGATGAGCTAGTAATCGGCGTTTTTCACGCAGTGGCTGTTAAATGATGCATCTGAAGTGCGTCGCAGTCAAATGCTTCATCTTGACTTATTTCTCTACTTAAATTTGGCGGTCTAATGGTTGACTGAAATTGTGTTCCCATGTTACTTGAAATTCGTTGGATTTCGCACGATTGGTACTTGTCGTTTCCTCTCCAGAGTTTTTCCTTTTCTTAATTGCAACGTACAACAATTGCAAAATTACTCGCGAATATGAACCAACGGCGTGATGTTTAACTGATTGCTCGATGGCGTTTTGGCAACTATCAAATTTACTGCACGGAGAAGGACTGAAGAAGAAATTGGTCAAGTCGACGGCGTTACATTCTAAAGTGCAAGAGAGTGTTTTCGTGAAAAGATATAATAGGGGAGAGGCATTTCTTGCAGTAGCTCTTAGTCAAAGAGAAATGATGGAGGGAACGAAGCTGTTCAGATGTCGTCATCTCATAGGGTATCAAGTGCAGAGTCGGGGTGATTAACTTTATCCATTGTACAACAGAAAAATAGGCATAGGTGCGATGGAGGAGTTAAGTTCCCGGGAAGGGGAATATAAGTATATCAGATCTTATAGATAGATGGTGACAAATTTACAAGACAAGAATATTTCTAAAAACGATTTGAAAAACTATGTAACATCCAGAATAACTCAAATTTGGCTTTTGGCGTTTGAATTTTAGTCTTATGTTATGCAGTTATGAATTATTCCAGTAATATTCCCTTCGAATCGTTGCCTATATTTGCCTACGATTAAAATTATTAGCTTTATTATCTACGTTAATTTGTGAATATCTCAATGGTGAATGGTGTTCGATTGGGTTCTCAACTTAGAGTTCTTTGTACTGAGAATAAGCTTTCACAAAATATTGTTTAAACATCTAATTTTTGACATCCGGTGACTTGTAAAGCATCTTTCAAATATCAACTAATACACAAAAACTTAAATTTCAACCGTCAGGTAATATGGAGTCTACTTAGTGAACTCTCCTATCACGCACATCATTTCATGTATGCAGCTCATATTGACTCTTCATCAGACACTGTTTTGCCTCTAAGGTTATGCCCTAGTTTGTTCTTCCCACATACGCATTTTTCCTCATTCACTTTGTGAATTACCATTCCACCTGTTTTGGGTTACGAGAAGGGGTATATGAAACGAAGATATTCATAAGCCCTATAAATCAAAGCGAAAGCGAAGACCACACGTATAGAAATCACTTTCAGCAGATAGAGAAGTAAAAACATTCAAGCAATAAAGTATTCTATTTGTTGAGTGGGAACATCAAAGGTGAGAAGAGAAAATAATTTCGGCAACTTTTCGGAGTCTTACGCCATCATCAGAGGTACGTTAAGCGCATCTTGAAAGCACCAAGCTTTATACACAAAAATAGCGGCGTTGATGACGAAAATATAAAGAAGAAGGACCTAGGGCGTACTAAGCGGATACATAGTGGTACGAGTGCTGAATTATAGTGATATTGTTAAAATTATCGAGCCTAATGCCTCATATCTAATAACCTAAAGATGGGATTTTTTTTGAAGGTACCTTTCAATTTTTTGGCAAGAATGTTCATGACTGCATTACAGTCACTAGCTATAATTACGTCCAATGGTATATCATTCCAAATCTGACAACAAACGAATATAGAGTCAACCCCCATAGTAGTTCTACTAAGAGGTGCTTTTGAGGGAGCGTGGGGGATGGAAGGTTATTGTTGCCTGCCAGCTTAGATATAGCTTGACGTAACGGAAACCCTAATGGATAGAAATCTCTTTTTGGTTCACAAACGAGGAGTTTGAAGCTTATTCGTAACGCCAAATTACCTCTTCGTCGCCGCCAGGCGCAATTTCTATCGCATCGGCACAGGAACTGTTCCATTCTCTCCAAGTTTGCCTCCTTTGTTTTTTTAACGAATTAACAAATTGCCTTCAAAAGTTTTTCCATTAGAATCGCATTTGGCAGAGCTTATCACCACCCTTGTCAGACGAACTATGCTAGATGACTCAACTTGGAATCATTGCAATATCATAGACGACTAATTTTCTCATGCTTTGAGTTCTCAGTAACGTTTCAACGTATCAAAAAATTCCCCAAACAATGTATAAGATAACTGTTTACAATGCCGTATTACATATAGATGCAACATAGTTGTTATTTATATCATATTTGCCACTTTAACTCATCTTATTTTCCATATTTTTGCCGACTTCATATTTCAAATGTCGTCTTTTTGCCGATAGTTTGACATTGTTTGAGTTCTGTGGGCGAAATTTTTGTCTTCTTCTCGGTCGTTATTTTTGTTCTTCTCGTGCCTTTTGTTTCATAAATTGAACGTATGGTTTGCGCCGATCGGCACGCCGAAACAAAAAATTTCTTGCCTCTCATCGTTTCCTTGATGACTAATGAAAGCGTCATCCGCATTTGTGCTCCGAATCAACGACTTTCCACGTCTAAATGGATGCTATCAGTTCTCTATGCATAGTTTTTTTCACCGACCTCTAAACATGATTTTATCTCTAGACCTGAAATTGGATAAATTTGACTCTTATCATATGAAAACCATGTTTTCACTATGACATCGAGAATGGGAAGTCGAATGGTGCTCACATTTTATTCTCCATCTCGCAATGACGGCACGCTGCTGTATAGATTTAAAAGCACGCCTTTGCCAGTTAACAAATGCTCTTTTCGATTTTTGATGGTATGAGCAACATGAAAAGTTACCATACGGTTTTTTGTAAGGTAGGTGGTAAGTAGCTGTATACAGTTATTAGAGATGGGGTAAGAGGGGCAGCTTCAAAGAGGTTGATACGTTCACCTGAACGAAGACGTTCAATCACAGCGCATGATTTACCTCGGATGCTTTCCACTGAACGCACACCTCTTTCGTTTGCACTGAAAAACAGCTTCGATTTCGTGCAGGTGAAGATATTGATGAGAATACATACAGCGGATACAAAACGCTTTGAATCAAGCCTTTATTGAAAGAAAATTGGCGAAACTCTATAAACCTAGACAACATTTCACTTTGCTATCAAAATGGTTACTTATTCAGTTTTTACGTATTGGTGGATCACTGCTTCCGAATTGAGAGATATCACCGGAGCCTTGCGCCTCCACTTCCAATTCCCATAATTGTTGCTTTGTTTTCACTCGTTCTATACTATCCTGCTGAAGTATTGAAAGTATTAGAGCCGTTTTATTACCAATTTTTATTTCATTTAGAGTAGCGAAACATTAAAGACAAGTGAAATTGAAAACACGAAAAATGAACCAAAGGTTAGCAAAGCAACAGTCTGGACTTGTAAGCATTCAAAGCATAAGAGCAACAACACAGGACCCAAACGATTCGTCCCCACTTGGAAAGAGGAAGGATGAGCGTGAGACAGATCCTAGGCTCCTATAATATTCGGTTAGAAATTATGCAAATAAGCTGTCAATACTTCATTTTTTTGCGAGGTGAAACTGATTTCCATCTCGACTATGGGGAGGAGCAAACTAAAATATTTCTGAGGATAAGAGACCAGATGCTTAATCTTAATCTTGCAATATTCCAGTCGTTTTATATGGACGATTTTCAGTCTGTGTCTGTTAAAGTGTGATCTATAGTGATTAAAAAGTTCTGCGTTCTCAGTGATCACGGTGAACTCCATTTTCCATAATAAGTTGTTTTGCCCATAGTTGTATTGATTTTGATATATCTCCCCTTTGTGATAAAGATTTCTCCTGCCTTCGAGGTGGATAGCTAAAAATATAAATAAGCTGCTGTTAATGTGTGTGTTTTACTTATCGTCTTGTGATTTCTTTATTGTTATGGTAAAGGAGCTTCAACATCTCGCAGAGGTTCTTCACACGTCAAAAATATCCACGCAGTTCGTTAGCAAAATATGGCCAGTGTGAATGCGGTTAAGAAAACTTTCTGAATCATCTCTAAAGATCTGATTTCAGAAGGAAGGAAATAACGAGACCGCACATGAGCGCACTATTCCAAATTGGATCACAATCAGGTAGTGGAGGTGAAGAAAATGGAAAGTGTTAGGAACAGAGATTAAAGCTATAAGAACCAAAAATACTCTGATATCGACATGCCGACCTCTACTTCATGCTTTGCGTGTCGAAACTGTGTGGTAGGAAGACTTAATGAGAGAGAGGAATCGCAAAATCTCAGTCTCAATTAACTCCATCAAGAGTACTGCCGTTTAAAAAATTCGTTCTCTTCAGTTTTCAGTAGCTGTGTTTTTTTCTGAATATCAACGAAGGAGATTTTTCCTCTTCTCAAAGAGGAACGCAGAAAATGAGAGAAATTAATAAGCGAATATTTCGTCTACAATAATGCATTTTTCGTATATTGATTCTTTCCGAATCTGTGAGGGGAACGAAAGATAAGCTTTGGGCTTTGTCCCTTGGCACAACCCCTTCTGATAGCCGTTAGCAACAATCCACTATGCGATTGATAAAATAGCATAAAAATTGCTATCACTAAACTTTAATTTCAGGAAACGTTTATTTGACAAATTTGTGGAGTTTCTTTCCAAAGAACGCCATAGTGAATAAATTTCTTTTTTCGCAATTCAACGTTCGAAAAATAGCAGAAGAAAATAATGTTTGACATAATCTATATTCAAATTTTTGATATAGCAATATCACGATGAGGTAAATATTAGTGAAACGAACCTTTTTGGGAACAAATGCAGCTAGACGACATTTAAGGTGTTGATCAACTTGAATAACCGATGATGCATTGAAGAAATTATTGGAATAAGATGGCGCACTGAAGATCGTTATAAGTTTTTTCGACGGGAACATACAGAATCCACCAAGGCACATTTGATGTGCACGAACAATTAAATCCACTCCTAATGTCTCGCATGTTTCCATAATCACCTCAACATGCACCGCATTAATTCCATAAAATTACTCATGATACGATGATGAAAAGAGAAGTACGGAATGCTTCACAAGGGAAATGATTGCTCTTCGCTCATCTTCCCTCCTCAACGTGAAGGAGAAAAGGAACAGGTTCCTTCTTACAACTTTTCTGCTGAAAGCATAGTAAAATCTTCTGTTATGCGATCAGTGGGGTGCTCAGTGAAGTTTGCTCTCCGATAAACTTCTGTCTGCTCATTTTTCTTCATTCATTAAGATGAACTCATTAAGTTACATGCGACTTGGGGCAGAGCGATGAGACCAGCGATAAGCAATGGAGATTTCACTCCGCACCTAATGATTTTTAGAGCTGATTTACAGCTTAATTTGTACTTTTTTTACTTCATGGCAAGACAAACCTTTATAGCAACATAACGAATAAAGTTGAAGTTTTTATTATGGTTGAGTGACATATTCTCGGTGAGTGAAAAACCTTTTTGGATTCATTGTTAGCATTCCAATTAAATCTAAGAAGTGTATACGAAAATACAGTTGCAAAGATGCAAGTTTGCGTAATATCAAATCTATATTCTACAGATGATCGTCATGTTCCAGTATTTTTCCAGACTTTCAATATGATCATTATTGCATTCGTAAATGTTTCGATTCGACGAAATATGCATTTCTGATGTCATATAACACATAGGCAATAACAAAACATTGCCTAAACTAACTTGTTCACCGAAGTAGAATCCCGAACCACGGGAACTAACGTGCCAGTTGACAACATCCGAATCAGGATCTGCCCATAACAAATCTGTTATTAATCCCTAAAATTGCTGCCATCTTAGGCGATAGTTGCCGTAAAATACATTTCATCATAAAGTAATCTTTCGTTTTAGGAAGTTAAACGTCAACCAAACAGAACTGTCTAAATGTTGCCTAACGATCATTTATGAAATCCAGATCGGCCTATCATATCTTCTAAGCTTTCTGTAAACTCTACCGCTTTTCTCACTTCGTTTAATCACATTTTATAGCAGATTTTCTTCAGATTTTTATTCATCATTACAGTTAGAATTTGCAACCCATTAACTGGCTTTTTTTACAACGGATAACTTTCTAAAATGAGATTGAAAGTGAAGCTGTAATATTAACCACGAATGCCATTCGTTAACTATTCATGAATTATAACTATTAGCCGTCAATGAGTTCACTTACAGAAGGATATCAAAAATTTCGCATTTTCACTTAAAATCTCTTCAATATTCAAGAACTTTTTCGATTTTTCCGATGACTATTTATGGAACAATTTCAACTTGCCTACGTTATTTCATCGTTTCTTTTCGATGAATGGAAAATCGAGGATGAGTTCTTCGAAGTTTGAAAAATATCCAAAAAAATTACTTCTTGCTAGCTGATCTTTCTTAACAAATAATTAATCTAATGAGCATAATCTCATTGTTGTTGACAGAAAAAGTTGAAGAAAGAAGATGAGAAACTCACTTTGCAAGGATTTCTTAAAGGTTTCATTGTTTTACGAATATCTTCAAATGAGTGCAACGAAGGTGATAATCCGCCATGCATACAGAATATTTTCGCATCGATTACAGCGGCCACTGGCATTAAATTGAATAAGCGCTAAAGTAAAGATTTGTCTGATATTTTTGATTTATCTATGATTAAGTTAACCAATGAATTTTTTGTACTAAGTGAAATCATACAGTTTTAAGGCAAATAGATATGGGCGAAGGTCGAAGCATAATGAGGGTGAAGATATATGAAGGGAGAAGTTCTATGCGCCAAGTTCTATGAGCCTACTTTTAACTCGCAAACCTATAATTCCTCTTATGTAATTAACGGCGACGCAGCAAATATTCTCTTTCTTTTGAAAGTGATATGAAAGGAAACTTGAAAGTGCTAACAAAGTTAAACTCGTGAAGCTGTTACTTTCTAAATATTTTATAGGATATGTATTCCTTATGATTGTTTTCCATAAAATTACCAATACCAATGAATTATAATATCAATTCTTCTCGATCGTTGAAGAACAAAATTTGCTTATTTCTTCGTTTATATTTGGCACTGCTTGAGGATAGAGGTATTTGTACTTTTCAACTAGTTTCATTGATGAATCAATATATCGTAATGAATTAATTACTTGAAATTTCTCCCATAAGATAACACCATTAGCTTGACGAAATACTCGTATACAATCGTCATAGAAGCCATATCGTTTATTGACTCGTGCACACTCATGATTACCTCTTAGCAGATATACACGATCTGGATATAGCACCTTCAAGAACTTTACGACACTTCAAGCAATAAGCTCGATGAGTAAAATGCATATATTCCCTATTAAGTGGACATAGCAGAAGTATTTAAGGAATTTCTGTTTCTTCGTTCTTAGATTTCTTATGATTTTCTCGCCTTTAGTGAAGCAAAAAGAATTTTTGAAGCACTTAATTTTTCTCTATAGCACCCTTATAACAGTCGATAATAACGAATTACGTTTAGAAGATGACTCCGCTAACTGGTGGCCATCTCGGTGCACCAATCATCCAAGTTCCGTTAGATTCAGCACCTTACGTTATGCTTCCCAATTTTTTTACTAAAGGAATCTGTTAGGTCAGACTTCAGTTAAGTCATAAATGCCTTTCAATAACCTTATAAGCAAGCAGAAGGCAAATACACTCCAGCTGCATTCCTCCTCTGTCGACGTAATCACCCAAAAATAAGTATCTCTGCAATAGCCGTTAGCGCATATTAAAGCAGAACATTGATCTGAACGAAATGACTGAAATCTGGAAGTTAGTAATATGAGTCCACAACTATCGGCAAACGACTATAAAGATTATATCATCAGTTTAGATGGAATAAGCATTTTAAATGCTAGCATTCCTTGGAATTATGATCTTTTGTTCGGAAATTTAGGGAAATGGATTTTCATCAAGCACTATTGTATGGTGGAATTGAATGACAGCTGGAAATATTGGCAGTATTTGCCAAGATTATTATAGAATTCACAGCATTGTTTTCGCTCGAAAGATCGTCGAGTAGCTGCCTCAGTGCGTCTGAGTGGGAATTATCTTTGACTTGTGTGCTTCTTAAACCTTCGCATTCTAGGTCATATATTAAACAGCTATAACCACTTCTCATCTGCTATCTATCCAGTGCCATTAATCGACTTGGAGACAATCCTGGAGATAGCTAGGCTATGAAGCACATCAATTAGTATGGAAATAAGCAAAATACAATCGAATTTCAGAGTGAATAAGCAAGCCGATGTGAAAGCCAGTAAGAAAAAGGAGAAGGAGGACAGTGGAAGAGGACCAATAGATGTTTTTACCCTGATTAATCCATAGTTTTATCTAGAGGAGCCAGGAAATGCCCATCTTTGGTGGAAAGAGAAGAGATAACGAACTCATGCTTAGATTAAAGGAACATCGACGGGCTTTCCTTGTTCAGAACGAACACACGCAGCAGTGGAACGCCCAACATATCCTGCTTACTCTTTTCGAAATTACGAAGTGAGCTGAAAGTTTCTTGCCGATCGTTCAAGCCGAAGTTGAACAGCGCATGCTTCAGAAACTGCTTTTTACCATCAAAAGGCTATATGAGAGAATGTCATACAACTGGCTGCAATATGATTCACATGAGAACAGTTTGCACTTGTGGCAAAAGATCTGTTCTCGAGACGTAAAAAAGAACACGAATCCTTTCAATATCTAGACACTCTTTTTCCCCTGTCTTGTCGGACATAGGTCGCTAATCTCCAGTTCGAAGGTTTGTCGTTGTGCCGAGATAAAATAGGCAGAAGTTTCGTTGATGCATACAATTTTACATATGTTGATCCATTTTTTAAACAGTAGCAGTTTTCTGCAAACACACCGACCGACCTTCCAAGGTGGTTGACCCAAGAGAAGGAATATGTTGATGAGGTCATTGAATTGACCATGCACGTCGCCACAAATTGTTATCGGAGGTCGAACTTCGAGTAGTGTGTTCTCGTTTTGCAATATGACACTGGCATCCCTGATCAATGTGCTCAACTCGGCCAAGGCGTATTTAACACGGTGCACCTAAAAGTGTACACTACTTAATCAGAGACCACATCAACTTGAAAGAATGAATTAATCGGGTATATTTTAATGCGGTCATAAATGCAGCTGGATCAGAAATGGAAAACTCGATGAAGCAAAGTTGTATCTGAACGTGATATTCGGTTGCCACCATAAACACCCACTGAGTGGCACTCTGATAGAGTGGACCGATGAGTAGATGCGAAAACGCTAGTAATAGGCATAGAAATAAATTTATGACAAACTTTATTGATTCTTTAGATTTTTTATATTTTAAGCTTGATGAATTTGAAGAGGTCAACTGTATAGATGGAAAAAGAATGAGTTAAATAGGCTCTTTCTTCTAAAAAAAATCTATAATATCATAATTTGCCCCTAATGGGTTAATTTTAATCTTTTATTATCTAAAGGTAGAAAATTCATTTAAAGAATTTTTTTCACTATACAACGCAAATTGCCAACATCGATTAGTTTAAAACAATCATTTCGTTAGCTTTATTTGAAGTCCTTTTGTCTATTCTAAGTATGCTTCATGCTGTAAATGTGTTTTTGTAGAATTGCAATCGGCAAAATGATACGTCGAAAGCTGAATTTCAAACATTCTTCACTATTTTCCTCTATTTTCTATGAATTCATCAAAGAAAACCAATAGAAGACTATCATCGATTCATTGAGGACTACTTATTGTCCAGCTTAGATCTTATCATTCATCGGATATTGTCAGTTTGGTAGAAATAAAAATGTATGAGTGAATAATGGAAACAAACGCCAGGTTTGACGTGCTCGAAATGACGATCGAGGAATTCAGCATAATTCATATCATCGAGCAACTGATCAGGTGGCAATTCATCAAGCCTGCAAAAATTTCCCCCACATGGTAACCCACAGTATAGGCTGATAAAAGATCTCAGGCTTTAAATACAACGTAAAACACCACGATTGCTTTTATCCCACTTTATGGAATTCACTACCTACCAACGAGGTAACGCTTTCGTTCATAGAAGCAGCATGGAGTGCTTGACTGAACGTTCTCAAATTTTCACTTTCCTATGATATGCAGTTGCTGTTAAACGCTATACTGTTTGTAATTTACAGTCCAGTCGTTAGATTCAATGCTTCACATGGACATTTAGTGGAATTAACATTATCACCGGTATACCTAGCATATTCAGCTGCTAGAATCACTATGCTCCCCACGACCAATAATAAGTGGCTCTTATGGCACTTCGACAGTTAGAATTGCTGACGCTTCTGCGAAATGTGTTAATCAATGATAAATTAAAGGGAATCATCTACGAGGAACCAAAGTATGAGTCTTCTGTGTTTCTCTTTCAAAATAGCCATTGGCACAAATTCGACCACAGCACTCAACCAGTAATATATACGCGAACTGCAGAATTTTTATCCTTAAGACTCCGACCATTTAGTAGTTCCTTCTCATAATTTGAACATCAAGTGAAGAATCAATCGAATTAAGTGCAGAAGATTCTTCTCCATCAGTTAACTTCTCGGATTTCAGAGCTAACTGGAAGAGAAGGCTATCTTTTGAAAAGCATTACCAGTTTCTGGTGTCATTAGAATATACGGACATCGGTAAACCTAATTCGCAAACGCGCATGATAAGAGAATATTTGAAATTACCAAGGCCTTTTAAAGCCTTCATTATTGCTTGCCATTGCAACAGCATCGATACGACTTGATGGGTTACTTACATTTGTAGGAGCTGAAACAATATACACTGCTTACTCCTTCAGCAGTGTATGCTGATAGGGTAATATTGCCGTAACATATTTCGAAATGCTGACCAATTCATGGTCTGCTGTGTTGACCTAACTTTCCATATTTTAGATCGAGCAAGAACGGCGAAATCACATTCTTGATATGCAAATATTCCAAGGATTATTGTGATGTCAATAGAATAGCGTAACAAGGCATCCATTTAGAGTAGATTTATTTAGTTTGCCATGAAAAGGCTGAAGTTTGGAGGCTGAAGTTTGAAGAAAACCAAGTCCAAGATATCAAGTGAATTGATGCTATGATAGATAGGTGCATATGTTTTCGTAAAATCTTGCTTAAATTACAAATGGTTAATGGAGAAACGAACCCTTTAGGGCAGAAATTGAAGGTTCAACATCCTGAAAGTTAAAACATCCCTTATTAATGAAAATGTTAACGAAGCATTTTATTTATGCTATAAAATGTTCGAGGATATTAAATACGTAACTTATCGTCATGCTACTTAGTAAAACGCCCTCAATTATTACATTAAATGTAATCCGATGCTATAAATTTGAATAAATTTCGTTCATAAGCGAAATCGAAACCGATGCTATAAATTTGAATAAATTTCGTTCATAAGCGAAATCGAAACCTATTATGGCGAATATTTTTTGCGCGTTGTTCCATAAATTGAATCAATAGACTTCAACTTGCTCACCATCCAGAAACAATGCAAAGGAAAGTTTAAAAGAACCGACCGTCAGAGGAAACATCGCTGACGACTCGATAAGACCATAATTCATTGACGAGTGTGATGACTGTGTCAACCTACACTTGATAAGTTAAATTATAGGGTTATCAGCGGGGAAATTGTTGCAGATATCTGCAGATAAGCGACTCCGGAGACCTCGACACAGACACTGATGGGCGATTTCAACGTTAGAAATAAAGCAGTATTTTATCACAGTTTACTTTCTCATATGAGGCGTTTCACTGCTTAAAATATCTAAAACGATCAACAGGTGCGAAATTAATTACCTATGCGAAATTAAATCACGCATTGCTCTATCTTTGGAATCGCCCACGAGAGCTCAAAGCACCTTTTGTTTCTCATGTTGTAAGTGAATAGTCGAAAAGCGATAGGATCTTAATTATCCGACCTCATGACACGAATGAGACAGTCGCTCTCTTTATACTTTGTCTCCTCCTCAAAGAGGTCAAAGGAAAGGGAAAATTCAAATAAAATTTCACTGATGTGAATTTGAAACGTTTTCTTCATATTAAAAAAAAGACACTTCCGGTGGGAACTCGACGAATCAACGCATGAGAATAGAGTGAAATTCGATGATAGATATGATAGCTAGTTCTCGGAAATCAAAAATAAACGGATCCAGAAAAGTGGACGAAAAACCATAGTTCCATTCAAAATTCACCGATTGAAAAGTCATAAAAAGTGATAAAAAATCGTTAAGACAAATTTTATATATATGATTGCCGCTGATAAGGTGCTCAAACATTTTACAATGCAAATAAGAGATAAATGATAACATAAGTTATAAGTATCGATGATAACGCCCGGAAAGACCGCTAAGACAAAACTTCAACACGTAACAAAGAACGATTCATTGAATCACCTTGATCAATGTCTTAACACCTATCAGAGGAATTATCAGCACTCACGCTAGCCTTAAGGAACCGCCAGGCTTGCTGATCTCGTCACGTGTCATCAACTGTCTCTTCGATTTCCCCACCATTGACATACAGACGGGAGTGAGGCCGTACGACAGATCACTGCAAATTTAAATGAACGCTTAGCATGCATCTTCATCTATTGCTTCTGCAAATCTCCCCTAATTTTCTCATTTTTTCGCAAATTTTCCCTAAATTTGTAATAAATCTGCAAAATTGGTATTACATTATCACAGCAATAAGTTTACTGAGGAGCCATTAAGCCACACTATGAAGCTTCAACTTACTTTAGTTGCCTTAAAAGATATTATATTCGATTTTCTTCAAAAAGTCGCTTATAGTTTCCTCATGAGACTTGGTGCTACTCGTATATGGATTTAATTCTTACGTCTAGATTTTTCAAGCTTTTACAGCTTCACGTATACGACGATAAAGAATTCATTGGCAAACAGCTTGGAACATCCATATTCGATTTATGCAATGTCTGGATTCGAAAGCCGACGGTTGGATTCGGAAGACTGTATCCGAGTAGAAATTGCCTAGAACCTGTTGAACCTCCGCAGCGACATTTTATGGTGATAGCAAAGCTAGGTGGTGCGAAGGAATCAGCGACGTGTCACGCCTGTTTGTCACCATCTTCAACTGCTTCTATAGCAGCAGTCCTCCGTATGAGTCAACGTAACTGAACCGTCCATTGCGATCCAGATGGAGCACAGATTCTATTGATGGGTTGCAGCAGTCGGTATTGATGTAGAACCGGACGCTGACGCTATTCTAGTAACGGTCTCAAAGCATCTGTTGTCGTAGGTGATCTTAACTGTACGTTCATATAGGTTAGTAATTCTTAGCAAGATAAGCAGGTCAACCGTGATCGCAACTTTGTCATCAAATAAACAAGTGATGAGAAACTTATCTCAACAGGTGATGAGATCAGCACACATTTCGAGTTGGAAACACTTTGTGTCATGTCACTTTCAGTTTATCGGTATTCAAACGCTGCTCAAAGCATGGGCAATAAAATATTGACAACATGGCTGATTTTTCTCATATTTTATTAATACACTTCGAGCGATTTTGACATTAACTCATAAGAGAACAGATAGAAATGCTCTCGAGCAGTAAAGTAATAATTTACAAGAAATATATTGAAGCCAAGTATAGGAATATGGCATTTGAGTATATAGATAATTTTCATAAATTGCATAATATTGGAATGCATAGGACTTTTAGAGAATTTCTGATTGAGTAAAATGAACGATGAAACAAAAGAATGGGCCGAATATAAAGCACACATGGGCCCACATCATAAAATGGGACATATTTGGCAATGAAGCTTGATATGGAAATCGGTATAGTGGCATTTTAGAAGCGAACCACTATGAGGAGCTTCGAGTTGCCGGAAATATCCACATCAACGAAGTGGATTTGCGATAATATGAAGATCGCAGCTCCCTAGAAGCAGTTTATAGATAAGAACATTTCGCATTTCAACAAATGCTGCGACATACTCGTCCTCATCTTCAAACATCCATGGTTCTAAGCAAATAACTCTTCAGGACGATGTTTGTCGTGCAACGCTTATATCGGAAGCGATGGTTGTTGATTCGGTGAGTCCACATCATGACACGTTCAAAAACATCGTCGAATTCGTCAATAATAAAATACCTTTAAGATCTTGAGGCATAAGGTGAGATGGAACTTTCTCTCAATAGAACGAGCTAAATAAGATGAGCATTGAGCATAGTGTGAGGACTGGAACTTGACCTGAAGTGCTATGACCTTAAAAGTCTATTTGAGATATTCTCAAAGTGAGAATAATTGCAACAAATTTGTGCTGACAAGAGAGGTGGGCAGTGTTCAACTGGACGGGCGCATTGAACAAATATAATATTGGTAAGAATAATCCACCTATTCAAGTTGAAGTTTTCTTAACGTACAATTTCATAATTCAAAAGCTTTATTGGACATTGCTTATCATTGCGATATCCGAGTTGAGGTGAAAAAGGATTTTACACTAATATCTCATTAGAATTTAGTGATAATCATTTTTCATTCAATTCAAATATCTAAAGAATCTGATCACTTTCAATAAAGAAATATCAACGAGCAATTTCTCCGCTCATTAAATGAATATATCGATAATTTTCATAGCGAAATGGAGCGATCTTATGAATATCATCACTAAGAGAGTGCTAGATATCCAGAAACATCATCCATTAGCAATTCATAAGTAACACTTATCGTTCAGAAAGTACCATTATTATAGACGAGACGAAAGATTTAACGAAGCAAACATTTTCCGGATTCACTGATAAAAGATATCCATAAAATCTCTTTTTCTTAATCTCTTAGATAATTAGAAATTTCGACGTTATACTCAAGGATTGAAATATTCGAGGAGTTACTTATCACTAATGATCCACTCTTACATCGATCATAAACCGTTTATCTTAGTTTTAATCATCATTAATCAATTTTGTAATAGTAAATAAGTTAATAAATGTAAAATAATTAGAATATGGTTTATAATAGGCAAATAAATAAATGAATTCTTTTCAGTGAATATTCCGATTATAAAAATTGAGCTCTACTGATAAAAGATATGATAAACTGATAAAACATGTGATAAACTGATAGAAGATATGACAAAACTGATAAAAGATATGATAAACTGATAAAAGATATGATAAACTGATAAAAGATATGATAAACTGATAAAAGATATGATAAACTGATAAAAGATATGATAAACTGATAAAAGATATGATAAACTGATAAAAGATATGGTGAACTGATAAAAGATATGATAAACTGATAAAAGATATACTGAATATATGTCCGCTTTATCTTCATTTTATAGCTCAATAATGACGTTGACAATTGCAAAGAGCGCTGCTAAGCGTTTTGTTATTGTTGATGGTCCGAGCACGACGATTCTCGAAATGGCGTGTTCGCGATGAGAAGAGTTGGTCTTGCGGTGTCGACTTATCACTTAAACGAGAGATATTTCTTTAAATATGTGGTTCGATGAGTGGGATATTTGATTTCTGGATTCATTGTGGTTTGATTTCTGGATTCATTGTGGATTATGTTTGATTTCTGGATTCATTGTGGATTATGTTTGATTTCTGGATTCATTGTGGATTATGTTTGATTTCTGGATTCATTGTGGATTATGTTTGATTTCTGGATTCATTGTGGATTATGTTTGATTTCTGGATTCATTGTGGATTATGTTTGATTTCTGGATTCTTTGTGGATTATGTTTGATTTCTGGATTCTTTGTGGATTATGTTTGATTTTTGGAGTATCTATGCACGAGCATCATAATTATACCGATTTATTTGCTATAGATAATATATAACTTTAAAGTTAATGTCATATCGATCCAATAAAGTAACCAATTGACGCTAATTTCTTAATAGTTACATTTTTGGACGAATCGATCTTAGTTGTTTGACCTTTAATCGCTATTTATATTAGATCTGTGACAAAAACGACTGAAAGACCGATGAACTTATGAAGTATTAGCATCTCAATATCGATAGTCGAATGAATGGGTCGGGTCACCTTGCGATTCAGATCTCATCGAGTATCCTTAAAAGACATTAATGACAGTCAAAATTAGCAATTGCCCGTCGATATTATCATTTTCATTATAGGGAGAGGTATATTCTCTTAAAGGAAAGCATTTTTGCATCGATAATCGAATTAATAAAGATCTAAAACGTTGTCAAAGATCCGGCTAGAGTATGATCCACCATTCGAATTAATAAAGATCTAAAACGTATGTCAAAGATCGATCAACTATGAGTATGATCCACCATTCGTGATCGTCACGTATCAATGATCCGGCTAGAGTATGATCGATCATTTGCCGGTTACGGATATGATCCATTATTTTATATCCATACGGATTAATCGATCATGTTCGTTGAATCAATTGCTTCAACGACTTCTTCAAGTGATCGTCCACGTATCAATGATCCGGCTAGAGTATGATCGATCATTTGCCGGTTACGGATATGATCCATTATCTTATATCCATACGGATTAATCGATCATGTTCGTTGAATCAATTGCCTCAACGACTTCTTTAGGTGATCGTCGTTTGTTGATGTGAGATTATCGAATGAACGGCATTCGTAATGTTATGAAGAAATATATTATTGCGATAGATGTTGGTACAACGACGATACGTTCGTGCCTTTTCGACGATCGATGTCGACTGCTCACATTTGCCGAAAGACCGGTGAGTATTATTGCTTCTATTGTGACAATGACTAGTCGCAATTATAGTTAGCAATTAGGTTGAATTCAAAGGCTTCGAACTATATAAGTTGATAGAATTTATTGTATTTCACGTGAGTAAAAAATATTTTCCCAATATTATTTTTCATTTAAATAAAAAAAAACAATAATAATAATTCTAAATTAAAGATATTTATATATTTAATGAATTTAACGAGAAGAGACAATTTTTATTTATCCATAAAGAATTCACACGAACGATGAAAGTCTTAGTGGAAATATTAAGGTATTTATTTCGAATATGTTATCATTTTTTAATGATTTATAGAGATGAATATCTATATGAATTATAATGTAAAAAAAGTACAATTCTTAACGGTTATTTTGAGATAATTTCCTCAATTGTTTACTTAATATGAGAGATTATTGATGATTAATGATAGTTGTTGAAGGGGAAATTTGATTCGTTACATCGATATTCGACGAGAGAACCATTCGAATATTCCGTTGATCGGGTTATTATCAAGCGTTAAGATATTCAAAGTTCAAAATCTCAATAATTTGAGCAATTTTCTTCTTCTCTATTATGATTTATATTTGTTTTACTGATTTAGTGGGGCATTTGGGTATGCTTGGAGGGTATCGTCACTCTCTCCTCCGCTCACCTCTTCCACTTATGGTATATTTCATCGAAATAGAACTCCATATAGAGGAGATTTATCCATAGATCTCTTCTATAGAAATCGATAATAGATCTTCTATAAATTATGTATAATATTATATGTGACATTTAAAGTTTCTATATAATATTCATTGCGTCGATCGTTGACCGATGACGAAGTGATTGAGGCAAACAAGAGGACGAATCAACGGATAGTAGGAAATTGAAACAATGATTTTTTGCAAATTTGCGGAAATGGTATATTATAATTTAGAGATGTTTAATGCTGCATAAAAGAGCAAATTAGGTATTTTACATTATTCGTATAATTAAGTGGAAAGAATTAATTAAGTTAGCATTTTAGGTTCCATTGGATCTAAGCGGCGCCGATGATGAAGGTATGCGTGCCGAGATCGATCCTCATTTGCTATGGGATGCGTTTTGTACTGTTTGCCGAGAAATAAGTTAGTTTTACTCGTATGGCATTTTCTCAATTTTCCGAATATATCACTTATTTATATGTGATAATAAATAAAACATCGTAGAAAGATGATTCCTGTTTTCCGTCTTTGAACGATTTGAGAGTAATTCTTTTGAAATATCATCAAGGATAGTCAGAAATATTTAATAAAGAATTCCATTTGCTCATTAATTAGCCACTAAAGTTTCATATTGATATTCTTTTAATTTCTATGGTGGTCTCTTTAAGTCTTATTTTTCGATCAGAAAGTGTTCTTCGGCGATCGCTTAGCACCGCTTAGATTGATGGGAAATAGAGGTGGTAATAATAATATTCTTTAATTTCTTCGATGAGACCCCCATCTTCCTTCATAGTATAGAGCTAGGAAAATGCCGGAAATGGGATACAATAGAAACCACTATGATATTTCCTGTATATGAATGTTGTAATGTTGTATTGATAGCTTATTAAGTTTTCGAGGAGGTGTTTTGTTTGCTTTCTCATATATACTATTAGAGAGCTGATATATGAAAGGGGGGTTATTTCATACAACGACAGCATCCTCGTATTGGTTGGTGCTTATTGCTGTTGAATATACCCATTCTGAAGACCTCCAATAGGATTGTGTCGATATCCAGCAAATCCGAGAGCTACTCCAGCATACTGCATTGGGTTGAAACAGACAATCCGCAACGGCAACATTCATAGCGTCGTCGATTTTGCTGAATATAGGATGGTTTTTGCATGGTTATTCAGATATCTTCAAGGAGAACGCATAATTGATTGTGCTGAGGTTTTTTAGTGAATAAAGTGGGCGATGTGCATTCAATTGCCTCGATGGGAATCAGCTGTCAACGGAATACATTTGTCTGTTGGAATAAGTAAGTTTTTCTTTTAGATATCCATCGAAATATTTCAAAGAAATTTTCCATCTTAGCTGAATCTCTTCCATTCTATTGGCGAATTTCTTAGGAATTTCCTCTGCGACTATCTCTTTCGATAGTTCCCATTGTTTCAATAGTATATTTTATATGGAAATTAATTAAATAATTATCGTTTTAATAATAGTTTATGCGATATGAGATGATTGAATTTTTAAGGGAAACAGGCGAACTTTGTCATAAATTAGTGACATGGAAGGATTGTCGTGCTCGAAGCGAGTGCAAACGATGGAATGAATCGTTCACGCTAAAGGTTTGCTGATACGTCGTTGAATTATATCCTAAAATAGCTACAAAGAGAAAGAATATACGACTGATCTGTTATGAATTGTGATTCTCTATAAACGATAAACGATGCGAAAAACAATGGAAACCGCAAACGATGATTTTTTCGTCTCTTTTCACGTATCATTGAAAGTATTTCCCACTACTTTTGCTTAATTTATGTCGAGAAAGTTTGAGGAGTTTCACTGATCGATCATTCCTCAATAGGCAAATACGCAACTCATAAAGATCGGAATTTGTGGATGGAATAATTTCCGTCCTCCTATATCTTTTGAGAAAATCGCTTCGAAAATGCTATTGAAGAGCCGCTCATTCAGCGAGATTTATCATTGAGACAATCGAAAAGTTCGGTCATTTTTTAGTTCTATAGGGACGAAAGTTGATATTGTGAGTAGCAGAGGCGTTAAAGATGCTTACAACGTTAATTACTTTTAATTCGAGGGGCTAGCATTTCGGATATTGCTGCTTTAGTTCAGTTAACTCAGTGGTGGGTTAATTTATTCGCATAAATAAAGCTCCACTATACGTTTAGGTATAGAGGTAATCGTGTCTCCTGTTCATAAGAGCGATGACGGTGATTAGAAAGCTTTCTTCACTGCAGTGTTGGAAGCCAGATCTTTACCATTGAATCATTAGGTATATGCGATGAATGGAGAACAGTGCCGATTTTGTTTAGGCCTATCACTGTAGTCGTTTAGTGAATGCGACATTGCTTTTAAGGCTTGCTAACCTTTGTGCTCGGCGACTCGGGCTATGCCGATTTAGTGCTTATTTTAATTTAATTGAGAGACTAATTAGTATAGAAGGCTTCTGCTTACAGTTACTTTGCGAACAATAGTCTCTCCAGATGGTATTAATTTCTTTTCGATTACCTGAATAGATGAAACGATAGACATTTTGGGAATTATGCTATGCAGTATGTACAAAGGGAAATGCATATAAACGTAGTGCATATCATCATTATACTGAAGAACGCAAGAGATGTGGGTGGGAAGTATGTCTTGCATATTCGCTGAAGGTTCCCCCACCCCATTCGGCCCTCGCTTCAATCTCTTATTGGTTAAAGAAATGATTCGGCGCAAGCATTTAGATTTCTTTGAAGGTATTTTCAGGTCACCTTTATTTGTCTTCTCTCCGATATCATTTTTCTCTCCCCTCTTCTATCGTCCCATTTGCTCTTACATACTTCACTTCTTTCTCATTTCCCTCTTTTGTGATGTCACCTAATTAGGAATTAGTTAATTAATTTACTTTCTCGTCCAATTTCGATTAATTATTTCTTAACTTCATAATAATCTACGATTAAAACCGCATAGCGTGAATATGCCGTTCCAAAGATAGGGAAGTAAAACGTGAAAGTGTGAAGCGGCACCGTCGACGTATCACTATTGAGAAGAACACTCATATGCCTTAAGTATGGCAGCTATCTTCGTCAGCTACAAAGGCGGTTGAGAGGTTATATGTATATACGTTTCAGGCGATGAATATCGCTGGAGCATTGTTGTATTTTTTTACACGGCAGCAACGATTCAAAAGTTTAAAGATGTTCGCATTTCTAAGCGCGATGGTTACACATCGGTTGATGGTCACACTTGCACAGGTTCCTCTTCTATGATTTATTTCATTGTTTTTTTTTGTTTGTTTTTTGTTGTTTCTTTTGTTATTAATTAATTAATTTTATTGCATTGCAGAATCCAGAAATGCGAATGCTTCATCGGAGTGGGAAACTTGCATTTGGTTGTCTCGATACGTGGCTAATATATAAGTTAACAAATGGAGATATTCATGTGACCGAACCGTCGAGCGCTAGTTCCACAGGACTTTTTGATCCGTATACGGTGAGGAGGAGTATATTTTCACGCTGTGTATAGGATTTTAGTAGTGATCAGTTTTATGTGGATACTTCGAGACGATTACGATTATCAGAGAGGAGAGTTTCACTTGTTTTGCTTTGCACGATAAAGGTGAATATTATTTGTTAAGCTGAATATAATTTAGATGAATTGGGGTTATATAATTTTATGGCTTATCTCGTTTCCACTCTCACTTCTTCCGCCTCATACATTCACTGCTGGAGTACCGCTTGCGCTATGCGATCGTCGTATATTTGGAACAGCGTTGAGTATTGGCGCTGTGGTATGTTACTATTTCCATTTGCAGCGTTTTTTGTAGGTATTGCGAAGGCTTGGCTCGTTTTTCGCTAATATCTCATTGTTTTTTTCGGTCTTGTACTTAGTAGCTCCTGGGGTTTTTTTTTAATTCAGAAATAAGGGGGAGGATCGGAAGGATTAAGAAGAGGCGAGAGAAAATGCTATCCCAAGATGCTACTATTTAGGAAAATTGATATCGCTTATTAGAATAGACATATATAGGCGGCCAACTTTCAAGTAATGTCAGATGGGATGGTTTCTGTACCCTTATCCTTGAAGCGATCACAGAATGACGTCTACGGGCAAATCGCATCGGCGACGTCGATGGGTCGAAGCCAGTCGCATGTCAGTGTTTTTAAACAGAAAATGATAAAGGCGACCTTCGTGCGAAGTTTAAATCTTTTAGCCTTATCGACGGAGTTGGCATTATTGACCTACAGCGGAAGATTTGTCTTTCGCCTCCATAAAGCTCTCACTTTGATTAGTCGAACTTGAACGCCGTTGTCTAAATGTACGCTCTTTATTGTGCAGGCGGGTGATCAGCAAGCTGCTTTGTTTGCGAGTGGATGCTGGCGAAGAGGAGACGTTAGTATCTGCATGGGTACAGGCTCATTTCTAAGCCTTAACACTGGAAATTGTCCAATTGCGTCTATGCGTGGTAAGCGTTTATTTCATTTCGTCTATTGTGAATTAGTGTCGTTGTATATATGAACTTAGAATTTGTAGTTTTGAGGTGAGGCGGTAATCATAGAGAAGGAGTCCTTCTTTGATTATATTTTTGAAGGATTGAGGGCTTGTTTCATATCGATACGTGCGGGTAATGTAGAGGAATTTTGCGTTGTTCGACTTTTCGAAGTTTCACGATAGCGTCGTCGTTTTTCATCGATAATCCCAGCGCGATAGTGCTTTTTTCTTGGAAATCGACTTTAGTTTCGCTGAGGAGTCGATGTTTCATATTTCAGCCTCCATTCACTTATAATATATATTTAGTAGCTCGTTTCATTCATTTCACGTTGTTTCTCGGCTCAATTTAGTGGGAAACATAAGTTAGCTACCAATTTTCTCCCATTGTGGCGTTAAATTATGCAAATATCTGCTTAGCTTTTTTGTGGATATGTTTTTGACATTGTGGAAAGGATGTATCGGTAACTGTCGAAACAGACCATATCAGGTTTATATCCGTTGGTTGGTTGGAAGTTGCCCAATATGCAGAGCTATGTGGCTGAGGGCTGTTCGCACGATACGGCACTCATCCTTAAGTGGGCCGAATCGATCGGTCTTTTTGATGATATAACCCTCACGTCGAATATTGCAGCTAAAACACCTCGTGCAGGTAATATTTTCAGTACTTCGTCAATAATGCTTTGCTATTGTTATATTTTGCTGTCCCAGTAGTCGATTGCTATCGGACGAAGTATGTAAATCCGCTTATCGCTCAGATGATTGAGCTTTTGTCGGATGAAGTTCTATCGAATGAGGTAATCTATTCGGTGAAGAGCGGTTGACTTGAGCGGTCGAATGGGGATACTTCGTTCTCTGTGCAGATTAGCGAGCACATGCATGCATATATATATATATATATATATATATATATATATATATATATATATGCTACAATTGCCTGTATGAATACAGCACAAATCAGCACAAATCAGTTTATGTTCGAGATTACTATTTCGATGCGTTTTCTTTTTACATTCACCGATTGAACTGAGAACTGATACAGGATGTATTATATAGAAAGCACCATTCAGAAAATTGCTCTTAAATATGCATATTGTCGTTAGATAGGCTCCTGGGGGGAAAATTGACATATGGCGTTGGTTTTTTTGTCAAAAATTAGTTTCTAAGGAGTTAGATTGCATCATTCGCGCTAGAGAAATTCGGAATATTCATCTTTTTGACGAATTATTGGTAGTCCACTCAATCGCGTGGGTTTGCTCGTTTTGCCGTCTCAGTTTTGCGATATTTTCCTTGATATTTGCCGAGATTTATATCAATGCGGTTTTTCATTCGTATTATCGCGAGAAATATATGGATCAAGTTATTGCTTAGGGAAATATATTCCATATTTTCGGTTGTTTGTTAATCGTGAAAATTTTTCTACGTTAGTATAGTTTTTTTTCTTCTAGATTTGTGCTTCGTACCGGCATTTGGAGGTTTACAAACACCGATCAATGATGCAACCGCATGTTGTGCATTTATGG
The DNA here is from genome assembly GCA_037576465.1 of Parascaris univalens. Lineage (NCBI taxonomy): Eukaryota > Metazoa > Nematoda > Chromadorea > Rhabditida > Ascarididae > Parascaris > Parascaris univalens. The sequence continues at coordinate 164,600,632 of CM075173.1, forward strand.
GATTGCGTGCCAGTACGAGTAAAGATGAGATGTTACGTGCAATTCTCGAATCAATTGCCTTTCGAATGGTTCAAATATGGAATACGCTTCGCAAGGAGATTACGTTCGAATTGACTCAAGTCGTCAGGTAGGATCTTTGGCTTTTTTCCCTTCTAGGGAGTGCTTTAGGGCCAACTTGAGCAAGCTGTCACATGTCTACCGATGTATTTTTGTGGCATTTCAGGTATTAGTTCCTCATATTTGAATATATGGTATGTAGAGTTTTCCTATGTTTTATTCATTGAAGATGCTGTGGCGGCGTTTCATCGAACGATTTTATCTGTCAGACTATCTCGACGTTGATCAATCGACCCGTGCAAAGGATAAGTGAGCAGAGCTTCGCATCGGCAAGGGGTGTTGCTATGATGGCCGGCATCACTGCTGGTTATTTCTTCGTTCTAGTTGTATAAACTGAGCAGTTTGGATGACCGCTAAGATGTACTCAATTCGTCTAGGTGGAATTCTTTGGTATTAGGGCTTCAGGAGCTTTTAATGAGAGGGAAGAGGTTTATGATTATTTCTGCGAAGATAAATGCCATTGCACGGAAGTTATTGAGAGCTTCTTCGATGTGTATGGCATACCCAAATGCTGCTGCTGCTTTTCTATTATTTAATTTCATAGTGGCTTTGCAACCAAAATATCCTCCAACGAAATAGTTATGCCTTAGGGAAAAAATGCTTTCACAGTATTCATAACTTTAGGCGAAGAGTATATAGTTGATGTTGTATTTGCAAGTTTATATGAGAATGAACGCATTTTTTGTCAGGCTGGATCTCCTTCTGTCTTTGGGCAGTTCTGATCAGGTTGGTAACTCGTGTTAATGAGCTTGCCGATCGTAGCTTGCTCGTAATGCTTTTAGCTGTGCAAAAGTGCCGTCATTGACCATTTTCATTAGATCATCCATCATACTCGATGGATGATCTCGTTGATCGCTGTGGACCATTTAATGATTTTGATCCAGGAATGTGGAAGAAGAGCGACCTAGATGATATGATACAGATCGATAAAACATTCACGCCTCGCGTAGACGAAAGGTCAACGTTAATTGGTGCATTCGAAAGGTGGGAGCACAACCTCAAACGATGTCTACATTATTACAATAAGTGAATCGTTTTGTATCTGCGTTTGTGTTCATGAAGTCTCGCTCAAACGGCTTCGGACGGATGGGGGAAGGTTGTGATGTAGAAAATCGTTTCGTGGTTGCTTGATACGCGGGGTAATTCACATTTCCGATATGTAGTTCGAGTTGTTCTACACAATGAATTACACCTTTCCTTGGGGAAAGGAAAGGGGTTCACCCAAATAGCTTTCCTATTTTCAACTGTAATCTTCCTCTTTCACTGAATATCCCGTTTCGAAGAGGATATCCCTTGAAGGAGATTAGAATCATCCTTTTTTGATTATTTCTCCTCCAGTTGTCATTGCCATTATTCTATTTCCCATTCATATAATATAGAAATCCATCAGCTCACTTATTCCATTATGTCACATAGGGAATCGAATCGTCTTTTTGCACATAAAGAATTTCAGTGAAAATGAACTCTTTTCGAGGTTTCTAGTTGTTTTTCTTTTTGCCCCTCTCTCGAGTCATGGTAGCATATCTAGCAGTTGCTACACTTCAGTACATAGACCTACATTGGAACTACTTGAGTGCTGAAATGGTAAATTAATGGGAAGGTGGGAAGGAGAGTATCGAAGCTCTCATAACTCTATCGGCGAATGGGATTCATCGATTCTGGAAATTTGCGGGTATTTGAGAGGCTGAGAGGCTAATAGCTTTCAGCTATCATGGCGCGTTTTCCAGTTTTACATTCTTCGATATTTCGTATCACTTAATTTACTTCAGTGATTGCATCTTATCCTGTGATAATTTTCATATATAGAGTCGATTTTCTCTATATCGTTGTGATATTTCTAAGTTTCTTTGAGTTTTCTTCTAGTGAATCGGCTAGTCGCTTCTTTAGCTGTAATAGGGGAATTGCTATGTGAAATTCTCCATCTAAAACGATTATAATATAGAGGTATAGAGTCGCCATTTGAGATCATTCCCAACTACTCAACGATAGTGGTTATCGGATATAGATTGCGGTTAGAGTTTCATAGTTGTACTTCCCCAATCGATAGATATCAGAGAACAATGGCTGCATGAGAAATCCTATCGGAAATGATATGAGATGCTTTGTTTTAACTTCCCTTAATGGCATTCGAAAATAGATGGGAACTATCGGAAGATATTGAGAAGGTATTAATCGTCTATATTTTGCTAGAATAACGAAAAGAGAATTCTTTCGTAGTATAGCGTGGAGAATAAATCGGAGCATTTAGGGGAGTCTCTTATTTAATTCTTTCATTTTCCACTTTTCTCTTTATATTTGAAATATTTTTCTATCTTATTGACGGTACCGTTCTATCTTCGATGTTCCGAATTTGTTTCTCTTTTGCTAATATATTCGCATTTTATTCGAAAAGAAAGGAGCTTTTCATAGCCTAATTTTGATTATTAGTCATTAGCGTTGAATGATTTGATATGTAAAAGTGGGCATTTCTTTCTCAAATATTCATCGTGTTGCCGAATCGACGGTCGGAAACTCATCACATCATATTGTTGCGGGCATTTCTTTCTCAAATATTCGTAGTGTTGCTGAATCGACGGTCGGAAACTCATCACATCATATTGTTGCGGGCATTTCTTTCTCAAATATTCGTAGTGTTGCTGAATCGACGGTCGGAAACTCATCACATCATATTGTTTCTATGTGAATTCGTATGAGATGATATATCGGCTATGTTCGTTTGCTATGCAGTTTTTCAATATATAACGAAGTGTTGATGTTGCGATTAGAGAGATCGATGAGAATGAAATTTTTGTCGGGAACTTCCGAATTAGGAGAAAATATGGAGAAGGAAACAACCAGCATCGATGACCTAGCTATCATAGTCATGACGCACAGCTATACTTATATAAGCATTTTACATCGTATCTTAGGGATGACCATATCCAACTTACAAACGAGACATTCAACGCCCTACACTCATCTGATTCTACGACTCATCTGATTCTACGACTCATCTGATTCTACGACTCATCTGATTCTACGACTCATCTGATTCTACGACTCATCTGATTCTACGACTCATCTGATTCTACGACTCATCTGATTCTACGACTCGACTCATCTGATTCTACGACATTCCTGAAACTGGATTTGAAAGAAATTCTATGCATTATCGCAGATGCGCCTTGCATTGAACTCATGCTTAATAGTACTGAGATCCACTTCTCATTTCGAGAGCATTCTGGAAGCATAATCCGGAATTCTCATAAACAATTAGATATGCTTCTATTCGAGAGATATTTCTTTGTCGTATACTTGTCATTGATACGTTTGGATTGGCCAATTGCTTCATCGCGATATCTTAACAAACAGCACTTGCTTCTCCCTCTCTTATTCTCGCGTCTAACTTCTATACTATCCACTTTTGTTAGTGCTCTGCTAATTAATTAGCGTTAATTCGTGGGCTCTGCTCATTAATTAGCGTTAATTTGTAGACGTTAAATAAGTGGGGGAAATATCTTTCTTAGCTGTATCTTTTGCAAACGAAATTTCCACTAATGAATGGATAATTCAACCGCATTGCCATCGTTTTATATCATCATATATTTAAGTACATAGAGAGGACAGTTGAGAACGATAAGTGCAGCAATAGGAGAAATTCAACAACGAAATCTATACAGCCATTTTTATGAGGTCAATAAATGCCTCCTCTCTCATTGAACTTATAACTCTATACGATAGCTTGAGAAGAGAAACAACAACGGCCCCTCTAGAGGCACAGCACATCAGATCTCATCGCATCACAGTTAACGAAAATATCTGTCACCATTGAACGAGAATCAAACCTTACATCACATAGAAACTCGTCAATTCTATCTCAATATCCACCAAGAAACAATTCATCTACATAGACACCGATCCGGTAAGCAGTCAGATAGACCCTCAAGTATCCCCCCCCCCACGGATTTATGCCGACAAATTACGACAACATATAACCCTCCTCAGTACAGCTTGCACTTAGAAAATAGACCAACAAATCAGGAGCCAATAAGGAGCAGTTTAATCGACTAAACAGATATTAAAGAAGAGTGGATTTACTAAAACCTAAGTTTGACCTCAAAGTAACTGAAATCTCCAAGAGGCGCTGCATAAACCATTTTCTACCAAAATAGCGTAATTTCGATTTCTGATATCAAAAAAAAAAGAAGAATCAATATGAAACCCTCTATTGAATAACGATCGCAACAATTCACCGTGGAATCATGGATCGGCGATACTATATACTTCACCAATATCAAGCACAACAACTGGATGACGCTGACGTTCGCCAAGATTCAGGCAAGAGAAAGAGTGACGGAGAGGAAGAAGGGGATATACTCCTTCATTTTATCTCACTTATATCGACTGTAATTTCATTCCCCCCTCTCTGTAACACCTTCAATTGTTTCCCTCTAGTAATTCACATTCGCTCATTCATATCCGCCTGCAGTCCAGAATCGAGTCGCTCATGCAATAAATAAAAATACATTGCATAATGAAGATGACCTGTATTTTAAATTATATTTAAGGCATTCAAAGATATCGACTTATACGCTCAATGAGATGAATTATCCGAAGTGGAATTTAAAAGAGAATGGACCACCTTCTCCTCCAAATGGAAAACCACCATAAAACGGGTTATGGAAGCCACCATGCTGTTGCTGCTCCGGATCTAATGGATCCTCGCCTCGGTCGAACTGTGCCCTCTTCTCCGTATCAGTCAACACCTGAAGTCAAACGCTCATTGACTACTACAAGTTTCCACTTTATAACCTAACTAACGAACTTAATACTTTTTTCCACTAATAAGAGGCTGTTTTTTAGCGACTGAACCATTTGGTCATACTCGCCGGCTTATTAAAGTATATCCTCAAGTCTCACCAGCTGAAAGACCTTTCCACTTGTCACATTACAGCAAGAGAGGCTCGTTTCCAAGTCAGAACAGACCTCTTTAGCGGCGGCGATGTCGATGAATTTCTTCTCAGCGCGCTTCTTTTCTTCCTCGTCCGAGAAGTTGTCGGGATGCCACTGCTGAGCCAACTTTCTATACGCTTTCATTATCTCCCGTTTATTAGCATTCCTTAAAAGAATTTCTCTAATCGGAAAGGACATATATGCTGGTATATTTACTCTTATTCCCTCTATCAATGCGAGGAAAGAGTGCACGGGACATCGGGTACGAATGAAGAGTGCTGCAAATAATCGCTGATACAGAGCGCATATGTGAATGAGTTCTATAAAACCGTTGAATGAACCGGGATAAATAATAGTTCGAGAGCGGACAGTGAGATTAGAAACATATCTGATCTATACTCTCCCTCTCCCTCTCCCTCTTCAAAAAAGAGATGAAACGACGCCATAGACACCGATGAAGGGTACCCTTACATCAAGGTATACTTACATTTCTCATCTATGCTCTTATAAGAGGGCAAATTAAATATGAACGATGAGAAAAAGGATAATTCTAGCCATGGAAGACTCTGACCTTCACCATCTTCACGCCACCTCAACAACATCTTAATCTGCATACGTTGCTAGGAGAACTTTGGCGATTGAACACTGCGTTTCATTTATTATGGATCCTCTTCTCTGAGTACTCAAAACGTCCCGAAATGATAATCACTCTCAATTTCCCTAATCACTTCATAAGTGTGAAGGAAGATTGCTTCATTCAGAAAATATCGCCTCTATTGGTGACATCCAGAAACTCCGCTTTCCGTTGCTTACCTCAACTGCACTATCCTAGAATTACCACCTAAATCATATAAAACAAAGAATGAAAGGGCAAACTAGCCTTACCTTCTGACGCCAAGGATCTTATAATAGTCTTTTCTTGCTGCTTGCTTCTTTAGACGCTTCGCTTTTTCAAGGCCTTCTTTTGCCTTTCTTGAATCACCGTTCGCATTCACCGCCTTCTGATAGTCCTCGATTGCTAAAATGAGCGACGCTAGGGTTAAACTATGAGTTGTTTTAGCATTCACTAATTAATTCAGCTCATTATCACTTATACATCGATGAAGGATGCTCTCCTGCAAGCATATTGCACGTGGATCGCAACTGCATTTCCAAAGAAATATCCGTAGCAAATATAGATGCCTCGATAGGTGACCTCTCAATCTACGATGGATCACCATTTACACCAATAAATAAACGACTAAATGACCCGATTCCGCAAATAAACTTATCGCAAACCATTTCCCACTCATTTCTAGCCGCATTAACGAACACAACTGTAGGAAAGGTTACCCTCATCGAATTGTTCATTGACTAAATATGCCTCTGCCCGATCACAAAGCACATCCAAGTCATTCTCATTGCCGCTTCTCAACACTTCCGTACACATCGTTATCGCCTCATTTATATGTCCTGCCTAAAATATTGATCATTATGAAGGAAACGACTTGAATAGTGTTTAAATGTTTGTGGTCATCTTACCTACCTAAGACCAGTGGTTCTCACTGTTAGGTCAACGGGAGAGCGAGGGAGGGGTCCTTGCAGCGAACAAAAAGCAGGAAGAAAGTTTGTGGAAAACAGCAGAATAATGCGAAAAATTCTCCACTTATGCACACTGAATTGAAGGTTGTGAGTTCTGCTGCCGACTAATCCTCAACAGCGGTCCGCTTCCTCACTTCATAGCACCTAGATCGGCACGAATGTGGACGGTGAATTCCGAAACTGCGACCTTGCCCTAGTCATACCGTTGCATATATTTTCAACTAGATAATCGTAAGATAACGTTCAACGACAAGATATACGAAAGAACTGAGACAAGAAGTATTTTCCGTATCATCGATCTCAGTCAGCGCTACGTGTGGATCTATGCAATAAAGAACTTATCTATCAGTTAGGGGAACTTGTGAATATTATAAAACCGCACAGCTCACAAATCGAAGTATGGATATTTTAGTTATAAGAGATGCTTCCTATCAAACGAATATTTATCCGATAAAGGCAAACTACTCGAATCGTCAAGAAGAGCGCAAAATTCCATCCCAAATAGGATTCTATTCAGAAGGAAAAAGCACAACGAACTCACATGTAGATTACATTTGCACGTGTATCTGAAAACGTCGAGTTGAATGTTTTCCACTTTCGTCTCGAATCTGAGAATCTGATTCGCCTTCTCTAAACATTCCATCCATCGCTCCTTCTGTACAAATTCACTCAATGATTCGCGCATCTTGACCAATTTCTTCACTCTCTTATAGAATGCAAAACATTCTTTATGATCCGGATTCAGCTTCAAACATTCGCGAATTTGACTGAAAGTAGAGCCAACGATAGATATATCATATAATATCTATATGATATATATTTACAGATGCTAATATGCCTATGCAAACGAACAAAACCCAAGAGATCATATAGCAGCAAATGGTTCCTAAACAACATATCAAGGCAACTGCAAACTACGAATGATCGATCATTCCAGTGGGCAGAAAGAGGACAGCAAGTACTATCGTCCGCGATATAACAACATGCGGTCCTATTCCCTCTCCTTTCCCACCATTAAAGCAAACTGAACCGGACCTTTCAATGAATTCACTTATATTCTTCTATAGCCCATTAAAACGTGTGTTTTCTCTTCCTGGGGCAAATCCATCCACTAGAAACAAAAAAGACTGCCCAATCCGAATAATTATGCCTTTAAAAAAATCCTACGAACCAATATTCCCTCTCCTCCCCTTCCAAATGCCTCAAGAGTTTGAGTCCAAATGCCCCTTCCAAATGCCACTAACGATCGCAAATTGTGCCATGCCATAATTCCTTTTCCCAATGTCGCGCTCAAAAAACCCATTGAAAACCAATGTTTGCGACGATTCTCGAGGGCACTAATTTTTGGTCAAATATGCCTCCGATGAAGGGAAAGCAGACAGAAATCACTAGGATCAGATTCCAGAATATATAAACGGCCATTTTTCAGGACTCATCAAACCAACATATCCCAACATTTTCCCTGCGTTCCCATTTTATAATCGTTTCGAATTGATGTCTCTTAAATGAAGCCAACATAGAAATTTCGAGTGAACCACCACTCATTGCCACCACAAGCAACAGCATTTCCGGAGTACTCTCATATACTGCACCACAGCAGTTACAATATAACATCACTTTTGCGTTAACGCTACAAATCTGAGCGCTCAGCCTACATCTCTTCGCAAACTGAGATGGACCAGCCTACACCTCCTCGCAAACCGAGATGGACTTTCGATGGATGAGAGAGAATGGCCCATCTCCACTCTGAACAGAGATCACACTAGCACAAATCCCACCAAACAAAGAAATCTACCTGAGAGATTCCTCGGCATCTCCTATACCATAGTACAACTTCGAAATGGTGAGGAAAGCCTCCGTACTATCTGGCACGAGTTTAGAAACAGATCTAAAGTCAGCGATCGCCTTTTGTACTTCACCCGTATGTTCATAACATTTCGCTCGGTTCTCGTGTAAACGTGCATCCCATTGACAATACTGAAATATTGAATCGACGACATCACAAAGAACCTTCGGAAGGTTCACCGAATATTCTAATCACTATCGATCTGATATGATCCCACATTTGACAAGATCATGTTCCAATATCGATTGATCAAACCTGCCCAATCTAATGAATCGATAGCAAAACGCTGCATACAAATATCCAGAAGTTGAAATTCCCACTGCAAAGCATAACTCTATGAAAACTGAAATATTAGCCCTTCATCCGGAAACCACCAGATCCATGCTCTAACAAGGATATTACTCAACAACTACTCACCTCAATCGCTTTTGTATAATAATAAGCAGCGCCAGTATAGTCTCGTGAACGCAATAAACCATCTGCATCACGAGTGAATTGTCTGATCTGCTCAATGGCTTTCAGTTTCTCTCTCACTTCACCGTTACTCGGATCCGCTTTCAACTGTAATTCTATCACATTTCACAATGAAACGTCGCTCTTAAACGGATTCACTCTAACGAAGGATCAATGAAGGATAGAATAAATGAACGATCCACTCTAGATATGAAGAATAAACTTAGCCCCACACCATCAGAGGGAGATTAAGTAGTACAATCACCAGCCTATTATCTCTCGACCACCCAATACTTTCTTCAAAAAGGAGTAATTCTCAGTTTTCGTGGATGGCAAGGAACTAACCTGACTATTATTCTCCAGAATTTCAAAATCCGATCATGAAAGCTTCATCTCCTCCACACGCTTCCCCCGAGAATAAGGTCCCCTAGATGCTTTAAAGCCGTACATTTCATGAGATAAACGGGATCGACCTTCGTAACGATTATAAATCACTAACCGCTGCCTTATAGTCGGTTTCTGCTTTGGTGAGTTCGCCTTGCTTTAAGAGGACATTTGCCCTCTGGACACGCGCCTGTAACACAGAATAAAATCCTCTCAACCCCCATTAAAGGCTAAATAATATATGCTTATCCTATAGACAACTATTAGAAGCTTAAGAAAATAAAGGTGTCACCATTAAACTATCGAATATTCTCATATTCACCGTCACCTCAGTTGCCGCATTCATCTAGACATGCCATCAACCAAGATGAATTATTCCTTTCCGAACTAATTTCTGCAGCTATCATCCCCCCTCACTACGTTTCCACTTCTATGAAAGATCATAATTGCTTGCTGAAAGCTTCTCAGTAAATCCCAACAGTTGAGGTGAGAGGACGCTTAATAACGCCTCGAATATCCATACCGATAAAATATATCTTTTCGATGGCAAATTCATACAACAACTTGAAAGGGTTTCACTTAAAGAAGAACGAAAAACAAACGGCGGTGAAATCCGGCTTCAACTCGATAACCCGATCCAGGTCCGGTACAGCGGATTTCGATTTACCCATAGCCAAATAAACGGTGGCACGTCTATATAAGGTCAGATAATTGCTTGGATCGAGCTCTGAAAGTAAGTAAGTATAAATTTTGCAAGCCTCAAGTGAGATGAATAAATTACGGATACCGGGCTAGTTCGACCTTCCGGAAGAAGAAAACTCGAAAAATGCTAGTTGGACCTTCCGGAAGAAGAAAACTCGAAAAATGCCAGCCTCGAAAAAGTTGAAGAAAAAGAAAAATCGAAAAGAAAAATGCTAGTTCGACCTTCCGAAGAAGAAAACTCGAAAAAGTTCCGGAAAAAACTCGAAAAGAAGAAGAAAACTCGAAAAATGCTAGTTTCGAAAAACTGAAAAACTCGAAAAATGCTAGTTCGACCTTCCGGAAGAGAAGAAGAAGAAAATGCTAAAAGCTCGTGCTAACCCTCCTCTTAGTGCTTCCAACCCTCCTCTTAGTGCTTCCAACCCTCCTCTTAGTGCTTCCAACCCTCCTCTTAGTGCTTCCACCCTCCTCTTAGTGCTTCCAACTCCTCTTAGTGCTTCCAACCTCCTCTTAGTGCTTCCAACTCGTGCTTCCAACCCTCCTCTTAGTGCTTCCAACTCCTCTTAGTGCTTCCAACCCTCCTCTTAGTGCTTCCAACTCCTCTTAGTGCTTCCAACCTTCCTCTTAGTGCTTCCAACCCTCCTCTTAGTGCTTCCAACCCTCCTCTTAGTGCTTCCAACCCTCCTCTTAGTGCTTCCAACCCTCCTCTTAGAACCCTCCTCTTAGTGCTTCCAACCCTCCTCTTAGTGCTTCCAACCCTCCTCTTAGTGCTTCCAACCCTCCTCTTAGTGCTTCCAACCCTCCTCTTAGTGCGTGCTTCCAAAAGAAGAAAACTCGAAAAATGCTAGTTCGACCTTCCGGAAGAAGAAAACTCGAAAAATGCTAGTTCGACCTTCCGGAAGAAGAAAACTCGAAAAATGCTAGTTCGACCTTCCGGAAGAAGAAAACTCGAAAAATGCTAGTTCGACCTTCCGGAAGAAGAAAACTCGAAAAATGCTAGTTCGACCTTCCGGAAGAAGAAAACTCGAAAAATTCAACGCAAAAAAAAGATTTCTCTCGATTAAAGAGCAAAAAGAGCATAAAACCAAAGAGATCATTGAAAGACAAACCAATAGCCGCATGATAGTGAGTGAGTGCGTCAGCGAATTGTCCCTTTGAAAGAAATTGTTTACCCATTTCGAGATGCCTTTCGATTTCATTTTGGCCGCATTGTACCGCTGAAAAACGTCTCCTTCATCCAGAGAATCCTCATAGCCTTCCTCTTGGTGCCTCCAACCCTCCTCTTAGTGCTTCCGACCCTCCTCTTAGTGCTTCCAACCCTCCTCTTAGTGCTTCCAACCCTCCTCTTAGTGCTTCCAACCCTCCTCTTAGTGCTTCCAACCCTCCTCTTAGTGCTTCCAACCCTCCTCTTAGTGCTTCCAACCCTCCTCTTAGTGCTTCCAACCCTCCTCTTAGTGCTTCCAACCCTCCTCTTAGTGCTTCCAACCCTCCTCTTAGTGCTTCCAACCCTCCTCTTAGTGCTTCCAACCTTCCTCTTAGTGCTTCCAACCCTCCTCTTAGTGCTTCCAACCCTCCTCTTAGTGCTTCCAACCCTCCTCTTAGTGCTTCCAACCCTCCTCTTAGTGCTTCCGACCCTCCTCTTAGTGCTTCCAACCCTCCTCTTAGTGCTTCCAACCCTCCTCTTAGTGCTTCCAACCCTCCTCTTAGTGCTTCCAACCCTCCTCTTAGTGCTTCCAACCCTCCTCTTAGTGCTTCCAACCCTCCTCTTAGTGCTTCCAATATAAAAATAACGTCAACGTTCAACATCGAAAACATGATTATTGCTTATACAGCGCTATCAGATGACGGCTTTCATCTCTTCAATGTTCTTTCTGAACCATCAAACAAGCGTTGAAGCATTGAAGCAAATCCTATAGTCTGCAATATATTATCTCTCGAGAGATGACGGTCTCTCCGGTCCTACCAAAATGCGAGAAATCAGCTCACCGGGGAATGCGCAAACGACGAATAGCCACAACAATTCGGCGGGCCATCTCAATGGATCCGACGTCAACTGTATGTGACACCCGTTTGGCGTTAATCCCAACATCGCTATAGTCTGCAGTACAAATTCAATAAGAGTATGGCAACGGGGCAACATGAGGCGCTTCTACGATCAACCCATGAGCAGCCCGTCGTTTTTCTTTAGTTTTACTGACGTTAGTGCCCAACTTGCAAATATCTAAGAGTGGTGGAGGATCACAATATGAAGATAATAAATAACCAAATATGGAGCGTTTGTTGGCGACAGACCTCAGCTGAAGCCCGCTAAGCCGAAGACAGACCTCAGTTGAAGCCCGCTAAGCCGAAGACAGACCTCAGCTGAAGCCCGCTAAGCCGAAGACAGACCTCAGTTGAAGTCCGCTAAGCCGAAGACAGACCTCAGTTGAAGCCCGCTAAGCCGAAGACAGACCTCAGTTGAAGTCCGCTAAGCCGAAGACAGACCTCAGTTGAAGTCCGCTAAGCCGAAGACAGACCTCAGTTGAAGCCCGCTAAGCCGAAGACAGACCTCAGCTGAAGCCCGCTAAGCCGAAGACAGACCTCAGCTGAAGCCCGCTAAGCCGAAGACAGACCTCAGCTGAAGCCCGCTAAGCCGAAGACAGACCTCAGCTGAAGCCCGCTAAGCCGAAGACAGACCTCAGCTGAAGCCCGCTAAGCCGAAGACAGACCTCAGTTGAAGCCCGCTAAGCCGAAGACAGACCTCAGTTGAAGCCCGCTAAGCCGAAGACAGACCTCAGCTTAAGCCCGCTAAGCCGAAGACAGACCTCAGCTGAAGCCCGCTAAGCCGAAGACAGACCTCAGTTGAAGTCCGAACTCATAACATCACCCATAAGCTATCCAACGAAGATTATCGAATACGAACCGATAAAAGATAAAAGCTAAAATGATAAACGTTGATGAAATCATAATAAATTGCAAATAGGCTCCGGATAGCACCAAACACCACCACCACTGCATTTGGAGAGTTCGAGAGTTTCGGTGATCTCGCCGTCGATTCAGCCGAAACAAATCTGATACTGTTGGGAAGGCATGTCGACGAAGCTCCTTAAGCCGTTTTCAACTCACTGCATTTGGAGAGTTCGAGAGTTTCGGTGATCTCGCCGTCGATTCAGCCGAAACAAATCTGATACTGTTGGGAAGGCATGTCGACGAAGCTCCTTAAGCCGTCTTCAACTCACTGCATTTGGAGAGTTCGAGAGTTTTGGTGATCTCGCCGTCGATTCAGCCGAAACAAATCTGATACTATTGGGAAGGCATGTCGACGAAGCTCCTTAAGCCGTTTTCAACTCACTGCATTTGGAGAGTTCGAGAGTTTCGGTGATCTCGCCGTCGATTCAGCCGAAACAAATCTGATACTGTTGGGAAGGCATGTCGACGAAGCTCCTTAAGCCGTCTTCAACTCACTGCATTTGGAGAGTTCGAGAGTTTTGGTGATCTCGCCGTCGATTCAGCCGAAACAAATCTGATACTATTGGGAAGGCATGTCGACGAAGCTCCTTAAGCCGTTTTCAACTCACTGCATTTGGAGAGTTCGAGAGTTTCGGTGATCTCGCCGTCGATTCAGCCGAAACAAATCTGATACTGTTGGGAAGGCATGTCGACGAAGCTCCTTAAGCCGTTTTCAACTCACTGCATTTGGAGTGTTCGAGAGTTTTGGTGATCTCGCCGTCGATTCAGCCGAAACAAATCTGATACTATTGGGAAGGCATGTCGACGAAGCTCCTTAAGCCGTTTTCAACTCACTGCATTTGGAGAGTTCGAGAGTTTCGGTGATCTCGCCGTCGATTCAGCCGAAACAAATCTGATACTGTTGGGAAGGCATGTCGACGAAGCTCCTTAAGCCGTCTTCAACTCACTGCATTTGGAGAGTTCGAGAGTTTTGGTGATCTCGCCGTCGATTCAGCCGAAACAAATCTGATACTGTTGGGAAGGCATGTCGACGAAGCTCCTTAAGCCGTCTTCAACTCACTGCATTTGGAGAGTTCGAGAGTTTCGGTGATCTCGCCGTCGATTCAGCCGAAACAAATCTGATACTATTGGGAAGGCATGTCGACGAAGCTCCTTAAGCCGTTTTCAACTCACTGCATTTGGAGTGTTCGAGAGTTTTGGTGATCTCGCCGTCGATTCAGCCGAAACAAATCTGATACTGTTGGGAAGGCATGTCGACGAAGCTCCTTAAGCCGTTTTCAACTCACTGCATTTGGAGTGTTCGAGAGTTTTGGTGATCTCGCCGTCGATTCAGCCGAAACAAATCTGATACTGTTGGGAAGGCATGTCGACGAAGCTCCTTAAGCCGTCTTCAACTCACTGCATTTGGAGAGTTCGAGAGTTTTGGTGATCTCGCCGTCGATTCAGCCGAAACAAATCTGATACTATTGGGAAGGCATGTCGACGAAGCTCCTTAAGCCGTTTTCAACTCACTGCATTTGGAGAGTTCGAGAGTTTCGGTGATCTCGCCGTCGATTCAGCCGAAACAAATCTGATACTGTTGGGAAGGCATGTCGACGAAGCTCCTTAAGCCGTTTTCAACTCACTGCATTTGGAGTGTTCGAGAGTTTTGGTGATCTCGCCGTCGATTCAGCCGAAACAAATCTGATACTGTTGGGAAGGCATGTCGACGAAGCTCCTTAAGCCGTCTTCAACTCACTGCATTTGGAGAGTTCGAGAGTTTTGGTGATCTCGCCGTCGATTCAGCCGAAACAAATCTGATACTGTTGGGAAGGCATGTCGACGAAGCTCCTTAAGCCGTCTTCAACTCACTGCATTTGGAGAGTTCGAGAGTTTTGGTGATCTCGCCGTCGATTCAGCCGAAACAAATCTGATACTATTGGGAAGGCATGTCGACGAAGCTCCTTAAGCCGTTTTCAACTCACTGCATTTGGAGAGTTCGAGAGTTTCGGTGATCTCGCCGTCGATTCAGCCGAAACAAATCTGATACTGTTGGGAAGGCATGTCGACGAAGCTCCTTAAGCCGTTTTCAACTCACTGCATTTGGAGTGTTCGAGAGTTTTGGTGATCTCGCCGTCGATTCAGCCGAAACAAATCTGATACTATTGGGAAGGCATGTCGACGAAGCTCCTTAAGCCGTTTTCAATTCACTGCATTTGGAGAGTTCGAGAGTTTCGGTGATCTCGCCGTCGATTCAGCCGAAACAAATCTGATACTGTTGGGAAGGCATGTCGACGAAGCTCCTTAAGCCGTTTTCAACTCACTGCATTTGGAGTGTTCGAGAGTTTTGGTGATCTCGCCGTCGATTCAGCCGAAACAAATCTGATACTATTGGGAAGGCATGTCGACGAAGCTCCTTAAGCCGTCTTCAACTCACTGCATTTGGAGAGTTCGAGAGTTTTAGTGATCTCGCCGTCGATTCAGCCGAAACAAATCTGATACTGTTGGGAAGGCATGTCGACGAAGCTCCTTAAGCCGTTTTCAACTCACTGCATTTGGAGTGTTCGAGAGTTTTGGTGATCTCGCCGTCGATTCAGCCGAAACAAATCTGATACTGTTGGGAAGGCATGTCGACGAAGCTCCTTAAGCCGTCTTCAACTCACTGCATTTGGAGAGTTCGAGAGTTTTGGTGATCTCGCCGTCGATTCAGCCGAAACAAATCTGATACTGTTGGGAAGGCATGTCGACGAAGCTCCTTAAGCCGTCTTCAACTCACTGCATTTGGAGAGTTCGAGAGTTTTGGTGATCTCGCCGTCGATTCAGCCGAAACAAATCTGATACTATTGGGAAGGCATGTCGACGAAGCTCCTTAAGCCGTTTTCAACTCACTGCATTTGGAGAGTTCGAGAGTTTCGGTGATCTCGCCGTCGATTCAGCCGAAACAAATCTGATACTGTTGGGAAGGCATGTCGACGAAGCTCCTTAAGCCGTTTTCAACTCACTGCATTTGGAGTGTTCGAGAGTTTTGGTGATCTCGCCGTCGATTCAGCCGAAACAAATCTGATACTATTGGGAAGGCATGTCGACGAAGCTCCTTAAGCCGTTTTCAATTCACTGCATTTGGAGAGTTCGAGAGTTTCGGTGATCTCGCCGTCGATTCAGCCGAAACAAATCTGATACTGTTGGGAAGGCATGTCGACGAAGCTCCTTAAGCCGTTTTCAACTCACTGCATTTGGAGTGTTCGAGAGTTTTGGTGATCTCGCCGTCGATTCAGCCGAAACAAATCTGATACTATTGGGAAGGCATGTCGACGAAGCTCCTTAAGCCGTCTTCAACTCACTGCATTTGGAGAGTTCGAGAGTTTTAGTGATCTCGCCGTCGATTCAGCCGAAACAAATCTGATACTGTTGGGAAGGCATGTCGACGAAGCTCCTTAAGCCGTTTTCAACTGAATACTTCGAATCTGGATCGAATGAAGGAAGCTCCGGATACATCCAGAAAGCAAATAAAACACTTCGATAATAATAAACAATGAAACTATGAATTGCAACGATAGAGGTTGTGGCAGCGAGATGCTCGGATGAGGAGGGGACAATAAAGAAGGTGGACCGCTAATGTCTCATCTTCATCCGAATATCCAGACCGATGTAAACGTCAACAAATATCCTTAACCGATACCTACCTACAAAATATAAATGTTGAAGCTTCTAAGCGAAGTGACACTGAGCGGCAATCGTTTACCTTCACAAGACGAAAACAACAAAACAATACTTGAACAAGCAAAGACAAAACCAAATACGAGGGCTTAGGCTTGGAGCTTAGGTTTAGGCCCAGGCTCAGGCTCAGGCTCAGGCTTAGGGCTTAGGCTTAGGTTTAAGGCACTCTACAACGAGCACAATTGAATAAAGCATAATTTATAGAGTGTTTATCACACGTCAGTGAATGAAATTACGAAAATTCGATTGTCGCGATAGGAGACCAATTTTTCAAATGTGGCCAAAACTTAGTGGGGACAAATCGCCTAACAGATTACTTTTCCTCTACTTTATAAGCGTTTATAAGTAAGTTTATTGTTAAGTAAATCTTTATAATGAACTAATATCCATATATTTAACTCGTTTGCTGCCTATTGACAGCGGCTCCACTGCGATCGTCGATTTATCCACAACATACCTTCGGATCGACGGATCGCTTGCTGGATCTAAAGTACCTTCGGATCGACGGATCGCTTGCTGGATCTAAAGTACCTTCGGATCGACGGATCGCCTGCTGGATCTAACGTACCTTCGGATCGACGGATCGCTTGCTGGATCTAACGTTCCTTCGGATCGACGGATCGCTTGCTGGATCTAACGTTCCTTCGGATCGACGGATCGCCTGCTGGATCTCGTCTGGGAATTTCAATGAAAACAACGAAACAATTGAAATATCAAAGAAAGCCAACATATATCTAAAAGAATTACTTCTATATATTATAGGTATATGTCGATCGGATGCTTCACGGGCGTGAAACGCTCAGAGAGAGAATTATGCTGTAAAATTCGACGCTCTCGAATTCGGTCTTAACACTTCGGCTTAATCGTATACCGAATGAATAAAGGCTAAATTTTCACATCCACTATGTTCTGGATTTCTTTCGTACCTCGTATCGGCGGGAGGATATCCAGGTTGTATTGTTTGTGATATTCTCGTTTTCTTAGAGGAGTAGGACGTCGTCTGTTGTCCGTATTGTATTATCTAGCCTGGATTGACGGGGAATGTCTCAGCTGAGCCTCTCCACCTGGTTTCATCTATCGTTGTTGATTCCCGAATTGACGAGGAATGTCTCAGCTGAGCCTCTCCACCCGGTTTCATCTATCGTTGTTGATTCCCGAATTGACGAGGAATGTCTCAGCTGAGCCTCTCCACCCGGTTTCATCTATCGTTGTTGATTCCCGAATTGACGAGGAATGTCTAAGCTGAGCCTCTCCACCTGGTTTCATCTATCGTTGTTGATTCCCGAATTGACGAGGAATGTCTAAGCTGAGCCTCTCCACCTGGTTTCATCTATCGTTGTTGATTCCCGAATTGACGAGGAATGTCTAAGCTGAGCCTCTCCACCTGGTTTCATCTATCGTTGTTGATTCCCGAATTGACGAGGAATGTCTAAGCTGAGCCTCTCCACCTGGTTTCATCTATCGTTGTTGATTCCCGAATTGACGAGGAATGTCTCAGCTGAGCCTCTCCACCTGGTTTCATCTATCGTTGTTGATTCCCGAATTGACGAGGAATGTCTCAGCTGAGCCTCTCCACCTGGTTTCATCTATCGTTGTTGATTCCCGAATTGACGAGGAATGTCTCAGCTGAGCCTCTCCACCTGGTTTCATCTATCGTTGTTGATTCCCGAATTGACGAGGAATGTCTCAGCTGAGCCTCTCCACCTGGTTTCATCTATCGTTGTTGATTCCCGAATTGACGAGGAATGTCTCAGCTGAGCCTCTCCACCTGGTTTCATCTATCGTTGTTGATTCCCGAATTGACGAGGAATGTCTAAGCTGAGCCTCTCCACCTGGTTTCATCTATCGTTGTTGATTCCCGAATTGACGAGGAATGTCTCAGCTGAGCCTCTCCACCGGTTTCATCTATCGTTGTTGATTCCCGAATTGACGAGGAATGTCTAAGCTGAGCCTCTCCACCTGGTTTCATCTATCGTTGTTGATTCCCGAATTGACGAGGAATGTCTCAGCTGAGCCTCTCCACCTGGTTTCATCTATCGTTGTTGATTCCCGAATTGACGAGGAATGTCTCAGCTGAGCCTCTCCACCTGGTTTCATCTATCGTTGTTGATTCCCGAATTGACGAGGAATGTCTCAGCTGAGCCTCTCCACCTGGTTTCATCTATCGTTGTTGATTCCCGAATTGACGAGGAATGTCTAAGCTGAGCCTCTCCACCTGGTTTCATCTATCGTTGTTGATTCCCGAATTGACGAGGAATGTCTAAGCTGAGCCTCTCCACCTGGTTTCATCTATCGTTGTTGATTCCCGAATTGACGAGGAATGTCTCAGCTGAGCCTCTCCACCTGGTTTCATCTATCGTTGTTGATTCCCGAATTGACGAGGAATGTCTAAGCTGAGCCTCTCCACCTGGTTTCATCTATCGTTGTTGATTCCCGAACTGACGAGGAATGTCTCAGCTGAGCCTCTCCACCTGGTTTCATCTATCGTTGTTGATTCCCGAATTGACGAGGAATGTCTAAGCTGAGCCTCTCCACCTGGTTTCATCTATCGTTGTTGATTCCCGAACTGACGAGGAATGTCTCAGCTGAGCCTCTCCACCTGGTTTCATCTATCGTTGTTGATTCCCGAATTGACGAGGAATGTCTCAGCTGAGCCTCTCCACCTGGTTTCATCTATCGTTGTTGATTCCCGAACTGACGAGGAATGTCTCAGCTGAGCCTCTCCACCTGGTTTCATCTATCGTTGTTGATTCCCGAACTGACGAGGAATGTCTCAGCTGAGCCTCTCCACCTGGTTTCATCTATCGTTGTTGATTCCCGAATTGACGAGGAATGTCTAAGCTGAGCCTCTCCACCTGGTTTCATCTATCGTTGTTGATTCCCGAACTGACGAGGAATGTCTCAGCTGAGCCTCTCCACCTGGTTTCATCTATCGTTGTTGATTCCCGAATTGACGAGGAATGTCTCAGCTGAGCCTCTCCACCTGGTTTCATCTATCGTTGTTGATTCCCGAATTGACGAGGAATGTCTAAGCTGAGCCTCTCCACCTGGTTTCATCTATCGTTGTTGATTCCCGAACTGACGAGGAATGTCTCAGCTGAGCCTCTCCACCTGGTTTCATCTATCGTTGTTGATTCCCGAATTGACGAGGAATGTCTAAGCTGAGCCTCTCCACCTGGTTTCATCTATCGTTGTTGATTCCCGAATTGACGAGGAATGTCTCAGCTGAGCCTCTCCACCTGGTTTCATCTATCGTTGTTGATTCCCGAATTGACGAGGAATGTCTCAGCTGAGCCTCTCCACCTGGTTTCATCTATCGTTGTTGATTCCCGAATTGACGAGGAATGTCTCAGCTGAGCCTCTCCACCTGGTTTCATCTATCGTTGTTGATTCCCGAACTGACGAGGAATGTCTCAGCTGAGCCTCTCCACCTGGTTTCATCTATCGTTGTTGATTCCCGAACTGACGAGGAATGTCTCAGCTGAGCCTCTCCACCTGGTTTCATCTATCGTTGTTGATTCCCGAACTGACGAGGAATGTCTCAGCTGAGCCTCTCCACCTGGTTTCATCTATCGTTGTTGATTCCCGAATTGACGAGGAATGTCTCAGCTGAGCCTCTCCACCTGGTTTCATCTATCGTTGTTGATTCCCGAACTGACGAGGAATGTCTCAGCTGAGCCTCTCCACCTGGTTTCATCTATCGTTGTTGATTCCCGAATTGACGAGGAATGTCTAAGCTGAGCCTCTCCACCTGGTTTCATCTATCGTTGTTGATTCCCGAACTGACGAGGAATGTCTCAGCTGAGCCTCTCCACCTGGTTTCATCTATCGTTGTTGATTCCCGAATTGACGAGGAATGTCTCAGCTGAGCCTCTCCACCTGGTTTCATCTATCGTTGTTGATTCCCGAATTGACGAGGAATGTCTAAGCTGAGCCTCTCCACCTGGTTTCATCTATCGTTGTTGATTCCCGAACTGACGAGGAATGTCTCAGCTGAGCCTCTCCACCTGGTTTCATCTATCGTTGTTGATTCCCGAACTGACGAGGAATGTCTCAGCTGAGCCTCTCCACCTGGTTTCATCTATCGTTGTTGATTCCCGAATTGACGAGGAATGTCTCAGCTGAGCCTCTCCACCTGGTTTCATCTATCGTTGTTGATTCCCGAACTGACGAGGAATGTCTCAGCTGAGCCTCTCCACCTGGTTTCATCTATCGTTGTTGATTCCCGAATTGACGAGGAATGTCTAAGCTAAGCCTCTCCACCTGGTTTCATCTATCGTTGTTGATTCCCGAATTGACGAGGAATGTCTAAGCTAAGCCTCTCCACCTGGTTTCATCTATCGTTGTTGATTCCCGAATTGACGAGGAATGTCTAAGCTGAGCCTCTCCACCTGGTTTCATCTATCGTTGTTGATTCCCGAATTGACGAGGAATGTCTAAGCTAAGCCTCTCCACCTGGTTTCATCTATCGTTGTTGATTCCCGAATTGACGAGGAATGTCTCAGCTGAGCCTCTCCACCTGGTTTCATCTATCGTTGTTGATTCCCGAACTGACGAGGAATGTCTCAGCTGAGCCTCTCCACCTGGTTTCATCTATCGTTGTTGATTCCCGAACTGACGAGGAATGTCTCAGCTGAGCCTCTCCACCTGGTTTCATCTATCGTTGTTGATTCCCGAACTGACGAGGAATGTCTCAGCTGAGCCTCTCCACCTGGTTTCATCTATCGTTGTTGATTCCCGAACTGACGAGGAATGTCTCAGCTGAGCCTCTCCACCTGGTTTCATCTATCGTTGTTGATTCCCGAATTGACGAGGAATGTCTCAGCTGAGCCTCTCCACCTGGTTTCATCTATCGTTGTTGATTCCCGAATTGACGAGGAATGTCTCAGCTGAGCCTCTCCACCTGGTTTCATCTATCGTTGTTGATTCCCGAATTGACGAGGAATGTCTAAGCTGAGCCTCTCCACCTGGTTTCATCTATCGTTGTTGATTCCCGAATTGACGAGGAATGTCTCAGCTGAGCCTCTCCACCTGGTTTCATCTATCGTTGTTGATTCCCGAATTGACGAGGAATGTCTCAGCTGAGCCTCTCCACCTGGTTTCATCTATCGTTGTTGATTCCCGAACTGACGAGGAATGTCTCAGCTGAGCCTCTCCACCTGGTTTCATCTATCGTTGTTGATTCCCGAACTGACGAGGAATGTCTCAGCTGAGCCTCTCCACCTGGTTTCATCTATCGTTGTTGATTCCCGAACTGACGAGGAATGTCTCAGCTGAGCCTCTCCACCTGGTTTCATCTATCGTTGTTGATTCCCGAACTGACGAGGAATGTCTCAGCTGAGCCTCTCCACCTGGTTTCATCTATCGTTGTTGATTCCCGAATTGACGAGGAATGTCTCAGCTGAGCCTCTCCACCTGGTTTCATCTATCGTTGTTGATTCCCGAATTGACGAGGAATGTCTCAGCTGAGCCTCTCCACCTGGTTTCATCTATCGTTGTTGATTCCCGAACTGACGAGGAATGTCTCAGCTGAGCCTCTCCACCTGGTTTCATCTATCGTTGTTGATTCCCGAACTGACGAGGAATGTCTCAGCTGAGCCTCTCCACCTGGTTTCATCTATCGTTGTTGATTCCCGAATTGACGAGGAATGTCTCAGCTGAGCCTCTCCACCTGGTTTCATCTATCGTTGTTGATTCCCGAACTGACGAGGAATGTCTCAGCTGAGCCTCTCCACCTGGTTTCATCTATCGTTGTTGATTCCCGAACTGACGAGGAATGTCTCAGCTGAGCCTCTCCACCTGGTTTCATCTATCGTTGTTGATTCCCGAATTGACGAGGAATGTCTCAGCTGAGCCTCTCCACCTGGTTTCATCTATCGTTGTTGATTCCCGAATTGACGAGGAATGTCTCAGCTGAGCCTCTCCACCTGGTTTCATCTATCGTTGTTGATTCCCGAATTGACGAGGAATGTCTCAGCTGAGCCTCTCCACCTGGTTTCATCTATCGTTGTTGATTCCCGAACTGACGAGGAATGTCTCAGCTGAGCCTCTCCACCTGGTTTCATCTATCGTTGTTGATTCCCGAACTGACGAGGAATGTCTCAGCTGAGCCTCTCCACCTGGTTTCATCTATCGTTGTTGATTCCCGAACTGACGAGGAATGTCTCAGCTGAGCCTCTCCACCTGGTTTCATCTATCGTTGTTGATTCCCGAACTGACGAGGAATGTCTCAGCTGAGCCTCTCCACCCGGTTTCATCTATCGTTGTTGATTCCCGAACTGACGAGGAATGTCTCAGCTGAGCCTCTCCACCTGGTTTCATCTATCGTTGTTGATTCCCGAACTGACGAGGAATGTCTCAGCTGAGCCTCTCCACCTGGTTTCATCTATCGTTGTTGATTCCCGAACTGACGAGGAATGTCTCAGCTGAGCCTCTCCACCTGGTTTCATCTATCGTTGTTGATTCCCGAACTGACGAGGAATGTCTCAGCTGAGCCTCTCCACCTGGTTTCATCTATCGTTGTTGATTCCCGAACTGACGAGGAATGTCTCAGCTGAGCCTCTCCACCTGGTTTCATCTATCGTTGTTGATTCCCGAACTGACGAGGAATGTCTCAGCTGAGCCTCTCCACCTGGTTTCATCTATCGTTGTTGATTCCCGAACTGACGAGGAATGTCTCAGCTGAGCCTCTCCACCTGGTTTCATCTATCGTTGTTGATTCCCGAACTGACGAGGAATGTCTCAGCTGAGCCTCTCCACCTGGTTTCATCTATCGTTGTTGATTCCCGAACTGACGAGGAATGTCTCAGCTGAGCCTCTCCACCTGGTTTCATCTATCGTTGTTGATTCCCGAACTGACGAGGAATGTCTCAGCTGAGCCTCTCCACCCGGTTTCGTCTATCGTTGTTGATTCCCGAATTAATGAGGAATGTCTAAGCTAAGCCTCTCCACCCGGTTTCGTCTATCGTTGTTGATTCCCGAATTGACGAGGAATGTCTAAGCTAAGCCTCTCCACCTTGTTTCGTCTATCGTTCTTGATTCCCGAATTGACGAGGAATGTCTAAGCCAAGCCTATCCACCCGTGCCGAAAACGTATACCCCCGTCTATAGGTAATATGAGATATCATTTGAATTGCGCTGCATCGACGGTGACTGTCAAATCCAGAGCGTTATTAAAACATCGAAATGTTTCTTAGCATACTGGGCATGTTTCTCTTGGTCTCCACAGATTTAAAGTGAGATTGTCTATGAAACATGTAAGACCATAAAGGTGGCGATAACGAAGTGCTATATGGTCATATTTTATATTTCTCGACGTTCATATATGAGTCCAAAGTAGAAAAACCCATTGACGCGTCCTTGGGACTCATGGAATATTTCTGTGATGTGGTTCGTTAATGTTACTTTGAGATTATCCGACCGTCGAACTGTAGCCAGAGATCGTCGAATCGCCGAACTGTTCCCAGAGATCGTCGAATCGCCGAACTGTTCCCAGAGATCGTCGAATCGTCGAACTGTTCCCAGAGATCGTCGAATCGCCGAACTGTTTCCAGAGATCGTCGAATCGTCGAACTGTACTAGTGAATCACTTCACTCAAATCTTACATCTCCTTGCTAATATATGAATGAAAGTGGCTATCCTGGATTCTGGATAATAAAGACTGCGATCGATATGACTGGAGCACTGCAACATGTCCCGTTAAAGCAGTTTGATATATAGGTACATATTAAGTGAGCATAATTCAGATGACACCCCTTATATTACCTGGCAGGTGTATACGAGGTTTCAACACAACGGCGTAAAAATGAACTGAAACGGATCGAGATGATAGGATTAGCTTGGATACTACTCGTCAATTCGGACGTCGAAGATGACCGGATAACGTAATCGGAAAAAATCCATTGCTTCATGTCAAATCGAAGATTTCTTTTTCGGATTGAGCTCATCTGAATGGCCAGCAACTCTTACGGCTATCGTCGCGATACTAATGATCTAGTGCGCGGATTCACCGTTGATCGAATTGAAAGCTCATTCGTGGGTACCGATTATACCCGATTGGATTGTTGCTTCATTTCAATTGCAATTGGGAGACGAATAAGCACATGTGCACATATGTGCTTATCGACTCGACTCTGACGAATTATTCTTGCGAATACCGTTAATCGATGCAAAAAATCGTCGTAACTTTAGATGGTGGTGGAATTCGAATAATTACATCTCATTAGCTCTCATAATTTCCGCTATCATCATCGCAGAGTTTCACGGAGTTTGCTAATTTCCTGAATGTATTTGAGGGTTGTGAATCGAGATGGTACGTGTGAAGGCACGTGATCTACGTGGTAAGAAAAAAGAAGAGCTCACCAAGCAGCTGGATGAGCAAAAGACCGAATTGGCTTCTCTGCAGGTATGGTTTTTTTTTTCGGTGACTGATATCGGAGCAAGATATCGAAAGGGATCGATCGATGGAGATGAGAGAGGGAAGGAGGGAGAATCATAGTAACTTGGAGAAGCAACACTGGGGACTTTCAAGTTTCTAATGCGTTACGATGAAACAGAATCCACTGTTGCTTCTGCAAATATCGATATACAGCAGTGTATGGTTAGTCTGCTTGACGGGATTGATTGCTCTATAGAATCTACTGATAAATATGCCACAGTTTCGATTGAAAGGATACTAGTCGCCAGAAATTCATCTTGTTTATAGGGAACGATCAGGTGGATTATATCTTTATTTTGCACTGAACTGTGAAGTCTACGGCACGACGAGAAGAATGAAGGGGAAAATCTTCGTTGATATAATGCTATCGATAGCATATTATGGACTCGACAATGGGATGAGTAGGAATAATTGGTTTTCTTAGTGATGATGAGATTGATTATTATTTATATAATAAGCATGATCTTAGATAGGGTCCTTTCCTCGCCAATAAAATACTTTATGATAGAAGGTGCAGTTAGGCTTTCATTTGTAGCCGAGTCATGTCATTTCATCAACTTCAGGTATCAAAGGTAACTGGTGGAGCGGCATCGAAGCTTTCCAAAATCCGCACTGTACGGAAAAATATCGCACGTATTCTAACGGTTATCAATCAGACACAAAAGCAAGAGTTACGCAAATTCTATAAGGTAATTTTTGGCTTCTTTTAATGAGATTTGTAGTTATAATTGGCGATTTTTATTATGGTTAATGATTCTAAAATATTTCCGGTATTTCGTCGTTTGAGGTGGAATCGTCATACATATCGCCTCTTTCTTTCATCGGAAAAAGCAGAGAGTAACGTTAACAAAGCTGATTTTCATTTAATAGATACCCGACTATGCTCGTTTCGGTTCCAAATCCTCTTTGATGCTCGTTATTTCGGCATTCTGCCACATTTCAGATTCATTTAGATCACAGAATGTGGTCTCTACTCATTTTCGCCCTCATCCACTGATCCAGAAATGATTCCAGGTTCATGGAAAGCATTTTGGATCAGTCGATGTGACAAGAAGAACGAAACTGATCGTTATCCTAGGGGAAATTATCACTCTGATATTTTTGGCGTTTCATTCGGCCAAATCATAGTTCTTGGATTTGCTTGACGAATTCCCTGGAATTGCTCTTTTTGTGGCAATCATAGCACACCAGTTCTTGGCGAAGATCACTCTCATTAATTAGTTTTATTGGCATTAACGTTGGACGCATCAACAATGTTATTGAGAATGATCTTGCAGTATGCTACTTGATCAATCAATAATAGGTACGATTTTCAGGGCAAAAAACTAAAGCCATTGGATCTACGTTTGAAGAAGACACGTGCAATGAGGCGTGCATTAACTCCGCATGAAGCATCACTGAAGTCGGCTAAGCAGCTCGCCAAGCAACGCAAATTCCCACTGAGAAAATATGCATTGAAGGCGTGATCGTTGATGTGTTCTTTTGCCAGTTGTTCTTGTTTCTGGTTAAACTTCCACTGTTATTACTTACAATGTGTCTACGTCTCAGAAAGCAGTATCACGACAGCAGTTGAAAGTGCTGAGAGGAAAGAGAGACGAGCTCGAAGGGGTTGAGTGGGGAAGTGGGGGAATGATATTTCTGTCACCTTAGGCTATTTAGTTGATATAATAGCTAACATGAACCGGTGTGCCCATCTCAATCGAAATTCCATGCATGCCGACTAAGGTTTAGCACAACGCTTCCATTATGATAAGGAGGGAGATGTACCAATCATATAGCTTGATCACAAAACCGAGAAGTCTGCTTTGAGATTCGCTTTCCTCGTTTGATGAGAGTCTTATGAGGAACATTTTAGACCTAAGGTATAGGGGGAATGAGGATTGAGGGATAATTTTATAGCCTTAAGCTGTTACCTTAAGACGTGGTGGTGCTCTTCGCATTCGTCTTATGGTAGTAATATTATATGAAAACTATTTTATAGATATTTAATTAGTTGAAAGTACAAACATTGGATCATTGGTAGTTTTTCCAAGTAACATATATTGATATTAATGGGGAAAGATATTATTAAGTTGAGATGAAATGATTTATTTTGCTAAACATCTGATAGATCTCTAATTTCACTTGAGTGATGCGGTTTCTAAGCGTCATTACTCGAATGGCAATCAGAGGAGGCCGAATTGTGAAGCGTTTGATGATCTCTTGAGAAAAGCCTAAATTATTTGTTGCCTTTTCGAAAAGAAGACTTCATAAAGGCGATATATTCATTCGTTTTTTTTTTTGGCTTAGAATTAAGATAATGATTTCGAGGTATAGATTAACTCATTAATTTAGCTTAAAAATTCATCTAATTACTCAAATTTCAACTGAATAATATCATCAAATAGATTCATAAAGAGCGATTAACGATGGTTCACTTTCTTCGATAAAGAAAAGAAAGACATTTGAAAGATGAGTGAAACTTATTTCCAAATAAATTCACTAAAATAAGCAGGAAACAATAATATTTTCAGATGTGTCGATTTCCAGATCGATCGTGATTTGAGAATTCTGGATAAATTCCTCGTAAGCATTCCTTATATTCAACAATTGAATAAATTGCTCCACTATGTATTAATAAAGCAATCCAATTAACGATTGTGAGTATAGTGAAATAATATTGCTGACAACCTTAAATCAATTTAGTCGTCTTTCGTTGAAATAGTCGAAATTTTGAGCTATATGAATTTATTGGCATTATACGATAGAAAATATTACCCTATTATACGATGGTACTTTAATTTTATATTCTAATGAAGATTTCTTTGCTAGAATTCATCTATTTATATTACGGTTCAATCTGATTAACTTGGCTACTATGTACTAATATTGACGAGGCGAAAATGTCTCTGGGAGATCCAGATTTTGAGAATTTCATCATTTGGGTAATGTTGAAGCTTTCATATTCTCAGTATGGCTATAGTCTCTGGAAGATCCAGATCTTGAGAATTTCCCCATTTGGGTAATATTGAAGCTTTCATATTCTCAATGTGGCTATAGTTAGGCTCGTGCACTTACCGACAATTCGAAACTTCCATGCATCGATGTCATGAGCGATGAAATATCGAAATTTCGCCCACTTCACACATTCCATACGACCGGCCGCGAGGAATGTCGTTCCTGCTATCGCACATAATACGCTGCTTAGCCAATTCAACGTCTAAATTAGATATTTCAACTCATCAGCTTATCACCTACTTTCACATTTTATCAGCAACTTATCACCTAATTCCACATTTTATCAGCAACTTATCACCTAATTTCACATTTTATCAGCAACTTATCACCTAATTTCACATTTTATCAGCAACTTATCACCTAATTTCACATTTTATCAGCAACTTATCACCTAATTCCACATTTTATCAGCAACTTATCACCTAATTTCACATTTTATCAGCAACTTATCACCTAATTTCACATTTTATCAGCAACTTATCACCTAATTTCACATTTTATCAGCAACTTATCACCTAATTCCACATTTTATCAGCAACTTATCACCTAATTTCACATTTTATCAGCAACTTATCACCTAATTTCATATTTTATCGGTACTGAGCTTTATGAGTATTGCTGCTTTTGCTATAAACCATTCAATACACGGATACCATGAATGCCTCATATTTATAGAATACCTCATTAGATTCAAATTAAAATCAAAATATAGAATATATAGCACTAAGTTCCGTCGACGATACTCTAGGATACTTTCAAGATGGTTCCCTTATTCTCTTCTTTCTTCCTTTCCTATCTTTTGCTCGCCTAATTAAGCTAACTCTATCGAGCCGGCAGCACTGCAACCAATATTTAAGTTCAAAAGAAAATCAAAAGCTCACTGTAGCGAAGATCTGCACTTTGAATAATCGTACAGAAGTCTTTATGATTGCAATTGTCACGAAAAGCCCTCCGATAACGGTTAAGATAACAAAAGCGAAGTGCAATATTGCGAAGAGTCCGTAATAATGAAATTGATTATATAGCCAATATGTTGCAAACGCAAAATTCCATATTATCGCTATCGATATCGATAAACTGTTAAATATGATCAGCATAATCTATAAATAGCAAACATTGCGTGAGGTGATCAACTGCCATAAGATTCGTTGCCCGCAAGAAGTGAGGCGAGGGAGGTGAGAAGGGCGGGAAGAGCAGTTACTACACGACAAGCTACCAATGGAGTCGATCTAACAGATAGAGTGGTTTCTTGAGGAACGTCTTACTTCCATTTTCCACGTTTCCCATTTCCCATAAAGAAATCTTCACTGTATAATCTATCAGTATGTATTCCTCTAGTCGATAGAAATCAAGAAATCTGATCCAAAATGATGAGCTTATGCATAAAAATGAGAATTTCAACAAAATGGCATCCACTTAAATTATCACATTTCATAGCGGATTACTCAATTCGATTTTCAATTCTCCACTAAATACACTAAATAATAGTATAGCAATAATAATGTAACCATTATTTTATTGAAATTATTCCCATAAATGTATTATAGAAATTAATATTATTAGTAAGCGGATCGTTTGATAGATGGAATTCAACGTTCACTTCGACGTAATGGCAAATATTGAATCGGAAAGGATTTTAGTCGAAAGCTTTTTCACATTTTATTTCATTGATTTATGGAAGACGACGGTGCCTGCTTAAGATTAAACAATATGCTCATAGGAGTTACTTTATAGTGTGATAGCTATTGATAGTGCTATCGTAGATGAATAGACAACCTCATGTATAATATTAGCAACTAAAAACACTTTCAAAAGTAAAGTCTTCTTGCCTCAAAGATTGTAATGTTTCTTTACTGAATCTCTTATTTTAGCATTTGATTATGAAAGATTGCAACTTCTCTCAGCTAAATTGTAAATAACTCTACGATCACATACATATCATAACCAACTCATTTATAGGGCTCAAGGAGTTCGTTCACACTTTATAGATAGGGCTCAAGCAATTCCACTTCCTGAAGTTCGATGTCTATGTGAAATTTGATAGGTGGAGTTTGTCGTGGAGCAGTAAAGCTATAACATACAATTCCTATTGAAGGTTTATAAAAGAAATTCGAAAAATTGCCTCACCAACGCAGTATGTGACGAGTACTTCGGTAGTTCTAATGGAGCATATACACTATCCAATAATATCGACTTCGTATCATCATCCATAACGGACTATCATCTATGATGAGGAAACGTCATACTATTTGAGGCTCTCAACAAATTGAAATAATCGGACAGTTTTAAAGCAATGAGGATTACCATTAAGGTGAGCACTCTTTGACAAATTAGTTCATTGATAATAGAATTGAAAAATTCATAAGGAACATCCTATCTTTCTTCTTATTGTTTAAGGGCTTTTTTCCCTTCAACAAACTACTTCAGACGTCTAGAAAATGCATGATTGAGCACAAAATGATTTGAGAGTTTCTAACGTTAGCTAATGAGCATGAGTTCGTTTCCGGAAGCTCATAACCGTTTCATTTCGATCACTCATCAAGGGAGTGTGAGGAGGGAGGGTAGAAAAGTGGTTGAAAGAGGGGGTATTTTAATCAAAACAACGAATTTTACTGAAACAAGCATAAACTTCTCAAATGCGAATACGATCGACAAAAGTGATGAATTAGAAAAATGAAGAGAATCTCTCTAAGTACTAGAATTTCTCCCACCTTTCGAATAGTGGTAAGTGAATCGTTTATGCCTCATTTCATGGAAAGATTAAAGAATCGAAAAAGAACTCATTTGAGCAAAAAATGATTCAACTCAAATTCCACCTGCAACGCAAACGAAAACAGCCTTGAATGATATTTATGTTTGCAGCATGATTGTCATTGATAAATGCCTCACTTATGTATAGTTGCCATTTTGGTGATGATAGCCTAACGATAAGAATGATTAACGATAGATTTCAACGATCGAAATTAATAAGAGAATATCGATGTGGTTGAAAACTCCGCTCATTTGTGTTTAGTTTAAGTTCTTCTTATTGAAGTGAAGAACTCGTTTGATTGTTTAAGTTATTGTATATGTATATTTCAATTTTGAAGCGCTTTCTATGGAATATTATTCGACGAAATCATTCAACTTTAACTCACTATACCATCCAAAATTTCATATTTCGCATTCAAAAGCATTCAGAGGAACTGTAAATATCAGCATTCGTCATTCTAGTTTTCCATATAAGTCTTCCCACTGAACTTTTCAAATTTACTATGAAATGTGAAGTGTCGATGAATTTTAATAAATATCTTCAACAAAGGATATGAATTTCCAGCAAATTCCGTCCTCATATGTTGCGTTCTATGCACATATAACGTTTAGAAACATCGAAGAACATTAGCGTTGGGATTTTTGCAATCCCACTGCAAAATTGCCACCCATTTATAGAGATCATATGATCAGCTATCAGTTCGAGGAGAAGCATGATCGGCATTGACTCAATCATTCTCGAGAAAGAATCTGCGCGCATGCGTGAAACTTAAGAAATCACACAACATATACAACCTTCTTGTAGAAATCACTCCAAACACATAACATCAAAAACGAAGCAAAATGCTGTAGTGATTATGTAAATAACAGAAATGAAACCGACCTAACTGAACTACCTGACCACTCAGCGCACACTTAACGATGACAAATGCGATTCATCGCATGGTGTATTTAGGGTGGTCGTTTTATTCCCATCTCTGTTTTTTTGCATTTATATATTAAATGGGAGTCCTTAAAAGAAATGAGGTTATCCTCATCAGAGAATCGTTTTGCTGAGAAACTGCGAGATCGATTCTACATGTGCTAGAGGAATAAATGATAAAACTGTGGATTGCTACAGTGTGTTATGCGATCTCTTTCAGTTCAATTTCAGTACTTTGGCTTCATTGAATGCGGATTCGAATGTATCTGATATGCATACACGTAGATGCGTGCAGTGCGAATGGAAATTACCCATATGCACAGATGCACAAATACACTCAAATACACATATGCGTACAGTCCACACGGAAGCGTTCGCAAAACAGATAAATACAAGTATCCAAGTATACCGTGCAAGTATACACGTAGTTGCATAAACGCGCACGCCGACATATATAGGCACGCAGATTACAGTAGACACGCTCAGACACAGACGGACACACATGCAGTCGCCTTGGACACAAACAGACACACATACAGTCGCCTCGGACACAGACGGACACACGTACAGATGCAAACACACCCCGTATGCGTACAAATGCATGCATCGAACTGACATAGGCACTACGCCAGCACATAAGAAGCGCCAACTCGTGAGACTCACAACACATTTCGGCACACAGTGCGATATTCGGTGATCTAAGAGAGTGAGTATGGAGTGTGGTGTTTTATCCCCTGAAAGGTGCCACCGAAAAAGAGAGGAGGAATGCTGAAAGTATGTGAAGAGGTACAGGCTTGTATTGATATGCAGGGGATGTGTGGAAAATAAATTTTGCGGCGTTGTGAATATGGTAGTCATTCATTTTGTTACAGCTGTTAATCTTGCTAGTGACAAGGGATATTGTCAACAGTGCTATGTGCCTTTCCAATGAGGAATAGAGGGGACTCCACTGAAAGAGACCGCATTATATGACGTAGTGAGTTATAATCCCTACGAAGAATGGACTTTCAACTTCTGAAATTTCTCGACAAGGACGGAGAATTTTCAAAGAGGAGAGCGCCCTGTAAGCGAGCGGATGGGAGACGAGTGATTGGAAAACGCCTTGTTTCATCACAGGTCTCTCGTCGCGTTGTGTTTTCATCACAAATATTTCGATATATTCTAAAATGCTCGATCATTACCGACATGCTGATACGCATGTTGCTGCTGATAATACTCTTTATGAAGTGCTCGTGGGCTTGGGAAGAAACTGCAGTTTGGTCTTGTTTCATTTATATATTATATAAATAGCGTCGACGACAGTGGTGGTGTCCACGAGTGAACTTTCAAAGAGCAATTTCTAAAGTATAATAACACTCGACTCATCATATTGTACGAGTTGAACCCAGACTTGACATCCTAGCAACTATAATACTGTATCATTTTGCACTTGATAGCCGTTCATGGGCCGGAGTCTCCCTTCTTTGCGTTTGCCAGTTTTTCTTGCTTCGTTTGAGTGCTTATTTTTTCATTCGTTCAGCACTACTAATTCTATTTGCGCCTGATGATTGATCATGCTGTAGTATTGTAAGCGAAGCTGCACGATCACATTTCGGTTTTGTTTTCATTGAAATGTGTTCTGTGACTGAAGATGTTCGTATGCGTAATCACAGCTCACTCATCTCGCGTTATTGCTTCAGGTTATTGTTGTGATGAATCTCGAGGTTTAGTTGTCCAAGTCTGAGGTGTTGGATGGTCACAGAGCTTGGGAGCCGAATCCGAGGTTGGCTGAAAAACTTAGGTCGGATCAACCACGAAATTGAGACCAGTTTGTTTGTTAATAAGCCCCTCTTTTGATGACTTTTCGGAAGGTTTCGAGCACAACAGAAAGGCCCCGACGGCAAATACGAGAACACCATTTTTCAAACGCAATCTGAGCTCAGACATTATGTTCATGAAAAAGATTCGTAATACTCACCTCAAGGCTCACCCGTACTTAGCATTCGTTTGCTGATATGATTCTAAGGTATCTGGCTGTGGCATTGCATCAGACAACTAATTTCCGTTGTGTCCGTGTGAAGCTTCCTTTTGCATGCGGTGTTATCATCGTCGATATGAACGTTATGCTTGGGTCAGATTAAATCTTGTGTTTCCCTACTTCGAACGATCTGTCAGCAATCAACGTGGAGTTTCTCTATATCGGCATCTGATGTATTGCGGCATTATTTGACAGTCGTCCTATCGGGCTTTTAATTTTCATTTATTGCGCATTGTGCTTCTTCACTGTTCTCTTCAGATAAACCACCGATCGCTATCTTTTTCTTTTCGGCACACACTGTGCCTCATTCGATGCAATAGACGAAGACAACAAAATGAACTGTTTATTTGGGAATAATTCTTCGGAAAACGCGAATGAACAAATTGAAATTATAAGCGATCTGATCGTTAGTGAGTTATATGAATTTCACTGAAATTTTCATTTTATCTTCGATAACTTATACGTTCAGTTGAGATTTCTTTCTTTGAGTAATGCTAGCAATAATTAACGCTATCTATTGGAATGAACGTCACAGCAGTATCACTTACAAACGACAAATTAACAATAGCAAAATACGTATTGTATATATATACATATATATATATATATATATGTATATATATATATATATATATATATATATATATATATATATATATATATATAGCGTCGATTTGAGATATGAATACGCATATAATCACTCTAAAATGTTGAACGTGAAATGACGAGAAATATGAATATTCTCAGCGGACGCCATTTATTGCGTTTAAAGACAAAAGCAATTTTTTCGATATATGGGGGAGTTGAAAAAGTGAAAGGAAATCTGATTGATCCGAATTTTTCATTCTCTTTCCAAACCTAAAATGGATATTTTCACTTTTTTAGCCTCTATAGTTGCCGATATTTTCCGCCCTAATTGATCAAAGCAGATGAGCGAAGAGTCATTTTCTCACTTTTCTGTGGAGGATATTGTTTCTTCGACGATGCAAAGCGAGGAAGCCTTATAGAATTATTTCGTTCAGTGAAATTTTTATCCACTCGATGTTAACCGTTATTGTTCTCATTCTATTTATTCTTCTTCAGCCAATGATCGCTAGAGGGACAACTGAAGTAACATATAATACCTAAGCGGAAGAGGAAAGTGAACTGCAGCATCGATATTGAGCGATCTTTGTTGATGCATCACTAAGATCTATATTAGCCATCAGTTTGTATGGTAGCAATGCTTCTTTTATTGTTTATTTTTGCGTATTCGAGAGTTCGAATAGTATTGCTTGCGGAATTCATATTATTACATTTCACTAGTAATTTTCCATAATTTCGATAGCATGGAAGAGAATTAAGAATTCGATCACGAAATGGACTAATAAAATAGATCGTTATGAATGGATTCATAACGGTTTGCCAATTGAATAGTATCATTACAATAGAGCCATATTCCATCACATTGAGTTTTGTATACGCTATAATATAGAACAAACCTATCGGTACGATCGTAAAAATCAATGGGAATGATGCCTGAAAGAAAAAACAAATTTAATAAAGCTCATAAAAAAGATACGCTTTGTGAATCTTTGTGGGGTAAATTTAATCGTAGAAAAGCTCATATTCCCGTTGGTAAACTGATGATTAGCACTTATATTCACTCAATGATTTCTTAAACCAACTAAATAAAATATACCCTATGAAAAATTCCCAACTTTCACAAATGATATTTTTTCTATCGTTTCGCCTATATTCATTTCAAAGATTCGTTGATGGTATCACTTTTTTGCCCGAACGGGTAGGAATTTCTCCACAATTAAACTATTTCTGAGGAAAATCTTGAGGTTAAAAAGAAGAAAACGATTATTCCTTATAAATTCCCTGGATTGGCAGAAAAGCAAATCTCGACAATGAACACGAGTTCCAGAGGTCATTTGACAAAAAAAAGAGCTTTCCAAACCACCTAGCAAGAAGGAACTGTCTACCTCCAAGAATAGAAATGGAAGGGGTTGCTTGAGCGGAAAAAATATAGGCTTTCAATTGTGTTATTGAGATAACGTACTCCAAATAGGCTCTCTGTTATAAATTAAGTTAAATTCATTCTCGCCTAAAGTTTCATGGGAACAAGGGAACGAGGAAGTAACCGTTCCTCCGACACTGAGAAATTATTTACTGCAACATGATGTACAAAAATGTTCTCCATACGTAAGGCTGTTATGTGTTTTCTTCTAATCAACCACTTTTTTAGTTCAACTTTCTTGCTTAAGTTAGCTCACAATTACTGTTGGAAGACCGCTCATGGGATGATCATTTCGACGACTTAATCTTTGCTTAACCTGTCTGGATGTGATACAGAGCAAAACTAAGAGGCAACCTGTAAAAGCATGACAGTAGTGAGCTGTTGGAGTAGATGCCTTGCTCTTAACGATGTTACCGAGGTGCGAAGTTTTTTCAAGATCTTTCTAGTTGTGATACAAACAACTACATAGGAACCGATAAATTCGAACATCCAAGTGAAATAGGCCATTGTATTCAGAATTCGCATATGCACAGATTTTTCATCATCTGTTGCATCACCCTGCAAGAGGGGGAATTTTTCGCACACAATTTCAGTAGAAACAAGGAAATCAACGCCGTTCGCATACAAATATTGCGATATAACACGAGATTCCACAAACAAATACCAGCAAGAAACAAATAAGAGGCAACAAAATGGACACTATTTTTCATTGCTCTCATGAGGCGATTACATAAACCCTCCCCTCAAAAAAATCGAAAGCAAAGTGCGGCTAGAAAAATCTGGCAATGAGTAATTGTTTGATGACAGAGCCAAAGTCTGTACTGAAGAAATTCGACCACTTTGGCTGTGGAGCTACAGCGACCTCCTTTTGCCAATGGAGCAGCAAGGAGGAGAATGATGGGCCAAAGAAGGTGGTTACTAGGAGTGAAATCGCTCTTGTGTTCTTGGCCTATAAAAGCTAATGAAGCGCAACAAGTTGAACTTGGGCTGCTAACGGGATTATTCCAGGTAAGGCATGCATCTAGCACGCAACACTGACTGCGTCAAAAACCACATCATGCGTGCATTGCTTTATTGGATGTTTCTATCATAAGCACTTGCGGTCGTTCGATCGACGCCGCTAAACTATATATCACTTGGCTATCTGCTCTTTATTAGTTGGGTCTCTGTTTGAATTATGTCCTTATCTCTTGCAAACAGATAGCCTTCAGCATGAAAGTCGGATAGTAAGATTCGGCGGAAGAGTTCGGCAATACTACAGGCAGGTCTACATTCGGACTTTAGATATCTCTAATTAAATCACTCTCAATGAATGATTTCATAATTTTAAGATGCTAAACAAGGAAATTTGAAGAGGAATAAAAACTACGTTTTGGAAGGTGGAAAGGGGTGGAGGTGGGGAAGGTGCTTAGATCATGTAGGAGTTTCTTGACGCCTAAGGTAATCATGCAAGAGTTCGATGAAATATTTGTCGAAATAGCCATATATGCAAATTTTGCAATTGTTCATAATACTGTTCGTTGCAATTTTTGACACCGAGCATTTTAAACCTCCGTCCGCGCACCAATAACAAAAAAAAGCAAGCGATAATAACATGGATAGTTCCCATATGGTACCCTCTCCAATAATAAATCTTCCCACTCAACTTCAGTCATAGATAAGGGCTATTCGACTCTCATTTCAATGAAAGATGTTCATGCACACTATACAAATGAGCAACTTTAATTGCTATGGACAGCAATGAACCGACGTATAATGCACGAATTCAAAACGCCTAAATCTCAAAGCAAAACGCCTGAATTTCATATCTCTAAGCTGAATTTCAGCAAAGTAAAATCAGGCTTTAAAGAAATTCAATGATTAAATTTCATATGAAAAATTTCCTCGCGTCGGGTTTGCAACATAAGAAAATGAATATTTTTATAGCTGCGAGCTCTCAGTCAATAGAAGTGAAGAGAGTCAAGCTCACCTTAGCCGCATAGGTGAGACGAATTTCGAGTAGAAAAGTTGTCTGCTTATTCAATATGGCGTTAATTCTATTCCCATAGAAAAATTTAACATTCGATAGATGAACTATTGTGATGAATGCGTTCGTCGAGAAAAGAATCATGGCGATACAAATGCCACCTATCCGTGTGAAGAGTTTCTTCAGCGTTCGATTACTGCAAAACTGTTGCAAATCATTAATCATATCGATACATGGCAACCGTAATAAAATGATCATCAATATGGATTATGCATTTGCTTAGTTGTTATTCGGTAATGCGACGATGCAATCACCCAAAATGAAGCCATTTGAACGGTTTTATATGCTCTTCCAGTACAATACACTGAGGTTCATGTGAATATTGCAAGTGTGCGCATGTGTGAATGTGACATATGCACCTGCACGCAACGTTTGTTGATGTTTGCGTGTTTCTGTTTACATCTATTTTTAGGTAGCACATATAAATGCATGCATATCTCCGACTAGAAAGTGCCTATTTGATCCAAGCATAGTAGCTCATTTGTATCAATTTCGACATGTACATGCTGAAGTATACGAGTATGCACTTGTGCACGCATATCTTTGCTTGCAGTTTTCGTGTGTACATGCATGTCCCTATACACTGCGCACATTTGCGTGTGGGTACGATGGATGCGTGTGCACATATGCTCTGTGTATGCATCTGTATGATGTGTGTGTAGGATTCGTGTTTTCGTGCCCATACGACGTATAGTCTACGCAGGTGTACATGCCTGCATCTGCGCAGACTGTGCGTTGTATATGTCTGTGCGCGCATATATGAGGCCACTATGCTGTGCTTAGTTGAATGCATATTCATTCGATACAAGTTCAGTAAGCTTGGTCAAACGATTTTACGAACGAGAGTTGCATAGCATTTTTTCGAATATTCGAACTTATCAAATCAGCATTACGTCGCATTGATTTGAACATTCAAATCCAAACTCTGAACGGAACTTACTCGCATATGTGAGCAAAACGATACAAGAAGATGACCGGTATGAGACACACATTGATAGTGACCAAGAAATTATGCACACCGTAGAGTATCAAAGAGGCAGTTGGCATAGCGGCGACGACTCCAACCATGGTTATGTAGACCTTGTTCGCGAATTCGAAGACACCCTGGATTTTTCTGACCTTCAAATGGTGACCTATTCAAGTTTCCATTCAGTTTTGTTTATTTTGCGAGAACACGATTATGCCTGCCTGAATGGACAATGGTCAAAAATTCCAGTTTTAAGGTTTATATTTTTTTGGTGTCACCGATGGAAGACCAGTGGCCATTAAACGTGCGTCATGAAAGTTCTATTGAGTGCACAACTTTGCAAATATGCAATTTAGAAATGAACGTCGTTGAATACAAGTTACCATTTCGGTGAGTGACATTTCAACAGCGGTTAGAATTTCCGTTATCGATTGTGCTGCAATAATCACTCGAAATCCTCGGATTTCTGGAACATGACTCGTGAAGCTGAGGTACATCAATGCCATATTGGGGATAGCGCTCAGAATAAGTGTTAGGTGTGTGTTAATAGTAAGGATCGCCGAGAGCACATTCATCTGTAACAGACTTCAACCGAATTCGTTCAACGATGTACAGATAAACTCGATGTCGATCTCCTAGTATCGACGGATATGAACGTAATGAGATCACAGGGAGCGCAGAAGTGAGATGAAAACGAATGCGGAAAAAGGTTGGGAACTTTCTGGGGCGATATGGTTTCTGTGCAGAATGTGGCGCAAGAATAAAGGGTTTTCAGATCCACGAATCAAGCATAACACTTGGTTGCAATGTGTGAAAGCATTTAAAATTATAGATTAATGCAAAATGTGGCTAAATCTGCGCAGTGATGACCAATTCAATCGACATAAGATAGCCGCAGTGGAATCTGTTCGGGTATACGCCATGATGCAACAAGAAAGCATCGAGAATTCGGTGAGGCAAGGGGAGGAGTGAAAGAGAGATGGAGATGGGACGGTATTAGCTCAAGATAGAGGTTTGATGGGTGGTTAGATGATCACACCTGCAACAGGTAACAGCAGTGCGCTCCGAAATATGGAATGTGATAAACAAATAATAACCAGATGACTATCTCATTAACCGTTAAAAAATGCCGAAGTACAGCTGTTTTTAAGCTGAATATATAATCTTATCGTCGTAAATATTTTTTTTTAAACCTATGAAGCGCCTATCCAGCCATCTGAGAGCCGAGTTCACAACATAACTGCCTTTGTAGCTGACGCGAAATGATGTCGTCACCCTTCCATCTTAGACTGCATCAAAGCTAGGCGGCGCCGTCCCATATTAGCGTCGCATGAGTACGACTACGTGCTCTTTAATGCTATAGGCAGTAATCTCAGCAGTAAATCAGTTGAAAAGTCCAGGATCAAGTTGCTTGTTGAGGAAAGAACAAACTAAGCACATCGAATAGTAATATTTAGCTGAACTCGATGAAATAATTCGCTTCTCGTAATACAATGAAAAATTGAATATAATTGCCTTATTTGTCTTCATATGATATTGAAATTAATTTCATCTTCTAAAGGCAATACAGCCTATAAAAGAATAAGATTGCTCGTATATTGGAACAAGTGAATGAAACATTTTCGCCATTTGAAATGATAGGACGCAAAGGAAGAGGAATATTTATCGAACAAAAGAGGCGAATAAGTCGACGACGAATGAAGGCTTTGTGGGAGTATGGAGAAATGTGCCAATGAATTTATCTCTATTCGGATATCGAATGTGAGATAGCCTTAGCTATCCCTAGTGTGAACGATAAAATAACGGCAACACTGAAGAGCACCGAAGTAAAGAACTAATGAAATAGATAAAAAGTGAATGATACAAATGGGCACTCTGAGCTAGGGCACTACTGCCTGTTGATGGCAGAGCGATAAACCGAGAGGTAGAATGTCCTTAGCTGAAGACTAAACAGGACGAGACTTATGGCCTATCCTCTAGCAATGTATTCGCATGAACTGAGAACGATGATTCCCACTAGCATCCGCCCGTGTAGACCAAACGAATGCAATATTGAGTGAAACAAAAGTTATATCAAGTTTTCCAATTACATTTTTCCAGCAGAAATATCCACTCATCAAGTGCGTGATCAGCCTGCAAAGCCAGCTAACAAACCATTCATTCTTTAGCAACAAATCAACACTCATTTTATGCTCGATATAGATAGGCCGGAAATGAAACGATTCGACTGTCGTCCGAATACTATGGACACTTGGTGGCTATCGCCGTTAAAGGATCAGAATTAGATGAAAGCTATGATCGAAACTTTTAGCGCAAATGATGACAAAAAATGTTAAACTGAATATTACGGATAGGGAATTCTATTGGCGAGCATTGAGTTTCCTGACATAAGTATTCGAAGAAACTTTAAAGTGTCATCCGATAGAGTAGAATACCATTGAAGAAAATTTATTTCCCCATACAAGGCCATAAAATTAGTTACTCAAGAAGTCGTCAGAATATCCTATGATTTTCTCCCTTATTTAGGCAAAAAACAATCGTCAATTTCTATTTGTTCCGGATAAATTTGCCTGGATTAATTTCAAATACAGCTCCAAATTTCCCACTCAAGCTATCCTTCATTAACGATTCTGAAAAACTATGGCAGCATCACTTCAAACTTCAACGGAATTCGCTATGACAGTCTTCTCATTGGTATGGCAAATTAAACAGCTGATTTCAGCGTTGCTATCTTTTTATTAAAAAGGCAATTTCAGTATTATTATACTTAATTATTGGCTAATTTTCAATGCTATCATCATAGTGATATGTCGAAATTACTATCAAAGTTATCATTATGCATCTGACTATTAGAACATGAAGAACAATAAGAAA
Source organism: Parascaris univalens (assembly GCA_037576465.1). NCBI lineage: Eukaryota > Metazoa > Nematoda > Chromadorea > Rhabditida > Ascarididae > Parascaris > Parascaris univalens. The sequence goes on from CM075173.1 coordinate 164,642,286, forward strand.
GATTGCATTTCCTTTAGCTATACATTAATCGCTTCTTCCCTTCTGATTGAAATATGGGAATTTCAACCGTTGATTAGAGCGTTTCGATGAGCATCGACAAACTTTTTCAGCATTATCGAAAATTCAAATTGTAGTTGCATGATTTCGCTATATAATTTATATTGATATTGCTGATCGAATAGCACCTATTTTAATACTCAAATTCATAGGTGTCATTTTTACAACGGAAAAAAGCTGTCGTTAGAGGAACTAAAATTACTTCGAATGAGCATAAATTCCGGATAAAATTCCATAGTTAAGAATCCATTGCTTATGGATTCCAAATGAGAGAATTGAGAGAATGAATGAGAGAATGAATTAAACCCAAAATGAGAGAATGAATTAAACACCTAAATCGTCGAAGAATACCTTTGACGTGATTACCTGTAAGAATGCTTCAAAACGTATTTTTTGCACTAATATTGTTGACTTGTACACCTCATCGAGGCTTACTATCACACTAAAACGTTTAAATTATAGTCTTTAGTGGTGATGAAAAGTGACATTCAGTGGACGGCTGAGGTGAGGTTTTTTATTCAACGACAACTTATAAAATAACAGATAAAAGTCGCATAGCGTGGTTTACAGGTAAAACGCATCTATGCGTATTTCTGCATCTACATATTTGTCTTTCTACGCAAAATTCACATATATACATGTGTATATCTCGATTCAAATATAATAGGAATCAAATAGTGCTGTGGACACAGACCGTAACGAGTGTAGTGATTTGCAACACAAGGATGTCTGTTTCTCAAAAAGAGAAATCTTTGACTTCCTTCCGTCATATATTGATTGTGGCAACTAAAATATTACAGGGGAAAGAATTACTGGGCGAATTGCTCGACAGATGAATTGAGCAGTTTGATTCAACGATCAAGTATATGAGCGAAATGCTTATGAAGTTGTTTGGCTATATTTGATGAGGCTGGCTGTTGTAATGTATGCAGTCCGGATAAAAATCCGGAAAACTAACGTATCCTTTTCCTGTTAATGATATTCTAGAAAGAATGCCTCCAAAGGAATGCATATTGTTTTGTTTTTTAATGAAGTTTTACTGGAACTTTAGAACTCGATAAACTAGGAATGCATCAAAATTTGCCTCATTCTTCGTCGTTTTTTAAATCTCCCCATTCGTCTATGACATATTTCATCGGAAACAAATTTAACGTTTTCTTGGAAATTTAAACGATTGAAATAATTAATGGAATAAAATAAAAAATAATGAAATAATTAAGGATAAAATTCGAATAGTTTATTCAGAAAAATTGGGATATTTTTAAGCGCGATTCTGGAATCGTTTTACTCGCAAACGTTACGTCATAGAATATATTTAAAGCATTCAGCCGGTTAAATTATATGATGCTGTTTGAAAGTTTGAAACGTTGTAAGTCGTGGTATTCGTTTCCAGTCTAAATCAACTTAGGTATCACCTCGCATCCCTAAGGTGCTTGGCGAAGTAAATTTCAGTGAAACTAACAAGGCGAATATTATTATCGGTCTGATTTTAGAGACAAAATCTATAGCTGCATCGAATAGTTGATCATTTTTTTATGAAGAACATTGATTTCATCTCATTGAGATGGTGTCAACCGATGGAGCCAACTCTTAAGCACCAATATCTTTGGAGAATAGAGAAAATATGTTAGCAGTTCCTAAGTATAATAGGCAGAGAGCGAACACGACCAACTCCATAGCTAATTGTTTTGCTACGATTCGATAAATTACTCTTATGGAAGCCGTTAGGGCAATATTGTATCTCGGTGCACAAATTAGTCATCTATGTGTTTGTCTTTACAAGCGCTTGTCGAGAAGCTTTAATTCCACACGAATTAAAGCCATAGTTGAAACTTTAGATGAGTGGGACAACATCTTGGGGGTCCTCTCATTTTCCAATCGGCGACAGACCATCAATTCTGAAGGACTTTTAGGTATTTCAATAGGGATGGAAATTGAAAGGCATTTTATCATCGAAGGGGTTTTTCGTCTATACGGATCAGATTATGGAGAGGGGAATGTGAAAAAAATTAGTGAATAATTATGCAAATCAAGATGAGCTCATTAGAATAGATGCTATTTTGTATATTTATTTATTATTTTAATTAGCCAAAATAATATTAAGATGAGAGGTTTGTCGTATCATCTCTGCTAACAGAAATTCATATCTGCTAACTTTTACGGATATCCGGAAGTAACGGATTTCCGGAAGTAACGGATATCAGGAAGTAGCGGATATCCGGAAGTAAATCATCTTCTATAGCCATCCGGAGAGCATTCACTCAGAAAGACGTATTTTATCGATTAAGGTTAACGATCGCAGAATGAAGAATTATTGGACGAAAACGACCTCGAACTGCGAGAATAATATTAAATATTGTGACGATTCAATAGCGGTAAGAGAATTCATTGTCATCTCAAGTGAAATTATGGAAAATGTTTACGAATATTAAAAAAAAATACCTTATGAAAGATTATGGAATTTATGAGAGCAGATGGAAAAAATGCTCTAGAAAGAAATCCAGATGAAATCCAGAAATCCAGAAATCCAGAAATCCAGATGTTGCGTTCGTTTGTGAAATGAATAATTAAGAGAGAAATAGATCGCGAATTTTATTCCGCATATATGAACTCCTGATAAGCTTCTTACATAATAAAGCGATACAATCCGAAGTGATTATTTCGTATTTCAATGGTACTTTCAGAAAAGTGTTTATTGAATTTCGGATGATAAAGATGAGCAATTATTAAACGGCCATAGAAGAGAATCAATTAAAGTAAAGAGCGATCGATATAGTTGAAAGTAATTTCGTTCAATCTATAATAACTTAATCATAGGAATAGAATCTAGCATATTATATTCCCAATTTAAGAATATTTAAGGATAAATTACAGGAGGCGATATTAAAGAATATTTGAAAGTGATATTTTTGATCGCTGTGAATCTTCAATGAGTGAAGAATTCGTAGATAACGCTATATCGCCGATCCTTAAAGAATATCTGTATCGCCATATAGGAAATCGATGAAGCTTCTTTCTGATAGCTTTAATTTCGATTACTGCAATCGATTATTGATGGAAAATATGCCACAAACATTAAATTTGAGAACTTTCATATCTCTCGTATGTTAACTTAATGCGTTACCTTCCTGTTTACTCGAAAACTTCCCAAACGATGTATAAGTACAACCTCGATGAATCGCATTATGAATGTTATTCGGTGTGGCGTCGATATCACGATGATACGAGAGGCTCAGAGTTGAAGGTTGAAATTTGGCTCCATGTTGGAGGTTGAAATTTGGCTCCAAGTTGGAGGTTGAAATCTGACTCCAAGTTGGAAGTTAAAATTTGGCTCCAAGTTGGAAGTTAAAATTTGGTTCCAAGTTGGAGGTTGAAATCTGGCTCTAAGTTGGAAGTTGAAATTTGGTTCCAAGTTGGAGGTTGAAATCTGGCTCTAAGTTGGAAGTTAAAATTTGGCTCCAAGTTGGAGGTTGAAATCTGGCTCTAAGTTGGAAGTTGAAATCTGACTCCAAGTTGGAAGTTAAAATTTGGCTCCAAGTTGGAGGTTGAAATCTGGCTCTAAGTTGGAAGTTGAAATCTGACTCCAAGTTGGAAATTAAAATTTGGCTCCAAGTTGGAGGTTGAAATCTGGCTCTAAGTTGGAAGTTGAAATCTGACTCCAAGTTGGAGGTTGAAATCTGGCTCTAAGTTGGAAGTTGAAATCTGACTCCAAGTTGAAGGCTGAAATTTGGCTCCAAGTTGGAGGTTGAAATCTGGCTCTAAGTTGGAGGTTGAAATCTGACTCCAAGTTGAAGGTTGAAATTTGGCTCCAAGTTGGAGGTTGAAATCTGACTCCAAGTTGAAGGTTGAAATTTGGCTCCAAGTTGGAGGTTGAAATCTGACTCCAAGTTGGAAGTTAAAATTTGGCTCTAAGTTGGAGGTTGAAATCTGACTCCAAGTTGGAGGTCGAAATTTGGCTCCTAGTTGGAGGTTGAAATTTGGCTCCAAGTTGGAGGTTGAAATTTGGTTCCAAGTTGGAGGTTGAAATTTAAAACGAAAATCGAGATTGCGGTATGACGGTATTTTGGGACTCGGCCAGTTTCGGATTACACCCTCATCTGCGATCGCTGTCTCTCTTGCTTCATCCTGATGTTTCCGGAACATATGTTGTAGGGGCGTGTGCTTGTGTGTCTTTGTACGTGATATGGACCATGTTAGGGTGACTCTAACTCTTCAGCGACAAGAATCATGAGTAGTAAAGGTGTCTCTAACTTCCTGATGTACTCCTTGAGGAGTCACTGACTGGGATGCCCTAAATTTTCCATCCAGGAAGTTTTCCTGGACTACTACGAATGAAAACCAGCTTTTGTTTATCGGAAACGTTGGTAAAAGTCTCAACTGCCAAAGAAATATTGCAGTATAAAGAATGTCACGCATAGTTGCATGACTTCCTTCACATTTTAAAAGTCTCTCTTTCTCACCTAAGAATGTCATTATCGCACCTATTTCTTCATTTCCCAGTGTACCTGTCCTTTTGTTGCCTTTTACTTTGTATTGCTGATAGGAGTATCCAGATGTTTAGTTAGCATTCATCTGGAATGCTTTATGAAAATTCAATCCTCTTCTTTTATCGCTATTTGTATTGTCGTTTCGATGCTAATTCTTTCTATTTGTATGTATGTTGTTGTTGTTGTTGTTTTTTTAATGATTTCATATTTTCCAACATTAAAATAAACAAAATAAAAGCATAAAAGTTGCAGTTAGAGTTTGAGAATATCACCTAAATCATCGCATAGAGAAATTGCATCATCGCTTTTAACTATCGAATATTTTTTTTTTTTGCAGTTTTTGACTTTCTATTCACTTCAATTTCCTTAGTCACTTGTCTTAGCATTAAGCTTCCTTATCGATTAACCATTAATTATTGACTAAGAGAGTGATTTTTTCAATGTTTTAGTCGAAGAATTATGAAGTTTATCCCTCACCCACCAATTTTATTTGGCTTTTAGCAAATTTATTCAAAGGAACTTCGAGATATGACTGACGGAATCGAGGCTATCAACGAAGGATGTAACGACGTTTTTACGAGAATTTGCAAAATATATAAGGAAATTCTTTGGTCTTTAACCTCTTCTCACTCTAAGGTTATAGGAAAAAAGCTCAAGATTGATCTCAAACTATTGTCGACTATCGAAATCGTTTGAGCCCTCAACATGACTCGTTGAATCTTAAATCACGATCGTTCCGCTATCATTGATTTTGACGATTAATGCGATACTGAAAGAAGGTTACCGCTTAATAGAGTAATATTTCTTATAGATTAGACCAACTGTACAACAATGAATTTGCTATCGACGCAATATCAACGTCTATGAATGGACATAATCATCACACGTAATGCTTATAATATCACAAGAACCACAAGCTATGCATTGATAAGCTTCAATTTCGTTGCGTTTAATCTTCTACAATGACGGCGGTTCACGAGGGTACCACAGCTCTACTTCGATGGCGATCTTCACGTTTATGCTTGTTGACGTTGATTCTCATCGCGACACCTATCGTCTATTTGATCGGTGAACGCTCACTTAGATATCAACGATATGGTGAATTAAATCGTTTAATCGATCATTTTTCTTTTAAAAGAAAAATTTCGGCTATTATCTACTTAAATTTAAGTTTATGCCTTATTCCTTTAGTGAAAACTTGAGAGATTTCCTACATAAAGAAGCGATGATCCGACGTAATTCACTTTGAGTGGATATGAACTTTGAATAGTTGAATCGCTAGAAGAGATCTTCCGCTCAAATGAGACGCGCAAATGAGGAGTTTTAAGTGGAGCGGAAAGAGTTTCTCCGGAGATTTTTTGCATTTTTGGACGATTTTTATTCGGTATCCGCTAAGTGCTAAGCTCGCTATGATTCTTCTTTATCCGCCTCTTTATTCAATCACAAATTCAACATGCAAATCTTTATCGTCTTGTCTCCGTTTCTCTTCCGGACCCCTCCACTTAGGTGATCCAGCTGCCGATTTGATGATAAGGTGGAAAGTGGGGGGGGGGGGGGGGGTGATGATCAACATATTAAGGTTGGCATTTAAGTGGCTCTTTACATTTCTGCATGAATAGTCGAATTTTTCTCAGTAACAGTCGAATTTGCCCGGTTAGCACATCGCCGATCCACTGCAAGCTTATTCACTCATCGAGTAGGTAACTTTGCTTATTTATTATGGTGTGGATATAATCGTGGCTTAATTAGATCCTCTTAGTTGTTACGAAGTCAATAGGCAAATGATTTGAGAGGAGAGGAGGGGGAAGTCTTTATTATTCGATCCTCCATCGACAGTGATCAAGCATAACGATGCGATCAAACATCTCAATTATATGAATCTCAGTGAATCTCTCCTTCACTTATTTATCAGACATAGAAACAATGGAAACATCGTAGTATCTTTGTCATCTCAGTGCCTCGAAGCTACTGCATGTTAGTCATTGTAGTAGACGCATAAACAGAGAATTTTAGAGAATGAGCAGGAAGCCCCCATAAACACCTAGGGGCTTCCTGCTCATTCTCTAAAAAGGCCTACGTATCTAGGAGAGTGCACTTCGCAAATAGTGGTCGAACATTAAACGGTTCGGTTACTTTACCTCATCGATCAGTTGGAGGTGGGTGAGGATATGGACTAGCTGTAGATGTGGTTCTGGGAGCATTAAACGGTTCGGTTACTTTACCTCATCGATCAGTTGGAGGTGGGTGAGGATATGGAGCTGTAGATAGCATTAAACGGTTCGGTTAGATCAGTTGTCTAGCTGTAGATAGCATTAAACGGTTCGGTTACTTTACCTCATCGATCAGTTGGAGGTGGGTGAGGATATGGACTAGCTGTAGATGTGGTTCTGGGAGCATTAAACGGTTCGGTTACTTTACCTCATCGATCAGTTGGAGGTGGGTGAGGATATGGACTAGCTGTAGATGTGGTTCTGGGAGCATTAAACGGTTCGGTTACTTTACCTCATCGATCAGTTGTGGGTGAGGATATGGACTAGCTGTAGATGTGGTTCTGGGAGCATTAAACGGTTCGGTTACTTTACCTCATCGATCAGTTGGAGGTGGGTGAGGATATGGACTAGCTGTAGATGTGGTTCTGGGAGCATTAAACGGTTCGGTTACTTTACCTCATCGATCAGTTGGAGGTGGGTGAGGATATGGACTAGCTGTAGATGTGGTTCTGGGAGCATTAAACGGTTCGGTTACTTTACCTCATCGATCAGTTGGAGGTGGGTGAGGATATGGAGCTGTAGCTGTTAGGTTCGGTGATCACTAGGGATGCATTAAACGGTTCGGTTACTTTACCTCATCGATCAGTTGGAGGTGGGTGAGGATATGGACTAGCTGTAGCTGGTTTTCGGTTACTTTAGATCCTAGCTGTAGAAGCATTAAACGGTTCGGTTACTTTACCTCATCGATCAGTTGGAGGTGGGTGAGGATATGGACTAGCTGTAGATGTGGTTCTGGGAGCATTAAACGGTTCGGTTACTTTACCTCATCGATCAGTTGGAGGTGGGTGAGGATATGGACTAGCTGTAGATGTGGTTCTGGGAGCATTAAACGGTTCGGTTACTTTACCTCATCGATCAGTTGGAGGTGGGTGAGGATATGGACTAGCTGTAGATGTGGTTCTGGGAGCATTAAACGGTTCGGTTACTTTACCTCATCGATCAGTTGGAGGTGGGTGAGGATATGGACTAGCTGTAGATGTGGTTCTGGGAGCATTAAACGGTTCGGTTACTTTACCTCATCGATCAGTTGGAGGTGGGTGAGGATATGGACTAGCTGTAGATGTGGTTCTGGGAGCATTAAACGGTTCGGTTACTTTACCTCATCGATCAGTTGGAGGTGGGTGAGGATATGGACTAGCTGTAGATGTGGTTCTGGGAGCATTAAACGGTTCGGTTACTTTACCTCATCGATCAGTTGGAGGTGGGTGAGGATATGGACTAGCTGTAGATGTGGTTCTGGGAGCATTAAACGGTTCGGTTACTTTACCTCATCGATCAGTTGGAGGTGGGTGAGGATATGGACTAGCTGTAGATGTGGTTCTGGGAGCATTAAACGGTTCGGTTACTTTACCTCATCGATCAGTTGGAGGTGGGTGAGGATATGGACTAGCTGTAGATGTGGTTCTGGGAGCATTAAACGGTTCGGTTACTTTACCTCATCGATCAGTTGGAGGTGGGTGAGGATATGGACTAGCTGTAGATGTGGTTCTGGGAGCATTAAACGGTTCGGTTACTTTACCTCATCGATCAGTTGGAGGTGGGTGAGGATATGGACTAGCTGTAGATGTGGTTCTGGGAGCATTAAACGGTTCGGTTACTTTACCTCATCGATCAGTTGGAGGTGGGTGAGGATATGGACTAGCTGTAGATGTGGTTCTGGGAGCATTAAACGGTTCGGTTACTTTACCTCATCGATCAGTTGAAGGTGGGTGAGGATATGGACTAGCTGTAGATGTGGTTCTGGGAGCATTAAACGGTTCGGTTACTTTACCTCATCGATCATTGGAGGTGGGTGAGGATATGGACTAGCTGTAGATGTGGTTCTGGGAGCATTAAACGGTTCGGTTACTTTACCTCATCGATCATTGGAGGTGGGTGAGGATATGGACTAGCTGTAGATGTGGTTCTGGGAGCATTAAACGGTTCGGTTACTTTACCTCATCGATCATTGGAGGTGGGTGAGGATATGGACTAGCTGTAGATGTGGTTCTGGGAGCATTAAACGGTTCGGTTACTTTACCTCATCGATCATTGGAGGTGGGTGAGGATATGGACTAGCTGTAGATGTGGTTCTGGGAGCATTAAACGGTTCGGTTACTTTACCTCATCGATCAGTTGGAGGTGGGTGAGGATATGGACTAGCTGTAGATGTGGTTCTGGGAGCATTAAACGGTTCGGTTACTTTACCTCATCGATCAGTTGGAGGTGGGTGAGGATATGGACTAGCTGTAGATGTGGTTCTGGGAGCATTAAACGGTTCGGTTACTTTACCTCATCGATCAGTTGGAGGTGGGTGAGGATATGGACTAGCTGTAGATGTGGTTCTGGGAGCATTAAACGGTTCGGTTACTTTACCTCATCGATCAGTTGGAGGTGGGTGAGGATATGGACTAGCTGTAGATGTGGTTCTGGGAGCATTAAACGGTTCGGTTACTTTACCTCATCGATCAGTTGGAGGTGGGTGAGGATATGGACTAGCTGTAGATGTGGTTCTGGGAGCATTAAACGGTTCGGTTACTTTACCTCATCGATCAGTTGGAGGTGGGTGAGGATATGGACTAGCTGTAGATGTGGTTCTGGGAGCATTAAACGGTTCGGTTACTTTACCTCATCGATCAGTTGGAGGTGGGTGAGGATATGGACTAGCTGTAGATGTGGTTCTGGGAGCATTAAACGGTTCGGTTACTTTACCTCATCGATCAGTTGGAGGTGGGTGAGGATATGGACTAGCTGTAGATGTGGTTCTGGTGTTTAATCCATGCACATGTTTGTTCCTTCCCTTCAGTTGTATCCATAACACAATTTTTTTGAACATTTTTGCTGTTTCAGCACTTTTATCTTCACCTCTTACGTCTCCATACTATTCATTGGAGCAGATGCGTGAATTTGCCTTCAAAAATAGTATAGCTACCGATTATAAGCCTTATTATTATACACGATGGAATTTCTCGTTCAATCGAATGCTGGAGGATCTCGACAATAGGTCAGTTTTTGTAAACGTTTTTCTCCTAGAAGCCGACTTATTCCGTGAATGTTTCTGTCGTTGGCAGTCTCATTTAGTTGGCTGTTAATTGATGTGTTTGATTGATAAATGAAACGGTAGAGGGTGACAATTGGTTCACAGTTGGGTGAGGTTAATTCAAGAGGCTTCACTACTTCGATTGCCGATTCTGGATGATGATAGAAAGCATTAAGTTATTGAGGATATATGCGAGATAATATCTTCAATAACTTGTTCCACATGAAGGGAGGGGGGGGGATGGGGTTAAGCTGTGAAAGTTCCACAAAGGCACTCATTATCTACTTCCTCCATGGAGATTATCGCCATATCTTCTAGCACATTTTCATCTCCATAAATGGGAATATTTTCTTGTTGTTGCGCTTGAAGAATTATTCTATGGGCGTTCATTTTTTGCCACATAAGTGGAATATTGGCTCATTTTCTTCATTTTCATGAACGATGCCACTCAAAGCTGGATCGGCAGCACTCTAAAAACTATTCTCGGACATTGAAAATATTTTTATTATCCTCCATAGTCGATGCATCTTTCAGGTTTGATATGAGCGGTAATGATGTGATCGTCTTTTTGCACATTCAGAAGACTGCAGGAACGAGCTTTGAAAAGTTCCTTGTGAAACACCTCAACATATCAAATCCGTGTGCATGCCATATGGGCAAAAAGAGATGCGTATGTCACCGACCAGGATCCACTAAAAAGGTTTCACTCGGATATCTTGACGGGAGATTGCGTCCACTTTCTGGTCTATGATGTGCTTCCATTAGCGACTTTATTTTATTTTATCACGGGAATCGATATTCTATGTTTAGTGGGCCAGAGGATTTGCGTAATAGTGATCCTTGTAGAAAATAGGCCCTTTCGTAATCAAACAGAGGTCAGATGCAGTATAGAGCTGGAGAAAGCGTTTGCTCTTTGTTCGAGTGGTTAGTGTTCCATAAGAGGTGTTAATGAAATTGCTGCCTTCATCCGTTTCCATTAGGCTTATTTTCAGATTTGGTTGTTTTCGCGCTACTCGACAGGTTGGGTATGTGGATTGCACGCAGATTATACTGAACTTTTTGTATCGGGATGCGTTGACAACGCGTTGGATAGGAAAGAAGGTTTGAAATCTATTGCTTTATCTCATCCTTTGGGTATAGAGAATTTCGAGGTGCCACAGTTGAAGAAATTCACGGTCGAAATACACGGATTTTACAGCGATCATTGCTATATTTGTATAAATCCAGACGTCTCCGTATATGTCTATATATAGGTGAGATTTGTAAAATAACTCATACGATGGGCCACTGCTGAAGAAATTAATTGAAGGTGTTCATCGAAAGCGACGGTACTTCTATACGTCGTTCCTACGGGAGCCGATCTCACGTTTCATTTCCGAGTACCGTCACGTTGAACGTGGCGCTACTTGGCTCGCTGCACGACATATGTGCAACGGGCGTCCACCCACACCCGAGCAGTTGCCAATGTGCTTTGACCCCGAAGTGGGATGGGATGGCGTTACACTGGATCAGTTCCTTGCCTGCCCCTATAATCTCGCTTTCAATCGGTGAGGACTTTTCTTTTGACTTTCATTATTCATTTCCATCATTGAAGTTTTGTTTATGTTGTCCAGTGGAAAATAAGTGTGCTGTTGTGTGATAGCGACTTTTCTCCCGAATTGGGCGATTTGTTATATTCTCGTGTTATATTTATTATTCATCATTATTCGCAACTTTGCATATAGCAAATGCAGCCTTCACGTTCGTTTCGAAACGTTTGATCGTTACACCTCGAGGATGGAGACCACCTCGAGGATGGAGACCACCTCGAGGATGGAGACCACCTCAATGATGGAGACCACCTCGAGGATGGAGACCACCTCGAGGATGGAGACCACCTCGAGGATGGAGACCACCTCGAGGATGGAGACCACCTCGAGGATGGAGACCACCTCAATGATGGAGACCACCTCGAGGGTGGAGACCACCTCGAGGATGGAGACCACCTCGAGGATGGACCACCTCGAGGATGGAGACCACCACCTCGAGGATGGAGACCACCTCGAGGATGGAGACCACCTCGAGGATGGAGACCACCTCGAGGATGGAGACCACCTCGAGGATGGAGACCACCTCGAGGATGGAGACCACCTCGAGGATGGAGACCACCTCGAGGATGGAGACCACCTCGAGGATGGAGACCACCTCGAGGATGCCACCTCGAGGATAGACCACCTCGACCACCTCGAGGATGGAGACCCACCTCGAGGATAGACCACCTCGACCACCTCGAGGATGGAGACCACCTCGAGGATGAGAGGACCACCTCGAGGATGGAGACCACCTCGAGGATGGAGACCACCTCGAGGATCGAGAGACCACCTCGAGGATGGAGACCACCTGGAGACGAGGATGGAGACCACCTCGAGGATGGAGACCACCTCGAGGATGAAGACCACCTCGAGGATGGAGACCACCTCGAGGATGGAGACCACCTCGAGGATGGAGACCACCTCGAGGATGGAGACCACCTCGAGGATGGAGACCACCTCGAGGATGGAGACCACCTCGAGGATGGAGACCACCTCGAGGATGGAGACCACCTCGAGGATGGAGACCACCTCGAGGACAGAGATACAGAAATTTTCTCAGTTACTTTACTCTTTTAGAGGCTTCTTTTATACTGTTTGTTGTGTAATTATGTGTGCATCTTTAAAGATTGTTTCGAATTTTTTGAGATATTTAGGCAAACAAGAATGTTGGCTGACTTAACATTAGTGAATTGCTATGATACGCGTTCGATGGATGTGAAAACACGCGAACGAATAATGCTCGAAAGCGCTAAGAATAATTTGAAGAATTTGGCATTCTTTGGAATAAAAGAGCGCATGGCGGATAGCCAATGGATGTTTGAGCAGCTCTTCCAGCTCAGGTGCGTTGTTTTTTCCTCTTTTCTCTTCACTAATGTAGTGTTTTTTATATTCTTATATATATTTCAAGCCAGTTTATTGTTCGTATATTTTTGTGGAGTCTGCAATTTTATATTGGAATTTATCAGTTGTGGCAGTGGGATTTTGTCTCAGTTTGAAGTAATTGTAAGGGATATTTTTCCTATTCTTTAAACTGCTCAGTTATGTTGGCTTCATTTAATTACGCTCAATCGTCGTCTCAGAATATGGCAAATAGCTTTTAGCTTGCCTTCTTTTGTCGCTTCTATAGAATTAAGAAGAAGAGAGTCGTAAGCATGCTGATCAAGTAATTGTTCTCGTTTCTGCTGAACTTCAGAGATGCATTCATCTTTTCCACTTTTAATTACTTGAGAACGTTATTTCAAAGCAAATATTCAAATAAAGAATCATATCGAAGGCTTATTAGCGAGCAGGAATGCATTTATAGGTTCACAAAGGATCTCTCAAATTGGACGAAAAGTAAGTCGAACGATACGGAGATAACGCAAGAGCAACTCGAACTTATCAAACGAAAGAATAACCTCGATATTCAACTTTATGCCTATGCTCAGAAGCTTTTTCTTAAGAGGTTTGTGAGCAATTTTTGTTTCTTCGTTGCTTCAATAGTCATTCGTTCGAAACGTATATATTTTTATCTTTATTTTGATTGATGGATTATCCTATCTATGGTTATTAAAGCTTCACTAACCATTTTTTTCAAAACGGTTATATTTTATGTTTTTCTAGGTTGAAGCAACTTCGCTCTGACGACTATGCATCTATTCCAGAAATCAGAAAGAATACTTCTGATCGGCTGTATCAGCCAATTGCAGGTATATTTTTTATTAGTTAAAGGAATGATTTTATGAGCAAATTCGAAATGATGCATGCCTTGGTAATTTGATTTCATCATAGAATAAAGGTTAACCTTTCTTTAAAGCAAAATTTCTTATGAATTCTTTCAGGTCTTTAAGGTAAAATAATATGCTGAGCTGATCGAATTTAAGTACTGAGAAACGTTCACTTCTCCGTTATCTCTTTCTAGACGAAGCACTCTTGAATCGTTTGTTCCTTTGAAATGACCTAACTTAGGTTCAGCAGATTTATATTTCTTATATTTCCTCTCATTTCACTGTTTCAAGAAAAATACCGCCAGAAAACCTCAGTGTTTGATATGGCAATAGGTTTAGTTCATAACTGTGTGAGCTTCAGGGAAGGGAGGTCTCTATGCTGGAAGATGATTTGCTTCATAATGTCAGTAATGATCCCTCAAATTATTTCAGTAGCTCTCTGAATTCAATTGTCATTTCTTTGTGGGCAATTGATCAAATTTTAAATGGATCACTTGTGACTGATTAATGCATTTTTACTAATATTAATTACGTTAAAATTAGTTTATTGAGGGGGATATTTAGCTAAGACAAATATATTCAATTGATTTCTTTCATATGCGCCATGATGATTATTGCCGATTCTAGAGGATATGTGTTATTCGCTTTTGCCATTTATTGGCGATCGATTGATAAAACATGGGGAGTTTTTTATGTTGTTTGTTGGCTCTGAAGCGAAGATATTGCTTTGTACATCTAGAGCGAACTCTTTGAAGGTATTGCTATTTATTTCGTGTTGTTTTAGTGGAAGCAACTAGCAAACACATACACGAAATGCACTCACCTGTAGCAGCTGAAGAAGATCCGGAACAACTGGTTGGAAAGGTCGACGGATCGACACAGTCTTACCGCGGGGAAGCTGACGAATTGCAAGATGCTGAGGAGGAAGAGGACGACGATGGTTACGTGAGAGATACGCGCCATATCATCGACGATGCAGTGATCGGTTGATTTTGTCTTAGGCAAGCGTTGTTCTTGTTTTATAAAGATTAATTTAGACTGAGTCGACAAAACGACAATGAAAGGAAACTGTCAAGCGTTTTCGCTCATTTAAACTATGATTGGTTGTTGGCTGAAATTCCAGCTCTTGCTTGGTTTCCTTCTCCCCACTCCTTCGTATATATGGCTCAGACGTTTCTTCTTTACGCAAGAGATGTTGGTGGGGTTGTTTTGGTAAGCTGCAGGTAATCACTACCGCGAGGATAAAGGGGTCATGACGAAGTTCTGAGGAATTGTGTAGTTCCTTGGCTAAGTTGGTCTGAGAATGTGCGAGTGGCATATTTCGCGATCATATTTAGGAATTTAAGAAGGTAGATTGGCACAAAGACTGAAAAACAGATAGGTGCGATCTTAAAAAGAAAAATTGATTTAAGGAGAAGGAGGCAGCTGTTTGTAGGTGCTTTTCATCACACGGCGACCTTCGTTTTTCAGCAATAAGACCGATGAGAGAGGTCATTTAATCATTTCATGTAAGTTTAAGTGCAAGTAGTTCTCGTAGCTTCTGTAAGGCATTCTGTGGAAGTAAATGTAGTAATTAAAGGCTAAAATGTGCGATATGTTGCAGTTTTTATCTTTAAGTCGCTTTAACGAATTGTTTGTATCGGTGACTTCACTTTCATATAATTCGTGCTGTTTTTCTTGTTTCCCATTTGTTATGTTTTATTAACGATCTCGTCTATCCATTCTTGTCACTCGTATAGCCACTCAATCTCTTTTCTTTTTTAATTGCGCTGTTAATATTCATTTAATGCATTCTTTTTCTATGTTTAGCATTGGTACTTTGAGATTCTTATAGGTTTAATGAATTTCAGTTTGTTGCAAGCATCGATCGGTTTTGAGGAATTTTAGCTTTCGGACACTTTCGGACATAATTTCAAAGGTTCGTTTCCAAGGATCCATGCAGCAGTCTGTTTCATGGAATTAATGTTAAACTTAGGAGTTTTTATCCACAAACGTTGGGAAATTTCCACTACTTTGATAGTTTTTCTCTATGGTATATTTTTCCAAAGTTTAAATTAATGGTGAGATGGAATGAGCCTTTAAAAGTTCACATTTTTTGTTTGAAAGATCGTTTATATTATTTCAGATAGCCGTATAATTATTTAGCTATATTAATTTAGGTTTTCTCCATGTTTTGTGCCCTCTTAATTTTAGGGCAATTAGCAATTGTTTGCGTTAATTGGAGTGCCGTTGTGTTAAGGTGATGTGGATAATATGCAATAATGGTAATTGGACGATACTTTGTAATCTTTTTCTTCGTCTCTATCCTCGTAGAGAAGTTTTTCAATTCTTCCGCTTACAATTATTCTAATCGTTTTATTTTGGCCAAAGGTCTTTTAGCGTATCGTTTATATGGGAATTTGGTGTGACGATAGCAAATACTCTTTGCTTTTACAAGTAATGTCTAATTTCGTAGGTGATTGCTGAAAGCAGTAAAGTGATTCTGTTGTCAGATTAATAGAGTTATTTTTGGACATCGTTGAAAGTAAGGAATGAGGCGGTATAGGCAGATAGCCTCCTTAAAGTGATAATTAGGAGTGAAGGATAATTGACTGCAACGATGAATTGCCTCGGCAAATTGAAATGCATTGCGGTTTGCATTCGGCCCCTCTTTGTTATGAATGACAAACAGTAGAATTATCCTTGATGGTCGATATATCTTCGGGCAATGATAGATTAAGGGCATTTTTGTATTTTGTGATGTTTTTTCCACGTCTGTAGTGGAATTTTCGACGTTAGCTTTTATGAATTCCCAACGGCGACGTAGTTCGTTACGCAAAGTATTTGGTTCATTTTCCATGGAGAATTCTCTCGTTTTTTTTGCTATATCTATGGAACACTTTGTTCGGAATTTACGATCATTGATTGGTTTTCGCCGGTTGCCGTTCATAAATCTTGATGGAATTTCTTTGCTGGTGGTTTTTCTTTATCGGGTTTGAATCTACGAAACCGTATTGGAATGTAAGAAAGCTACTAGTATTATGTTTAGAAACACTCTATGAATTTGGCGCAGTAATGGGTAGAGGAGCGCATTGTGTATGATGTTGGAAGGATGTATGGATGTCGGCGTCTCTTGCAGTCTCTTGTGAAAGCAAAATTTGTCGCCGTTTCGAATAGCGTCGAATTTCTTCGCAATTTTTCATGAGCAGTTCTCTTAACCCGAGCTAACATCATTGTATTGGTGGAGGATAGATCCGTCTCGGCATTACACCTGTTGTTTTTTTCTCATTTTTTGGTTTTATTGTTCAAAAAGTGCCATTTGCAGTCCGCAGATGTTTATATTATTTGTAATTATCATTGCTAAAATATTGTATATTTGCAGGCCGATATGACTGCTGTTGTAAATTTGTTCCGAAAAGTAAAGTTACTGATAACATTTAATCAGTTACTGATAACATTTAACCAGTTACTGATAACATTTAATCAGTTACTGATAACATTTAATCACAATCCACATATGCAGATATCGAGAAATCAACTTCACTTGGCTATGTCGTCGGCATTTGCTTTTAGATTTGAATCGAAAGAGAGCTTTTTATATTGGAATAAATAAAAGCCGACCGGTTTGATACGGTAACGAGTAACTAACTTTGAGTATAATATAAGCTTTTTCTCTTCCGGTTTTCCTTCAGAAGTATTTAAACTTAGTCTTAGTGGGGAAAAAATGGTTGATTTATCGTCTCATTGAGATTCGATGCTCCTAGATTGTCTATTGGTTCCCTCCTTCTCCGCTTACCCCCCGCCCCTCCCTCATTGATTTGGTATATGAATGTTGAAATGTTCAGTTTATTCAAGTTCAGACTGAACATTCATTTCCACTCATGGAAATATCCCACAAGTTAACATCATCTCTAGCGATCTGTAATGAATATTCACTCTTCAGAGGGAAGCTTTGCTAACGGGAGCATTATTTGAAGTCATTCCGGGAAAAATATGACTAAAAAAGGTATAATAAGTTCTAGCATGAAAGGTTTCTCTTTATTATGGGGAAATTTTATTGTAAGCAATTTAAAATAAGAAGAAATTATGCAATGGATGATTGACTTCATCAATAGTTATTGTTGAATGTGCTCACATATGGTGCAATTAATTAATACAGCAAATTAACGACAAATGCATTGAAGTAACAAAATTGCGACTATGGGGATGATTCCATAAAGCTGAATAATAATTAAGGAAGTTCTATGTGAAATTATGAGATTTATAGCATCCATTATTGGAATAAACTGGAAATATTTCATAACGAAGAGAGAGAGTCTCTTCAATCGCAGTTCCAAAGAAATCTCATCGTTGATGGCAATCAGATTTATTATTGTATAAGCGTTGTGATGAGAATGATATAATCGGTAGATGGCCGAC
Source organism: Parascaris univalens (assembly GCA_037576465.1). Classification (NCBI taxonomy): domain Eukaryota; kingdom Metazoa; phylum Nematoda; class Chromadorea; order Rhabditida; family Ascarididae; genus Parascaris; species Parascaris univalens. The sequence continues at coordinate 164,660,295 of CM075173.1, forward strand.
TATTATTGAAGAAACGCATCGCATAACTCTAAAAAACAACTCGAAAATAACTGTAAAGTGGAAATTCTTCATTAAGATTAATGAAAACAATAGAAAAATTCATAGAATGTAATAGTTTTTTTTTATTGGAATAATGCGGTCCTATTATCATTAATAATTCTTACTTCCAATAATTCTTATTAATTCCTACTTTAATCTAAAAATGAATGCATAAATTAGTAGGAATATGATTATTAGCGTATCGCTGGAGCAAATTTCTGGATGAATGGATTTCTGGATGTTTCTGGAATTTCTGGATGAACATAAAGGAGCTAAAGAATGAAGATTTTAATATCGTTGTACATATGAAGAGCAACAAATATTTCCAAATATTCGGTATTAGGGGAGTAACGAATGAGTCGGAATAAAATGGCTATCATACCTCCACATAGACTGTTGATGAGCAATCACTCTTAATGAGTCGATATAATGGCGTTTTCGAGGCGCCTAATCGCAATACTTCGATATGCATCTTACGAACAATAGCGAGATCTTCATGATGAACAAGATGATAGAAATTACTACCTCTTAATGCAATTATACGATCTGAATGGGCACTTCGTAGAGCTTCCTCACACCTATAGTTTATGTCAGTCAACTATTTGAGTGATTATTACTGAAAAGTTAATGAGCTGATATTGATAGATTGGATGAGGTGATAAAATCTTTCATGAATCTTTAAATATCACCGAACGGCTTCGTATCTTCAATGGTTAAAAAAGAAAGGCTCAAACGCTCCTTTCACATATCTGTATCAGTTGAAGGTGGAAACGGCGACTTTAACACTTTGATTTTCACTTATGGCTTACATAATTTCGAATTTCCGAAGACCCCTGCACTAATCATAAGTGGTGTTTGCTCTCAGAGGACTTCATTTGGTTGGCTTCTCAGAATTCGCCACTGAGAGAAATAACTTAACTCGACTAAACAGATAAATGCTGGATCCAGTGCACTTGCACCAGTTTATTATACGAGGAGTTGAATAAATAGAATTTTGCACGGAAGGCGACGTTGTTTGGAAAAGATAATGATATGGAACAAAGCGTCGTTTTTCTTCCTTTTCATCAGCGCCTCCCATTCCCCATGCCATCATTCTTCTCTCCTTTTTATAGAGTGGAAATGCCGCTGAAGACGTTTCTTGCTTACATTGTGTCCACATAGTGAATAGCGAGATCAACGTCGGCGCCAATTGCAAATGAAAAGCGATCAAGTTTGACGCTCGATAGGACGAGCATAGGTAATGGCTGGCAGAAAACGACGAAATAATGATAGGCATCTCGGCGCAATATATTCACTTCCATTCGTATCACCTACAAGTGAGTATATTCGGCTATAGAGTGCACTGAATTCCACTAATACCATTGCTATTGACTTGAAAGAATATTATAGGGCTATCGTTATATGTTAAATGCTTTTGCAATATCCCAAATTCGGAGAATTTCATATTTTTCCTCTATCGTTTTTAGTGAACGATGCAAAAGGTTATGAATGCAAAGGTGGAAATGAATATCGCAGGCCTAACGTGGGATTACTTTTTAGGGAAAATGAAAGAGGTGCTTTAAGCCATTATTCGCGAGGGAAACTATGGAAAATAACTCAATTTTAGATGGCAAATAAACGTGGATTCTTAAGCTTCTAATTGAGTTTAAAATTTCTCATATTTTTTCATTACAGCTGTAAGAGAGTGAATGTTAAAAAGTTAATCAAAATTCATGCAGGCATTGAAACATACTTTATACCCGGCCGAACATCGCATAGTGTCCTTGCTGGCTCGTTTCGTTAACGTCGACTTCATCCTTACGTTTACGATCGCTCTTCCATCCGATTGCAATGATGCATTTGTGGCCTAAGCAGTTCATCATCCATTCTTTATGCAAGTATATCTCCCCTCATATAGCGGATTTGGATTATCCTAACAGAGAGAATTCTGGAAAATAGAATCTGAGGAATCCTCTAGTAACTGCCAGCCAACAAAGGTGGTGCGGGTGGTATATTCAAAGCTTAACGAATAAATATTTAGAGCATTTATTGTTGAGGTGTCTGCTCAATGATAACTTATCGCCTGAAATAAGCTAAACAGATTGGTATTCTGCAAGCGCTTTGATATAATGGTTGAAAAAGTGCAACAGACATCTAATTCTACAAAAAAAAGTTGGGACTCCAGCTAAAGCGGGTGACCGGTGATGAGTGACGCCTAATACTCTAAAAATATGGAGAGATAGATCACAATACCCATACGTTATTTGCTTTTCTTGTTCCAAATTCTAGATTGCATTCATAACACCTATTCATAAATAAGAACGGGATATTAGCAAGAGGAAGGAGGAACGAAGAGGAGGAAATAGATACAATTCCATTCGAAAGAGGAAGGCGATGTGGTCTCCCACTAGCACTACGTTTTTGACATTTTCTCATATTTCTATCTATGCAGCCAGATGCGGACGTTAAGATGCAAGTGAGAACGAGAAGATGACAGCTGTTATACACTGAAAAGGCTAAAATGATTCGATAAAGCAATACAGGGGATGGACGGATGCAATACTTAGTAAAGTTGATAGAAAGGTGTCGGAGGATGTCGCTCTCAACTTAAGATCCTTCCAGCAACAGAAAAAGCTTCATATTTCTCTCTTGCAATGCATTGTTTGCATGTTTCTTTGACCTATACAACAATCACAATCAACGAAAGTAAAAATATTTGCTTATTTGATGCTTGGTTACTGAAGCCTCTCGAACTACATTGTCTTCGACAATATGAAGAAGGGAACTGTTCAAATAGTTATATTTTCGGTGGGCGAAGCTCCGCATTGATCACATCGATAACTGACGACAATCTTCGCTCATAACGTTCCGTTAACTGAAGTTTTATGGATCGAGATCTCGAGAAATACAAATCAATATATTGAAAGCAAAACGTACTTCGCGCAAATTTGCAATATCCTCTCGATGGAGGTAATCCAAGAGACTATTCCCTGTCATTTCAACCTGCAAGAGGTCACCAATTACGAGTTTAGGCGGGCGGCACTGTGGGAATGAAAAGGCAGTGATTTGATCAAAGTTTACCTGTGAGAGTCCAAGGTGAATGCTGATTGTCTCGCTTACATATAATATATCAAAATTGATAGAAAGGCAAGCTAAGAAACCATCAAGAATCTGAAAAACCTTTACAATTAATATTTGAATGTTATTTATCGAAATAGAAGTTATATTTAATTGCGCCTGGGATTTGATGCAATTAACTTAAGAAGAAACTCAAATCTTACTGAGAATTAATGCTTAAAAGTAATTCAATCACTTCAATATTGCCCTTATGAAACGAAAAAAAAAGAATGCAAGGAAAGTATTACTTCAATTGATTCATTTAAGCTTTCGGTGATGGCAATTCACAAGCATCGAACCGAACGAAGTGATTCGAATAATTTCGGTGTTTTACGCTTATTGAGTGGATTATCTTTAAGTAGAGAAAATTGAAATATCGAACGAATTCGTTTTTAGCATATTTTTTCAAAGAAGTTGAATCTATGACGACTTTAAAAGCGAAAATAAACAACACATATTTTGCGAATGTAAATTTCGAAGAAATAGTGGAAATTTTTCCACTTCCAGAATAAGAATGAAAAGGAGCATACGTCAAGCATAGAGATATCCCATCTATCCTGATTAGTGCTGAGGCCTGAAATGATGATTTCATCGAAATTCCCACCGCATTCATCAAATAATTCGATTCATTCAGTAGCGCAAATTACTGCCATATTTTATGTCTTAACTGATGTATAATTGACGCAATGAGCGACAAATAAGGAATGATAAACGTTAGCTGAAAAATATACTGGAAAATAAGAGGATTTTTCTAATGTTATTCGACATTTCAATAAACGGATAAATGGACTCATAGGAAATAAGGTACGATGAGTGGTACCATAATAATTTGCGGATGCGTTCATACCCAAAAGGCAGTCGTGCAATCGAATAAACGTTGATGCTAGCCTTACCACCGACGTCTGAAACATTGTTGCTCAAAAACTGTTGGAAATTATGTGAAGTTTGTTGGTGGTTGTTGGCGAATTTGTGTTAATATAAAACCAACTCAAATAAAATGCGAACGAAAACGACCAACATTGTGGCTTTACCAAATCCATTTCAGCTTGCCCAATTTCCTACAGCACAAAGCCATTTGCAGTTCACATGAACACGCTACCAGCTCGTATTTGCGCAAGACATTTTGTTTCGTTTTTGCATCATTTCACGAAGTTTCGTGCAAACTGAGTAGGGTGGCGACGTTGTGTTCACGAGCATGGCTTTCATGTGCGTGGTGTCCAGTAGTTCCACCTATGCGGTTATGTATGTGTATGTGTTTATATATATATATATATATATATATATATATATATATATCTATATTATATATATATATATATATATATATATATATATATATATAATATATATATATATTGTATTATATATATATATATATATATATATATATATATTTAATATATATATATATATAAGTTTTCGTTCAACAGCTGCGATAACAGGCAACACTTGCGCTCTCCGAGTGCTTGCAGAAAGCACACAGTGTTATCTGGTTCATTCGATCTGCTTTACTGGTCGATCTGCTGCAGGGACGCTTAAAATGAAAGCTCTCTGCTGATGGCCAGTGTAGTGATATTTTAAGAAACCAAGATGATTAAGGCTTTTCTACCATGATGCTTTTCGCGCTGTGAAAGAATTCGAACGATATAAGCACGGGATGAACTCTTCAGCTCAACGGTTAATAACTCAGATTCAGGGCTTACAGTTGTTTAAACAATGCTAAAAAGTGAGAAATATAAGCATTTGGTTTGATTTAAACGCATGCAAGTGACTCCATAGTAGAGCTGTTTCTGCGCTAACTCGTTGTATTATCACTTGCAAGTGAAACGTTCCCGCGGTGATGATCTTCGTATAAAAAATTAAAGTGAATAATTTTGATGGGAGGCCTGAAATGAAAGCAATGAAGAAAGAACTTCGCATGCACAATGTTACTAGAAATCACCGCTAATGGCATAATGGAAGTGTAGAATGGAGATCGCAGTGAATAATTTCGAAGTGCATTCCACTGTAGTATGGGAACAATTCACAGTGATGCATAAAAATGCTTTGCATTCGACGGTGGTGAACAATGTGGATGAAGAGCATAAGTGGAGTGTGATAGGTTTTTCCTTGCGGACGTGCATATGGCCAATTAATCGCCGATTCGACAAATTCTGAGAACGTTCGGCAACGATTCATCGCTATTTCCCCACATTGTCCATTTTTGCTCATCTTTTATATTTCCTTGGCAATTTCTCCAATATTCATTTCAAATATTCTAAGCCCATATATCTGAATAAAGAAGATAAAAAACAAAATGCACTATAATTCTACACACCAGCAGTGAGGTAGGAACTGACCTTATCAATATGTTGTCCACTGATAGCACGTGCAATCGGTAATTCTGCGGAGAGTTTCTCGAATTCGATATTCTCGAGGAATCTACGCTGTTGTGCAACAGTACGCTGATAGCCTATATTTGAGGCCATCGGTTCTCTCCTTGGACCTGAATCGTTTGCCTCCTCCATTTCAATGTTTCCACAGAACATTCTAGTACATGAAAGAGATATGTATTTTGTTAGCGTCATTTTTTGTAGCCCTAAGAGTCTTTATTGAATGCATTAAAATCACTCCTCTGTTGCAAGGTGTTTCGAAAACCATTCCGCCCATTTGGGCACTGAAATTTTGTTTGAGAAGTTCGTTGCAGTTAACGGATGTGCATAAATACATGGAATTACTGAATATAAGCAATTCATACAGAAGCCATTAATTAATCGATGGAACTTTTAATGAGTAATAAGTAATCGAAATAATTTTATCGGATTTTTCATCTACCTTTATTGCTGTGTGCGTACGATGGCACCAAAATTAGCTTATTTCTGATCTCATAACCTTTATTGTCTTATTCTGAAGCAAGCTTAGATCATATAATAACGAAGCTTTTTAAGGCTATACTGATTAACTCAGATTTTTGAAAGCGTTCATTGAGATCACTCTCATAAATTATCTATTAAGGTGTATGTTTAAATAACTATGGATGTGGCAAAAATAAAATTTGATAAGATAAAAGAGGCGAATCGTCAGTGAACCACTTTGAAGATTTAATGTAACAGATGTCGACTTCGAATGAGCTCAAATAGTTGCGAACTAACTAAGTTAACTGTATTGACATGCAAATTGCGACTATGAGCATCGTATGAAATAGGGAATTTGATCAATTTGCATAGAAAAAGAGATTAAAGCGATCAAACAGCGTAGCTTCATTTCCACTTAGACTTTCACATGATCAAATGCAAAGGCTCTGTGATGCTTTAGAACTCTGGAGGAGAACTGCTAAGGTATGAGTGCATCTACGTCTGAACTAACGCAACCTTTTGTGTTTTACTGGAAGTTTAATAGTGTTTGGTTTTGAAATTTGCCACATTCATGCAGCTAAAAGTTCGTAGGGAAAATCAATGCTGAGAATTTACTGAAACTGATATTTCAATAAAAATTCCTAACTGGCATTATTTCCGCCTCAGATTTAAGTTCGCTTTATCCTGGACTTATTGTAAGTGTTCTCTTGTGCGATTTATATAATACATTTAAAGTCGAAACCTAAGAACCTGTTCGCATGTCCATCGGGCGCTAATCTGGTACAAGCTTTTAACACTAATCTGACCGATTTCAGTCGTTACTTGAGTTACTCGGAACTCTGCTAAGATTGTAAGGTATTCATTTTCAAACCTCACTTTTAGTTAAATAATGCGTTCCTTCATTCTGTTAGAAAGTGGAATCGAAAGGAACTTAATTTCCCCACTATTTAGCTGCCATAAAGGCTAATAGTAATGTGCCTTCCTGCATGCCTACAAGGCACAGGTTTCGAGCCAATTCTTGGCATTAACTTGACCGATTTCACTCGAAAGAACAGCAGGAGTCTTACAGCGAATCTAACTTCTCTTCATTTGGCAAAGTCACGTTTCGAGAATAAACTATTATAGCAATCATGGAGCGAAATTCTGGTAACACGATCTTTCGAGTGGTTACTCGCAGAAATTCATTCAAGATCGAATGAATACTCAAAAGAAGATGGGAGTTTGGACGAGTGAAAATAACAGCTTATAAAAGTATATTTGAAGTTCATTTCATCCGTCCGTTATACAATCATTCATTGACATTAAAATCATTTTACCCGCTGTGCAAATGTGCTCACAATTTCTCATAGTTGGCTTATTTTGAATTGGATAGCAGAGTGCATAGTTGCCATTAAACGAGAATGGAAATGATTTTTTTAAAGGAGCCATTTTGCGGACGATTTGTTGAGGAGAGAAAATGACCGCAGATTTAGGCTCCCTTTAAATGAAATCATTTAGCGTTGAATTAAATATTACAATTTCATTAATTATCTCAACTTACCGAGAAGACAATTATTGATCAAGGAGAAAGGCATTAATTTTCAATCTCTGAATCCAGAAATGTTTTCGTGCATTTAAGAGAATGCACTAAAAGTAGAAATATAAAGACTTATCGCTAGTCATTTTTTAATTCGTTATGCTCTATTTTCGATCGAGAGTATGTTTCAATTGAGGTTTAGTGAACGAGAGAGGTGCAAAAATGTGAGAACTGCATGAATGGAGGATTTTAAATTAGTTTATGAGCACTCAACAGCAATCCTTTATTTAAGAATTAGGGTGCTTTCTATCCAGTCTATCGAAAAAACTTCAGCGACACAAAGAATGACTTTTTGTATCTCTCATTGGAAACTTTGAAAACTCCTCGACGATCTCACTTTCCCACGCACAACGTGACATCTTGTTGGAATCATTTAACATAGTGAAAAGAGTTGTAATATTGAAAGAATATATTAAAAAAATGGTTTTTTTTCAATTTCTTTGCCGAAATTATTCTCACTCTCTTTGGCTTCAATTTTCCTAAGGAGTTCCATAAACATTCTAAAAGCGGTTCTCAAGAAACCAGCAAATAAGATCACCGAGAAGTTCAATTTTATTTGTTCCATTTCTTGTCAACTATACATCACGAAATGGTGATCGCCGTATTTCCACTGCATATGAATGACGACAATCGAGCGAATACAGACAGGTTCCTTAGGGAAATGCGGATTTCAAATGCCGCCGGAAGGTAAACGTGTTTCATGATATTCTAAACACAGTTCATCGCTGCCGACTGAAAACAAAACGTTGTACACTGTCGGCAAAATTGGTGAATGTAAATATCGCGCAAAACAGGTACTCATCGATCATCTTTATCCACGAAGTGATTCACCTGCAGATGAACCTTCAATGATGACTTCGGAATTCGATTTTCATTACAATCTGAAAGATAACGATATAACATTCTATAAAGAAGCAAAAAATATTGCATTACTTATATGCATGATGTGTTTCTTATAAAAACAGCTGATACGGTGAAATATACACGTGCAATATCTTTCAGGAAAGCACCCTCTACAACGACAATTATTAAATTATGTAAGATTCATCAAATTCACAGCAAATATTGTTACTAAGCAGTGCATGTCGTCGCGGATATTGTCGATGTTGTAAGGCATGAAATTGTACTTGTGAATAAGCAGTTTCCGTCGAGCATTTTAGTGCTCTAATTGCATTTGAAGATTTGCATTCCACTGCAAGCGGCTTTAAAGTTTTCAGATGGTTGACATGATTAATGATTCAGTTACCGGAATTATTTTAAAATGCAGTTCTTCCCTCGTTGAAGAATAAATCGAAGGAGCGTTGCGTTGACTCATGCGAATGATGACTTCACTTTCACTAGTGACCGCTGCTTGCGGCTCTCCGTAATCGGCTGGTATGTGTGTGTATATGTCCGGTTTAGACGATGGGTCGCACTCAACGCCTATCCAATGTGATCACAATGAGGCCATATCCGGACGCAACGCCAACATGTCGGTCATCCTGCACTCGACTCTGGAGCGCAAGCACATCGCCCGCAAACAGATGTCCATTCCATTATTCGCCGACCCGCAACATTTACTCACGACCATTTTATTTTTTCTTTCGTTCATACAGTGGTATTATAATGTGGAATTTATGCTTAAACTTTAGCGGTGAAAATAAAGTGATCAATGCTAGCACCTTTATAATTTTAATGTGTGAAGTGGTCATTTGCAGTTGATTTTTGCCTTTCATCTTCCACTGGACCCTTCACTTTACGCTCTTTTCTCTCATTCTACCTATTTACCAGTCGATCATCATACCTGTTTAGATGTGTTATATGGTATATGCTTGGAGATCGATCAATGTATTGTTTAAACCTTTTAAGCATCAGAATGTGTTTCGACTCACGTCCAATTTCAAGTGATGAAGATTTTTCCGTGCTATTCATTTAGATTCTTGCAAGCCGTGCTCTCTTCTTCAGCCACTGTTGTCCATTTAACTTTAAACTTCCATATCTCTCATACTCTTTTGCGCCTCAGCTAAAGAGGGAGAACTGGAGGGTGAAGGAATGTCCGTTTTATGTTGACCTCAGTGCCGATTCCGTGCGGTCCTGAAATAACACCAGTGTAACGATTCAAATGTTCCACCTCCTCAGCCTTCCTGTTCCGTTGAACTATCAGAGTGGTTCCATAGAACATAAAGTAATCAAAATGCACACTGTCAGCCTGAGACTAATCAAACTAAGCGGGTAACGTATAGCACAACAAATTAAATCAAGGGCATTTGAGCGAATAAAAGGAATAGATGACCGGCTCCGCTCTCCGCAAGCGCATAGAGAATTTCGTGATCGGGGATCCTTCCCGTTAAAGAAAGAACTATGGTTTTCACGGAAGTTTGTTCCACTGTAAATATGATTCATGAAGTTAGGCGGTCGATCTGAATGTTTATGTGACTACAGATACACTATATATGATTAACTACGCAAACTGTGATTGTTGTAATCTTGACTGCAATTAGAAATCAGTTATTTGCAAATCCTGAACACTGGCAGAGCCTGGGGGATAAGTCGTCATCAGTAAGTTAGACGGATTTTCCGTCGAAATGTTATTTCATATGGCTTATATTGTGCGTTTTATTTATCATACCGGTCCACCTGTTTTTTTTTCCGCTCTATCAATTAAAGTATGGGGAATTGTTCAACGCGCAGCCTGCATTCACGCTCGAACGATAACCGACCAGTACAGCACTCATTCCCAATTGCTACGGTTTTTGACGTAGATCTTCCTATGAACCGATCACATCCGACATAGTAGCATTGTTATATGACCTATAAATATTGAATAAGGACACGCTCTTATTGGATCAATACTGATCGGTAGGCGAGCAACGAACGACTGTTCACTAAATATGGTAGCCTTTATAGTTGCCCTAATTCGAAGTTGCCCTAACTATTGCCTTTTTAAAATATTCTCTTTTTGATTCGTACAAAATCCGCAATATTTTCTGGATCTCAACAATTACATTATCCTGGAAACTATCTGGAGGTGTTATTTGTCTCAACGTTAAATGAAATATATTTCTTTGACATAGTCGATTGAAAAAAAGAACTTCTTTTATCAGATGCCTTTACTCGATGTTGTCAATGAATTTCTATGAGCAAAAACAAAGCAAAAAAAAACAACAATGAACTGATGATTTGTTCGTTGAGAATCTTTTTTAGCATATTTTCTTCTTCAAAGTGCAAATGTTCAAAGCGCTATATGAAATCAAAAGGGTTCATCAATGGAAACATCAGATTTCTATCAGCATATTTATGAGGGAATATTTTAAAGGAAATCGAACTTGGAAATAATTCATAGCGATCATGTTTTCAAAGCTTTTAATTTCTTAATGGAGAAGAAACAATTTAATTTCAGTAGTGCATGAAAAGATAGTTCACCGTCGTGTGTTTATGCTTCGATAAATTCAGCTACGGAATTCACAATTCCATAAATTAAACCTCGAAGATAGAGCATTTTCAGAGTCCTAGAAATTTTCCAGCATAGACATTCGCATTATTATCAAGCAATCGGCACAGCAGCGACTATTGAAATCAGATGAGCGTCAAAAAATCCAATTTATCGCTCAACTTCAGCTTATGAAAACCATGTCGTGCTCTCAGTAAATGTAAATAAAGGTTGTCGTTTAGTGTTCGATGAAATAATCACCGATCAACATCACCCCAGTGTTGCAGAACCGTGAACAGCATGAAATTTTGAGCTTAGATCATAAAATAGGAATTCGTTTTCTAGCTGAGAAGCAAGAAAGGCCTAGATGATGAGTAAAATTGTAACTTTGCATTAAACTGCAGCGCTCCCAATTAGACTTACGACTCCGACGTTTATTGATTTCCAGCAGCTCTTATTTTACCTTGAGAAGTGCCTTCTATATGTGAAGGTCGAAAGATTCATTTTGCCTGACTGAGGTTGAGGAATTTAAAATGTTCAGCAATTTCGCAAAGATCACTTCTTAAATTTTGACAGTCGTTACGGCGAAGCATTAAACATAACAGGAAATCATAAGGTCAAATTTTATAACTGAGAGTCATAGCCTTCTTTGACTAAATTTCTGTACGAATGTGTTTTTACTGGTCATCGATCTGTTGTCCCTGACATCCGGCTACTCTGCAAAAGAGCTCAGCCTCTGTGGCATGCTTCATCGTTATAATCAGCGTTGACATAATACCTGTCGTATAGTGGAAGTTAAAGGCATCGATCATAGAGTGCGCTCTCAAACATCATTATGGAGCCCACCTATATACGCTAATAAAATATTATAAAAATTCTGTGATATTGGTACTGGAAGCTATGGACCACATCAGCTCAAAGGTGGATGAATAAAATAATATGCTCAAAAGAAAGGATTTCGTCAGCAAGTTTCAACGATTAACGAGATTCAACTATCGTTTTTATCAGTGGACCATAGGTGATAGAAATATTCGCTCTGTGGAGCAAATTTTCGTAAATGTTTCTTAAGTTATAGCCAATTTGTGATGCTAAAGCTTAAAATATTCTAATCTTAGAAAACTCGATATCATATCAATAGATATTCAACTTGTGAAGGGGCTTTTGCCACATCATTTCTCGACACAGTTATAAGCACTCTTTAAAATAGATTTTTTGAAATATGAATGAGCTTTATTATTTCCTTAATGAAATTTCATTAATTGGACTAACCAGTTAATCATATTTTATTTTTACGGACAGTTCGATAAGAGCCGAATATTCTTAATATGATTTCATAGAAAAGCGCCAACAACAAAGCAATAAGGTATAAATAAATTAGCGTAATCTTGCATCGACTAAATCACCACATAATAAAATGGTTGTCTAAAATAATGTTGCACTTCTCTTGCGTATTTTCCTTTAGCTTTCAAAGTTCACATAGTAGACATTTCAGTGAGCGTTAGAGTGGCAATATGTGGCAACGTTATGGAATTAGATTATTTCTCAGCGAAGCATTTAGAAAATATAACATTTAAAAGCTATCATTGAGGTGTTTCAAAGAACGCAGGTGGAAGAATTGAAACGGCATTAGTGCTGTGATGCATTTAAGTATCCGAAGAGATGAGTATACACTTGCTTTTACGAGAACATTCAAAATATGCGTCCTACAAAACACGTTGAAATTATTTGAACATAGAATAGCATACAAAAAATGATCATGAAGCGCAGAATGACCACTGAATCGATGGTATGATCGTTACCATCATAGAGAATTCATGAGTAGGAATAAAGACGTGAACATTTTGAGTGTTTACTAAAGAGTAATGGTTATTCAACTGCGAAAATTAATAGACTCTGAAACGTCTTCGAATTTTCTCGACTTGATTCAACTATGGTGCAATCCCGATGAGGGCAAATGTAAGTTTCGAATCAAGGAACCGAGCTTTTTTGTCGGTTTTTAAAGAATGCCTCTGTGATCTAACATTACAGGTGCAAAATGCACCTCACAAAAATACTATGTATTGGGATCACCAATGACGATCAAGACTCATAGTTCATACCGTTCATTGCGGCTTTCAGTCTACATTACAACACTGAAATGAGTAGGAAGAGATCATCTCACGGAGCATGAAAAGCCGGTATAGGAACTGCATAGGGAATTAGAGCTGGATAAAATGAGAGAGAAAGTGATGATTGCCTAAAATAGATGACGCTGAGGATGATGTTCTGATTACCTTGAAAAATAATCTCTTTTAATTGAATTTAATAATATAATAGTTCCTCAAGTGAACGCTGAAAGAAAGCTTTCCGAGGTAACTTCAATCCCTTAACAATGCGCTAGCGAGATCATATCAAAGTTGCAATTTGCTGCAAATTTTATCATACCCCACTTTAGGTGATAAGTTTGTTGTGTTTTCTACAAAGAGATTATTAAAGATCCCGTCAGCGCAAGATCTTTACAAGGCCAAATCAGTTCACCTGTTTTAGTCTTTCAGCAGGTTCGCATTGTCTACGTGCTCTTATGCCCTTAGGTTGTGTGCACAATGTGCGCACATGGTGAGGGATAGCTCTTTGTTACAAATTTCACTATAGCGCCTAGCACTGGCAAATGCCGTTTATTGTCATCGCTTTGGCAAGGACCACTGCATTTAGAAAAGGGGTTAAAAACCTTTTTGAAAACAGAGGAGCAACTCAACCTTTTTTTGGATGGTTGCTCACACAATATGCTTTTTCTTGCCATTTCTATAGCAAGTCGATGATTTTTTAGAGTGCCCGATACTGGTTTCTTCAGCACCATCTTACTTCCTTTGCTCATTTTTGTGCACATAAATTAATTGCACCATTATTCGGTTCTTAAATCACCGATTTTTTTTCTCGTTATAATTGATATTTGAATCAGGAGGATTGCCTTCCAGCAGACGGTTCATTGCTTTATGAACAATTATAGTTGAGGAAATAGCTGCCAACAGTGCGATATTTTCAGAATTAGTGACAACCGCTATTGATGATTTTAGGGCACATGTAGAGAATCCAGAGAGATGCAAGTGTTCTTCATATATCAGTAGATACTTGTAATGAATAATGTCGATAGATGCTTGAAATATCCATATTGTGTTTGTTTGTGAATTCAATTTCGATATCATTTATAAAAAGTAAAGCTTTGAAATTTGCCTGAATATTTCACAGTGTGGATTTTCATCTGAGATTTGATGCACTTAATCTTCGTCACCTTTAAATAACTTCTATATAATTATTGAGTGTTGATACAATTAAGCCCGCTAAAGAAGCTCACAATTCTTTATAAACATTCAGCCGATTCTTCAGCTTTCTTTAGGTGAGGAAGTTTATAATTGGTACGAAAGTATACCTGCTGCTCGCAGAGTATTCAGCTAATTCAACATGATATCGTGTGTGACTGAGCATGATTTGGCAAATTATTCAGATGGCATGGCAATGCTTGTTGATCTCAGCGTGGACGCTCTATCTGGTCAACGGGCAGCCGCCACCTCTCGTAGGAGCAGCCGAATCCGCTCAAATTGCTCAAAATGCGCAAAAATTTGTTGAACGTAAGTGAAGCAAAGCACGTTACTTTTATAGCGAAAGAAAATAGTTGCACATATCTTCTTTGACCAATTCAATTTCCTTCAACTTTCACAATTCCTTAATCATTGAGAGAATTTCTTCGTTTTTATTCACTTTTCAGTGGTTTATTGATGCATAAGAAAACAATTATTGGCGAAAATATACCCGATTCTCTATTGTGTCATAAATATAAAAGAATTTTATGCATAAAATGCTGGATGTAGCCAACATCCACAGGGTAGTCTGGATGTATAATGCAACAACTTGCCTCATGACTTTCTGTTCGTTTTCCTCTTACATCGCGTATGCGATCAGAATGAGGGAAATATAGTTTTATTATGCCCTTCATATAGTTTGTTTATTTATTTAGTTATTTCTCTATCAATTTACCTATTAATCACAGCATACTGAAAACTTAAAAAATGACTTTACTATACGTAAGCGAGAATGCTATAATGTGAACAGTCCATCAAACACATCTTCTAAGAGCGTTGCAATGTTTTTTTTTTTTTTATACGTACGCTTCATAGCAGTTGTTCTTGGCAGCTTCTAAAGACGTTGGGAACATGAGAAGCAAATAATTTGAGAGGAGCTCGTTGAATCATTTCGCGTCTACAATGATTTTAGCTGCACATTCGAGAATTGCATTTGCATCAGATAACGCACCAAGAATTCTCCATGTTCATTGTGTAATTTTCCCATAGATTGGTCTTTTTGGGGCAATAAATTGCTATTATCATATGCTAAAAGTTTCTAATAATAGTTCCCACCTTATCAACTATCATTGCTTATTGCTTGCTTGGCGCTACGAAAATTTTGCAGTTATGACACCGGCAATTTAGCCGTCCGCTTAAAATATCATTCAATAAAAGGTCAGAAATTTCGAAGACTCGTAAGTCGTTCGAAAATTCTAACATCTTGAAATCTTGAAAAAAAGATTCAAAGATATAGAAGGGAATTTATATGCTTATAAAATTTGAATACCAAAGCCGCCACTATTGTTATAATGCTCATTTTCAGTTTACGGCCTTGCAACACAAATAATGAATCTCGGTGGCTCGATAATCGGCAATGCGAAAGAGTATGTAGCATTTTCTCGGATCATTAAGAAATAAGAACTATGGAGTGGTGATGAGCTTTGTACAGAGTTATTTTATGAATTGACTAAACTTCTTACTATTACATGTTGCATATTCTATGCTGAAAAGCAAAAGAAAATTTCGCTTCCAAGGACTTCAATTTATGCAGCAAATGATGTGAAAATTCGACGACAATGGTACATCTCAAAACTTAGAGATGTGAACGTTTACTTTTACGCACGTTTATGAATCCTCTCGACGATCTCCGGAAGCACGCGATGGTGTTGTTGTGCCTTTGCATCTGAAAGTGAAATCCAACTATTCGTCCAAATGAGTTGGCCTTCAGTTTACTCAATTCTTATGTATCCATCAACGTCGACAGAAATCACAGTTACTTGAAAGCTCAAAAATATTCCATTTATTTGCTTCCCTAACACATTTTTTCATTTCATGTTAGTTGAGCTGTACAAAGAAAGCTTCTCTAGGAAATATTCGTAAAAAAAGTCGAATCGGTTGAAATAAGAAGGCATTTAACATATTCGTTCTTGTTGATGATGTCAGTCTATTAGATGAGTTGAATTCAAAGTGCACACCTTAAATCATTTCTTCTAGCATGTTTTCATACCCATCCGCATTTGGATTTCTTCAAGAAAAGTATCCACGAGCAAGAACTCATCAGCATTCGAGAGTTGAGCTGCTTGCTGGGCAAATTCGCCATCAGAAATTAGCCACACTACTCATCGAAGCGTTTTTACTTCCCGTAGCTCATTAGGTAAAAAACAACGTAGAATTTGTGCCGAAAAAACTGTGCAAAAACTGGTGTCGACAGCACGGCGATAAGGGCAAAGAAAAAAACACCCTCCTAATTCGTCACTATTAAGCGCCGTTTTATGGTTCCTTAATTATTGATCATTGCTTGTTGCAATTGATGAGATTTCTTCATGGGAGCAATCTCAAGTTATTATTCCACCCATCAAAAAGAGGAATACATTTGCCTATTTTGCTATGCCAGCGCATATATGATGTTATAAATGCAACATCGAATGTTGAATTTTTTATGAGTTTCAATTTCAGCTATAATAGTTATGGATTTGGGAACTCAGGCAACGGTATCTTGGGTGAAACAATTCGGCCGCAATTACGAGGCGTTAGGGATTACGGCCTATCTTCCTATAGATCTTTAGCACCGCTATCCGAATATGGTGGCGGAGCACTTGGTGGCGGTGGAAGGCGATTTCAGTCTGCAAGACAATCAGGCTTGGAAACACTTCTCAATACTTTTTTGGGTGGCATTTTGTTATTATTTCAATTTTTTCCTAGCATTGTTTTCTTTTTTGAGGCTAAGAGATATTAAAACTCTAAATTCGATCTTTGCAAACAGTGTCTAAAATCAAACGAAATAGAAATGGAACTATAAGCCGAAAATTTGCAAAATCTTGACCAGATTTGTTGCGGATCCATCGGGCATCTATCTGAACAACTTGCGGGAGAAATCAAATTTTGCGGAATTCATCGGCATCTAAACGTACAGGAAAGATGCGAAATGAACGCTAGAAGGAAGCATTTTAAGAAGACAACTAAGAAGGCATTGACCGAAGTTTATGGTATGATGTGCTGGGGATTTTAACTGCACATAATTGATGCCTACCGTCACATTAAGACTTTTAATCCCACTTTCTTGGCTAGAAACCATAACACTTCTAAAAAGCTTCATTGACAGACGCAGATTTTCTGGGCTCCTTCAAATATCTAGCTTGCTATCCTTGAGTAGTTATACCACTGACGTCGTTCTTCCGAACCCGTCACTCCCTTTTCTGCCCTTCATTTGCATCATTGCGTAATTGCACTCGAAGCACGTACCACATCTTCCATATCATAGATATTACATGTAACGAGTACAAAGCGCAGAAATGATTATAGGTATTGGTCAACATTCTTCTCTATTTCCTTGTATCCATGTGAACTGTAAGAAGATTTATCATGTTTGGTCCATTAGCGAAATATGTTTACTTCCAACGCGGTCTCCTTTTATTTGTTATCGAAATAATACATTAGAAAGTGTGTTGATTCTCACCCGTATTTCTTAGAGCTGAAATAGAAATCTAAACAGGAAATTCAAAGGGAAAACCGAAGCTTCGATTTAATGCTATGTCGAAGCAAAAGGTAGGTGCTACCAATAAGCGCTTAGTTCAAAGCATTATGTAGTTTTTTGTTTGTTGCAGTTTTTTGGCGACGCGTTCAAATACTTTCCGGTGCACAGTAGGGCAGTGAGGTTATCGGTGTTGATGCTTAAGGACTCTTTAGACGAAATCTCAGCTCTTTGATTCTGTAACGTAGAGGTTTCCCGTTATAAGGCCAATCTTCTAATTACAAATCCTTCAAGATGTGAACATATTCACCTTTGAGATATCACATAGTCATACTGTCGCTTGAGTTATGTTATTTCTCCTTGAGGCAACGTTCTTCCTAGAAGTGAAGTGGAGTAGAGCGTGAATGAGAGTGCACAATGGATTCATATGCAAGGAAGGGAATTATTAAGTTGGCATAACGTTTGCATCACAAAATCACAGCTGTTTTACTTGCAAACAAGTGATTAATGCTTCAGTAATTTATCTCCTAAAACTGCAGGATCGTCAGTATCCTCATCACCGTCTTCGCCAAGTATTGCGGACTTTTTCTCGCCGAGCTATCAAACGGAATCAACATCGCGCTCATCTAGTGGCTCGAACATCGATAGTCTCATCAATGCTCTCATAAGAAGTGGCGCTAAAGAAGTTATGCCCGAATCGAGTAATTCACAAAATATATTTTCACAGTTGTTCGGCTGAATTCGGCCATTCGTTTCAGTAGGCTGTGGATTACGCTTGCTGTCCTCAAATTCATTCATTTACATGAAGGTAGATTGCGATAGCATTCAGAATATCAATAAAAATGTGGTAAAATATGTGTGGATACAACTGGTGACAAAGAATGACAATACAATGAGGAAAATATTTATAGCAATGCACAGTAATCTCATAAAAGAGATCGCAGATGCGAAATTGGTATGAAGCTGATTGCTGTGTCGATGTAGTGAATAGGATATCAATCAAGAATCAAAGCTTAAAATCAAGGATACCTCGGACAATGTGCTACGACGTATGAAACTTTTTGTGACACTCGTTAAAGCATCATGAAAAATAGTGGATCAATGCCTTCAGGAAGGCTATCAGTTGAAGATGCGCCGATACGATTCTAATTCGAGACAATTTCTGGGACACAGTTACACTGCCAGCATTTATCAAGGTAGCTACTTCAGAGTTCGATCGCTTGAAACAGTTCGTGCAAAAGATATTTTGGACCGTTTATTGCTGTTATTTTTTTCAAAGAATTTTTTAACCAATTGCATTAGTGAACTTTTAGCACAGGAAACTGTTTGTTGCGCTGTGTGCTCTGAGGCTGCATCTGTCTTTCCTCTCCAGTTATATGTATATCATTACATATAAGCTTATGTGACCCGTTCTTTATATCATATAGGCTTATTTACAGGCTCATAGCGGATCATGCAATTAATTACTTGAGCACCCAAAACAAGAAGGTCGCTGAAAGCGCGTAGAGTTTAGCTGATATAGGTAATAAGGGAGGCAAAGCCACTTGCGCACTTGAGCAGTGAAGTTTTAGTGTATTTCTATTCAGAAGTTATGGGAACTTTTCCTGAGATGCACTGAATTCATGTTTCATTTGATATAGCTTTGCAGACCACTTTTAGCTTTGCAGCACAACTGTGTTGTCGCCCAATTGAACGAGAGAGAGCATGGAGCTAGCACACGAGTGAACAGTGATTACGATAAATAAGTGCATTAATTCTGCCAGTGAAGTATTTTCACTACTTGAAGGAAGAAAGAAATATTAAACGCATATTTGCCTCCTTCTCGTAAAAATCTATGATGTTGGAAGGCAAAAAAAAGAGAAGAATGAAGGAAAAAGTGCGTGAGAGTACTGGAAATGATGTGTCCGGAATTCATGATTGACGGGTGAGAAGAAAGTCACGGATCATTTCAGTCTGAAGCATCGACTAATTCATTTTAACAGCAATATATTTGAAAAGATAGATAGGTCAGCGCGGTTGCAGACGGGTGTATTTGAAACGCAATGCGTTCAAGTATAGGAATGGATTTTGATGATCGCGCATGATTGAATGGCAGATTGATCGATTGCTGGTTCTGAACAACTAACAAAAGAATACTGGCTAGTGTAAGACTTTAACTATCCAAGGTTCGTTATATAAAGATTCGTCAGACCACTTTTAGCTTTTTGCAGATCGCCACTTATGGAAACAGTCAAATTTATGAGCAGTGGTTTGCTGTGAAGGGCAAAACTGCCGATTTTTTAAAGCCGGGTTTCAATTTTGCGATAATTGAAAATACGAGGCAGACGAAAGGAAACGTACACATGCAAATTTGCTAATAAAATTGGGATACAAGGAGACTTGCGGAATTTGAAGAATGTTTGAAGAAACGTCAGCTAACAAATTCTGACGAGCATGTGAGTTATTCGAAAAATTCATTCATTTGAGGTGCTCAAATTTCGCAAAACGAGAAGAAAGTATCACAAAAGCTCATCGACTCCTAAAAGCTCGGAAAACTGCGTCTAAGGATTTTTCCTCATCGTATTGTATAGTTTTTTAACAAATGAATATGGCAATAAAAATACCGAGCTCAAAAATATTTTAGCTAAGGAGCTTTCTCAGTATCGTGATATCGATTAGGATATATGAGCACAGTAGCCAAATCTCAATATCTATAGCGTTTTTGTGTATAATTTCGCCCAGTCGATTACTCAACCACCAAGCTTTTTTTTTCAGATTATCAGCAGATTTTATCTGAAGTCATCGTTGGCTTCATTTATCACGCATGATTTCACTCACGATAATTCTCTAAGCTGCAAAAAGTGATCTGATTGGCTGAATTCGATATCCTTACCCATAATTAAGATACAGTTAATTGTGTTTCATTGGCGACATACACCAGCGAAATGTAACATCAAATACCGATGAATTTATGAAACAATCGTCGTGCCATTCGCATGGAGTACCTTTATATTTCTCCACTGTATGCTGTCATTTCTGAATACCCGTGAACTCAGTCCTCACTATCAGCGCCAACATTCAGCGCTATCGTCGGCAGCAGCAATACTGGATAAATAAATAAATGAATATATATATTGTAGGTCTTCTGATTGAAGTAGCTCACTAATTTTCCACATATTCTGCACTTTTAGATATTGCAATATAGATTCGTAAGGTGCACAACGCCAAGGCTGTATTCACTCTTATCTTTATATGCGATGGCTCTGTCAATGCTTTTGCCTTCGCTTATGAATGCGTATATGCTGGATGTGTGCATTGATTGGTTATATATAATGCTCATCTTTTCGATGGCTTCAAACTGCAGCCACAAAAGCCAGAGTTAAGACATTTACAGCTAAAGGTTAGACGTTTGGACGTGTTGATGTGTCACATTAAATTAACGACGCTTTGATGTGCTACAGACTTTGCCAGCATTCTGTGAGCATTTCGCCGATGAGCTTCTATCTTACCTGCAGTTCCACTGTAACGAGCATCCTCTGAGAGATTATTTGAGAACATTTGCCTCATTTAGAAACCTGAGAACACTTGCTTCATCGTTTCTTCCATGGCCGCTGATATTTGTGGAATCTTTGTGCAGGACTGTACGCGTAAACATCATTTCAGCATACTCAGCGCACATGCACATTTTCGAATAAACTTCAACAGACAGCACCTCATTATTCTGCTATTTCTATAATTTCTCCTCTCAAACGACAGTGCTAAAAAGCATACTATGCACTCGATTATAGCATTATAAGTTCAGCTTTTTTGCGACTTCGCGTCTTCGATAACAGTTTCCTCTCACAAATTTGTATAAGAGATGCATAACAAAGAATGAGGTATGTTCACATACGAGTTTACTGTGTAACCGACGGCATGTTTCCGTAAACAAAATTTCACAAGAGAAGTGTGTTTTATGCAATGAAACGCACTCATTTGATCGATCATTTTGTCAATGAAAGCGATAAGAGGATTCAATCAACAAACGCTCAGAAATATTACATGGGAGCAAAAATTTCAACATTCGATCATTAAGAAATCATTGTTTTGCTTGGAGAGTAAAGAAAAGAAATTTAGGACATTCCGGAAAAGAAGGAAAAGAACATTCCTGACAGGTATACTCATATTTCATTACTAGCAAGACGATCCACTGCAGATAGTAATCTATTGAAAATTTGTAAAAACTATTAGAGCAACAACGAACAGTGGAAAAAATGATAAAGATATGTTTGATAGGGAAAAATGTTGCTATCGGCTCAACGAATCAAAGCGGTGCATTTCTTCTTATATCTCTTTTTTTCACCTGACGGCCAGAATTTTAATTCCATTTGCGATGAAGCAATAGAGAAAATATATGGAATTTCTTTCTTTTCTTACTTATTTTTCATAAAAAGAGACGCCATTTATCGCTGCTGGTCATGATTACAATCATCCGGAATAAAAGACCCGCAACATTTCAAAAATCTACATGTTAATATCGCATTAAGACTTTCGAAAGCCTCCACTAATGCATAATAATCCGCTGAGATGTTTGCATCGTTAGTTCACGATCGATGGGGTAATTTTTTCATTGCAGTCGCCTTTGTTGGAGTCATAGAAGGTGAGCGCAGGTGTCTTGCAATCGCTCTGCAGTATATCCGTGAGGTTGGAAATTTCTTGGTGCTGTTTAGTTTGTAATCCTTTAGCGCCAGTTTTACAACTAAAATACTCCGGTTATGGAGATGATGAACTTGGCTCAATCTTATAAATGAACTAACAATGCGCTCAGCGAATCCCCTTAATCAGAAGTTGCATTCGAAGAGGCGTAATTTTAAGCAAAGATCTATGCGCTCATCTTTAATCCGCAATTAGACACAATTTTCGCTTTTTGTTAGTTTTACACATAGAAGTAGACTAATTAATTGACGCCAAGATGGCAAATCGGTCAAAGCATTATGTATCCACGTAAAAATGAGCTGTAGAGATGGAAGAAAATTTAGGTTCTAGTGTCATGGATTAAAATCATGGATCAGAGAGTGAATTTCTAAATTTCCATGAAATATTATTCTGCATGTTACTACAGTTCAAGTTTTCTTGAAGTTGCTTCTTTCAAAATTTAATAAATACTGCGTTCAGCCTACCCAAGTTTCGAATCATTTTGCACAAGCATTTTATGATAATAATTCACAATAACGATGAAATTATTCAGCTGCATGCGTGAAATCTTTTGAGCTTCCTCACTGAGAGGGACAACGAGTTTTTTCTCTGGTAATCCGGCAGTGAAGCATTCGTAAAGGAAACGACACTTTGCAAATGTTAGAGCTTGAATGTATGCAACGAATTCGAACAGCACTAATTCTATTAACTACTGCGGCCGAAGAATATGGTTTCTCATTTTGAGATCATCTCCGTCCATGTAATATCCTTCAAAATCTTTTTTTCCCCTATATAACCGTGGATATCGCGCAAGAATCAAAAGTATGTACCCATAACGGGTGAGTTGGTAGCGTTGAGAACAGGTTATTTGTGTAAAAGGTCGTGTGTCAAGGTCACTTGTTATTTTTTCAGGAGGCCTCACCTACTGAGAGTGCAAAGTGTTTTTACGTGAACACTAAACATGTGCACTCTCGTTGCGAAACTCGAGTAAGGGACAATTTCTTTTGGAGGCAGTGAGACACAAAAATCCGCTTACATTTGTGTTACACATTTCTGAGTGAATGAAGTTTTGTATTATACTTGGTTTGTAGGAAAGGTAATGAAACTCCACCCCTGTGAAAATGAAATTTATAGTTCGTGTAATGAAATCCCTTATCAGGTTCTCCTATAGATGTTGAGGAATGTAATGATTTGTAGGAAAAAATGTAACGATCACAGCAAGGGCAGTAGAATGAAACCGAATTCTTCATAGAGCTGACAGCCGGCTCCTGAGCAGTCATAAATGCTGCGTGTGAGTGTAGTGTGTAAATCGCATCGTTTAACAAATTCAATCACCATCCACGACAGTGTCGCTCTTTAAATGAGCATAATGCCATTTACGTTTGTCTCTAACGATTACATGCAAATTGAACGTGCACGCGTGAAAAAAAACGGCTGCTGCACCTCACTCGAAAATAGATCCCTTTCTCATTTCACCATCCTAATCTATTCAGAGTCATCGTTGTTGCCGTCCTAAAATCGCGCTCAGTATCTGATCTATGAATCGTTTCGCATATGAGATGCATTTCTTGCGATGAAATGAGCTACAAGATAACATAAAAATGAAGCTGAAGAACACGTTTCGGAAGAAGCAGAAATTAAGATGCGCACGAAAAAGTGGCACGACGAGAATGAGGGCGATGAAAACGAGCTCTCTTGTGAAAATTGCAAACAACCATGAAATTACAGGTCATTTTCAACATTCATACACAGGCAAAACATATGACCTCATTGTTATTGGCTTCAACACACAGATGAAATTTCGCTAAAATGAATTTGTCATTTTTTTGCCGTCGTAATTTCCTCTGTCCACGTGGAACTTAATCACTTTTTCAGGTAGGATGTAATTTCGATGAAAGACTGCATAATAAAGATGCGACCGTCGTTTAAAAAGAGGTTTGAAACTATAGCTAAGCGCATCACACATATAATATGATAGATGCAATGTGGTCAAATTCACACTGCCCTTATCATTTTAAATTTAACAGTAATATAACCTATTAATTGCATTAGATGAAGGCTATCGGCAGTCTAAAAGAACTAAACGCGGTCTGCAACGGTATGATTCCTAGTGGCTATTTTTCGTAAACTGTTCCTGAAGTTTCGTAAACTGTTCCTGAAGTTCGTTCATAGTAGTTCGTTCATTAATCATGGATGGTTTGATCAGTAGAAATAAGTTTTCACTTGTTTAATGCAATGTCAAAGTTGAACATTGTGGAATAGATTACACTTTCGTCAGATTACACTCTCGATTGCCCACATCCATTAGCAGTTTGTCGCCGATTCTGCCAAACTGCATGAAGTATGCAAATTTTGTAGTTGCTGATTAAATGTAATCTGAATATTTATGCTCAATTCATGAGTAACTTGACGAGTTATGATTTCTGACCGGATGATATATTTGCGCCAAATTTTATTCGGCAAGGTCTTATAAGTCACAGATTTGAACGGATTTGCGAAACATGGATATTTATACTTTTCCACTAGATCGGCTCAATTTTTTCTTCATCATGTTCTTTTTCAGGAAACAGAACTTGATCAATATAAACCACCAACCACAAGCGTACTCATTGTTTGGACAAATGAGCATTCGATGAAACAATGAGTTCAGCGAAATTGTGCATAATTATTGCTGATTGTAAATATTCCCTTGAACTGAATGATTTTCCGAAAATGATTGTTGCTTCGGTGTGTGAAAATGATGGCCGATAATCATAAAATTCAAACGGTGGCAACGTAAACTATTTTAGCTGCAAAACTGCCTTCACGAACAAGCTAATCACTAAACTCGTGGTCTTACGAGTAAAATGTACGAGAAGACAACCAATTTTTTCTCCGAATTCGATTGTCAACTCTATTGTTTCACGATTGCGATGCCGATCTGATGCAGTTTTCTTTCAAGTGCGCTCTTTCAACAATGTGCGCAACGGAGACCTGTTTTTTATGGATGCTTTTTCAGTACCACATCTCCCTCGTTGCCCATAACGTCACGTTCATAAACGTAGCGTTACCAGCAAAACAGAACCGGATTAAACAATACAGTTTTATTGCTAGTGCATTCTCTAGAAATCCTAAATGTCGACGCATCGCACTGTCTATACCGGCACAGAGATACGACTGCGTCGAATCACCTGTTGAAGCTTGTTGATACAAAAATTATAACTTCACATGTATCTTCAAAGATTTCTGCAAAAAAGTTCCCTAAGCAGTGTGCATACTCAGCGCCAAGAGATTGCGATTTAGAATGCGGGGCATTATTCAAAAATAATATGCGACCATTTTTTACGTAACAAACATTTTACCTTTATAACCGCTGATGTTAGTGAAGATCAAATATGACTGTACAAGAACTTCGTTTACTCTTTTCTTTGCACTCTATGCATGCAAAATTATGCAATGATGTTCGCGATAACTGTATATACACAGTTTCATTGGTGTTCAAATAGACGTTTCATTCACAAAAATACGTTTGCAATTTACATTTGAACAATTCGTTCCGCTGGTTAAAAGCGAACGAGTAGAGACGCTGAGAGGAGACGAGTGAGAATCAATGGAAATACGCGACGAGCGTGATTTGTACAAACGAATGTGGCCGATGCCAAGAAATAACAATCTCCATTTGACGTAGCGGAGAGCAGTAAATTTGTCCTTTTTGAAAGGTATCAGAT
Organism: Parascaris univalens; assembly: GCA_037576465.1. Taxonomy (NCBI): domain Eukaryota; kingdom Metazoa; phylum Nematoda; class Chromadorea; order Rhabditida; family Ascarididae; genus Parascaris; species Parascaris univalens. The sequence goes on from CM075173.1 coordinate 164,686,398, forward strand.
GGAAAGCGACCCACTAAGCTGTGACTAAAGATACGAGGGCTATATTATTAACGCTAGCATTGCAGAAAATATGAGAATGGCACAGCGTGGATTTTCTCGGCAGATGCTCTATCGCGAAATGGCGAGGTATGATGCGCTCAGTGCGCAGAAGTGCAGGCACGGATCACACAACATGCTCCAGTAGCATCCTTCGTATTTAATAACCGGGAGCAGTTCGCGGTGGTGGACAGTGATCGCAAGCGCCCGATGTTCCACGCTCTCCTTGAGGCCCATCTTCGCCAGGAGCACCTGGTTTTCCTGGTGCGCCGTCCCTGCCGGGTTCGCCAGGAGGTCCTTCTGGTCCGTCAGCTCCAGGGTTGCCATTGGGACCTGGCGGCCCATCGGGACCTGGGGGACCTGCTGGTCCTGGTGGCCCAGGAGGTCCGTCCGGTCCAGGTTTTTCGATTGTCTGGCCGGGAGTTCCTGCAGGTCCCTTTGGACCAGGTGCACCTGGAGGGCCAGGGGGTCCGACAGGTCCTGGTGGGCCAGGCGGACCGCGAGCACCACCATCGGCGTCTTTGCCGGGGGGTCCAGGCCGGCCAGGAGGTCCCTTCGGGCCTGGATTACCTGCAGGACCCGGAGCTGCATCTTCGCATTCGAAGCACCAGTCCTGAAACGTGAACGGTGAGTATTTTGAACCTGACAGATTACATTTTCTCTACGCAAATCGCTTTGTTATTCATAACTTCTGCTGGAACCGAAGAGCCTTATTTATTGAAAGAAACCAGTTTGTTTCATCAAGCAGCGATATCTCGACGTCCCTTGTTAGGAAAACATTAGGAGATAAAGGAACAGGACGGCAACGTTGAGAAATGTCCACAGTACAAATGCAAGTGAGCAAAGCTGGTAGACCTACAATTTTGGGAGGTGGTGTTGCTTCAGGTCCATCTGGTCCATCCTGTCCAGGTGGTCCGGGTTCACCATCTGCTCCATCCTTTCCGTCGGGTCCCGGTGGACCTTGGGGACCCGGGCCGGAAACACCACAACCGCAGCATCCTCCTGTTGAACCAAACGATCCTTCAACGGCTGCTGATGCTCCGTAACCAGCTTGACGTGGGTTACGTGTTCCTCCGTTTAATTTCGATAGCACCTGCATTTATATTTCCAGTAGATATTGCGCTAGCTTCAAATTAGTGACAGCGTCTCAGAAACAACAAACCGTTTGGAACTGTATGCAAAAGAGCTTCGAAAAAGCATATGACTTCATACTATATTTGGCCGGAATGTTAATTATAACAACAACTTCGAACAATTAGCGAGAAAGAATATTTATTTTGACGTGAATTAACTCTTCGATTTTCAATGCAGATAGTGTAATCAGTGATCGCTAATTATAAAATTTGGTGAAAATCCTCAGAAAGCCATAAACGTGTCCTCAGAAACACTCTTGCTTCTTAGTTACCCCTCTTCACCTTAAACTGCAATAATAATCTGCGAGAATATGTGGATGTAAACAAGTGAAAGTTGCTTTAAATCGGACACACATTTCAACGTGCATGTAATATCCGAGTACAAATAGGCCACTGTCACAGTGTATTTCAAACGCATCACAGAAGCACGGTCAGCCAGAAAAAAGAACAAAGGCTATTGCATACAGGATAAAATAGCAATTTTAAAGATCAACCTGAGTTCGAGTGACTTCGCGCCAGATGTTGCCTGAGCGAGATTTGCAGAAGTCGACTTCGTTTTGCATGACCGATTGCATGTGCTGCATATAGTTGTAAAGCATAGGCACTGAAACCACGCACACCAACGTTGCTATAGTGGAGAGTGCGACGCCAAAGAAGGCGATCGTCCGAAGGCTGTCGGCTTCTTTCTGCTTTTCCTTAATATCCATCTTCTCGTAGTCGGACATGGCGTTCGTTGAACGGATCACACAATGCTTTTGTGCGCACTGAGTGCCGGTCGATACGATGCCTCGCGCTCATCAAACCCCTTATATACTCACTCGACCTGTTCGCGGAATTCCCTTCTACGGCACTCCCCAGCGACTGCCCCTCCCCCTTCCTTTCTCTGGTCCTCTTCTCCGTACTGGCTGTGCGCTTGCTTGTATCTCTTGCCTGCTCGAAGGGTTTTTGTGTTGGAAATGAAGTGCGCATTTCCACACCTCGTCTGTGTGTACTGCTTCAAAAACACTTTTGCGAGAATGAATTTGCTCGTAGATTGATTTAAGCGAATGAATTAGATTTCAGTTGATATATGCTCTGCAACTGTGCAGCAGGAATCATACGACGAACGGCGGAATGTCCGCCGTAGAGGACGGCAGGGATTCCGTTGTTGCAACGAATTGCCCTAAAAAACGAATTGCCCCAAGGAAAAACTAATACTTTTCCTATTTAAAATGCCCATGTTTGCAGTTGTCTTTGTTCGTCTTAAATCCGTCTGGGTTTCTTATTTCGCTGCCTTTGTTCGAAATCTTTTAAAGCTTAAAGCATTTTCCTCTTAAGCGTTAATCCCTTTTGGACATAGTTGCATTTTATTTAATTTCAGCATGCGTCTCTTCATTGCTTCGTCGATGCCGCCTACTCGTATCCACTTCATACTTTCTTTCATCGAATTACACATTAAATGAAATTATCCATTTCATCGCATTAAATGAAATTACCGTGAAAATTGGTGGTCATACAATTCGATGCACTACTGCAGCTTAAAGTCGAATGCTATGATTGCATTAGGCCATCTGGTTTTGTTTGTCGTGTTAGACGAGATAGTTTATAAGAGGGAAGCGATCACCGTTGATGCTGGCGATGGCCGTTTATTGAACCAGTTCAGAAGACGCTTTATGAGAGGTGGTAGTTAATCCTACAGTCTGTCGCTCCCTGTTCGAAATGATTTTTCGACAGGGAGATGCGTTTTTAATTTGTTTGCCGCTAGCATCAAGATGTTTTTGACTGTGTCACCTGTTTATAATTTCCCATTCCTTACAGCACCTGAACTGTTTCTTTCTTATTCATCTAATGTTCTCTGCTCTGCAAAGCACATTACCTCTTTGTCAACATATCAGAATCGCTGTAAGCGTTTGCACATGCGAACGGTCTCCACTAATTCGTCATCGAACAACACAGTTCATTTGGGGTTTTGGGCGCGGCAGCAATATAAAAGAGACGACCAACGAAATGCGCTTTCATAATAATTTCTCTTATGTTATCACAAACGATACTGCCGATTAACAATGATATCGTTAACGGCAAAAGAGCAGTGCAATTAAAAAATATTTGAGAGGTGAAATGCAAATGGAATTATTGCATCAATGGCAATCAATCTTCACTATTTAAAAACAGTCTCATGTGAAATGTTGGCCTTGGCGATACTAGTGTGATTGTTAACGATGAGTTCTCTAAAATTCTCATCAACGCAATCGAATTTGCAAGATCGACATGCGAAGAAATCAAATGAGATTCTAAAGAGAATTGAACTATGATACACCGATACTTTGAAAGAACTAACAGACATATATCTGATTGTTAGAAAAAAGTTCTATGCAAGTTTTTCTTGCCGCATAAGTCACTTCAAGTGGCTGAATTTCATTTTTTGATTTGTAGCCGTCAATAAATATGAAGACGAAATGAAATGGATAAAATTGACGGTACAGATGTGCCGTAGTTTTCTTCTTTAAGTTAGAAATAACGGTGCTCCATATGCCTTCAGTACTTTCAATATCTGCTAGTGTCGTCCACTAGAGGTTAAAGTTTCAACGTGGAAATGCTTATTTAATCGATGGCGAAATATTTCGCCATGCAAAAGATACAACTCAGAACTCATTACAGATAGTGTATTTTAATTTTATGCCGGATTCAATAGCAAATGGCACTTTTCTCAACTTCAGGATGAAGAATGGCTATTATTGCTTAAAAGTAACAGAATTGCTGAGGCAATCGGCGAGCGAAATACGTAAATTTCATGGCCGACGAGAGATGAACGATGGATTTGCATTGTTGCACTATTGGGACGCATTTTCGCGTAACGACGATCGTCGTTCACTGGACGATTGCAGAAAATGCGCGTCGTACGTTTAAATTACGACATACTCCTTAACAGGCCACAAAAAACAAACATACAGGGGACCGACATTTTCAACCAAATTCAACGTTGATGTCGTATCGTGCGTAGCCCATAGAATGACGAAAAAAGCGAATTGTGGTGATGAGATGACTAATTTGATACGTCTTTCATCTTTTTTATCTCGCTGTTTACCTTCCCAATTTTTGTTATCCGTTATTGTTTAGCTATAGAAGTGGTTCATCGCAGTAGTTAAATTAATTGTCGAATTTTAAGCGATGAGCGTTTTTGGCATAGTGTGAGACAAAATGGTGAGTTGACGTTCATTTCTTCGTTAAAATTATTTTAATTTAGCTAAGAAGTTCTTTTGCAGTTGACTTTAAAGTTGCAGGAAAGTTGATTTTGTGTAGAGGAGGATGTTGGTGACCGCAGAAGCCTAAAATGAAATATGCTCTGATATGGGTATTTCTGTGGTAATAGCAGACACTTCGTACGGTGACGTATGGAGTCGGTCTGAGCAGCTGACACGTTCACTGTTTCTTGTAATGGAGAGATCTAAGCCGCAACAACTTGTGCTTGAATTCAAAAAACTGCAGAAAGATTTCTGCAGAAGACGAACGAAGTGACGTAAACATCGCCGGTTGTGACAGGCGAATATAAACAGGTAGCGAAAGTTAATATTATTTGAGAAATCGATTCAAATATTGATCAGATCATATTTGACAATATTTCACACAGCATCCCGTTGAATAATAACCTCATCTTATATATCAAGCAGTTTAAAAAGGAAATAACTGGTTCTCTAAAACAATGAAATAAGATACAAAGAGAAGATAAAAGCTTACTAAGGCAATCAATAGATCGCACTCTTTTTTCCCGAAAGAAATCAAGGTCTTGATGCTAGCATACACGACTATAAATCAAAATTCTGCTGCTGAGAATGATCGTGACCGGCAAATTTTCATCATTCTGTTAATGTATTCAGCTAAATATTCGAACTAATCAACTAAAGTTAGTCATAAATAATGGTTCGGAAGTCTTTTGTGGGATCATAAAACGTGCATGAGGAGAAAGATGGATGGCTGGGAATTATTCAGTTAAATGCATATATCGATTTGCAAAAGAAACTCCGAAACGAAGGGCTTGTAAGCAGCAAAAAAAAAACAATACGCATCCCACTCATGAATGCATACGATCCTTTTCGCTGAACTCAACTTGATGACAGGAGCAAATTCGTGTTCTGCGGGTGATATAGTTGATGCTAAAATTCGTGATAAACAAGCACCGGAACTAGAGACGCAAATTAATGAGTTAATGGAAGAACGCGAATAGTAGCTCAGCGAAATTTAAAGAAAATCCGCTTGGGAAGAATGTTGCCTATTAATACTTCTAAAGTTTCATGTTCTAAACCTTCCACTTCATTCGAGAAACCATCTGTCCTCATTTGTTCTTTTCTTCGATTCTCTGAGGTCATGGAACCTTGGAAGATCGAGAGTCCGCAACAATTTGAAACCACTTATAGGAGTCCATGAAGATCACGCCTTCGAGGAAGAGTATAACCTATTTTCCTGCTTCGGAAGTCGTCGAAGCTCGAGGCCAAGCAGTTCATTCAGGGGTAGTAGCTGAGCTGTGACTCCTTAAATTTGGAAGTTTATGAGGCAGGGGAATCTGCGTGAACTTGCTAAATGACCTCCATTGCTACAAATTTCTTGCTCCTCGACGCTAAAGTTGTTGAGTGAAGGTGTTCTAGAAAGCGATTTTTTCTCTACATTAAGGATGAAGCCTATCCGTTACCCGTAAGTTGGTTTCAGCGCAGTGTAAAAGTCGAAACTTAACGTGCAATTGAATGAGACTTTGAAGAAAGGATAAATAGGGATCGTTCGAACAGCGTCAATTAGTGGATTGTCTGCACTGAGATTCGCAGCCAGTACGAGCTCTAATCCTCACCTTCGGGCTCCCACTCACGACTGCTACATTTTTAAATTATTCATGCATTCTCCTCATTCGCACGTAGCCTGTGTGAATGGAGCGCTTCAGCAGTGATGTCGCATTAGATGGCGTTTTGACAACGACGCTGAGAACTGACGCAGGAGTGGTTATCGCCAAATTGCGGAACAAAACGTGCGCGTAATTTCTTCGTGCTCATAAAATGTGAAAGTCCTGACACTAGACATTTACGACCTTTGTTTTCTTCCATTCATTCGCGTTGTGCTCAACTTTGCTAAGTCAGCACCTCTGTTGATTCTTGTTGCATGGATATTATAGCAGTTGAACTGAAGTCTGCTGGCAGTGCTACTGTCGGAGATAATCGAGGTAGTTTTTTGGTGAGGTATGATGCATTTGCATGCGAAGGATCCGGTAATGAAAATAGAAAACGAAAGTGTCGATTGAATCACCTACGGCAGTGCTACTTAAAACAAATATTCTAGCCGAATGGTTAAGCTCCTCCATACTTCATTTCTCTAATGCACTTGTTCAGTTTTCTCAGGTTTTCTCTTCCTAGTCATTCGCTTCTCGTACCTCATATGTTTGATCTCGAAAATCTTTGAAGCCTGAGAATCAAACTTAACATTCTCTCTCCTTTTCTCTTTCTTTCTCTCTCTCTCTCTCTGTATATATGTATATATATCTTTGTATATGTATATCCTTTATTCCTCGTGATCTCTTCACTGTATGCTAGAGGTGATCTCCTATGTTACTTCTACGATGGGTCGGTCAATTACATCCGACAGTAACAGCAGAAATTCATAGGCCCTTCCTATGCGATTAAAAGTTCGTTCTCTTATTTTTTTTGGTCATTTGCAAGACGACAATTTCGGTATGTTCATCTGGCCCATTGTTTTCACACGTTTTTTTCCTTTGTTTTTCACTGTCCAAAAAATTCGAGAAAACTCTCAAAGCGTTTCAGTGATAATGTTATTATATACGCGTTTGTATCCATAGCCATCTACTGTTCCGTTGTTACAATCGACTGCCGAATAGCATAAAACGATAGCGATGAAATTGCTGCGTGTAATCAACGCTAGAGGGTCATCAGCAATGTCATTATAATTCATCGTGCTCTGCATGATTATTGACACCGAAAAATGACACCGGCTGTGGAAATCGCATGTGATCGAAACCGGTCGAAAACACACTATAAAGTTAAGAATTCATATAATCAGCTAGTTTTTGTTGTTTTTGTGCTTTTTTTTGATTAGCAACAATATATTCACCTATTGCAGAGGATATATCTGTGCGTGGGTCGGCACATTTCATTCCGTGACATATTGTGCTAACTGCAGGAAATTTGCGGCTCTAGTACGAATAAATAACAAAAGCATGACCAGTTTTCCACCGTTACAAGAAGTTCATGAATTCGAGAAATCATTTGGAGCGAAAGCAGGCTGTTTTTTTGTTTTTCTCACAAGGAAACTTGCTGTTGGGAGATATGAAACATAACTCGAACTAGGACGTTGTCTTCTCGCATTCTGGGCAACAATACGTTTTTCATACATAGCTTGCGATGGTGCAGTGATCATGAAGCGCACGGCCATGAATCTCTCTCATTTCCAGGACGGTTCCAGAAACTTCTGAGCGTGTTAAGTCCTGTTTACGCGATACTCATGCAACAGGGCCCAGGAGACCAATTAAAAATGGACTTCGTCTCTCAGGTGCAGCAGCATTTCCAGGTCCTCTAAAAGCGCACTCTTTCTTGTCTTTGAATTATGAACCTTGCAAACAGCACATTTCTGTACCTGCAAGACAGATTGCAAAGCAAACTGAAATGTAAAAGCGTATGTCACGCCAGCATCGTCGGCATCGCTGAGGCCTGTGTTCCACATCTACTTCATGCTGAATGTAATAGCCAACAGATTATGTTTGAATACATATTGTCAAAAATTCTTGCAACTAATGTGGCAAAAAAATTGTCACTGTTCGAAATCAAAAATAATTGCTGATGACATCACATGCAGACATCTTTTCTGCCATTATCCACTGAGATGGAATCTATTTGGCCCTGAAATAAGTGGAAACGATAGCTGTTTGAATTACTTTCAAGTTTCATAGATGAGGTGCTTGAGCAATAGGATGCCCACGGGATACTGCTCAGAAACAGGTCCACCGATGGATGTTTGAAGTCATCTTTGCGGATCTTATCAAGGAATGTTCTGTTGATTTAGATTAGAAAACATCGAATGATATTTATTCAAATTGCTGGTAAATTTCACACCTTAGTGCTTTCAAGAACAAGAATGACGAATACGATCTTTCCAGTATAATAGATCAAAATATCGATGGAGCTATTATAGATCAACATTCGGAAGAAATGGTATCATAAAGCCGATGCGTTTCGCATGAGCGAAGCGCTTTCGAGACGATCGAATGATTTTTGATCGCACCACGGTGTTTTAGTCACCAACAAACTTACCAATTGCAAATCTTCGAGAAAAGAGCTGTAAAATACAATTTTTCTATGGAGAAAGGATCACTCCGAATCGGATTATATCTGCACTATTGTTGTGCAGTTAATCAATTTTATGTGCAACCGTAGTGCTGCTATATAACGCATTTATGTCTGTACTGATATGAAAGCTTTTGTATGTTTGCATAGCTTTATGAGCGAAATCTGCGTTGTGATAGGAGCAACAACAAAGAGTCATGACGGCGACAGCAACAACTACGATTGCGACAGCAATTGCCTAACGCAGAAGTCATTTCCATTGGGCCTTCTGCTCTCAACGTGCAGTCAGAGTGTAGCGCATATTGCACACTTTAAAAAACCGGTACGTAATAACAATGTGGCTACGTCTCTGATTCATCGTCTTCGGCATCTGTGGTACGTAGAATCCCTAACTGGATCCTGGGGTTTCTTCGGGAGTATTTTTAAAGAATATTTTATGAAATCTATCCTTTTAACATTTCTTCGTAACTTTCCTATACCCTCTCACGACTGTTCAACATCTGAGTGTGCATTCATTTCCGGGAAATCTTATGTCTGCAGCTCGTCGTCATTTAGGCCATGGGTTGGAGAGTAGAGGGAAGCGTGGAAGAGGAGAGGGGGGTAGAGGTGAGGAAATGGATAATGAAATGGCAACTAAGCGCGATTTTTGAGCATCGGAAATCGGTTTTCATCATGCAGATAGCAATTGCTGCGATAATGAAAAAACACAAAAACAACTAATCTTAGTGACATTAACGAATTCACTCAACAATTTCTCCGCATGGTATTTTGATGTGCTTTCAGAGTTATTTTCCATTTCACGCTCAGTGAGAGAAATTCGAAATGCGATGACGAAAGAACGTTGAAGGTTACGAATAAATTGAGCAAAATTCTTCGTGAACAAATGAACTTCTGAGTGCATTGGAGACAGACTGATAAGATGAGCAGTAAGTTCATCGGCAATAAAAAATTAGAGAACTTATAGAGAAAAGAAGGCTTGCAATATTTTCATTTCATTTTTTATGTGAAATATCTGACCTTTGAAATGTTCGTTGTAATCCTATTTAGCACACTTTTTTTTGTGCCCATAAAATTACGACTGAACGATAGAAACGATGCAAAGCGTAAAAATCTCTTCCAAATTTGCCCATTTAAATGTTGGTCACTTTTATAGGCATCCAAAGTCCACTACCTATATCCTTAAGAATTCAAGGATATATGAAAGAACTGCAAACTGCAAGAACTTCATCGAATAGGAAAAGTAGCGTATATTGTCACTGAAATATTCCACAGTAATTTCTTGGTTTCAATGAAGCATCGGCGATGAACGAGACTCTTCACGATATCACAGGTCTAATCACGATAGAGAGTTGTGGGGCCAGATCTGCGTTGATGATTCATTACGGAAAAGCATTTCTTCCTTCTTTTTTTAAATAATCGATACCAACCAAAGCCAAGTTCCAGTTAAGCGATCGCGAGCACTCCTGGCAGCTAACATGAGGAATTTTCTAATTCTTCCACCGAGAAATATTACTAGGGGTCAAGGAACAGTTACAACATGGCTATCACTTCAATTAAATTTCGCTGATATCGCATGAGAGTCCAAACTTCGTTACGGCGTTTGAATAAAACCTGTTGGGATTTTAGAGGAAGCAGATTGCGGCCACCTGGAACCGGCGCTGATGCTCACCTGACCGCAATCTCGACTGGTCGGTACTTGTTTTTGTACGTCGTTTAGTCTTGAGTACCACACGCATCGTTAGAAGTAACGCCCAAACAGTATTACATACTCCTCAGCAAGGCATGCGTATGCCGAATTTAAACGTTTTATGCCGCCAAGTTTCATATTTCGCCTAAATATGACAGCGAAACTAATTAACCGGTGACTGGCACCTAATTAAGTGCAGTTACTACGCCACTGATAAAAGGCGGAAGATGTGAAAGTAATCGTATGCTGAAAGACGTTCAAGAAGAAATTACATGGGGTCATCGGAAAGACGTCAGGAAATTCGTCGCAAAAAACGCAACATTGAGATATCAGCATCCATGACGTTGAATAGAGATCATGACAAGACCGAAATGCGTTCTCTTTCTTTTTTTTTTTTTCAGCGATCACCCCTTGCGTCTGTGCGCTCGTATATTTCACTTTCACAGTCATCGTAAGACAATCTGCGAAATATTTGTTTGCTACAACCTCAAATTCGCTGCTGTATCCAATCGAAAGGAAATTATATCGGTGTCATGGTTTTTTTGGGAATAGAAAATCCTACGATCGTGTAAATAAGCTCAACTGGAGTGTCGCAAAATCCGATAGATGAGTCCATTACACACATCAATCACGTTTGGGAGATTTATTGGCACTTGGAAATAGAGACATCCCAAACAAACGAGTGTTGGTTCGTTTATCGCTGAAGTTTTTGTCGCTGAAAAACTGCTTCTCGTTTCACTCACTGGGAACATTTGCGAAAAGATTTGTTACAGTAGGAGGATGAGCCGAGCAATATAAGGCGTTGAGTATGTTCAATAGAGAGCATACGGATCGTAACAACATCATTTAGCTGGTTTATCATGTTCTCGAAAAGCATCCGCCGACTGCACTGAAACATTGAAGGTGACACTGAGATTCGCGCTATAGTATGCACACATATGCTGCATTGAATTACAGCAATCATCCGCACATGGATACGACTAAGATAAACTAAAGGCAGCATAATTTACATATAAAGATAAAATGCTACCGAGCACTATTGGAAATATGAGGTGCAATATAAGAGCGTGAATGACTTCTAAAACATGCACTTTTCAGTACGAAACGATAAACAAGGATATCATTACACTCGCAATAACCTCCAATTCACACAACTGCTGCATTTCTCACATACCCTATGATAAAACGTCTAAGCAGCTAATTTTTGTGAGAAGCGTAGTCCATTCTCACAAGTGAGTTATTGTAGGGAGATTTACCGACAGTTTTTGTCTATGTTCAGCAAAGTAACGAGTATATTTTATGATACTGTATAAAAAGATGAAGAGAACTAAAGTGTTTGGTTTTTAATGACTGAGAGGATTTGTCTGCTCTGTAATAGTCAGTAACTGTACACATTGCAATTTCCTCATAACCAGAAAATGATAAGATTATACTGTATGTACTATTATCATCAACTATTCTATTTTGAAAAGTAACACAATAGTGAGGACAAAAACTTCGTTTATTTAGAATTTTATCAATACAACAATGCCTTTACACATTCATTTGGATCCGACGAGTTGCTGCAATGGGAGCGTTGTAACGCTACGATATAGGTGGCGTGGACTAGGGTTTTTTCATAGCGAAAGAGACGCTTCGTCCTTTCAGTCTTGTTCATCCTCTTTCGCGTTGCCACTCGTGTTTCACTGCAATGAATTCTGCAGAAATGAATTATTCAAAAGATGCTATTAGACGTAACGTAAAATCTCTGAGATATGGAGCAAACGACCAAATGATATCCTCTCTACAAAACAAGAAATGTAACGTTTATAGTGTGACGCTCTTGATAACGTTAGCATAAATAATATGTGTATTTACTACGTCGACTATTCTTCAATAAAGGCAACATACAAATGTCTGCAACGTTTCGAAGTAGAAAAACTCGAGCTTTAGGATCACAAAAAAATCTGATATTCAAGAGCATCCTTTTAATCAATGGTTTCATTCTGCGGAGAAAAAGAGCATTTTAGTCAAAGCGAATCGTTCATTCACATACATTTACGTTTACTATCTCAAAATGAGAGAAAGAAAGGTGATCTCTAGGAGTTCGCCGCAAGTTTGATAAGAACAAATCCTTTTTGAGATGATTAGTGACTGATTGATTCTCCTCCTATTGGAAGAGAGGATCGTCTCCCATAAACCAATCAACGTAAGATGAAGTGGATTTCTCAATGAATTCTTACGCCACTCAATTTCATAATTAATTTTTGCCTACTTTCTTTATACGATCGCAAAACTGTCGCTTAAACCTCCTTTCAAGTTAATTCTCTCTATTTCCCATTCTCTCAGTTGAAAATAAATGTTTTCCTCAAGGATCCATTAGTGAAAAGAAAATTCTGCACATAGATAAACACACTCGACAACATTTCCATGTAACCTTCTTCGGAAATTATGAGAGTTTTACATAACGAACTACTTGTTCAGTTAGAAAGTATCTTCTTCGTTATACTTCTTACGAAATCATAAATTGCACAACGGCGAACATCATGCTGAAACGCAATAAACTTCAGTGCGGACTATCGGAACGAGCAATTCGGCGTTCTCATGATTGAGACAAGGAGCTATGGTACTTGAGGGAGATCTTCTAATCATAGGAATTTCAAAGATCTTTATGCCAACAGTGGCAGAGTGGACAAACACGAACACATGGACAGTTCACTCCACTCTACTTCTGATATCGCTTAGAGATTTTGATATATTGACACAAACCCTCCCTACCTCACCTTCTTTTCGCCTTCCCCAACCTTCCGCACTAAGAAGCTGCTAATTAAAGTCATGCATAAACATTTTTATATGTTCTGACGAAGAGCAATGAACATAATTCCGTATTTCTCTGATTTATTACTGCCCTTGTCCTTCGTTCTATGTCAAGTTGCACGCAAAACGCATAGCCCTAGGTGGAATTGATGCCAACCAGATATATCCGACTTTGGAGATTGATAGTGATGATTAGAAGTGACCACTGAATCTCGCTTAATAAAACAAAGGTTGTGCAGCAATATGAGAATACCGGTCCGAACATGGTTACACTCAGCGCACATCTGCCACGAAATTCAAGGTCGACACTGACTGCATCGCACTCAAGCAACGTTATGCTGTCGTTTTCAAGGGCGACGTTTATTGTTCTACTGCTAGAAAATCAAACTCTAGAAGATAAATATAACGGAATGACTCGAAAGTTTTACTGTTTAAACCATATATCCAAAAGATTCTGCGAAGTGGAGTCTCCGAGTTTTTTCCTTTCGTGAAAGTGGAAGTCGGCAAATCCGACCTGTGGTTCCCTCTCAAGAGGTACCGCCGAGAGCATGCAAGCACCTTCGGCAGCTCGCAAGTCAAGGCATCCCATTCCTAGCGGAGCTTGTACCTTCTATGCAGGTATGAATCAGTCCACATTCTCTGATTTGGAGCCCAAAAAACTGAAAAAGATAGAACATGTCCGACGTTTTGTATTGTTTGACCACATGTGATTGGCGACGAGCCATCCAACTATAAAAACTGCTCTTTGTACGCCACAACGAAACCCTAACGAACCAGAGCAGGTCAGATCATTCGGAATGTTTAACTGCATGCTGCGCACTTCCATCATATTCGGTTGACCGCTGCTGTTGAAACCGAAGAGGCAGCTATATTTTAAGTCGTACTGAAACGAACATTTCAAATGTGTTAACGATGAAATGGTCACATGATGCAATAAACCAATTGAGTTGACCCTAAAGAAAAATTAATTAAGCGACCGCTCCACTCACACTTGATAGCATTGCAATTGCGGAATTGTGTGCAAGATTTCGTCGTCGATATTTTACTTTACATCTAATTACGTCTAAATTGCATTCTTTATATCAGCTAATATATTGTATAAACTGCTTTAGACTATGGACAGCTTAAAAATCTCTTCTGATACTTGATGCAATAGCTAGAGATTTCAGAAACGATAAAATCATCTTTGACGTTTAGCACTATCGACGTCTTCTTTTCATAGAAATGAAAAGTTAGTGATTTTTTTCAGAATATTAATCATCACCAGCAATCTCCATATTCGAAATGCTCTATTCAAGGTCGTGAATGGTGGAAAATCGATTCGACTCGTATCGAAGTCATTACGAAGTGTTAAACGAATTCCAACTACGTTAAATGAGCGATGTGAAGTATAATAAAGAAATTTATTGCACTAGTATACCTCCTAAACAATATCATCTACCAACTTGCAATTAATATCGTCATGTAAGAAAAATATCAAGAAGAAGTAAGAAATCGCTAAATTGTTCTACTGAAGGTATCGCATTTCGAAGTTTCTAAGTTCCGTCTAGCAGACCCGGTCGTCTGAGGTGATAAAAGTCTGGCGCGTATAGATTCAGTATACTCGCTCGTTTCTTGATTTCGAATCTGGAGACTTCTGAACACCGTGAAACTGCGGTTTCAGCAAAAATTCCTAGTTAATGGCAGCACTGTAGTTTGAAATTTATTCAGTACGACAGATTCGGCAGTAAATTTTTTAGATTGTTTTCAGCGTCCGGAAGGCACAAGGTGCAAATCAAACTTGTGGTGAGTTTTCTAGACGGCATGTAAGAAAGTAGCACAGCCTATCTGAAGATCAAAAATGTCTTCAAAGCGTAAGGTAGCATAATGAGCACAGGTGACAGGGATGCAGATCCAGTAGGACATTTTTTGCATTATTTTATCGTTGAAGATCGAGTTGTTCGAACGAGAACTTTGCGGCATACTGTCGAAAGTTCAGTCTGTATTATAGCTTAAGTGAGCGCAATGCGTATAGCACACAATTATTCCTTACCTAATACCGACATACTAGCGTCTCTGTGGTCTCATCGGTTGGAGATGCCAAATCCCTTTCCAGTGTTCCCTGCTTTTGGTGGTAGGGAGGAAGAGAAGAGTTTTCTGACACCCCCTGGGACCTGGCGACCTCGAATTTAGAGATGACTGGCTTCAGCGGTTAACGAGCTGAAATCGTTCAAGCATATTTTTTTCTCACGTCCTTAAAGTAAATAATAAAACAAGAAGCTGGTTTTCTTGAATGTGCTAGCAGTCGCGCCTCTATACTTGGTCATTGAAGAAACTAGTAACTAACGTTGCTTTAAGATATCTTCGACCGTGGCCTGCCAATTCGAAAGGGGAAGTACCTTTAAATCTTTGAGATGCTGTAATACATATTAGACAACAGCGCATCTTGTAAGGCGGCAGTTCAAGAAGAGATTATCCCAAAAAAATGGAACACATTTACGATTTAGGTTGCTTTCTCTTCGAAAGAAATGAGCCTTTTCTACATTGCGTTTTAAGTTTCAGAGGAGCGCATCAATAGAAATTAGTCGACTTTGTTATGACGGTAGCAAAAATATGCGAGGTTTCGGGGTTGTTTCTGGCAGTGATCGTAATAAGGTCCAGTCCGGGCGATCTGAATATCTTTCACGTCACTAACAATTTGTTAGAAATTAATAAACAAAGAACGAACGAAGAAATGATGAGGTATGAATTAAAATAAGGCAATAATCGTAAAAGAGCATAGTAGCAGATATTAAATTGGCCTATTATCTCACACTGTGCGAGGTGAAGTATAGAGCGCTTAATTATGCACAAATGTGCATGATGTATGAGTGTGGAACAGCGATGTTTCGTAGGATTCGTTGTTTACTTACACATACTTTACGCGTGCAGCACCTCCTAAAATCAAGGTGTAAAGGTGTTGTGCTCGGCTTTACAAGGTGCCATAAGTTGCTCTCAGAAACGGAAAACCAAGGTAAATTGTGATGTCTGGTACTCTGACATTTCTGAGTGAATTGTGCTGACAGTCGTTGTTTTTGTGCTGCTGATAACGCACACAGTGGTCTAATATATCTTTTGGGAATGTTATTGCTATCTTTCGTAGTGCGCAATATTTTCATCTACTCCTTAGTGGAAATGAGATATACATTTTGCGCGTTATTTCACACCACACATTTCAGGTACTGCAAAATAACTTTATCGGTCAATTCG
Organism: Parascaris univalens; assembly: GCA_037576465.1. Lineage (NCBI taxonomy): Eukaryota > Metazoa > Nematoda > Chromadorea > Rhabditida > Ascarididae > Parascaris > Parascaris univalens. The sequence goes on from CM075173.1 coordinate 164,702,591, forward strand.
AAACTCATTTTCTGCTCTTTTGACGAAATTCTATGATTCGCAACTTCCTAAGAAATAAATACTCATCAGTTCTACAGATTTATTCATTAATTAATGCGGTAGCCATGTCATATTTTATACGCCTCCTACGGCAAGATGCCATTGTCGGTGTCGCCAACCGTAGCGCAACGCTGGTATGCATATGTGCTTAATACATCGATCTACCGTCTTTTCAAGCAAATCAGCCAATTTATTAACTGAATGATCGGGTTTAGGCAAAACAAAAAGGATTCATTAATATAAGCTTGAATGCAGCACATCGCTTTAGACATCTACTCATACTCATTTTCGATGACATTCGTGAGTGATCAGTTAATCTTCATCATCCAAAAATGCCATCAAATCCTCTCAAGTACACTCGAGATCAAGTACTCCTGGCGTCAATATTTGAATCATGAGAAAGAGACATGGCATTTCAGCAAATTTAATAGCACTGCTAGGCATGACACTGTAGGTTCTACTCATTTCTCTGCTGTGTTTATTTAAAGTATAGTTTAATTATATCGTAGTACTTTACAGTAGGTGTTTCAAACTTTTCATTACTGTTGCATACGTCCATGCAACCCTTGCAGGATTGTTCGACAACTTTCCACGCCGTTGGTTCACACGGCTGTTCAACCTAATTCCTTCGACCAGCACCATCAAGCCTCTTTAATATTTATTCAGCAGGATCATCACCACTTCCATCTTTTCCATGCACATTAGATTTGTGAGCTGTTTTCTGTTGATCCGGAATATGGATGATCATTAATTTCTGTTCTAAGGCGATCATTTTCTTCTGGCAGCAGCTGCTGTAGTGTCGCAAAGTGTATTACGAGTTGTGAAATCGCAATGGCGTTCGATATGAAATACAAATAAACGCATCAAACCTCAAGCTTTGGAATATTTCTTCACGTGGAGAACTCAGCAACTCAGCAACTTAAAGCAGGATACTTTACGATTCTAGGTGGAATCGAAACATGTCCTTAAAACCTCGTAATAGAGTATGGTCTTCACTGCTTTTGCAGAAGTGAGCATTGCTTCTCTGAGATATTTTGGCCAAAATTTTATGTCGCAGAGACTGTAAAGCATTACAGTGTAACTCTGCCTAATCGACCATACTGTAACGACAAAAGGCCATACTCTGCTGCATAATCGACCGCTTCGTAACCAATGAAGAAAGAAAAATCAACTTACTCCAGCTTATAATGAACACCGAGGCAAGTTTGAAGTCGAGTTCCGATAATTAAAAGAAACGAGACATATTTCGCTTGGTTGTCGATTGCTGATCTCTGTTGATATTGTCGATGAATTTCAAATTTTGATAGATGTTAATTAAGTTTAGAGATAAAATCGAAGCCATAGTTGCCTCCGAATCAGACCGTTAGCGCCGATACTCGGAAGTGCATATTGCATTAATTGGTATTTTAAAGTCTACGATAAAAGATGGTAATAACTGCTAATAATTTCGAACTATATAAGTCATGCTGAAAATGCCCTAATCAATAATAGGTTCATCTCCAAACGACCAAGAAACAGGAAAGTGGAGTAGTGGAAACTGGAGAGTTCATTGCTACTATAGCACGATCTCGATCTGTCTCTAGTAGATTAAAAACATTAAAAAATAGAAAAAAACACCCACAACTAACAGAAAACGTGAAAAGTAGTCTTCACATCTAATCCGATCGCTTGATCATAACAAATTAATCCTTTCTTCCTCCTAGCAGAAGCTGCTCCCTTGTTGCTTTCGCTCGAAGTAATAAGATATGCAAATCTGCGCTTCCAACATGTATGGAATGGGAAAGGAACGAATTTCAGCTGTTACCTTTTTTCATAAATATGCATTCGTTGCATTCTAAATCATTCGTAAGAAATGATGCGTTGTTCATTTGGCTCGTCTTGTTGACGTCGCTGAAACATCACTATGAGCTAGCGTTCATTCTCATTTTCACATTTATTTGATTCATCTTTTAGCGTAATATATATTCTTGCATTGCTCTGCTCTAGATAATTCGCTGTAGGTAGCGCGCTAGAGCGAAAAAGTCGTCTGATTCTTCATTCAATCGTGTTCTTCTTGCTCAATTTGTTTGTTGAGCAGTGCCATCGATATAGTTGAGTTTTTGCAAAAATCCTTTAATAGCTAAAATCCGCTTTGATTTTTTTGAGAAATATGGGCATAAAATTGCAAAACTATATTTCATCACTACATTAATATGTTTAGCTCGAGCGCTACCTGCGTTTAGCTCGAGGACTGCCTACGGTTAGCTCGAGCTAACTGTAATTTCACGTAATATGCTCATTGGCAAACAATTTTTTACACTATAAATATTTCATTGCAATCTATCTTAGACGACTGAAACGCAAAACAGTGTGTCACAAAAATTTATCATAGAAATAACTCATTTGAAATGAAACAACTAAAGCATTACTTCAATTATTACACGTCATTTGATTTGCGAATACTTTGAACTAAAGAACGAGTAAGGGGAAATGTGCCAAAAAAAGTGGCACAAATTGCGCTTTTGCATCCCACAAATATATTCCATCATTTTCACAATTCATCGACGGAATGTCCAGCAGCTAAAATACTATCGCCATATTCGCTGAACTTAGTCATTTGCTGAATTTCTTTATTTCCGCTATCGAATCCATGCGATTGAAACTCGAATAATAAGAGATGAACGAATTTTCTTCTTGTTACTGAATGCTAACTGGCCTCAAATTGCCTATAATGTGAGAGATGGAAGCAGTCTGCAGACAAACAAACAAACGGACAAGAAAAACATGCCCAAAAAACGACGTCACCATTATGATCTTTACGAAGCAATACAAAAAAAGAACAGCAAAAGCGCATAAAAATAACAAATATGAATGAAAACTATTTAAAGCAACACTTCCATTTGAATATTGCATAATGGATAATTTTGGTAGCACAGATTATTTAATGCTAATGACATGAATATATAAGCATTGCATCGGCTGAAAACTCTCGCATATATGAATATCGTGTCGAAAGAATTCAACACAACTTATGGAACCGATTTGGAACATTATTACACCACCAACAATTCAAATCCATTAATTTAAGTACTTCCTGCATTTTCAGGAATACATTTAACGCACAGAATTTAAGGAGTGATAAAAGATGCGGGGAATAATTTCGTTGATATTTTACTCGTGAATTTGGATTACGTGATAAATTAAGCGAAGTTTTCAAGCTAAATTACATATGAAACAAAAACAGTGCAAAATTTATTAGCATAATTTGCGCATAGATGACCACATACTTTTCTTTTTCTTCAACGAAGAATATGATTAGATTTCTAGCGATATCAAAAAGTTCATATATTAGCACCGAGAAATATTCAGAAGCATAAATAAATCTATGATAATATCTCATTATTATTTCAAAAAATATGCGGTCATAGTCGACATAAATGTGAATTTTCCAGTTGAAAAAGAAAATTATTGGAAGATAAAAATAACTGATTAAATTTAGCTAACACAGTGAGAATTCAACGAACAAACGATTATTTGTACGTCGAAACTTTTCCAACAATAGTTATGGGCACATCTCAAACATCAAACAAATATGCTACTATCCTCCTAAACATCATTCTCACTGTTAGCTGTACTTTGTTAGCTATAATTCTATACTTTCATATAATTAACATTAAGCTTTCGAAGTATAAGTGATATTTCCAGGAGTTTTGCAATCAGCATAATTTTAGTCATGTTGATGTTTTTCAATGGCAAAATCAATTTTCCTACATTCAACTTTATTCGATCTCTTTGATGATCAGCATAAGCAGTCAAGTGATTCCTATAAAGGTGAATACGATGATTCCGTAGAGTTGGAATGAGACAATGCAACAAAAGTTGTTTCCTCCGATTTCTGAGCGAATAAAAAACTAAGCTGTATTGCAGTATTCTTTGAATGGCTTTAGAAGAAATGAAAACCCCAATAAATAAGCGTTCATTTTAACTCATTTCTTCGCGGCTCTTTATTATGGTCTCATAATGTCTTCTGTTCTTAAAAGACTCAGTTTTCCGACGTTTCTGCTGGGAATGATTTTGCATACGTTGAGAAGACAAATGATAATATCCCCGAATTGCGATTATCGTTAAAAGTTCAAATGTACGTTTCAATAACAAAGTAGTTAGAGCCAAATAGCACCATTACAGAACGAAAATCTGCATCTACGTTTTCAAACAGGTTAAGAAATTTCTACGACTTCATTAAGCTAATATAATCGCCAGCTATGAAGTAAAGATGTTCTAAGCACCGAGCATGGTTATCCCTCTCACGTTCGAGGGTGAAACAAATTTTATTAGACAACGTCGTTCTCATTATCACTATTTTTTCGAGGAAGGTGTTTCCTGAAGAACGTTAGGTAAACTTATGGGCTGTGTGCCACGGACACCGTTCGAGAAGAATACACTTAACATGTTTGCGTCTGGCCAAGAATGCGACTGTGCCGAAGCTGCAGCAGCACCAGCCCAAATGCCCGAATATTGCTTAGCCAAACTTTCGATAGTTGCCATACGTTGCATTTGTTGCATATAGTTCGCTGCAACGAGCTGCTGTTGCAAACCTCCGAACATTAACGTAAAGTCAGTAGTTGGACTATTGCCTCCAGCGGATGCGACAAGGGGTGAAAATGAGGCTGCAGGTAATGATGACGCCGAAAGAAACCGTTTGGCTGTTGAGTCAAGTGACGACGACGAAGAATTGATAGCGCCTGGCGTAGGACTATTTGACGATGCATGTGATGATGGTCGTGCGACACCACATTCGGCTTTGGTGGAGGGGGATTGGGCCGGAGAGCTTCTCACTTGAGATGTCCCAGTTTCAGTGGCTGGTACCAGTGTTGCACCAACGCTGGTGACACTCATCAACGGTGGGTTTATGAGTGCAGCAGCTGCCGGATTCATTATGCTTTCCGCTGAAAAAAAGCGCAGGCATACATTGAGAAGAGCTAAAATTTCGCCTGCAAGCACTATTTTACAAATTTGCTTCAGTGATGAAAACCGATGAGTTGTTACGGATAACTTCTGCCTGAGTCAATCCGTGCACGATAGCTTCTGGCTCATACGCATGAACTGCAAGAAATACAAAGTTTGGTACATATGAAGGGTAGATGCCGGGATCCTTCTCTAAAGATTTGCATTTATTATAGAAAATTAAGCATTTTTTGCAATAGCAAAAGTGCAATATTATGCACACTTACATGTCCAACTTTAGATCTCATGCATAACATGAGCACTAATAGCAAGAACGAGTCGGTATTGTGGAAATCACAAAAGAGAAGCTTCTACTGAGGTTCATTTCAACGGCGAAACTTACCAGCTGATATAAACCTGGAGAGATATGGCAATTTGCAATCAATGATGATGCAATTTTCATTAAGCATGCTGAATGATAAAAAGTTCTCATAAAGTTTTATCAAACATACGCATTTCCCGAGGAGTTTTTGTAATTTTATTTCAATAACTTCGCTATAATGAAATTCAGCTTGAGAGCATGGTACAAGTAAGTATATAGATGTAAAAATGTTTGCAGCGATGTATTGCGACAAATATAACCGATATGATCAATTTCGTCGTAGACGATCATGAGAAAATAGCAATGCAAATTTCCAGCTCAACAAAATCGTTATTCAGTTGGTCGATTGCCCTCAAAGGTGTGGAAGAAGATAAATTCCGGATAGCGATCTCATCATTGCTTGATCCATAAAATCCAGTTACACCCGAATTTGATTCCCTCGTTTATTGGTTCGATAAAAATGTACCCTCATATGTCATCAGTGTTTTTGAAATGTTTTCGCCGCAATCGTTAATGGTTAGTGTCTTTTAAATTTTATTGATTGCTGTGCCCGATTGCTATGGGTAATTTTTCTTTTAAAACAAGACTGGATTGTTTTTACAATGGTTTGAAATTTCTTAAACCTCAAATCATAGCCTACTTTTGAAGTAATTCATAGAAGAATTAGCAGAGTTCAAATCGATCAGCACTTTTCACGTAAGAGAATTCCGCTCCGAGCGATTACTTGACAAATTAATTGATATCGAAGAGTGATATTGCACTAGTAGTTTTTGTTATATGAGGAAAAAAACGATAATCACATTCCCTTCATAACTTATATTACATTAAATTAATCTTTTCGAGCTTCCCATTGCTCTATAATTGAGAGGAGTGCATTTAATCACACACAAAATTGAGAACAGTAGTGATACGTACCTAAAGCTTGTTGTTGTGCGCTCATTGCGACCATGAGCGCGGCCGCGTCGTTATTTTCCGCGCTTTGTTGTGCGGCAGCAGCAGCTAGTAGAGCGTAAGGATTGGCATGAACAAGCGGATGAGAATTGTGTGGTACATGCTGTGCGGCATGTGAATATGGATGTACACTCGATGTACGCTCTTGTTTTCGCCATTTTGCACGTCGGTTCTGGAACCATACCTGTAAATCGTTGTTAGTTACTCTTGCAATCTTTAAAAATTTTCAACAGCACTGGAAATTTTAAGATACACTAAGAGTTGAGAACTGAATGTTAGTTGAGAATTCAGTTGAATGAGAATAGAACGTTTTCTGCAATTGTTCCATGTTCTGTGAATTAGTTCACTGAAATGATAGGGAACAGTTAAACTGAAGATGAGAAATTTCAGAGGCCTATAGACTGACCATCGATCTGCAAATGGTCAGCAGTATATCGACGAAAATGCAACCAAGAGAATTTAAACAACTATTGTAAAAGATGAAAAATTCGAGGGAATCAAACTTCTTGAAGCGCCATTAAACGCAAGGAAAATTTGCGTGCCTTGCTTGTTGAAAACATCATTTAGGATATGTTTTTCCTTAAGCGTTTCCAAAAAAGGTAGAAAAAATAACTGATGTTTGATTCGACACAGGTACAAACTGCTAATTAATACTGAATGCATACCGGGAAGTATTCGCGACATTAGTTCATGCAGTGGTTCGTCAAAATGACGACATTTTAGAGAACATTTGGTATCTGAGAAATCGAGGCTCTCGCCACCTCGCAGTGATTTAAACATTGTCTGCTTCAACACTAGATTCACGGTGTTGAAAGAGTTGGAACGAATAAATAAAATAGCGCCTTCAGACTACTATGTTAACACGCTTCTGTGGTTCATTAACGACATATATATATATATATATATATATATATATATATTTTCATCACAGAATTACGCCATGTCGATAGTTCGATTCATGAGTAGGGCTATTAAAGGGTTCCTGCTAAGCAACCCATAAGGTTTCTACGTTCATTCCCTCTCAGCAACTGGCGACACTTAATGAGCATCTCATACTGAAAATGAGAAGTATGAAATTGTTGGCAGAAAAAACTGCGAAACGATAAAGATGTAATCGTAATTAACTGTAAGAGGAGACTGGGGTCAGAGCTTTTGGATTCCAAAGGCCAAAGAAATAGCTCTTAAAAAAGGGATAGATATATTCACTTCCGACATCGATCCTCTTTGATCCATGGGGAAATGGATAAATATGATGGCATATTGGTGTAGGTTGTAAGCAAGCTTCAATTACGGTTCCCGCATGAAAGCTAATTCAGCTATGTGCCCAGCTGAAGTCGTTGGGCACATTACCTGAAACTGGAGCCCTCAGTAGAGACAGGGTATCTGTCAAGATTCCGTTGATATCGTGTGGGAATTTATTGTATTAATCAACTGATCATAATAACATGAATTCTTGAAGTGAATTTTCAGCAACACAAAAAACATTTCTAAAAGTGCCTGACATACCTGAACTCGTGCTTCCGTTAAGATGACACGTTGTGCAAGTTCTTCCCTGCAAAAAATATTGTCGTATAGGAGGACAAATATCGACGGCACTGTGAGATTTCACATTTGGAAGCAGCAAAATTTTGATGACAAATACCTTGAACGAATCTACATGAATGATACATTGCATCTTGCTTGAGAAATGTGGATCAATATATTTCAAACCTTCTCGCCGCACTCTCCCTCCGCAACTTCCACTCTTAATCAACGACTAATTACACCAATAAGGCTCACAATGTCTGCCAAGTACTCGCTTCACAGCGACCAAAGTGATTAACATCATGCTTGTTAGGTATTTTAAAGAAGTTTAGTGACGCTTCTCAAGTTCATTCAAATTCATCGTCGTCTCGAATGGTGACTTTGTTTGATGGGTGCCATTGATCAATGACAGATCCAGCCGGGGGACAGCAGGTAAACATTAAAAAATATTAATCATTCAGAAAGAAGTATAAAATTGAGAGGTGATAGAGAATGTGAAATATCACAGCTATGAAATATCTCAGTAACTAACTATGGCATTTTAATCATGCAATTAACAGTTTGTCTGCGCTTTCAATGCACAAATTTATACGGCTTATCAAGCCGTTTAAATTTGTGCATTGAAAGCGCCAACACAAAGAATCTCTAATTTGCAGGTAATGGAGCAAAAAAGGAAAACTATCAACTATGAACGGATACGGTGGTGAAAAAAACTGTTGGGAAAACAATATCGCGAACCCTCATGCCCACACAATAAGAATGCTTTGAAACTGGATTGAGCAGAGTTATTTTACAACGGTTTTCACTTCATAAGCATGTTAATGTGTGCTGCTTTCCAACTAAGTATACTGCAAAGATATAAAGTGGAGAACGTTTCTTTGTAAACCTCTAATTAGTATTGTCACTAAAAACATAAAGTTGTCTTCAAATTTCGTGTCCTCAGACGGCCTAATTATGTGTTATTTATTTGTAAACTATGAATGCAAACAATAGCACCCACTTATCTCATCACCAAAATGCGCTTTCATCGTTTTTTGTCTTTTTCCTGTTCAAAGCAATTTGAGTTATGAGGAAGGAGAAACTTCACTTAAAAATGCTATTATATGGGCTATAATTTTGGACGAGAATATTTGAGAGTGACGCTGCTCCCCAAATTGATTGTCGGCGAATACACGCTGCATAGTTACGATGAGATAGCAAGCGGAAGCGAGTATGTAAAGTGACTAGTTAGGCGTTTCGCGGCAGCTGAGGATATAACGTGTTGCCATGAGCACACCTGTTTAGTCGATATTGCATCGTTTCATTTGGATTTATTAAGTGATGGATTTATTAGCATTTATGGCAAGAGGTTTTTGCAAAACATCCTTGTTATCGCAGCGATTCTTTAATCGTATCCTATAGAACAGAGATGAGCAATTATTCGCAATAACAATTGCAGTGAGAAAATCATTTCGTAGAAACTTTAGACGATGCTTTAAATAAGCGGTTAACGGTAAAATCCTCAGCGTTCTTTTCTCTTTTGCTTTGTAATTCCAAATTTATTTCGTCCCACAACGATCAAATTTTAATTTTCGAGGAAAACTGCACATAAATACATCAAATAATTTTTGTAATAATTAATGTTGAAAAGAGAGAATAGATGAAATTGTGCTATCCTACCTGGTGAAAACATCAGGATAGTGCGTTCTGGCGAACACCTTTTCAAGTTCATCAAGTTGATAAGCCGAAAATGTGGTCCTATAGCGACGTTGTTTTCGTTTACCGTTCTCGTCAGGACTTCCCGAACATGGTGATTGTTGCTCGCTAAGAATCGATAAATCTTGTGCATCCGAAACAGAAGGCGCCGTTTCGTGCACTGTCACTAAAATTTCCCTTTACGATATTTTCTTTTTCCAGCTAATATAGAAAATTCACATCGATTACAAACTGCGCACATAAATGATTAGCTGTATTGTTTTCTTCTAAGTCCCGGATCCATACGTTACAATCCAAAGATTTACCTCATCATAATACAATCCCTAAAGAATTCTGAGATATTTCAGCCTAGGAGCTATCGATAGTCGACGGCGTCCACGTAATTTATCCAATTATTGCTTAAGTAGAGTCATTATTTTTGCAGTTTAACTGTATAATTATAGTCATGCTCATATCTATCGGCATAATCAAACTCTTAGAAAAATTGCCCTGCGACTCATTTGAATAACGAAGCTCGAAGCAGGCGTCATTTAATAATTTGCACTATTCAAAGCATAAAAGATTTTGATTTTCCTAGCAATTTCAATTCGTCTAATAGCTATTTTTACTAGATTCTTAATGACTCGTTGATATACGAATGCTTTTCTTCACGTCAGCTTAGAAAATCAGAGCCCATTGGCTATTTCCCCCTTTGAGTTATTCGAACGCAGAAATAATCAATGAAAACTAAACCACTTCATTCATATTATTGCAAATAATCATAGTGTGCTTTTAGACTAATACTTCTAGTTATTTCTAGACGGATAATATCAGTGCCCCGTGCTTTATTTTGAAACATTTACAGTGTAAGGGCTGCTGCTCAGTTTTTATCGACGTCGGCGGAATGTGCTTCTCGCTTGAGCTTGGTCTTTGTTCGAGTTCATCACGTTTGTTGACGCTGTCTTCTTTTGAAGTTAATGAAGCAATCGCAAATGGTGACTTCAACGATGTGCTGCTCTCGCTTGAAGCGGCTAATGCAGCTACTGAAAATCCTGAAAGGAACCTTCATGACCCTTCACCTATATGTTATATCAGAATTCCAAAAGTCATAGAATGTAGGCATTGATAAAGAGTCAGGGTTATTATATGTCCCTGAGAAAAAAAAACTTACAGTGCGGTGCTAGGATACTCTACTAATGCAACGTTGAATTCGTAACATCCATTACGATCCTTAGTGGCCCTCACGAGTATTTAGCACTTTCCAACGCCCCTCCCCTCCTTGAACTTCTATTCCTAAATCCCACCATTCTACTGAGTACGAAAATACGTACTATTCCTAAATCCCACCATTCTACTGAGTATGAAAATACGTACCGTTATGAGCTGTCGTGCTACTTGAGGTTGCTGTAGCAGTTGCAGTCGGCGTATGCTGCTGTTGCCCAAGGAGTACTTTCTGTTGCTCGATTAGTAGTTGCGTCATGTTCATCGAAGGGTTCAGATAAAACGGGAAATTATTCACGGCAAGTGGTTGAGATCGTTCGACGCTGGTCGCTGGGTCAGGTAAGCTCGATCCACCAATCTTCTCAGGCATTCGAATGAAAGACGTCAGAACTTTCGCCAGTTTTGCTCGGATATTATAGGCAGTTTAGAAATACAAATTTTATTGCCCCAAATAGCGCAATTTTCGGGCGATTCTCTTGTTCAGTGCGCACTCTCACTAAAAAAATATGAAAGATTTAGCAATATTTGAAAAATCGAAACGTTGTTTTTTCGCGAACGTAATAACCGTTACGGAAAGAAAATCAACTCAAGTAGAAACGAAAATCTGATAGGTAAAGAAGATAAATATGAAACGATACAAGTCACTACGAACATTACCGACAGAGCTGCAATGAAAATAAAATGAAATATTTCCTTAAACGTAAATACATTCAATTGACAACGATTCGACAAGGTCGTTGAGAATTCCGCATGTTCATCTGAAAGCTTATTGGATCTAATGAATATATGTAATATCACTTTTAAGAGAATAAACCAATGGTCATATTCGCTTTGTGAACAGAATGAATCATAGTAAATTAGAAACTAAGCAAAAGAGTGCACATTTAATCACTTCCTATGTGGATTTCGAGCATTTTGTGGGAACGATTGAAGAAAAATGCTCTGAAAAGAGAAAAAAAGTAGCCCTTTTGAATGGTTAAAATATTCCACTCGCTTAGAGTGGGATGATGATAAGATAATAAAAATAAAGAGATAAATGTTTAGGAAGATACGGATTTGCTGAGTCACGAATATGAAAATTCGTCCTATTGATAAAAGAAGATATTGTAGTGTTTTGAAATATGAGAATGATCAGAGAGAATAAATTAGGGTTGAGGCTTTGTGATAAGCGCACTTTTCATGATCCTTAATACTTCCGGTGTTTGAGTTGCTATCAGCGAAACGAGAACACTCAATCGGACACTCTTGATAGCGCAAAACGATCGGCTTATACCATTGGCGGCGGTCAACAAACGAACATCTTACAAAGCCTGAATTAATAAAAGCTTTCATTGCGTTATGAAAAAATTTCAGCATTTTTTATCCGTTCTCTCAAGAGAATCTCCTATTTAGACAAATAAATTCCGCATGAATTTGTAAGCGGAAAAAGAAATTCAAGGAAAACACAACATAATTTGATGGATATAATGGATGCAAATTTATTGCATAAAGAACTAATGAATTGTTGCGTCGAGTCTAGCATAACAAAATCAACACAAAGTTTGACGTCGAAAATGCGCTTTACTTTAATCCGACTGATGATCAAAGCAAAGTTTCCAAGCAGAGTCTAAAATAGAGAATGATGAAAATGAATTGATCGAGTCATTCGGAGATCACCTAATGAAATATACTGCGAAGAAATCGATAGTAAATTAAACTGATCGAAACCAATCGAAAGACCGTTGAATTAACATTCATAGTTGATCGTTTAAGGCTTTCATAGGTGAGCGTATGCTGGATTAAACGAATTTTCAGTTGGAAACAGAAATTACAACGCTATCGTCATTTGTGTGTCTCGTTTCTTGCAGTTGAAATATGAAAGATACATCTACATGATGTGCATTAATAGCTGAATGACTTCCAATGAACGTAGCACAAATTATGAGCATAATCATAAAAGTGCACTATTTGCTTAATGTATTGATCCGTGTGAAAAGATGGAATGTGAACGAGAATTGAGAAGGGTAAATAAGTGTGGTCTCAGCCATAGAAATTAGCAGTTAGTAAGAAAGATCAGCGGCATTAACGGCGCTGGAACATTAGTCTGGTCAGTATTTCCATATTGAATACGTCCATAAACGAAACTGCCGAGCGAAATCAGTCATAATATTAGACACGGATTAAAGGATAATAGAGAATAAAATAGCGAGACGTTAGCAACAGCAGCAGAACAGCAACGATACAGAGGGGTATGGAACTGCTGGGCTCGTTCTCGCCTAATTGATATTAATTATCGCGTGCTATACGCTCCCACTTGCGACACCTTATTGGCGTTCGATTGTGTCTGAATATGCTCCGCCCTTGTTATAGGCCAAGCCGCCGCCTAGGTACGCTGTCAATCCAACATCCCTTCATCAAAAACAGCCCCAATTATCGCCACCGTTTACACAGCTAATAAACATCAAATCTATAATAGACCATATTCCATGGTAAACAACCCTAGAAAATATTAGCTCAATGAGAAATATATTTGCGAATTCAAAAACCGATTTTATAGTCAATGGGCACAGCCCTTCGAAAATTGATGTCAAGAAATTTTTTTGTGGTAATGAAACGAAAGAAATTACGGGGTGGGATAAAGGTTCGTTTAGAGAACAAGTGAATAAACATTAAGACACTGGGCAGTTTGTTGTCTTGATATACCCTCCTCAGAATTTTTTACTAATTTATTCTATATCAACTACGATCATGGTACTGATGAGCGCTAGGTGGTGATCTTTGAAAATTAGAGTCGAAATATTTCATCATATTCTTCCATGAAGATCTATGCTTCCAGAGAGCATAGGTTTTTGAATTTGATAGAAATACGCGGCAGAAAATAATGACATATCCATCAATGAAAGTCTATCGAATTTAGCGAATATCATGTAGGAAATTGAGACGATTTGGTGCCGGATGCAGACGATACAAGTGATGAGGATTAGTGAATTAGGTGACAAGTATAAATCCGATTTGAATGTTCCTCATGAGAGAGGATGAATACGCATTATGAGCAAAGAAAAATATTATCGCAAACATCACACTTTAAGTTCATTGAGTCGACTGTTTAATAAGATGAGTAATCTTCGAAAGTGGTTACTGCCCTTGCACAGAAAAAGTGCCGGTAAAGTAATGAATGATGAGCATGAAAGAAAAAAAACCATCTATCGTCTACTATTTATCAACCCTAACAGGTGATATTTCCTGGTGATTTCAGTCATTAAATACTGAAAAGCTTAACCAACAATAGTCTGAGACTCTGAATTCATTATTTGCGAAATTATTGGTGAAATTTTCAATGGCAGCTACAAATTATAGTCTTATTTTTTCGTAGATGTGGACAAACTTTACTGCATCATAGTAAATTGCTTCCTCTGAAGAAACAAATCGTCAGCATAAGTTGTTCCTTAAAACTGAAAATGTTACTCAAAGGCAGCTTCTCATAGCCAGTCATACTTTAAAAATGATGCCAGCACAAGCTGAAGGGGCAAAGCTGATAGTTGCACAATATGAAGCACCAATGGAATGAGACATATGCGATCGCAGGAGTCGTTGAGTTGCATGCATATCGTCAGCGGTTAATGTGTCCACCAACTGCACGCGCAATTAGGCCTTAATTGGCACCGGGCACTTTCATACATAAGTAAGTAAGAGAGCTTGTTTGGTGAGCAATATCGTTGAGGTGCCCAATAATGAAGCGCTTTTCCATTTGCGGACACGAAACGCAAATGTGTAAACGAGAAAGCAGTATTCATCGATGCCATACGAAACCGAATTTACCCTCAAAAGCATCACCTTATTTAGGAGCTCACTAATGACTGCCTTTATGGAGTGATTACTGCAACTTTGCACTGGTAATAATAGCCTGCCATATGCCGTTCCGACTTTCAAAAAAAAACCCACTTTTCGTAAAGACAGTGGGCTGTGTTGGAAAAGTTTCAAGTATTACCCCGGAATTTGAAGATTATTTCGTTAGAACCGATAATGCTACGAAATCCGGTTCTCCTCTTCTTCATGATGGGAGTTTTATGGATGCTAGCAATATAGCTAATTGCTAAAAATATGAACAGTGCGGACGTCCGCACAGCTTTAACAACAGGTAACCCAAACTTTAACGTGTGCTGTCGGTGTCACAAGCGCACGTCATCAACGTTAGCCGAACGAGTGTGAAACAAAGTCAAAGGTGATGGACAGTTTACTATTCGAAAGCAGCCTCAACAACCTAAATCATTCGAAAGTGGAATCCGATGCTGGTAACATTTGAGATTTTGAAGAGGAAATATTATCACATTAAAGTGGAGCAAATCGAACATAACTTAATGCAGCTTGATGAAATCAATTTCCGCTTTCATCATCTAAAGTCGACTTCCAGAAAATGGCAAAAAAAAACCGGCCTCTTTGAGTATTGCGTTTCTCATTGAAGTTACGTAACACTATTCAGCTAATGAGAAGCAATAAATATGAAAGTCAGCCAAGAGGTATCAGAACTAATTAGCGATATAAACTGAGAAAACGAAAATCCCCATTCCTTCATTGTTCACTTGAAGAAGACAATAAAATTTTTATATCTCTATTATAGACTTCTAATGAGTGAAGAAATTGCTACGAATACTTCTTCTACGTCGATTTTGAACGTTTAATGCTATTATAAGCAAATGAGGAAGAAACTATGATGTGGAAAATTACATCAAATTGATATGTGTTTGTAAAAGATATATATGATTTAGTAAAGAGTGCTTGGTACTTCACTGAATTACCACTTTACAAAAGTAAGGAGTACTTGGTACTTCATTAAATTACCACTTTACAAATTACCATTGCCGCTTACGAATTACAAAAATCTTAGCAGTAACTATACCTAAGGAGCTATTGCTGTGGGCGTCGAAATGTTTGGAAGATGCATATGATTATATCATTTCTTCGTGTATGTAGGCCAGATTATTCCACGATTTCAACTCATGAATCGTTGAGGCAATTCATCTCGAACTTTGCAAAGTTACCTCACCTCCTTTACCAGTAGCAGTAGTTCAATCAATTCATCCAATTCAAGCAAGATTATGGTGGGTCTAAAATTACCCGAAAATTCACAAGAAGACTGCCAAAACAAGCGCATTTTCAGTTCACGAGTTCAGAGAAACACAAGCATATATTTCTGCCACAAATGTTAAGGACAACCGAATGAATTATTTCCTGTACGTTTTATTATTTGCTGAATTCTATGAAACTTCATATTTGTAATTGCAATGGCAAAAGCGCGCATCATAAAGGAGGCCTTCTTTGCCAAATTCCGCTTTTTCATCGAAGATTGGATTTTACTTAACTAATTTGCAACATTGCATATAGTTTACACTCAGTGAAATCCGTCGGACGAAATGAGCAGCTTCCCGTAGATTTTATCAGAACTAGCTAATAAGGGTGAAAAATTCAACAATGTGAGATGAACAGCTTTTGATTGACCAATAGAGAAACCTGTGATATAGCAAAATCGAGTTCATACCGATAGTCGCTGTTGGAGGAAGCGCCTCACAAAAGCCATTTCTAGAAGAAGCAGCCAACTGCGCTTTTTCTTAGCTCCGAATAAGTGCAACATTATCGACGTCAATTTCCATCTGTGCAGCAACAAACTTCAGAAAGCACTAAATGATGATGACATTGTAGTTTTGCTATGTAATTAATTGAGAGAAATAGGCCAACTCATAATATAATACTGTCTTAGTAAACTATCACGTTATATGTTTCACTATCTTACAATAGAGCAAACAGAAAGAATATTAAAGGAAACGATGTAGAGTGATAATATAACGTTGATTTCAAATGAGTTTCATCGAATTTCGTTCATTTAGAACTTTGTCCTTCGAAGTTTTCCATAAGCAATAATTCTCTATCATGATGACTTTCTCTCCTCAGTAAACCATTTGTGAGGAACTAACACAACTTGTTGCACGAGATAATCCTCAATTATCCAAAGAAAAGTGTCAATTGAAAGCACCAGCGATAAATGGTATCAATTTTATTTACGTTATTTTCGGAAGTATTTACGTTTTCCAACGAATATATTAACGAATATAAAATCACTAAGAAAGATAATCTATTTTTTTTTTCCTTTAGCATTGATAATTCTCCAATATATTTGACATAAAGAAAATTATTTCAAACACAGCAAAGAATTAAATTTTTTCCTCCACGTTATTTTCTATAAAAAAAAAGAGCAAATAACACGATCTTGCGAATAAATGAGCAATCAGCAATGAAGCAATTGCCAACTGATAGCGGTAATTGTTGCGTTTGTTTACAGTGGCTGATTCGAAAGCGATTCTTTACACCCACATACATCTCTGTTAGCGTGAAGTTCTCTCGTATACAAAAAACGGATGTATCATATATGTTTAACAACCTGAAATGACACGCACTCACAAACACAACTAAATGCACTATGGGGCTACTCGACATTCGCAAGCTTCAGCGGTACTCTACAAAACACAACTCTCACAGTCTCGTCTATGTTTTATAGTTTCATCTACCAACTATCCATCCTAATAACAACGAACACCACAGAGATGAATAATTTTCACCCACTTACTAATCCCAGTCGATAGGACGGGAAAAACAGCTAGCGTAAAGGCTACGACCATAACCGTTGCATTTTAACGGTGCATGTCATTTTTATTGATTGATCGTCCGAGTGCTGACCGCTTTAACCTTGTAGTCACCAAGAGGTCAAGCATGCTAATATTTTGGTCCGTAATCAGGGAGCATCAGTTGCTCGAAGTCTGTGCATAACTTTTGCAGCATTTTTGGAACTCGTCTCGTGATCATACCCCGGGAACATTAAATTTCATGTTTCCGCCATATTCAACACCTCAGCAAATATGCCAGGCAGGAAAATACTCTCATTTCATTCAGTGATCACTGATAGAAAAAAATGAGATATTTCGGCTTTTGCATATCAGAAACACATTCTGCGATGACTGAAATTTTTAGAAATTGAGAAAAATTTGTGGGGAAATTTCAATGCTTTGATAATTTCTCCTCAATGAGATAAATTTCAGTTAACATCAGACTCATGTGATGATCGCATGGACGAATCGAATAACGATCATATATGCGTGAGATGAAACCGAGAAATACAAAGTCCTAAGTTTAAGAACGTACTTAACTGTCATTGTTATCGCTGAATGCTTAGCAATTTTCGAGACAACTGTATCTGCATGATACGATGTAAATTTATCGCTGTTATGAGCGCTTCAAAGAGCGATCAGTGACGATCCGTTGTCGTCAAATATTCGCTGTGAAGCCTTTGCAGATTCCTGAAAAAAGGGCGTGAGAACGTAGAAATTGCTCCTTGGAATGACTTCAAGAATTGAATTGTCTCTCTGAAAGCGATAAAGTGGGATCTGTTGGGCAATTCAAGCATGAGGTGAACTCTTAAAATATCTTAGCTAATATCTCAATGGTAGTAGAGCACAGCGCTGAAAAAGACAGTTTTCACAGGATCACAGGTTCTGCGATGCCTTTCCTCATCAATCTTTAATTCCCCATCTATTCTGAACGCACGAAAATCACCAAAGATCTGAATACACTATCCTATTACTCTATTAACTTCAGTTCATCACAGCATAACACAATCCATTTCTAGTGCAACAGGATGAAAAGTTACATATTTACTTTGCAGATGTAAATTAATAGAAACGTTGGCTAATTACAGAGTGAAAACATTTCTGGATGAGGTGAGTTTGAGAGCCTAATGTTTCCTGAGTGGAAAATAAAATGACGATGAAGAAAGGATAAGGCGAGCCTAGAGATCGCTAAGAGGAAACACAATTGCGCACCTGAAATTACGCATTGTTGCATTGAAATGCGTCCATATCAACATCAATTAAAAGCTTTCAACGCGTACACATAACGATGACGAGAGGCACATTAATTTATCATAACACCATCACTCACTATAGGATGCATTTATTTACTTTCAGAGTGCAACGCTGCTGCAATTCTCTGAAATCGACGACCATTGCAACACTGCTTTGCAACCAATAAAAAAGCGACTACAATGTTTTGACCAGCACGTCAATCTCAGCATTCTTTTGACTAACAACGCGTGCAGGCCATCGGACGCATTCTTTCTGATCAGGCGTACATTCGAATAAATAAAATAGATGGAAAAAATATATATCTAAATTACATTTTCAACATATAAGAAGTTATGAAGCGCGTTAGAATTTCATGCGATACTCGATGAAGCAATTTCGCTGCACTATTGACCGCAGATATAAGCACTGCAAAAGTGACGGCAAAAAACATTTACGGCATCTCCTTGACCCTTTAGTAGCAAAAGCTGGTGGTATAGATTTTATGAGCTTAAATACGTAATACTGGCATTTAAAAATGGACAACTATAAAAGTTCGTTTAAATGGCCGACGTAACATTCTCATTCGCATCGTTTCCACTCCATTGGTTTCATACCTTCTCAACTAATGATCACATTGATAGAATAACGTCTACAAAATTTACTGATATGGACATTTATGAAATATAACAGCGAAAATACTTTTTCACACAATTCCACAAAAATGCACCTGCAAAAACGCATCATTACGATGGCTTTGGGTCTGCCGTAAGTAAACATAACCACATCCTAATTGTCAGCCCTGAGGAGCATGATGAACAATTTCTAACTGGCTTTTGAGTCACGAAGCCAATTGCTGCAGTCCGCTTTCGAAAAGCCTTTTAGTTACTTTTGAACAGCTTGGCATCGATTCCATGCTCATATATATACCAGAAATGATGCCAAGATAGCCGATTTCAAAAAGCACTCCAATCATGAATAAAGCGCTAAAAAATTAATCCTTGTTCTACAGCTGTTCCGATTTCATTTTCAATTTCTATTTTTTGTCTAGTCACAGGAAGACTATACCTTACAGCACATTTTTACTACGATGAGTATAAACTGAAGGTAGCATATGTCACTACCACCATTTTCCACACTTCTCCTGAGTGTGGCGAATACGGCGCAAAAATGAATGCTTTACCAGAGCAGCAATACGTGACCTCTTCTTGTCTCCTGACCTCAAGCAAATGCAACTGACTGTAGGCCAGGCAAAATGCGGGCAAATTTTCTTGTATATAATTTTACGGAATATTTTAGCATTCAACAGATCCACTTAAAGAATGACCTAGAAGAACATTGCCTTTCTACATAGGTTCACGGAATTCGGAAACCATAGTGTGGCGAATTCTGAGCTGGAGTCAAAGGACTCATGAGGAGACTGGTAAACAAACATGTATATGAGCTGACACAATGTCGCTCCCAAATTTTCACAAACAGTAATTTGTAAAGTGGTGCAAGAGTCGCGATTTTCTCGAATATGTCAGCGCCTCAGAAAAGTTCACGACACGTTTTTTCGTGCGACTTTCATGAGTGCTTAAGTGAACGTATTTTATAGGCTCCGTCAGTGTTAGGCGTGCTTGTCTCTCTTAGATCTGAACGTTCGTACCGATATATCCGCTACCATACGTATGTAAGAGTTAGAAAGGCTATAAAGTAGCCTCTCATATCCTGGTTTATTCGCAATAATAAGCCTATTTATTTGTTTTGTTCGCTGCAGATAGCAGAAATCATCTGAAAATATGAAGTTTTCTTTATGATTTCCCGCGAACAAACCACCTGCCCAGGAACTTTATTAACTGAAATCGTCTAATGGTTTATTCTGAACGTTGGCGCATCAGTCCCTCCTTCATACTTGACAGTGATAAACTTTCATGGATTTTTCCAACTTGTCGTTAAAAGATATTTAACTTGTGATTAGCGATGAGTGAAACTTTTTTTGTTTCAAAAAAGCTCCATTGAAAAATTACAGCGTTGGCAATGGACTCTATGCCAAAGAAATAGGAGAACGACGCCGAATCATGCATGCATTTTGAATATTGAGAAATTCATGTTTGCTGACAACTGCGGTAAACCCCCAAGTAAGCCGGACAGTGATGATAGTCATCCAATCGGAATAGCAGTCACAAACTGAGAAGAAAAAATAAGAAAGCAAATAGATTTTTGAGGTGATGTTTGATTTAAGACGACCAAATAAATGAGTGCTTCTAAGATAGATAGAAATCAACAATCCCAACCATCGCTAAGAAATTTTTCAATATGCTCAACGAAAAAGAGCTTTTGTGGTCGAAAGGCTATCAACGATTATGATCCCTAACACAGTGTGAATGACAAACTGATCGTTTGAAATAAAATTGCTCGCTTTTTTATGTTCTCTTTCCCCTTTTTTTTCTGTGGGCGTAAAAAAATAAACGGAAGACGCGATAATAGTCGTAGAGAAGCGAAAAAGATCAACAGAAGAGGATGAAGTGGATTCCATCCTTGCTCATCAAATAGATTACTGCATTCTTGTTCACTTCTTATGTTTTTTCCAAAGTGCACTCTCATGTTTTCGATAGTTTTCATTGTTTATGAGCGATTATCTATAGAACGGAAATCTACATTCGCATCTAAAAATCCGAATATATGGTATTGTGATTATTTTGATTATAACGATGATTATTTAGTTGAGTGATACGATATTAACTTCGCTATTTGTATATATATCATTTGAAAATCTCTATATATTCCACTTATTCTACGTTTTCTTCGTTCTCTTTTCATATTTTCATTGTACCGATATTCTTCGGTCATTATTCATAGGTCTTAACGACATAAATGAATCTCACCATAAAAGTGTAAAAGAAATTTTCCCTAATTTTCATCGATAAAATAAAGTTATTTATTGCATTAAATGAATAAATAAAGTATCATCCGATATGAGATTAGTTATCCGAATTCATAGTTTCGCCAAAGTTATTCCATTTTTGGGAGGTATAATATGACTCGAAAGAGAACTCGGAAGCTAAGTGAACGTATAAATTTAATGCACTGAACGGAAAATTCAAAGCTCTAAGCGTGAAATACAGTTGATCATGGCAGATAAATGGATATTCAGATGACTGATAACTCTATCGGAACTACGATAGTGATTTTCAAAACATCGCACTAAACTGACAAGATTTCTTATTGTAATGACAAATGTCGGGCATTTCATTTTCTTAGAGGAGGAAACTTCCTTTAAACAAACCTTCTAAATATTTCATCCGAAACTTATCCGATCGAGCAGATCTACGTTAACGGAAGAGCTTTCGTTCTGATATTAAAGGGGGAAATATCACATGCTAATTTATCTCAGAGCTTGATTATAGATGCATCATAGGGCAAACAAGTGCTTGGTGTTGCTCGATTAGATAGTGCAATATTTATGCCAAATCTCTAATGGTATCATTTAATGTCTAACAAGATGAGCATACCTCATCTAGTACGCATTTCAATGATTGGTTACCTATTCTTTTCTTGAAGTTTATCGGGAAAAGGATTCATTCAAATATTGATATATTCGCTACCCGTCGCGACAAAATTTTTTTCGTTCTTCAGTGCCTAATGAACGAAATAGTGTCGAGAAATAGTAGCCCGTAAATGGCATTCTGTGTGCACACGAAACAACAGTTAAAGCTGTAGCGATGCAATAGTGTTTAAAATGCGAACTTCTCATTTACGGATTCAGCTATGCAAAAAAAGCAAATCTCATAAGCGTTTCTTATGTAGGCAGCGCTTCTGGACTGCCACCTTGAATGAGTAGTTTAATTATTCAGTTAAACATATAAAAATTAGTGCTATCCGTTATATATATATAACTGATAGCACTAATTTATATACATATATATATACGGTGAAGCAGTATGACGTCTCTATATATATATACGGTATATATATATATATATATATATATATATATATAGCATATTACGGTGAAACAGTATGACGTCTCTGCGTTTCGATCAAGTCGGTGCGGAACACTGCAGAAATAAATCTTCTATAAAAAAGAGGAGAAATTTGCCTCAACAATCATATAATAATTTTTCCTTTTTTTCTATAAATTACGAAAACGCTTAAATCTAAGCTAAAAAAATAAATATTGGAAAATAATCTCTTTTCTGCTTCCCTATCACTGTTGGGCTGATGACTGATAACAAGTATTCGATGTTCTTTTAGACATTTCTCGGGAATACAATCAGTTTTTCTGAATTCCACTCATCGTTGCACCTTTCTGAGATTTAATTCAATACGATGATGAGCATGACCTTATGACTATCTATGAATTTAAATGCCGAAAAACCTATTCTTTAAAAACGAAAATAGATGAAAAATACACAACAGAAAGCCATTTCAAAGTTACCGTCAGTCATAGACATAACAACTTCAGAGCGAATGAAATTTAGCGGTTGACTTATCGCTGCTGTAAATTCATCCGTCGCATCAGCTATGAAGAACGCAATTACTACTCAACTGCAACATCAAAAGAAATATCAAATATATTTCTTAGCTGATAAGAGATCTTCGCTTTAATTTCATTTCGACTTCTCCTCTCGTTGCAATTGGAGAAAAATTTCCCAAGGGTGCTTCACGTAGTATTAGAGCTCAAAAGGATTAAAAACTACTGTTGATGTTGTTTTT
This sequence comes from Parascaris univalens, assembly GCA_037576465.1. Taxonomy (NCBI): domain Eukaryota; kingdom Metazoa; phylum Nematoda; class Chromadorea; order Rhabditida; family Ascarididae; genus Parascaris; species Parascaris univalens. The sequence continues at coordinate 164,725,868 of CM075173.1, forward strand.
TCAATGAAAAAAAGGAAAGTATTCCTGTCATTAGCAAAGAAAAAAGCACAGGTGCCGATCTCACTCCCTATCTTTCAAGAAAAAGTCAGCCATGAACTGGAAAACGATGAACAACAGAAGTCGAAGGAAGAACGCTGATATAAAAGCATTATTACCAATTAATTAGCTGAAAAGGAAGTGATATTTTTTTAGAGGGGAGAGGGGGGATCGGAATGAACGAAACGAAGTATCCCCGTAGAATTAGACCTGGAACTGCAAAATATATAAAACCACAACAGAGTGAAAAAATTTTGAGTGCTAATATGCTGCTATTTTGCTGAGCTGGTAACATCTGTCAGTTTCCTACTACAGCGAGACAATGCTAAGGTCGTGCTAAAGATGGAATTATGTGTGCCTTCTGCTAACATCAATATTAATCAACAAAAATTACGTGAAATCGGCACGCGGGAGAGACCATTTGATCGGAGCGGCAGTGCGGATGGTGGAGGCATTTTCATTGGTTGTTGTTCAGTCAATTCGGTACGGTGCTCGAGCTGCAACGTGGTGGACTACGGTGAACTGTGGCAGATAGGGCCGAATTACCTAAACGCGTCGAATAGACAGACGATAGGGAAGCGAATGATTTTTTCCATATATGAGGCGAGTTCTTAGCGTTGATTTAATTAAATTCCCACAAATGACATATTTTCAGATGTTATCATAATTGAAAGACGGCGTAATAACACATGTGGAATAATAAATGACCAGAAAACTACGTCAACACACAATTCAATAATAAGGCTTCTTCTATTCATTGTTGAGACTCATTTTATACGAGGCAAAAATTCGGTTAGGCAGCTGAGAGAGTGAACGTTTTGAATATGCAAGACGGTATGATGAATAAATGAGAGCGTTGTTGAATGCAGTAGAAATGGCGACGATAGTAACGAGAAAGTGTTGCACTTGCGTATAGATGGGTGGATGCTACGTCGGAAGTATGTTTACGATCGTTAAATTGCCGTTAATGATTTACTTACAATTATCGACATTCATTTACGCATATCATTTAACTTAGCACCAGAACGATTCTGTAGTCGCGTGAAAGAGACACAAAATTTCAACTATTAGTGATAGGCGAATTTTGATATGAAGATGAGCTGCGAACAAGCAATATTTTCTCTCATCAATAGAAGTTACGCGACGATCGCAAATTCTGTCGTAGTGATCGCATCATCTAAACTATATTGCAAGTAACCCAACTGAATTATTTGAGCTTTTTTACTTACTTTGAAAGAAACGCCGCTGAACAGATTATGAACGAGTATTGTATATCAGTTTTTCTCTAAAGACCCTCATTAAAATTCCGTAAAATGGAAAGGGACGTAAATGAGCGTCGTCTTTCCTACATGTTCATGAACGATTAATTACATTTGTGAATACTAACTGATGGCATAATTAAATCAAACTATTTTTGCTAAAAGCCTCAAAAATGAAACGAAACATAAATTTGGGCTTATCTGAATTAACAAATCTCATTAGCAAATATTGAATGCACTTATACGCAATTCGATAAGGGAAACAAAATTAAACCTCTCGTAAACATCTATAAAATATAAATATATTATTTTATGAGTGTGGCGTGATGATAGTAGCGGTAGCTGATCATAAAATCAATGATGAAAGACGAATAGAGAAGAAATAAAAGAGCGATAAATAGAGAGTAATAGCAGCATAGTTGTTGGAAGCAGAATGCATAAGTGAGTTTTAGTGATAAAAATACGATGGAAAGAATCAGTGATACATTTCAATATTGCTTCGTTGAGGCTGATAATCATATCACCGTGCTTCATGTCTTATGATAGCAGCTTTATTAATTTACTTCTAATTGCTAATCGCATTTTACGGCGCTACTCTTCTCCCAAACGATCTGTTTTTAAGCTCATTTTATTTTTCCCCTGCTCTCTTTCACTCCTCTTTGTTTCTCTTGTGCACTTTCCATTGTTAAATAATTTACTTGTTTTGCACTCATTCTATGTTTTAGAATCTAAAGTAACAGAAATATAAAAGATGGAAAAAAAAAGAAATATTTGGTGGTAGGATGAAGGGTCGAAATATGGAGCAGATTTTTTATGCTGCAATAATGGCTTAATCAAGAAGTCAACGCACTAATATCTACGATAATTCTTGCCATTTGTAGTTCATATCTATGTAGAGAAGGACACTCAGTTTTAACTGGAAAAGTTTTTCGAACGGTGAAGTTATATTACGTGAAATTTAGCATTCTGGAGATGCTCATAGAAGTTAGTGGCAAATATTGGAAAGAACGAAGATCAATGAGGCGTCGTGATAGATTAGTTGAGCAATGAACAATGCTTAAAATTCAAGTGACTGTTAAAGATTGCAATGCTTATGAGTGCACTGAACAATGCTGACGAGGCTACAACTAAAAAATCATATATAGGGCACAGTACTACGAATTAAAAAAAAAAAAACGCCTGAAGATTCCCATGTGATGAGAAGGAATCCTCGTTTGTTCCTTTTTCTAGCTGAATTACGAGGGGGGGGGGGGGGGAGGGGACGAGAGATGGGGGACAACTTTTATCTGGTAGCCCAGAAAGAGCAAATGAAACAGCTGATCGACCTGTCGCAATGCCAAACATGACTTATGCCTTCTTATTGCTGCAGGAACGTTTCCGTACCTACTTATGCATATGTCACCTCACTTTTGACATTGAAACCTGTGCAGTTAGAGTTAGGAATTTCATGCACATAGTAGGAATTATCACGTGAATCATTCAGGCCGATCCATCGATGTCAATATCAAGAAACACTAGAAAAATTTGACTGTGAACTTCGACAACCTTAGTCGAAATGTGTGAGCTTTTTAGCTACATAAAAACCAACGAAAATCTCATCACAATTTGATGAATCATAATAAAATTTGCTCACAGATTACGTACAAAGAATTTCGCAATTTCAACTTGAGCACCTCATGATTCGAAAGAACAGAACAAGGTGCGCAAAGATGTGCATTCATACGAGCGGAAATATAACCTCACCAAAATTCACTCCGCTTCACTCCGCCATATAACAGAGATAAGCAATGACTTAGGGAATCCAAAGGATTCGAGTGAGCGATCACGGCGTTAAGGAAGTGAGCTAATTATTGCGTGTATTTTATTTCTTTGCAGTTAATGAAATCTGTTGGCTACTCGAGTGGAACTGCCAATGGGCAGCTTCTCAAGATGGCTTTTAGATGGAATTGTTCTTACAATCAGCTTATGTTGAAATTGATAACAATATCATCGATTCACACATGAGATCAGTGATTAATCTTTATGAGTCGTTCTTAGATCGAATACAAACATTTTCTAGTCAACAATATTCTATGTTAATCGACTATAGCAAAAGATGCCAATGTAGTATTTCAACGAATGAAACTTTAAACGATAGCAAAAATGATAACGCCGAGTTTACTTTAATATAAGAATATTTTGTAAAACAATACGAATCGTACTTTAGAATCAAATTTTAATATGAAAATATATTACTTGAATCGTGAAACTTCGTAAAATATTAAAGCAATAAAAGAATAGAAAAGTCGTCAACAGTACAATACGTTGATATATGAAGAGAGTACTCAATTAACTTGAACGTTGTTGCAAATTATCGAATAACGAAATCATCGCGTTTATCTAATTTCATTGATTCATTCGTTTGATAGAGATGCGATTCGACGCCTAACTCAGTTTTCTAATCCTCTAAAGACATCGAAACGTTCACGTCTATCTATCATCGTTATAAGCGCCTCGCTAATGCGGTCTATTCAACGCATTATAATATTTCACTATCGCTGTATGTAAAAGTCAACAATAAATAAATATTAAAGTCACATTTTTCACTTATCTGTCCTATATTAGAGCAAAAAAAAGAGAGAAAAATGGATAGGTATATGAAGATGGTGCAGGTATAAGTATACTTATATGTAGGTTAACGGCACATAGATTTCCTTTGCTCTTCAAATAAGGTACTGTTAAATTATTGTCTACAATAGCGCCGTAAAGCAACGATCATACTGGAATGTGAGTTTTATAACTCCCATAAATATGAAACGAGGAAGAGGCACAAAAATGAATTTTACTCGTCAGAAAGAGAAACGAATAGATATGAAATGTTATTATTCATAAGGTAAACGTATCGTTCGTAATAAAACCTCTTCACATTAATTGCATATCAACGTAAAAGTGCGCTCAGTAATAACACAGCTATATATATACACTATAAAGCGATAAGCAACGGATGACGTCGTAAGTGGAAGTTCATTTCGAAATAGTTTATACTCTTAGCGGAAATGTTTTTTTTTTCATTTTATTTTCCGCTGAAATTATGTTCCTCCGAAATTTTTGTTTCAAATTTAACTATGGAGGATATTAATGAACGTAAAAATATGGCATATTTTTGAACGCCTCAAAAAATTCACTTCGTACAAGCATTTGCTTCTCGACCAATCGCATAGGCTTACTGAGAGCAGCATGCGAAGAAATGAACTGACGGCAAAAGTTGTCAGCTATATCTTACGGAGGGACATGAAGATGAATCATGAAGCGGATGAGAGAATATATTGATAGTATCAATAAATAGACTTGAGATTCTGATATGGTAGAGAATGCAAGTGTCTCGTCTTCTTGCTCTATGTAATCGATGATAAGATTCATGCACTTGCAAGTTTATCATCAAATTCTCATTCATCGATCTCATTTATTGTCATAATCTGCTTCACTTATGTTTGTCATCCTTAAGGTATTTATGCCCTTAAGAAGCAATAATATCGAAATGAAACAACACATTTTGAACGATTACTCTGACATTAGTTCTCCATAAACTGTCGGTGTTCGAGGTACATTGGCATTAAGAATATTAGAGGTGGTCGTACGTTAGAATCACCACAACGGCTATCTTCGTTCGCCTCCCACTATTCATTGTCGTGTACGCCGCCTTATCTTTGAATGTCAATTGCGCTAGGAATGGTGGTTTTTTTAAAGAAAACTACACCGTAGCACTATGCTAATATAATCATAGCCTTATGCCTCACTAAATAATTTCATAGTTGCGTTTTATTTTCGAAGCGTTTAATCATAGAATTGATTAATCATAAGTTCTTAAATAATACATAAGCGCGGTGAAATATTTTTTCCCCCTATTGTAAGTAATATAACGATATGAGGAATAAAATACCGAAATATCGACGAGTAATGGTTTGATTGGTTGTCGCCTGCAGGTGATACAGTGACTGGATTAACGATGCGATTGAGGTCGCAAAATTGCTCATAAACCATATCGTTCAACGCTCATCAGGCGAAATTATCGGATTTATCGACTACCGACTACTCATAGTGCACCTACTCGACTTCGCCATATTTCGCAAAAATACACCATCCTATATAATTCACCTTAGACGGACATATGAAATCACAGCATTCTTTAGAAATATTCACACATATTTTCAATTTCTGAATATTGTACATATTTTTTTGCAAAAAACCAGACCTTATGAATAAGCAGAAGCAATTTCAAGTAGAAACAATGGAAATTTAAATGAAAGTAATAGCAACGAAAGGGAAGCTTTTCGATTGAAATGATCAACGATAACGATCGAGTGCTTCAAAGTGAAAATCGAACCGCTCCTATAATGTATATTTTATCGAATGAAATAAGAAACCTCTCAAATAGTGATTTTCCAAGCATTTAACCTGCTTGCACTGAAATATGCCAATTAAATGCGTAAGAATCGCTCACCTTGTCGAAGTGAATGCGCTAATTTCCGGCGCTCAACGATATTCAAAGATAATAGTCCATGTACATTACAGGAAACACGGAGAAAACTCTCATAGCGCTATATACTGCAAAATAAGTATAACAACATAGGAATGATTTGCATTTGCAAAAGAAGGGAGAAAAAAGACAGAATATTAGTGAAAATATTGGCAGCCATAGAGAGGCATTTTGCGCCTCTAGAGCAGAGAGATTATGCGCTCGATTTATGGGGCCATGTTCACGGATGAAGCCCATTTGATGAATTTCTTTGTGACAGATTAACAGCCATATAACAATTCGTTTTCCACTGTTTCAACGGTGCAACGATTTTTGCGCACCTAACCACCAATTTAGGTTCCGTTGTGCATTACGCTTATCGTCTATTTGTCTCTCATATTCGTAATGTTCCTATGTGCAATTTTTTATGTCTCTATAGAGCTATTTTAACTGCATTATACTCTCAACAAACAAAACGAGTGTGTGCATTCATGTCTGAAAAGCATTTTGCTATGAATAATTGCCGGAAATTGCCATTATAGGCTTTATGTGATCGTATGTATAGATGGATGAAAGTTCAGATAATGAAAGAGATGAATTGCTCAATCAGTGCACAAATGTTATATGTATACAATTGCGTTCTCATATAAGCCTTCTATTACTGTAAGGCAATTCAAATAGAAGCATCAATTGATATAGACATATTATGAGTGAAATGAATACCACGGCTCTCTCTTAAGGAATAATTCTGCTGAGAGTTGTAAATACCATCTGAAAAACGTGAAGTTAAATTTTCAGCGGATCCTATTAAAAAAAATTCATCGCCAATTTGATGAACTAGAGCTGAAAACAGTGGTAATAAATATCGCATATGTTGTCTAGAACGGATCAAAGGTCTAATTAAAATGACGTCGCCGACAGAAATCAGCGCTGAAGCGATCATAATCAAGCCAAATATCCGAACTCCATTCGACTATGTGGCATCCAGGAGCGCTTTCGAGTATGCCCCCTAGTCTACTTTATGAAACTTTTATAGTTACCTAGTGAAATCAAGCATGAAAGCTCCGTAACCATACGATCAGCTAGCTGATCTCGCAATGCAGAAACTTAAAAAAATTTCAGGAAAACACGAAGGAAGGTCACATTTTCTCATAAAAGTTTTCTCCTATAAAGTTGAAATTCCCATAAAACTCCACTCTTCATATAATGGTTTAGGAAGGCTAATCGAAATTATCGCAAACGAAATGCATTGTGTGTTTTGGGATGCAATTATCGGAATTTTATGGCTAAAATAAAACGTTTAATTGATTTTTAATTCATAAAAATTAAAAAGATTTAGTGGAAATAACGATGAGAATAATGCAATATCAACGGAAAAAGATTACGGATAATTGGAGTGAAATTACAACAAAACGCTACAAAAAATCACATCAAATCAGCAATTATATGGGATTATTTCCGAAAAATAAACGATTAGAAAATTGGCCGAGAGAGCAAACGAAAAATTCATCGATATGTAAAGAACGAATATGATTATCTGAAAGCTATTAATCAGTGTGTTATTTCCGAGTGATATTGTTGCATTTACCAAGCAAATGTCTTTAAAAAAAATATAAGCAGCTGCTGAAGCAATATAGCAATAATAGCCCTAATTGGACACGCAACGTGAACTTGCCCCTTAATTTTGGTTATCGGCGTGCAATGGGGCGAGTAATAATCCGAGTTTCGTGGAGCTCCAATCGGACATTTTCCATAGCGTGCACACACCATCTCTTAATCTTAGTCCTTCGAGCACCTCAAACGCTTTATCGCTTTAAAATGCAATCATAATTATAGTGCGCATATACATAAATGTGACAGAAAAGGAGCTTACTGATACCAATCTCTAAATTATTTCACTTCGAAGGATCGTTGCCGAGGAATAGGTTAGCGCTATCATTGATACGAAGCACTTGGATATTTGGAAAAAGAGGACGACATATGACCTCATGGGTAGATCTAATAGACGCCTTGTACACGAGAACATGGCTTCCAGGCTCTTAACGCTCCCTAACAGTATCAGTAGAGCGTCCCTCTGGTATAGCAATCCTGGTGCACTTTGCTTTCAATACAGCGACTGCAATAATTAATAAAGATGTAAGAGGAGATTTCAGTGGGTCTTTCTCATAAAGTGCTCATCATACAAAATGGTCAGGGAAAAAATCTGGTAATAAAAGCGAACCATCACATTTGGTTGTTCATTTTCAAATATAAAAGGCGCAATTCACTCCTCTTATAAAAATTACGGTTCAAAGGAAGACAGTGGCGGCGTTCACGTGAAACGGTGCTAAGTGCCTTCTATGGCAATTGTACGTCCCCGCCGGATGCAAAATTCCTCATTAATCCTTGCAATTCAGTGCTTACTACAAATAAATAGACTGTCCAAGCAAAACTTCGAATATTTTTCAGAGTCCGCTGGAAAATGATTCGCGCTATTCGGAAGGTTCGATCTGACCTCAATTTTACTATATATATTATATATATATATATATATATATATATATATATATATATATAAATAAATAAAAGAAGCGTCATATTCATTCAATTTGTTAACGCTAAAAAAGTGAGAGTAGCTGGTCTATCGTAAGGAAAAATTTCCAAGCTCCAGATCACTCTAACGCGCCCAATTAATTGCATTTTAGCTCAAACGGAAACTCTGGAGAGATTTTTCAGTGTCCAAAGTTCAACTATGACCACTGCATTTTGCGAGGAGCACGTAATAAAGGGACTGCATGAAATTCAAATTTTTTTGTGATGTATTTGATCGCCTTCTAACCTTAGCACATCGAAAGGATCTGAAAATTTGCCTTACGTTTCTAAGTTCGTAGATGAATATATGAAAATACTTAAGGAAGCAAAAAGCAATGCATATATATAAAATTTGTACAATAAATTGTAGTGGCAGTTTAATTCGACGGTGATGGCATTTCGGCGGTCAGTTGTTCAAACGTGCAAATTTTGTTGCCGTATTCTAACTATCACAATAGCGGCGAAATCAAACCGGGGCAGTTAGAGTTTCGATCAGCTGCTGAGCGGAAAATTTCAAAGGAGTTACCATATGAGCATATTTCGGTTTCACTCGTCCATACGGACATGACCACAAGCATTTTGATGATCACAATTTTATATGGCGCTATTCTTTAAGGAATAAGAAGGCAGTTCTCCGCGGAGAAAGATTTACCGTTAGTAGGCTTTCTCATCAAAGTTAGATGAGTCATTACTTGGCTATTCGTTGTTTCAATACCTCTCCACTAGAAGAAAAATTGATATTTACAGTAGCGAATTATTACAGCGAAGCAAATCTAATGTAGCAAAGTTTGAAAAATTAGCAGATGATTTCTTCCCGGAATGGAGTTTTGTTGAACAAAAGCGGTCACCACAAGGTAACATAAGACAATGGCTGAATGTTGCTAAGCGTCGATTACCGCAAAGACGATTGTTACGATTGAACGCATCTCAAAGAGCAACTTAACTGCAAACCATTGATCCATGAATGCGGATTTATTTCGACACTTTAACCATTCGTCGATATTGCTAAGAATGAATAGCTAAGTTGCATACTGTTGCTACCGTAGCTTCCACCGGCGGCACTCATATTCACTGTCATGGGGAATGATTTCTAGCTGAAATCGCATTGAATATAGTGAGCCTGTTATGTTGCCATGTTGCATCAGCAGTGAGAAAGAGCTACTAAAAGAAAAACTGATAGAGAGGGAAGTTCTACCCTCACAGTCGAACCCAAGAGACCTCCAGAAAAATAATGGTAGTTCTGTGGACGGGGACACATGGTAGAGGAACGCCAAATTCACTGTGTTGCTGCTTGCATCACTTCTCCTGCTGCTATCAAACATCCTTTAAATTTGTGCTTAGCTATTAGCTTTATGTCAACTAACGACTGAGAGTTACCACCATCCTAAACAATCAGTACAGGTCCTGTCTCTACCAGCTGATTGAACTGGACGATAAAAAACGAAGAAAATAAGCTTGCTAAACAAGTAAAAAATTTCAGTACATGCACAAGATAGGGAACTGCAGTAGAAGTCATAGAAAAGCACTGAAGACAAATGTTGTATACAGTGGTTAGTTCGCAACGCATAAACACGACACCAATAAACAGAAATTGCGGTGCAGATTTCGAGATCATTTTTTTCGTAAAAGATATTAATGCTGAATGAGAAGTGGATGTACTGTTGAAACTGAATAATATTGCAACACCACAAAGCACTACAAATGTTGGAGGAACAAGAAGTGCTAGCAGGAGTACGAGTTGTTTAGAGCAGTTCTCATATGATCTAAATGCTGACGTTTTCTGAGGATCCCCGAAATTAGACAGAGCGCTGCTCCAACGATTTCGTTCAAAAAGTCTAATGAATGATTTCATCATCCGTCATAGCCAAAATCTGATGCATGTGGACAATGCGGAAAACGCTTTAAAGCAAGATCATAATCCAGTTGTCCTAATTATGGTGGCTCAGTTGTTTAGAGCTGCTTTTTCTTTGGTTCGCAGCTACTGGCATTAGTCTCACCTAGCTTAGTTTCGATTTTCTTTTGTACCAACCGTCGAGTGGGTACTTTCCGTCGCTTGGAATCGTTCAACACATTATCGCCAATACCGTTTAGACTGAAAGCAGAAAAAAGTCAAGGCTATAAAATATGAGAGGCACCACAAGAGAACTTTATAATGAAGGTATCATAATCGCTTAGTGAACAAAACTGTCACAAAATAATACACCTCGCAGAATGATCGATGAGGAGTTTCTGAGGAATTTATGATAATTTTTTACGAATCGAATAAATCTGGATAAGAGACTCACTTCATAGCACAGATTATTTGCTGAGCTTCAAGAACATCATTAATGTAAAAAAGTGCAAAGAAAGAAAAAGAAATATCAGAAATTTTCCTGAGAAGCTTCGGAATACAAACGATCCTGGCAGCACCTCAATTTTTGAGACTATCCACACCGTAAAAATATCCGAATGTTTATTTGTATATCATAAAAGAAAACAACGTATACGGCAATCAGGAACGTAAAGAGGCCACTATTAGAGCAAATCATCATCATTTTCAAGATTGTAAAAAATATTACCGTGCTCCTGAAGTCAACTTAGTGGGCATAATACAGGAAATCATACGATGAATTGCCTTGTGGTTGCTCTGACCGCGCCTCTATTTGCAATAAACTATCAAAAAAAGGAATATATGCGAATATTGAGCTTCGAAATGAGCAGATCCGATCGAGTCTTCGAGGAGCTTTCCGCTGTGGACAAGTTAGTTTGTATGAAAAGATTGCTCGCAAAAATGGCTGTCTGTATGGGCATCTTTGAGTTATTTGTAAACTTTTCACAAGCCAATAAAATAATCTGAGAACTTCTGTTGAACGCCACAATCACTCACTTAGCTTCAGTTTCAGCAAATTCTAAGCTAGAACTACCGGAAAATTACATGAAAACACAAACACATACACATATAAAACCAAAAATGAATGCAGAAGAATCAGCTCCTCCACACTGTATGAAACATTGGCACCACAGTAAGAACGATATGGTTACGGTATGCAACGTCTTGATGCAAGGAAGTGTTGAACTGTTTTGAACAATTTTGAGAGGATAATCTAGAAGACATACTTGACGTCGATGATGGCTTTCGAGTTCGTCGGTTAGGCGATAAATTTGAATGTGCGAAGATCGGCAATAGAAGAGAAGGGCGGCACATGAGCCGCACACACAAAATTTACGATGAGTGCGCAATCCGCTTAGCTCGTTGCTCTGTGCAAATTTTCAGGTTAATTGGCCGGCATTTATCGCCTATTATGGTGGGACGCTCGATCCGTATGAGTCGGCCCCCTCGAAGCCGAATACCGTGTTAATTATCTACTCAACCAGCAGCCGATAACGATTCATTGGCGCGGAAGTAAGAGGCTCGCCCACTTTTCGGCAAATTTCCCTGCTCCCCACCTTAGCTATTGTCCGCTTGAAAGTTCGACTAAGCGTAAACTTCATTTGACTACGACCCCAAACACAATGCCTTCGTTAAACAATTCATCTCACGTCCCCACACATCAGTGAATCAATTCCATCACAACAATGCTTCAAAAACACAAAAACTTCACGAAAACCGCTCTCGAAAATGCATCATTAACCGAACGCTTGCATATTCGCATTTCGTGCCGGACAGCCGTCTTCAGCCGCTGCTTCACAATCAAATAAATTAAATGATGCTGATCGTCGAATGAATGGAATCACGCTCATAATCAGACGACTCCATCAATACTGCATAAATGAGATTTCGAATGAAAATGAACGCTTTTTGAGCTATCAACTTGCTGAAAAGAGCTGCATATCAAAAATAAACAAAAAATTAGTCATCAAGGGATTATCCCTAAAAATAAATGAGGATTTAGGCGGAAACACCATGGTACTATCTAGACAAGAAAACTTTCTTGATTAAAAACATCCAGTGCTCGTAAACTGTTAATAATTAAAGATCAATGCAGGCAGCTCTACAAGAAATCGCTTTCAAATAGTAAATTATGAGAGACGTTTGTGTTGGATGAATTTTTGAGCTTCAATCTATATAAAATGTAATTATAAAATTCATTTTCAGAAGAACATTGTAACTGGAAACGAGTGCTGCTTATTCCTAATGCATATCTGTAGCACTTTCGACCTTTTCAACCCTGCAATCCATATTCTCTGGACAACTTCGACTATAGAGGTGTGTGCAAATTTGTGCATTCACCGCTATCCATGAGTGTTTCTGAGGATACTTAATGCAGACACAGCACAACATTCGGTAGGAAAGGAATAGAAAGTGGTGGTGAAGAAACTGAGATGCACAGGATGAAGTTCGTCTATAATAAATAGCAGCAAATAAAGCGTAACCATTAGTCGTGCTTTACGCATACCTTTCAACAACGGGCACTGTGCGTTTACGCATTCACTTTTATAATTAATTTAAGGAAGATGCTCACCAAAAACCATTTGTTAACGACCTTATTGGAGAAGAAGGACGCCCGCGGTGTGGTGGATTGTCGTCGAGTAGGCGGCCATCATAGTCATAAAAGTGCTCACAACAAAGGTAGTAATCGTCGTGAACGCCATGATTTGCACACTTGTCGCTGGATGGAATGACCTAAAAAACTGAGTAAAAATTAGCAACTTCGTACGCTTCACTGACCGTCACATCGTTTGCCGCTGACTTACAACTCATGACAACAGAAACATATAACGAGTGCGTTAATGCTGATATATGAAACGGGTTGAACCACATTCGACGTTTGCCATATGCCGTTGGAATGTATTAAATAGGCGACGGTTTTCCTTTCCTATATCATATTGCGCACATCGTGAAAGTGTTTCAAAAATAGGAACACATATGTGCTTTTTTGAGATGTGCATCACCATGGTCTTCGTTTACCTTCCAGAACGATATTTCATAGTTTCATTCACCAAGAGCAAGTAGAACGAGTAAGATTTATATGTAGTGATTGCAAAGTAAACAGTTTCATAAACCTACTCTTGAAAATAAATGCTACACGCAATCGAATCAGCGATTCAATAACAATCAGATCATATGCTATTGCTTAAGATAGGAAGCTCTATCGTTGGCCCTTATTTGTTTCTGGAGCAATGGCACATGAGCTATCGTTTACGTGCTTCCCGTTCGAAATATACAACGACGATATTCGATCAAAAGTGATTTGCTGCTGTCAACTAGGCGCGTAATTTAAGCAAGTGAACAAGCAGGTTACAGGTGGTAGATGGTGCTTGTCTTCTTCAATTAGCATGAACTGTCAGGATTTGTGACATCATAATTAACAAATGAGCACACTTCAGACAATCAGGTCAGGTTATTTCTGCAGATCTATGAGCAAACTAGAAGATTATGATGTTTCTGCAGAAATGACGGAGTGTTGATAGTAAAATTACAGGTAAGGATCAGTCAATAATGACATTTTAGAGTTTGCAATTTCTGGATCCGCATAAACTAACTGAAGAGGTGGAAATTCAGATGTCCACATACAGTAATTGGAGCAACATAATACGCACACAATGCAATCGTAGTTCACGTGTTCGCAGAGAGATGTACGAGAACGGCGCATATTTGGATACGATAGTTGCTCATCTTTGAGTTACGATTGCGCGGTGCACATAATAAAGAGGACCGCTTTCCAACTTTTCGATGATATAACCAATCTTTATGTTTTAAGAGTACAGAAACTGTTTATAGCCACGAATATAATGCCACTGATCGAATAAGTAATTATGCCGAGGAAAGAATAAAAACGGCGAGAGATGCTTCACTCCAAGTAAGCTCTGTCATGTCGCCAAATAACGTAGAGCGATCAAAAACGCTACTTTACAAAAGGCAGCTTGCAATGGATGGAGAGCGAGCGTACTTTAGAATAGAACAGGATGCCTTTATTTTCACAAAAGTCGATTACTTTTCTCTTCAACAACACGAATAGCGTAAGAAGATAGAGGCAAGATGCAATACATGGTAGGAAAGAACTAGAGTGTGGATAAACGAACAGCAACATGTTGCTGGTTTTTGCCACGTGACTGTTAATTTATTTCAGTAACCTATTCTGCATTGGTTAAAAATCTATGCAGCACTTCGTCTCCAGCTGTTTTGCAAGCACTGCCCTTCTCCCCTAAACATAAGGAGAGCAAGGAGACATTTCGATGAGCATGCTTGTAGCTCAACATGCTGATGCTCGGCAATTTTCTTTTTCTTTTTCACTCAACGACGTCAGCGGATGGAAAGAACGCGGCTAAAGCATTTTAGTTGGGGGATCGCATGAAACTTTTTACGAGCATGAAGGTTTTTGGAACTTCGGATTGCCTTTGCTATTTTGGAGCACCGAATAGCATGACATTCAGTACGCTGTTTGGGAAAAACACCAGCACAGTAATGGGTTTTGCTGCAATTTAGGTTACCGAAAGCGGCTGCCAATTACCAAAAACACAAGTGCATGGAAAAACTAAAAAATTTGTGCCTCATAATTCAGTGTAGAAGTATTATTAACAAACGTTTTGCTTTTTCTGTTCAAATAAGTAATTTTTCAACAGGTGTTTTCGACTCTAAGGCAACACGTCCCGTTCATACTTGCACTGAGGACCGATCAATTCGGAACAGTTCAACGGTACAATATCAACATCGGATCCGATCAATGTAAGGAGAATTCGATTCACTTAGTGTGTCTTTTATGAGCAATCGCTGTATTTTTGCTCAGTTCTCTATTAAGGACAAATTATCTACCTGTGCATTCTTTAACTGCATCCTCATCATCACTTTGCAGTGAGCATGCATCTCTATTGCATTTAATGCTTCATTTTTTTTCACAATCTGTCATCCGCTGTGACAATGCAATAGCGAATGATGGCTCAATTAGGGTGCATATTTGGGTTAGTGCTTATTATGACCGAATTCATATATCGATAAATCTTCGTGCTTTCTGCATGAACACATAAATAAGCACAATTGAACATTGAAATGTTATTATATGGACACATGCGGAGAACCGTATGAGCAGTTACGTTGTACGAAAGCACATGTGCTGAAAGGAATCTCGTCTAGTGTAGAGGTGAAACGTGCCGTCGTGCTATACACGGGGAAGGTTGAGAAAACGCCACCTGCAATCTCTTGTTAGCGTAGAATAAACTTTAGGGTGCAACGTGCGATCAAATTCTTCTTTTATATGTTAGCCGAGATTACCATGAACCTCACTGAGCCATTTTCATCTTCTCTGTTTGTGCTGCATTTTTGTGTTTGCACGCTTTTCACCATGGTAATGTTGTATTTTCATCCAGAACATTGTTCTTTTCACCAATTTAAAATACACTGCAATACGGTTTTTTGTCAGCATATTGTTGTGCGCACACTGCTTCAGTGTGGTGTTCTCAGGTGTACAGATTCTTATGGAGTGCTTGATGGTGGGTTTTCTGGTCGAATGATTCGAAACTCCTAATTAACTATTATTTGCGTGTTTACAGTTGTCCGATGAGCAGCAAATGTCCGATGAAATTCGTACTTGGAGATATTCGTTGGCCGAGTTGCATATATTATTCCAGCACCTAGTCGAAATCACCTGCATAAATAAGAGCTGAATTTTTGAGCATTTCTTTTAAAGGGGGCAAGAAATTGGATTTTCGATAATATAAGCTAACAGTGGCCGTTTTTCTGAAAACTAATGTCCTTCGCAATCATTAAATTTAGACTAAAGCACTTTCTTACAGTGAAGGAAGCAACGGGTGTGACATGACTGCTATTTTTGACAATAGAGATGGAAATGCGATAATGGAAAAAACCCACCTGAATGCCATCAAGTGGTCTCTTAAGGTTTACATGAATAAGATTCATCTACCGATTTCGTCCGACTAGCACTGGACAACTGCATCCTAGAACTTCTTTGAGCACACAGAGCATAGTACCTCCTAAATGTATAATGTCGCTCATTGAAGCATCAATAAACCCCTCTGCAATTTCATGCAACTTATGCATTTGATGCATCATACAAAAATAGCAACAAGACACATTTCACCATAGGGCGGAGAATTACGATGTGAGATGCATCTGATTCGTGTTTCTTCTTAATCGTTCCTATTTTATCGCTTTATGATGATATCATTAAAGTGGTATCATAAAACGTCAATTAGAGTATTCATAAAGGTAATTGAGCATTAAAACTTGTAAGTGGTGGAAAAGATTTGTGCAAAAAAAAAAAATAAATAAAAGAAAACCTAAACATTTATGGATGCAAGAAGATTAACGTATGAAAAGAAAAGACGATTAGAAGATAATAAATGGTTTCGCAACGTCTTTAAGCCAGTTTATCACTGTTTGCATGTTTTCCTCGTTCGCATTTGAAATGACAACGAAAACCAGTTCATACAAAACAGCAATTAGGAGATTTATGAAAGCAATCCAAAGAGTTGATTAAATCAGTCGCAGCCGAATTTTGGCGAGGTCAGCGGTTCTGTTGAAGTAAACTCTTCGATACAGATATTCTCCACGGCGCAATTGTCCAACTAATGGGATTTTATTATAGTTATATAGTTCTAGCTGCTTTGAAGAAAACAGTTACCCTCAATATTCCCACAAGATTCATATTCGAAAGTGAAATTACCTGAATTGCAACATGTTCGACACCAAAGAAGGCGCAGATAGTTTTTATGTGGAACTCATTAAACAGTGGCCTATGTGCAAGCAAAGCGTGGGCAGAATGGAAAGATTCCTGGAAACAGACTGTGCAAAGTACCTCTGAAGTAATCGCATTTCTGGAAAGTCTTCTGGAAATAGGACGGAACGACGAGAAATATGTCATGAAAAACGAAACATTGATAGAATAATCAAAATCATGGAGTGCCGAAAAATATCCTTCAGCTGGAGAATAAGGAAACATTCAGTCAAAAAGGAAGGTTTCACTGCTTCAGCTCTTTTTTCCAAATTCCAAGTTAAGTGAATAACATCAGTTTAAATCATAAAGCGGAGAGGCGCTTCATTTCGGAAAACAAAATCGTATGTTATATACGTAATCCGTGTTCTATACATTTCACGAGTTGTAAATGTCAACTATAACAGGTGCAAGATGTTCTAAAAACAAAGCAAACGCGATATGAATACATCAACCGTCCGAAGAAATCCTGTGTTTTTATCGGTCTACGTTGCATTATCAGGCGTGTGACGGTGATTTCTATGCAATATTTCTATGTATCACTAATCAGCACTGCTCACAGGGATGCAGAAAATGCATTGCAAACGTTACAGACAATATGAAAGAGGGAAAGGAAAATAAATACACACCAATAACGACGACCACTAAAGAGAAAATAAGACGTCTGGTGTTGAACGAGCAACTACAGGTGCGTAGTGGATAGGTGTGACCGTAAGTTAGTGGTGCGGATAAAGATCACGCTGTAAAAGGACACGCCTATGTGAGCGAAACCGCAACGCACCAATCAACAATAGTCGAGTGGCAATTTAAGTGAAGGGGAGTGGCGAAGCCGAGTTTCGTACAATAAATGCCCACTTGCATAACTCGAACGGCTATTGGAGTCATTAAATGCTCTGACCGCTATCCCGAACATTTTCATTTAGCCCGCACAAATCTTATGCACACACTCACATCAGAAGTGTGTCATTTCAATAATTTCGTTGCTACGTGGATGAAAAGAATTTATATTGTTGGAGTTTATATGAATTGTGTAGCGGGACTGAAATTATTTAGTAATTATCCTTCGTTTTTAACGGATATTGAGAGGAGTGGATTGGCAAAAAACAGACTTTTCAGGTTTTTTTAGCTCTCCGAACTGAAAAAGGAAATTACTGGCGAAAAAACCCTCAAGGTTGCAAGCTCGTATACATAACTCCTTTGCTAACGAACAATCACCTATTCAGCAGTGCATCTTTATAAGAAAATGTGTGGCTTTCCTCTTGGAATGGTCCGCAAACAGAGATTTGCAACGTTCGGCTAGGAATTACCAGCCCTCTGGAATTGATCTCTTTTTCTTCCTTCCTTACTTAATTCCAGGCTACGTGCTTCCCATCATTCTTGATTATATATGAAAACATAACCAAAACGTAATGCTGTGAAGCACCAAGCGCTAGTTCCTATGAGCAGAAAATCAGTTTTTGGGCAGAACTTGGGGAAATCTGTTTTGGCGCACCTGACCTCTTTGGAGGTGGATTCACCCTTATAAACCTAGGCTATAGCCTTCATTAGAGACGGTTGGGATCCGTTACCCGCTGCGTGTACCTCGCATGGGCAAGTGGCTTTTGAGTTGCGAGTGCAGTTACATCGCCACTTCGCAAGCGCTAACTTGACATTTCATCTTACGGACAAATACACCATTGGTTTTTCAGTGCTTCGCGTGCAACACTGACAAACCGTGTATTGCACGCACTCACCAGCGTACAACTCCAGGCTGGTAAATAAGTGCGCCTGCCAGTGCATATGCAGTTATTCCACTCTTGTCCTTGAAGTAAATAAACTGCCGATGTTTCAACTGTTACTGAGACAAAATTCCTTTCGTTCTGTTGGCCTACTTATCCTCCATTCTCTTGTAAGCTGTTAAGGAATTTTTCATGCGTCTCTTGCTCTGACTGAGATCACACGCTAAGTAGCACTGTAGATGTCTAATTTATTTGAAAGCGTTTATCGTGTTGACAGCAACTGCGATCAGTTTCTTTGAAGATGGAAAATGGAAATCGGACTCATATTCATGAGAATTGTAACTGTCCAGCATATTTAACACAGCATTAAATAAGAAGCCGATAAAAATTATGTTGTAAGTAACTTCGCAGTTCCTGTTTTCGTTGTAAGTAACTTCGCAGTTCCTGTTTTCGTAATGAAGTTTGAAAGTGTCACTACTGAGTCGTTGGCTTGCATGGATCACAACTGGTGTTGCGTTTATTCCGCGCTTCCATGTCGTAAAATGCTGTAAATAAAGATATCAGCGAAGTAATCCTTCCCTTTTACTCAACGGCAAAAGCTGATAAAAAACCAACATTTTATGCAAGTCCAGTAACTCGATAGCTGAAGTTACGACAGGCACTATTTGTGTGCAAAAATGCGTGTCCGGTAAGAGCAGCTTTCAGAGCAGGAAAATTTCAGTGTAGACTGCTCTCTAGGTCATTTCGATATCTTGCATATCATGTCACTTTCCCACTCATTATTTCAAGCGTTTCTGCTTCTTATTTAATAAACCACTGATGTTGTGGTCTTGCTAAAAATTATCCATTGTCCATGTGGTCTAAAAATTATTCGCATCCAGAGAACACAACATCTCATCGTAATTTCTCAACATATTCAAAGCGAAAGCACTAAAATGTTCGAAGCAAAGACTCATGAAGCACAAAGATATTCATAACACACATTCAGGGAACACGATTATGCGGCATCTGTGGTTACTCATTGAAGAAGGAATTGTCGAAATAATAAGACGCATTCTCTTATAAGTTGCTGGCATGCAGCAGGGAATTAATGTCAAAAACTGCGAAGCATACGTTTTACACAAGAACTTCATTTCTGAGCAAAGATTTACAGAAAAGATTATCATTTTCTCCATTTGCTACCAAATGAAATAAACGATTAAAGTGATTTCGTTGAAGTTTTACGCAAAATTTACGCAGAACATGCAACATTCTCTAGTAAAAATAGAAATTCAGAAGAAAGAAAGATGCATAAAACTGAGGCAATAAACGACTCGAACATAAAGGTTTCTGGATCTGAAAGACAGAATGTGAGAATATATGGAGCAAACATAGCATTGTTTATAAGGACTACATATTTGAATCTTTGAAAACTATTTAAACACTCTTTTAATTGCTTACAACGAGAGCCTTCATGAAAAAAGGTGAGACTTGGACTTTTCATCCTCAAAAAATACTGGACGAGTTTGTTGGCAACGTGATGTTGCTCTCTTCGAGATCGCTTTTAGGTGGAATCGAATAGGATAAGGATTTCAATTTTTTCACCACTAATTGCGTCATAGCAAATATGACAAAAGTGCATGAAAAATGCACCCGTAAGTTTACTGGACGAGTTTGTTGGCAACGTGATGTTGCTCTCTTCGAGATCGCTTTTAGGTGGAATCGAATAGGATAAGGATTTCAATTTTTTCACCACTAATTGCGTCATAGCAGATATGACAAAAGTGCATGAAAAATGCACCCGTAAGTTACAAAAAGAAAGGAGGATAAAGTCGTCTATAAAAAGTAATAAAAACTCATCCTGATTAGCACTAAAAAATTAACGAGGATAGTACAAGAGTGAAGTAATTGCATATGCGACGGCGAAACGCTCGCGGTGCGATTGCCTGCACTATAAAACACTGAAGTGCTGCATGTGAAATACCATATGCCCCCAGCAATTTTAGACTTCATAGAAAAGGCATCTGCGCTTAATAGTTTACCACAGACGGGATCATGAAGTCCACTTTTATAAGACGATTATACGACAAATTCACCTATGCATAGATTTTTGCATTCGTCCTTCATCCACGCAATGGACTCCTTAATGAGATGAGCCACGAGAGAGAGACACCTTTGACCTGCTCATGGTACAAATGATCGACAATGTGGTCCTCCGTCCCTAGTGAAGAACAAGATTATTTTGATAAGATTTTACCGGAGTCAATAGGACCGTTTTACAGCAGATCGTTCTCGAATTCTCTGCCTTAGAAGCCACATAATGCATCTTTAGGACGACAACTTTTAGGAGTGTCAACAGGGAAGCATTGTCATTTGGAAGTTTGTGCGGATTTTTCAGGCGCGAATTTAAACTGCAATACGTGCCCAATTAGATCTAGCAAACAGAGTGACAGACATGTGGGTCTTTGAATCTGCAGAATTGTCGTTTCGTGAGATCGTAACTCTAAAGACTTAATTCCCATTTGAAGGCACTATCGGCAGTTATACGCCTCCGATGAATTATGTCATATAGGTGTGAAAGATTAAAATTTGATATTATTGACGAATAAAATATTCAGAACGTTGGAGAGAAAAATTCAGCTCCCAGAATTGGTGGAGTGATTTCAAAGCAACAACAGAAACGATGTTGCATAACGATGCACATTTCTCATTTCGACATCCGAACGGAGCGCTGAAGAATCCGCAAAGGGAAAACTAATTACACGTCTAATTGC
This sequence comes from Parascaris univalens, assembly GCA_037576465.1. Lineage (NCBI taxonomy): Eukaryota > Metazoa > Nematoda > Chromadorea > Rhabditida > Ascarididae > Parascaris > Parascaris univalens. Next base: position 164,747,348 of record CM075173.1, read on the forward strand.
TTCAATATTTGCCTTAAGTGGTGCGCATGTAGATTAGCGAAAAGCGCTTTTCGCCGAACATATTGTTCATATTGAATCGTTGCAATCCTAACTGCTGATAGACGAAATAAAATTGCCGAATAAATGGGCGCGAGCCAATTCCAACGAGCAAAGACATTCCGGGCGCATTGTTTGCGATGAAGAAAATCAAGTGAATTATGTGCATGGCGCCCCATTTGCATACGGTAGCTTTTTCATTTCGTCACCTCAATGCAATTAAAAAGAAAACGCCCCAAGGCGATTGGTACTTCGTTGTTTCGCAGCAGACCACAACATGCGTCGCATTTCCTCGCTCTCCCATATGAATGAAGGACAAATTTCTCCCAGCTACAAAAGTGCTTAACCAACGAAGGAAATTTATGAGTTGCACGTAACTTTTCAACTACCAATTCGCTTCCACCCAACTGCAATATTCGGGCAGTGGAAGAACAAAAATCTTGTGAAGTCTGTAAAGTTATAGTTTACTTGTAATCAACTGACATACTATGTAACACTTTCAACACTTTCATATTAAAGGATCAGCATTGGTCCGTCGGTACCACACCCTACCTCTTTCCTCTCTCTTCAACATAGGACAATCATATTTGCTTGGACCGAGTAAACCCGAACTGTTTACAAAAGTTGCTGAGAGTCTCAAATTACGCAGAAAGAGCTCACAACGGCAAAGCGAAGGACGGAATGGTTCGTAGTTATAACAGTTATACTGATAGTTGGGTTAATATAATGAGCGCAAAACTGACAATTTGAGCTGGTATGCAGGCCGCGGGCAACATTCCATGATTTCATAAACTTATTAAGGGCACACAAGATGTCAGTGGCATTTCACGTAGACAACAGCAAAGACGATAGAATATGATAAGGAATTTGTACGGTTTAAAACAAAATTTTAATCCAGCTTCATTTGCAGTGCGGGAAAATTTGTTTCCCCTCAAAAAAAATCACTTGAAAATTGCCAAATTCGTTGACAAAAGATCGAATGAGCGCAATCACGACTTTAATCATTTGTACTTCAATTGCCTTTGGAGATGATGGCGCTTACTCGTAATGGCATTAAACTGCTTATGATGCGTGCGAGATGGCGACTCTAAGAAAGCATTTCACTAGCCAACTAGCCGCATATTGCACTTTCATATGTGGAGATTTTTTTTTGTCCCACCCAACGCAACTTGTAGGATTGTGGCCGCGATACATGATTTACTCCAATTATACCACAAAAATGAAAGTTCCGTTCAGAGGTAATTTTGGCTCTTTTCAAATGAATTTAAGAAGTATTCTATCGCGCTTTTGAACGCAGCTAGTAGATGAAAAAACATTGTTAGGAAATACTGGTCTTGTTATGAAAGTAATTTCGGAAGGCGTAATGAAACATAACAATAAACATCTGACAATAATCGGACATAAACATCTTAGTATAGATTATTAGGTGTACATAAAAGTGTTTGCGATGGTTCGTTCCACTGGTTCGAAAAAAAAGCGAGAAAAATTTCGGTGACAGATTAAGTTGAGTACATCGGCTGCTATTTAGCTAGTAACAAGCAAGTCTGACGCATGCGTGCACAAAAATTGACAGCATTGAGACGATTTCCACCTTAATCAAGCTAATTGGACTGAAACACGCGAACCTCCGACCATCTTCCAATGTCGAACTCACCATTTTGCCGGTCATGACGCAAATTTATTAGCCGTAGTATTGGTAAAATATCAGTAAGTATACTTATGGGATAACTTTTATTTAGAGGCGATGACAAATAAAAGTGAATACTTCATACACGAGGAAGCGTACTCGTAGATTGCATAAACAGTTGGGAAAAATTTCCAAGTACTGCAACAGCGGAGACGTTTAGAAAATTTAGTAAATTTCTTGGCACCAAAATTTAGGGCGCTATATCGAAAGAGTGCTTTTAAGACATTAAACTTTTGACGGAAGGCTCTTGCATGGCTTTTTTGCAGTGGAAACATATGTAAGTAAAATTTTTTAAATTGAAGTAACCTTCAATAAGCTTGAGCATATTCCTTGCAAAGTTCGTTTTTTCAGAGTAGACGTCAAGCCCCAATGATTCTCTGCATGCTCAACCATGACCTTCAATTAGGGATAGATCCTGATGGCTGCAGCATTGTGGGATATGTGGTCATTTGTTGAGAATCCAAAATAGATCTGTGCGTTCATCCTCTAAATCTTACTCACCTTAACAGAGTTGATGTTATAATGAAGTAAACAAACAAGGAAGCAAGCGTGCTTCATACAGTGGTTAAAGATTACATACAAATATACAAAACTGCATACCAATAATGTCTACTGAACTGTAAGCAGAGTTATTGCAGTTGTGGATACTCAAGTGAACAAAACACAGGGAACATCTGGAAAGTGAGGCATATGAATGACCTAAAGAGAATGGGAAAACGACTACAAAAGCACGTGCTCTCAAAAAAACGCTACTTACAGGGATCGATGTGACTTTGCTCATTTTTAACACCACTGCTCTCCCAAAGAGATTACATTGTGAACAGACAAATTCAAGTATCGTAGTCAACTCCTAAATACTTCCCTTCAGTGTTTTAAGGCTTTAAGGCTATGTCGGTTCATTCGACAAATGTGAAATAGACGAAAATAAATTGCCATGTAATTATGAGCAAAAAGTATCTGCTTGCACTGAATACACCAACTTTGAGCAAAATCTATTTCTCTTAATTTTAAGCTACATATCCTTTGCATTATTTCACGGGGTTTTTTCAGAGAGGGAAGAGGTGGAGGTGAGGCGAAGCTTTTGAATTTTTTGACACTCTGTATATCGGAGACTTTTGCACCAAATCGCTTCCGAAGGTTCATGACTTCTAAAGAGGAGTACTCATCGGCCTTCATCTTGTTCAGTATACGAAGTGAAGCCAAATTGAATTCTCTCTAAACAGTGAGTGCATAATAGTTATGGTCAGATATAACGGACTCTTGGAACAAACATCCTTCGGAAGTGATTTCATCAATTCCCTAGCTAGTAGAGCTGCGCAAGGAAGTTACAATGGTCTGCTTTTTTACATCGAACAGCGGAACAACTGCATTTTCAGTTGCTATTTTAAGAAGTTAAATTTTCGAAGGAATGGGCGTCTGTTGAATTACCACTTAGGTAATAAAAGTCATAACTATAATGGATGAAAAGAGCAAATGCATGCGGCGAATTTCGAATTCAAATGGCAGCACCGAACAACAGCTTCCGTTTACACAGTTTCTTCTAAGGATTTTGCGATGAATAAAGAAACTCACTCGATCGCAAATCACTAGTTTGATCTTCTCAGCTTGATGGTCATTATGGAATTCGATCATTCTGTAGAGGAGTTTGTGTGAAGGATCGAATTGGTACCAGTGGATTCATATATGCAGTTAGACGAAATAGAACTTGCCTTAGTTGACGGTTGCCAGTAGCAAAGTTTAGTAGAAATTTAGCGCTTGTCACAATCTGGATGAGTGGTGGCATACACTTTGAGGTGTGAAATTGTTGGATGCCTCCTTTAGAAGAATATTCTAAAAACATATGCCTATTGATACCTTCGATGTAGTTCTCGCAATACGATTACAGAATACGTTGCATTGTCTATAAAAAGCGAATCGAAACGGCGACGTCATTCACAACAATAATGACGGAAATATAACCTATGGAGGAATTTTTGGCCAAAAACAAGGAAGACGTTGGTACCGGTTGCGCTATAACTGTATCCGCCACCTGAATTTTTTTCTACTGCATTCTAAAGAGTGGAATATTTCGAAATAATTCGATTCTATAAACGCATATAAGTTCTCTTTCTTTCTTATTTTATTTATTTCAAGGATATCATTAACACTTCTGAGGAGAATAATCTCAGCCACATCGTAATATGGTCTCGAGCATTTTCGAGCGCTCGAAGAAGGTGCAAAAATTGCTACGATTTCTAAATCGAGTAGAAGCTGAAAATGGATCAGAAGAACTGTACGCTATATCGACGTATTTTTAAGACAGTGCATAGATATTTTGAGTGCTTCTGATGCATTATTATGAAAACTGTTTTCTCGCGCATTCAACTTCCATATAATTTGCGTCATCCACAACATTCAAACAAATGCGCATTTTAATGAATAAATAGAAGACAACAATTCAGAACTGCTAGAACATAAAACAACGAATTGAAAGCAAGCTACTATATAAAAGAAATGGAAAGAATTATTTTTGCCTATAGAAGAGAAACACATTCGTCGAATGGGACGACACTCAACGCACTAGCATTAGCATGTATTAATGCAGACGCAATGTGGCATTATTGCGAAGCTTGATTATTAATAACTTCAATTAATATGGTCATATGAAATAGGCTTCCGAGTTCGAGAAACGCGTTCTTTTAGCGGCACGCAAGTGCTAATGAATTTCGACAATCGTTGCAATAATTCATTAAAACGATTTAGTGCCCCAATCGATCTACTACTCATCCTATTCATTCATTTCTATGAAATTTTTTTTCATAGTGAGGATAAGTGAAAAGTGGATTTGTTAAATTCATTAAGGATAATAAGCGAACGATAAAAAGTACCACCACAAAAATCGCATATATCATCGCAACTCATAGAAGAGAATCGGAAAAAAAGAAGTATGACCGTTGAAAGGTGTTATTCGCCAATCACATCAAGAAAATCGGCGATTTTAAAATACTGATGCTCTCTTGCTGAAGAATTATTGTTGACTAGGTTGATGTTTACGAACAATAAAGCGTATATGACGCCGTTGTTTTGTCATTTTCGAAGTTTGAGGCCTATAGTAAATCATTGCGGATGCAGTAAATCACTAAGAGATAAGTTTTTATGAAACTGAAAAATATGCCGATAATTAGACTAATCAATAATCAATAGAGAAAATTAATAAGCTAATAGGAAAGCGAATCAACAAAGAGATATCATTTATTAATTGCCATCGACGATTAAAAGAAACTAATTAGCGAATAGGGAACGCATTAAGAGTGCCGATGCGATTTTACTATACAAATTTATTTGCTGGGGACGCTATAATGTCGCCCGGTTTATAGGAAAATTCGAAAAAAAGTTTCGTCGTTTTCCGAATGCTGCGATATTCTTAGGTGGGAATGGAGTCTTTCTCGGTAGTTACTTCGCGGTGAACAGAGCAATTCCTCCTTCTCCGCATCAGATTCACCTCTTCTCTCCTCTATCCACTCCCTTCCCTAATCCCAAAAGCTTCTCGTTGGTAACGTCTCGTATCACTACTTCTTTCAGGACAAATGCGCACACATTTTCGATGGATGCAGTCAGCAAAAGGCACTCATTTTGCACTTTTCTCAACCCAACCTCCAGATTTTGGGTAGCTTGAATTTATGTGTTTGAATGGGATAGAATATTCAAAGGCTTTTACTTTTTTTACTCGTTTCGGTATATTCGAGTACAGATCGAATGTATTCGATTTGATAAACACTATCGTTTCTATTCTTCTGTTGTTTAATGAATGCTGTGCAGTTACAAAAATGAATCGACTAAAAAGTCTTCCTCGACAATATGCACTTCAGATATTTCAGTGAAGGAAGGAGGAAAACAGTTTTTTTTTTAAGCAAGCATACTTTGAAATGTTTCGTCGTGCTGAAACTGCTGAAGAATTATGCCTACAGACTCGTCAGATTCGTTAGATTCACGACAGTGATCATCGAGAATTTGGAGCTATCTGTGCGTCAAACAAATGTATGTTGACAGTTCTAAGCTCACTGAAAGAAGTGAGATCAGAACTACCAACATGGACTACAATATCGAGCCAAATCGATATGAACATTGGGCCTAATCGATATCATTATCGAACCTAAAGCGCACTCAAGGTTCAGACATATTTTACTCTTCAGGGTAGCATTAGAAGGCAATTTATATAGTAATTCGTGCCCGACAAGGTCAGCAGTTATAGATTCGATGATCCGCTGCTTAAAAATATCATTCACATATATATGCACAAACATCATGTATAGCCAGGTATCACTGCATTAGTAAGCGTATTTTAAATGCAAAATTCTGTGACGTATGAAAAGGAACGCCTAGCTATGAAATGTTAATACTAGAGCAATATCTATACAACAGTGATATTCGCCATGTGCAAGGATGAAATACTTTAACTAATAGCCATTGACATAATGCGAATGTTCCTTCGAAAGATGAACGACATAAGCGCCGTTAAATGAAATTTACTTGCTCGATATTAAAGTACCAAACGTCAACAAAGATTATACCTAATGCTCTCAATTGTTTCTTACCAACGTAAACGTATTTATTTGCGATATTCGTAATTAAATAACTGAATGATATAAATAAAATCATTTATATCACCCCAATAATGTGTTCATTGATTTCCCATCCTATCATCTTTTTAAGTGTCATCGAAATGTCGCTCTTAAGACGTTCTTAGATGCATGCAAATAGTGATTAATTATCATTCGTCCGTGATGGTCGGATAGAAAGCGGTTCACTTCTCTATGGTCAGCGGAGAGAAAAAAAGCATCTGGACATATTAAACATTGCTAAAAACACAGTATCATCGGATAACACACTCGAAAGCAACGAACTTCTTCCAAGAGACCCAATATACGTCTAACAGAACTTCTCGTAGTAAGCATTTTCAACGAAAGCTTCTACAAGAACGATTAGATATATTCCACATGAAGTTTGGTCTTCCAGAAAGTGAAAAAATTCCATCCATAAACCTCGTGAATTTTTTGCAAAATGCATTGAAATAGTGGAAAATTCCGTTTTCCATATTTTAATGATAGAAGCTGCACATAAGAGAAAATGAAGAGTGAAAACCTCATAGAGGAGTTGCAAAATGTAATTTCAACTTATCACATTATGCGAATTTCAACAGTCGCAGAGATTAGAAGATCATTTGCTCAGGCTTTATGTCACGAGCTTTTCTTTATTCGGCAAGCGCAATAAAATGCAGATTTCTAGGTCTTTTCATTGTCCTTACGCACATGTACAGTTTGCCTGGTTGGCAAAGTGGTAAGATAAAAGGTGCATAGTATGGTCAGCGTCCTGATGCCCATATAATTTCTCCTATTTAATCTGACTCAGCACTCATTACCTCGATCACACTTAGTGCATTAAGTACAATAGAACCAAATGCTATCTGTTGCAGTCTGAGATTTAACACACATATCTGAGCGAAACAGCAGCATTGTGGCGTTCAACATCGAAATCCTATTCCATTAGCAAAAACATAAGGTTTTCAGAATGCTTAACCTCATAATGTTGGAAATTCAATGAACCTTAAGCATTATGCTCAAACAAAGGATCCACAACTTTTAGGATGAACAGACAACCTTTATATAGAGCACCATAAATCTAAGTATGGAAACCTTTGAATTGAATAAATACATAGATTGAAATGCCTAAGGCTCTTAAACATTGCACATATTCTCTAAACTTTTAAAATGTGACAAAATAATGGCCAGAGAATTAGTGAAGTCCATTTTAGGACGACGAGAAACTTTTATTGTACGTAAACGGCACTGAAGCGGAAAGAGTACTTCAAAGAACGCAAAAGCTATTAAGACGACTCGACCGGAGTTTGGTTTCGAGTTACATTTCATCCAGACAAACGCCACCCCTATCTCAGTAAGAAAATATTGGCTATGCTAGCTTGTTTTTCTCTAGAATGGAGCACTCCGAAAATTCCTCGACCACTATTGATATTATTGCGTAGCCTCTTCTCAGGCGGTCTTGCTCCATTCTTAAATTGCAACTTTAGGATGAATGCCGATACTTCTTTAGGTCGGTTGCGATTTTTCGACGACACTGCTGCTTAGTCACACAACGCCATTTCAGCGAGAAAACACGATTCTTCCAGACACTGAACCGCCGACGCTTACTACCGACAGCAACACGCAAGACATGAAAGAATTTGCCTTCGTCAGCAATCAAGTACCGCTATCGAAGATCGAATGCATGAATGAAGCCTCTATTCAAAACTACTAATGAGCACATTAAAGGACAAAATGGCTCATGCATCTGACAAATATAATTTTCCTGTATATATAGGGGAAAGAAGCTAACTGTTTCAAGACTTGAGGTGGAGCAGAAGGATACTGCTGCTTGAGAGCAAGTTGACATCTCGTTTGCCACTAAGCGACAACTAGAGCTACTTGACGCCACCAGCGGAAATCGTCCGAAGGAATTTCACAGTGATTAAAATGAGGTTATTTGGATGCTGCAATTTTATTATGCACTTTTACCCATTGTTCAAAAGAACTTCTATTCACACAGGCATTTCAGTTCGTGCTATGAAAATCGTTGATCAGTAAGTTCATCGTCTAAACAGCAATTTGACGGCTTTTATCACTGATGCTCTTGTCCTTAAAAAGTACCACGTTTTGCGTAAACGTTCCCTGCCTGAAAAAACAATCTAACCGGCGAAATATTTCTGCTCACTGTCTAACATACTTAGAGAACATCCATACATAAGAGCCTCGCATTGAATTCGTCAAGTGGAATCAATGCTTCATTTTATTTCTTCGTTTTTGGTATCTGGCGTCTAGCAATTCCTGACTACGTCCACATATGCTGCGCTCTATGAAAAATATCGATGTGAATGAAACCTTTGCCGGTTGTGTTGCGTAAAAGTGCCTTCGATGTGTTCATTTTTTGGCGAATCTAGTTGCTGAAAAGCTTTTCTCGGTCAGTGGGCACAACTGTTGCATCCATGAAGCTTTAATAAAGGTTGCTATTAAAAATAAAAAACACGCAGCAGCTGACTGACGATGGCAACGATGACCAGCTGAGTCCTTCATTGGAAGGCAATCGGATCATTGAAATTTATCCAGCAGAGAGTTGGAAGAAATCACACCCAGACCTTTTTTTGGACCGATTTATTGAAAGTAAGTCCAACATTTGAGAATTCCACTCCGTGCAATAAAAAAATGACTCTTTAAATCCCTAAAGCACTGGACGGTTCTCGCGTAGCATTATATCGCATTCGGCTATCTACAGACTGCAATAAGATTGCAGGTTTATTTGGTATTTTGACTGAAAGAGCTTATAATGAAACAATGAACAATTAACGGCTATATTTTATATTTTATAGGTTCACTGGCTTGTAAATTAATATTGCCAAACATGTAAAGAGGAAGTATAACTCATTTTGTTTATGCACAGATAGAGCGCAGCTATAAAAAATATCAACTTTAAGGACTTCAGATCTTATGTAAAACTCAAAAAGATTTCTAAGGGCCCTTACTGCTTACTGAGCACTCATAATAGGTTAAAAGTTCTTAATGCCTACCTTGTGCCACCAGATCGCTTTAGTTGCTGGGCGTTAGGAAAATATCATAGGTGATTGTCGGTTTACTGAGAGTTTCAATCTCCCAGCATTTCATGTTTACTGTGAGCAAACTTGAGTTTCTTTTTTTTCAAAAGGTAGATTAATAAACGACATGGATGCTGCGTCCCTGCGTAGAAGCCGTACTTTTACGATGACATTAAGTGAAATGTAAATATAACAGTCAAGTATCAACATTTAAAGCGCTGAAACTTTGCAGTTTCTATAGCAGCACATCGAAATTACTCCCAAGAAGGCTATCAAATTTGTTTTATTGACTGGCAGTCTTGGATGGTGCCTCCTTTTGACCACAAATCCACCACGTGAAATGCATAAAGAACCACTTATACTTCAACGAAAGGCATGTTTAGATCTGAGCACAATGAAAAACTTTCGGAAACAAAGTAACAATATGTAAATGGAAAGCACGGACAGAAAGCCAAACTAATGTAGACAATTTCAGCCATTATTTACTTGCAAGGATAGAAGAACGAAATAAGGGCCATCAACAAAATAAAAACATTTTTTAAAGCCTAAATGGTGGTTACGTTTGCATCATTACATGAGTCATAACATAAGAGCTATGAGTCCACTGAAATCAGCAAGAAATCATCCCCAAATGGAAAAGAGAAAGGATATACACGTTACCTGTCTTGCTTCAGACAATAATCAAAAAAGCGGTAATGAAAGCTTATTAATATTTAGCGATAAGGCAAGTGCAGAAATTAGATGACAAATAGAAACAGCGAAAGTATCCAATATCGATATTAATGAAGGATGTTACTTCTCGTTGTCAATCCAAGAAAGCGACGATGACTTCAGCGATAGCAACAGGTGTTTCTATCCACGTCGACGGACATTTTTTTGATAGGCATTCTGAGTAGCGGGATAACTCTGAGGTTTGCGCGCACCTATTCTGGACTGAAAATCACGACAATATGAATACCACTAATCGCTTTACTGTTTTATGCTAGAGTATGGATGTTTTTCCTCGTTCTCATTTTCTGCAGGATTTTTTCGAGTCAGTTAAGAAATCCGTATAAGACGAACAAATGCCTTTCTCCTACCACGTTTTTTTCACATTTCATGTATTGCCGAACTCCAATACAATAAATCTTATAAAGTAAGGCGACTTTCGACGAGCAGAATAAACCTAAGGCAGCTCAGAGCAACTTGCGCTGCCGACAGCTCAGTGCTGAAAAAATAAAGACTTTCGAGGTAGACGCCTGTGCTACTTTTAATGCCCAATGGTTGGAGGCAGACCCTTTCGAATCCCCGAAGATGAGGAATGAAAATTAGCAACTAATTCATTCTGCTATAGTCGAAAATAAGCAGTTTCATTAATAGTGAGATCGCATTCACGCCGATAATGAGTGGCAATGCTTGCCATAATAGTGCCGTTATCATTCGTAAAAAGGAAGCCCTTAAATACAGAACAGTGTCAGCATACCTGAACAAGCTGAACATCCTTGAAGGCGACATAAATAAACTTAATAACAACCTTGCAAAACTGTAACGATTATAATCACAGTTAAAGGCTTCTATGTTAACGAACTATACTGTGTCCAGGAGAATGCAATTTCGCATTGTTTGCTAATGAAACATCATTTCCGCCTGTATTGGTAAGTTATTACTTACCACAGATGAGCAATATTTCCAGCTGACTACTGATCAACGATTATTTCCGCTCGCCTTTAGGCATTCAAGTTCCTCTAGGAGGACTCTAAAGCCATAACGGATTAAAAGACAAATATACAAAAAAGCACCGCCAATTTTGCATTGTTTAGCAAAAAAAGAGCAGAAATTAAGTTTACAGACTTTTCGGAGCTACACTGAAACAAAAATAACTTTTGCAAATGTTTAATCGGCTCCAGCTGGGAAGGCTTCATATAAAGGCTTTATTAATCTCTAGTTGAAATGTGCATTCGAAAGAAAGTCACAATAATCTATCTTAGAGCGTCGTGGCTCGTTATATGCACAACTGAGTACCAATTATGACTAAATCAGATGCCAATCAATACCTCATTCTTACGATGCCGAAAGGAAATCATCTCATTGAATTACCGAGGATGAGATGTTAATTAGGGAAAATTGTTTTACAGTATAACAAAAGCATTTCAATATCAGAGGAATTAACAAGCACTACAATGAAGCCATTAGTTAATTATAGTGATAGTGACATGAAAAATCATCTCGTTCAAAATGTCGCAGCAGAGCGTTCCACTAATGTGACCATTTCCGGAAATGGCTCATCATTTTGTAGGGAACATATTGGTTCCAACTTTGAAATGTAAATAAAGGAAGTTTTATAAACGGATATTTCATCGTGCTTAGCGACGCCTACGTATTAGGAACGTTTCCATAACTACCTCAAATGTTTCGAACGCAGATAGATGATCTAAAAATGATAGAAGAATGATAGCTGCTAGATTGAAAAAAAAAGATAAGCTGGAAAAGAATCCTGAGATTATATGAAAGTGTTGACTTCATCGACTTCAAGAGTAGTCCTGGGTATGGATGGCCAATTTTTCAAGCATGAGAACCAGTGAAAAAGAAATATGACCTGCTAAATTCTAGAGGGATTGTTGGTAATTGAATGACGTTATTGTAATGTTACCACGCTTCACAGATCGTGCTGCTGACGCAAGCTACAGTGGATGATCGAGCTGAACAATCCCCCCATTGGATAACGCAATCATTTCAACAAAGCCTAAACATTTTAGTTGCTTTTATGCCTTTGAAACAATAAATCGTAGCATAAAACTGCGTTCAACAATGTTTTCTTAATATCGCCGACGCTCAATTCCTACCAGCTTATACAAGTTGTCGTTCCATTCAACGCTTTCATCTATTCTCTCCTAACTGCGCCGAACAGATGATTTCACGGTAAACGATGCTATAAATTTGTAGCAGAATTGTTCAGTCTTTTTTTGCCAGCAGAAATTAAAAGTTGAATAGGTTGGTCTTAGCAGCCTGACTATTGGTCTTAGCAGCCCGACTACCTACACTTATGCGTGTTTGCGTACGATGCATCCATTTTCAAGCTTCCAACTGAGAAATCGGGAAGTTAGCGGCCATAAAATTTCCTGGGGTAGCTTTCCCATATAGACTGCTTAGTAAGCCCAATTCCATTCCAGTTCCAATCCGACTGAAGACTAATTAGAAACGAACTATTAATGAGCTTGTACACGTAAATTTAAAAAAAAAAAATGAAAACCATTCTTTTGGTACGAGGAATTATTAGTGGACGTTGTGCTATCATTTTCAATTAATTCTAATAGCGGGTTGCTCTAATTATGGAAACTCAAAAGGCATATGCCAACCTCTTTGGAGCGCTCATCAGCCAGCTTGTTATCTCGAAGAAGGCTCAGATTACAACATGCACATTTCACCGTTGAACGCAACAAAAAAGTTAGTGGAAGCAACAAAAATATCAGCAGCAATATAAGTCAAAGGCGACGGTTAAATTCCGACCGCGGCCTTTCATGATTTCCTCGATGGTATGAAATATCATATGAGGTAAGCTAAATCTAAGGAGAGGGGCAACAAAGGGAAGAATAGAAGAAGGAGGAAATTCATTTTTTTCGGTGCTTTTATGAGTCGGCGTTGTGGCACATCCCACGATTGTGTTTAAGAGAGATAACATCGGCTGCTATCTTCTGAAGAAAGCATTAAAGCGAGAAAAGCGCTCCCATGCATCAATATATCAAATCTACCTCTTGTCTGCAACATGAAATCATAAGGTGCAATAAACTCAACAGTAGCTTAAAATTTCCGCCCACATAAACGAACTAAACTACGGATTCAGTATTTCATCAGTATACCACCTCTTCGAAAGTATTATAATGACTGCAGAATTTCAGAAGAACATCACCGATGAATGATGACAATAAAAAAGATTCGGAAATGCAGAATTACAATATAGAACAATCAAACTGCTAGTATAACGGCTCTGTTGAGGAAATAAATTCACCGCAATTTTTTGAGGGCAGTAAGGGCTAATGCTATTACAAATTTAATATCAAGATGGTCGGAAATGCTGTGAGATGAAACACAATTCAACTGGACCGTCCGCTGTTAAACGTTCACTGAAAGAAAATTCAACCAGCATGAAAAGTGAGATGTATAGATTTAGAAAGAACTACATATTTCACATTTTAGTGGTAAACGCAAATTGCGATAATCTAGAGTTGTCAGGAACAACGAATAAAGCATATCTGCCTGCAGAGCGTTGACTCGAGAAACACTCATCAGACTTTTGCAGTGAACGCTCGAAGACACAAATTTATCTGCACAAGCTAAAGAAGTTGCACGAAAACAGCCGACAAAATTTTCCATTGGAGAAAGAAAGGGCTAGCGACAACCGCAAGCAAGAAGACGGAACATGCTGTTCGTCCCGGCGGAACTTCTGCAAAATCGGATCACCGTAATCACTCAGATTGCGAGAACCGAACGTTGTAGTACTTGCGTCAAGTGTTGTTCATACACAAATGACAACATTATGCTTTTCAGCTTGAGGGTCTCTATATTCGTGTCTCACCAAATCGCGCTGCATTGGGGGGCATTGTTGCATCTCTCTCGACCTATTCTCATTCCCTGTACCTTTCAATGCATGTACTAAGTGACAATAAAATTTGTTGATTACATCAATCAACACGCCCACTTTAGGAGAAGACTTCCTTCAAGCAAGAGGTATTTTATTATCTTTATTCGCGTTCAAAATATTACTGCTCGAGCGTTCATCTCATAATCGCTTTTCACTAACTCCAATGAGCTTGCGAGATGCGTACAAAGTTAAATGCGAACTAAACATAAAGCAATGCATACAGCAATATACAGCAGACAACGCTAATATACCAATGTACTTGTAACGTCATCAGTAGGATAAGATAAATTTATAAGTGCTGCATATCTTGGATATTTAAGAAACTAAGACAACACATCTCACTCTAAACGGAGAGCATCACTGATCAATGAGACAAAATTGCTGCTCATAGTGGACTGCTAATTAGTGAGCAATTAAATGAATAACGAAGGCATCAAAAATCTCTTCGATATCACAACAATAAATTCTCCACAAACGCAATAAGCGGAAATTTACCGAGGGAATCTGCAGAATATTTAAGAATTTGTAGATTTATTTTGTTAATATAATTATTCGAATCAAACTAATTATGATTGATTCCAATTATAGGCTAATTTGAGCGGATTTGTTCATTGCGCGATTGAATCACAAATGATCATGAAGCAAACTTTTTTGATAAACTACCACTTCAGAATGTGAGGGCGAAGGCATTCAGACGAAGCGCCTGATTAAAAGATTCATCGTTTACTACAGCTTATTGCGCGATCAGTTTGAAGAGGGCTCCTAGAAGACTCTTTAGCCTAGCCCTACTGAGTTACTCCGAGCAGTTGCCACATCCGGGTGGAGGGTATAGCACATCACCGCTCTCCTCTTCAGCACAGCAACGATGAATCGAGTCGTCGGCATCCCATGGGGAGGCCCTAAACTTCACGCTACCCCACAGCATCAGCATAACGGAACTGGAAGCGATGTGAAGAGATATTCATTCGTAATGAATGCTTCGTCGATTAGAGCAAATGAGTAAATAAATTTGATTAAAAAGGACCCTGGATCCTGAAGGTTCAAAACAAAACAACAATTAAGAGACTAATCACTCATTCGGAGGCGTTGGATGACCACTAGTCCCGAAAACTTCTGCCCAAGTGCTATCGACGTAATTCGGTAACTTCATATTCAGTGCTTTCAGCAAGAAAGTAGATATATATACACATATACTAGATACCGAACTGTGACCACTACATATATAGTTGCTGGATGGGATAGCTTTGTACTGTCACATAGCCTTTCAAAAAAAACGACGATGGATCTCACCACAAATGACAGTCAGAGCGAGTTGAGATTCGAATTAAAAATTTATCGGTGATAAGAGCTAATATGAAGTGGCATAGCGCACACACCGGCAATAAGCCCATTATTTGGACGTCATCCATGGCCCTATGCTCTTCGCTTACACGCCTCATCGAGGATGCCCAATTATCCTCGAAGCGCTTCTATGCAATAAGCAATACGCAGAAGAAATACATCGAATTCCTAGCCGCAGGCGGAGGCGTTTCAAACACTTTTGAATATCTTCTTAACTCTTATGAATCCAGAAAAATACTACCGGATCCTCGTTAACTAAGAAAGGAACATCCCAAAAAGCAGAATGAAATCGACTGAGGAAATACAGCTGCAGCAACACAACATGGAACTATGACTCATAATGGGCGAATAACTTATGCTCGAAAAATATTTTTGCGCTCATCCAAAACATCATATGCCATCTGCGCAACAAGGTACATAACTGTTAATAAAAGATGAGAAATGCTGAGTAACAGTCTCATTCTGCACACACGAAAGTCTTCGGGTGCAGCCATATTGAAGAAACAGCAAGATTATTTGAAAAGCTATCGATGAATATTTTGAACAGCTCATGTCACTTAGAGCAAAGGTGGAGTTACCTGAACTGACTAGTTTGAGCTGAATTCTGCAATTCCCCAGTGGGTGAGGACTTGTACCAATATAAGGGAACAAGACGACGGCTACATGCAAGGAGGCTGCAAAAGAAAGATACGGGAAGCAGATAGTGAGGTGTTGTGTGCGTCTCCACCGAACATGATGACTGTGCAAAAGTCATACAAGCAACTTTTAAGCACAATGACTTGGTATTTATACACTGTGGAGTCGTGTGAATCGGCCCGTATTTTCTATTTTATTGTTACTGATATCTGTTCATTACTTCAAAGCACCCAAATGCGCACTACGGCCGAAAAGTCCATCAGAATGTCTCGGCCGTTCGCCACCTGATACATGCAAAGCGTGGATTCGGCTATCCGTTTCTTCGAAGCATGTGGAACCACTTAACAAAAACACTGATTTTATCATACTCTACTTTGGATGCCGCATATTGATTTGGAACCGTAAATCTCATCCGTTTTCACAAAAAGTAGTAGCTTTTAGCTGTTGGTGCCCAAAAGTCTCATCGAACACTTCACTCAGCACAAGAATTCCCTTTTATCTGCACAGGTCAATGGCAACGAGATGGCGTTCGATGGTAAGTGGGTAAGAATGAGGCTGCTTCGAACCCGGAAATTTGCGATCGCATCGCCTGGCAACGATGCAGCAGGTCCTCCAGGGCCGATTTTCTGGTGAAATAAATATTGTTAACTGCTAATGACAACATAAGACCGCCATCGATCCATGGGATCAAGAGGTATACCTCGGACAAAATTTTTGGCCTCACTGACCGCAATTAGTGATGTCCACTGATACGCGGCTTGTAGAATTTCAAATATTGCATTACACCAAGTCCTGCAGAGCGCGATCGGCCAAATGGGTTTAACCTCATGCAGTTCATCACTCCTTTTACAGTGGCCTCAAAAACTTCGAAATAATCTCGCAACTGGCTCCTTCGTGCATCTCTTTTAATCACGACAAAACACCGTATCGGTTGGTTTGCGTTTCATCTAGCTTTGCTTTGCGCATCTACTGATGTCACCACTTGTTGGCAATCGGTCAAACTGACATCCTCTGTTGAATTTGCACTTCCTTCGGTTCATTTGAGACGATTTCATGGTGAAAATCACAGCTCGTCGAGACTATCGTACATTTCAGAGCATCGCTGTGTAGTTGGCACCAGCTTGTTACAAAACTTAAGTGTAAGAATATTCCGACGAGAAAAATGCACCAAATGAAACAATAACAAGGCGGAATGGATTTGGAAACGGTGAAAAAAGAAACATATTACACGACGAAACTGGAGCTCAGTGATAACTGTTCGGATAATAAAACAATGCAGAAAACTCGAAATATGGCTGGTTGTATATCAAAAGAGCGACCAGTGTAATATGGCTTCATCATGGGAACATCGCCAGCACCATCCACTTTAGAGCACCGATTTCATGCAATAAACGTACCAACATCGGAAAACTGAAGAGTAGTGTCAGAGACAGGAGTTGCTGTATGTTTGATGCGGATGACAGTCGCAAATTTACAAAAAAAGTCGGATTCTCAACAATTGTGATACTCATTGAAGATTCGAATCAACATAATTTCCCTCCCACGATATGCGGTACAATGAAGGAGGTATTTATTTTCGAAGGGATAACGTTTATTGCAAAAAGGGATGAAATGAAACAACAAAGTGTAGATGTGTTCGGCTTATTCTGAAGAATCCACTGAAACGCAAAAGAAAACATTCATCTAAATATGTTTTCGCGGCTGCAAAAAGAAAACAAAAGAGAAAAACGGGAAAATAAATTAAGAGATGAGTACTTCATAGCTTCCGCATATACAACTGGAATAATTGGTCAACTCTGATGCAGTGGAAAGGGCAAAATATAATAGAGCTATGAATGCGTCAACGCTAGCTTAAATCAAGAGATGTAAACGCCGCAAAAACTTTTCAGTGTAACTAAACTGTAAGATTACTGTAGCAGTTAGAGATGCTGCGTAAAATTTCGCTTGAACTTTATTCGAAATACGTTTTTATGCGCTTAAAAAATCCCACATTACATTATTCGCATCGCGTGAGCAGTTCAGCATTGCGGCATTACCAATACCACTTCGTTTGTCGCTCCTATTCCTCTCAGCACATGGATCCATATGAATCTCCTCTGCGTGTCAATCTCTTATACTTGAACAATTTACACCTACTTCTCATAGAAGCAATATTTGTGACGCAAATTTCGAACTCGCAGCACAGTAGATTTTTGACCGGTGGGATATTAATGCAAGCAATGTGCAGTTCTATAGAATTTGAACGCTCCATTTGCAAATCTGCTCTGATTCATAACTGCTGCTGTCAACGGAAAAAACGAATAAGTTTCCAGCTAAATTCCACCCAAAGAATTCAAATTTTCGCTAACAAAACCGTGCCACTGATAATTGATGAATGCATTTGTCATTTATGATTGGAATATGTGGAAATTCTACCAAGTGCAGATAATGACAGCTTTAAAGAGCATAATTTATGTCTCATCGATTTTAATATGGAGATTTTTTCTATCAGCTTTCTTTTTTTGATTATAAACCGAACTCTTTGTCAGCGAAGGGATCGATCACTAACAGTTCATAGAGAAATCAGTCTTCTTTGGTCAACACGAAATAACCACTAATGTGGAAGTTGCTAACATCAGAACAATAATGCAAACGCGAATGCTGCTGAAAATAAAGCGATGGCTAGGCGCACACAGAACAACCTAGCAGTACCATAAATCAAAATTGTTCTTACGTAGCAATTATGTGCAATATCTGAGCCTGATATGGACGAGAAATCGTCGAGGAAGCGATAACGGTCTGCTATGGCCAACAAACGAGTCGAAGCCTAGTCATTCTTAACCATTAAATGAGAGAGGCTGGCGTACGCCTCTATAACCAACAATACTTAATGCTCACGCGGGCACATAAATAAGCCTATTTTACGGAAGACTGAATTCAATTTGTCACAAATTAGATCTATTTCTTAAGTCCATTGATTTCGCGTCAGCTTTGTTCGTCTTCAATAATAACGACGCTAATATATGAGGTATGCGACATAACATCAATCATCAATATTACTACTAGTAGGCTTTTCCCAATATTCATCCAGTTCATTTCTCAAATTGTAGCATACCGAGCAACTTTTTTTCTCGATCGTTCATTTGAAAATCTCGGTATGCATACAAACTAGCTTCTCTTCAAATGTCCGTAGGTGCTTTTTGAAAAAGTGAGATCAACGCGAACAATGATCAGAGCAGACAGTCAGTCGTATGCATACATTGCATTAGCTTCAGTAGTTCAGCATTTCACCATACTTGCGACTCGCCACCTCACCATATTTCCTACTGAGGCACCAGTGTCGAAACAAGGGGACAGAGATTTAATGCAGCTAAAAAAATCATGCATTCTATAACGGCCGATTTGCATTCTCCATTAGTTGTCTGCAAAAAGCGAACTGAAGTGTTTTTGTTATTGATGTTTATTACTAATGTGTAGAAAAGGGGATTGGTGAGGTGAAATGGGTGCAAAAGCAGCTCGCTTTGTGCAGTAGAATTAATAAGAAGTAGCATGCAGTGAAATAAAACCGGTGTGTTCAACTTACGGATATTTTCTGTGATGGTCTACTGCATTGAGTGTGAGCACAGTGTGAGCATCGATGAATGCTTGAGAAACGAAATGATCAAATAATGGCAATTAGTGTTGCGCACGAGAGCGACTGCCGATGAGAGTAAGAAAGAGTTGGATAAATTTATTCCTGGAAAACGAAACACTCTTCTGGGATAAGCCTGCCCATTTACATCCACATTCGCGGCTCTGCGCAATGTGACTGCTGAAGTACCTTTCTCTCACTGATGCGAAATCAGTTCGGCGTTTTTCGTCGTTGACTCAGATCACCTTGTCATAGGCCATCGCGATATCAGCAAAAACGGAGAGAGCATGAAATCTCTGCTTCTGAAAAAAGAAGGAAGTAGATTCGCCAGAAGACCACTGGTTCTTGGTGACCATTAAAATTTTTTTGTCATTGATGTCGCTTGCTGCTCATTGGAAATAGTTGACCACTTAAGTCATTCTTAGGATGTCTCAAGCGCAAAATTAAAAAGCTGAAGGATAAGGCAAACGTGGACCTATTTGACCAGTTCCTTAGGAAGTATAATGTTAGTAGATGCAAGAAGAACGGCGGGTTTTTACATTAAACATATGGTGCTGTTCTCCGTATCGTAAGCAGATCATAGCGTTCTTGGATGCACAGAATACCTCTGAGGCGGCGTGTCGCCGACTGTTCAGTGCTTCGTCGTATGGTGCCGAGGGACGTCAGCGAGGTGCAATTCGCGATGTTTTTGGTGCAATCCCCGCTTCAGTGAATTACCCTCTCACAGACGCTGTCTCCGACCATTTAACGCGGAAGAAGTATGAACGGTCACATCTTCCCCTTACCTAGGTGTATTTTCTTTACTAAAAATGCTGTCAATGAAGCATTCTAAGAGAAATTGCAGCATAATGCGTTAAAGGTCGGTCGCTCTTGCCTCTGAAGAGGCATTTAAAGCGAGTGCGAATAGTGGAGCTCATCTGCCGCTATAACCTGTAGCCGCCGTAACAGCTATCTGTCGCTTGCTCTCTCATAAATACACCCCCTTACCATCGTGTATGTTTTTCTTAAAATTATTTTATTGCTCGTTTTTTTTTTTCGTCATCAAGATGATTGTCAGTGTTTACGACTTTAATGCGAATGGATTTTATTGACTTCATTGCCCTACTGCTCATCCACTTTGTTATTCTTTTCTTCGCTGTTTTATTCCCTACACATTATTCAGTTGTTTTTTGTTTTTCCAAGCCATCATTACTATTCCTCTCCCTGCAACTGATGTGAATTCAGTGATCTCGGCGACTGATGTAATTTATGCATTACCTTTCGATATATTGGTGAAGAGCGTTACGTGCTCCTCGTGCACCTTACATGACAAGTGTGGCACTTCAACAGTATGTAATGATTTTTCCTACTACAGTTAGTTAATGCTGCACATCAGTCGCCACGACATTTCCAAGTTTCACTGCTGATTCCCAGAAACGAGGAGCTCTGTAGACGTCTAAGCGGCCCTTCTACCAATGACAACGACGGTTTCAGCGTCACCCTTCGGCCCATTGGCGCCCACCAACTCTCAGTTGCTACTGGAAATGTGGTATAACTAGCCATTCGAGGAGTCATAGAATCACACATCACTGCACGAGTGCAAGATGGGACCTGCATAGTGAATGATACGGCGATTGCGAACACCGTAGTTGATGATGGCGTAGCGGACAGAACAGAGGAGATGATGACTGGACGCGAACGAAGGTATTCCGTATGAGGTGCGGGAAATGCGAGAGGAACGAATAGCGCAAGTGAGATACCGTTGCATGCATGAATTGTTATCCTGGTGGCAATTATTATTGGGAAATTCTACGAGGGAAAAAGATAGAGTTACAAATTGAGCAGATTTATGAATTCAAACATCAGCACAATTTCCAAAGTTTTTTATGCACTCGAAATCTTTCTTTGTTACTTCTTAAGTTATCCATATCATGAATGAAACGGAAGAAAACTTCATAGCAACATTCGTATCTCTGATTCCTTATCGCACAACATCTAAGACGAGCACTGACATTAAACTGCTTAAGAAAAAGAGGTAAACAATAGTAAAGCAAAAACGATGCGAAACGAACGACGCGTTGAAATCTTCTTTTAAAGTGATCATGCTTCCTTAGGCAGCAACCTCAGCAAGAAAAAATATATCGCCATATGAAAGCAAGAAACATAAAATTAAATTACACAAAGTGCAATATGGAAAGAGGAATGGAACCATAAAATGATTAAAAAAACGACTTATAAAGCACCCATAATAAGAACGCTTTTACTTTGCGAGCATGAAATCTCACATCACGATACCACACAGCACTATCGATGCATAAGAGTGGGACAATCGGTCATATTGCCGTTGCTATCTACAACGCTCAATTGAACGATCTCATTGTTACAAATAGCTGCAAACGCATACACACACGCACAACAAACCACTCAAAAGGTTCTCTTCAACTCATCAACCGATAGAGCTAATTGGCATTTCTGCTAACGGATCTATCCGCTCATCAGGAAGTTATATGAAACAACGCATAATGTAGCTAATGATGACAAATATGAAAAAATGTTCAAAATGTTTAAGCAATATAAGGTTCCTAAAACTTCGACAATTTAATGCTTAAAAATTCTATCATTTCTTTTTTGAAAGGAAGACATAAATTTATCTCTCTTGAGATCCTATATAACTGTGATTATTTTCCTCGTTTCGCGAAACGTAGAGGCACTTTGTGCAAGTCACATCTCAATAGATCAGTGGGCAAGTGAATCAGCAACGAAAAGGGGAAATAAAATAGCGGAATATTTATTTTGCTGCGATGCAATTAACTAAAATTATATCAGCCGCAAAATAAATTAGTAGGCGTAATATATTTGATGTGTCTCAGACTATAGTTGCAATATTTCATATTCCTACTTTTCAGAGAATAATAAAGGGACCGCAATTGATGGATTGATAGTGGCACTGTGGATTTTTTATGATGGCATCACCACTAGCAATCGACATGTCACAAAAGGCGTTGATTATCAAGGCAACCTTCATAACTCAGTTTCAGTTTTAATGAATTGGCGAAGAGGCAAGGCGAATGAGGACATGCACTGAATAGAAGAAAAACAACTGTCATATTATATTATCTAAGACAACCACATTTAGTCCGACTTACTTTCCACTTCATTCAACAAATTAATTTCTCAAAAGCTGCACGGATATTGATGGAAGCAGAACAATTAAAAACTCCTCAAATTCCATAATTTCTTATTTGTGTACCATTAAAACAGCAATATCACCTTCGTCATATAATGAAGTTTGAAAGAAGACTCATGACGTCCCGTCTAGAAGATTGACAACTCCATGGCTTACCTATGCTTTGCACTAATGATTACTAATGCAATGTTTGTGGTTTAGAATGAGCACTTGTAGAACAAGGTTATTAGCATACAGCTGAAGATGATCACACAATGTTTGGGCAAACGGCGCTTTTTTTTGCTGCTGCTTGATTCGTTCGGAAAACATTCAGCGTTGTGGAGTGCAAGCAACGCTCATCATCTCAGCTAAGTGTGCCCACTTTGCTTTAACGAGCGCTGTTTACGACAAATTAACGCTAAATTATCATCTCTTTACTTAGATACTAATAGAGGAAGGGTCGTAGACAGCATGGAAACGACGATATTCTCGAGCATCGGAAGAGCTCTAATTTCGCCTCTCATATACAATGAACGCAAAGATATCTGAGAAAAATTGAAAAATCCGAACAAATGATACTTTGTATTCATATGTGAATCATATTTTTCATCGTAAAATGTAAGGAAATAAGTTGGAGTGAATAGTAGCATTCAGTAGGAAAGTGAAGATGTTTAGGCTCTCCAAAATGAAGAATGCTCT
The DNA here is from genome assembly GCA_037576465.1 of Parascaris univalens. Taxonomy (NCBI): domain Eukaryota; kingdom Metazoa; phylum Nematoda; class Chromadorea; order Rhabditida; family Ascarididae; genus Parascaris; species Parascaris univalens. The sequence goes on from CM075173.1 coordinate 164,770,738, forward strand.
CGGATGTTGGGGATAAGAGAAAAATATCCACAACAAAACATCATCTAGACTCAGTAGTTAAAATAAACAATGCGATGATAGATTTCTTTTGCGAATGTTGATTATTCCCACAATTATAACTGATGAGAACTGTAAAGAATGAAATGAAGGAAAATAAATATTAAGAAAGCGGCAACTGGTTCTTATGAAGCATCGAAGCTCGCTGAAGCGATTTCGATCAGTGGTTTCATAAAAGTTTACTTGGAGCAAAAAATAAGGGATTGCATAATGCACCTGCATGGAGCAATTATAGTTATAGTGACGCTCACTTCAACCTCTGTTGAAAACAATTCATCAGGAAGGGCATAAAATGATCGGAGAATGAAACCGTTGGAATATGAGATCATTGAAACAATGAATGTGACAGTACACATTATTAAAATGCTCATAATGGAGCGCTCAGCAAAGAAAAGAAAAGCAATTCGAAATTAGCCTACAATTCAACTATATTTAGCATCAAAAGAGAAGTCGAATCCATGAACGCAATAAATCCTCCAGAATTATCCGATAAAACGAAAACGTCGCATATTGTTACGTCGATAAAAATATCAACGAGATTTTAGATGCACTAAGGAAAAACTTCAATATTAACGCATACTAAGAAATTAATGTTTGATCAGTCGAGCGCATCGTTACACCGAATTAATTAATTTGGTCAATTAGAAGCCGATTTTCATTGAATTTTTTTAAAGCGTGAAGCTGAATTCCTTCGAGCAACGTTAACTAACTACTGAACTAATTTTCGGTCGACTTATTGCAATGATCTTTTTTAGCCGTTAGTGACGTTAAAGAACTCTGTTTACATATCACTTCGCGAGTCAACCGTTTTTTTGCGCCGAGAGAGTTCTTGATTTCAGATTTTCTTGAATGAAATTCTCTGCGGATTAATTTAGCTCTCTGGCTAATTTCACTTTGAAGACTTCTTTCAAGTTTAAATTTAAAGCATCTGAAAAAACGAAAATGTAAAAAAGTCTGCGGCGATGTTCGCAAACCTCTCGAAAGATAAGTGAACAACGGAGAAAGACGATGGCGAGGCTATTACATCGAGGGATGCAGCGAAATTTGTGAAGAATATCTGAAGTTGGCAAAAAACAAATTGGCCATCACCAAGATGGACTGATCATCGTCCATTTTCACATCATTTGAGATGAATCTTTAGTTCTTTTTCCTAAGGTATGTGCGGTTAAATTTTTGACAATTTTCTACCTAATGAGATTAGCGACACGAGACTAAGAGGGGCTAAAGATTTCAATGTGATCTCTGGAGGCACTTTATTGGAGCTAGACGACGTATGGTTAGTGCATAGATGTTAATAGTATACCAGAATTTCCGAAGAATATTCTTGGAAGTAAATGCAGTTATGCCACACTGCAGTCAACAAATGATTGAAGCACATTTGTATTTCTATGTTGCTGCATTGTACGGAAAAAAAGTGTAAGAAATTGGTTTCTCAATGATTCGACGGAAGAGAAATGAAAATCAGACAGATGTAAAATGAATGCAAAATTTCAGCAAATATTTAATGTCTCGAAATCTCTTGCAAGTTGATAGATGAATTGAGGTCGAGGAGGTGCGGGCTATCAACAGTGAGACAATTTGATGAGGCAACACGGCTGACAAACAAACGATATTGTCCTATAGGGAACACATACAATAGTGTACGGTAGATAAGCAGATTTGCGACGACGTATAACCAAAATGGAACGATATATAAAACGGATTTCCTATGTCAGTACATATAGTTAAAACAAATGTTATGTTTCTGTGCGATGGGTAGTCTGTCAGACGAATACCTTATAGCTTCATGTTAAACCTGAAGTCGCTAGATTTCCTGTCTATAGTGCATAAAAATTCTCTCAGTGTCAACTTGATTAATCAACCTCCGAAGGGACTATATGTATATGTAAATGTGGGAAAAGTCATTCGTGCAGCCGGTCGAACTAGATTTCTTCAAAAGGCATCTTCCATCGGATACACGAGAGACTTGTCGTGTTACCTAGAACATCGATTCTGTTGTTGCATATTCCTTTATTCGTAATAAATTAATTGTGGTAGGTAAAAGATAAAAGTGCATTTCTACTTCCTCATTCCCTGTAGTAAAATGTCAATGTGCTTTTTTTTCAGTGAACATATGCAAATCCATCTGCGACAATTCACTTGTATTGTGAAATAGCCTCAAACTCCTGGTGACCTGGGCAGTTTCTCCGCTCTTTATACGATCATAAACATATGAAAATTTCTATCCATTGAAGAGGAGAAGGAACGGGAATCGTGTCTAAGTAGTGACCTGCTAATGGATGATATAGAAACTATAGGACAAGCCGAGAAGCAACGGTGTATACATGTGTGCTCGAAGATGTCTGCTTACATTTGCGTGAATATAACATTATCATATCTCGTGTTTCTTGTAAAAACTTCGCAGCTTTTTGTTTGTTAAGATGTAGACTGCATGTGAATAAAGCGAAAACACGGATTAATTAGTGTGAGTTGAACCGGAAAATATTGAGAAGGTGCTTTCGATAGGAGGAAATAGTAAAAGAAGTGTTACGGTGAGGGCAAATCTTTCGTGTGAAAATCTTGCTTAGGGCGAGTAGGCAAGCTGATCGACTATTCAAAATGCCCGCAAGGTATTGACCCCGTAATGTCAATCATCTAATTACAACTTGCGTGATATCGGATGAGTGACATTCAATCGGGCCTCGGAACACATGTTTTGCTCCACGCTCGATGTACTTCTCAGGTGAGCAAAAGTAGCTTCAAAATTGAAGATTTATAGCATAAACACTGATGAAATTTCCGATATTTCCAATCATTTTCACCAGCCACATTCATATGAGTAGGTCAACTAAGCCGCGGAAATTTCATAGTTTCTTGGGAGAAAAAAATTCTTGACCGACGATAAATTTAAAGCATTCACTCTAGACAAATAAGTCTGCTCTACAATGCAATAACGGATTGCAAGCTTTCTGTTGCAGTATCAGCAAGTGAGTGTTTCTTCTTTTTCGATCTTTACAAATCTTTAGTGAGATCAATGGTACTCATGAAACGAAATAAAAGTGCGAGTGACTCTCTCCCATATTGACAGCAACCAATGATCCCAACCGGTTGTACTGAATAACAACAACAATGATAAAGTTGGCACACCTAAGGATTGAGACCGGATGAATAAAACGGGAAGCGAAACGATGAAAACACACGACGTGCGGAAACCGACGACTTGTTGAATGATTGAATGACAGCTGTAACGTAATAAGCACATGTTACGTGTCACTGAAGAGCGATGAGCGTATATACCCTACAGTAGTCGCAAAGAGACCACTTTCGAGGCGACTTTTCGTGAAGCGTCATGCTTTGAGCGCGTTTGCAAAAGTGATGAGAATACTTCTGCAAGTGAGAATTCAAAATAAAACCTTTGAAATAGTAGAAAACTGTAACTACAACATGGAAATAATCCACTTAGCGTACGAGTCGAAGAGAAAGGACGCATTGCAAATAGTTTTTATCAATATCAAGAGATGCGGATTGGATCCTTTTGCCTATTCAAACATGTGCATTATGTAAATGCAATCAGCCTCAGAAATCGTTTAAAAGATGAGAACGTGCATATGGATTTTCGGCCATAAATGATGATGAGAAGCGGTAATAGCAGTCTGAAGATGCTTTTTAAAATTGATGCGATCAATCAGAGAATTAGTAAGTCATTTTAGATTTCGGTTTTCATTATAAGTTTAGCCACTCGTCACCGCTGCCGCCAACTTCTACAGTCATTCGAATCAGATACACTGATAGATCTCTACCACATGATGATATTAACTGTATTCATATATATTCGTGTACTCGCACATCTATGAAGACAATTATGTGGGAATATATTCTCAGTTATATATTTATGCACATCTGTGCATACTCGCAACGGCAATCATGATGAACTTTCAGCAAGCAGTGCCACGGAAGAGCGTGAGACAATAAGGATGAAAATTGCTGAAATTTTTGATATTGAAGGAGACAGTTGCTTCTTGAGACATGTGAAGTGCACTGAAGTAAACTTATGCAGTGGTAATCAGTGATAATGTTTTACTGTATGCGATATTTTGTCCATGAATTCTGATGATTCTCTTCGCACTTTTTGTTCCAGATTTCAGATTCAGTTTGTTTCAGAGTTGCGATTATCAACGTATGCGACAGTGTAACAGTAGTTTCTGAGTCCGTCGATAGCAAAACATTGAAAAATGCGTTTTACAGCTAACACTTATCAAATAAGGAAGAACGAATGTTTTCTACATCCTTTTTCAAAGATGCAAAGCGGGTTTAATCAACTTTTTCGAGCGACCATTTGATGCGAAATTTAATCACATCTCATAAGCAGCGAGAAAGACCACCGTTTTCATGCACGGATAAAGAAAATGCGGTATTAGCTTGTGATATGCGCCGGTTGGATGAGAATTTTTGATAATTTCGGAGCACGCCTAAAATACGAAGTGAGAGGAAGGATTCTAGATGAGTTTGCCTTAAAATATTTTCACAGCTGGATAAGGACACTGATATAACATCTTAGATGATAGGAGGATCGAGATTAAAGCGCGCGGATGAAGACTATTTTCACGGATGCAAATGACTACTTTGCAAATTATTTTGATTACTGCAGAAAAAATCAGACGTGCTGATAGGCGAAGTTCGTTTGAACTTCGCAATTATTATTACCTAGTGCACTTGAAGTTTGTTAAGCACTTAGCACTGCTGTAAATATTTAACGATTATTCAGCATTGTGGCATTAATGTGGGCACAAATCAAAGGCATTTGTTGAATTATCTGCGTAATTGATGTGAACAGCTTGCCGATAGTAAACAATAGCAGAGCTGATGAGGCAGAAGTGAAATATGATGCAAATCAGCAAATCTCAGAAATGCTTCACGCCTGCTTTGAAAGTATCACATCAGGTGTACCGATAAAATCAACTCACTCGAGAAAAGACATGCCAAGTTTCAACGTAATTGTTTTTGATAGGCCACGAAGGCTCAAATGCTCCTTACATATGAGCTTTTCGCTAGGATGTGGAGGGGATATGTGTTGATTTAAAGAATTATGAAAGCTTTTGATGATCGATGAGCTGATAAAGCTGATGAATGCTACCTATTATCCATCCAACGGAGAAATTTTCAGCATACAGAATAATTCACAAAAGGCACGCAAATGTTCATTTCACTGCAGATACGATCACAGAGACAACAGCTGAAAAGAAAACTGTCACTTCTCAGCTATTTTAATATGTGCATACGGTTTTAAAAGTGACTTCACAGTTTTCCTGACCTGCTTTCCATCCAGCGCATACGAAGGATTTCCTTCAAAGTGCTTAGAATTCTTCCCGAACTGCACGCTAAAATCTGCTGTTTTTCTTCCAAATCAATCGTAGAGAATTTTCGATTACCGACTAAAATTAGGATTAGCTTTTCTTGTGTAATCTGAGGACATATATGCTATAATCTGGAATATTTCGATCGAGATCTTATTTGCTCTGAGAGCAAAAACAATCGCAAATGGTATTAGCAGAACACGTTTTGCTCGTCTATCTAGTTTACTGAATGCCTGTTCATATCAAGAACGGCTCAGGTCGTAGATAATCAGCTAAAGCGCAAAAAACAACGTCTGACCTCCAGTGTATGTTGTGATAACGAGGATTATATTACAAGAATAAAAAAATAAATTGATCAAGTATGTGGCAAACAAGAGAAATTCATTAAAATTTCATTGTTTGATGGCGTCTTTGGAGGTATTTTGATATATCTATAATGCGCCATGGGCAAAACTGAATATATACATATATTTGAGGGTGATGAGTTATGCTGACATTGAAATAAATGCTCATTTTCTAGCTATAAACGTTATTGGCTACTCTAACCGACAACACCTCAACAGTAATATGCGAACTTCCTGCTTATGTGGGATGGTATTACAATGTGATGCTTCCAAAGAATGACGTTGGTCTGCGTTTCATCTTTATTGACCCATTTTTCATAATACAAGAGGGTAACAAGCGCTCACTTCCATTTGTTCACCTTTATGGTCAATTCATAGTGAGATCCGTTCGAGTAGCGTGACGATAGAATGTCGGAATTTTAAAAGGTGAACTCCAAAGAGGCTAAAACTACCGAATTCTGAAGTTTTGAATTTTGGAACGATCATTTTGGTAAACTGCACCTCACTGAAGGGTGTAATGAAGTTTACGGTCACAATACTCTTCAAAGCAATTTAAAATAGATAAGAATTTCGTTTCTATGCAGAGTGGAGATGTAGCGTATCAATGGCATATCAAAATGAATCGAAGTATGCTGCAATCGTAATATGCAGTTGCTAGAATAACCTGAACACATCAATAGAAATATGTAAGTGATCGTGCTAGGAATCCATAACAACGCAATGCTCAGAAAATTTTGCACAACACATATAAATGCATTCATAAAACGAAGAAATTCTCTATGCAGTTATCCTTAGAAACAATGAGAACGAGCAAAACTGATCATTCCCTTTGATGAGATGGAAAATTAATTAAGGTTTCCAGGATGAAATCTGGAAATGGAAAGGAACTAAGAAGAGTCACTACTCCGTACTATATACGTGTTCCGCTTTAGTTAATCGAGAAGTGCTGAATCATAACGCGTCATCTCAGCGAGGAAAATGATACATGGAATCGCATGCTAGAAGGCAGGCAGCTTTTTAAAAGTTTCGAGGAAAGGCAAGAAAACAATGATATTCGTGATGCGCTTAAAATACTTCGCGTTTTTTCCAATCTGCTGTAGAATAAGCGCGTACAGATGAGATAAGAAGATGCTAAATTCATAATTCTATACCTTTGATGGCTTATTTTACGAGATACCCTGAAACATAGAGACGATTTGCAGCGATTTGCGAACAGTATCGGTGGGTGATTGTGAATTGGCGACATATGTTGTCGCCTGAATCGGCCCGCCTCAAAAATGCGTGCATTATTGTCTTTGTTGGGTTGAATGAGCGTCAGAGCATACGCCGTAACGAATTTTAATCAATGTGCTTGCTTTAATCGTATGCCTACAGCGTACAGTTACAGAAAATCGGGGTGGGAGGGATGAAATGAGAGGGCAGGGATTGTTCGTATATGGAAGAGAGAGAGGCGAGTCGCCTCGAAAGATACTAAGGGTAATGTTGGCGGGATACACATAATCGTTTTCAAATCAATTAGCCACACACAACACACTGCTCCAATTAATCAAAAATTTCCACAAGCATGTGCTCAACGGTTACGTGTGAGACACACGATTCATGGTTATATATGATCATCGGCGTTTTTTTTTTGAGGAACTCTTTGATCCGACTTTCGAGGATAGCTGAAAAACCTTCTTTTCCCCATAGAATATGGATGTGCTTACATTCATATGCACAATAAACGAGAAATAAATGAGTGAGCAGTAGTTCTGCAAGTAGCATTTTCATTCCTTTTCAAATTCCCTTTCTGTACGTGAACTGAGATGTTCAAACGCTATACAACGGTGCTCTCGACGAACGTTTCGTATGACTGGAAAAGTATGCACTATCTCCACTCCGTTTGTGGACGAATAATATTTTCCACAATATTTTATGGCTCAGCACTTTTAATTCTCGACACTTCCGGTATGTGAACTTTTCTGCGTCTCTTGTACAATGTTCAAGTCGTTTCTGCAAATTGCAGATCTACCGGCCAGGTTATTTCGAGCCCAGCATCAACTGCTCGATTGTTTCATTAAAAACCGTCATTAAGTGAATACGTTAAGCTAACATAATGTCATGCACCTCTTTACGGGCTTATATATCATGCTTACCAAAAATGTATCTATAAGTTCCGAAATGAGGTATGATTCCGATAATGGCCGTTATCACTTGTGTCCACAGAAGAAGCAATCAGAGCGAGATCTGTCACCACGGCTGTCAATTTATGGAGCAAATGTCCGATCGTTTATATTGGCGCAACCAATCTCAATCGTCGTTAGGGAGTGCTGAAATTATGGTCTCATTTTTAACCGAACTGAGAAATTTCTATGTGTTTGATGAACATCATCGCAAAAAAAAACCATTTCGTCAACGCTATTTGTCCCTGCTTACCTAATGTGACTCAGGCGTGCTGAATACCCCATTCATTGTCATCAGAAGAAGTAAGGATTGAGTGCTACAATTTGGAGTTTAGTAGTTGTTCTATGGATGCAGAAGAAGAGAAAGAAGTGAAATTGGAGAGCAGAACGGAAGCCCAAGTCAAAATGTGCTCCACATAATTGAATCTAGAATTGCGACAGCTTCTCAACGCTCCACTATCGACAGCGCGCACAGCAATAAGTGCTGTGTGTTGCACGTTTCAAATTACAGTGATTAAGCGCTACAATGCACGCCAACAATCGCTGCGGAAATCGTGGAGCAACGTTAGCGGCAGGTGCCTCGCGGTGCACCGCACAGCACGCCGCTTGTAAATTGATGCCCACAGAGATCGGTACCCATCGTAGATGTATGTGGATCACATTTAATGCGATACGAATGTCGCCTTCTTCAACACACCGACAACCACTAATTTATTAGAGCGACGTTAATTAACTCCTCATTAAACTACTCCCTCTCCGTCCCCACCATCTTTCCTATTCCTCTATTCCCATCTATGCCCTTCACATAGGGACTGGCTGAAAAAACTTCACTACTCAAATTTCATCGATGTGTTTCGCCCTAGGAGACTTAAAATTGCGAAAAGAATTTCATAAGTATAATCTAAGGCAGATTTTATCCAGTCTTATCCGCGTCACTGAGAGGGAATATCATATTCATTTTCATAACGTAGAAGGTGACGGTGTATGCACGTGGAATAGTAGAATTTTCCTGCAATAAACAGCGATCACAAACTTTGGGAAGTCAGATAATTCACACTCAGAAATATAAATGAAAAAAATGAGAGGTAATAAGGAAATACAGCGGTCAATGGAGCAAAAACTCTTTCTCCATTGGCTGCCGAAATTAAAATGCTTAACGAATGGTTTTAAGTGGGTATTATTCAAAGTCATCAAAATGTTTTGCAACGGAGTAACGAATCTGGAATTCTGGTTCCATTCCTCCTCCTTTATCTTCGAGAAGACTCTAGGGGCGCAGCTAGTGCATTTAATCAGCTGCTCAAATCGCTGGATATAAATATGTCCAAGTGATGAACGTTCACCAGTTCCACACACAAGAATGAGCTTCCAGATAAACCCTCTAAATGTATATTTTGGTTTAGGGCAGAAGTTATCCTATTATACAAATCCTAGAACGAAAACCCCGTCCTAGTATAAAATAAAGAAACCTGAGAGCGCTCATACAATCCAAATAGTGAAAATATTAGTGTTTTGCCTAACAGCGGTGTTTCTTAAGACATTTCCTTTAGCGCAAACAACAACATTCTATGCGTTGAAATGCCAATAACTGGTTCAACAACACTCATTACTTCCTTTCATAGTGAAAGTTTCACCTCCTGATGATACATCAACAGGTAACGTTTAAGGCAGGAGTGATTCTCGACGTCTCTTACACCAACAATCTTGACATACTTCCAAACGATCCGATGCCCATTCACGTTGATCGTTTATCTCGTTCTCATGTCCAAATTTGAAATTTTCCTCCTCTGTATTTCAAAACGCATCTTTTACTGAATATTAAGTATTTCTTTAACAAATATTGAATCTACTTAATCAATATACCAACCAGTCATGGCAAATTTTCGCCAACGCGTAGGGTCAGCTCCACTGTCTCGACCACTCATCTCAACTGTTCCCACCTCTCCTACGAGAGGGACCGTATATAGTGGCTTCTCATTTGTCTCACTTCGTGCTTACAAGGATGTTTATGCGAGTTTATCATGCAGGACAATAGCAGGGACAGAAATTTTTCAGAACTTTGAAATCGATTTCAGGCTTCGTAGAGATGGAATAATGAGACCTGATTGAAATAACCAATTAAATGCTATATTATACTGCGGACAAAATGTCTAACACTTGAAGATTTCCATAAGATATGCAGCATTGGTAATTATTGCAGTTAAGAAGGCAGAAGAGAGAATGCCCAAGATTCGATGCAAATCTTCTTAAGAAATGAATGCATGGAAGCGGCAGCCAACTTCCAATTTGCGCGGATTGGATTTCGTTTCTGTGGAAGGAAATTGATATTTTTCGAATAAAAGCCGATTAAAGCAAATTGATGCTTATGGGCGATTTCAATTCAACGATGAATGCGTACGGTAAGGCAAATTATCCCCTTTTTTCCCATACCGCTCGAATCAAAGCGAATAGAAATCACATTCATCGAATCTTTCGACTATAAACGCCTTAGTGAGATTCATTTTTTCCAAGTGCTCAAAAAGAAAGCATTTTCGATCGTATTCAACTAAAAACTCTTAGAAGTGGATAGTGCCTTTGCTAAAAAGAACAGTTTTGTTCTGTGCCATATTTCGTGGAATATATATGATGACACGCGAAGAGAATTTTAACCTCATTGAACTTGAAAGTGAATAGAAAGTTCGTTGATGACTGATGAGTACGAAAATACTCATCACATCAGACATTGGAATATAAGATTAATCGATAGGGAAAGTGAACCTTCTTTCTTGCTCTCTTCAAAAAATCACTTCAACAGGTGCAGGCCGATATTATCAGACAGCACCTGCTAGGGCGATTAATTTAATGTACGAGTCTAGTTATTATCAACAAGTCGCGAAATAACAGCTTGAGACATTCAATTCTCTCGAAGCTTGAATAAATTTTCGTTGTTAAAAAATTGTGACTTACGCGGAAGAGACAATACGCGTTTCAGCAACTTCGTCGGCTAGAAGAAAACAGAGTCTCCTGAAACGTCTTTGATGGATTCATGTGCAATTTCTTGACATAAGGTCCACAGGCGACCGCTTATGAACCTAAGAACCTTTCCACTGCAAGTTCTTGGCAATTTAAATCGTTGAGTCCGACCAAGAATAGAAAAACGAAGCCGAAAAGCTTCTGAGGTAACATCGTTTGCGATTTTGAGCAAAATTTTGAATAGAGTGCATTATCGGGCAGCAAACATTTGAAGCAAGTAATTGCTACTTGTAACAGTGCTAGATTTTCTCAAATTTGTAGCGCTGTGCAATCAGAAAATGAATAACTTTGAAGAGAATTCATTGTAAAAGCTAATCTTCGCCCGAAACATGAGCAACCGTAATGAGTGAAATTCTCTAGTTGGCGCCGCGGTGAACTCTCTCATGCAAATGTTGCAGTATGAATGATGCAGCGAACAAGCAGCTACCATCAGAGTGAACCTTTATAGGTTTAGTGAATGTCATCGAATGCTCTCTGGAGCAGTTTGTGATTTTAGATGAGGGATATGTTCCAGCTATATTTTTAGCCAAAAAAGAAGTATTCCATTATAAAATATGTTATTGCTTCGAATGACACCACCTGAGGAAGTGCTATTCAACGGATAAACCGTCGAAGAGAGAAGCATTTAAAATTGCATTTAAAGCTCATATTTGATTATTTTACGAAAAGATTTTCTATATGGATTTCTCGTCATAATTTTTTTCGATATTTATAGAGAATAGGTTATTTGTTCAATGTTAAGTAAGTAGCAATGCAAGCAGTTAAGGTAAAAACAGCTAAATGTTCTATATGACACTTTTTGCACAATTATGTCACTTCCGAATAAAGTGAGACTGTCTCACTTCGAATGGTGAATGAAGTTCGAATTCCAAGTTCGATTCACCTTGTTGCGTTCACTCACAGCTCACATCTTTTACTGAAATTATCACTGACGTAGAGATTTTTGTGCCTTAAACTGAAGTGATTTCATCAATGCTCGGAGGTCCACAAAGTGGTATGACAATGGATTATGAGATCGGAAATGACCAGTAACTCACGAGACTCTATCATATTCTTGTTAAATAACCTAACACACATATGTACATTATTCTGCATTTAATATTCGAATTTTTCAAATAAAATGTTCGATTCTCGAGTTTCTCGAATGTTTCCATTATAATTTATGTGAAAATCTGAAGATGGTAAATAGAAATTGCTGAAAATATGTAAACTTGACCATCTTAACCAAAAGCTGATCAGTGCCGACGGGCAAAACGCACATTGTACGATGAAAAGTTAAAAGAAAGTCTTCGGAATGCGATAAAATGCAAGACTGATTCGAAACAACCAACTTCCATTATGAGAATGAGGAAGATTTTATTCGAAATTTTTGGTCTGCTGGGAAAGTCATATAAAAGATTTATTGCTCATAGTTATATTAGGAAACCATGTCAGTATGAAGGAGAAATACTAGCACTAGGATCGACAACAGCGTCACATCATCATTGTCGTGGGAATTCGACAAATTAAATCACGTAAAGATTGCGAGTAAAATCCTCCGAAATGGAAGACCGATGTTAGAAATAATTGGTCATATTTCATGCTAGAAATGGCACGAGATTTTGTCCACTTTATATATAGTTTTTGAGAGGATAAGTTTCGTTTCCACCAGTGCATTTTACATTCAAATGCAATTAGTCCATAGTTCCACAATCTTTCTTCGCGTACGTTGGTTATATGTTGAATCATTCTGAGGAGATTTTCATCAACGTAGACAAAACTTATGCGTATTTCATAGTAATATATTCAGTTCATGATGCAAATATCCTTCTTTTCATTACTGACGTATGATTGTTCAGAAAGTAAATTAACTTTCCCCGCTGTTTTCGATGTTTGAATTCGATTAGCAGAAAAGATATTCATTTCGAATGAACAACGAATTTATGAATTAAGAAGGAAAATGTGCGTATGCATAATAGGAAAGGATAATGGTTTTGCTAAAAAAGGATGTATTATTGCTATAGACAAATAACATACTTGCTTGCTATATAGGCGTCAATGTGGCGCCTTAGAACCCGCCTCGCAGACGAATATCAATTTAGAGCGGATTCAGGCGAGTAGTGCTCGATTTGACTGGCGCCGTACGCATTTTGCGATCGTTACGTTGAAAGCACTACTCTCCGAATGGTTGCCTACAATTGAGCTGCATTGGTGAAATGCTTTTTTAAGAGCATTTTACCGCCTTCTTTGAGGAAATGCACAAAACAGGAAGGCGTGTTGTTATTTTGGTGGTATAAGACTACCGCATATCTTTGTAGGGCTAAGTGACATTGTATGTGTGAATTACTCCGATTCCCATCTTTAACATAACGGATTGCACTAGTGCTCGAGCGTCCGTGATGTTGTGCCCTACGTGCACTTTGTTACAGGAATGCCACTTGCGACCAAAAAGGAAAAGACGCCGATAAATCTGTCAAATCACTTGTAGCGGCATATGCTCACATTTGTGGGTCCTTTCACGAGTTACCAAAGAAAAGCCCTCTTCTCTAGTCTTGCCCTTTTCTCTAGTCAATTAGTCAATCACTTCATAAGTTGCAGCGAAATAATGCATAAGCAAAACAGCCTCTCCATGCGGAAAAGAATTCTATGCGCCTTTCTTCAGGTAAATAGGTTTCCCGAGCCGACCTTAGCCGTCTTTCATATTCGTATTTCAGCACAGGCTATAAAAAGCTTGTGGACCTGAACTTAGCTGCAAAATAGCATGCAAGTTCTTAGAAATTACGCAATCGTTGTCACTTTGCCTCTTACGTAATAGGCGACAAGTTTTGTGCCGCAAAGAACGGCGCGCTCACCGACATAACATTGTTTGGCTCATTAATTGCAAATGAGACAATTCAAGGAGGAGAGCGGGGACGTTACAAGTCGTCAATTGCATCACTTAGCGCATCCCGTTGGTTTTTTATCTCCTCACCGAGCATAATCCATCAATTTACGACAAACCCACTTGGTATCACACGATTCGGCAACTTCCGTTCACATAGATGCAACAAATTTTGCGAACACGCATTCGAGATGTATTTTTATTCAAAATTTCTCTCATCGCACGATTTGCGAAGACGATAAAGCAACGCAAATACGCTTATGCGTATATGATAATGGGTTGATCCACTTGGAAAAAGCAAGGATTACCGCGATAAAACAATGGACCGTAATCCCCATTTCGTTTAATGTTGCGGAAAAGCAGTATATTCCTGAAAGGTTGCTGCCACTTCAGGCGCTCATTGAGTCGCAACATCAATGTCAGCTGCATTCACTGAATTGATTGCTTTTTTCTTCCGTTCCTTTCATTATTCGTAAATTAAATGGGAGGAAAATTACATAATTTGTATCCAGTGGCCGCATTGCTGGGCTTTTTTTGAGGGAGGATGGGGGGAGTGGGGTGGGGGGGAGAGAGGGTGCTAAGCGAACTATTCTTTGCATAAGGAGAAAGTTGAACGTGATATGCATCCAGCTGAAACCACAGTTGTGCACTGCTTTCCAAAATGCCGCATTTTCTATCCTTTGTGTCCATTGCTGCCTTAATTTCCTATAGTCGTTCAGTTCATCACTACAAATTTGTGATCGCAGTGAACTCTCCTCGAAGCGCACGATATTTGGTATGAGAGTTTATGGATGAGAACGCAAAAAATGAGACCATGCTAACCGGAAGTTGTATGAGCAGTATTAGGGAAATGTTTGCTGTATGGATTTAGCGTCTCGCAACATCAAACCAATTCACTTGACACACAGTTGGAGTCATTTTCGTTTGCCCTTCGCTGTTGTTTTCTCCGATTCAACAAGTCGTGCATGTCGCTGAAAACAAGCGACTGCATCCTCTAAATCAGCAAGTGTTCAAGGGGTGGGGATGAATAGAAAAGACGAAAGAAAACGTTTTCTTCTACCTCCTCTGCCCTTATACGTAGTGCGTTTTCAATACAATTAGAAAATAGAATATGCTAAACGAATTGAATGATCCAATTAATGAGTGGACAGTAACGATTATGAAGATGCATAAAATGCATTAACCATCGCTAAGTATCACGAGCAACAAACTATTCTTCCACTATCATATACCATGCACTAACATCGAAATCTAAGTCTTTAAATAACTGTAAAGTTCTCTTTTCGAAAATTCCCATATTGATGGAGAAAATATAAGTACGTTATAGTGAGCAGTTCTCAACTGTTCTGATATTTTATTGGACATGAATGGACCCAACAATTGGATATCTAATGATTGATCCATCAGATGGATTTTTCGGTAAGCTTATTTAAATATCCTTATGAATTTCACTGCAAATGACTAAGCTATAAAATTCTTTCCTTCTTCGTAGAAATGATCATTTCTTAGTTTAAAAAATTGGAAAATCAATTGCCAAAATAACGCTTCTTATTCTATGATTTGAGTTTACAGCTATAATTCGTATTCAATTCTATTTCGATGCTTAGACAAATTTCTCTTATGCGATTAATATGGGAAATCAAAAAGTTATACGTCCATCGTGGAATACTTACTTATCGCTTTTAAACTTGCAAATGTGCTTTTTCGTTTTTAAATAAGGAACTAAGGGTTCCACAAATGATTAAATCCACAAATATACGAGTCCAAATGAAATGACGAGTGCATCTGCGTTTTCTTTATCCCTTCAATGAGGGTGTAAATAAATAACATATCATGTTATGCTATCTGGTGCACTCGAATCTTAACCGAACTTGCATCTGATAAACCGTATGTAAATGATTGCTTCTTCAGCACCCTCAACAGTTCCTATCTGAAATTCTTTTTAGTGGAGGCATACCTTTGAATGGCTTTACAGTCACTTATTACTTTTGAAGATCAGAAATCGCATAATAACATCATCTTCACTGCGTTCAGTGAATTTCACTACCATAATGGTCCTTGAGCAGCGTTATTGCCGAAATTTTGCTTATCTAGTGAATGATAGCTGATGAATATAGTTTTTTGATGTAGCTTTCTTTGACGGCAACCTTTCTTCGAAAGTAATCATATTTAGGCAAAGACATACTATTTAAAACCTCTCATATTTTCAGCTCCGTGCCAATGCCCGAAATCAGCACTATTTTTTCGACTTCATAAATCCTGAGCCTCTCAAAGATGAAGCACTGAAGCCAACCGCTTTGAGCTGCAGTGGCGCTTGGAGTCAACGAAACAACCTTCAATTAGTGAGCATTAAATGTGGGAAATCGATGAAGCTCACCAAGAATACTATGGATGCTTCTGTCTGAGCTGCTTAAGTAAGGGACGGTAATATGGTTCGAAAACATCATTATGGTGATGTGTAGGCAAAAAATATTTGTCCAAACCGATCAGCTGAACGTGCTGCTTAAGATTCGCCCAATTTTCATGCCCGCGTTCTCAGCCTTCAGTCATTTCACTCAACAACGTGCTTGATCGTCTTTATTATGATCCATAAGACGACAATCGTTGTCCAATTATGTGCCGCATTTGGCGTCATGCATTCTCTTCACTATTGCCATCAAATCCTCTTCAACCAATGTGATCCGTATACTCTCAATGCTCTCTGTCCTCTCGGTTCGGCGCTCTAACTTGATGTGCTCAAGCTGTTCGGCGCAACTTTTCACCATCGGTTCAGTCATAACAATCGCAGTTAGATGGACGCTGCCTATGCAGAGGGCGACCTTTTTTGAACAGACCGCCAAACGACAAACAGCCAATTTTCAGATTACCGTAATTATTAGATTGATTTAATAATCGCTCAAATTCCGCACAACGATTACCTTTTCATACTTATCGGCGATAAATGCACTGCCAATTATCTAGACTGGCGAATCGATTCGTATCGCTTAAATGACGCGTTCTCCATGGCTCCGAAGAAATACACATCAACATGTGGAGAAGAGGTTTGGTAGGTCTGGAGGAGTGGGACGAGTAGAAATTTGTGCTCTTTGACCACGTTAAGCCTAGAGGGTTTAAGGAGAAAGTCATTCTCGTTTTAGCACATTAGGGAACGGGTGGAGAAGTGAAGGCACAAACATCAGGAATGTTGCATACGGAAATTGTTCGGGTTTCATCCTGGAAATTACAGTGTAGGCGATGGAGCAAGGTACTACCATTTGGTGTACAGATATGGGCTGCATTCACCGGATCTTGTAATGCTTTGAAACCACCCTCAAACGTGTAATTCTCATCATGCACTTTCGTCAAACTTTCAGGAATGCTTTGAAACACTGCGATCGCACTGATCAGCCTTTAGTTGGGAAACCACCACTCTTTTTTACACATGAATGCAAGAATAATGTATAAAATAGATTCGAACATACACGCAACTGTTTGCTGCAACGAACAGTCGTTTAGCAAAATACGGTTGTTTTTTTTACGCTTATGGAGTCTAATAACAGTTGACATGGTGACTGTGATCGGTATCCTGGCAAGGAAAATACATTTCTCACAAAATCGATTTAGTTGACCACAAAAGGACAGCTTACTGTGTTTCATGCATAAGCATCTATCAAGGGAATCGTGATGGCGACTGGCATAACGTTGCTTCGCGTGCTCATTGCTTCCACAAATGCACATTTTCAGACGTTTACAGAGAGATATATATAAGGGCTTCCAAACAAGAAAGGAGAGGTTTGTGGGGCAAAAATCAGTGACCGATCGAATTCTAGAAGAACTCAAAATTCGGCGGTATTAGCGCCAGATTCATCTTTCTGCAATTATGAGAAAATTTATCGCTGCCATATGGGCATCTCTTTGAACGTGAATAACGTATATCTTTTATCGCGTTATTTTGCGAACGAAATATACGCAGTAGTTTATTGTTCATCTGCGCGCAATTATGTCCACAGCAAGTTCGTTGCAACATAATATTGATGTGCTTGTTGATACACTTTGCGAAACACATTCCCCAATAAACCTCTCCGAAAGCATTAATATATTAGCGTTTTCCACGTAAATATAACTGAAACCAACAGAATTTATTTCGCTCTCTTCGTGCAATTTCATCCATTCATCGACAGCTTCCCCCTAGAAGTTAAGCATAACGAATGCAAAACACTCAAAAAACTTTTTTATTGAATTAGCGACACATTTCGGATTTCGTGAGAAGGAGATGAGGATGGATGGAATGTATCATCTAATCTTCGCTAAATTATTGGAGGTTTCGAATCATGGCGCCGTAGAGAAGTTTAATGAAAGCACAGCGTACAACGAGTCCTCTTGAAAGTCCTAAGATTTCATAGCGTGTTCATCACTCTGACCAGTTAAAATGTCCACCGATTGGAGCATTGTGATAGCAGCTGAAGATAAATGTCATTATACATTGGAAGATGGCTCAATGCGCCACTCTGACGAAATATGAACATTTCAAGGTCGTTTTCGTGGAAGGGATTCTGCATGAAAATGTGGCGAGAATCGCCAAATCCTTCACTTTGAACTTGTGGTACTATGTGCGCGAAGTTGAACCAAAAGAGGTCATGAAGTGGGGCAAAAGATAGGTCAAATTTGAGGGGAAGGGGAAGGAGGTAAAAGAAATGCACCAAGAATGCTACATATTGGATGAAAATTTGGACTATGAGGAGTCCATGACAAGAAACCCATGGAGTAAAGAAAACTGCAACAGAAGCTCAGTTGGTTCACATGCCAATAATGGGCTGCGACAGATATTTAGAAAACTCTGCATACGATAACTGGAAGCCGCCACTTTCCAACCGAGAGGAAATTTAGCATATCCATGAGATGTGATCCCATAACATTTTACCTGCTTAAATCATTGATCTTGAACTCATTTTGCAAACAGCTTCGTTAAAATCCACGTAATTGGGAGCTCAAAATAACGAATTGTTTGCCACAAATTTTCCTCAATAAGGCTCGGTCCTATGGAATATGAAGCGATTCGATTCACTTGGAATGAAGAATGGATATCATCCTGTATCAGCGGGCAGATAAAAAAGGAGCAGGAAGGGCAATCCATTTCAAAAGACTAAAGCAACTAGCAGCTCAGTCAATTTTCGGTTGTTGTAACGGTGGTTTTCGTCTGATGTCTGCAAAATGACCAAAAATACGAGCAGCTTAATTCTAATGATAGACAATTTTCATAAGATTAACGATCTCCTCAGCGATAGAAGTGGATTCTTGCATTCATCCATGGATTATTTCTGCTCGTTTATGGAACGGACTGCCGAATGTAAACAAAGCAATATTCGTCAATATTTTGAGTCAATTAGATGAAGCTATTTGCCTCAAACGCCAGTAAATGCATTTATTTCTTATTTGTTGGTAGAATTTTTCAAAACTATAAATGTCCCATCTTAACATCCATTTTTCAAGGAGTTCTCTAATAACTGCGTAAGATTTTGCCCCATTCCGTTACGAGGTACCGAAGATAACTCTCTCTCATGTTGATCGCTTTCTTCGAATGGAAACGCTTCACTCTCGGCGAATCGCTATAAATGAATCCCGAAATCCATATTTTACTACTGCTGCACATAGTTTTTGTATAGCATTACGGTGACTAATCGAATTCCTTAAACTGTGGTATCGTTGTCTTGTTAAAAGGGTTCAGGGAGACGATGCTCTTTACAGTTGCAATAACTTATTAGTTTACATGAATGACGATCTTCAAGGTGTTGCTGTTTTGAGAAACCATTTATTAAAATATCGGAAAGGAAATGACCACAGTATCATTCAAACCATAGCGCTGATGCATTCAGAATTAGTGTTCACCACTGTTGTGAATCACTTCACCACCGAAGGCTAAGAACGATTATCCAGAGCATTCAAAGAGAGAACAATGCAGTCATCTCTATGACAATGAACTCAACAGTTATAGCTAAACTGATGCTTGGAACATTCTTTATTCTTTCGCTAAAAGTCTGTATATACTGCTGATAGGCGAAATTTAGAAGCGATTTTATATCGAAACAAAATTCCCAACATTTTAGTCGTATAATTTAAATAAAGTATGAAAATCTTAAACTATACAGCCACAAGTTCTTGGGCAGTCTCATCAGCTGGAAAATATTTCAAACACTGTAGAAAGCAACTTAAAAACTGTAAAGTAAAGACATCGTCATTGAAATTCATGCTCATTGTTTCTATATCGAATACTCGCTTTCGTTTGTTTGACGTGTTACTTTTGTATTACCAACATTTGGCAGCATTCCATAGCAATCGTATCCTCTCAGTAACTCGTGCAGTGTGGAAAAATTCAAGCCTAAAATCTTATTCGCTCGATTATTCCACTTTCAACCAATTACTGAAATTGTATACAATCTTAGAGACGCATAAAGACGGATCGGTTACGTTTTCTTTTTTCTTCAATGGCGACGGATTACATTTTGCATCATCTCAACTTGAAATTTCCTCGTTTCCCAACTCGTATCATTTACTCACTCTATGGCGAATTCCGAAATTGTTTGCTTATTTATTGTCACTCGCACAACGCGACTCAGTTCTTCCATACAAGAGTGCTTCAGAGATTGTTCCATCTCAAGTTCTATATATAGCGACTTTTATGAGTCTATCAAACAGCGAAGCAGCGGAAAATGCGTTTATAATTTTCCATCCTTTTCTTAGCGTGCTCGATCATCCATTATTCAGATGCGTTATACTGATATTTTATAAAATGATATCTGCAAACTCACATTGATCAGGTTCATTTGTTTCGGCTAAATAATGACTGATAATGACTGAAATGAATTTCATCTTCATTGCATCAGCCTACACGTGCCAGCTGCTGATAACAGATGTGGTTGGCCACAACTACAACCACATGACGCTGATCTTATATTTCTGGCCAATTATTCTCCAAGCTAACATCTTCTATGAAAGAAAAAAATTATTGTTTGAAAACTGCATATGGTTCATACTCATCAACAAATATTCGTTGACATTTCGTGTGACGTAAAACGAAACGACCAGTCAGTGGAATGGGTTATATGCAAATGTGCATACGAAATTTCACTAACTTCATCAGCAGTTACACGACTTTTTGACTTGTCGGCGTCCGACGGTATTCGTGAAGTAATTCGCGTTCGACGACTGGGATGGATCACTGATGGCTTATTTTGGCAAAGGCAAAAATCATCAAATAAATTCTAATCCAATATTTGACGAAGGCAGAAATGGAATTCGAAGTAGGTGGTTGTTCTGCAAATACACAGATAAAGAAGCGAGTACGAAATGGTAACTATAAAATATTATCAACGTTGCTTTGAAGGCTTTCTTTAGGTTTCTGACTAATAGCTTCTGTACCAAGGAGAGATCGCTGTTTCTCCAAAGGAGTCATCCAGCTGCACAAATAAATCCCAAGCGGTTATTTCTGCATTTGCTTTGAATTGAACTCATATTCACGAGGAAATATAAGAAAGGAACATATCGAAGAGTATAACGAAGCACCCAACCCAAGCAGTGATAATAATAAACATTGGGCAATAAGTATGTGCAAATATGGAAGTAAACAACGCGTCTTTTTTGATGTTTTAGGTCATACACTAAAATATCCACATTCGATGAACGTTAAGGATAAAATATTTGAACAGTTCCTAAATTCTGCTAGAAAGTTAGCGACCTCCTTGTAAAGACAATTTTTTGCAGTCGAACATCCTTTTCTCTCTCCACTAAACGGAGAGAGTACACTGATTAACTAAAGTGTGGAAAGAATGGAGATATAGCGCCAAAGGAAACAAAAATATACGTACGAGGTATTGAGAGGCAGCTGAAGGAAATTACTGAGCTATGAACAAACGATGATGCTTCTTAGTTTCGTGCGCAGTTGGACTTGAAATAGCTCCGGAAAATCTTATAATAACGAAAAACCGGTTTAGAAATAATATGCTTCCATTAGAAACGCCACAAACAGGTCCATGCGCAGTTTTTTCTCTTGGGATGTCTCATATCTCTCACCGCCACTATGTCGGCACTACTGGCAATATGAACGCACAAAGAAATCAAAAATTCACTGTCGTTAAAAGGAAAGGAATGAAAATCCATCCCTTTCCTTGTATATCAAAAATCGTCTCAATAACAGACTGTCAGCAAGAGCATGGCTGAGCAAAAAATGCGATCAAGCGACTGCCACGGAGGGATGAAAAACCTCTACTTAACTGCTCTCTTGAGAAAGCTATTTGCGCACTTACTGCGCAGCTTTTGAAGATAAAAAAAGTTCACTGAGGCATTTTGTTTTCGAGCGCAGTAAGATCCAACGAATTTCAATGAAAAGCATTTTTTTCTTTATTCTTACAATCATGCATCAGATTCTTGTGCATTCATTGGCGAATATATTGCTCCGTACGTTCACTGAAAAAGAGAGAAAGTACAAGTTGAGCTCTGGCAACTCTAACCCACTAGAAAAAGCTCAATTCTGTAAGTAAAATTTTATTAGATCCATTAACGTATAGATGAGTTTCTAGATACGAGGGATCTTTAAGCAACTGTTTAAATCGGAAATATATTTTGAGGTTTCTTAATTATGAGAGTATACTAAGTTGAATCCTGTGAAAAAATGCATAAGAAAATGTTTCTTTTCGCATGTTGAGGGGACGAACTATAAGTTCCTTCATCGGAAGCAACTTGTGTGCCATCATGGGACATATAATGTGCCCTTTGAGCTGATACAACTCAAAAAGAAATATGAGGAGGAGACAAAAGAAAAGTGCATTCCAACGAATGCAAGCTCGTCAGCAATATATCAACAACTATTGTGTAAATCTCAGTGGATCGCACACAAGTACATAGGCTCGATCATCGCTCGTCTCCGCCTAGCACAACATGTGCAGAGTGCTTATCCACATTTGCATTTACTCCACCTAAGGCAGCCGATTTTATAAGCTGATGGAACAATATTGAATGTGCAAAACAGAGAAAAATCATCCTTTGAAGGTTCGGTTTTTCTCTACCTGGGCTGGTTTAGGCGAATAACTGTGAAATGTATGAAAACTTTTCTCTTTTTAGGGTACTTTTCGATGACTTAACATTCTTTTTTGGTGCCTTAATTAACAACGATTACGTATCAGTATGAAAAACCGTTTCCAAGCTACACATCACATCCATCGAAATGTATGATTCCAATTAGGCGTAATGCTACCATACTGCGATCATGAAAAAATTCTACTGCAGAAAGCATCATCAGATGCGATCTCATTCGGTCTGTTTCAATTTCCGCTCCAATTCACCTCTAATGAAAGCATGAGGAACATTTACATTAATTATTCACATACCTGGCTTTGAAGGAAACTCCTGCCCACCAACAGAAACAACCATGCCAGTTTTGATATAGTTGCTAGTATTTGTTTGGATGAGATCGAAAACGTCAGGCATGCAAAGTCAGCAACTTGAAATCCTGACCACTGACTGGGAGCATACCAGTCGACGGGCATTTCACTGCTACCAACGAACTGGTCAACAGTTATGCTTATCCTTAAGCAGCTTAACAAGATCCGCTGATAGACGCACAGCGCCATCAACATTCATAACCCTTACGGGAACTTCTTTAATAAATACTCCTACACTATCGAAGCCCTACCGCTGTGTGTCAAAGAATAATGATCTTTTACTAGTGAGCAATTTTGAACGTCTTGGCCAAGGCAGTCGACGGTGTTGATTAATTTGTAAGCATTTTCATACAAGTGTTTAATTCATTTTAAGGTAATTGAATGTAGTAATCTACGGAACTAGAGAGTAGTAAATAGTGAAGTTACTGTATGGGGTGGAGTGGCCATTTGCGTCTTTACAAAATTCCAAAGGAATCAGCTGGAATGCAAGGAAATTGCAGTGTTCAAATCAGAAATAGATCGTTCATTATCGCTTTCCATCTGATCCTATGGAAAAATTGTTTCTTCTGAACATAACCACAGAAGACACTCATAGTGACTGCACTAATAAAGACATAAAAACGAACAATCATTATTTCGATTTTACACACACCTCATTTCTGTCGAACATACATCACAAACACACTAATCACTATTTCATTAAGCGTACTGCAATCAGAAAACGGCTGCAAATACCTCAGCCTCATATAAAACAACGATAACCGAAATTGAACATATTTTCGAATCAATAGCTTTTAATGAATTGCATTCTTCAACTACGCAAATTTATGCCCTTAAAATTTCTCATTATCCTTAAAGAAAAATGCTCCGTCTGCGGCAGCAGACTTCTTCCTCGCCTCTATCGCCATGTTTGCAGTTGCTGTTTCCAAATTTTAGATCGTTGTCAAGTGCACAGGTGAAGTATGAGTAAGCAAGACGTTATATGTAAATAGAAGTTACTAAAAATGGTCGAAATCTCAGAATAACCACAATGAGGGAACCATAATAGGAAGCAGCAAAAATTGCCTGGATGTGATAAAAACTTATTTCATCCGTATTCCAGAACCGACAATCGACAAAAGTTGGAGCAGTTTTGCGTGGTAGATGTGTAGTCAGCAGACTCAAACGCTGCAAGTGATTCCGATAGCCAAATAGAGGAAAGCGAAAAGGTAATCAGAAATCACACGAAAATAATAACGAACGAGACGTAATATCGGCAACAACGGAAGGTTTGTGCGGTAAATTGCTGGAATGATTTCCACCAGTCGGATGTTGGTACCGACGAGCCAGAATAATTTCACTTCGTGAGTTTGTAGAGGTTTTGCGGTAAATATAATATTTTAGCAGTAATCTAATATATAATATTAATGACAAAGGTTATTTCGGCAGTGATCTTACTTACTCAACGTAACCTATAAATTACACAAAGCGGAAATCTGTGTCATTATTCTGCCATAAAGAAATACGACGATTGGAAGGATCACATTTCGCGATGCCGAATTTGATATCAGAGATACTGCACAATCGAGCTTGTTTAGTGGAACATCGATGAGACGAGCGCCAACGAATTCAGGAGGGCTTGCGCGTTGACAAGTCAGAATCGTCCTGTCTCTTATCTAAAAAATCACAAAATAAGCAAAACTGACAAAATATCATAAGTAATATTTTTCAGGAATTTAATATGGGTATTTGTTGAGTGAAGGAAAATCCTTTCGAATCTAGCACAAGCATCTAATTCCATGTTTCACTCCAACAACGCAGGTTCTTGTTGCATTTCGTTCCGCGCACCCTCCCTCCAAAAAACCAGTAGTCTTTAATAATGAGAAGGGAAAATGATCTCTTTAGAAAATTAGCTTTTTTACATCTCTAATGGAAGAAACCGTTTAATAATTGCGGTGGTATTTGTACTGCGAGGTGTCATTGAGATGATTATGAGTGAAATAGCTCGGGAGAATCCTCTTTTATTCAGAGTTGCATCCACTTTACTTGTGTTGAAACTGCTGAATAATACATCTAGGCCACTGTATGAATGCACAAAATTCACCAGTAAAAAAGGAAAATCGAGAATAAAAGCAACTTTTATGCATAAAAATCTTTGCTAAATTTAATGAACTATGAGCGACAAGCAGAAGACCTACCGTGTTCGCTTTCCTGATCCATTTAATATATTCGGCACTCTCACAATTGCAATGAAACGAATTCCTCAGCATAATCGAATTAGGAGGCAATCTGCTACCAACACCGCTTCTGAACGTCTCATCCAGTTGACGGAAATGGTTCCTATGAATACCTTACAGTCTTATAAGTTCATTCACGAGTAGATCGCGAAAAAATGAAGCATTATTCTGGGAAACTTCATTGTACCGATCAACAAGCACATATAGAGAATCAGTCATACAGAACCTCTTTTTCTGACTTTTATAGCTCGTATCTTGCAGAAACGGACTTATATCAGTGAGAAAAGGAACACCGAGGTGCGTTTCCAACAAAAAACGGGACAGGCCTATGCACCGAAGTAAATCACCATTTGCCAGCTATTGTCACGCTTCCATACCTCAGACTAGCCAGCAATTTTTGGAGCCCTTTTCGGGCACGAAATTTAACGATGACGTCAATTTGGTGAAAAGGAGATACAACAACTTTTGAGTTATGAAACTGCGGCATAAAAAGTGATGACGATCAAATTGCATAAGCAGAGGCACGACCAACGAACACATTCCAAGTAATAACATGCAAAATTTAGAGAAATCATCAGTTTATGGAAATTTGAGAAAGCCTTATGGCGTGGATGAAGCATGAAAATGCCCGTTCTAAATGAGATATTCTATCTCTTGGGATAACCTTATTCTACACCCGTCGAAGTGCCAGAAATGGAACTCAGTGTGAGTTAATTTACGGTGATATTCAACGTTGAACTTCGTTAGTTGGGGAGACTGTTTCATGGGACTCGCAGTTTAGCAAAGAACGCATAGATCTACGAGAGGGAAAGATCTGCAAAATGTTATACACTGAGGAACCGGCTATTCATTACACTGAGAGAAGGTAAAATATGTGTTAAGCTGCACGACTGCTGTGTTAGAAATTCAAAAGAATGGTAAATGAACGGCGTTTATTTAGTATAATCATTGAGAACGTTGGGTAGGTAATGCAATCTCTTTTTTAAATTACAATGACCCTATAATATGGGTATTTGTGAAAACATAAACGATCATGACGAAATATATTACCTGCTGAGATCAAGGGTTTGAATATGCGACATGCACGACGTATTCACATTCAGAGTCTGTAGAAAGTTCTGTCTCAAATCCACATATCGCAACGTTGGAAATGGACATGCGATATCGTATGGCACAGAGGTTAAATAATTGTAGCTTAGATCAATGTACTGAAAACCAATATTAAAGAGCAAGAAATTGTAATATGAGATAGTAAATTGCAGGAAACAACTAAATCAGCCTTTAGTAAACTTATATCCGCACCAATAAATCCACTCCAGTAAATGATATAAGATAGTATGAAATGATCGCATTGGTTCTCTGAATTCTTGGGGATTTTACTGCGACCTGTTTGTTCTTGAAACCTCAACAAGAAGACTCAAATGGGCATTTGCTAAACTTGCTTTTACTAAAACACGCAAACATTAGCCTATGAGTTAATGCGTGAATGAATATTTTATCGCAAACTGATTTGATGAACTGCACATCTTCATTCTAGTCTTTGAATGCTCTCCGCAGTCAAGATATTGGACTTTGCCAAACATCTTACTACGCCAAACGTTTCTGCTATCACCTCAGACTGCTATCACTCCAAACGATCACCACGTTTCTGCTATCAATCAACTAAACTTTCGTGGTATTGGTTATGACTGTTTTTAAGCATTACGTTAAGAAGCAAAATTATTTATGGTATCTATAACATGAATTAAAGATGAAGAAAGCTGTGGACAAAGAAAATATCGTATACATAACTAGGGGAAACGTAATCTATATCAAATTCCCTCACTGAATCTTTCAAACAGCCCTCAAAGGTTCTTTCAAAATGTTCACCTTACCAGTGAAATGGAAATTTTCCCTATCTTGGCTATCATCTAAAGAAAAATCTTGTCTTCATCTTGTGGCGCATTATTCGAACAGTCATGCTCAAATTCACCCTCGTGAGTGCGATCCATCATGAAGCAAACCCAAAAAAGATCGCGAGCCACACGATGCCTTTCATAATAATATCGCTCTCCGAATTATGGTTCAATTATCGATGAACGATTGGCAGGTTAAATTATTAACGAACTCACGTTGAGCTCGTTGAGTTTAGCATTGCGGAACATTCGCATCATAAGTGTGAATTGCAACGTTCGGTTAACGAGCGATGTGAAAGCCCGACGCAAATACAACTGAAAACGATACTCTTCGATAGCATTTAAAGGACTCGATAGGTATCCTTCGAACAAATCTCTCGTTTACCCTATCACTTGGCCTGGATCAGCGATCGAATAATTTGAACTCTACTGCAGAATTTTTCATTAGCTTCCAGTGCTCTAAATTCTAAAGTACCTCCCCACTTCTAGCGGCCGCAACAGCCCTATATCAGTTTTCTCATTGAATCATTCCTCATCATAGAAACACATTTATTTGTGTATGCATGTTTGCGTTGAGTTTTTCAGCTAAACAACGTCGGAGTAAATAAAGTGAAACGAATACCTTAAGGAAACTCTAAAAGCTATAAACATTAAGGGTTCCAAATGTATCTGAAGGCGAATAATGAGAATGTTCCGTCAAATAGCACTCGATGATTTCGTTCGATGATAATTCAACTTCCCAAAGCCACTCATTGCCGAGATTATTTTATGAAGCACTCACACTATACGTGAATCTAGCTTAAAGATAAAGTGTGCTTCAATATCACTTATCAGTGCCAGACAAAGAAACAGCTGATGCTGTAGCCAAATTTTGACTCGTTAATACGCAGTAATCGATATAAGGTACATTATACTTAAAGGATTTCAGCTATTCATACGAATGCTCATCGCTGAATTTCGTGGATTTATCGTTTATCATTTATGTAACAGAAATTAAATTTGCCACATTGGTGAGCCTTTCTTTGTGTGCTTTTGTCTGCCTAGCAGCTAGCTTCAACCCGGGAACAACGAACACCTGTAACTGCAAGTTTCTATGGCTGCCATATTCGCAGATACCTTCATTGGAGCTCACCAATCGACAAGAGAAGTTCCATTATTAGAAAAGGTAAAGAAAGCAATTTCTGCTCATTCTACAAAGAACTATTACTGCATAGATTTGTGCGAGCGATCTCATCGGCTCGAAATACTTTGACTTTGCTTTGGACACTCAATACTGGCATGATATGCTGTTCGGATACAAATATACATATACCATATCACATGTTTCATAGCTGCTAACAGCTTAGGACAATTTTGCTGGCAACTTCGTCAGCAAATTCCAACAGTAACAATATATGGGCAGCATTTCTGACATTCAGTTCGGTTTTTGCGAGCTTATCAGCTGCACAATTTCAAATAGAGTGGCACATCGCTGACCACCTATCACTAAATGCGTACAAACCTCCGTTGCATTTATGTGTTTTTAACTCATTTACACAAGGTGGATCAGCATGAGATTTGATATGCAGGTAAGCTTGTGGACTGCATTCTTTCAGCGAAAATTCTCAACTTTTGTTTTAATATTTTCAAAGGCCAAATTATCGCATAAATTTGCTCTTTATGAATGCCATTTTGCCGTGCAACACAATGAGGGAAACGAAATTGCACTGATAACTTCACCACTGACAAAAGAGCAAGGGAAGGATCAAGCACATCAAGGAAGGCGAAAAAAATCTAAAAAGCAATGAACAAATGTTATCTTACAGAGCTTCATGAGGTGAAGAGGAAGGTGAAGGGGAGGATGGAGAGGACGGAGCACCATCGAGAAATGGGAAGAGAATGGAGAAGAAGGAGTTCCACTGACAAGACCTCGCAAAAAGGCTATGTGATTCTTTATGGATAGTCTGTTAATTTTAGAGCACATATTGTATAGGCATGTCATTATCATTCAACTTGTTTTACTGCTGAAGAATCCTTGCTGCTTGACGTATGGAAATTGGATTTGTGCAAAAATTCTTTTATGTAAATATTGCAGTTCCGAAAATTGGTTGTCTCGTGTTTCGTGCTAATGCTACTCTAATTGAATCTCATTCCTTTCACTGGCGGAAACGTTATTAGCAGAAAGAGTCAGTTAATTTGCCGAAAGCGTATATGTGCGAATTTTGAAGGATCTGATTCTTCGAGTGAAAGCATCATAACTTCAAGTAAAGATGGCATAAACGATCTCATTTGACGATGATCTCATTGTCACTCGCCTCGTTTAATGAAGATAAGAAAGCCATTAATGTTTGCGAATTTTTTCGGAAGTGGGATGTGGCGGCAACTAACAGCTTTTCTTATCCGGTCCTTGACACGAAACATGAACAAATTCTACTAGGGACCTTTTGTAGTCTCTCATCTTCTCGCCCTCTCTCTCATGCCCATTCATGTGAAACACAAAAACTAAGGTGATGGAATTTAATAGTTTCGACGCTGCATGACATCCGGCCCTCCGAAATTGTCAGGTGAAGCTCCTATAGTCGGTCAAACACAATTATACATTTTTTTTTTTAAATCTGTAATTTATGTAGCAAGGTTGCTTCATGGAAAAACACTTAATTGGTGTCATTTTAGCCAATTTTGCGCATTCGCATAAACCATTGGTCAACCGCTCCTTTCCATTTGTGCATCACACGCAAAAGTGCGCCACAACAACGTTGCACATACGTATGTTGGTGCGCCTCTATATCTGCATTTTTTGAAGTTATTGGGATTAATGCTAGGAAATTCGATTACCATAATGCAAACCAGAGGTAACCTCACATGCTTTATTTCACTTTGCTTCACTGAACCTGGAAAGAGGTCCAATTATTTGAAGCGGTCAACAAAACTGCACGCATTTTATGCCGGTGGGATCTATTTTCTACGCCACTGATCTCATTTAAGAACGATTCATTCATAGGAAATTTGCAAAACACTGTTTGATCTGTCGGAATATGATTTCATTAATCTACATTTTCATTAAGTGTTCCCAACTTACGCAACCGGTTGCTCAGTTGAATGGAAATATGGACGTTGCAAACCTAGCAAATTCTCTCACACGCTTTACTGTTCGTCGTTTGGCCCATCTGAATGATGGATTAAAAGGTCTTCTAGACGATTTTAAACACTGATGACTATCACAATGAAAGAGAATATAAAAAATAGCCAATTTATAAACCCTCCTTAGAGGGAAGAAAATTTGCTTTTTATAGAAAAACAAATGGTTTGAAGCAATGAATAAGAAATAAATAGAGTTTTTTTTTTAACTTAAAGAAAACCGTTCGGTACAAAAAGGATACCGCATAATAAAACCTTACCTGTTTTAACTTTGGCGTATGCGAGAGGAAATTAACGTCTTCATCTTTGAGAACGATCTCATTATTGCTTATGTCTAACACAAGCAAATTGGGCATGCCTTGTAGTGCATGTGAATGCAGATTCACGATGTAATTCGCGGATATATTCAACACCTGTAATTTATTTTTAATAACCAAGAAAGCAATACCGTTATCACGAAAAATGCTGTATTCTATAAACGCTCAATGCTCGAAATAACTATACGAAATTTAACCATTCCTGGATTTTCTCCTCTTTTTAGATCTCCTTGACTTGTTATCTCCTTGACTAGATCTCCTTGATCTCCTTTTAGATCACCTCTTTTTAGATCTCCTTGACTAGATCTCGGACTCATCTTTTCTTGGAAATTTGCAAGTGCTCAAGCTTCCCATATGAAAAATGAGCTCATCTCATTACCGCATAAATACGCATTGTTATTCAGCACATCTACACGACGATTTCTGAAAGCTGCCTGCAAATCACGAATTTTTCTCGAACAAACGACCACCTATCGCCGTCCCATCTTCCCACTTCACCATCTCATTTGATTTCAAAAACATGTCAGTTTGAACTCCCTCAAGTGGTGTAGGTTTGCCCACTCTGATTACATATATTAATCATACGTCCATGCAAAATTTTTTGTTCATCGGAAGCATTGAACTTTCTATCAGATACTGTATGCGTTGAGCAAATAAAACATTCCAATTTGGTGCTGAACATCGACAGCAAAGGTTTTCATAATCATAAAAATACGGTGTGTTATTCATAGTTAAATGTTGTCTCCTGCAGAACATGATTAACTGAAATAGATGTCAAACGAAATTTTCTCGTCATATAATGTGCTCTTTACCCGTAAAATATTCACTTTATAACACTCGTATGTTGGCCTCGAAGATGGTAATTCCTTTATTCGAGCATTCGCCGATGCTACTACATGTTTACCTTGTGAGCACTGTATTTACTTGAATATACGCCTTCTTAGTTGCTGTACCAATAATATCAGCCCATGATGTTCAACTCATCCGGATAACTATATGAAGAATTCCGGTTTTTGTTAGTGCTGATGCCGAACGAAAGAAACTATGTTATGAGAAATTAATCAGTTTGTAGAAAACGTCTTTAACTAACTAAGTAATTCCAACTAAAAACAAAACGAATGATGAAAAAATTATTGCAAATGCATAAAGCATATCCGTTTACAATTGCTGTCGAAGTCATTCCACATAATATCATCGTCAACTTGAGCAACTGATGAGTAAATTCCCTCAGCTTTCTCGAATTTCATAGAAGCTAATTTTCTTTCTTCTAAAGTTCTTTCTAAATTTTCTACTTCTATTTTATGCTCACTGCTTATGCGGTTTTTGAAATGGCATAGTTATGGACCACAAGTTTGACAGTTTCAATCTCAACTCCTTCCAATCGTAGAAATTTTCTTTGCATTGTCCGCGCAAAAATGTTTGAAACAGTACTCAAGCAATCACAAGTAAAACTTCATAGAGGATTGAATGAATCCAATTTACTTATATTTATTGATACGGTTTCTTTAGTCACGACGTTATATTGCTTCTCATTGCGCTCATTTTTTAGGATATACTGCAAAAATGCTACAGTTGCGGCCACTATCGACTACGAAACACCGTGCTCTCTTTGATATCATCTGATACATGAGCAGAAAAAAGAAAGGTTAGCACCCAAACATTTTCCTGTGAATGTCGCGCTTAGACAACAAGTCAGTGAATGAATACCTCAAGATTTTGATGAACATTCGGACCGAATAATGGACTATCCGGAAGATCCTGGAAATTATTTCCATGGAATGTAACCTTTCGAAGATGCCTGAAATGGAAATCATGTCGCAAGACTTGCAGCTAATAACAATGTTATAACATTAAGGAGCTGCTCCAATCAGTGGAAGAAAAATCTGCTAAAGTCTTTCTTCATTCAACTTTTATGTCACTTGGCAAATTTGCTTGGCAACACACAGTTACTGTAATAACGTGTATTTGTGTTCGTGTTTTCGTTGTCTGTTGGATTTGGGCTTTCAACTTAGTAACCACTTAACCACTGAACAACTTAGTAACCAGTAGGTAGCAGTAGCAGCTGAAAACCGCAAGAAATAGCTGAGTGATGTTTTCGAACCTTGGGCAGAGAAATATCCGTTGTCATTCACGGCAAATGCGCCCCGACTGATTACCGCCTAAGTATGCTAGTTATGGATAGCGAAAAATCTCATCATCAATGAGAGTGACGACTTCATTTTTAGGGCTGCACCGACTACACAGAATTCGTATTTTGGCCTATGAAGTTGAGAATAACCGCGCTAAACTGAATGGCAGCTTTCTTTGGCATCCGTACATCTGATATTAATCCCAAAAGGCTCCAAATTTCGAAGTCCTCATATTTCATGAAAAACGAAAGCGAATCTTTATATCTCGCGGTCGAATATTCAACGCTTTAAGCATAACTTCACTGCTAAAGAGTAGAGGACTTTGTCTTTTTTGATGCTGCTTTGTGGCCGCTTCTGCGGAGACTACTGCAATCGGAGAACATTGTCATAATTGCCACAACCATTAATGTATTCCTTCCCGGCCAAGGGAACTTTTGTCACGTTTGTTCATCATGAAGAAAAGCGACTTTCCGCACCAACCTGTAGTGATTATTTACATGTAGGAAGACGTCCGTATCGACAAATTGAGCATTAATACAAGATAGCTCGCTGTCCTCTTCGCGACATTGGCATGCTGCGAAGTCACTCAGAGAGCCCTGGCACAAAAAGCGCGAATTGGGATCCTGAAATGAGCTTGATCTTATCATGCTGGCATACGAGTGCCTATTCAAGCAGCGTGACTACCACCGATCCTCAATGTCTTTTTCGAGCTCATTTTTCCGTTGAGCCTCCGTTGAGCTGAATGATGCTGCATTCGTTTTCGAACAAAAACAAAAGGAAAAGAAAGAAGCACAGCACTGTCGATCACTTTCCTGGCGGATATTACTGCGCTGCACTTGAGGGTTTTTACAAGCTTTAGCAGGGAACAGTTTTGTGACGCTTTATTCATGCAAAACCACGGACGCTCTGAAAAGTCAATCCGTAAGTTAAGTGTAAATTTCTTTGCATTATGCACTAGACTGATTATGCACAGCGTTCTTTCAAGAAAAGGCAATTGTTTTAATTAGAATATCAATAATTTCGTTTCGAAGATCACGAAAACGTAAACTGATAGAAAGGAACTGA
This sequence comes from Parascaris univalens, assembly GCA_037576465.1. Taxonomy (NCBI): domain Eukaryota; kingdom Metazoa; phylum Nematoda; class Chromadorea; order Rhabditida; family Ascarididae; genus Parascaris; species Parascaris univalens. Next base: position 164,804,655 of record CM075173.1, read on the forward strand.
TAAAAAAACGCAGGAACTGAAATTCATTCCGATCTTGTCAAAGCGTCATCAACGAAGTAGAAATAATGATACCATAATGACAAAAAGTAGCAGTTGCTCCAAAATTATAAACAGTTTGCACTAAAGTATGAAATTAACATCATAGTAAGTTGCCCACTGATTGCAGAGAAGAAGAATCAAATGATTCCTAAAACAGTGATACTAAATACTATCGGAATAGCGAAAAGTGTAACGAAAAGTATCGCATATATTTCAAATCTCAAACTCCCTTATCGGTATGATTACAGATAGTCTCCTAATGTCGTTTACTATTCATTGTTGCAAAGAAACGTTGAAAAAGATGAGGAATTACGTCAAATGTGAAAGAATCTCCCACAGATGTGACTCATGTGGTATCCAGCCTCACTCAACACAACATCCGATACATTTTTCTTTCTAAAAGTTCATCCATGCGAAAAAAATCTCTTGTGTAATATTGCCGCAAAAATTATTTTGCTGCATCAATGAATAAACCTCGCAGAGATGATGAAAATGAAACACTTAAATGATATGCGTTGCAAATGCCGTCTTGCTCATATAAAGGGAAAAAAAGAAGTTGAATTTCGTTACATTAACTGCGATCTCACTGGAGTATGATTCGATGCTATCAAAGAAACGAATAAACAGCTTATAAGTATGCTCGACAAGTGTTCAAAGATTTGAAGGCTCAAAACAGGGGAAGAACGAACCTCTTCGGAAACAGTTTGCCTCTTCACCTCGGCGGCACCGAGGATGCCGAGGGCGAGAAACGCCCTCACTAAACGACTGTATAGCGAACTCAACTGAAACAAGTTAATCATTTTTGATTACTCTTTCGATATGGTTCATATGCCATATGCATATTCAACAATCGCAGAAGCAATATCAACTAATAAACCTCGCTTTATAGAAATTACCTTGAAAAAATTCGAGTATTTTGATGTGCGTGCATAAGCTGCTCAACGCTGAATTGAGGTGGTCTATCATCCAAACATAAAAGAAATTTCCTCATCATTTTAGATAGCATTGTCGATATCGATACGTGAATTACTAATATAATGAAGAAGAGCTTTATCGATCAACGTGACCGTGAATGCTAGAAAAAGAAAAACAAATGAAAAACAACGTTTTTCCCCCCTTTTTCATTCATACAACATATTATTTGCAATGTCATTTCCTTGCAAATATGCACGTTGGTGGCACAGTTTAACTCTTTCTGGTTGTTTCAACTTGGGAAACATCGCAACTAGAATTCTAAAATACGCAGAGTAAAATCTGAGCACTAAGATGACTAGTTCCATCAGTTTTCAAGTGATCTATCAACTCGAAGGTACATAGATGCACTTCAGTGGCCTCAAAATGTGTATATATTTTTTAGCCACTTCACTTGCAGCATAAATAAGTCGAGGTAAAAAACACAATACTCCACTGTTATTGTCGTATGCCAGTTAACGGGCCTTAGTAGTTTGCTGTGAAGATGCTAGCGCTTTGAAAAGCGAAAGTGATAGGCACATTTCAAAAAAGCCTCAATCTTCCGCGTGGTTTTTTTTGCATAGCAAATATCACACATTGCGGGCGATTAGCCTCTCCGTTATTTTATATATTTTAAGTCGAGATCCACAAAAACAATTCGAACTCGACGAGGACACCCTTAAGCGAATTACAAGATCTTTGACGAGGACAAATTCTGAGCTCCACAAAAATTCACATTTTTCTTTCAACTCTTTCCAACCACCTCACCCCTACGATCTTCACCCATCCTTTAGCTATTTAGGTGAATCGAGTTCCATTCAAAACGAAAATTTGCCTAAAAATACATCAACTTCAGTAGCTTATTCGCTTTCATAGAAATAGAGCTCATCTCTCCTCTATCGTTCGCACCCATCACTTTGCTCAGAATCCCTGATATTGGCAACAAAGGTAATCCTCATCGTAGAGCGCGACCGCAATTTTAAAAACCTTTTTCAGCACCATTCCAATACAGCGGTGAGTCAATGAGCAATTTTTCCACTCCACTGCCTTTAGATGTGGCTCATAGCATCTACATATCATATTTTGTCTGGTTTCACGAAAAATCATACAACGTTACCATTTTCATCCATCGCCTGCACACGTAAACCTAGTTATGCATATATAAGCGAAAAATTACTTGTAATATTGCAATGGAAGGCTGCTGCACATTTCCAACAGTCAATGGTTAATTCAGTTTTTTCGCTAAAAAAAACACGCTAAGTAATAAGGGAATTTTCTCGGTGATTGACAGCTAATAACTGAGGAAATTCCTCGCCAGTTTTTTCGAAACATTCCGTGAATTAGGTGAATGTAAGGTAAATGTAAACGTTCATCTATCTGCTACATATATCAGAAGCACTTCGCGTTGTGGAATGCAGAATTACTACAGCAGTCTCACTCTCAAGTCTTTGATGTTTTTATAACGAGAATAGCAATAAATCAACAATTCATAATGCTATATAGACAAATGTAGGAATATTTATGGAGTGTAAATAGTGTACCAATGAGTAAGAGCATATAGTCGAGTGGAAAATTTTACAGAACCTCGATAGGAAATTCAATGATTCTTAGTTGTATAATTGAACAATGCGCATAATGACGATACTTTTCTATAGGAAAAGCGCACTTATAAAGGAAGAATTTTTCGTGAAATTGAAATTTTTGTGGAATTTGATGAGAAATTCCCCACGCAAATCAGTGATGTTCCACACGAAACAATAGATTTTACCAAAAATTCACGAATCAATATAAATAAAATTTGAGCAGCCGACTTTCAGCAGTCGCTTACAAAAAAACCAAAAAATAAAACAGCAATAATCATTCACATCATCGCAACAAATAGATAGCACCATATTTCTCTTTAATTAAGCATATTTTAGTGCTATAGTGTGATAGGTGATTAACCTGCTACAGATTTAGCATGAATTACAGCTCACTTCTTTGAGAATTTTTCATACGTTAAGGGGAAGTTGCATTTTGATGTGGCATTGTACATATTGCTATATCTGCACCATCTAAACTATAGGTATGTGTTTGTCGACAGAGTATCTCAACACCATAATCGCCGCTATGTGTAGATTTATAAAATTTTCTGGTTCAAACTTCTATTACCGAATTGTCTCTTATAGCTTCATTGAACTGAATGAAAACGAATTACACATATTTGATGATATAAGCAAACCGTATGCATTTCATATCACTCTGATTTTCATTTAACATCTGAAGAGGTACAAAAAAAAGCTAATTTTGTATAGATCTGCGGCATACAGTCAGATCAGTCAAATATTTGAAAACACTACTACACATTATTCTACTATTCGGTGAGAATCTATGAAACTCGTCGATGAAATGAGCGCAATGAAAGACTGCCAGTTTATTTAACTTAAGCTTGCACTTGCTTGATAATATGAAAGCCGAAAAACTTCATGTTGGCATGAACGATGTGTTTGTTTATTGGATAACCCACTTAAACTGCAATTAGGCAAGAATCCGGGATAGCGATAGCATCATTGGGAAAAGGAACAACCTAGACTAGGTTCAACAAAAGATTGCTCAGATTCATCAATGAGCTGCACAGCTTTTTGAGAACAAACAACACCAACAAGAAACAAATACATCAGTGAAAAGCAAACATATTTGCTTCATGTAAAAACTATCGTTAATAGTATGCAAGTAAACACCGAAATGCGCTTTCAACTAAACGGACCGATATATTGCTGATGTGGACGGCAAAAGTGTTTATGCAGCACAAGCAACGACCGCCGCTAGCAACAATTCACTCACATTGCGCCACACCACTGGCGCACAAATCAATAGAAGGCGGCCACGAGAGCAACCAGCTTAACCTACTTGTCACAAACAAACTTCAGTTCCAAAGCATCCTTCCTCTAACCTGAAATTGCCAATCCGTCCCTTTCCCTTTCTTCTCCACAGCTGTATTCCACAACTTTGTGGTGTTTCGATTTGTTCGATGCAGCTAACACACCAATGACCTCTCTAAAGTATTTGCCATATGCGTGAATTACCAACTAAAAGTATAAATCTATTCCGAATTGAATGGTGCTCTTATTTTGATATTCGATCAGTTCTTCACAGTTTTTTTGTTAAAACTGAGCATCACGCTCCACATCGTTGTTTCTTTTTTTTGCATTTCTGTGGCTATCAAAAGACTGTGCACTGATTTAAACAGTGGAAAACGTAAAATATTACCCGTTAATGTAAAGCTTGGGCTGAGACTTATTTCGAGTTTAGCACAAAAAATTGTGCGTCGTCGACACTTTAGGTTAATAGTGTGCAGGTGCACCTTCCATAAGGCTACACATGCCTATACCTCACATGAAAATGTCTGTTGCCATGTCTCATGAAAAGTGTTGCCATGTCTCATGAAAAATGAAAATGTCTGTTGCCATGTCTCGCTGTTTCTTTCACACAAACTATGCAGCATTTATACCTTCTATGGCGGTAGTTTTAGTTAGGATGTCACTCCCACTCCCACTAACGAACGATGATCACTAAATTTGTGAGCCGAAAACCTAGGTAAGTAAATTTGAATTTTTCATCCAGCATTGTTGCTCATACCGATATGAAGGGCAATATTGAGTTGAATTTGCTTTTATTGGCTGAGAAACTTCTGAGACGCGACTAGACTTGCTGCTTAATTTTCTGACATTAGTTAAGATCATTGTTGCGCGAATTTTGTAGAGGTATTTCAAACGTTGTTAGGAGTAGCTTCATGCTGGGAAACTACATTTCCTTATTGCGATCAATCCACATAGATTTCTGAATCCGTTATATTCAGGTTCTTCCTCTGCTAATTCTTTATCATTCTGATAACACATTTTTATATCCTCCTCCGACATGATGAGTGAACCCCTTAAGCGAACGCAGTTTTCTCACTTTATTGTTCGATTATAACTCCACTTTCAACAATTCTAGTAAATAAATGAATGAATCTTCTTAATGACGTATCATTAAGTTGTCTTTAAAAATGTGCTAGCTGCGAGTGATTTCACTTGCCAAGCGCTTCTCTGCGAAACGGTTCGAAAAGTGCGCCGGAACAGCTGGCACAACATGTGCTTTTGTGATCTCGTTCATCAAACACCAATGAGTTTAACGAATCGCTAACAAATCAGAAAACCTATTCAATAATTCACCGTCTTTTAACGAAGTCTGCCACCATTATAATAAACCTTGTTTTTTCCGATTCTCGCAAAGTTTGCATCAGCGAAGCATGCCATAGCAGTGCCACATGTGCCAAAAGTACGCTTTCTTTCTATTTGTGTGGCAATTCCAACTCCAAGTAAGGGTCAAATATGTGAAATTAAATGATCCCAGTTTACACTTTGACATGAACTGATATGCAAGCGTTCAAATCGGCCACCATTATCGAATGAACTCAATAAACGCAAGGTGAAAACCTGTTTCGATTATGCGAACGGTTAAGTTGCGTTTACATCGGCTGAATTACAGAAATCTATTGCGCAACTGCTGTGCAACACTTGAAGAAGCATGTTGTTGTGTAACACTTGAAGAAGGCACTGGAGTAATTATACTGCATCGCACTGGTGAGCGTATCTGATTTTTTCTGAGGCAACTGGTTGTTATATCGACGGAAGCTATAAATGCACACGTGGTGTCACTTTCTTCCACACATCTCTACGCTTTCCTAATTCTACTTCGCAAAATAACGACAGAAATTTTTTACCGTAACTAAAGGGCCTATTAGTGTTTATTGATCCAAATTGGTGAATGCTCTTGCAATTTTGCGAGATAAACCATCTTATGGCGCTGAATATGTTCACGAGAATATTTTTGCTTTACTGAATTCAGACTATGTGAAGAAGATATCGCTCACAAAGAAAAACCTATAGCGACACATAAAGCGGTACCCTATACGACTAACAGCTCTGATACTTTTCGTTTCATAGAAGTTTTACATGAAACTGTTCGATAAACTAATGCACATGCAGAAAACATTTTCTTCACAAGGGGACAAAATTCCAAAATCCAAAATTATAGTTTCTGCGCCTAAATCTATAATTGAAAATGAGTCAGAAATTCGTAATTTTCGCTCTTCATTTTCAATGAAACGTTTTAAATTCGGCGAATTTCAATATTTCGAGAAAATTTGATCCATCAACCTATAACATAAGCTGACATATTTGCATCACTTGTTGCATTCCTTAGAGATAGTTGGGAATTTCCGATTTAAATGAATTCTTGTCATGAATTCGTTGAAAAAATGGCAAAAATATCATCCACAAATGACATAAATGCACAACAAAATGCGCTCCGAAACAATACGGAGTGAAAAAAATGACGCACATCAAATGAACGATTAACCATCGATTGGCATTTCAAACTTCTACTCGTATCTTTAAATGGATTTTTTTTTGCTTCAAAGGAATTTGCAGAAGAAAAAAATGTGAAAAATACTTTCAATCTACGAGAAACTTTATTGTCTTCAATAAAAAACTCACCATGCCCCCGTTTAGAATATCGATTTAGTTGTTGTGATATGATATGAGATATTGCAATATTCCATTCTGTGACGTTTCCTTATGACTTCACTAACTTTTTCTCTTTTCGCCGAATATAGTAGAAAGTAGAATGAAAAATATATCGACGAAGATTGGAACCACTGGACGTTGATGAGGAAATTCGCTGAAAAGAACGATATTTAATGAAAATATTGGTGATAATTGAGCAATGATATCGGCAACACATATTGCGCGACCAGAAAATAGCATGAACTGAAAGGTTTGCAACATTCATAGTGATCATAAGTCATTGCATTTCTGGCAGAAATGACAAAATCGTTTGTGTTTTCACATTCAATGACTTTGCTCACTTAGATTCACATTGTAAACGAAGTGAGATCTATAGTAAACGAAATGAAATGACTGATGTTTCCATAGTAGCGAAAAGTTCGTTTCGTCTTTGCTATTCTCATTATAACGATCAATACGCATATAGAAAATAATTAAGCTTGAAAAATATATCGCGATAAAGTTTAGCTTACAAATTAGCTTAATAAAGGGCGGCAGCAATGTTTGGTAGCCTAAATATTAGTAGTAGTCAATTCAGACAATCGTTCAGTCGAACATTGCACTACTTCTTCATAAGGTAAGACTCATTTACAAATAAAGAAAACGATAACTTATACGCTTACGTTTCGTTCAACGCGATCTACAACGCTCAAAGTGAAGACATATACGTTGAACAACAGCCACAACAAACATTGCCATAAAATAGTGCAAAATCGTTGCACAACAATCGCTCGATATAAAATGCTATCGAGAGGAAAAATCGTTTGTCATCCTCCTTTGTGGGAACTCCAATCAATGTATGAAGAGTGAACAGCTCCGATACCGATCACATTCACTCATCACATTCACCGATCGCATACTAAACTATTTTTGAATTGCAGCAATACTTATTTAACATCCCTTAGTTTTATTCACGAATTTGTTCGATCACTACGATGAAGGGGTGAAGTGACGAAATCTTCCAGGATTTATTTGCAGCATGAGATCTTTTCAACGTAATTGCGAGAAAGTTTTCTCGTTTAGTTATAGGAAATCTATTCATCGTTCGTATCACTCATACATACATCATACAGCCTCAATTAGAGCAAAATTGTATAGTCTAAAATTCCCATTTGTGGTCTATTTAATTGAACTTATAAAGATGCCAAACTGATGGAATTTCTCGCTTATTGTGCTCCTTCTTTATCTCCTTCGATATTTACAATACTTTGTACTGCATATTGAAAAGTTCTTTTTTTTGAAGTTCGAAATTGGTCACATATGTTCGAGATAAGGACTATTGTGAATTCATTTCCATTTGCACAATATAGGATACTTTTGCCATTATCATAACCTTCATTTGCAATATTTATTTCATTAACGATATGTATGGCATAAATTATTGTTAAGTTACTTCCGCAATCGAATGAAATTATATCGTTTCGCCAATGCGAAAAGCAACACTATCGAGCAACAACTGATGGCTCATAATGCGCATATGCCCTTAGGGTCGAATAATCCATCAAAAACAAATCACTTCTTTTTTTAGAGCATTTCGCACTGCGTCAATTCCTCATCAATAATTCAAGTTGTTTCCATTAGACATCAAAAACGGAAGCCTACTTCAGCATTCTCATTGGAAAAATTATTGCTGCTAATTTAACTGATGAGAACCAGCTGACGAATACGCATACTTTCTATTTAAGTTAATTCGGTCCAAGTAGGTGATATCAGTACTCTTGAATAGCCCATTAAAGCACTCAGAGCATTTTCGAACGATGGGAAAAATATTCCGCTCGAGCATATGTTTTATCCTCCTGAGCCCATTTTGTTGGTCAATGGCACATTTTTGTTTAAATTATTGTCTTCGCATAACCGAGAATGACCACTTTTAAATTCAAAAAAGAAGTTTTTTTTGAGGCGGCGGAATGGACGAGGAAAGACTCATATCATTTCATCGTACATTTCTACTTTGCACAAAATCATAAACGCGGCGTCAAGGGGACAATATTCACATCAGCAAGAAATAAAGCTAAGCGATTAGAAGCAACTTCATAAACGAGTACGAAGAAATGCGTGGGAATAGTGGATACGTATCTTGGAAATCGTCAAACGTTATGGTCTGGATCAGATGCAAATATAATTTCATGCAAAAACAGCTACCGAATTATGTTCCATATGTGACGGCGTTCCTTCTCTATCGGGAATTGTGGTTTATCCTCACTAAAGGGAAACATAAAGGAGTTGTTGAGTGGGAAAAAGATGTCATATAACTGAAATAAACCTCTTAATGAGCCAGTAAGTAATGCAAATTGATATGGATAAATAGCACGAAGAGCAGAGCAAAAATATGATGCATCAGTATAATAAGAAATAATATAAAACTAATAACTGATAAATAAAGTTGAGAAATTCGGTGCGATATTTCTGTTTGATAATTTTCTATGTAAGCATAGAGGAGACTCATTGCCACAGTAGAAAAAAGGCTGCATCGAGCAAATTGCAATACGCGGCGTTGCAAATGACAAAGGGCGCTGTTCAGCACCATCGAAAATATATGATCATTTGCATCGTTCGCACATTTTCTACTGATCTAATATTCCTCGAACGCTTGTAAAGCGTCGAATTCCTATAAACATTATTGAAATTTGCCACGGTTTATGTATCCCTCTTGGCTAATTGCAAAATTCACTAACACATAACGCAAATGAATTCGTCATGCCTCTTACCTAAATCCGTATTGCCTGGTTACAACTAATGCGCTACTTTCGACTGTTTTATGAACCTCACAAAATTAATCAATGAGACAACGTGAACTGCCCCATGAACTTTGAGCAGAGTGAAATTTTTTCAGCAGAAAGTTATGGAGCATAAGGCAACATATGATAAGATAAGCCTTTTTTTCGGGAGGTAGGGGGAGAAGGGAGAGGGAGGAGATTCTCTAGAAGGAGTGTTTGCTTAACCTTTTTTGAGACGAGAAAGGAAATTGTGGAAGGCAGATATTTGGAACAGACCTTTTGCTGGGCCCCAGAAATTCGGCAATAGCGTCCACATGATGTAATAGAAACTTAAAATTTTCAGCTGTTTCACAGTGTGAAGATCGCAGTATTACATAACTATCTATAATCAACGAGCTGTTATTACGTTGGAGTTTAGCTGAAATAGGCTGCAGGTGAATCAACAAGCATGGCGGGCAGTACAAGAGAGCGAAGAATAAGATCGCTCGAAGAGATACACATTCGCTTCGTGCTACTTGCTTGATGGGCAGTTACATGGATGCTATCTGACAACATCGAGGGGGGCGTTCCATTGCACAACCAACGATGAATTAAACGCAGCATACGTTGTTTGCATATGTGCCAAGGAATGCATTCGCTTGCTACCTATTTTATTGATGTCTAGTCCTTCAACCTACAGATTATTTAATGAAGCTGTTGTTTCGTAAGCGAATAGAGAGCAAATCAGTCAAATTTTAGAATCTTTATCGTATGGATGGCATGTTCACTGCAATCAGGAAATTCCCCTTCGTAGAATGATGTGTGAATTTTGAGAGTAACGGTCCGACCTCCATATAAAGTGAAAGAAACTTCTTATGAGTGAAAACATGGGGCTCTTTGTTTGTATACAATATATCTTACTGCAGCCTTCGCATCTGGAGATTTCGTTAGCGTGAACACATCGACATGCGGACAAGTAAAGGAGCCAAACACGAAGTTAAATATGTCGAATAAATGCTGTTCAATGCATGAGGTCACTGAAAAAACTCTGTCAATAATAGTACTTCATCGGCAGCACAACGAGCACTGCAGCCTAACTGCAGAGCGAAACTATAGCACAGATGAGCCTAGAACGAGAACTATGCATCGGGCAAGAGGACACAGATGGGCATTCATGTCCATACAACAGTCTTTTTTCTGCATATGAGCCATAAAAGCAAGAGCTAATGCGAATGCTAGTAGACTGTGAATTTGAGACAACAAAATCTGCAGTGGCTGGTGATTTAATTCTGAACGGCGTGGTTATGCCAATAGATCTGCACCTGGAGCTTTTATCTGATTAAACCATACTGCCAACATGTGCAAGTGGAAAATGAATATAACCTCGTCTTAAGCATGCAATTATTGATATTTGATCGTAGAAATGAAGCTTATTAACTAATTCATGATGTGGAGAGAAGAAAGCGACAATTAAATGGCTGCTTATTACTTCCTAGTAAGATAATTTCGTCGAAGTGATCAGCCCTAGTTGACCACCACTTTCTTTCATAACTTTACATAAGAGAACTTTTCAAAGTTGCATGCAACTTTAAGCAGACTTCGATTGAAAACTCATCGCTATGACGTAGATGAATTGCATTTTCCTGCAGTTATTATTTGGAAAGAAAACGATCGTTTCACGAAAACAAGATGAGTTATTGATCATCGATGATTATCGCTCCGGCACACCAATTTGTTATAAAAATACTGGTACTAAGAAAGTCGGCTTTATTATCTGTAGCGAGAGCAATTTATGTTTAGCGTTGACTATGAAAATTACGAAAGTACATGAATAAATGGGTGCATGGAATATGTATTTAATTTTATCACTGCAACATCTCCAAAAAATATTGCATATAGCAGTGAATCCTTCATTTATAAACGAATAAATAAGGAAATTAATGAATAAAAATGAATTAGAAAAATGAAGAAGGAAATAAAATAAATAGAGAAATAATTGGATGAGCGAATCAATAAAGGAATGGACAGAAAATTACATAGATGGAGGAAGTGATGAGTCCAAAATGATAAGAGAATATAGGAGTGATAAGTGATTAGGGGTGATAAGAAGAGAATTTATAAGTGATGTTTATTTAGGAGTTATGTTTTTGCCAACATGATGTTCTTTGGTATACTCTGTGTTGCCTTAGTAGTGCTTAGTTCGTATGCATATAATGTTAAGTTCCAATGCAGTATTCATTCCCTATAATATGATTATGCGCTCTTTTCATTCCATGTTACAAGTGTGATCAGGTTGGTCAATTCTAGAGGAAAGATTTGAGGTGATTTGAAGCATTCACTTTTGTTTTTTGTTTTTCAATTTAATGGGTTATTGAATATTTCTAAGAATTACAAGCGCCTCGAATACCAGCGCTCTTTAACGTTTGCAGTACATTAAAAGTGATCACAACTACTTTTATCCTCAAAATTGCACTGGAGCTTTTCTTGTGCAAGAGGAGTAAGCTGCAGAACGCATTCACGTTTTCATATTTTCAGGCCAACCGACGATTTTATAACGATAATAATATGGCAACATATCACGGCGACATTAAGGTAGCTAATCTATGATTCGCTTTCATCTATCTCAAATGAAGTCATATGCCACCTTGTAAGCTGCATTCATTATACGCATAATGAAGTGGCAGGTTTGTACCTGGTACGAGTGAAATCTGCGGAGGTGATTTCAGCAGATGAAGCAATATTACTGCTTGAAAGTGAGCGCACAAAGCGTTCACAGAAGAACACAGCAGCTTCTAAAACGTTAAGTCCCTCATATTAGCAATTTTGCAGTTCGAACGAGCAAAATAGAACAACGAAAAACATTGTGGAAGCCATCATGTTCGAACGAATCTGCAACGAAGCATATCGAATCAGCAACAAAGCTTTCCGCTGTATATGTATGACTGTTATCCCATTTTTACTTTCAGCCAACCTTCAGCATATGATGCTCCGCTATACCACAAATGCCTCTTTGACACCAATGTCATCTATCAGGCTTCTCTAGAATTTGGTTAGCCTAACTTCCTTACGCATAATCGAATACGAAATGCTCTGAAAGAGATTCAAGTTGGGCCAATAGAGATTCAGAAACTCAGCTTATTGAACGTTGTGCCCATGCTCTTTGATCCCTACCTCTTTTTTAAACAATAATATATTGCTTCTGTCATGTTCCGAACTATCTGAAGTCTTCAATATCTCTCGCAAGTTGATGCGGATGTCCTCGACCTAATTGAAATTCCACCTTTTCGTCATTCTTTTCATCGAAATCGACACGGCTTTTTTCAGGCAGATGTATCCTTTCGAAATCTCCACTTCGGCCACAACTTTCTTTACCATCAGCAATCCATTGCAAAACCAAACGCCTTCATAGAGAATTCGCAGAGTTTAGCCAGAATATCTGTCTATCTTCGGCGCATTAAGAACGGCAAAACTGCAAGGGACACAACATCCAGAAATCTTTAGTGGCGAAGGTGTGAAAGTGTCGTACAAGTTGGCGCAGTGCCACACAAATCCCGTAGGCCATATTGGCTAATTGTAACGCTCGAATTCACTTCACGCTTTTGCATACTAATGTTCTCACTCCACCTTCATCCCAGCAACACCTCACATACTTTTTAGCGGCAGTCTATCACAGTAGGCGACGTGCACTTCAAACAGTGTAGATGCTTCATTTTAACCAATTTTGCTGCAGAAAAGTGCCCAATACAGCTGCACAATCAGCACACGGAAGAATCAGTGGATGGTCGAGATTTTAAGTGCGTGCCCCTAGCAGAAAACCCTTTTCACAGCGGGCAATTTTAACTATTTAGTACGTTAAGCTACACTTCAAAGCGTCTAAGAGTAATTGCAACTGCAATAATTGAAACTGCACGTAAAAACAAATATAAGTGCAAAATATATGTGTTTAAATGTAGCTTTAAATATATATTAAAAGTGGGTATATCTAAACCCACTTTTAATCTATATTTAAAGCTACATTTAAAGCTATATATATATATATATATATATATATATATATATATATATATATATATATATATATACAATGTTGTAATCAATCATATATTGAACACACTTACTTTAATCACCTTTTCCTTCAATATTCCTAATCAGTATCACAAATACTCAGTCGTTTTGATATACTAAATAATCCGCAGTTTTAGTTTCAGAACGATCCGTAATTCCTTGCTACAATCTGCTCTTCCAGCCACCTCTCAGTGCGCTTTAATTTCCTGAACAAGAACAAATTTTTCTACGATGACTGTCGGCACGATTTATGACCACATTCGAGCCGAAGGTTGAGGGTTGGTGTGTTGGAGCTCCACTAATGGCTTTTGCTATGTTTTTGCAGCCTTCGATCAACCATCTGCTATCTTGCTCTGGGGATGCAATAGATGCCGTGAAATATGCTTGTAAATTTATGAAAAAAGGGAGTTACTCAGCCAATATGATCTTCATCGAAAAAAAGGTGTTCCCTGCCTTTCAAAAACTCCTACCGATCCCACCTGGTTTGCTTTGCCAATCATTCGCGTGGTTGGCAGGAAAAAATTAGCTGCAAGATACTAAGAGCGCGACAGGCCATGGCGCACCTACGCGATGTTGAACAAAATAACATATTTGCATTATTTTGCCGGGTGTATGTTTGGCGTAATGATGGGAGCTCGCACATGAAACCAGCAGCTGGCTCTCGGGCTGAACAACCAGCTTGGCAGCACTCTTTTGGGTGCTGATCGATGAAAAACGAACCCATTAGGGCAGCTGCCAAGTTTTCTTCACCGCGACAGCCTTGTAAACTTAACCGCGTGCTACTGGTTGCGCTTAGAGGCTACTAGTTAATAATCGCACATTTTCAGCGAAAGAAAAATGGTTTCGGCTGCAAAACGTGGAAACACTCGCATCAAACTGTGGCCACACTATTCAGTGCAAAATATGGGAAAAAGATTTATTACAGGTGAGAATGAAATGCATTAAAAAGAAGTAGGAGTCTTCTCCGAGTAGCCGAATTAATGGAAGGAGAGTTAACGATAGCAGCACATTTTATGACAAGCACCCTTACAAAGACGATTTGACTAATTAAATGTTCAGAAGTGAGAAAATCTTTATGCATCAAAAGCTTATAACAAATTGAATCAAGAGAATCTCATAAGAACTTAGCAAGATTAAAACACAATAGATCTCATAAAACCTTGAAGTTGCTTATAGGATGTGAATCAATTGAGAATAATTCAGATCGAGGAAGTAAATGCAGGTAGAAAAATTCATCTGAATATTAGATGTCAGTTCCAATCTTCAGATCGAAGAAGTCAAGTCGAGTAAATTTTCTGAAATGCATTATAGTCATAAATTTTTCTCATAATATTTTGTGCATTCGCTTTCGGCACTGAAACCGTTCGACAAAAGAGTAGACTGAAAGCCGATTATGATAAGTAGTCAATGGGAAAAATTGAAATGAAAATGAAGTCGACGTTAAACGAATATAATTTGTTGAGGTTTAATTGGTTTAGTCATTACTATATGAAAAAAATCTTACAGTGGCCATGAACATTAAAAAGTCTTCAATAGTTGAATTAACCGAAACGCTCAATGAAACGATTTCGCGTTAGCGATAGAACTATCAAACGAGCGAGTGCAAAAGTGTGCTTCAAGCAACTCATGTAGACGTCTAATGAGGGCGACTCGATCGTGCATCCCATGCTAATGTGCGACGCGAATGCTGTCGCCAGTGAGAAAATCTCCCCAAGTTCACATCCTCTCCAATCGATAGCATGGAAAGCTCTTGCTGGATAATGATCTAGCCTAATAAAAAAGGTTTCAGCCAAAAGTGATAAGAACTACATGAGTGTATGAACCAAGCGCCCGCAGATCCATTTCACTATAATCGACATTTGCGGCGTTTAAACAAATTCCTTTAAGGAGATTTTTTGAATTGTTTGAAGCTTCAAGCACTGATATTACCCGTGTTTTATATTTTCAAATTAACATAGGGCGTTAAATAGTTCGTAAAGCGCATAATTTCGCGTTGTTTCATTTCATTATCCGGATAATTCAACTGCTACGGGCAATTCTAATGCGCAACGATCGAAAGTAACTTGAACTTTCAGGTAAATTTCTCAACGATGAAAATATTCATATAAAATTAAGCATTACCTTTAGTAACTGAATTTCTCATTCTACGATGAATGGAACGTTTGGCAATTTGCGATTTGCATGATCTTAGAGATCTTAAAGGATAATTACTCTACTAGGTCATTAACAAATAACACAATTTTCAATTTTGGCACTAGAAAGTGAGTGGAAGACTTTTAGAAGAATAGATGAACAGAACAGCGAATCGAATTTGCATTCACTGGAATGCTTGCTGAATTCCTCGAGGGCACATTGAAACACTGCCTGCTTTTGGTGAGCGCAATAAAAGTTAAGGAAAAAGACTTGAGAAAGCTTTCGATGAGCAGCACTCTAGCCTCACAAAACTCCAAATTTGAAGGTAATTTTGATGATAACATATGCGAATAAGAATGAATATAGAGCTTTTTTTAAGTAACATCAAAAATTCCATATGATCAGAGATTATTCAGCATTTTGTGGATTCATTTATTATGCGACTTTCGTAGCGTAAAGCTTTGAAGAATTCTGCAGGAAGCATTACTTCTTTGCGGTCGTTATATATACACAATTGCGAAACCTCCTCGACACATCTACACGCATAAGATGATTCTCTATAGGAAACAAAGCACATTCGTTTTTTGTTGCGTTTAGTTTAAGGGAAGAGTTTCCTTCGGCGAACAATTCAAGTTTCTCTGAATTCACGTAAAAATCTGCATAGAAAAAACACTATAATATATTTGTGCAATGATTTCACCTTATGCAACATAATGTTTAATGTCGAGGAGTGATACGCACCAGATTTCGGCGTTAAACACTATCGCATTCACAAACACCACAAATGCTCATAAAAAATCGAACAATCATATCCGAATAGAGATATATATGCAGAAGCTTCGAGAGAGAAAACCACCAAAGAGAAAGAAAAAAGTGAAAAAAACGATGAAAAGGCTATAAGGAGGAAAAAGTTTGCAAAGCATTAATCACAAGCCACTGATGAACTTCACTGCCTCGCTTGCCTCATAACGAGCGTTCACATCATTGATGTATAGAGACCATTCATTTTCCATCATATACCATAACCTCATTATCTGCTTCTTTATGACGATCACTATGGATTCGTCGCAGCTGTTCACAATATGCTTTCATATTGTCTCTATGCGTTACGCCTTTCAAATGTAATGTGTACTAACGATAAAGCCTCATGTACAATAGGGAAAAGTTAGCGCACCCAGTTGTTCTCATTGTTCAGTTAACTTCGTAAAGGAAACTGTTGTTCTCATATTCATTCCTCTTACATTCACATCCATATAATTTTCATCTTATGCAACAGCGTTTACAGTATTTCTTGACATTTGTAGACGCCTAAAGGTCTTTCTCAATGAAGCCGTTAGTTGTAAAAGGCATGTTTAAGACGCTAGTTTTATATGAATTTATTGCATCCATCCACTCATACGGCGCAAAGCAGTCTGCACCACCGATATTTTGCTGAAGACTTTTCTTCTGTTGTTGTTGTTGAAAGGATCTGGTTAAAGAAAAAGCTGTGGCGCGCAAATTTGTTTCTGCACAAGCTCCGAAAGCTTCGTGGTGTTGACTCATCACTGAGCAACAGAATTTTCCTTATAGTATGGTACCCATTCAATAAATTGAACGGAGTTTTGCGTGCGATGAATGATAATAACGATGCTGTTAACGATAATAAATAACGATAATAACAACGATAATAACAGTGGATCGATGATACATTATGACGCCATCGACCACCCAGCGACAATGAATCACTCGGGTCGTTGAGCATTATAGAGGACAAAGGATAAAGGTGCCAGTCGACTTCTGGTGGATCGTCTATTTTGCAGCTTAAAGCATTTACAATGCATTTAGAAGACGCAGCAGTTGAGCAACACTTCCAGCAGTGACGATGTTCCATTGGTGGCGTGAAAGCTGCAGTTATGGGCCGTTCTTTACTAGATCGAAGCAGCCTTCGACAAACGCCTGATTATCGATACCCCCATTCAAAGTCTCTGCCCGGGAAAGTTTCACTATTGCTCGTTTGAATGGTCGTTGAGCTGGGAAGATGTTCAGCTGGATGCAGCAGAACTGACGATAATTGACGCCGTAGAGGAAAAAGAAGTCTTTCAAACTTATACGATAACCAATGTGGAAGAAAGGCTTGTAAGGGCGACAGCATCACTTGTAAAGCCACGAAAAAGGTGCGCAAAATTGAATTGATCGACTACACCTCATGCTATATCAATAAGACGAATCAGCCACTTTGTTGACGGCATCGAGTAACATCTCGACAATATAACGAACGTTCTTCGATGCTTAGACAGATTGTTAATGGCGATTCCGTTGCTCCGCACTGTGACGATCTCATACAACAATCAGATCTATGTCGATGTTAAACAAATGATCGGCATTCGCGAACGACTCGTGGCCCGATGCGAATGCTGTTGAGAAGATCAGCAGCACAGTGTGGCTAATCATCTCCCTTTCACTAAAGCCTTAAAAATTTCGCCTTCATTACCATCTTCTCCGACAGCATATTTGTTTGAATTTTTCTTGCCGCTTGAGTGGTTTTTGCCGCTTGTCGGATGCAGTTACATAGGCTCAGTATGCTATTTGTATTCGATTCTTTGTCAATGTTGATACTATCAACAACTAATCATAGAAATCTGAATGCAAAAACCATTTTCCAAAAAAAACATGTATCCTATTGTAAATTTGCATCATATTATGTTTGCTAGTTACTTGTATTCTCTTCCACCAACGAACTTCAATCTTTTGATAGCGTTGCAATAACGATTTTTATCCATCTTTGAAATGCATTCATATGGAACAATGAGAACCTGAAATTTTGTGATTAAGATGGTAATTAAGAATTTTAAAAAATAAAAAACTTCCACGAGGCAGAATTGCAATGGAAAAGCGCTCACTCGATAAGTGTGCATAAAGCTGCGTAAGAAATGGCGAAACGTGAGAGCAAACGGATTCGGTGCCGGCAATTAGCAGCACATTTGTTCGTCGTCATGGCACCATATTATTTGCTACGTTTCGTTCCACAGCGCTCTTTACAAATAGTCTACTTGGAGTCTCTTCTTAATGAAGTGAGAAGGATCGATTGTCAAAAGCTATTCGTCCAATCTAGCAACGAATGCGTCTCGCACACCCTTAAAGTGACTAGCAATTTTAACTTGCTCTTATATCAGCTGCGCGGTTATTTCCTCTTCGAGAAATTGCTCCCAAACTGATAGCCTTAAACATTTAAGCTACTATTCCGGTTGCGTTAACATCCATAGGTGTTTATGTTGAAAGGACAGTGGGTGTACGTAATGTTTGAGTTCCGATTTTGTGCCAATTGTTTCATGGAGAAGTGCCGATGTAAACCTTTGTGTTACGAGACATCGATCCTCTGACAAATTGAAATAGAATATGAAAATATAATTCGTGCAATGACAATAGGCATTTTCTGATTTTTCTCGTAGTCCAACTTCATATTTTATGACCTCCTTTGATGGTTATTTTAGTCACAAATACTTATCATCTGCTGGGCGACGTTTTTCTGATTTCTTTATTCAAATCTTCCAACAGTTGACCAAGACGTTCGCAAAATAAAAGTTTCTATAATCGTCTTTTTCATACGCTCAAGATTTAGAACTCTGATGAATTGCCCGAGGAAATTTAAACCTTTTGGAGCGCTTTTATTTGAACCGATGATGCCGGTACGGAGAAAATCAAGCATAACAACCTTATTAATGCGTGCGGTATACGCATTAGCCAAGGCATGTTTCATTTGATTTGCACGTCTATGTTTGCAGAATAAGTTAAAGAGACGACGAATACATGTGTACCTGGGCTATTTGCCCATATGTTACTTTTAAACTCGCTATCACTAAAACTCCCTACACCACAGAGCATTTCACACACTGACCCTCAGATTGATTCATAAATTTCAAAGAAAACTACAGTTTCTTAAACATGTTTGAAAATTATGCATATGTGAAATCTAGAAATTTGAGTTCTTCGATCTGATCAACTACGAAATAAATCTTAGATCGTCTCGATTCTGCGCATTCTTCTGAGAAATGATACGAGCGCTCTATTGGGCGTGTCAAATGGAGTAATATGAGTAAAATTCAACAAATCCAATATTTGATATACGAGCGCTTATTGCAGCTTGTCGACGTTATTCATCTAATAAATGCCTTCATCGAATATGCACCACATGGTAATGACTGCTGGAATTTGTTCAACAATATGAAAATATCATTTACAATCGATTGTACGCGAAACCATCGAATAATGTTCGGTTGACTAGTCACCATTATACGTGCCGATGTTTGAATCGAGCCACTACTTCTGCTTCTCCTCTTAATATTCTTAGTGATTTCTTTTGTTTGGTGTGCAGCAAAGACCAGTTTTGTTCTTTCGATGTCATTTTATCGTCTGTAAATTTCCCGCATATTCAGGGAGAAAAGTAAAGTCGAATAGGAACATAAGGAGGTAAAATGACATCTAAACTTTTCATTTGATGCCGCAAGTCTATAGATGGCACCTCAAATACAGTGGAATATAAATTATGATTACGCTTGACTTTCGTTTTCCCTTTAAAAATAAAGTAATTTTCATGATACACAACAGATAAGAAAGAATTTGTAGTTCTTCATCTGTTCAACAAAGATTAAGCTGCTGGCAATCTATGGATACTAAAGAGAAGTAAACTCTATAAACGGAATAGATAAAGGAAAAAATGAATTCATCGACTGATGAGAGATCTCACATTTTTTGATATACTTTAGACTATACGCACAGTTTATTACTATGCCCTTATTGCAAATCTTATCAAAGTTCAGTTCGTTTGTTCTTTCTTTGCTTATTTCATTAAGACTATGAAAGCCACAAGTCGGACGGATCAAAATCAGAGTACAGGCATTCAAAAAAATGACTTCCGGAAGGATCTCTTAACATGTAATCCTATATGTACTTTTATTAACGACGGTATCATCTCAGCGACGAAAAGAAGTCGTCTTATTACATAATAAAGCATATGCTCAAATTTGATGCGCAACTTAGCCCATATTAGCCCTTAAAGTTGAAGACTACTCAGTGATTATTAACTGGAATGCTAGACTGCAAGAACTGTTAGCCTCAGTGAATTCATCGTCGATGCGTGCTCATAACGAACTAGCGTTATTGCATGTTGACGTCAATATTTCCTTCGGATGTTGTTCCCCAGCATGGAAACCACGGAAGAAGTTCTGCGTTATCAGAAGTGCAACTTGCCAGCACCATTTGAATGCCGCTAAGAATGTGCAAACAACTAGCGGACTGAGATGCTGTGCATTTTCATTGCAACAGTTATCACAAATGTGGCAGAGAAACTACGTGTTCGAGGGCAGTAGATTTCTGAGATAAGGAAAACACAGATCCTCCTAATTTACCGTTCATTTGAGCAGCACACAGATTCACCTATAAGGCTCAAAGATTGAAACTGTTCTATCTTCAATATTCAGAGAGCAGGTGAATGAAAAAAGTTGCATCTTTGGTGGTTTTGCGTGTCACAAAAATCGTTAAAGGAAGAGGAAGCAAGAATATAGCGCCAAATGGTGCACAGAGGTCTTCTCAGACCTAGAAATGAAAATAAGGTGGAACGAATGAAACCAGTGGATCTTTGAAGCTTACGAAATTTTTGGACGTTCAACATTTTGTGAGCGATAGGAGCCGAAGAACAATCGCAGCATGCATTCAAAGCAGGAAGAAATTTTTAGAGCCCATAGGTGGAGAGGAACGCAAAAGGAATGAAAAAGAATAAAGGCTGGACACCACAGGTGGTACAAATTGCAACGGCGAGAGGTCATCAGAATAAATCTGCATATTGATTATGGCATCAATTGCAAAAGCTCTCGAATTATAAATGAGATGAAAACCAGTCATTTCGCATGCCGCTTACCTTGATCGTCACATCTATCTAATTTGGGCTGTCGCTTTAACTCCTTCTGCAGAAAGAAGGATTAGAAGCAGCCGTCGCCAGGTTGATCGTCGCCATTGTGAAAGATAACAGTCATAGTGTGGACGAGTGAGATTATCAAAGCCTCTGATTTATGCAGTCCACCTTTTAGCTTTAACCTCTTCCACCTTGTGAAAAAGCCCATGCTTGTCACCATAATTTCCACTGCTTCCATGGCGCAATTGTGCATTAAGCGATGAAAAATCGAGCAATGTTTATTGTCAAGTTTGAGTAAACCTTCAGGGGTTCGCTTTCTAGGTGCCCACCCATTCGGGCCTTTATGCACGAATGTTTCGAATGGCTTTTCAATGCTCTCAGATGTCCCTTTCTTCCAGCGCTGAATGGATTACATGAGCCTCCAATATACTCGTTTTTGTAGCATCCCCAGCATCTGGTTTTCTTTTTTTTCGCATCTTCTCTGCCTAATTCACTTTTTACGCGCTCGTGATCCATTTGTGCGCATCAAACTCTTGGGACTGGAGGCCCTTTTTTCGTGCGTTCTTGAGGGATCCAGTGTTTTCTTCGTTGATAATAGATCTGTCGCAATTTTCACCAGTCATGAAGATGTCATCATGAAATTATAGCTTACAAGCGAGGCAACAATGCATTAATTCCTACTGGGAAGCCCTAGCAAAAGCCAAATTAATGAGACCATCATCGGTCATTTCGTCCTTGTTTCCCTTAATCGCTTCGCTTGCTAAGCCTATGGGTACCCTTCAGTCTTCATCCTCCCATGAAGTATTATTTTTGCACGCGGGTGTTATATGTAACTTTGTAACATCTTCGGTCTTGTATGCTTGTAGCAGCTGCAGGTAGTTTCTCTACCGTTCCAAATTTCCTTCTGAATATTTGCAATTTTCCATCTCAGTCACACTCACTTTCTGTTTTCATTTATGTTAACCTCGCCTTTGTTTTCAATATATTCTGCTCGTCTCTCCGGATAAGCTTTTACTTGGATACATAATCCATTCAGACTTTAAGCCGTGAATTTCGCGACAGCGATGAAATAAAACGGAGTTCTAAAGAGACATCACCTGGTCATTTGAGCGGTGACCCAAAACAGGGGTTCGTAAGTATCAAGGATTCGGTAAGCTATTCTCGATCCACTTCATACTTTTAAGTTCAACTTTGCAAAAAAAACCGCTCTCGTTTCACCAACATACCCACTTGCGTTGTGTGTTGACGCGTGATTCGTGTTTTCCATGAAGAAGGCAAAAATACTCCAAATATTAAACTGGGATTAATTAATTAATTTAGCTTATATCTGCTATTTCCTTCTTTCTTAAATTTCAACCTCCTAAATTTCTCTTCTGAATCTACTCGAATTGAGAACATGCGATTCTACATTCTATGCGATTTTTCCCCCTAATTAGAGTTTGAATTTTTGCAAAGATCACAAGCATCCAGGAATGCAATTACTGGAATTAATTCCATAAATGATGTTTTAATTTTTAGCTTTATCGGTTTCTCTAATGGTCAGCGTAAACGAGATGGTTAACAATTACTACCGACGAAACGGGTAAGCAAGTTAGGATACATATGCAGCATAAAGAGTAAGCGGCTCTTCGAGTAAAACTTTATTGAACAATTACTTCAACAACAAAACGAAACGATGACGCTGCTAAGAGTATCGATTGCTCAGTTCTACTCGTTGCGTAAATGAGATTGTAACTGCGTTTAATTGGATGAGAAAATTTTCCACCATAATTTATTCCACGTAAATATTTGCTTTAATGAACAAATTTCGAAGAAATAATTGCCAATCGCATATTATTCGTTTCAAACGAATAGCCTATAAGATGGAAAAGTAATTAGAGGTTAGGAAATATTTCTGATAAACGTGGATTTTTAGCGAAAATTCCCCAAACAACGTTCGTGATCAATTAGCGATATTTAAGAACGAAGGATTTTCTTGAGCTCCCTTAGCCAGCTGGCGTGAAATAATGCCTCTTCTAATATCTGCTATAGTAAAAAATTCTAATATCTGTTGTTTCACCATAGAATTCAACAAAATCAACGTACTCATGTTGGCTACTGAGAATTTTGAAATTAATGAGCAGAAGTTCGTAATTTTGAGTGGAAAGCAGAGAGTGTTAAATAACTTCAATTAATTATATGGTTTCGATCCGAATGACTCACATGTATGCGAATTGCTTTCTACTCTCATTTATCGCATATCGGTTGAAATTCTTAAAATCACGTAAATTTAGAAAATATCATATAGGAATATTTCCCCGCAAAAAAACAATTACTACATTAAACAAACTAATATCAAAGACGCATGATAGAAGAAGCTATTTGAATGGGAAAAAACGATAAAATGCTCGCGTGCATCAAACGATAGGCGGAACGTTAAAGAAGTATCGCCCACGAGAATAGTGGAACGTAAAAAGTGGAAAAAAAGAACGGTGCGATTCGAAAAGATTTACGGAACTGTGGCGATAAATACAAGAGATGCGTGGAATTCACAATATATGAGAATCGTCAAACGCACAAGAATGAAAGTTTTGAAACAAAAAACTGATACTGACATCCTTGCAAATATTACGCCGCAAAGAAACATGTCGAATAATAACGCAAAGTTTGCACCTATGCTGATTCGACATTGAAACACATAACAGGGAGTTTTCTTTTCAGGATATTGATCTCCTGCGTAAAGAATTAACAAGTATGATTTGTGGGGATGTTTGCTGCAATAGTTGATGTAACGCTTTGGCAAACTTTGGCAACAATCAGCCGCCGCTTACATATATGAATGATTGAAGATCGAGGGAAAAGCTTGCAAATTTGATGTGCTTATTTTTATGCCATCCATTAATTGCATAAAATCTTCAGCGGAACATTTGCTTTATATAAATATTTGGTTCATTACTGAAGAAAATCTCAGCTGCAAATATTCACAGTACCTTCTAATCCTTTAAAATAGCTCATAAAGAGGATATGAACGCCGCGACAAATTTCGCTTCCGAGATTCCTTAGAATGTATGCAGATTACGATTATTAAATTTCCATCGCTGTTGCCGTTATGACCGTTATGGGACGGGCAAACGCAATTACAAACGCCCAAGCATAATGGTGCAATAATTGAGTCTTTGCAGAAACAAAAACAAAATGCAATGCACATTGCAAATCCGAGATAGTTGCAACGGATCGCACCATTACGAACGAGGTTCGAAATTTTCATATCTGTGTTGCTCGTTTCACGAAGAAGACAATTTTGCTTTAAGCGCTTCGTAGCCGTTACGTGAGCTCATCGTTGATGGCGATATGTTTTGTGACTTGATTATTCGGTGTTTCTATGCTAAAGAGGTTATTCTGTCGTCGATTTCGTTTCATCTCGAAAAAGCGAAAAGATTTATGCTATCAGATCAGGTAAATTGCGGTAGTAACCCCCTCATTCTTTCAGCCCATGAAGTTTTTCTTTCATATATATTAAGAAAATTATAATACATAGTATAAGGCGCTTAGCAATTACAGAGGCTTATCACATTTTATTTGAAAAGCTATTTTCCCGACTGGAGGCAAATTTGATCCGAAAGTTTCACGCTGTTTCGGGCGAATTTGGGGCAAGTGTTGCGAGCAGAAGCTGGTCAATAAAG
This sequence comes from Parascaris univalens, assembly GCA_037576465.1. NCBI lineage: Eukaryota > Metazoa > Nematoda > Chromadorea > Rhabditida > Ascarididae > Parascaris > Parascaris univalens. The sequence goes on from CM075173.1 coordinate 164,829,676, forward strand.
GCCGTTCGCTGTCAAAGAGCGATCACACAGCGTACTTATTTGGTAAAATGGAGGCCTCTAATGTAGATGATGCTTAGACCTTAATGAGGAAACACAGCGTTGTTCCCTCCTCTAATGATTTGATACGGAGAGGGATGGACCCTAGAGGGATAGAATCTCCCTTGTCATTCAGCAGCAAGCGCAACTGAAAACTACGGTACAGCAGTCTTGCATACCCCATACGTCCGTCGTACGCGATATGCTTCGAACATGTAAGAAGGTTGAAAAAACATTGACAAAGATGTTTTAATGGCAGCAGTCAGTTATTTGCCCACGCTTTCATCAAGACTTAAAGTGATAGAGACTTAAAGTGACTATAAGAGGAGAACGGGCTGACATCAGAGCAGCAGATAGCCTTTACTTGATCCAAGGAAAGGAGAGGCGAAGGAGAAGGTAGTACCATCCTCCACACAGATCCATTACGTTTCATAAATGTAGCGCTTGTGATTCCATTATTCTGACTAACAGAGAGATTGCAATATATGCACATATGGGATTGCTATTGACACGAGAACCTCTTAAAAAATTACAGACAGAATTTGCAAAAGAGAAGCAATCTGAAAGGACGACGAAGATGCGGCGTGCTATATTTCTGCTTTGAATGCCTAAGATCGGAAAAGACTCATAATACTGATAACATATGAACAACAATGCGACGCAATTGAATGTCTTCGGGAATATACCCACCGAAGGTAAAAACTTCTCAAGTTTTGCGGTCGCCGCATAGGCGACAAGAGCGTCTGCAAAAATGTTCCATAAAGCGAGCATTACCTCCACGGCATCGATTTCGTTGCGCCCAAGTGGCACATTCGCGGTAACTATCCATGCAACCAGAAGCTGAAAAAGGGGCTTTTTAAAAATCGTAAGAAACGAAGAGTACAAAATTCATGCCACCATGCTCACGCTTCATTTCCTAATTAGCCTAGCCGTCTAACTTTCATTACGTAACACAAAAATCGTGAGGTCTACATAATACACGACGTCATTTCTTTTTTAAAGGCAACACTTCTTCCATGAAAATGACTAAATGATATGATGATTACATCTCCACCTACGCCCTTTGGCAGTAAAAATCTCCGAAAGCAATATTCTCTTATTTGCGGCTTTAAAAAAGCGTTTCATGATTGTTCTCGTTCAGAAATACAGCGATCAAACGTTACCAGATAAATATCAGCATTTATGCAACCTGCTAAGGAAAACCTCCAAAAAAGAATTTCCTCTCGTAATCGAGCGATATCTCAAGTGGTAACGCAGCAGAATTTCTGACGCAAAACACAGAGGTTTTAATAGTTCAAAAGCGTTACATTCCTCACTTATCCAAGCACATGAATTTGCCATGAATTGCCTAATTTATCTGGCAATATTCTAATGAGCGATGAAGTACTTTTTTTCACGCAGTCAATACCTCTATGGCACTACAATGAATATTACTTTGACTTGATGTGTGGAACATTCTTTGAGTACATTGGCGTTTGAAAGAAAATGTGCACAAATTTACGGTCACATCGAAAAGTGTTCCTCCCGTAGAGAATGAGGGACTTTTTAGATGCCAACATCGTTCTACCTAATTTTCAACGCGATAAGGCAAAGATCAATAGGTTTAAAATACAGACTATTTTTCTTTTGGACTTCAAGTTTACTTACAGCTGACAACAACATCTCTGAATCATATGGATCGTATTTCTGACTACGTTAGTAGTGTTTGCGTTACGTGAAAATCAAACTTATCTACGAGTCCTCGACATGCCTCAAAACGTTGCCGTTTTTTATGTTGAAAGAGCATAAAATGTTAAACGTAGAATCGCAAAGAACAACAAAAATCACTTCCGATAACGACGCATCTGCATTAAGTAAACGGACAATGAAATAAGCCAGCTAAACTAAGAAAAATACTAGCGAGCTGTGGAAAGCCTGCCCTCGGACATTTTCCACACCGTAGGCAACGATGTGGAGCAATTTGTGAACATTTCTACCCGCTTTTTTTGACTTCAATCCTCACCACCCTAGGAAATCGTCCCTAGCGAATCGCTCCCGACTTTTCTACCAGTGTTCATTTGCATATCTCTGACAGAATCGCACTGACAAAATCAGTTTATTCGCCTCGCAACAACAACTGCGCATACGTCGCAAACTGACTTCTTCGTTTTCAGCCAGTCGCGTGTATGCTTTAGGCCAGGTCTGCTCTAACTAGCAGATCACTCTGGAATTTTCCTTATGCAGCTGAACAATGTATGCACAACAGGCTCTCGCTAAGCATCAACTACGGACACTGTTCTATGGAGGCTATTGCAATGCGCAAATAAAAGAACGCTCGGAGAACACAAATGAGTAAAATTAAAAAAGACACCGACTTTAACTGGGTGTGCGTATGATGCACACCTATGAGAGGAGTGGAACTTCATTCTCAAAAAACTGAGAACTAACTTAAAAAGACCAAACATTATATGGCTGGCAATATGGGTGAAAACTGTGTAATCAACGATATGCAAGCATAAATGAATCCTGAATATGAAATTTTGAAATCACAATATTGCGAGGTGCAAAAAAGTGCCGCTGAAGTCGTGTCTCTTGAATTTCATAGTTGCCATAGCTGCGCAAATGTTGCCTATAACTTTTTCGCACTTCAGATTCGGAAATTTATAATCATTATGTTAATCAACTGCAGCAGTGTGACATAGAAATTCACAATGGATTTCATCTTGTTGCAAAATTTTCCGTTTGTCGCTCATTTCAGTGAGAATTTAAACGTCGATGCTGCCGAAATTCATTTTCATCTAATGCTCATAAAGGTCGACACTACATGCTACTATATTAGTGCTCAGATTATATGGGAATTGCATCTTAAGTCTAATGAAACAACCTCGATGTGATCACGTTAGCCCCAGAACAATAACGAAGCAAAAAACGAGAAAAATTTCGCTCTGATGAAATTTGCATTAAATAGGAGATTTAAGTGAAATCAACAACTGTTGACACTGTTCACATCGTGCTATACCAGAACTACGATTTTTTTGCTGATCATTGCCTTGGTTGACGATTGAGGTTGATTCCTGGCATGCATTGCACGTCCGTGGACATCGCCGAACCATGAAATTTCGATTCGAATCACAACCACCATTCTGTGCCCACACCTCGCAATTATCATCCAGATCCATGCACTCTGCAAATAACAGGTTCCTTCATATGAGGAAATATTTTGCGTGGTACAGAACTGGGTATGCGGACGCGCGTGGATGTGCCTATGTGTGTATACGTGTGGGTGTGCATGCATGCATGCATGCGTATTTATGTATGTCTCCGCGTTCGAGTATTTGTGTACGTTTTGCGAAACAAGTGGCACACTTGCAATTTCGCAACTTAAGAGGATGCAACTTCTTAAGTACTTGCAGCCTTCATCGCATGGAATGATTTCTGTTAGGGGGTTTCCTCTTCACGGTAACATCTTCTCATTACCCTGTTTAAGCATTTTATGGTTCACACAGAGCGCTGATTGCTGCTGAAACAGTCCACAGGTTGCTCGTCGTTCACATGAAGGATTCTGTTTGTAGTAGATTTCTAAGCGTTATTATACATTGGACTACTGATAATTGATAACTGGCCTCGTTTTAGTACATAGTTTGGAAAACTACTGTGTATGTCGCAGAACAATTTTTTTGCGAAATTTCTGTGAATAAACAGAAAAATAAGAAATCGGGAAATATGAAGAAACATATCGCGGAATTTGGAGAAACCGGAAAACTTAAAGGAGGGCATCAAAAGAATGATTTGATGCCCTCCTTTAAGTTTTACTGATAAATTGTGAGAAGGTTAATGAAGAACAGTAATTCCATTGAAATGAGTACTGCACGAAACAGAAATACGCTTCTCAAAACAACGAATGGCCCTACAGGTGACTGAATTCTGGTCCCATTGAACGGAACCTATCTTCTCGTATCGGATGAGATGGGATCAAGTCATCAATTAAAGGACTAAGAATACTGTTGTCTTGCAGTTTCCGACATTGTTCCTAACAGCTTCTTGAGGAGTTCAGATGTAGTTATGCTTGCTTCATTAAGTCTCGTTTTAAAGTGTGTTGTTTCATACGATTTGAGGACATAAATGCTTGAACGCTGATGCTGTTTTTATCGTAAGCTGTCGATGTACTCAGCGCAATCTAGAATCATTCCTGGATTAATTACTCAAGTCTGAGGTAAAGGTGGCAAGTTTGCATGTGAAGCCTGCATTTCAGAACTGATGTGATGCAGAAGAATTCGATAGCAGGATAGAAGCGAACCTGGTCAAGAATTCATTACACCGGTTCCTTTCGACCTATCACATCTCCCTGACACTAGTATCAGGAGCCGTTTGACTTCACAGTGACCGAGCAAATGGCTCGATGGAAACAGTATATAAAAAGAGAAGCAATTCCCGTTTGAAAGCCTTAAACATCAAATATATGAGGAGAGCAGTTGTTCGCAACTGATTATGAGGGAGATTCACATGAAAGTACAAATTTCAAAAAAGTTAACATACTGTACGAATAGAACTGTTTAATCTTCTCTTTCTGTTGAGCGCCCAGCTTACTCCGTTGCTCGAGCTTATTGTCAAACGTCGTCTGTTGCTGAATCCCGTTGCCGAACGATATTTGCCGCTGCATCCTGTTGCCGAGTGATATCTGCTGTTGGATCCGGTTGCCAAATGTTGTCTGCTGCTGGATAGTGTTGCCGATTGCTGCCTGTCGCTGGAATCTGTTGCCGACGGATATCCTGTTCTGATATGGAAACGAGCGTGTGTATGGAAGCGGTCTTGGTTGTGCAAAGATGAATCGCGGAAAGCGAACTCCATAACACATTGGGGCTAAAAAAATCTGCCAAATGTGAAACTTGCCACCCCATTGTTCCTACAGCCGATATCAGACTATATATTATATAATATTATAACCTCTGTGATCAATGGCCTTCACTTGTTCATTTGAGTTATGACCGGAAGTTAAATAGTCAAACCACAGGTCAAACAAAAAGTTTTAATATGAGGAGCTAAGCAAACGTCATAAGACGTGTCAGGCTCACGCTACGTTGGAAGAATGTGACCACCTCATGTTGTTCCGACATGCCACTTATTGCAGTTTGCTGATCCTCGCTGAAGGGCTCTCAACCAATCTGGAACAGGTGATGCAGTGAGAAATCGAATCGAAAAATTTCACACTGAATTCAGCTTACCACAGAGGCCCTCGCTAGTGCATCCGCCTCCACCAGGGCATTGCGAGCATCTTGGTCCTACGAAGAACGGCCGTTGCCCATACATATTCCCCCTGTAGAAAATGTAAATAAATAATCAGATAGAAGAGCCAAGATATCATCCATTTCAATAACCGCAACAACAGGGTGGAAGAGATGGCAGGTTGTCGTCTTTTGCATTTTGATGCACTGACCAGACAGCTGTCATCATGCAATAATAGAAAACATTAGGTTCTAAGTGATGAGAGGATAATGTAATTGCTTCCATGGGCGATTCATCTGCCAGGATCATTTGTATAAAATGCGAAATTGAACGATGCATGTGCGAAAATTTTTCTTCTCCACTACTGTCAGTGAGCATGACGGATGGCAGAATGGCGGAGGACTTGATGTTTACGTTATTCTGAAATGCTCAAAACCTTCCAATCATTTAAACGTCACACAATTTTGCAGACTTACCCCTCTCCGTAATTGCAAACGATAATGTGCCCGCGATAGATCCCATGCCCATTCCTTATGCCATCGCAGTGCACCGCTGCGCAACCAACGGCACATGTACTAGCCCATACAACCTAAATTTATACTATGATGGCGACTATGTCACATGCCACACTAAATCTTATACTTCCTTGGTTATTTGTTGCCAGGAGGATTGTAGAAGATTTGCGCTGCATGGTAAGGAACAGGAATTTATGCGAGGCGGAAGATACAAGAGAGTGGTGTTTCAAGTAAGCGCTATCAATCATAGATCAGCGCGGCTGAAAACTTCCCATTGCTAGTTTCAAATATTTACGATTCGTGTGATGCATTTTTCCATTTCTTACGACTTTATTTATTTGTACCATTCCTCTACTAACATTACTCGGTTCGAAAAAATTTGTGCATCGCAGTGACAAATTTTGCTCATATTTTTTCTCCAAGGAAGCGATCTTTTCGACGAATACTTTACATTGCCTACGTTGCGTAATTACGGACACTTGCGTAGTCATCACTGCCTACCTGTTTTGCAGCAACGTTCTGCAAGGCGAAATTACCCGTTCGAAAGTCTCACTGAGAATAACTTATTCATTTGGCAAACTCTTAGTAAAATAATTGATTTTGATTAGGCGACCGTTCCTAGATTCATTGTCGGAAGTTAAGGTCATTTTTGAGGTGCAAGGTAGGAAGAAAAGAACTTGTTTTCACGATCATTATCCTAATCGATACGTCTATAAGAAAAAATACGCTTTTGGAATTGTATCATAATGAAGGCGTTAAATTAGTATGGTCTTAGAGCTGAGCCTAATTTCCCTTATGTGCAATAGTACAGCTCATTTATCACACGGCAAATTTCCTAATAATAATTAGGTTCAGATGATGAATGTCGGTGAAATGTGTATCTGCTGATACTTGCCTAGAAATGCAGCTTGAGAAAATTTTGCTTAGTAAGGAGAGGGTACTGAAATCGTGACAGAAAGTACTGAAATCGACAACACAATGGCCACATCAAAGTCAACTCAGAGTAACGTTTTCTGTTCATTGCTGAAATTTCATCATGTTTCCACCGACTACCTTAATGAAGGATTGAAATCTTATGTAATTTCAGAGAGGTGATGTAATGCGTACAAATGCCAATGTTTCGCTACATTATGTTTACGCAGTAATCCGAGAAATTTGCTTCCAGATTTATGCGAAGAAACGCAAATTTGGAGTCATTATCGCTAGCGAAACGTCCAAGCAAAACGGTTATCGCTATGTGTCCTTATGCCCATGGCCAATATCTCGTAGTAAATTCATCACTAGTCGAGGCTTCTATAAATCCGTCTAGACCTAATATTTTCGCTTCTCTTGAAGCACTCGCTTCACGTTCTTTTGAGCCAGAAATTGGGTTGATTAAGATTGTACGCCATGGGTTTTCTTCGGAATGAAGTGCCTTCTTATGGTGGAAAGCCTCTCTCACGAGCATGCGTTATCGTGCTATGGCAAAAGCAGCGATGACCTCTTCATAGGTGCGAAAAAGCCACCGTAAAATGCCTTACACAAGTAAACCATTAATTCTCTACAATGTTTATTGCATTAAAAAATCCCTTTCCTTGTTCCGTCTAGACAAATTTTTTTTTTTCTGTCATGATGCCGCATGCAGTACTTGTCAGTTGGACGTTCGAAGAGCATTTCTAGAAAAAATATGGCAATAGGAGTTTCGATGACGTCTATGTAACTCAAGTGTTGCAATGTAAAATTAATAATATCAACAATGATTCCTAAGTTAACTCAAATAAGGGTGATTCGCGTTCGTTTTTGTATTAGTGAGCGTACGTATCAACTCTACCAACGGGAACGTATCAGAAATTAAATCCCATGATAACCCTCTCTTTTACGGAAGAGTAAATTTCACTCAAGTAAATTTCACTCAGGTTATCAGGCGTTTCGGAACGATCACCAATGTGATTAGAATTCCTCTGCATTTTTGCATTATTTATGAGGAGAATATGCCACCTTCGAAACTCATTGGCCTGTGGCACTTTCAAAAATACCGTCACCTAAAGAGATTAGCACTCATAGGTTTTCTCTCTTCTGTTCCCTATCAGCAAGCTTAGTCCCGTATGACTGCACTGTGCGAAATAACGCTGAATATCGTAGTTCATATACGAGAATTAATTAAGAAGGAGAAAATTTCCAAGCTCTTTCCAAATAATTGCTGCTCGCCAATAATTTCAGCTCTTTGCTGCGATGTTTGGTAAAAACAGCTAACGAAGTGATTTTATCCATTCCACAAATTTGCTTTGAAGCAGAGGATCGTGTTTATTGAATTCACAATTCTACTTTCATTAGAATATAAACGCGCTTGCATATTTTTAATGTGCAATGCAAAAAAAAACATTTTCTGGAATTAGTAACTTCGAATATTCGGGAATGAACAACCGTTCAGAATTAATCTCTTATCGAAACCATCCTGAAATTTGATCCCTTTTTCATGCTTCACTCAATAAACCTAACCATTAATCGTTGCAAAATACATCAAAAATTGGGTCGAAATGAAAATGCATTGTGACTCGTTGAAGTGTACAAATGCATAAAGTGTCAACTTATGTCTCGCAATTTAATGGCATCATTGTTCATCAAGAAAGGGTTTATGAGCCTCTAGATATAAATGACGAAAACTCGTTTTGGTAAGCCAAAAAGCTTATAGCATAAATTTAAGAGAAAAATTAGCTAAAAAATATTCTGCAATTGCATTTTTCTTCACAGCGCCTAATACCTCAATGTGGACTACTCTTTTCACGTCATATTGCAAATCGTCATCCACGCTCTCAACAAGCCGTTATCGTTGTGAAAAATGAAGCGTCGATCAATGCCCTCAGCAAAAAGAGAGTAAAAACGTTGAAGTGTAAATGCAATATATCTTTGAATGAATTTTTTTCCATTCAAAAGTACACTGAATGGATATTTTCTTGCCCAATTTCGTTCAATCGACAGTTTTTTTCCGTCAAGGTCATTCAATGTCATTCAATGAGTTCCATCGATATATAAGCTTATAATTCAACCAACTTATATATCAATATATATTTTTGTTTAATATATTTATTGCAGCGATTTCTGCATCGTGAAAACGCTCCATCAATTCTCGTGACATGATCAACGGTATGCATATATGAAATCATATAACTGTTGGTGGTATTTTGCGATATTAACACAGAATATTTTTATACCCTTAGCTTTCTCAACACCAAAACGATGCTTTCAAACAAACGACGAAGCTCTATGAGAGAAAGTCTAATAATAACCACCAAAATTATTCATAACAATCAATATCCGCTAGGTATTTCACCAAAGATTATATGCGCTGATAGCCCGACCGCACTTTTGGATCTCTTCATTAAGCGCCAGTAGAAATATATACAGCGAATTATTTGTTAATTATGAAGGATTTTTTTTTGAAAAAAAAGGCATTCATATGCACTAAAAAAATATCCACGAATTGATTTCTATGCAAACTGACCTGCGTATAGTGACCACATTGGGCTCCCCAACATCCAGTTGTTTGAAAGTCATAGAAGGGCTTTTCGTTATAGAAGTCAAGAATGACCGACTCAAGATTTGTGCGAAGATATGCTTCGTTACTCCACCAAATATTTTCACCAATATACGAATACCCATATCCTCTCCGTTCGTATGCTGCAAACAATGTATGACATATTTACAGTTGGTGGAGGCAAATAATCGATTGTAAAGTGTGCGCAGCAGGCGGATACACACAAGAGTGATCTTAAAGAGCTAGACTTTTGAAAACTTGCAAGAATAAACTTTCCAAAGACCAAAAGCTCTTTGCAGTAATTATTCATGGATTCTAATTATGATGACAGCGAGAGCATATTTTCAATCAGCTTTTTTGCTATTATTGATGACTTTTCGTTTATTTTATAAGAAACCAATAGCTGCAGCATTCGAAATCACGCCTCTCAAGCATGCTCTCAAGCATTTGGCTCATAATGGGGGAGGAGAAATCGTCCTTGTTTCATCACAACGCCACGTCGAACTCCCCTTACGTTGAAGTTTTTCGAACAATTCATCTCTTGTCCAACTGCATTTAGCAATGTACGCAACGTTCATAAATTATTTTCATTGGAACTGATGCACTTTTACAGTGCGTAATTTTATTAAATGAATTTAGTAATAATATGCATAGCAAATTAGTCTAATTTTCGGCAGAGCAGACTCGAAAAAGATGTATGGAAGCGGATCAAAGGAGCTAACACGTTTTTTTTTTGCATTCCGTTCAGTTGACCAACGATTTTCACGAGTTAATAACAACGAATAAAATCACTAGGTTAAGACTTTCACATCCTTACTGATCCGATTAACCGTATAAATTTTCTAAAACAACTCAGTTCTCTATGATTCGAGTACTGCAGTACGGAATCGATCCGGTACATCTTATAACCGATACTCGTAAGATCTTTAAATGCTAACAGTTCCCTTCGAAGTTGACTCGATAATGTCAATTACGTAATAGTGTCAAGTATGCTTCATAAAGCAAATTATGCTCATCACAATTTCGTCACTCAATGATCGAAGATTTAACACATAAACGAAACTTATTAGTGAGCAAATGCATATAAATATACGTCCAACGCTGTCATAATGCACATTTGTAGAGAAATTTTCCAAGAATACGTCTTAAAAAAGATGGCAATCGATGCTACCACGTCCACATTTTTCATATGACGTATTATGATTGCTGCAATCGAGTACAATTTTCCGGAACACCAAGGAGCGCAGTCGTGTAGTTAGACACTATGGCCTATAATTGTTTTTTCTTGCAAACATACTTGACGAGCATTGCGTCGATGCAATTTTTCCACTGAATTGGAAAATTTATTCTTATGAAGGTGACGCCACGTATAGTGTGTATCAGATGAAATGACTCAATGATGCCGTCAGCTAGACTGACGGCATTATTGAGTGCCTTATAACACAACGAACATATAAGACACTGGTGACAGCTCACCTAACATTTATTCGTAATCGGCTCCTAATTAGGAGATATTTAAAGAACGCTGTCAAATGAACTAATCAAGATTGCAAAATTGCCTAAACAATCTCGCTCGATCACAACTGATGCGAAAATCTGCAGCTTATTTCGTGCTAGAGCTCGAAAAAAAAAACAATAATGAAAGGATCCTTACTTGATCAGGATAAGGGCCACCTAAAATTTAAGCAGTAAGCAGTCTATTAGCACATGAATGAAAATTCCACAAACGTGCTGATAAACGATTGATCTTAGAATGCCAGGGTATATCCTCTTCCCATCCTTTTAACCCTCTAAATATTGTCGTTCCACGATGAGCATTCTTGATAACTCCTCATATTGAGGTTTATTCTGAATGCATGCAAACGTCCACATATGTGTAGTTGACTTGTTTATAGAACGCTTATAAGGAAATCGCTGAAACGATTTGCTTTTTATTCTCCTCCACCATTACTTCCCAAAAGTTCTTCGATTAAAGTACCGAACATCATCGCATTAACGGTCCGATGGAAATTACAGGAACGATGGCAGATTCCTACACATATAACAACACATTCCTATTTTTCGTATATCGCCGCACTGCTTATAATTGGATTCCCAATTATTTTATCGACATTCCTTAATAAAACTGTGGGTGGAACTTGTTACTTCGTCTGCTACTAAGGTAATTACTGAATTACCAACACCATTGACTTATGAATTTATGAATTATTTGTATTATCTAATATGATGAGCCCTTTCTTGTTAGTAAAATTTATTCGTTTTTCTAGACAATCTTTCTGCGGAAAGGCAGTCTACTGGAGGACCGCCTTTCCGCAAAAAAGGCAGATCGAAATTTCGGCAACATTCTATTTTGCTGCTGATCTTTATACTGCGTTCTGTGTTATTTGGAACATAGGCAAATTATTATTAATTATTGAGTGCATACATTTACTGATCCACTCATAGCCTCGCGTTCAAAAATTAAGCCCACCTAGAGTAAAAAGCGATCTGAATTTTCTCTCATTTGCAAAGCTTTACTGCAAATCAACTGCAAACAGATTTTGAATTGGATAGTCGTGGAAGACGTATTTCACTATCGATGCTCTCGATTGAGCAGTCGACGTAAGACGACAAACGCTTTCATAAAAAATTGAAAATAATCATTAAAAGTAAACGCCATTATACATTAAGAAAATTAGCAAACAAACGCGACGCAATACAAACAACGATGTGCTTTCCACATTTTATTTGCACAACACCGTGCAACTGCCACAATAAACGCTTACTGCGTTCATGCTGACAGCCTTCTCTGAGCATAACGTTCCGCCACCTCAATGCAACGCAAGCAACCTATCGATGAATTCTATAACAGCAATTGCAAATATTGTCACTTCCTCTACACAAATCCATCATCATTGTGAGATGTGAAAAACGCTGGAAAGATAGTTGCTGCTGCAATCGCATTCGTCGGCGCAACTAACATCTCAGACTGCCAATAATTAATAAAACAATGCGTTCATATTTAAGTCCATAATAGAAATTCTTACAAGCTGCAGACAAAAGGTTTATTTTTGCGACCTGACGCAATATGACATGCAACCGTCCATTGAAACAAGCTTTCAGATGAAAGGGCAACAACGTAGAAAAATTTTCCACCCTTATACTTTTTCATTCTTCACTACAAATAAGTAGCAACAACTTATCGATGTAGTACCACTATTTTCTTCCGTTTCCTATCACTGGCTAGCCATTTACAGACCAAAGCATATAATGTCATCCATTCGCTGGCTAAACCATCACTAAGCTTCCCCGCACTAATAAATTTGATTATTTCCCCTCATCGAACTGAAATTTCTTCTTACTGAAGTGACAAAACCAATTAAAAGTGCTGTCTCGTGCAACAAGTGTTTTTTCTTTAGCGATTTCAAACCTAAGAGTTTCTGCCTTGTTTTTGCAACAAGTATATTGAAAGCTCTGTATAAGTTCTATATATGAAATGCGGCTAAACCGTTGCCATGAGTGCAAAAGCATTTGATATGAATTAAAGACTTCTTCGAGGAAATCACTTTGTTGGGAAAAGAGCAAATGACCTGAGTTGGCAGTCCGTGAAATGCATCTGGTTACTAGGCATATTTTAATCTAGAAGTTTACTAGGAGTTCATGAATCAACTCAAACAACGCTCAAGAGACTTCTGTGTCATGAGTGATTATCAGTAGTTTTGCGGCAGTTTCTTCATTGGATCATAAGTTGAAATCGCAAATCAAAGAAACAGGACACGAATGGACCAAATATATACAAAAATAAAAAGTGGATGACCTTGCCAATAATGCTGATGCCTACTGCAAATGCGCTTGTATAAAGCACCATAAAAAATATCCTTCGGAAAATAGACAGTCGAGTGATTGTAAGCCATTAACATTTCCTACGATATTTGAATGCACCTTGTTCAGTTTCCACCCAATAGAAACGCAGAATATCGCGTCTGCTTGCTCATCTCAAATTTTGTTGAGCCAGGACACACTGCAGCCTTCATTTGTGGCATTGAAACTTGCAATTTTGTGAGCGGAAATAGCCTCAAATTATACGTCGCAAAAAAGATCAGTCTCTGATAGCATATCTTCAAGCTCCGTCTCAGGACTTTCAACGACTATATGGCAGCAGGCTCATAGAGATGATACACTGATCAATGATATTAATTCATCAAAAGCTTTCCAAATGTTATATGCGTTAAAAAGTGCACTGTGCAGACATGAGACAATAGATGAAAAGAAATTTTTAGGGTTTTTTTGATGGAATGTGATATTCGATTTCATGCAGCAATGATGTATTTTTTCGACGTGCAAATTCCTAGAACTGCTGCCATTGTATTCTCCAATCCGATATACGGCTTGTTTCACTATCATCGGAGATCACACATATCCAATATTTCAGTGAAAGATTTCAACTTAAAAGACCAATTCATACCCGAATTTAAAAATTAGAATTTAGCCGAAATGAAATATTTCAAAGTAGATTAATCGTTACATCGATTCACAAAGACCATGCAGCAGAAAATGAAAAATCTTTGCTTTGGAATATTGTATGCATGGAAAATAGTGTTCCAAACGCTATCCCACTACGTTTACGTTCGATTCGATCAAGGATACCTTTAAAGATCTTAAAATATCTCTAAACCAAAAATATGTTTTATATTTCATTTATTTGAAATAACTTTTCCTTTTATTTATTTATTTATAATTTCTCGTTTGTTTTTTAAATGCTGCTGTAAAAGAAAATGCGACCAAATGAATCGGGAGTGGAAAAGAAAATGCGACCAAATGAATCGGGAGTGGAAAAGAAAATGCGATCAAATGAATCCGGAGTGGAAAAGAAAATGCGATAAATGAATCAGGAGTGGAAGGTGCAAATTTGATGTATGAGAGTCCCGACGCTAATTTCTCTCGTTTCTTGGAATTCATTAAACACCTCTAATCCTTTCAATTTGTGTTATTTTTAAAGTGCTGATTTATGCAAGTGGGAAAACTATAAAAATTGATTCTTTAAGGCCGAATTAAAAAATTAAATAGAATTTCCTCTCCTATTAGCCACAAAATCCGCTTAACATTTATGAACTATACTTTTCAAATACTTTTGCAATCGAATCTCTATTTCCCTATTGTAAAAGTGCCGAGTAAATCGTTTTATGCGTATTTAGCACAGCAACCAGTTTCTCCCTATGTTCAGTCGTTTTCGTCTGCAAAAATTTCAGCAACGTGCGTGACTCTTCCACAATTCCCACTTGAAGATTACTAACTTGAAAGTATAAAATACAACCACAACTGATATAATCTTCTGCGCAAATAAACGTTCACATTCACGGTTGAATTCGGCAATGGATGGATTGGTTGAGAGGTTCACGTTAATCAACTGAACATTAAGCTTCCACTGAATTGCCACAATGACTGAAAACATATCTAGGGGTTTTGTGGTTTAAGTATTTAAGTTTATGTGATTTTCGACTGGTATTTTTTCGAGGGAAGATCTTTTCGAATTTAGAAATGCACAAAAGCCATGGTAATAATTTTGCTCATTAAGTTAAATGCAGGGAGATAGAGGCTTCGTTTCATTGTAACTATACTACATTAGAGCATCTCAGTTCTTCCGTTTTTAGCAATAAGAAAATTATTATAGAACCAATTGGAAATGAATGATCGTAAAGTAAGCTGGAGACATTTCAATCTGGGAGAAATTTATGGAGGATTAGCATTTTATTGTTCCATTTTTACTACTTAATACTCATAGTTTTTAATGTACTCATATTAAAGTACTCATACTCTTTCCACTTTTCACCTACGAGATCACGGCAGTATTGCCCCGATACAATGGGAAATGAACATCGCATATATGAGGTAACGAAATTATCATCAACAAGGTAAATCTCAATAAGTGTAGTCGATAATTGATTTCCGGTCATCAAATGAAATGCCGCGAGTGCAGCAAATTATAAATGCGAAACAATTTACACAATATAATTATTCGGCGTGAATTCCAGTTTAAAAAATGTCCATTAAAGTGCGCATTGAGGGGAAAGTTCTTCAATGCCTTTCAGTAACAATTCATTGAATGGCAGAAATCTTTCAACGATATCGGTGTTCCACTTTGCACTCAGATATTCCACCTCTCGTAGCTTTTAAAGGGACCACCACATTGACATTGTCAACCATGGATCCGTTGACTGGCTTTGTTATCACTTTTTCTGAACTTCATATGAACTCAATTATATGAAATTTGAATGAGTGGTCTTAAAAGAATTTTTCATTTGCAACGAGCTGAGGAGAGTTGTTCTCTTTCAGTGAAGTTTTTCGCCTCATAGCGATGAAATGCCGCTAAAGAGTATTGTGAAAATAGGCAATAAATGTCGAGAGAATAAATGAAGTAGCAATTCGTTTCCCATTTCGCTTTTGCAAGTGAGACGTTATTTTCCTATTTCTCTTTTTGCTAGTGAGACCGTTATTCATCACGCAGAAACAGAAACACCTTCCTACTCATAAATATTCGATTCTATTCTCTATTACTTATTACGACATTTTCGTTCTAATTAACACTTTTAGTCATTATAACTTCAAAATGGAAAATTCAATAAATAACGGATTTCCCCGAAAACAAATGCTTCAAGAGGTGGTTCTTATTGTGACGGCGATTTAGGTGGGCGCTTTCGTTTGAACTTATCAATGACGTTCGGTTTCCATAGTTTATTTTTTATTTTTTGGAGTTTTATCTATTTTTTCGCATCACCCGGTTTCCAACGAAAGAGAAACCTTTGAAAATTGTATTTCGATTCATTGCAACGAGCAATTTCCGTTTCAAATTCACCTTAAATGACACTTGTGCGTCATCTCAGGCTAGTGCGCTATTTTCGTCGGTTAAAAAAGAAAAGGAAGAAGTGTACTCGGAGGCTATTGACGGTATGAGTGAGATGTGTACTATTTGGAGGCGTTTACTCGTAAATAGTGACCAATTATAGAATTCTCGTTCATCCAGAGAACTAACCGTTCAATGAGCGGCATTTTATTGTACGTGCAAATAAATTTCCCAAATTGGGAACCATTAAAGTAATTATATTTTAGAATAGTGCGGATTGTTGGGGGGAGGGGGGGGGGAGGGGGGAGGGGGGGGATAATTTCATCAATGAATGAAAATTTTTTATTGAAATATCAACGCACTAAAGAGTTTTTCGGAACTAAAAAATTTATAATGCCTCTGTCTTCTTCAGCATAATTGTCGCTTCATATTACTAAGATTATTCATAAGTTGCTTTCAATATATATATAAGGTTTAAAACAGAGAGAAAAAACTCGAAATCAAGGGCAGAAGAGAAAAAACGGGAAACTCTGAGATAAAATTGAAAAGAGACTCGAATGAAAAAAGACTTCAAAGAGGGTTAAGAAATAGTTTAAGTACAATGTATCGCAAAGTTATGCTCTATATCCGGATAGTTGCATGAAAATTTCAGAATATGCAGCCATATTTCATCGGTAACTTGTAAGAATATGCTTTCTTTGATCAATCATATTTGCATATAATTTCATCTTAATTCTGTCGCTCCAATCGATGGCTGTCATTCTGTAGAAGAAAAAACACAATTGACACGTACCGGATACTAACCATCGGTTGCATTTAACTGATAAGTAAAATACTCGTGAGGAAACCGATGGTGGATATTGAACACATTTAAAATAACACATAAAATGCTGACTATTTTCTCAATTTTGAATGATTATGGCACCAACTTCGATGCCTCCTGCATAAATCAGCTCATATAACTGAGTCGCGTTCTGTGGTGGTGGGATATCTTCTAATCTGCCAGAAGTGATGACTGGTAGCACGTTTTAACATTAGATTTTGTGCAAACAAATTTCCAAGGAAGACGTCTAAGTTCGAGAAGCTCGATCACAGGCGTTGTCGAGTACAGACAGTGTTGTGGAAATTCTTCACAAAATCCAGCTTCACTTGAGCATATTTGTGGATGAATATATGCGGATAAAAGTCCTTTCATGAGTTGGTGGAGATGTGAAAAAGGAGATAGCAAAGATCTAGGAAGATTGCCCGCAAACATCAGAAAGACATAGCGGATAGCCTAAAGTGTTCTCAAAAAAGCATACTTTGACATCAGAGGAAACTGGTAGATATATGCGTTCGAATAAGCCACATACCACTGCGATGCCAAGCGTCACATCTCTGCACATGTCCAAGTGCTAGTGAAGCTAGGCGGTCGTCCCATACCATCTCCTGCATATTGGATGCTGGTTCTGATGCCCGTAGTTGGTTGTGAATTTGAATTATACGCCGTTTTTGATCATCGTTGAACCAATACGTCCCGAAGATAATTTGTGCTGTAGAAAACATCCACTGACGTTAGTTAAGTGTTGGCGCTCCAGCCATGTATTGGTTGCTGTGTAGCGCACGTCAGTCGTTTTTAATAGCAGCGAAAAACCAATGAATTTTGCAATGTTCATGCTTTATTCTTGTTGTTCCACAGTCATGAATCCGAATTTTTTCCTTAACTTGGGAGGAGCAGCGCACTTGGTGGACAAGTGAATGGATAAATAGAAGAAAGTATTATCCACATCCACTTATCTGTTTGCCAGCCATCAAATATCAATTTATTTCCATTCATTTCGCTGATTTCGGAATTCTATAAGAAGCGCCGGTGGCATTGCATAACCGTCCCGAAGATAATTTGTGCTGTAGAAAACATTAGCCTTATTGTTATTCTTCCAACCTCAGTAATATTATTGGTGATCGTAGCAGTTGAAAATTGCTTAAATTTGCCGGTCGAAGCAGTGCCTCAGAAATGTCGATATTTCGGTAGTGCTCTTTCAAAATCGAAAACGATGAAGTAAATTGATTTTCGAATGAAAAATTCTTCAGAAAAGAAATTCAAAAGTCCGCTGAATATTTGTGCTCATTTCATAGAGCGTCCTTCTTTTATACGTTTCGTCACTGTCAATGAAATGATCTAAAGAATTTATTTTTCCTCCTCCCATTGCTTCAAGTTCACCTTTTCTCTTTCTCGAGGTTGTTCACATATATCATCCTGACTATACGCTTCTAGTACGATATTTTATCCTTCACCGAGATAATCTGCTCATTTTTACCTTCAATGATGGTAAATTAATGATCGTTGACCAACTTTCGTAGAAGATACTAAAAAAAACCTCCTAAAAGTTCCACTGTAGCAATTGCAGCTACTAGAAGTTTCTCGTAATTTCGACACGAGTTTTTTGCTCAATAATCAATGAAATCTGAGAAGAAAACCCTCGTATTGCCATTTTTATTCGTTGCAATGAATACATCCTTATTGCATTCTCGATGTCATTTCATTTTACTGCCGCATTCCTCCATTTTTTTGCGGGGAGGGCAAAAAGAACTGTGTAAATTAAGACTGTAAGTGAATGATCTTTTTTTGTCATCATTAAATGAATATTTCATCTTTCATTATATGAATAGCCTCTATTATGTGAAATATTAATGAAATTAATTAATTAATTAATTAAAATGAATTAATTAAACTAACAAATAACTTCGGCGACGAAAAGATTCAACACAAATATTATCAGCGCCATCGTTGAGCCCATTGTTTATCTGAAATTAGCAATAATCTTAGTTCGTTGTACTTCTACTCGTCTCTCATAGCGCGTAAAATAACGAAATGTTTCAAAAGCGGAAATTGATAATCGTGGAAATTTTCACAAGTTTAATGATCAGTGAGAAATTTCGTTGCCGCAATCATCGAATCTATGAACTAGTGGGGGGATTCATTGTCGTAAAATGATTTGATCGTTTCGCGTTTTCGATGTTCAAATGTTTAAAGTAGTGACCTTGTGGCAGCTATTCCAATCGCACTTTTACAAATTCACTAAAATAAAGAAATTGAATTTAACATTAAAGAATGTCTGTGTTATTCTCAGCAACAAATTTCTTCAACTCTCCAAATGAATTTCTCCACTATACTAAACTCGACACAAGTATAATATTATAGTAAATTTCCGATGAGTTCATTTAATTCGTTTTAATTTTAATTCTAAAAAAAACAATATATATATTCAAAAAATCATTGAACTTTAGAACTTATATTATAGGCAATATAACGACGAAATGCCTCTTTTAGTAATATATTATATATTATCTATGAGATATTTTAGTATATTTTAAGAACAACCAGTTCAATAGTCTTGAATGATGACAGCAAAACGGACATTCAAAGCTTTGAGATCATATCGTAGGTTCCTCTCATATATCCATCCCATAATTGCTCTAATTGAAAGCGCATATATGCTATAACATATCCGATTTCTTCTTCAAATCCCAATTCCTTATGGAAGAAATTTGTGGAATGAAAAATCGACTCGATTTCTTGAAAATTTAAACCGCTAATAGAGCATTGTTAAAATTCCAATGATATACACGAATTCTATTGCACATTATGCATTTCTCCTCACTTTTCATAGAGTTCTCATTACAATGTGTATTTTTTATTCGTATACCTCATTCGAAGAAATCATAAAAAACGAACAATACCATACTTTCTCAACGATAATACTTTATTATAGTAGATCTATTCAACTATTATATTTGAAACGGTAAGCATCGAATTACTGCAATATATTTGTTACCTGCTCAATTAGGTAGAATTTATGCTATAATATCATTTAATGAGAAATTAAAATGGAGCATTAAGCGAAGAAAACTCCTCATAGATTCACAAATGAATCACATTAATTGGAGCAAAATGGCGATGAAAGAGTATGCAATGTGAGATTTCTAGCAATGTAAAAAAATTGAGTGTACCGTACGGATGGCGTAGTTACGGGTGAGTGCATCGGTTAGCAATGGCGCACTGTCGACGAGGCGAACGAAGATATAGACGGTCGTCGTTGTGTGGGTCGTCCTTTTTCTTGAGTTGATTTTTTAGCTGTTCGTTGAGTAAAATGTTGCGCGCTGATGCTGTTTGCAGCCGTACTTTTTACTCGACGAATGTTGACTAATGGTGCAGCGTAGGGATCCTTCAAAAGAAGATCCTCGGGTAATTCAGCACTCTTTCAAGTGTGCCAAAGAAGAATATAAGAAGAAAACCGATAATTGATGTGATCTTTCTAGCTGATGTACAATGGTTATGGATAAGTGCAGACGGAGAGACCAAATTATAACATATTACGTGATGAAGTGCTGAAAATGGCTGCTTGTGATGATAAACGCAGGCAATCGTAACAACGATAGGAAGGCATCGAATGCATGCATACTTGGTTCATTCCGTGACTGAGATCAAAATGAGCTTTCGATCTGAAAATTCGAACAGGGCCCCTTCAGCGCAGCCATCAAATGTTGGGGACAGGTGGACTGGATTGCCGCATTCTGTTCCAAGAGGCCGCAATTGCGAAACAAATTTATATACAGCGAGAAACGAATGAAATTCTCTTCGTAGTATGGCTCTGAATGGAAATGTAACACTGCCACGCAGTAAGGTGAAACGTATTAGTGGTGCCGTCGAATCACGCTGAGGTTACGCAGTGGCGAAGTAATGTCACTGAAAAAATGAATTATCAAATGCCAATGCATCATTTTTCAGTGCGGTCAAGTTGAAAATATAGGTGATAGCTTTATACTGCAAAGTGCAAAATATGTTAATGAGATACTATCGGTGAAGAACTCAAATAAAGAATAAAAAGAAAAGAGTACTTTCAAAGAAAACGGGAAACGTCTTTACGCCGCTACTGAGCTGTTTGCGTAGAAAATATGTGGAATATTCCACTCTACTTATGGGTTACTCAAAGTAGAATGAGCCGCAAACGAGGTCAGTTGATAGGAACTAAGATATGATTTATAAACCCTTAAGATTCATCCGGAGGAGATCAAAGTAAATCTGTCTCTGAGAAGATCGCCCTGTGCATCATGAGAATGACTCGCCAACGTTCGACGATTCTCGATAAAGATTGCTGACTAACAAGCTGGGATCTCGAGCATTGCCTTTTTTGTTTCAAATCACCTCTTAAATTTTTTCATTTCTATCCACATAACCTCAAGAGTTGCGACCAGCTAAAAATGCTGCACAATTTTCATCTACAACCGTCGGTGCACGTGCTGTCGTCAAAGTGTGAGCGATGACGTAGAAAAGCGATCCAGCTGCCATACGCCTAAGAAATAGATCTCTGCATTTCACCCAAGTGACCGAATACCTTTAAGAGTAGACACATAACGTATGATGCAGCGTCGTGCTAATGATGCAGTTCTCAATGACCTCAACACCCTTGTCAACCGTCTACAAAAGATCTGTTTCTGCGGTCCGATCGCCGGAACGTTCAGGTCGACGAATTACAAAACATACGTGAACTTTTTATGACACGCCTAAGTGCCAGTTGTGTGATATTGCATATAATGGCAAGTATGTGCACTGAAATTCATTGATTTAGCTTTTGTGGCCCGTGTGATGAAATGACCGAATGGCCAGATATAAATATCTGAGAGCCAAACGTACCCTCACTATTGAAAAATTACCACTTGCAAGGTGCTCCCATAGTAGTGTTATTTCTGCTCATCTTCGCTAGTCTCAAATCGCCAAGAGAAATAGAGATATAAAATTTGTTAGTTCTTTAAGTCATTATGAGTGATTTCCGATGGAAGAAATTATTGGAGTAAGAAATTTGATAAAACAACGACTCGCCTTCTAAATTTTGAGGATACTCTTACGATCGTTGGTTGAATAAACAATTAGGAAATAGAACAATTCATAAAAATAATCACTCTGAATAAACTTTCTTTAAGAAAAAAACTTTGAAATGGAAAATAGATTTATGCATGATTATGATTCAGCTGCATTTTCTGGATTTTCTAATCCAGAAATTAACCAAATCAATGGATATCGTAATGATTTGAGTGCATTTTATTGGCGATCATAACGATGAACGCCGAATCGCTGTAATGAATGATTAATTTACTTATAGCTGCAACAATATATAATGATGATCAATAAGAAAAAATTCCCCTGGAAAAGTTAACGAAGCGATAAAAAGAAATTATAGAAACGACATATCATTTATTTCAATGGTGAAGATAATTAATAGAAGAAACTATATATATGAAAGGAAAATCCTTACTTTCGATGTGGCAAAAATGTTATCCGTCTCACAAAACATAGTAAAATCTTAAATTAAGAATTTCATCGTTTATACTATTTTTACAGTTATATTAATAAAAGTAGGAATAAGTAAACGCTTATTGAAATAAAATTGTAGCAGCTATATTTGATAGCGAAACTACAAGATCTTTTTTCTCGAGTTCGTAGAATCATTCGAATCTGTGAATAGGAGAAGTGTGTAGCCCCTCCGAAAAATCTTATCTTGCTTAGAAATTGGTTCCCCCCGATTGACGGTCGATGTTAAGAGTCATTGATTTTGGCGGTGCAACCAGCAATACTCATAAATTGTTACCACGCAAATTCGTCACACTGTGGCATCGATTTTTTCAACATTCTTAACGAATAAGAAGTAATCCGTTATTGCAATATGCAACTTTCCTATTTTGACATGAAGCATGGAAATCCGAGTCGTCGAGGCAATCGCTCTTCGGCAATTCTTCTCCAACCAGTTGAGTTGAAATTTCCAAAGCAGAAGCGTTATGAAGAAGAATCTTTTCACCTACTATATCTCTCCTTTCTCTTAATCTGGTAAATAAGAAAGGCCTTACATACTCCCAAACCCATTCACAAAAACATGGCTCACTCAGCAGCCGAAAATAGTAAGTAGCCGCGGTTCATCTGGTGTTTAGGAGTGAATTTTAGGCAAAGGCTTCTCATCGGCTGGTTTAAAAAGGCGCGTTAGTCGGTGCTTTAGACAGGTTAAATGAGCACTTTGATATAATGCGCAAACAAATCTATGGAACGTGTATTGATGTTAATGAAGATCACCTGTTTCCGCCTGATGATGCAACATTGATTTCAGCTTCTTTATTTACCCTACTAGTAATAATGATTTTCTACGATTCTCTAACTACCCAACGGATGAGGCGGAATTACGGCAACGCAATTGCGGCCACAGCTTTAAAAATAGGAATTCTTTGAAGACGACCATGTGGAAATGTTTTCAGTTACCGAGAAAGATATTCTGATTCAAGGCTCCTTTTAAGATCTTATAAAATTATATTGCGCCAAACCGCAAAGAATAAGCGAATATTTGGTTCGCTTTAGGATACAAAAGAAGGAAGAACAGCAATGGGAATGCAGGGTGCTTTTCTTCAGATGCCTAAAAAGAATGTAACTTCATTCTCGAAAGCGTATTTCATTACTGTCGTTGACGCTGAAAAGAAAAGCAGACAATTCCGGTGGGAAAACTGAATAAGATCCTTAGAAATTATGCGATTCGAAACTCTATCCTCTGCGTTGTAATACCGCAGATAGTAGGGAAAAGATGAGGCGAATGAACTAGGTGCGATGAGGAAATGAACAGGGATGGAATCTATGAGGAGATCCTTCTCTAAAGGATCGACCGATTTTCATGTGGATTGAGTGGAGAAAGAACGCCAACAAGGATTTTCATGCATCATGAACAACTATGTTCATTTGTTTGAGGCTGCCCAAGTGGAAAGATCAACAGTCCAACAGAGGATCGCTTGAATTCATTTATAAGTTGAGATATCAATATTGTTGAAGTATGGCAACAGCTTAATTACACGCAACGAATCGATAACATTCACTTCGCATATTTCTCCGCTGCAGATCTCTTTTTATCCCGCTGCAATATTTCGTCTCAAGTTGACGCGGTCACACATCTTGCTCTCCATGTTACTCACAGATAGGAATAAGTTACTTAGTGTAAAAACATTTCAAAAAATAAAAGTATTTATTTGTATGAAAGAATTAATTCAACGTGAACTGCTGAAGGAAATTCATCACATCGTTTCGTCGTGCTTGTCGCCTTCATTCCATTATTAAATATAGCTTGGAGGGAAGTGCTGTTCCACGATTCTCGAATGAAGGAGCTAACATTCATGCCTACAAACGAGTGATTGGCTTAGATTGCTTAACACGCAGAATTTGAGATGGGAAATAAATGCTACAATAATGTTTGAATAATCGTTTTGCAAGCGATAATAAAGCTCTCAGATAAATGTTCGATAAGCATTCAATTTTTAGAATGGAGAGTCGGTGAAGTCAAACTGCTGAATCTGAACGAATTAGTAAGGCAACTCGCCAGAGTCTTCAAAAAGTAATCTCTACTGCTGCAATCGTCTCTTATTTCAAAGAATTACTGAGCATTCTCTGTTATGAGCAATAAGCTCTAGGCATAAAAGCTGTGATAATATTGCGGTTGCATTCGCTGTAGTTGGACAAGCTTCATTTGCCGCTTGTTTCCATTTCCGTGACTATCAAAACCGTTATATTATATAATCAGTACTTTTTTGTGCACGAAGTTTTTCACGATGTGTTTTTTAAGTTGATTTTTTGCACTTAAGCATTAAAAGACTGATTTCCGTCGGTAACTTTTGTGGCACATTTTGAGTTCCATTTTCTATGTGCTTGCAGTACAAAGCGAAACAAGCAATGAAATGAGAAATCACCCAAACACTGTCTCCATCAATAACGGGAGCATTGTTTGTGGATTCTCAAGCTTATGCCTTGCTATGCTCACTCATCATATTTCGAAGTTTTACATCCCTGCTGAAGCACATGGCTCAATATTATTACACATACATGCTATGAGCATGGGCAAAATTCGCTCGATTGCTAATTCTTTAGGCGAATAAACGAGTGTGCGTTGAAAATAACATTCGAATATGCAACCGGCTAACCCGCATACAGATTAAGCGGACAATATTTACTGTTTACGAGTCGTCACTTATCCACAAATAATGCCTTCAATGTTGCATAACACGATGCAGAATAAAATAGCATACTTGGGAATGTTCCATGAAGTAAACAGAGTATAGTTATGTATTACAGAACAATTGAAAACCTGGAAAAAACGCTGAAAGAGTGCTAGCAATAACATAACTATAGCGAAAGAAGATGACGATTTGTGGTACCACTTCGGACGAGTCAATTTTTAGAATTTAATGATGAAACAATTTTCGAAATATTTAAGGCTTTAAAGCAATCTCTTGATGAAAACTGCCAAGATGATAATTTAATCGTCGAAAGCATCTCCTTAACATTTGTACCGGAAATATGAACGTTGCTGCTTGATAGGCTAAATAGAAACCTCCACGTTTGCGATGTCGTCGACGTGACGCATATATATGACAATACAAATTCCGTTCCTCAAATTTGCGTACTTCGTATTCGGCATCCATAAAACCTCAAAAGTGCACTGATGATAACCGATGCCGCATTTCGAGATGCGCACTAAAATTTATCTGTGTCGCAAAAATTTGTGATTAAGGTTTAATGATCATCTTACTTTTGTGTTGGTGAATTACCATGCAACTGTAGCCGATAATTTAGCATTGAGCGAGTTTTGACAATATCAAGTTCTCTACACCGCGCTAGTACGAGTTCATTTATCATAGGTCTCACTTATACTTTCTCCTCATACTTCGATAAGCTTAACGCAACTGTACTACGCAGTAAAATATTGTACGCCAACTCTGACAGAAGCTATAGACGTTCAAAGTTAAAGGGTGCCAAATGCATAAGAGATTTTATATGTAATGTTTATTCATTTATTCTACTCAATGTATTCGTTTACTTGTTAATTTGCTTCAAAATCCCGTTGTAATATATGCGATAAGATATTCTAATCCTTGAATTTTGTCGAGTTCTAATTTTACATGGATAAGATTATAAACAAATATTGTTTTTGAGATTTCTTCGGATACAAATCCTAAATGATGTTGCATATTTCATTTTCCTATTGCGCATTTGTGAAAATGATTTGCTCAACTACTGAATGGAATATGGGAGTACATTTGATGTTACGGAATCTCGTGCATTTTCCCATTTCTTTTCACTCTTTCATCTTTCTTTAGCTCAATTAACTTCATACAATATTTATATTTTGGAATTATCTCATATAAGATCCACTAATCAGCAATTTACTGATATTATCAGAGAAGTTATCATAATGAAAACTATGAATTTCTCAAGAAACTGAACGCTCAATTGAAACGATCAACTTTATTAACTTAAGCCAATTAAATAATTACGTGATAATTGAGGGTCGAAAAAATGCTCTCAGCTTCCGACAAAAGAGAATTGCATAGCAATTTTGTGCAAATGTCGCTGATCATCTGCGAATTTTATGCATCATATTGGAGAATCTATAGCTTTTAGAATTTAAGATGAAATCCAAGTTATCTTTGTTGGATTTTAACTGCCGCGAACGTGAGAATTGGTCTAAATTGACTTTGTGCGATCCATTGGGAAGACCGTACTTCTAAATGTGGATATTTTATAGGTAATCGAATACTAAACATATGTGATCTTTTATAATGTTTTGTATTTATATAGTATCTCTGGAATGTTTCCATGCAGAGGTTATTCAGTGTAAGCAGCATATAAAATCGGTTATGAAAGAATGTTTATGAATTGGAGGCAGTTAGCTATTGAAATCAGTTAGCTATTGTGCGGCTCTCAAACCTCCGCATCACTTGCGAAAGAAACCCTTCGAGATACCATTCAGCTATTGTTTGCTGCCACTGATATACTTGGCAGGTGAAAGTCGTTGCAGTAGCCTAACAACAATAATCACATACGAACAGTTTATTCATAAACGTGACGCTTATGAAAGGTGAAACCATCTGCTACGTCTCCTTCACTTCATTAACGATTCATTCCAATATTTCTTGCCCATGACCAAATTCATGCCATCTGTACGACCCTCCTCTCGTGCACAAATGTTCGCCTAATTAACCGTCAGGTGCTCCTCGTTCAAAATATATCGTCGTCGAGTGTTCCTGATTGCAGTCACGTAAGTATCGTATATTTCCATTCTAATTTTTTGCACAAATGTCTGCAGATGGCGCGCAGCAGCATTTGGAGAGGAGCTCGGCGAACAAGAGCCCCTCACTGAAATAACGAATCATGCCTCTTGAATGTAGGAAGTCTTTCCGCACACATGAAGACCCATGGGATGTGTTGTGCTCCTAGAATCTTTGGCGGAAGAGGACGAGAACTTCAAAGGAATGGGAGCACATGCGAAGAAGGAAGTTGGAAAATACCTGGTGCTTCAGAAAGTTCCTGTAATTGTGCATGCTTTTTCGGTTTCATAGGAAGCTGCAGTAGGAATAATTTTCGAGAAGTTGCAATATTGGCGTATCTTTGCCAATTCGTTTGATGCAGGAATCGCGCCTGAAGATTTAACGAAAACCACTAGGGCATACTCGGAAAAGAGATTTGCTACAGCAAATCCTCTGCAAGCGCTGGCGATTCCTACATTGCCGGCATCTCTGCAGTCCAAAATTCATGACCCATCAGAGTCAAGAGCTTCCGCGAGGCGGACAGCAGTGAACGACGACATTAATGTGGAGGCTTTTAAGCACGTTTCATCAAACATGTGAATGAATTAATGCCCGGAAATTTTGCCTACTCGCAGACAGAAACGGACGGTTATTGAAGTTCAACTGCCATTTCTATTAGATTGCGGAAAGAACGTTTTTTTGATCGACTTTCGCCAAAAATCTAATTATTCTTTTACTGAGAACTGTGATCAGCGGTGTTTTTCCGTGAACCAAATTATTGCGCAAATTGAAAAAAAGACAGGTTTTTGTGTGTTTTGAAGTGATGGTAATGGCAACGAGTATTTTGCGTCATATCGCCTTATTAAAACGACAAAGAGTTGTGGCTCACTCATCGTGTTTCCGTTTCGCCTCCATTGCCAGATCATCGATTTATTTCCAACCATTTGATGTTTGCTATCACCGAAATTTGCGGAATCTTAAACGACAGCAGTGCCGAACACCTCATCAACGAAATAAAGCAATTGAATGATAAATGTGTCCTTGTTTCTGAAAGCACTAAAACACAAGCGGAACTGTGAATTGAGATAAATGTTCGGCCTTGGGCCCACCTTTGTGCACTTTTCTTTTAACACTATTTCTATGTCGGCAAAACTCAATTAACTGCAAAGCGTCCCTCCGTGTAAAAGACGAATCGCATCATTTGTGAGCCGCCTCTTCAACCTCTAAAGCTCGCTCGTAGAAGCCTAAAATACATGGTTGATGTGTTCTAATCAATCAAGGAAAACATCCGTAAAAGAGAGTTTATTGCAGCAGATGGTCTTCGTTCCATCATTGGGAGCGATCAACGTTTAGAGCCCATCTTTCCGTCAACAATTATGATGCATGGCATGTTTTCTTGACTCGTCTACTTCAACAGCGCTATCCTTGTGAAAATCGAAAACATTCAACTAATTGCGTTCTGCGACCTACAAAATATTAGCCGATAACTCTTATCAAAGGTGTGCGCAAAAGATAGCAAAGAACATGCTTCATAACACTATTCCCAATATGCACCTTTAAATAATCTTCTTCTCAACAACGTTTCCTCCGAAATTCTAACGGAAAAGCCCCCATCCTCCTGAGAATTAAACCTTGCCCTCCTCCCAAAGAAAAAAAAACCTGTTTTCAAAGATGCGGAACCATCACATACTGTTTTAATAAACAGATCATATATATTTGAAATACGCCTGAAAATAATCGATAACATGTTGAACTGACTGAAAAATAACAATTAACAAAGGCGATGAGAGCAATTCAAGACGATATCGCAGAATTCAATGGACACAACGCCGAATAAGCACTCTATCTGAATCATCCGACCGAAATCCATGTTGGAATTTACACAGAAACTATGCAGCAGTCGTTCCCAATTTCTGTTCCACTTTATACATTTTTCCTTTGGTTTCCTCGCAAAAGAATGAAAAAAAAAAATTAAAGAAGAGGTCGTCGAGTACTAAAAAAAGAGTACGCGTTAGGCATATTAACCTTGGCGTTTCACAACCACAGTTACACTAAATCTTGTATTTCTCATACACTAAATTCAGCAGCTAATAACCCTAACAAACATATAATACCTTTCAATGGATAAGAAGCTGCTTCAACGTTGAGGCTATAGGCGGCTATAGGCAAATTTAACCTCAATAATGAGACAATAGAAGATGCCTGCTAACACGAAATTGCAAAAAATAAGGGCATACATTTCGTTTGCAGCTATTAGCGATGAATGCTCACGTCAATATTTATTAAAATGATTCAGTGTGAACAGTGAAAGGAATCCACTCCTATCACCGACACCAAAATAGCCACTGTTTGGTGAAAAGTCACATAACGTCGTTTTGCCCAAACGGATGTTGCGAGGTGGGAAATTCGAAAAAACACTTCCGCTTCGCACGTGTGCAATTCGTATGGCGTTACTCTGAAAGAACAACTCACGACGTCACATTACACTAATATCTTTTGTCCGTTTCCTTAAAAACAACAAAAAGAAAGGACATGTTTCAGTAATAAACCGAAGAAATTAATAGCAGAAGATCGTCGCGCATGAAAGCAGATTTAATGCTCATGAAAAGAAATAAAAACTTAAGAGCAGCAGAAAGAAAACACCAACCGAGCAGAACAACAATAAGAGAGGGATGGGCGGGGAGAATGGGATACATTGATGGAACGTACGAAATTTCGAAGGAAACGCAAAGTTTGCCTATCAATTTCAAACAATAAACTCAATAAAACATCAGAAGTCTTGAAAAATTCAATCAGACTTCAGCGGCTTCTCTCCGTTTCAGATAGGATGGATGAACTCTGAAATACGGAGATTGATGATGAATTTATCACTGGAAATATCAGTAGGAAAGGCAAAGTTGTGCTATTTCTGTCTACTGCTCGCAAAAAGTGAAACAATAAAACGATAACGTTTATTTGCACAAATTCGTAACTCATCCACTTATAGATATCATACACTTGCTGCAGTTAATCTTGAATATCGTTTACGAAAACTGCAGTTTACTTGCGAAGGTGAAGGACAAAAAGACCCCTTCAGGGAACCATACCTTAACCGTAGAACTCATAATTTCTCCGACAACGTTTCTGTTTAAACCTTGTATAACCTGAAATACTTCCTAGAAGTACCAGTCTCTGATTAGATATAGTCAAAACGTTCACCTTCACGGATGATGACATAGCGAGCATCTGAGAATCGCCATTAAAACAAAGAAAATCAGCACTAGTTGTTAGCTGATCGAAACTCCTCAACGGTGTTGGATTATCGCTTTTAAACGCGTCATTCAGTTCATATAAATTCACGATCCCAGTATTCGATCTGCAATAAGGAAAGTCCAGGATCAATATAAAAAACGTAAAGAGACAGAAACAAGAAATGAATAATAGGTAGGAAGCGAAGCGCGATAAATAAAGGGAGGGAGGAAAATATAATAATAAGAAGCGGGAATAAGTGATAGACGAGGGAAAAAATCAAAATGTACGAAGCGAAAATGAGTAACGGCTTGGAACTGTCGGTAGCTATACGAACGATTTCGAAAAGCTGTGGATATCTATGTCAACATTTTCGTTGAACTGAGACAATATAAAATATCCGCGTTGTGCAAAACTAAGCAGAATGAAACTCAAGAACTTCTTATCGACGACGAACTCATCGAATTGTACAAAATAGCGAAGTGTCTAACCGATAGTCACAACTTCAACTAAAGAACTGAAATGCAATCTTTCCCGATACTTTGCATACAACTGCAAGAGAATATTCTTTCACTTATGAGTTTTGTTATTTGAAGTATCCAGTACCCATATAGACGCTACAAAAAGACTTTGATAGTAACATATTCTTAAAAATTACGCAATAAAGGGTACCAAGAAAGAAGAGGTTTCTTTAAAGTTTAAAGTACCCGCATGCGATGAACTGCTCATTGCGGCTAATGCGAACGACGGTGCCTCTCACCGCTCCATCGTCGCTGAACTTCCTCTGCTTCTCTGGACTTCTGATATCCCAAAAGAATACGTCACCGCTTTCTAGAAATCACTTGTGGATGCACATACGTAATCATAAACGAACTTCACAATCGCAAACTTCTTCCCGTTGAATGTATCAACAATATACTCGAGAACATAACACCAAATATGATCGTCTCAAATGATGCCCAACCATCTCAACAATTCGACCATAGTCCCATATGCTGCTTTCCATAAAAAAAGCTTGGTTTCTACAGCAATTGAAAATAAAAGCAAATGCAGTAGAGGTGATCATGACTAATGACGCATATAAATTACAGAGAAAGAAATATGAAGTACGCGACGGAAGGGAAGAAATATAAAACGGTGATAACAGTCTGATAATTAACTATGATATGATTTTAATAGTGGATTAAAATGCAGTCCATAAGAAAGCAGCTAATAAGCTCCATTATAATCCAGAAATCCTCGGTAGGCGATTAATCTAGATCAAATTAGCATTTGCAGTGCTATCTTCACAAGTTGCCTCGAAAGTAGGATCCAGCAGCGAAAAATCAAAAAAAAGGCTCTTCGACAGAAAACAAGTCGTTGGGTTCTTTAATTACGTGAACATGAAAGAACAAGGAAAACATAATGTTTAAATGACAGCTTGAAAACGGCGTTGAGAGATCAAATGAGGATAAGGTAATGTTTCAAAAAACATCAACGCCCAAGAGCACAACTCCTCGGCACCAATTTCGGAAACAAAGACTGACCACAAATCAAACGCTTCTACACCACTCTGTGTAGCTAACATCCTTATGCAATTATCAAAAAAGCCCTATGAATCTTTCAATTTAAATGGCGCTGACCGACTGATATGATGTGCCGAATACGGACAGCCTTATGGAGCCAATTTCCGATCCTTTTCACAAAATTCTTTTGTCTTCAGAACTCACTTTAAAGTTTCTCCTAAAGCGAAAATTGTGAACGACTGCAGCTCTCCAACCGCACATCACAATGAAAACACAGTCACCTTTTCGACTCCAACGCTACTCACTTTTGCGATTCTGAACGTTTTTTGTCTCCTCTCATAGCCCATAGCCACTTTTTTCTTCCCCATAAGCGACGACAGAACCTTGAGCGCCCTTTGTATCATATTTCAACGTGCATTAAGCTCTTTACACTGACTTCACATCTGGAAAACGCCTTCGTGCTGAAAATTCTATCAGTATCCAGCTCTCTTTTTCATTCCCTCTCCATGCGTTTTGCTCCTCTTTTCTCCACCCTCCTCTACTCCACACTATTCGACTTCTTCAGAAGCCTCCTTGTACTCCATTTCTTGCCCTTGTTGTTCTCGGTAAATCAGAAAATGAGCTCATCTCTCAAAACGGATCAACACATAGCTCATAATTCACCTCATTTTTAGGACAACGCATCAAACCTGTCATAGCATAAAGCTCATTCGATGAATTCGGCGAGAATTCAACTGACGTTACTGGTGTTGGCGTCGTCAACGCTCCAATATATTCCATTGACTGCAACAATATCCTGTAGATCAGAGGCGATCGTTTCACTTTAAATCGCTTCACTTTAAGTGTCTATACGAATATTCTATCAATAAGTGCCCAAACTATACTTAAAAAAAAAAAAAAAAACATTTGGTCGCTAATCGGAGAGAGACGAAGCGATGCGTTATCAAACATACCCGTAAGGATAGAAGGTGTACTTCGTTTCGTTTCCTTACGGCTACAAATTTCCCATCCATCGACAACCCAAACGAACCACAATTGATATTCGACATTACTGAAACGATACCTTCATAATCGTTAACAAAAAATTTCATTTGATACCAAATCTAATATGTTTTCAAAGGATAAACGATAACATTTAGTTGAATCACTGCTCTAATTAAACGCTCTCAGAAGATTCAATAATATCCGTTACATAACTGAGATGATCTATTCAACGTCAACTTCAATGTGACGACATTTAACCATTAATCAAACTTACAAATCATTTCCACAAGTAGAAAAACTACAAACAAAATTAATTAATGAAAAAATATGTAATTAAACTTCCAAAACAAAATATATATGGAAATGATGATTTAGAAGAACGCTAACCGCAAGGTGGTCTTAACTGGGAGACTTTCCCTTCCATCAGATCGTACGAGAACAAATACGACTGCAACAAAACCAACTTTCATCGTCTAGAAATAACATTCTCAATGAATCCATCATTTCAATATACCGCAAACAGATAAATACCTTTCGCATATGAAACTGTGGCCTATCATTTTACTTCATCTGTAAGCGTAATATGAATGAGCATAGCATTATTGTCATAGGAATTAAACGAAAAGGAATAACAAAAAAGGAGCAAATAACCTTCGAAAGTATAGCGAGGTTGATTTCTACCTTTGCATTCATCCTTATTCTTGGTCACCAACTACAGACCCCTATGTTTATTAGAAGGAAGCCACTTCAAGACGGATTACAAATGGCCAAGAAACGTTACTTAAAGCTTGGACGAACCTTTTTCCTCGAGCCAGCTATGATATTTAAGCCATCATAGCTAAATGCTGCACATGAGACCGGAAATCCTTTAAAGGTGACGTCTTGTAGAAAATGCTCCTCGGATTCCGCAAGACCAATCTTAACGATAATAATTCCAGCAGTTGTTTTGCACAATGACGAATAATTTTGGAGTTCCATATAACAAACAGAGCCAATAGTGCTGTTTTTGTGCTAACCACTATACAAAATATTACATCGTTGCTTGTCTCCTTCATTCTCTCCCAATGACACAAGTAGATCTCTTTCCTCAGACCAAGACGTAGAGGAATACGTCAGATATCCTATAGGATTAGTTCGGAAGTCTCTTCTTTGCAAACTTCATTGTACTACACCGTAGCAAACTAAATGAAATAACAATGAAAACAAAAAAAAATTTACTCGATAGCCTTAAAAATAACTTCACACCACTTATTTAAATATTCAAGTGCATTGACCAGAAACAATCTTGACGGATACTACGAAGAACAGTCGACGCAACGTTGTGTCAACTGCATATATGGAGAGCCTTCCCTTGTCCCCTCTTTGATTCGATCACATTTAGGTTTCTGGGCAACACATCGAAGCTACGAACTTTTAAATAAAACAGTTTCACAGGCTGTCAGCTAAGAGAGTCGGAAGCAATTCTTTTGAAGAAATATTACACTGCCACAGCATTTTCAATGATTCCTTCCTCTACTAGAATTTTTCAGTTCAGTAAATATGGCTGCTTGTTTACCTCAAATAAAGATATGGTACCATTCTCGCCACCTATCATCACAACTTGTTGTCTCGGATGAAACTGTAGTGCTCTCATCGGAAGCTGAAACGAGAATATTTCGATCGGTGACTCCAAAATTAATTCGAAACACTAAAACGAATACGAAAAGCTAAAAAATAACCTGAACTATCGACACTGCATACAATAAAGCTCTCTTTTATCCTCATTCCCCCAAAGTGGCGATCTTTGCATTAATCTGCTTATGATGTAAAGACTTATACAGCACCTAAATAGCACCGCTATGACTGAAAGACAGCGAAGGTGATTTCTGTCCGCTTCAACAACACAGTCCGCAATCCTCATATTCGTTATAACATGAACTTCGTAGAAAACAAAAATTCATGGAGGTGTTCATCGACTAAACCTTTCAGGATAACATAAGTATGATAAATATGCCGAACTATCGTTAAATACTTCGAAAAATCTCAAAGAGAATGTTTCAAAATGTGCTATAGCACTAATATCTCACCAAGCATCGAGTCCGATAAGATAATTTATATGCAATTACTCGAAGAATGAAATGCGGGGGTGGAGGGTCCAAAATGCACAAATCTTTATCGGTATTCTTTTCGTATCGATCGCGAATGAAACGTCAAAAATGACAATTTATTTCTCTCGACTATGGAAATCATTAAATATACGATAAATTCACTATGAAATTTTTAAGTTGCCATCGGAATCGATGATAATAGAGACATTTTTGTGCATTCACCGCTTCTCTAACAAATCATAAAGCACTACTGATAACTCCTCAACGTAAAAATTCCACAAATACGCTCTAAAAAAACGAAGAAAGAACCTTTTGTTGCCGATGACCACGAGTGATATCGATTGACTTCGAAACGCTGAGTACTCCTTTCGGTAGCAATTCCCCTTTATGTATATATGTACCCGTTGAAGCGGTCATCCGTCGAAGAGCCACTTCCACTTCATCAGCGTCCGATTCGTCACTATACTCCGCATTAAGAGTCGACCTCGAATCCAGTTCTTCAATAGTACTTGTGCTTATGAAATTTTATATTCGTCACTAATGCTGCCGTATCAATGGCATCAACAATCATGCACAGTAGATCTAGAATCCAATCCCTTCTGAGGTTTTAGTCGACTAAATCGATTATTAGCGTCCGATAAGCCGAGATTTCATGCACAAGAAAATGCACATCATCTATGAGCAATTAAAGGTCGCCGAAAGAGAAAATACACATAAAAATGATAGTTTCCATGATGGTCGAAACAATGAACCTTTGTTTTTTGTCGCCCATTTAGGCGTCGATCGACCCGATCCTCGAGTACGTATAAACGCTTCACGTAGACGTTTCTCGTATTCCTCAATACCGAACAACGATTAAACAACATAAATAGATGATCCGATAGAAATCACCCAATATAGAGCTGTGTTGAAGTCGGAAAAACGTTATTATAACAAAGACTATAGCTTCCAGAGAAAATAATTATAACTTGAGAGGAATTCGGTGAAATCTATCGGTATGAAGATCTGATAACTGATTGATCAGTGACTAATCAGAGATCACGAAACTGATCATTTTTCATGCGATCTGATCAACTTCACATTGTTGAAGCAAAAAAAAGAAAGAAATTATAGGAAGAATTGGAATATGAATTTCCACTAGAAAACGTTAATTTCGCCACAATTACTCAATAATGAAGAAATACTTTAGCACTGATCGTTCCGCGATCGGCATCCGTTGACCTCAACAAGTGAATGTCCCGTCGATGTTGTGGAAGGCTTATTGTTTCATCATCATCGTCGTCGAACCAAACTTGCTTTCGTTCAGTATATTCCTGCCAAATAACGCAACGTAACGATACGAACCAAATATGCTAATGAGAAAAAAAACGATGAATAATTCAAGATGATGCCATAGACTGATAGAGCTTATCATCTTGTCAAATATCGTCATCGTAATCGTTGAACTTCAATTATGAAATTCGGCCGTAACTAAAAGTGGGGGATAGCAATCTACGTTCCTCGATCACATTTCATCTTGAGCATAATTACTCTCACAAAACAAAGCGAATAAATACAATTGTGAAATAGAAACATTACGTATCGTCGATTGCTAATAACAAAGATATGTATTGGCGATCATGAAGTATTCCTCAAGCGGCTAGGGCTCTATGAGAATATTTTTGTGAATTATAGACGTGAAAAACGCTCATTTTCTCATATGAACGAATGAAAGAGCACTTCTCTTTTAATGCTTTCATCCGCTTCCATAAGTGTTTTTTTTGCCACGAATATAATGAACGGTGTTGCCGGCTGCATCTACATCTATGATCAAACTGTGCTTACTAAGCAACGAGATGATATCCCAGCCCTCTTGCCGGTTTCTTCATCTAAATCCTAGCAAAATTAACATCTCCTTTGGATTTTTATCTCTCGTTCCATAATCGTATCTATTTTCGTATCTATAAAGACGCTAAAGAAAGCTAGATTATAGCTTACGGATTCATTTACGGCAGTATCATGACTGTTAATGTCTTCTGCTGGCGAATCCTCACCGCTTGATTCGTCGTCATCATTCAAGTCAGCTGAACTTCCGAACAACCTCTTAGCTAATGAATCTTCTATGCGTTTGTCTCTCGCACGTCGTTTGCGTCCTTTTCTCATTTTGAAAGGGCACTCCAACCGTCCGGATTCTTCTGGATTCCCCTTTATCATCTTAAATGTAGACTTGTCAATAATGTAGTAGGATTATGATATGGGAAACCGATTGGACAAAAACGATTAAAACACAACAGTCTTAAAACGAGAAAAAGATACCCAAAAGCTCCCATCCCCCTTCTTTGAGTATTAGTGATGAAAGTCAAATTTACCTTCACGAGTAACCTTTGACCCGCCGAAATATAACTATCAATTCATAATTGAAGTCTACCGATGAACTAAGAAGCATCAAGCTTATTATCACGATTGATGACATTTATATTGAGGCAATAATGTATCGCTGAAATGTACGAATTTCAGACCTAACACACTTTCACATTTAAGATTTGCAAGGCTCCTCCAAATTGTTCGGGTAACTCAGACCCCGACCTTCACCCCCTCCACCTATCGCTTCTTTAATGGCAACGGTCGACTGATCCTTCCATCCCTCACATGTGAATGACACACTTCGTGTCCGTTCAACAGTGAGATTATTCATCTCGTAGCAGCTGTCTTATTTTCGTTGTACGATCCGATCGACATTTGAACGTCCGATCGACATCCGATCGACATTTGACGTCCGATCGACATACTGATACGCTGTCCACATCGACGACGCTTTGTTGAAATGATTCTTCCCATTTTATTTGTCACTTTTAGCCATAAATCTTAGCGCAAATATCACTCTCAACGTACGAAAGATGAGCGATCCGAGAAAGTATGCCGCATCGACGACGGACACTCCATTTCCCTTAAATATATATGAAGAATTAATTTAAATAGCACCAATTGGCACGCAAATATAAAATTGCCCTTCCATCGCTCAGGATCATCGGCTTGTATGATAGCCGATGATCCTGAAGCGTCGAAAGTAAATCCACCACCGATCGGCCGCTATCTATGCCACTCATATGACGTTTATCGTCAGCTATGTTCACATATAATTTGCCTAGTGAGAGCGAAATTTTCATAGAGAATTAAGAGAACTATTTGAAATCTGCATCAATCTAACTTTCGGAGTAGTAAACCTACACAAGCGTACTTTATTTAGCAAATTGTGCCGAGCTCGTCGACGGTCGGCCTTTCTTCCATTCGACGTTATGATCATCAAGGTTATCGTAGCGGATCGCAATATTTCCGCATTTTCCCATTCGATTCATTTATTTCAGCTGATCCGATCTTCCGATTGCTAAGCTCATAGATGGCAGAAACTTTCGAAGGTATTTGCTGAAAGCGTAGAATGTTTTATTCTTCACATGGTGGCCGTACATCATGCTCATGTCGAGACATTTTACAAGTCTGGAGATCAGTGGATCCCTAAAGGATAGCGATAGATATCGGACGTAGATATTTAAATGCAGAATTGGACACTTCACAACGATGGGGCGATAATATGCATATAATTCGACGAACCCTGAAGATGAAATAAAAAAGCAATTCGGAGAAATTCTTCTGCTTTCAGGGAATTCCTCCAGAATCATCTTCTTTTCGCCACGAAATCCTCGAATAATATCCGAAAATATCAGCGAGAATTTTATCATTCATCATAAAAATGAAGTACTTTTATGTGGTCTATAGAAGAGGCGAGTTATGAAGTGAAATTTTCCTCTATTCCTTATTAAACGCATTCATTTTGTAGTTTAGTTGAAAGCTTTCTGCTTTGAAGGATTATAGATTCGTCGCTGAAGTCATTTGTTTTCAAGGAATATCGGGTATTGGTGCCTCTTGCACTAGATGAATATCGCAGAGGGCAATTATTTGCTGTAGCAGAAGCAAGCAAAAACGAAACTGGTGGAGGCGAAGGTGTCGAGGTAGACTTTATTCTATTGTCGTCAAAGTACTGATGACTCTTGGTCGGCATGTCCACTGTTATAGTTGTGGTGTTGAAACGTGGTCTTTTTACTTGCTTCGAATCCATTTCGTCCGCAATATTTACATATCCGCAATATTCTCACTTGACTTTTTGTCCATTGCAAAAAGAACCTATCCATGTGATCTTGAGAGAGTCAAATATGGAGGCGTATTTGAAGAAGAATAATTCTTCCATTAACTGTTGCGAGCCTACAGGATGTTTGTGTAATGTTGGAATTACTATTGCTTTTAAGGTGATGAAACGAGAGGAATTTACGAGTTCGATGATCAAACCTGGCGAAACGATCTCGGGCATTTATACACTGAAATTTTATCGGCTAAAGTCGAAGTCTCCATGGATTCTTAGGAAACTGCTTCCCGATGGGGCGTTCATTCTGCGCGAGGATTGCTGGAATGCGTATCCCTACTGCAAAACAATCCTCACAGTTTGTTTTCATGTCTTTTTATAACTGCGTAGGTAATTCGAAGTAACTGAATTCACTTGAGCCGCAATTCATTCATAGTACCGAGCGATTTGTTCACTAGAATTTCATGATATTGAAGCCTATCATCTGACTAGATAATTTCATCAAAGTTCATTGCATTAACTAAGCCTCATTCTTCCTCTCATATAGACTAACAGCATTCTCCACTAACTTCTTGTTGCCATAATGGAGAAACATCCTATGCGCTTATTTCAACACTCTATGGGTAGAGTGGAACATGGCAGTTGCATTAGTGTTTGTACATAGAAATCGTTCAGCCTCATAGTTCATAATTGCCACATCCGAGAATTACCAACACTTCAGAAAGGATGAAAACTGCGGACTGGTCCAACATTCGATGATTTGGCTGCTAAACGAGACATCTATTTTGTCGAAATGCCTTGAAAAAAATAACGTTCATGGCAGTTGGCGATTTGAAATATGAGGGAAATGATGAGCAATCAATTCCTTAGGCGCCATTATTTGTTCCATGGCAAAAATTATCACTTAGGCTTTCGCAAAATGAAACGATTATAGTTAACGATTTCAGAATCCAGAATATATGGGCAATAACTTTTATATAATCATCGAATCGATGCACATCGAAGACAATGGAACAACGCCAAATGTTTGCTATTTTTGAGCTCTTTTCTACATTTGATACACCGATATCAATAGAAACCCTCATGTGATTTGTGCAAAGAAATGAA
The DNA here is from genome assembly GCA_037576465.1 of Parascaris univalens. NCBI lineage: Eukaryota > Metazoa > Nematoda > Chromadorea > Rhabditida > Ascarididae > Parascaris > Parascaris univalens. The sequence goes on from CM075173.1 coordinate 164,869,876, forward strand.
ATTCAGATGGATAAATAGCGTTTTATAAAGTATTTCAATTCGTTACTTCTACAGCAATTCATATTTTGTTCATGAGACGAGGAAACTTTATTACCTGACTAATCACATATGGAGGGTTCACATATTCCAATTTACTTCATGAAAGATCAATTCCGCTATCACATATTTGTCCATTCGAATAGAACGTTCTCTAAGAAATTTGCTCGTTATTTCGTGAAAGCTTAGCTTAACCGATGAAACGATCAAACGCAATGGTTTGTCGACAACAATATTTTTTGGTACACGTTTGCCTAATTGCCTAAGGTGTCTAGGATATCGGAAGTCGATGGCGCGATTGTGTAATCGTTTATCTCAGCTTATACGAACGGTTTACTGGATTTTTGAACATCCATTAATAGCTCGAATTCATCCTGAGTCTATAACAGTAATTCTAAAGAGAGCATATGGAATCTTTAAAAATCAAAATAAAGGCAAAATACTCGTCAGTCTAGCTTGATAAATGAATAAAGTATTATATTGTTATTAAAGATACGAATAATTCCAATCATTTCCAGTCATAATTTCAATCACTGACAATCGTCTATCAACAGTTCTTTCTAACTTTTATTTTTTCTTTACTTCAGGCGTTGAATTTAAGTAAGAATTTACTGAAGAATCGTGAGGTGATCATGTTGGATATTTACGATGAAAAATATCTCAAGAAAGGAGTATGTCATATCGTTCTTATTATCAGCACACAACAGAAAAGAGTGTAACCGCTCTTCTGTATACTGATTACGTTAATAAATGAGGATATCTGTTTTCTTATTGGTTCGTTAAGGAAACACAGAATACTGCTAACACTGTGTGACGTTTCATTCGAAAATCTCTATGTGGATTTTTGTGACGACATATTAAAAGAGTGAATTTCGCTAATGAGGTATGATCAATTGCTCTAAATGGTTGCCGCTTCACTCTTTGAATTATCTAATAATTTAGGACACAACACCAGAAACTAACCCACGTATATTTCATTCGAAAATAACTGGCCGAGGTCCTTTAGCCGAAGACTGGGCACAAACAACAGAACCTCTTATGTGCTGCTATAAGGTAAGCTTTTTGAAGAGTAATTAACGAACATTTTCCTAGTTTATTGCATATCAGTACTGTTATATGTCTATTTGTTTTTCCTGCTTCTCTAACGCTATTTCAAGTGAGATAAAATCGATCTATTATTAGTGATTGATTGCAATATTCATATCATATCAGATTTATGAAGAATATATCTGCTGATGAGTGAAGAATGCGGAAAAGTAATCCAGGTAGCGTAGTCGTGATGAATTCGATGTCTAGATGTTCGGCTTTGAGCTTGCGCTGAAGCTTTCTCGCCACTGAACAGAGAGACTAATGAACTATCTTTGATACGGAATGAAGACAAGCGGATATGTTTTTCTCACTGTTTTTTGCATAAATTCATCCGATCCTCGGAATTAATGGAATCAACTGTAAAAATCTATCGATAATATTACGCGTTTCAAGCGAACTTTTGCTTCTCGTTGCCAGCTCTTCCTCAATTGCTGATATCGCATTAAATGTCATACGTGCTGAAATGACAGAAAATGTGCAGTGAAGATTCAAAGGGGCACGTTTGCATAGATCATTGTTTGGTTCGTTTCAACGCTTCCAGTAGGAAACCCGGGGAATTCTCGCTCTTAGATTTTTTGCTTTACAATGCTTAGATCTGATCCTCAGCATTCGTGTCGAAATAAAAACGAGCTCTTGAATATCTCTTCCGATAACATTTTCTCATTTAAGCAGTTCCTTTTGCGCTCAAAGTGATATCCTTCATAACAAGGGGATAAATAGCCGTCATTCTCAACGTTTTGTATGCACCCTTAAGTGATTTAAGTCTCAAATTCTTCCATGTTCACTTCCAAGGCGAATTCGATCCATCTGTCCACGTTTCTCATCTCTTGTAATTGCTAATGGCAACTGTTTGGATACACTTCATTGCTTAGCCGTTCATGCCGTTATTATTGTTCCTTTGCTGATCGTTCTCATTAACGCAGATCGCTTTCTTTGCTGTTCATACAGAGGTGATGTAATTTTTTTAGATCCTCTCGAATTTCAATCTTTAAAATCGTTTCCGAAATAAGATGCCAAATTTAGGTTGTGCAAGTTCTTTTCAAATGGAGGGGATTACAAACAAGGATAGAAAGACTAGCTCATAAACAATATCCACGACTATTTATCAAATTCCATCGGTAAGTTATTGATATATATATATATAAGTAGAGCATTATGTCGAATCTATGAAAGTGTGATTCTGAATAAATGCTTCAAACATTAGCGAAAGAGCACAATAACGCATAAATGAGACACGAAAAGTAAGGTAAGAATCATTTTTCATCATTTATTCCATTGAGCAGCAGAAACATCAAACCGAGACTATGTGCGTGATGCCATTAATTTCTTATTCTTTACATATAGATGTGAAGTTTTATGTGTATATTTGAGGTGTATATGACCACCTTATTTAGCCTCATATAGGATTATTATTAGTTTCATTTCAACCACTAATGAACTCAGATTTATAATGATTCATAAGGAGTCTGTGTTTTGCTAAGATAATTTTTCTCCATTCTATTGCAGGCAGTCATTTCAAGAAAATCCAAACTCTTTCGTTGAAATAATTCCATTAATTCTATTTGGGTTTAACTTGTTCCTCACTGAGAAATAATTTCAAGTAAACGTTTTACTGTGTTTCCGAGAAAAGTTGGAGAAACATTTTGCACCAAAAAATCTCTGCAATGAAAATTTCATCGTTGAGCAATTGCATTTGTGGGTTTGTCCTCTTGAAAACAGTAGAAATACAAAAGAAAGGCAAAGATTGCGCTGCAGGGAGACATTCTGTTGGATGGATCGTTGGTACGACTTAACAATGGATGAAATCAAAGAACTTGAGGATCGTACAGCACAACAGCTGAAGCGCCAAATAATCGATCCAGAAAGAAGGGGGATCTGTGCCGATGATGATGAGCTTCCTAGTCGGCAACATCCAAGAAGTCTATCCTTGGCAACGGCTATCGCAAGGTGCAAGTTTTTATATTATTTCGCTTCGAATTAACGCTAGCAATTTCTTCAACATAAGAGAGCGTGAAATCTGATAGCTCTATAATTGTGGAAGTTTAATAATGGAATTTTAATCGCATCCCATCATCGAATATCATCAGTTTATCAGCAGTTGATCGATAATATTTCATATTAAGAGCCGGAGGGGTCGAAGAAGAGGGATAAGAGGGATGAGGTCAAAGAGGGATAAGTATCGATATCTTTTATCATGATTAGCATCGAATTGCATTTGAGCAAATAAAACTACAAATTCGCCAAAAAAAGAAGAGTAAAATTATAGAGACCTAAAAAGAAATATGAAACGAAAGATAAAAACGATACCCCCAATAAATTAACTATTTCAAGTTCTTTATAATCGTGACAAAATCGATTTATCAAAGCATATCGTTATAGACGGCGTAATTTGTTGCCCCATAACTTTCAAATATTTCTTTCTTCATAAGGCGACTATTTGAGCTTATTGGCCATTAAATCCATCGGATCAATGAGGGAAGATAAACTATAAACAACCGCGTTAAGGTCGTTAAAGGGTTTCAGCTGATAGACGATCCAAACAACAAGGAAAAGATGCGAATGCATAACTCTAGATGGAGAACTCCGTTGGCGTTCACATCAACTGACTATTCATCCATCAACTGATTTAGTCAAGCATTGACGTTGTACGCGAATTCTTAAAAATGGTTCATTGCCGTTTGGAAATAAACGAAAATCGATAATATAGCTTTAACGAAGTTACTACATGCTTCATCTTATGGAGTATTTAATATTTATACTGCTTGGCTTGCAGCAAACACCTTTCCGTTTGTAATAGAGTGATGCATTTCTATAGCACAACAAGTCACATATCCTGTAGTACGGAAATCGCAGATGCTGATGTTTTGTGATACTTTCCATCATGTTTGAACAGTGACATATGTGGAAGGTTCGACGGAAGCAACGGAACATCTTTGTTGCAAGTCTGAAATATTTGTGATGCAACATTCACCTCAAAATTTGATGAAGAATAGCTAAGCCATACAGCTGAAAGTGGGATTGGTAGCGGGCACTAAGCATCTCAACTAATCGCCTCTCTTTCCCAGTTATTCCTCTTGATGTGATATCTGATTTCGATATTATATGCTTATTTGCTTGGAGATTGATCTCTTTAATAGTTAGCAAACGCATATTTTGCAAACATTTAAGTAATAGAATCGAAAATTTCACCAATATAAGTGAGCATACGCGATTTGCAGTGCTTCATTTCACTTCGAAAATAGACTGTGCTAAGGCAACCAGAAAATGCTCCCATCAAACTAACGTTTAGCGAAATGTGAAAATCACAGTGCGAAGTGGTAGCAAAGTCTAGGTTGCTAGTCTGGCTTTCAGTGATCATCTCAATGCCGCTTTCGACAATCGAGTAATTTGGTCAGTTATTTCTTGAGAGCGCCGCATCTGTTGATGGTGATTTTACCTTCGTTTTAATATGATCTATTTCTCTCGATGTTCCACCTAAATTCGCATGGTCTCGTTTCATTTTCGTTCCGAAATTACTCTCTCAATAGGTTGGATCCTCGCAATTAGATCTGTAACAGTCGCAAGCAACAACAGCGTATGATTTGAGGTGAGCAGATGGATGTCGCATCGTCTAATTTTGGCAATTTTATGTTCGACGTTTGTTGGATGTCCTCCTTTTCTTCCATACAATTGAATAATGGCATAAACGGCTTGAAGGCTTAGTTTCTCCCACTTAAAATGTCTTTATTTTCTGTAACATTAAGTAAATACCGCTTCATAAAATTCTACGTCTCAACCAAATATAATTGCAAGGCGATTTCAATGAGAGAAATAAAATAATTTCGTCAGTGTGTTCAATTAACTTGTAGAGTGCCTTACCAAAAATGGCGTATAGTCCATAAATTCATTCTAGAAATTGCTGTCAATTGATGCCCATGAATGCAATGAAAATTTTTCGTTCTATTTCATTCGTTACCAATTCGCCGAGTCCCAGCACATACTTAAGACGTGTTTACAGCATAGATAATATAACAAGTGGTAGAGAAATCACTAGAAATCTGTCCAGGAAACCAAGGAAGCGAATCATTTTGTTGATGGCTTAAGGGGATCGACGGAAACGAATCTCGGAAGAGATTCCAAATCAGATGCATTTCGTTAATCTCATCCTTATTCCTACTACAGATGAAATCATAATCGAGTGTTTATTCGCAAAAGAAACTCGGAAGATCTTTCGATAAGCACTTTACAGTTACGTATGGAAGTCACTTGGTCTTGCAAATGCTATTAGCTTTGCCAGCAGAGAAAGCGTCTATTTCTCGGTGGTTTGTGCACATCATACAAAGATGCTCGGTGATGGCACTTGGAGGCGGTAGAATAGATGCCTTGAATAAACCAAACTCATCGATCTGAAACCAGATCTGAATAGAGAAAACATCGTCATAACTGCTGAAATGCATTCAACGTTACCAATTTTTCTCGCAATGAATCAATGTTGAGAGTGCAAAATTCGCATCATCAGCAAAAGTACGACAGGAAATCAGTCCAGTCCACAAAACTGATATTTATTCACCTATCTTGAATTATTAGCCGAAGACTCGATAATTCAAAAGCATGTTTAAAAACCGATCAAGCTCATGGCACTTCATAGAATGTTGCCAATTTAAGCGAGCTGTCGGACACATAACCCTCTTGATATCACAACCAGTGATTGGCGATATGCTTTCTCAAAGCATCCATCTGCTACTACAAAGTCATAAGTACATATCCTTTTATTTGGGCGATAAATACTTCATTGTCAGAATGTGCCATTAAAAACGTATTAAGATGCTACTTTAGATCTTTGTATTTTGTTAATTATGACCTTACAGAGTAATTTTTCAATACTTCCTAAAGAGCAGCGTTGAGAATAAATTCTCGTAATAGCAACACAAACTTTTCTTCTTGTTCAAAAGTCGGCACTCGTATATGTGAAAATCGAAATTCTAAGCCGAAAGAATTCTACTTTCATAAAGGATTTCATCGACGATTTAATCCGGTGAAATATGAGAATATACTCGGTAATCGTTGATTCTCGAAAGTGCATAGCCGTGAGGAGCGATGTTAATGTAATTGTCGATTCGATTTCTATGCGCTTTACTGCAGTTGTATCATCGTGATCATAAATGTAAGCACTATGCAGCAGTCGTTAGTCATCACAGCGAGAATAAGACTCACGATGTGAATAGTCGAAAAGTGACGCTTCATCAAATGCGATGTTTTGAAAACCTACGTTCGCATCAACATTCTATCTGGATTACATTTTTCACTTACCTGAAGACTCGTATCCGACACTACTAAAGTTGTAGGAAGGCTTTTCGAGTGGTCTATGAGTTCCAAAGGTTTTGCTTCGAAAAACACTTCAATTTTTAGCGTTAAATTTTATGCTACAATATATTTCAAACGTCACATACGAAAGTATTATCTATTTTGCATAATATATATATTGATATGTGATCATATGGCAATTAATTATGCGACAGCGTTATCCATAGTGAAATGCAATTTTTTTATAGGTTTCCGACCAATTCTTCGACTCAAACTTGTGCCCACAGTGTTTGTTTAACTTTGTCAACGCGCAGTCGCCTACATCGCGTGTGACAGATTTCACCGCAATTCCATCATGAACAATTTTCCGGTGAGTGAGCAGAGTTGGAAGTTTGCTAAAGTTTGTGGTTGCGGATACCTGTTTTGCACGTGGTCATTAAGAATGAGTGGACACTGTCCACTTAAGGATGAAGTGGCCTATGTAAGTTTTCGCTTGTTTAATCACTAACATTTGCGCTACCGAGCGCCAATGTAGCATTTTTGATGATTTATTTTTATCGGCTACAAAGATTGAGGCTAGGTGGGAGATATTTTCGAAATCTCCGAAGCTTAATAGCGCTTTTTAAGTTCAAGCTTCTTCTAAGAATATCGCCGAAGCATATGGCAAGCAAGGGGAGATGCAAGAACTTTCTAGGCAAGCTCACTCATAAGTCCTTTCTGCTCCATAACGAAAGCTCTATGTCTTAGGCCTACGTCTAGTTCGGTACTGTTTCGATTACCTTCATCGAGAAAATGCATTATGCAGATACCTAGGTGATTTATTACTTCGCTATGTTCTCGCTTTCGCTTCTCTCATTTCTGGTCGACTCCCCTTCGCTCTCTAAGTCAGTTTGGTTTTTCTAGTTCTCTAGAATGAATGAAACCTCTTAGAATTTGGAATTTCGCTCAGCTGAAATTTTGAAAACTGAAATTGGGCATGCCATAAAGATAGCAATAGCCTCCTTCTTGCAAGTTCTTTGGTGGCAACCGAGCGCAATTTAGATTCTTTGATGAGTGAAAGAAGGGAGAAACAAAGAAACGGAAAAATGCAGATTCCAGAATGATTTCTGAATTATTCACGCTATGATAGTATTTTCATACAATCGTAGCTTATTTAATTCCGCAGAAATAGCAATGACAACGTTTAGAAAATATAGCAACTGCAGCAATTTATTCAATTTAGATTCGTTAAACGATTATTCTGCCTAAAAGAAAGTTTATTTCGTCTATTCATCTTGAATTTGTGGATATATGAGTTCAGAAGTTACCTTATTCCCTTTCTTTATACAAGTTTAATTGATATTCGTAGAGGCAATTTATTTAGACGAAGAGTAGCACATCGTGCGATGAGAATAGGCATGGAGCACACTGCAAATCGAACAGTAGGCGAGCAAGTTCGTCATTCGAAAATATGTTTGCCGTTTCCGATTCAGAAGTTCGTTATTTCGAGTGTACCTTCATTATATTGATTATATTCATTGGCGTATGAAGTATCCACCCATTACACATCTCTATCTCACTTTTCCGTTGAAAATATCTCTTATCGCAACTAATCTTTAATTCTAAAGTTGTATAAATAAGTGAAATTTCCATCATTCTAAACATTTCTTCCTGAAATCACAAAGATCAGCAGCGCCATCGTGCTGTTAGGACCAATTAAATTGCAGGAACTCTATACCTGATATCATATTAACGTATTCGTTTGGAGTCAGGGCAAGGTGCACAACCAACCATACACTATTGAGACGAACCTGTGGGCACTTTCAAAAAAAAGAATTACGCATATTTGTTCTAAAAATGAGATAGCTTATAATAAGAGATTTCTTCTCCCTTACTCTTGAATATCCCGAGCCAAGAGTCCGCGAAGATATTGATAATTCGTCTCCCAGCCTAGTTCATGGTAACAAGCAGAAAAAGAGTAGAATCCTCCAGACCTCATAGTCATCCAAGTTTCCAATTTTCATACAATGGTAGCTCATTTAATGTTCGCAGAAATAGCAATGACAAAGTTTAGAAAATATAGCAATTGCAGCAATTTATTCATTTTGGATTCGTTAAACGATTATTCTGCCTAAAAGAAAGTCTGCCTAAGAAATTCGCAATATTGCTTTTGAGTGAATTAACAAATTCCTGCGCATACTGAATGTAGTGAAAAGATCCCAGGAAGATTTTGTAAAGGAAGTAGCATTTCTCGAGCAATAGTTGACCGCTTATCTTCGCATAGAAAGAAAACTGTCATCAGCAGTCGATGTAATTCCGCGAATTTCTCAAAATCGTTTGCCATTAGAGTGCTGATTTCATAGGAGCGCTATTTGAGAACACCCAGCAATATGAACGTTCCACTTGATACTCAGCATCACATTTTTGAAGCTCACATTGAGTTTTCGTTTTGCTTGTGGATCCTTCCCAACGTCTCATCACCAGCTCTTCTTGCCCTGGTTCACATAATGATACCATTTCTTGTTCTCGGTATGAAAGCTTTTCAATCAGTCGAGATGGCAACTAAACCAAAGCTGTTCACAGACATCTCATCCCGTGGGTGTATTCTTGGTCAGTTCGCATGGCATCCACAAACTCAGATTTTAAGGTTTCCCGTGCTCCATGAAGATGAAAACTGGTGAAGCACAAAATGTACGGCTAAATATGATTACGTTCATGCGGACCTGCGCTAGCGGGATGCTGCGTGTCCCAGTACTAACCTCGGAATGCTGCCGTGATCGAGACAGATCGGAAAGCTCGTTATGCCTCAAGCAGAAATGAAAGAAGCAACACGGACACAAGGGTCCACTAAGAGCATGTTGTTTGGCACATAGTGATCATTTCGGACCCAAATCAGAAACAAGATTGAAATTTTTAAAATAAGCTTGCGCCAACACAATGAAATGATAGTGAATAGAGCAGTGAACAGAACTCATCGCGAAATAGATGTCACACCCTGATACGGACCTCTGACTTCTTTTGCTAAATGCCCTGAGCAGTTTGCAGCCCATTCAGATTTCCTCATTTCCAAAACAGTTCACATTTTGAAGCAAGTTAAACGGGACGAAAGAAACCTTCAAACATCGCTGCATTCTTTGAGAGGGCGACGTTGCATTCCATCAGTAGCTATATAAAATGATTTTTATGTAGCCGATGAGGATGAGGAGAATTTCGCGAGAGAGATGAGTAAATTTTATAATAACCAAGGATTAGCTAGCGATGAACCACCTCAACGAATGCTCTTGTTCGCCGGGATTGTTCCAGGTTGAAGAGACAATGGATAAGCTCGAAGGGATGCTGAAACCACTTAAGTATGACAAGAGTAATACCGTCTTCATTAATACTGCAAAAGCCCTATCACCTAATTACGAACGGTGAATTCAGTCTCCCGTTTTTTAATTTGATCATTCCCTTTTCATAGATCTTGTGGCGTTTCCGCCGTCATCTTCAACGATAGAAACTGGGAGCGGAGATTTAGAAGAAGAGAAGATAGCAACTGATTGGTGATGTGATTACGAAGGATAGAGGGGAGAGGAACTGCTTCTTATTTGTAACCACTCACCGCTCAATAGCTCTCGGCTCGATGGGCATGAATGTCTCTTCTTGAGTCATGTTTCAATTTAATTCTGCTTCCGTTGTCCCCGCCTTCCCTCAATGCCAGCCCTGCTGTCGGCCAGCCATCTGCCCAAAAGGCAGTAACTTTCTGATCTCACGCACTATTTAGCAAGAACATACTACGGAAAGTTAACCTGAGCAGCTGGAAGTAGGCTGGAACGCTGAGAAAAAGTTATGAGGGTGTGGTCGACCATATTGCTTCTTTTGTTCCATGTAGTGACGCAATTATCTAATGGCGCAAAAAACCCCACTGCGTCAAAATGTAAAATGGGTCTACACTGTCTGGAACTTCTTCAAAATCACCATCTCCGACTCAAATTAAACGGCGTGCCGACAGCGAATGCTTAAAGTCCACAGAAACTTCTTGCTGAAATTATAGAAAGCACCAAAAAATTGAACTTTATATAACTCTGACATCAACAATGTGTTTATTGGTTCCAGATTAAAGTCCGTCGATCTCCTCCTATAATCAGAAAATTTCTCACTGTCTCCATTTCAGCAGGTAATTTGTTCGAAATTGCCGCGGCATTTAATGCAAACGTGTTCGATTTTTGCGGTACTCACAGTAAGTTCCCATCAATTAACCTTGAATGCATAAGTGCATCGCCAATTAGTTTTTACCTGTATTTTTTCAACTTGTCAAGAGAATATTTCAATCAGAATGTCATCGAGCGACGCTGATGGCTGTCAATCAGTGCAATCAGATGCCATCTTAACGACGAGCAAGAGCATTTATAAGGACAAAAATGGTCGAATATCGAAAGCAACTCATTGCAGATCGTGTATGCTTTCATTTTTCTTTATGCCAACTAAAGCCTATTACGAAGAGCGAAAAGAACTGGGATTGAAAGACATTTAGATCATACTGCCTGTATCGCATCGTATTTCACACGCATTGTACTCTTCAACCGGTCGATTTTAGAGAAGTTAATTCATTGACCACAAATTGTCAGAATTTTTATGGCAAATATCGCTTACAAGACACTTATTGTTATTACACTTTCGTGCAACGGTCAAAGCCAAATTATTACAAAACACTTTTAAAGACTAGGAAAGATCTTTCGTGCAACGTCTAAGCACTTGTTACATATATCTTGCTCCTCGAGGGAAAGCAGCGGTTCACTCATAAACGTGTATGCGTCGCGTCAGATTGCAGATGCACGTTTGAATTATCGAATTAAGTTGCTTAATTGATTTTGTGAACACTGGGCTATCATCGCTCAGTGATTAATTGTAGTGTCAGCTCCGGAGTTTGGCGAGTCGAAGTTGAACGTTACCTATACGCCACTTCGGAAAAAGGTTTGCTTTCTAATATACCTAAAAAAAACTGTAGTGTTAGATTATCCGATTGCGTTTTCTGTGCGCTTTTAGGGGCCAAATTTTCCGCTAGAAAGGATTTTGATCGGAAAGTTGCTCTCATTTTTAGAAATAATTAATTAATTCATTCTAAAATCTGACTAATTAAGTAAATTAAGTATGAATTGATTACCAGCTCTGTAGATTAAAGTTCTTCTGGTCACAACCCATTACATTGTTTAATAGTAAAATTGAACTGAGAGTGGAAATCTTCGTTCGACGTAACTTATATCTCATAGACGATGAAATAGTCTTTCTAGAAGGCTCAGGTGAACTTGCAGAATATTAGCTCAGCAAAAGTAAATCATTGTTGATATAGAAAGTGACCCCTTCAACTGCACAATGTTTGTTATGTAAAAATAAGGTCATATTATGAATATGCTGGTAAATGAATATGCAAAATGCTCCAGCATTAACGGCCGTCAATTTGAATAAAGTAGCTCAAAAGTCGACTTCAATGCAAACTCTAGTAGAACTCTGAATGATTTATTACCAGGAACCGATTTAAGAGGATCAGAAGAAGATTGCTTACGTGTAGATGTCGCCAAATTAATTCGCTCAATATTCAATGCGCTGTTGCTCATTTGCTCTATCGTTAAACTCATTAAGATCTCAAATTTCATGGAGTAATTTGTGGAGCACTTCCAACCATAAATGGAACAGGCAGAAGTTCGACATGTACGACAATAAGAATACACTATAAATCTTTGGCATATACTGGAATTTCTCCTCTATGTAGGTGGTAATTTAAGAAGACAAATGGAATGAAGTTGTCCAAGAAGGCTTCTTACAAGAATAATGCGATTTCACATCGCTGAGGCCCTGATGGCATTTTCAGCAGCAATTTTTATTTTCCGCGTGTTAAAGTGATGCTAACTTCGATTTCATTTTCTTGACTGCAGTGGACGAAAAGTCGGAGTTGAATACAGTGCCTCGCAGCATTTTAAAAATTCGATACTTATAGATACAAGACGTAACAGAATCGACAACAGCTGAAGATACTACACAAAACAAGATTATACCGTATCAACGACCCACAGCATTCAGTAATCTCACAGGTATTCTAACATCTCTCTTGGCGATCATTGCAAGTCTATTGTAGCCGAACCTCAGATAATATTTCAGACGGCAACAATGTAGCCATAGGAAATCTTTCATGAGTATATCCAGCAACCAACTTCAGCTAATAAAGAAAAAGCTATAAGAAATCTGCGATATACTATGAGATGGAAAGTTTGTCTCTAAATCTGCAGTAAGCAAAGCTTTGAACAATGTACTTAAAAGCTCTTGGCCGCTTGGGAAGTGGAAGTTTCAAGTACTTCTTGAAACGCCGACTTTCTACTTCCAAAATGTCCTAAAAGATGGAAACTTCATTTGTGCTATTTATATCGAAGTTTTAATAAACTCGTCTCCAGGAAGTTATCTTATAAGAAGTAGCGCAATTCATTATAGGTCCTATCAGAGTAGAGACATACAGGAAAATATGCCGACAATTGAATGCGGACGTGATGATAGAGGATCGTGTCGAGTTGATCGGCTGTGGTTCAAGAAATAAAGAAGCAAAGCTTATTGAACTGATACCAACGGTACACTTATATGGCTGCAAGGTGTGATAATTGTTTGATGATCAAATCTTACCATTTCAGGGAGATATTTCCAGCCTGGTGGCTTGTAAAAACATTTCAGTCAGCTTTTTGATCATTAGAAGGAAAATAGTCCGAAATGATTGTTCGAACATGAAATGACATCACCAGGAAGAATATCTATCAGAAAGCTGCCTTCATGTGATGATCCTGTAGTGATGCTGATACATTTAATGCGATCACCACAGCTGAAGCAAAAGCATGTGACTTCAGACTGCTGCTATCTGTAAGTAATACTATCCCCCTTCCACCCCTCCGCGTTCTTCCTCTCACCTTTTCTGCCCTTCCTTTGTTTTCAAATATTCATTTCTGCTTATCGAGTTTGCGCAGCATACTGAACAATTTATCGAACACTTAATATAGGCATTCTTGAATTGATTACCATTACTTCATTCATAGTAGTCGTTGAGAAAAGAAAAGCCGGGCAAAAGCCGGGCTCGTTGTTTATGCAGTGTGGTTCTTAAGTGAAGTTGGAGCGGTAGATTTCCTTATCGTCGTTGAAAGATCAACCCACCCATGATCAGTAAATTCAATCTACCTTCAAAAAAGAAGCTCCAATCATCTTGATCTTTGAAGGGTACCCGGCGCATACATCCACTTTCAAAGCAGTCCGTGAAAGTCGGTGATAACTACATTGTTATTGAGCGTACATCGACTCTGAGGCAGTTACCACTGTTATACGGTGAGGCGAAACGATTCGAGGATGTACGTACGTTTCGAACTGGTGGATGCTCTCAGGGTAACCATATTCAGAGAAAAATTGATCAACAGAATTTTTCCAAACGAGTAAATCTGAACAATGTCGGATAGAGTGGAAACTGTTCTTTCTGCTGATGCTGATGTCAATAAGTTGATGTCTGAACTATGGATAAACAAATGTCCAATGCAGATAAACTGACAAATAGTCATTTTATCCGAACCAATAACTATGATATTTCGCCGAATTGTTTATTTGATTGAGTTGACGCCTTCGAAACAAGACTATTCGCTCTGTTAGTAATAGTGCTGATCGATATATTTTATTCTTTAGCACAGGGGATGAATCTCATATTTGGTATGAGAGGTAACCCCACGTTTATCTCAAATTGGCGTGGTTATCGGTGATGGAGTGTGTTCCTCCTACAATTCACTCTCTTGGAATGGCTCAGCTTGGCTGAACTGCTTCCCCTCCCTCTCTTCGCGAAAATTGTTAATCGTTCTTGCGATCACAGTGGTACTATGCTAGCCCGGGACCATTAACTTATTAAGTGCGTAATTGAGGCAGTTTTTCTAATGAACGGTTCCCCACAGTTTTGTACCGCAGCAGTTGTTCGAAAGGGTTGCGGGCTGTTGCATCGTCTCAATTGAGGGACGAAATCATCGCAACATTATATCCTTACTGAGGTGATTTCAAGCACACGCGCATTTCTTGTGCATCTCCTAATTTTCGCCACTGCAGCTGTCCAGTTGCTACAAAAACATGAGCATGCTGTGCTATATTGTTAATCCCAGGATGACAAGAAAACTATGGTACTGCTTTACAGGATCAGCCGTGCATAATAACTTGTGCAATTCCCTTCGTTTACACTGTTTTGAATGAAGCTGCTCGTTTTAGAGTAGAATGATGTATCACTGCAAATTTCCTGACACTTTTGTGTTGTTCACGAACTTCATCCACTGTACGTATAATGGGCTCCTTGAAGTCCTGACAGTAAATAAAAAAGACGAGAAACTTCCTTTTTATCATCAATGCTGGAATTATGAGCAGGAAGTAAACTGCAGTCACGGATTCTAGCTGGCACCTTCCATCATCGTTTATACTTCAGTGTTCAACGGAAAATCGACAGCGAAGAAAAACTTTTTCAAAATGCAAAGGAAAGAAAAAACGTTTCAAAAGCTAGTTCATCAAGCTGTTTGTGTCAATGACGACGTATGCAGCAATATTTTCAAATCATTTGATTTAGTGAATGAGGCGACACTGCCGTCGGTGTCTCATTCAGATTCTACAGGATGAAGTAGCGTTTGATGGAAGCAGGGGAAAGAATAGCTGAAATATGTGATATGTAGTGTGGCATTTATTTTCAGTAATGAGCAGCAGTAATGGAACTAGTAATCATTTATTGAGGGTTGAAGCCTAAGTTTGCCGGTAGAACTATATGTGTTAAAGAAATCAAGGAATGTCGTGCATCAACAGCAATTGATAATTCGCTATTAACAATCACGGACTTGTTGAAGGAAAGCAATTTTTGAAAGCTGGCATCAAGTCCGATAGTGCTGTCGACAAACGAAAAATCTTCAGTCTACATGGTCTACTTCAAGTAAAATCAAAGCAGAAAATCAGCGCATGCAAAAACGGCGAATATAGCATTGAAGAGTACATCGAATTGCGCGCTGATGGAAGTAAACATGAACCGCAAGAAGTATGCAACTTTCAATGTTTCTCGTCCATTTCTGCCACTGTCTTTCTATCAATTTTATTTGGGCATTTTTGCGATCTTATATGCCCTATTATCAACAATATAAATTCTGCAATCTCATATGCATCTCATATGCACTAAAATATTCTGCAATGCTAAATACTGCAGTCTTGACGAAATGGTCGAACGGTGATGCTTTCATCGAATTCGTTTTAAGAAGTTTGTGGCAGTTAGTGGAGAAAGATATGGTTGCACTCGAATCCAATATATGAAAAGTCGCCGCGTGACTGAAAATTCACCTGCTGTTCATGGCCAAGTGTCCGACCTCATTCTGGTCCCCTTCTTTGAAGTATTCGAAGGTGAAGTCGTGCTTAGGAGCATAATGAACACAAGAATGAGGAAGGAGTTCTACGAACTTCAGTTTTGAAAAGTCATCGTAGAAAATTTGTTTCATACTACAAAATCATGTGGGGGTGTGCCCACGTATTTGTTTATTCACTCTATCTCTCGTAGAGGACAAACTGTGATCTCGTTGAAGGATTATGGTGTAGAGGAAATGGAATGGAAGCATATTCCCTATAGGTTGCGAAAACAGCCACAAGGAGCGAAAAGGTGGGAACTAGTGCATCCAGAATAGCAAACGACGTTTTTTACTCGTGCATTGAATGAAGTTCTCAGATATCAATGAGTTAATCAAAAATGAATCATAAAGCAATTTTTAGCAAAATTGAATTGTAAGTACTACAAACATAAAAGTAGCGGACAGGATTCTTCCAGAACTTTCACTGTTCATCTTCTATTTGTCGCCTGGGTAATCCTGATATTTTCCCATCCAACCAACTAAATGGATTCAAAACATCTTTCCAAATTCCTTTATACGATTATTTCTACTGCTGTGAATCTGTGGTGAAGGTGCATTTTCATTTCTGACATTTACATCCTTATGTTTTCATCTGAATAACGCTATCTGTGAAACGTAAAACGTTGGAGGTCGACTAAAATCGTTATTTCTTGTAACTGATGTAAAGTCGACCAATAATACGCATTCTTTTCCATTTATCAGTTACACGATCGATTCTGATTGTGTAACGTCGCAATTAAGGCAAATATACGTGCGCAATATCATCGCCTTCTTTACTATTCTTCACTTTGAAAAGAGTAGCATTTTTGTTCGGTTCCTTATCGCAATCAATTACTCTGATTCTTTAGTTATTTACAACTATAACTTCGAACTTTCTATGGATGCTACAAATGCGAATTTCCGCTTTCTTATTAAAATTAGCGGTCGTGATTAGGGGCTCAGTTGTCTGAATCGACCATTCATCATTTCTGACTAGTACAAATTTCGCTTCGTTATGCCTACCTTAGCACTAATGAGATGAGCAATCGTTTGCTGGGCACGGTTCTTTGTAGGAACTATTTCCCTTCAAGCGCGAGACGCATCATTCACCACGCAGTGATACAAAAATATCTCCTTGCAAATGCGACGAGCACATACGCATCGGCGAAAGCGTCATTTCGGTGCAAAGGCAGATTAAAGTGGCACCAACGGAAAAACCTATCGTAAGCGAACTTCTTTTTCTCATATAATGTTGGGTTTAGATGTTTTCAATGCAGCACCACTTTCCTATTTGGCGGAATTTTCGGCGTGTGTTCTATTGCCTCAAATACATATCACGTATCGATGTCGCAGTCGCTCTCGCCAAAACATCATATATCATGTCAGTCCTGTAGATGAAGAAGATTCAGTCATGCGATTAATTAGTTAGTAGTGATTCCCATTTAACAAGGTTATTATGTTGTGGTTTAGCGGGAAATGATGGCGGTAGGAGGAAAGATTTGGTAGAGTGCAGCACTAAGATCCATATCTGAAATCTATAAGAAGTTCGTACCTACGAAACATAACAAAATTTTTAATTGAGGAGTTAAAGTACGAACTGTCGTTAAGAAAATTAAGAATAGAGACCGGAAAAAAGCCGAGGACAAATCCAGAAAACGGTGGAAGTACGTTATAAAAATTATCGAAACACTCATAAATCAGTTAAAAATGAAGAATTGAGCCGTTCTATAAGAAAATCAAGAAAAGATATTAACTGTACAAGTATAACTGTAAAAAATGAGCATCCTCATCTATACAATATCGAAATCAAAATCAGCGTTGGAAATTTTCCTGAAATGTATCATGGATATAATGTGCGGGATTTTAGGATGGCGGTTATCATATACGGGACTATTTCCCGGAGTTCCTATGATATTCTTTTAGATTTCATCTCGATTGATACTAAACACTATTCAAAGTGTGAATCTCAAACATAAATTTAAAGAAATTCCTCAAATCAACACACAGAGAATCAAATATTCATCTCGTACAGAAATAGAAAAGATACGATAGATTAAAATGTTGTCATACATAATTTCGAATTATTCTACCAAAATCGTTAACATTTCGCAGATTATCTATTAAAGAACACATAACACCTGGAAAGCTTTGTTGAATAATCGACTGGCTAATCATGTTTTCAACGCGAAGTTAGGAATGTATAGTTATATGCGCTATTGCAGCTTGCCTTGCAATTGGCATGAATTTTCCTTCGCTTATTCCTGCCATTTTTATGAATGCAAATATCTCGTTGTGTATTTAGACTAAGGCTCTCCAACGATCAACATTTCCAGTCCCTCAAATCGTATGAAAAAGAAACGTTGTTTCAGTGATAGGATGGAAATTTAAGCATAATTTAAGCATAGCGCAAAAAAGCGCTTTTATATGGTTAATCAAACCATCGCATATAGCTTACTTGTTAGGGCTAAAATGCCTGTGTTCATGTTTTTAACCGCAAAAACCACGCATTAAGTGAAATCGGCGATCTGGTGACAAAATCAATGTTTTCGAAAGTTTCTGTCGCATTTACCCGAGTTCTGAATGATCTGCATTTCAATTCACAGGTTTTTTGCCTTCTTTGGAATTTATCCTCGTTTTGTCCATTCTCCACTGCCAAAAATTGTCCTGGAATCCACACACCATTTTGGAATGTTCTCCCGAATTTTGCGTTATTTACTTGGATTTTTCTTAATGTCTCCCAATATACATTAGAGCAGTTTAACAATAGGTTACTATATGAAATGTCAAGAACAGAGGACATGAGGGCGTTCCCTGTTCTATTCGGTGCACATTTATGTGAGAGCTGATGAAGATGATGGATTTCTTGAAACATTTCCAGAGAGTTTTCTCTGATATTTTGAATGGTAATTAGGTGGATAGAGTGATCTTGCTCCAAGGCATTCAAGGACGAGTGCTCTATTTCTCTGCAACGGCAACGCTTATTTTACATATAACAGCATCGGTTCCCTGCCCGTCCAGTTCCTTCCCCGTGTCCGCATCATCACAGGGCTTGTTATAAGATCGTTTATTGTTTACTGCTTTCCGCAGTGAAATGTCTTCAGGGAAATCTGTTTTCGCTGAGTGACTCGCGATCGTATACTAGCAACAAAACGACTATAAATCCGTCAGATGCGTCATCGACTAGCAAACACCAACGGTTATTCACTTTTGTTAATATCGTCTTTGTGGCGTCAAGCAAATTTAGGCCCTGTCCTTTCACAGATTATGGCCATTTAACCTCTCTTTTTGATTAGTGATCCCATACGGTGAAATTGCAAGCGAATGTGAAAAAAAAAAGTATGCATGAAGTTTGATCAGAATTTTCTTGGGAAAGGTTCTCATTGACCACCTATTCGCCTTGATTCAGAAATCTGCTGTTGCAATAATGACGTTCTCAAGTGCAAAGGCGACAGTTGACGTGTTTAGCCAAGTAGTCTGCACTCTTATTGCACGGGGTTCAACCAATGTGACTGATCCCTCGTCTAATTCGGATATTATCATCTGCCGATAGAATGGCTGTAATGAAGCTTAGCATCAAAGGTTTAGATTAAGCAATTTTCGCTTCTTCAATGTTCACATTAAGTGAGAATGCAAGATTTTGGAAGTTTCCGTTCTATTCGATGAGCATTTCTTCATTCATGATTGACTGTGTGCGAATTTTAATTGCCGCGAGGTGGATGCTCTTATTATTCTCACTTGAAGTCGAATATGCTCTCATAAGGGGGGGGGGGGGGGGGGGGTCAGCGTTTTTGCACCAAAAAACGTTTGCGATTAGGATGAATCATCAAAACGCCCTCTCTCTTCTTCACTAAAATATATGTGATTTAATATGCTTCTCCAATGTAGAGAATCATTACTGCGAAAAGGAAAAATGAGTTTGCCATAAATGAATTCGTCTGTTGTGATAGCTGCGCAGTTGGAATATTCTGACCGCTCTGTTGTAGAAAATTTAGCTCGGCTGCGTCTGTTCCACTTGATTACATCATGGGGAAGTCTCTGGATGATTCTACGGCGAAATCGCCAACGTACATGACAGTCAAATCGAGACGATCACTCTGCAAAATTTCTCCTGGATCAGGTAGGCGAAAACAATGGGTTTAAATCAAAGTTTGATGTGGGCTTCTCAAACGTTCAAGAATTCTGATCATCGCGCTAAATATTAATCCAATGGATCTCTATTTTCAAGCTGTTTCCTTTCCTGTCGGCTGTTTCCTCCAAATAAAGTTCATCATATCCATGTTGTGCTGTGCTGAGATATGTTTGAAGGGCGTATGCATTTTAGGCTATACCTACTACTTCAAAGGTGTAATCACCTGCGATCTACTAGAGCGCTTAACTCACAGTTAGTAAGCACAACGGTTCTGTGAGGAGACTGTAACTAAACGTTTCGTCGCCACATCAACTGGAATATCATTAATTACACTTGGGGTTACTCTAACAGTATATCTTATCAATTCGAGACATTTTTCTTTACCATATCAGTAGAGTTCTGCAAATTAAGAAAGATCTGAAAACAGAAAACAACAATAAAACGAGTGCCCATTGCAAGGTGTCTAAACTTCGCCCATGTTGCACAACTTTGCAACGCAAACGTATCGAAAGCCGCTGACAAACCATTTGATAGCAGATCACATATATTTATTGAGTTATGAGTGAAAACATCCGCCAGACTTGCACTTTAGTAACAGAGAGGATACAGACGCATCTTAAATAATCGTGAAACACAACCTTGTCAAGGCTCTTGCAAAAGTTCTAAATGGCAGCCAGCAATGGTCAAAGTTTGTCCAGAAGTAGCCCATGAAGTCGATACAACCATAATGGTTATGAGCTCTATGAAACAGAGGGAACCATAACGACGATGAGCCATGAAAGAGCATCAGCGTTTCAAAATGAATATTCCATCTCATCCGCCTTGACATTCGGGCTGACCGACTGCTTGTAAATTAAGTGGAATTAAAAAAAAATCCTATTGTGAATTCGCTGTTCCATTACTCATTCACAAATTATGATTTCCCACTGCATTTATGCCGCAATCGACCGAAGTGAAATTTAGTTTCAGTTCGGCGAAGTTGCGCATATTAATCGTCCTGCATGAAGTTTTCTACTATGTAGGCGACAATTTTATGAAAGTTAAGAATATAGCACACTACATGTTTGCGAAGAAAAAATTGAAAATAGCCACGTTCAGCTGTTGCAAATTTTGCAAAAGAAAATTGAAAGAATATCGGACTTATGGGTGTGCAGTTTTTCCAGGCGATCCTATGCGATACTTGAATATATCGCAAATCTCTATTTTAGGACAACTGAGTTTTTTGTTGCATTCTGAAAATGACGAACTTCCTAGTAATGTATCGGAAAAATTGATCTTTTTTGTACTTTTCAGAAGCACAACGTTGCAAACTGTGTTTGGCAATGGAGCCTGCATTTAAGGACTCTCCACCATTAATGAGCTGCACCACGAGAACTGCGAGATCACCAAATGGACGCTCTCCCCTACGTGGAATCTCCCCTCGCGTTGACCCATTAACTCCTGAACGCTCACCTCCTCGATCGAGAAGCAAATCCCAAAGACAATCGAGAAGTGTTCAGAGAGACTCACAAACAGCCTGCTCACCCGGTGTAAACACAAGCAGATATTTGGCTATTCAAGACACACATTCTTCGGATGCAAAAAAACGCAAAGGTGTGATTCATCATTTTCATCAGATGTATACTGCTTCCCCCGTTCGCGTTTGTCCCGTTTGGAGGCGAAGGAAATCAAATCCTGTAATTTTTATGCAATACTGACGTTCGGCGCTGCTTAATGGCTGTGTTTCTAGGGTTGCACTATGCACCATGCAAAATTCGTTTATTCAAACATAGGCGAATCATTGAAGTTTTCTAACGATTCAGAATGAAACGCAGCATGAAACGGATGAGGAACTCGAGCACAACGAGTTTCATTAAAAGATGATCGAGTTAGATACAACGTTTCGCCCATTTTAGTATAAATTTCAGTGGTTTTTCATCATCCATCGGAAACCTGT
The DNA here is from genome assembly GCA_037576465.1 of Parascaris univalens. NCBI lineage: Eukaryota > Metazoa > Nematoda > Chromadorea > Rhabditida > Ascarididae > Parascaris > Parascaris univalens. The sequence goes on from CM075173.1 coordinate 164,891,717, forward strand.
CTTGTAATTCTCGACGGTTTTGCCTAACTTTTTGAAAGTGCAGAACTACTGAGGCAATAAAATGTAGTTGTAACGAACTTTACTGGACAGTAGATAGTATAGGTGGTTGCTGCTCTCATGTTCGGCTTTTTATGGATGAAACAGTGCTGCTGTCAGGCGGGTGGAGAACAAGAGAAAGAAGGCGGTATACTTGAAGCTATGTGATTAGGTAAAACATGTTCCCGCCTCCCACAGATTTTCACGAAATGGCACATGGAGTTGAGAATTTTAAAGGAGGAGTTAATAAGCGTCTACGCGTCAGCATCTTCCTTGATATTGCATATTTCCGTACTAACGCAACTGAATAACATTGTTGAGCAGCATATGGATAAGTGTACTGTGCGCAGTGCGCATATTTTCTAATGCTCACAATGAAGACAACATTTACAGTCAACTCTGGGATCAACTCAGCCAATTTCCCGCTTGAATGTAGCTCCTCAAAGCAAGTGCACAGTGACCTAGAAGAATTCGACGAGAGGTGAGTGCAAATTAACGCAAATGATTCTTTGGAACGTCATTTAGCTCTAAAGCAGCATGACTGCCCTCCTCTCATTCTTCTTCCCGTTTCCACTACTTTTTTTTCGCACACGGAAAGCAGCCAGTGCCGTCCAGATTCTCCGAAATAATCGGTTGACTCATTCCTCAACATGAAATCTTTCTGCTCATTGTGTCATTTCCAATGCTGTTGTAAATAAATCAAACGGCTTCTACTATCTTATCCGTTGGATTTTAGCAGATCTATCAATATCTTCTAGCAATATCTCATTTCACAGATGCCCACGATTATGGAGATTAATGCTTAGAAAGACATTAAATAAGGTACGAGTGAAATACTGCAGGGAATTAATCATAAAATAGGCCAACTGCTGAATAGTAACAATATTGGAGATCAATAAACTGTTATTGGATATGAAAAACATAAGCAAAGGAAAATATCCATCTATCTTCCAATTCCTGGACGAAACTCAGGCACGGAATCGGTTCTTTTCCAAAGTATCTTTGACTGCCCCTTTATTAGCTTGAGTTTGATAGAGCATGATGATGACGAGCTCATATGCATGCATATATTTATACAACTAACGTATCATTTCAATCTAAGGAGCATGAAAGCAAAGAATGCTGGAATATGTAAGGATAATGTACGTCACAGGCTTGCTATATCGTATTCAAGTTAATCCTCTAAATCTGAAGGATATTATAAATGATTAAGAGTTAAACATTCGAAAGTGTCCGAAAATCGGCATGCGTTCTATGATCGGTCTCACTTTTTCGTCTCTTGCACTAATCACTCGGCAATCACGGATCTGTCTGCGGAAGATTCGCATAAGCTATGAACTGATTGGATTATAAGTGGTGTGCGCTATAGAAATTTTTTCAATTATCGCCAAATGGGGCATTCAGTTCTTTTCAGGCGAATGGAAGTACAAAATTGCTTTCTGCGCATACTCTGTCGACAAGCGTCGTCACTTGGTTTACATCATCTACAATTTGTCGTAAAGTGAAATTTTCCTTCAGATCACAGAGAGAGGCCAAGATCTTGCGTGCAAATATAAAACCAACGAATGGAAACCTGAATAGTACGCGAGAAGAAATCGCAGTAGAGCTCAACAGAATGGCGCAATATGGCAAATCGGAGAGTCGGTCAACTACGACACCATCAGGTTCTAAACGGAAGGTACTCAACAGAGATGGGGGTAGCTATCGTACGGTAAGATCGCTTTCTGCAGAAATTCATTCGACTGCTCGGAAATCTCCGGAAATAGTCGAAGAACGCATTTCGGCAGAATCTGCTTTAGGCTCACTTAAAACGGCTCAACGAGAAAACGAGATTTTGACGGCAAAGGAGACGAAAAAAAGGACGCCGTTTAAACAACGACTTCAGTTGCCAAAAAAGAAGACTATATACGATGGCCTGCCCGAAACTGTGCTGGAAAGCAAAGAAATTCCCTCGGGTAATGAGTCTGTTGAATCACTACTGTTCCAATCACCACGTCGAACAAGTGGCACAGGGAATTCAGTGAGGACAGCAAGTGAAAAAAGTGGCTTGTTGTCGTTGCAGCCGCAGCTACACTTAATGACCGTAAAGGTGCCAGAAAAGAAAGGATTACAAGCAACAGCTCGAAAAAATGTCAAATATTCTGATCGATCCAGCTGTTTAAGAGGGTTAAAGTCTAATGCAGCGGCGCATGAGACGAGAGCAAAACCGGCTGGCAACAGAGAGCGGTTAAAAGCAGCAAGAGAAAGCAGCGAATTATTGGGAATGCAAAGATCTGAAAGGAAATTACTGCTACAGAGTATGAATGGGAAACGTATGGGTGAAGAGAGCTTATCGATGATAGGAAAAGGAAAAGACACAGTTTTTCAAAAACATGCAACTCGTAATAGGATGATGTTTAAGTCGCGATTACAGACAGCATCGATGAAAACAAAAGATGGGAAGAAATTGCAGAGGGCAACTCAAGATAACAGCGGATCTAGATGCGTTTTTTCAGACCGTTCACGGCTAGTAAAAAGCGCATCGGTGAACATGATGAAGGGTGAGCTTGCTAATGATTCAGGGTTGTTGAAGACAGCTCGAGAACAAAATAAGCCCGACAAACCGACGCCTGCGAAGTGGATTCAACCAGCGGAGCGTGGACAAATGATGGCCGAAGGGAGTTAATGAAAACAGAAAGAGGAAGGACTGGAAATTTTAGGAGTCCCTCAAGAAGTGCGTTGGTTTCAAATAAGCTATCAGTGCATTCAAAATCGGAGCGAGAGCAAACTGAAGATCTCATGAATATAGTGCGAGAAAATAGAGTTAAGACATCTAAGACCTCTAAGAAGGAATCAGTCTCAAAGCCTGCACAAGTTACCTCTTCACGGTCTTCAAAGTGTCTTTCCCTATTTACGCCGGGTTTATATGGACAGCGGATAAATAAAGATGTAACACTGAAAGAGGGCGCACGTGAATATGCTACACTCCCACGCGACCAAGAGGCGGATCATAGAAAGAAAGAGGATCTTGGAAAGAAAAAGGAGTCTTCAGTGGTTGAGGAGAACGACGATGAAAGGTCAGAAAATTTAATGCAATTCGATACAGCAAGAACACTATCTTTCAAGACACCACCTCGATATCAACGTTTCACATCAGACGAAAATTCGATGGACTCGGCGCATCAAACGCCTGAGCATATGGCACATCGCAACTCCAGGTGCACTTTCTACACTTCGCTTTTTTCAATTCAACGTTTCTCAGGTGCTGACCAGCACGAATATGTTATGCGTTTGCCCCCGGAATCGCATTCGTTCACAATAGCTGTGCAGATGAAATTCTTTTGCCTGGAGCACAAATCACAGATTGTGTGTCAAGTGATTACTTACTAAGTCAACAATTTCTATTTGTTAAAGATGTGATTACCATGTGCTATTCCTTCAGACGCTATCTACTATTACTGTCCTATTATTATTCCTGTTTACAACGTCATGAATGGTCTTTCTCTCATAACTGCCTTATGTTGTAATACATGCCACCAAAGGGCATCAGTGGAAGCTACTTTTGTTATTAGTGCGACCTACTAGAACGTCAGCCATAGTTTCTTGATATCCGTGTGAGTGCAACCGTTGATAGTAGCACTTACTCACGGAGATACTCGTTACAGCCACATATTTTGTTTCTATTGTATATGCCAATCCAACAGCAGTAAACCTGGCATTCAAATGTTCACAGCGCTTCTCACTCAGGCATTGGTTTTCTCAGCTTACTGAAATTATTAACAAATATATATATTTGCATTTAGCTTTATATTTATATTTATATATTTGTATCAAAGAAAAGAATGAGAGTGCTACTGTAACTAATTAGTCCTCTTTGCCATGTGTCAAGAACGCAAAATGCAGAAAAATGCATCACAATTGTTTTGCTTACCTAGGACAGTAAGGCAAATGCACTCATAAGTAACAATCATTAGAACAAATGGTTTTTAAATTAAGGACCGCGGAGGATGACACCCAAACTGGTGGTATCGGCGATGGGAAGATATTAAGCGCTTACGATCAGCCATCATCCTCAGGTTGTGATTTTTACATCGATAAGTTTTGCTCAAGTTTATGGTTTGACCGAAATTTAGGCCAGGAAAGTTAGAGGATGCCGAATCTTCCATGAGCCCGTCCGCAGTATGCCATGGCAATAATTGGAGAAATGGTAAAGAACAGTCTCGACGTATTTCTTAGCGCTTTAATTTGAAATTTTATGCCAGTAGAAAAAAATCGCTGTTGCTTACGCATTCATGAGAGTGGTAGATTTTTTTGCAGTTGTACGCTATTTTGTATTGCCAAAATATGAGTAATAATGATGTTTCTCAAAATGGACGATCCTCATACGCGCTATTCTATATTCAAATGGTTGGAATTCAGGTAGCGCATCATCAAAACAAAGCAGTTGGCGTTTTCGTACTGCTCGTATCGAAAGATCAGCATCGCACACTGCATCAAACTCCTTCGGTTTCTTTAATTTTTTCGTTCCAAGGCGTTTCACTTTGCCCTTTATGAGACCTATTCTTCTTTCATACGTCGCTCTCATTCACAGTTTATATTACCCTTATTCGTAGAAAGAGGTAGACACCGACACAAACACCTTAATGGAAGCAATCAGTAGCATAGCAAGTGGCATGTTGCTGCATATTTTACGAGGTACTTTAATGAATATACTATGAAGTTAGGCAGGTGAAAATTCAATGGCAAACCAACCGGCATTTAGTCGAAGGTAAAACGACTTCTTCAAATTTGTCTTTCAAATTAAATTTACTGATGTGCTTAGCGGTCATTGTTTGTATTCAGCGATCATACGATCGTGGCCTGCATCGATTTCAATCGCTTCATGCCACTGAAAGAGCGAATAGTTTGGTTCTCTTGCTCCTCACTTCTCATCTTCACCTCCTATCTTTCTCCCTTTCCCCTTTTCCTCCTCACATATCATCTCAACCGGAATGAACGGGAGAAAAAAACGCTTTACGTATGCGGCATTCGAATTTGCTGTTGAAAAGCATAGTTGTAGCGAAAGCATCGCACGATGAAGACACAAGAAGCTCTTCTGAGCGAACTCGATCATCAACTCCGCAATGTACGACATCTCCTGTTTCATATGTTTTCTCGTTTAACCACCATACGAATAAAGATTTCCAAGCAAAAAGCAAACATAGAAGCGTGCATTTCGATTTCACCGTTTTGTTTTCTGGCATTAAAAACGGTCTTTTTACATGAGCCCATCCACCACCATGCATAATACATTCTTTCCGGCCGAAATGCTACTATTTCGTTAGTGTCTCCAAGAAACTTAAGCTAGTCAATTTTTAAAGCAGCCGTCAAAAAGCACGCTGCAGCCGTTCAAGAGAATGAGGCGTTTGAATATTGAAAGAAACATTGCTGAAATTCATTTTTTAGACTTGTCTGTACTGATTTTTAGAACATTTGATTGATTTGATTCTGGTTGATGTGATTCTCTTCTCTTGACATCTTGTATAAAGCATCCTCAGAAGCATTCAGTTGAGCAGAGCTCAATTCGCTAACAAAACAATAGTATGATTCGATCAAATTAAGATGAGAACGGTAAGAATGGATCAGGTCGAGAACTACGGTCGACACCGAATACTTTCAAAGGTATATTCTTTAAATCTTTTCCAACGGATATATGTTTTCAACTGCAATAAACACATTTCTGTCGTTCCTTTTGTTGAGTTGAATAATTAACCTCAATCAATTTCGTTCAGTTTTTTACAGTACTGCGGTTAATAAAGGTGAATGATGTATTTTCCTATTCTGTAGCGTCATCCTTCTATCCCAATTCATCTATTTCCGCTGTTCACTGTTGCGTTCTTATTTTCAGTCACATACGGCAAGGATTTTCATAGCTTTTCGAGCGCTTATGAGGCTCACTTCAGTCTAAACTTGCCCGTTAAAGCAACGGATTTTGTATTGTTCGTTTACCGATAGGTACCTTTTCTTATCAAGTATTAGCGAGCAGTTTCATGAGGCTTCTTTTTCCTTCTTCAGCAAGAAACTCATAATGTGCCTTCTTATCCGCCGTGGTTAAGGGGGTGAGATGGAACTTGGACAAGATCTGCCTCACTGAGTGACCTTTCCCTCTTCCTCAACGTTATACAATGCCAAGACTTCGAATATTGTGGGATCACGCTGGCAAATGCCATTTCTTCCTTATTTCTCTTTTGGATTTGGAACTGAGCGGATCCACGCATTTTTTTATTTCATGAATCACAGAAAGCAGCAAACCGAAATAATCAACTCGCTTTGCAATGCTCGTTCCCAATCTGTAGCTGAGATCGGGTAAACTTAACATATTAGCAACCTCTAGCACTAACTCCATTTCTCTTGCTTGCCACGTTGATGAAAGCTCCAAAAATCTCTAGAAATAAGGATCAAGCTTAAGATATGCCGCTGGCTGACATTGATTTTATCGTAGAATCCGCAGTAGAGGACCTTGACGGGAGATCTTTATCGGCATTAGAGATCATCTTTCATTGAAAACAAGCCCTGCGGCAGTTCTGTGCTACTGCTATCAGTTTAAATCTAACAAAAGTATAGATACAGCGCATTTTTCGAATGCATCAAGCAATTGGCGGAGATTTGACGTGTCTGATGCTCCACAATAATTTTATGCATCCGTTAAATCGATCCATTATCTTCTTTGATTTTGACACTGGCATGTCTATCTGCTGTATATGGAAGTTTTGATTCAAGATTCTTATAAATAAACGCATTCTCGAGAGTCGTTCTCCACAGGATAACGAGCGTCATCACCAGTGATCTGACGTGCTTGGTTTTGCATTGTCGTTGACAGTGGACGGCGGAAGTTTTCTGCGGAGAGGGAGTATCAACATTTTACAGTGATAAAAATTTGGATACGACTTCCTTTCAAATTTCCATAGAAGCATATTAGTCGTCTCTCATCCGTCCTCATTCACGATAATTTTGGAAAGTTATTTGAGGCATCGAAAAGAGGGCCTCATCTTCAAATAGTAAGACACCTCCTTCGTCGCGATCGAAGTCAGTATCATCAACTTCGCCGATGAAAAAATCGTCGCTTACGCGGTAAGTCATTTCATTGACTATATCTGAGATATTCTTTCTGCTGCGAATTCTTAATTTCTTTTGAATTTTCATTTTTGTTCTGTTCCGGAAACGGAGCGTCTAGGCGTGGATGGTGGCTTTAAGCTTTTGACGGATTTGTTTATTTGCTTCCATATGCCATATAGATCCCCATGCAGCCATATTTGGGAATGCTTGATGCAGTAGTGGAATTTTGAGCACGGTTCGAGTGATAGGATCACCCAAACTCGAGTAACTAAGCACCAAATGTTTTCCCGAAGGAGCGGTCGTAACAGAGCTGATTCGATGCATGACGATAAGCAATAGGTGGAAATTCTGCAACAGTCTATGAAAAATTTTGGCATCAACCGTTTTCGTGGGAACTACTGCTAACCAAGTACCTTGGAAACTAGAAGTTGTAAGTATCTAAGGTGCATTAAGTCTGAAATAAATGCTCACACGGAGTAGCCACTAAAGTCAGATCCTTCTTTCCCGTCCCCTTGCGGTCATTTTTGTCTCCTGTTTTTGCAGAAGGAATAACGAAAAGTATAAACATGAAAAGCTTTTCCAGGCGTGGCTCAAGCATGGTTACCGCGCCATCGATGCTTAAAGTAAAGGCTGACTCATTTGTTCTCCATTACTCTTATTTTAGATCATTAAATGCAAGCAATGAGAGTAATGGTGCAATACTGCTGCTAAAATTGTAATGTTAACGAATGACCCTCTTTGAGGTGACGAACAAATAAAAGCATAATACTTCCCACCTATGCGATATTTTCAAATGTTTAAGCAAATCCATAAGTACATCTAGCCGGAGTTTTATGTTCTTTGTGCATTGTAACCATTCTCCATGCAACAACGAATTGAATGCACGCAAATAGAATTCGTTCATTATTTTCTTCTGAGATAGGTTCACGTCCATCGCATGTACGGGAAGATGTCGCTATATCATACAATTACGAAAATAGCCGGGTTTCGCGACATGACACCAGTTGATTGAATCAGCTTTTCACGGGCTCACTGAAATTTACCATTAATGATTTCTAGTTGCTTAATATTTGAACGTTTTTGACCAATTTCTATGTGAGCCTTTAATTTTGATCTCAGTATATATTCGTAATACAAGTGAAAATTCCTGTACGCAGTATGTACTCACGTTCATCTAGACGTATCGGTATCGTTCTAATTCTGAGATACCTTTCGAGGGTGCGACATTTGTAAATGGCAAGATTTACATGTATATGCGATTTGAAGAAATTAAAATAAAGCGCAGAGTATCGGACGACATTTAGTTAGTAGGTGATTTTGGAAAATGTCGGCACTGAAACGTTGCTTGGAAGACCACTTTTGTAATCTTTTTCGCCGCTATTCTAATTGCAATTATTTCATTGAAATGACAGGGATCCACTGAAGAGAAATTGAACGATGCGAGCTCAATTGTTATTGAATCGACTGCCGGTCATTATCTCACAGTTAGTGAATCTGTGAATTACCTTTCTATTCCGTGAATATTCATTCATATGCTATTACTTCTTCCAAGAATTTCCCAACCTTAGTCCCAGGTTAAAATAAAATGAAAAGTTAGCAATCTTTACCCACTTCTAACCTAGAGCTAGTGATTCAATCTTCCCCGAAAGTCTCTTATTCGAAGAATGGCCTCATGAAGAGCTGAAACAATAAAGAAGCATTTTAAAATAGGAAAGGGATAGGCGGTTCTTGCTACGTTCGCGATCTAAGCAGTCTTTTGAGTGCTGAAGAAAGGATCGCCCGTCTGTTTACGTTTAGCCGAGAATAACAAGTGATAGTTTTGATGAGGCGCAAAGTTGCGTTCGTTTCGGCCTGGGAAGCTCAGCGAAGACCTGTTTTCACTATAGTGTGATCCTTTGATTTTTTTGATATTCTATTTTAGCATTATGGTATCCTCACCCCAATCATATAAGACTATTGTCCTTAGAACAATCTGAATTCCACAGCGAGGGACGTTTGAAAAAAATTTTTCTTAATTTCGTTCGTCACCTTGAAAGATCACTGTTTATTAACACAAATTTAACACCTATATATTTCTGCGCTCATCGAATTGTTTCGGCGTTAGTGAAATATGTTTGCAAAATTAAGACGCAAACAGTCCATAATTAATTCAATGGGAAAATTGTCTTCCGTACCAAATTTTAAAGGTGATGCTGAAGATTAATATTCGACTAATGACAAATGGTACATCGATAAATGAGAAAGCACATGAATTACGAACAAAACGAATCATTGTTGGAGGAAATGAAGTCTACAATATCAACTTTCATCGATAAAATATCACCGTCGTGAATTGGTTTTATGTCTTCTCGACTTGAAAAACTTCTAAGTTTGCCTTATCATTGATAATGATTGAATCGTTTATATGTACATCTCTTTGTTTTCAACTGCGATTTCATATCCACTTTAACGCCTCCTCAATGATCGAATAAATTAGAGGGAAATAAAAGTATCGTCGTTGAAAAGCCTATCGATAAGATAACTCTTTTCATATGTCTATGTGGACAACGTTGTGAGTGACTGATAATCGATTCTATTGCTGGAAATGTGGGAGAAACTACTATAACCGTTGATATAAGGATTTAAGGAAAAGACGTATAAGATATTGCTAGAACAAGAAACGTTCAAGCCAACCCTATTGCAGGAATATATAATAGGTATTTCATACACCATAGAATGTGGACAGCAGTAAAAGATCATATGCTGTCGAAGCTGCTATGGCAGTTATGTAAACTGCACGGACAAATCCAAGTGAGGAAACAGTTACAGCGACTTTTTGCGGTAACTGTTCATGCAGCACTTCTAAAGGGTTCATGTAACAGTTATCTTTCAAATTCAGATGTCGCAGACACTTCAAATTTTGCTCAGGGAAGCTGTCATGGATAGAATCCTCCAAGTAATATGAGAAGCGACGTAAACGCTTTATTCAGAAGCCCTTCAACAGCTGTTTAAGTGACTATCACTGACATGGTTTTTTCATTAGTGCAGTTATAGACGGCGCATAAACTCTGTTAGAAGAACCACATTAGGTAAGTTCCACTGATTCATCTACGGCGCATGGTGGCATGGCAATATCCTCAGTGCATGTCCCGCACAGTCGCGAAAATGACGTGGAAGAGTGATCCACGATGACGTCTCGTTCCACAGAGACTAAATGGCGAACTAATTTCATGACACGATTGCGCTGCACTCTGTGAGAGTAACAGGTTTGTAAGCGTGCTAAGCTTTCAAGAATATCGTGTGGACTACTTACTGCCAAATTTGTGGTAGCAAAATTGCTGCAAATGAATTTGTAAACTAAAGCGGTCAGAAAAGTTTTCAGTGGCCAAAACTGCTGAAAATGTAGGATATTGTAGAGTTCGGAAACAATTCGCTTAGTGTCTTTTGAGAGACAATTTGAGTTGAATTAAGGTAAAGTCAAGACGGGAAATTTTAAAGCAGTTTTTGTGCTGGGTTGTTATATGAGTGTACCCACATATGCACTCACTCACTTTCAACTTCTGTATCTTCTGCAGTCGAAGTTGAGGTGATCAGTGCCGTTGAAATATCGCATACACAGATTAGCCGTATCAAGAGCAGTACCTTAAGCCCATAGAGAAAGCGGCTTTCTACCAAATGTTTTTGGAAAGATATTGCTGCTACCCGTAGTAATGTCTTCCCCTACCCTCAATCGAACGATTTCACTGATCCTCATTCATCGCTATCTTTTTTTCTACTAAAAGTACGCGCTATATAATCAATTAAGAAAACGATTCATAACATCGTCAGTAAAGTTTCAATGCTTATAGCTATAGTGCGCATGTCTAAATGCTTTCGATTTAAGACAGAAAACGGAAATTGAATTTTTAGATTAAAATGAAGTGAAATGGGAACTTTTATTACAATCAAGTGACCTCTGAAAGTCACTGCCACTTGTTGACATTTCTATTCCTTTATGAAGGGCATAATTGAAAAAAAGAACAGTGGACGTTTATATGTGCCCCCACATTACTACAAATTCTATGAAGGATTTTGGTAGCGTAAATATCGTTCATGTGGGTTAAAATATTTTGCGATATCAGCTGTAAATGACAGGAAGAAGGAGCTTAAAGCCATCACAGTAAACTGTGAAGCACAGACAGGATGCTACCCAGAAATTTGTGAGTTCGTATGAAGTTAAATCAAATACTCTAATGAGCTGTTAAGTGAGCGATACAGTGGAGGGTAGCACCGATGTTACAGAGATCAACGCATAGCGGTGATTCTTCCTAAGGCAACATTTTCAGCATTCTTCATTGACGTTGGTATCTACATGTTGCAATATGTAGTCATGAACATCCCATATGCGCCCTGATTCACAACGATTAAATGGAGTTCCTTCTTGGGGAAAAAAAAAGAATCCACACAACAAGCAAATAAAAACTGAAATTCGATGATTTCGCCGATGTTCAAATGATTATTATCTCTCATCCTCGAGCATAACATAAAATATGTTTGCTCTTTGCAGATGCAATGATCTCATATTTTCTTCCAATCTTACATGCTGAAATAGTCATATTGAATTTGTTTCTTCCAAGAAAATCTTTTATAAACGCCACCATATATGCATTCATTACTTTCCAAGCAATAGTTCAGCAGTTGTGGACCAGTTCTATAGACAATGATTGTTTATTTGTATCCTTTTGTTCACCTTACATACATAAGGCATCATAAATTACTTTCCCGCTCTCCCCAACGATATTTACTTTAACGATATATTGAAGGAAGCTTGAAAAGTTGCCGTCTGAAAAGACATTGCAATATGCAATTTTATAATTCTCTCATCCGAATTTTCACACTCTCTAAGCAACATTCATATTTCACTACAAAATGGAAAGTATCGACCAACTTTCGAATGATGAACTCGCGATTGTACCATAGAAATGTTGGCAAAAAACAAATGAAAAATGATAAATGCAAAAATATACGCTGTGGTTCATTTAGCATTTTTCCTCTTCAATTCCATCTCTTGTGAATACGTGTAGTTCATCCACTCTATAACGAATGAGATCAACATCGACCATGCTCTCAAGTAATCGCGTTTCTCGTACTCATCGTCGATCCTCAACCGTTCCAGCAAAGTCTGCATTCAATGGATTCAAAATTGGCACAGCACATTAATCGCGACCTAGGTTTTTGACTGGGACGAAAATGGTCAATTTGTTTTTCTTTTTAAGTTCTTCAGAGTACTGTCGCAAATCAACGTTTTTTTCCAACTCCAAATTCTGGTTTCAGCGAGGTTCTAGCACGCTTTTGCGAAAGTCCATGAGATAGCTCTAGGTTTGTTCAAAAAATGAGTAGCGAGAGGCGAAATCCCCTCATATCGTGATAGGAAGTTTCATAAACGTAGGCTAAAGGTATGGAGAAGTGCATTAGAAAATTAATGGACAATAGATCTGAGGCATGAAACTTTGAAACTATAAAAGTTTCGAATAAACTTATTAGGAGCGTCCAATCGAACCAACGCGGAATCTGCTTGCCTCAACCTCTTTAATTTGTGAGGGGACGTGCATTTTTCAGGCTTCTGAAGTTTTTGAAAGATTATGCAGCAAACCATTTGAAACTAGTAACTGTAATTTACGCGGCTGCTCAGTAAAACCTGCACAATGAATAGAAAGGAAATTTTTGAGGTTGGAGGGATAAGCCGTAGAATTTGCGTGCATGCACGGCTTCCATTATTGTCTAATGCTTCATGAGTGTCGTTCTGAGTGAGGATTCACGGGTCTCTCCGTAGTCTTTCTCTCCCCCGTCGCAGTGGTGGAGACGTACCTGTGCCGCTTGTGTGCGTACGGCTACGCAAATGTGCTCTGAAGAAGGGTACATTGGGGAAACTGCGAAGGGATGCCTGTCTAGTATATTTTGATTCCTTTCGCTCTGCACCAATTCTTTATGTGTATTCAGTTTCTGCACAAATTCTCAACTGTCGAAGACAGCTTATAGTAAGTACTTCAGTCGTGAAAGGCAACCGTTCAGTTTCGTCACCTGCATCCCAAATGCAAATCATGGACTTGGTATCTGTGAAAGCACTCGGCTTGCAACTGAGCATTTTTCTGAAGTTTTCCATTTCCTTTTTTAGATGTTCAATGAATACGGCTTTTGAGGTCGTCTGGAATGCAGTATAGCATATCAGATCAGATTTTTTTGTTATACTCTTGGCACTATAACGCGCGGTGCGAAAAATCTGTTTTTGAAACTTATGAAATTCGAATTTCGAGGGCGAAGGAGGGGCAAGGCGCAGCATTCAAAGCGCAGACACTGCTTGGTGATTATGAGTTGAATATGAAATGGCACTCTTATTATAGTGATCGTTAAATTTGTGAGAAGATCTCAATATTTAAGGTGCTAAGGAATTTACACTCCATAAAGTGGCTCTATTTTCCTATACCTAAAGGATCATAAAGAAGCCGACGAGCTGTTATGATGCTGAGAGCAGCCTGAGGATAGTATCGTGTCAGCTGCTTTTGTTATGACCATCCTCTTAATTGAGTCACAGCAGTAGACATGTGACGTATCATAGAGACGTTTTTTGACACAGAATTCATTCGCAGTGATAACAAATTTCGCAGCTGTGACTTGCGAAATTGCAAAAGCATGATTTTGTCCTTTAGCTCTTTCTTATGAATAATTAATTCGACGATGAAACATTTCTCGGGAAAATACATACGTTGCTAAATAGCTTCATCACAATCACTCACTGCAGATGGTGGCCTGGAAAAAATACTTTAATGGTAATTTGTGTTCACATAGGTTTACAGTGTGAGACTGATGGGCTGATTGATTTCAAAATTTTTCTCATTTCATATTATTCGTTGTGCATCAGAAATGATAAGGCAGAAATGCTCATCAATGAAAAGCCTTCAAGTACGTTACCGCTGAGTTTGAGAGAAGTTGAAATATGCAATCTAACCATGAAATGCTGATTCCAAATATCCAGGAAATGCGGCTTAAGACCGTATTCAGCCATCGACGCATGCATCTTCCCAAGTCTGGTAGCTTCTTTAACAACCTCTTCCTCTTCGAGGTTAAGGTCGATTATTAAGTAACGAAAAAATTCTCGTTGTGCTTGGCTGAAAATATATATTTCATGAGATGGAATTTTGGTTTGGAAGGTGTTTGAGGCGGAACTTCAGTTGTTCGATACCGGCATTCCTCACAGAAGATCTGCTTTGCTCCCAAAATTCCAGTGCGAAGCAGCAGCAAATAAGCAATTTCCCTTCATGGAGCAATGTGCCTCTTTCGTTCCACACACCCAGCCTTAACTGTCTTCTCACGCTCTACTTATCCGTCGCAAGAGCGATCTCGACAGATCCAATCGCATTGAAACTATGGATATTAAACTGGCATGAGCCCGATCCCGAACATCACTCCCAGAATCCGTTAAACCTTCTGAGTTCCTACTGACCGCGTATTTTTAAGATTTTAGATACAAAAAATGAACCAATTTGCAGACTGACTCACTGTGAGTCCCGCTGTCGAAAATATTCAATTAGTATCGGTCGCAAGTCGCACATGCGATCACATGTTGAGCAGCCGACTTTTCAAGTGTGGTCACTTCCTTGAAACCCCTCAACAATCTGGGGTTTCAGGGTATAACAATGCCGGAACTGGTGCTCCTTGATGAACCAAAATTTCAGCTTAATCGACAGATAACGCTATTTACATCCTAATATATCAGCAGAATTTTGGCCAAACGAAAATGCGGGATGGAACCAATGTCCCTTAAAAATTGCCAATGGACTGAATAAATGCATGTCTGATTTCTTTACTCATCAAACTATTCGGCAAAGAATACTTGCTTTGCCAATGTTAGGTACTTTTTTTTCCGTCAACGTTATACACTGCGATAATTGCATCGATCACTTCATAAGTGATTACAGATATACTGCCTGAGTGGTGTACTATTCCATTTCAACAAAAATACCCTTTAACAAGCAATTTTTTCATAAATCATTAACGATCACTTCACCCACCATAGTTTATTCAACTTTGGCCATTTAGTGAGATCACGATAGCAATATCGCTGGCAAGAGATAACCTCATTCATTTTTGGGCTTGATTCGATAGCCATTAGCATTGCCTGGAAATTGATTTGATTATAAGTGTAGTTCGATTAGCTCCGCTCTCACAAAATCATACTTTCTCTAACAGCTGAATAGCATAGAATCATAGCAGTGAAATTAATATAACAAATGCCTTTTATTGGCCGTTTAGCCAGATAGTCACCGCCGCGCAGCATTTACGCTAGCAGACCCTTACCTATGACATTTGAAAATCGGTTCACTTAAGGAGGCAACTAAGCAAGGAATCATCGGTTAGCGTTATTTCTCAAGTCTAATAAATACATCTCCTCAAGTGTGTTTTTCTGTGAGTATATCTCAAGCAAAATGCAGACGGGGGTGGCATTCTCGAGGAGTTCACAAATCTCTACATGTATGACCTAGGTCGGAAGTTCATAGCGCTCAATAGCATATCAAGCTCGCAGGAACCCCTCATTTGCCGTGAATTGTGCTCACTTTTTATTTTCAATGCTTCATGAGCTGTGACTTCCCGACAGACAAGAACGCATTTTCACACGAACATACGCTTGAAGAAAAGCCCGCTAACTGTGGCAACCTCATGCATATCTTCGGCGATCCATAACAAAGCTTCCATCGAAATGATGCATGAACGGTCGGATCATCGAAATTAATTTACTACTGCAGACGTTTCATTGATGAATTTGGCTGGTCAGTTCGACAGTACTTAAATGCGCTTATTGCTGCTCCTTCGGGAAGCGTTAATTAGATCGGGAACCAGTGATCAGCAATCATTCGACTAACAGTTATAAACACAAGATTGGATTGGATTCATCAGCCTAGTAGTTGAATTCGGCGAGGATGCTACATTTACTCATATGACGATCTCGAATTACTTTTTTTGTGGAATAAATGAAAAAAAGCTACAGTCGATAATGCAAATTGAGCTGAACGATTAAAGCAGACAACTGAATTAAGGTGAACGAAAGAAGCAACTGATAATTTAACAAAGCTAAGACATAGCGAATTGATTGGGGATGAAATTCAACTGCCAAACTTTGAGCTCGAGTACACACTTTATGAAAAATATTGTCCCTCTGTGCCATGAGTGTTCCGCTCCAATGCCTCTTCATGAGATCAATTTGGTGCTCTGTGAAGTCAAGCCTGTAATATAATCTATCATCAATTGGAGCATCATCGAAGTCTGAGTATTTCACCTAAGCGTATCTTTGAATAAGGCGAAAAAAGCCTTTTAGGATCAAAATTTATACATCATAAAAAACAGTTGGCCCATTTTAAATGTGATCTCCTTGATTATAGGACAACTATAGAAGTGCGGGGCAGTGATACAAAGCTTAAAAACGTTTCCATTTAGAACTGATAAAAGCCATTGATTACTGCAACATATGAGCCAATAGAAATCT
The DNA here is from genome assembly GCA_037576465.1 of Parascaris univalens. Lineage (NCBI taxonomy): Eukaryota > Metazoa > Nematoda > Chromadorea > Rhabditida > Ascarididae > Parascaris > Parascaris univalens. The sequence continues at coordinate 164,908,323 of CM075173.1, forward strand.
CTCGTTAATTCAACAGACAAATAATTTGTACTAAAATCCATTCAATTGTTCTCAATTTCTTCTGCGGTAAAGCAAGAAAATTCCGTGGCAAATGTCACCAAGTTCCCTGCTTTCGACGTAAGATAGTTACATCACCCTTTCGTAGTATCTTCAAATCCACATCCCCGTGAACCGTTTTGAAATCTCTTACAATAAAACAATTCAACTATCGTTCTACGGAACGCAATTATTTCGGTGCTTCTGCTATTTCGCAAATTTTCGTCGCGCAACGGCAGTTTCTCCACAAACCATAGGCATTTACGAGTCTGCGGCTTTGTGCTGCAGTATAAGCATATTCACGATTAATCTCTCAGCCTCGGTTATATGTTCGAGACGTTGAAACGAACGAAAAGGTATGCATGCATCATGCAGTTAAAAATAAAACGGCTAATAACACCAAAGCGCAGGACATTTTATGGCCGATTTCAGATATTGGTGGATTTAATTTTTTGATGGGCTCGTGGCTTTTGCGCTCATTATCATTTTTTTATGCCCTTCATGAAACTGGTCGCTCACGTGAGGAAGCATAAAAAAGATTGTGGTGGGCGTCATTAACTCCTTCCGTCGGCATCTTTCTATCTTTCGTTTTCTGTTTTCTATGCGTGCGAAAATTGCGTAAAGGAGTGCCAAATTGCGCATGTTAATGACCACATGTGGCGCAGCCCTTAGAAGGATGGATGAAGGGCTTTTAGGAATTCAAGTGCAAAAAAAGAACGAACAACCATAATTTTAACTCATTCAGCTGGTATGGTGTCCGAAGAATGCACTTTAAAGGGTGGAAAACAGAATTCTGTTAATTAACGCATGCAATTAAAATGACACTGACCATTAACAGATACATAAAGAACTTACTTCGTTGTCGTGAAAAAAACCTCGCTTTTATTAGATTTTGAAACACTCTCGTTAATTGTCTTCACATGACTCGTTTTACCAATCCTGCAAAATTACCTCATGACGTGAGCAAAATTCCGCTCCTTGCTTAATTTGAGGACGATTTTGTGTCGAAAATTGTCGGAGACTTGTGAGTTTAACCGATAAAGAGATGTTATCAAATTTAGCCTCTTTCGAGAGGATATCAGAGTACATTAAGAAGGAGTTAATAACTTGCGAAAAGTCGAGCACAATCCGAGAATATATGAAAGTTGCGAAAGGTCTTCGATTTTTGCAAAATGATGATGAATATGACACAAGTCGAGTGCCGCAAATCCCCTACTACGATGAAGAATACTGATGTGAAGAAAATGTCAAAGTGCTAAATTAGTATGATGGCGATCGGCGATTGCTCACCACATTTGCGAGTCATTATTCCTATTTCATTTCGTTTCTTTTTTCGCAGCACAATTATGTACCGTAAATATTTCCAAATTCTTTCAGAATATAATTGAATCGGCGCAGTGAACGTAGAAGAAGCATCGTAAAAAGCTTGCAAAAGAGTTTATCGATTATTTTTGCACTATCTACGTGTTTCTAAAGTGAAATATTAATAAAGGTAAAAGAGGTTTAGAGAGCACCTGGAGTAATTTACATGTTAATTTTAACTCGACCTTGTATGTTCCTCTCATAATCACGTACAGTACTGTAGAACGGTTAGATTGCTTTGCGATCTAGAAACCAGTTGTCAGAATAGGTGATAAAGTTGAAAATTTAGTGAGAATGAAAACTTGCGCAATAACTTTCCAGTGCTCTAGCATCAGCTTTAGCAGCACTTTCTCTGGCAATGTTTTCTCTTGTTTGAAATCAGTGATTGGACTTAAGGCTGCTTGAATAGGCCACTCACACAGACGTTATAGAAAAAACAAAGAGTTATTGGCAAACTCTACCCTGTGATTGGAGCGATTGCCGTGCACATATCTAGCCTTCCTTCTTGTAACCTTTTGCAACTATATTCACATCCCATCGATTGCTCAGAGTGAACGGAAGCTAAAATTTCATCTAGAAATACTGAAAATTAACATAATCATCATACAGTTGCTACTCGATATATAAGGCAATTAAAAGCATAACGCTTATCTAATCGACTGAAATAAGTTTAATATATTATCAAAAGGTACGTGCAAATTAGTCATATTGGCCACAAGTTGAGCCAAAAAGAGGATAACAAAAGTCGGAATCCTCGATTATATTATAATATTAATTAGGCTAGGAATAGGCATATGTAGCATTATTTTTTTAAACCATTCAGATGAAAGTCACTAGAACAGTTTCTGGGAAATTCCCTGTGCAAAAAAACAAAATTCATCGCTTCCACAACGCAACCTGCTGAAATACTCTTCTTTTAAAATACTGTTGCCTTACGTTAATGCTTAGCCCACATGGAGGACGGTGAGAACGGGAAACGATGATATGAATGGAAGAAAGAGGAGAAAGGAAATAACAATTATGGATACAGCATCGGTAGATTGATAAATTCCCTACGACTGTGAAATTCAATGACCAGTATTCCTTGTTCCGTTATCAATTACATAAATGCGGGCTGCAGTCCTGCGTGCACAAAAGCGGCAGTGTTCGAAAGGCACAAAGGAAATGCTCACTTAATCGCTTTTATACTGGTTGTGACGTATAAAAATTTGTGAGGAAGCGCTATTTTTCGCTCTCACCTAAAGAAGCCAATATTTAGTAGATGGAAGAGTAAATGCGTGATGATTTTTATTTATCTATGCCACCTGTTTGAAATGGCAATGATCTATAGCACCTATGGTCGCAGCAGTGCAGCGCAACAAGGAGATAATTTATCTGCTGCATAAAAGCTCCTCTAAGAGCAGCAAACTTGCCAAGTTTCGATCCTCTTGTCTGTGCCACCTCCATTACCAGTTCATTATTCAGCGTCGAGTTGAAAAGTCATGAATATAAACTGGCAAGAAATAGAAACAATTCAGCCTTTGAAAGCAGTAATGCCGAGCAAATGCGCGAATTCGAATTTTTACCTCGTTGCATCTGACGGTCCCGAGCGGCTCACTTATTTATTCTTTGACTGTCCTAGAGCATTCCTGTTAATTCGCGACCAGTCCTACTGAGGAAATTGTGAGATATATAAGAACGTCATTTCAGCCCGCCGTTCTCCTAACAGCTTCCGGACTGCACCATCAACAGGTTATATTGTCTTTCAACTTTGAGCAACATTGCTTTAAACAAGCATTATCGACGTAGACCTACCAAATTCCCAACGAAAGCGGTTTCCTTCATTTTCTTCCTTTCCATATCGGCTTTGCCGCTTTTTTCACTCAAAAATCAGCTTCCATTGCACTAATAATCAGTGATCCCCAAGTAGAATTCATTCATCTTTAAAGTAATCTCCTGAAGCATTTGATGCACTTCAGCGGATTGGCATTTGTGAAGTGAGTTATGCCATGGTAGAACTTGTGTACTGGTGAATGCATGCTCGAAAGGCGGTTTCAAATCTAGAATCACTGAAGCCTTCTATAGAACGTAGGGTGAAAGTGTTTTAAGATAGTCGGTTTAGAAATTAGGGATGTTCAGAATTGATTTTCATTTTGCACCAAACGGCCTCTCATTCCGTGTTGGTGGGATCAGGAAAAAGACGAGTAATTATTTGTAGGAGGCATGTGCGAGCTGTTGGATCAATAAGAAAATGAAGCCATTACCACAATTAATTTATCTTTTGCAGCTAATTGATGATAAAACTTATGCGTTAAGTGGGACGAAAAAAAAACCATGCAGTGCTATCCCACTCTGTTGAAATCGTATTGGGAATCGATATTGGCGCCGAGACATTATTCGAGCCGAAGTTGAGGCACCTGGGTACTCTTCGGCACTGATAAGTTTTGGTGTCAGCATTTTTGGGCATGAACACATTGACGCAGTGACAGCTAAACAACCACTGGAAAATAAAGTGCGGAAGTCATTCCAGAGTGTGAGCTGATGGAATTGCCCGAATACTTCTTGGCAATCTGAAAACGAGCCCCAGAGCTTCAAATGACGCAACATATACAAGTGGTCAAATAGAAGACTTCCGCCCTCCCCCTTCGGAAAGCCAAAATGCGGACATCAAAACTACACGTAGCTGAAAACTCTACTTGGCGCCGATATAAAATAGCCAGCATTTTCAACATGTCAATAACTGGCCGTCCGCGTTTCCTCTGATGAACAGAACAATGCCCCAGAGAGTTAGAATGGTTACATTTCGGTGATAAAAACTGCCTAATGACACGCCGAACGAAAAAATTCTTACTAGATCTGCTGCCCTCCTACATCTTATTTCTTCCATAGTCGATATCATTTTCGAATGCCTAGCAGTTCAATCTTGAACGCAAATGAGCGTCTGAAATTGTGCCAATACTCGTATGAGCAAAAACCTTCATCTCCTTACAGTTTTCGTCACATCTGATCACGGTTGTCCATTGTGGGGCACGAATCGGCTGCATCCTCATGAGGGCAAATACATATGGGATGAAGGAAATCACGCCGTCGCACAGGTTGCGAGTTTAAGCAAGAACAAAATGTCTCCTTTATCGGCGAGATTAACGATCTGGCTAAATGCTTCAGTTGTCCAATTGCTCGAGCTTTCTAGGCGTCTTTGGAAGAGATTCACATCTATTCACAGTAGTCGTTTGTAAGTTTTCTCAATGTTAGCATTCATTTTTAACGCATTTATTGCATCAAAAAAAAAATTTGCCGTTGATACATCACTGTATGTCGCGTAAATTTTGCTTTATATTCTACTACCGTTGGCCTCCTTCGATTTTATACCGTTTCTCCCTTATCACTTGCTCTAAGGTTACAAAGAAAGCAACAACATGGTGGATGGGGTATGTCTCCGACGTCGTCCTGCTAACGGAGGCGAATTTACGGGAGGGAAATCGCTCTGTAAATCTCTTCCCGGAGAGGGGGAGACAAAGGTCACAAACCGCCTAACTAGGGTCTCAATCAGCCAGAGCATTTAGATACCCTCACTCGAAAATTTTCCGCAGCTTTAGACACGTCTACATCGAGGTTGGATACTTTTTAATTGAGTGAACTGAATTTCTGCAAAAGCTACCGACAAAACGAAGACAGAGGAGGGACATCGAGTTAGTATAAAATAAACTGCCTTATGTAATTTAGCATTGCCCAATTTCACCATATTGGTGTTGTCGCGAAAAAGAAGAGACCGTCTTCGATGATCACTCAGAACTTCCGGTGCCGACTAGACGTCACTAAATCAAGAATTCGTCGTCATCAGTGAATCTTTCGAGTTTTGAGTGATGACCAGGCACCCCAAAATGAAGATATTCGACTCCGACGACGATGTTTTTGGAAATGCCTACGACGTTTCGAGGGCTTCATAAACACCTCTCAAAACGGCAACGACATTTATTCGTTCGTACAGTCTCTCGCACAGTTTGGGAGGCTGAACGTTGTCTTCTTCTGTTCTTGTACCCAATTCCGTCATTATCACCTGATCTTTTACAGGTGTGCAATAAAAATTAGCCAATGTGCACTCACACACTAGACTGAGGAAGGGAAGCGAAGCACCAGTAACATATTGTATTCGGCATTGAAAACAGTTCTGGATCATAGCACTAAGCAGACCATGCTAGTGTGCAACGGTCAAATCGTTGAAGCATAGGTTCGTACAGCATAGCCGCAAACTCATCTCTTGTGTGGCGAGTTTGGGTTGTATCCCAACTTCTTCATCAAAATTTTGCATATTTCTATTCAAATAATACATTATGGCAACATAAATAGTTCTGAGTGGGCATGAATCCATATTCATCTGTCTTCAACTATTCAACAGGTCATGCTGCAGTTGTGAAATCGGAGAGGGAGTGACTGCCGTGAACTCTGGACACTGACGCTACATTAAACTCTGAAACGACTAAATTCGGACACATGAAAAGGCCCGTGGATTGATGAAATAAGAAAGAATTGTTGATGTCGAGGAAATGTGAAGAGGCACGCTTGATCGCCTAAACGGTGGCTGCGTTTCGCTCACTTAAGGAATTAATTTCACAGCTTATAAACGAAAAATGAAGTTGAAAACGGAAGGATACCCTTGTGTCTTAATAAACCTTGTCGTGTATTTGGATCTTCGATGGAACAATTGCAGTTGTCTGCGGTGAGGAATCAAACCTTTGCCGTCGTAAAATTCGTACATTTGTTATCGCTCGAAATGCATCTTTAACATTTCGAAATCGAAGACTGAGTACGGAATAAGGAAGGCATCATACGCGATACTACACTTTATGCGAGCAGAACTTCGTATCCATCAGTTCGCTGTTTCCCGAATTGGAAATAAAAAAATCAGACGTGTAACAAATACTGCCCTCATATGAAGCAGCATATCCATCATACACAAGCACACAGTGGCGTATGTAACACATGAGTTTTGCCACAGTGAGTCCTAGAAAGATCTACTTATACATATGCGCAGGAGTTGTCCATAAGGTCATAATAATAGCCAAGTGCTAAGCGTAGCAACTTAGTTAAATCCAATCGCAAGTCCGTGTTCGAATCCCATATTCAATTATAGAAACGCTAACGAAAGCGGCACAAAATTTCCACGAAATAAGTAAATAACAGTAATGAAAACGAGATATAAGAGCATTATATGATTATTTTATAAGGGGCGTTGAATAGATGAGTTAGAAACTCTTTACAGCTGAAATGCAAGTGGATTAAACTCCAAGAAAATCAATAGAGCAATATGCGACCGTAATACATGACATCTATCCAACGAATTCCATATCTATCAAGCAAACGTATTTAGAGAAAATGAAATGCAAATTAATGCGAATATTACGCTAATGAAACGAAGTAGGTGGTAAATTGAAGCTCATGAATCAATATCGATGAGATGAACTTCGTTTCATACAGGTCGGGGAATAAATGGTAATCCAAGCTGATCGAAATAAGAGTGAATCTGATTTGCTCCACCACCTCAACGAGAAAGAAATCGGAATATCGATACAGAGCAGAAATTGTGAACGGTGGATGACGTCCACCAGATATTAGACATGAACAACAAGATCGACAGCGGATTACGGACGTTCGCTGAGAAGTTCATGTTCGCTGGGAGCATTTAAAGTGCAAATTGAATTTTTTCAGGCACAGGTTACCGATTTAAATAATAAGGACGCAGCTGACGGAAAGAACTACTTCTTAAGTATCCATTGCGTCAGGTCAAACCAACAGATATGATAGCGGACACCGCGAATTATTCGAACACTACTGATCTATATTGCGAGAATTTGAAAGGCTGCACAAATTATTTATAATGCCTCAACATTATCTTAAACAGCTGACGAAATGTACAAGTTGGTTTTAACAACAAATAGATGCTGAGGGCATTAATAAAACGTTATCGCAAATCTGCCATTTACACTCAAGACAGCAAAAATAATTTCTGTTGTTTGTCTGCATTTTGAAGTCACGAGTAACACTCTGTGCGACTACAAAATTCCGCATATTGGTTGAAATAATTGAGGTATCGAATAAAAGCCCATAAGGTATTTAGCTTGCTTTTTCAGCGTATGACGAAATTGAAACGTCTGAAAACGTTAAAGAAATATCTTCTAAAACACTCCTGAGGTTTATATTTTCGAAGTTTCCGTCGTTGAGACGTTATTGATAGCAAGCATTGAAATGCCCCGAAAGTGCCACATGATTACTATCACGGATGAGACTATGCTCTTGATGTAGCTAATAAATTCAGACCCAGAGTCAGTGCTCAAGCAACTTCACGTTTGGCGTGGCTCGTTTCTGCGATTTCACAAAACTTTCTGGAATCTACGAAAATATCCCATAGCGTTCTTTCAGCGCAGTTACTTTTAAACGCTAAAATTACATTAAACGTGTTTCTTATTTTCCGGCTAACATCGTATATCATTCACATGCTGAAAGCAACGATTAATAAAACGACACCTTCTTTCGCGCATAATTACATTTTTCTCCTTGCAAGTTTTCTTTTTTTTAACCTATGATGCTATTTCCATTACGATCCTTAGCTGTGTTATTTATAAGATATATTCTACGTTTGCATTTTTACGATCTCTAACGAATTCTCGGAAAAATCCTTCATGAGAAATCTCAAATATAGTTTATCAGTCACTATTGTAGCCGTTTGAAATAGCGATAATAACATAAATGGTTGCTGGGGAAAGCGTCATTTTGTAAGCTATTGAATAAATTATCGCAAAAAAACTTTGTTCTTCTTTCAATTTCTACTCGTAACATTTTAAATTATCAGCGATACCCTATCTAGAAAGAAGGCAAACATTTCTGATTCTTCATTAATTTTCATGTCAAAAACTGAAAAGCTTAAACGTTTATGGATTCTTTGAAATTGCAAATCATACATTCCAATTTCCCACACGTTGTTGCAATATTTGGATATTATTCATCTCCTACGAGTTTCGGCAATTTGTTCACGTCGTATACATCGCGAGAGAAAACATCATTCAGAAGAATTACGAAAATGATTACTGATAGAAATGCTTGAAGCGTCAATTTGCCTCTTGCGTGATTATGCATATTCACGCACATCGTTGTAAGGAACATTGCGTGATCATTTCGCCAGTACACAGTTACGCATATTTATTTCTGCGCTCTAATGTATACGTCAGTGAATAACATGGAAATTCTAAGAACTAGTGGAACGGATTCAGTGACCATAAGCAAAATGAGTGGCTACATATAAAGGAACTGAAAAGAAAATAGAGGTGTGGAGAGGCAGTATATAGTGGCCAGTTCCATCTGCTGCTCATGTAAGCATACATGTCTTCATAAGTAGGAATTATATTAAAAAGATCCTGCAGCACAAGGAAATTCAAGAGAGGACTGCACATTGCGGGAAACGCTAAATTCCACGTTGTACTGTCGTAGGATTCTCGAAAACAGGAAGCGGATGTTGCGACTTTCTTCTTTTAAGATTCAAGCAGCCGTCGCTTCAGTTAAGTCAAAACTGCTCTCAATTTAGAAAGGTGAGTGAAAATAGATTGTGTCCTATTTTAGTCCGACGTCTTCTTCGGCTTCCATCAGCATTCGTATCGTCAATGAAACGTTCACATATAACGTGACCAATTTTAATAAACCTAAATGTCTCAATAAATCAAAAGTTATGGTACTGCACTTTTCAACGCTGGCATAATGAGTAGTGGAATATATTAAAGGCTTCTATAGTGAACATCTGAATATTTCAAGGTCAAAACGCACAGCGTGATTAAAATAGTTTCACCGCTAAGAGGCATTATAGTCCACCTTTTCATTAGCTGAAAATGCCTACCAAGTTAAAAAATTTGTGTTGACTTGAGCTGAATCCCTTAACCGGTGTTTGCAGGCATTCGCCGAGGTCCCCCCTGCCTTCTGCAGGGACTCACGCAGAATGTCTTTGTGCGTATGTGTATGTGTGTGTGTGTGCATGTGAGTGTCGATGTCTCTGTCTGTCTCTATAAACGTTTGTTGAGTGATGTCAATATCGGAGCGAAGAAAAGCCGTCGCGATGAAATTTACCTGCCAAAATTTAGAGCAGGAGGTAAATGTGGCTGAGCGTACCAGCTAATGAGCAATGCAGTTGTGTGAATCATACATAACACTTTCAGTTCACTTTCTCGAAAAATTGTTGAAACATTAATCATATATCAAGAAACTAGACAGCAGTGTTGTTTTCAGATTCAGTGAATGAAATGAAATTGAAATTAGAGCAGTGATTTGTGGGAGAGTAGGGAAGCGTCGGAACATGAGCTCTATTAAAGAATTGAGCAAAATGAATGATTTCACTAGGATTTCACTAGCTTCTCTTTAATTAAACACTTCATATTTGTTTTCTATAGGATAGCATTTACTGGTTATTGCAGCTGCCTTCGCTCTAGACGTGAAGGGCGAAGAAACACGTACGGAACTAAGCATAAAAAAAGAATGCGGATAAGCGATTTCTTCAGTAACTTCGCAAAAATGCTTCAACAAGAAAAGAGAAATTTATTCAATCATGGATCGAATAAATTGAACCTAAGGAGATCTTGATTAGGACGATACAATTTATTCGATCTTAACATCGACTTTTCCCACCTCGTTTCGACCGCTTCAAGTTACCACAAATCAGGGCGACGATATGCTTGACCATCTTATCCTATAATATTGCAAATTCAGCAACAGTTCGCCGAAATCGTTGCAAGCATCATTCTGTTGGTTGAAGTGATCGGCGTCCTGAGATTTTTCGTCATCGGCTATTTTTCCCTTCGCAGCAAACCTATTTAACATGTGCTTTTAGTGACTGGGCGTGATTAATTGTGCACGTAATCTGTGCAAGTCTTTCTATTCAGGCATTGACGTTTCATAAAATGCACTCATTAAAAAAGGTTGCTAGAAAACTCGTAGAAATTTCTTGAACGAAATGGGAACGCATTTAGCGAACAATAGAGTGTCTATATGTCCTTCATATGGATTAGTCCTGAATTTGGCGATCTTGAGGTAGTAATGCTATGTAAAATCACTTGTATTGCACTTAGAGGTGATTTGCAAGTGCCGAGTATATTTTCGGCGAGTTCTTGGCCCTTTCCAAACATACCTCTGTATGTTCTCCTAAATTCTGTTATCGCAGCAGAACTTATCAGAAATGCAACGTAATGAACGAAAATCCGAGGCATATTTCAAGACAAATGATGCCAGAAATAAGATCTTCTAGAAACAAAGTTATGAAACCAACGTAATAAAAGATGGGACTGAATTAACAATTCCCACCTTCCAATAGTTCTAGGGTATTTTTGTTCCCATGGGGATTTTGCTTTGTACGTTTCGAGTTAAATACGCTGACATAAAATATAAATCATTTATGAAAACAATTAGTGACTTCGAACATGAAAAAACACCAAAATCCACAATTAGTTGAGACAATTAACTACCAACCACGATACAAGATCAAAATTCAAAAAAAGATAAGCACAATTTAATTGCTTCTGAAACAAGATTAGTTACGTGATCAAGTTTACTCTATTGAAATGGTGGGACATCGTCATACGTCGGGCAACCGATTGCACGATCTGAGTTGTTTGATCAGGCTGCTATTGGTTCCTGGAAATAAAGTTAACAATTTGAGTTATCATTCTTTTTGAGTCATATAAAAAAGTCAAACGGAGAGACGACCTCGGCAATAAATTCGAACCTTCGAACTATTCGATGAGATGAATTTATCGACACTACGAAAGAAAAAACTGCTCAATTTATCAAAGAGTCCAGACTCTCCTATAATAGATCTCGTTCATCTGTCGCCATATCTCAACACATAATGCAAGGAAAGTTTTCTTTTTTGCAACATTCAAGTAAAAGCAGGTGCTTTAGAAGTCAAGCGACGGATTTAAAGGTTCATGTGTATAACTACTAAATTTCCTCGAGCAAAGAAGTCGAGGGAGCCTAAGGCAATTTTGATTAGGACGATACTGCACGCATAGTCACATTCAGGTAAACCAAAATGTTTGAAATGTAGTTTGCGTATGACAGAAAGCCTATAAATGAGCTTACGACAAGGATTACTTCATTACCAGATTTTCTGTTGGCTGCTAACAAATCCACTTAATTTTGTTTTGCTGCAGCCGGGGCTAAACTATTCGAATATTGTCTGACATTTACGCAAGTCAAGTCAGCAATCTAAATGTTTTTATGCTTGTTGCCTTATAATCAAGCCTCACATTATTCCGATAACTGATAAGCGGTGAAGAACATATGCCGTCAGCTGGATTTAAGTCATCGTAAGCTGAAATGTCGGCTTCGGCAGAATATGGGGGTGTGCAGCTGCACCTGCTGAGCTCATCGTGTATTTAAAAGCTGTAGATGAATTCACAACGTTGGGTGGGATGAAAAACGTTTGAAGATGTTTTCAGATTCAAATAAGGTGACTGTTGGCAGAGGACATAGATCATTTATTCTTACAAGAAACTTGCAAATATCTGACGTGAAAGCGTTGAATGAGAATTGCATTGATTTTTTAGGCGAATATCTTTGTGAAAAATCTTCAGCTAGTGGAAAAATCTTTTCAAGTTTCAGCAGAGTTTTTCGAAGTTCAAGTTCTTGAGCTTTTTCAAGCTCAAGTTCTGAGAAATCTAGAACTTTTAAAGTTTAAGTTTCAAGTTTCTGGAGCATATCATTCTTGAGCTTGTTTTCTCACTAACGAAAAAACAACATTGGAATATAGCTGGCTTAGGTGGCGCTCGGTCTGATCGACGTCTCGAACTTTCTGCTAGCAGAATATGTTGGAGTACTGAACAAAAGTGTTGATACCACTCAATGTACCTTTATCAAAGAATGGAGCTATGGATGTTTACTATTTGTCTAAAAGCTTTAAACAGAATTTGCAAGAATAATAGAATTAAACCTGAGCTTGTCTTTAGCTGTAAATTTTTGAGTAGTGGAAAATATGATTTTCTTACTGCATCAGCTTGGTTGAGCTGTCGATATCAACCACTTTGTTGAGATTACGTTCAAAGATTTGAGCCCTTAGTGGATCACCCGAGTGGAACCCCCTTCATATTCAACATTCGAACGCAGCATTACTTAAAGCGATTGAGATGTATGAAGTTTTTAGTGAAAGAAAGAGACAACAAAATATTTGAATTTTGAATTTTGCGCAGAACTCAATTTCTTCCCAACAGCTGCAACTATGTCGAAATGCGAGTGCAAATAATTCTTCAGGATCTGCAACGAAGAAACACTGCAGATGAGTGAGGAGAAACTAGGAGAGCGGAAATCGATTGCCTTTAGAAACTGTGCATCAGGTAATTTCATATTGCGAACTTTTATTCTCGGCACAACCGGCTACAAGAAAAAACTTCAAGCAAGCGCCTCTCGAATAAAACGAAGAATGTTTTTCAGCACATAAACCATTATGAGAAGTTAACAGCATTCTTGACTTCTTAAAATTCTCAAAATGTCGAGTGGATATTACCAATCCTTAAGCATAAAGCAATATACACAGTATTGTTTTGAATGACTCAAAAACTGCAGCAAAAATCAAAGGAACAGTCCCGGTATTTAGTTGGCAAATAGCGACTTATTGTACGTAGAAAAATTTACATTCATATCATAACCGCTGAGAGAAGTAATATTTTTGAAGTGCATGATATTATAGTTGGGGAAATACGTCGACTTACGAAGATACCATGTAAGATCTTGATATACAGTTGTATCTCTGAAATCTTTTCGCTGAAAATACAATGAAAATAATTCACTTTCGGACTGGAATGATCGTCGAATCCATGGCAATAAAAAGAAATCCTGAAAAATGAATCACTCAGAATGAGAAATATCTTCCACGAAGGAGATATAACACAGTCCCACCGAGCATTACATTAACGTCACACATATTTCTAGCTACACGTTAATGATGTATGGCAAACGCTTTTCATTCATTTGATGAGCTTATGAGAATGACGCTCTGATGTGCATATTTCATTCTGATCAGCGAATCATTGGCTCTCTCATTCATTTTACTCCGACACATTTTTTTTTTTTCAAGTGACGCTGGCAAGTTGTCCGCGGGGTGTCACTTCAGTACTGACTTGCATTACATAATTACTTTTATCGCCGTTACGTGATCATGGAACAGAAAAGCAAAAGTGGAGTTCGAAGAAACCTCAGCCAGTTGTTGCAGTTCAGGTAGGAGACTATCGAAAAGCACGTAAAGGTAAATCGACTTGCAAGTAAAGCTCCGACCAAGTAGTTAGACGTACCACTGTTCTACGGTCTTGTAACACATGAAATTTGTTGCTTTGTTTATGAGAAGATACAGGCTGGAAGGTGGCAAAAATGCAATGTAACAAATCGATCCACTTCACCCTTTATGAAATGAAAACTGACGGTACTTGTCCGAACACGAAAAGCAGTCCGTTGGAAGAAATCCTTTATTAGGTGTGCAACGTTTATAGCCGAGAATAACCCACTTATTATTGTAGGTTTCCGAGTTGTATCTCTCGAATATTTCGCAGCATTCACGAGCGGCCCTTACCAACTCGTTGGACGCCTTAACAAGAATCAACGACAGCAACTACAGCACCATATAAAAGAGATGTGAAAAGTTACGCCTCTGCTATTCCAATAAACTTCGGCGGCAAAGTGGCCAACTCTGATACCTGGGAAGAATGCTTCATGTTACAGATGTCAGTTCGACAGAAAAACGGTAAAAGTAGAGTGCTCTTCACTCTTTCAACTTACTGTATTGTCACAGGGAAAGTTCACTTGTCGATTTAACGCCACAAGCAATATGCGATGGAACAAAGTGTGGAAGCACTGGATGATAGTGTAAGAAATTTGTGTACCAAAACTTCCGTAATCAGTAAAAGGTGTTGCGACAGTGAAACACAGCGGCCTTATGTGGTGACTAATTACATGGATTCATTGCGTGATTACTTCAAGTCGCAATTTCTTCTCGCAGTTGAGAGTGGAAGGATGGTCGAGGCATAAGAAAGACTGCATTGTGCACATCGTTGTTTGTGCATAAGACGAAATAAGCGGACTACTTGGCAAATTGTCTAGAAGCGACATATTGAAAATGCTATATGTTTCTCAATTGCTACCTGTAAAAGAAGTTGCTGAAGACAAACTTCAAGAAGCAGTTGTGGTTAAATGTATGGTTGAAATGCTTGTGAATGAATCTTTATGAGCTAGCATTTTGTCAAAGCAAGGCTAATACAGATCCAATGTTTGCGCACCTCATGATTTGATGATCCATTAGCTTCTGGAGAAATTGCAGACACTCGAACACGAGAAGGTATGGTGCTAGTTTCGACTGCGTCTGAGAGCACGGAGAATCATCGCGAAGATTCCCAGAATTCAAACAACCAACTGAATCAGAATTTAATAGTTGAAAGTCACCTCACCAGTCTTTCAGTGTACATCAACCTTCGCCAGGCTTCTTCTTCTCTGCTCTTAACGCTAACCTGTACCTTTTCACACATTTCACTGCAATAATACCTGCATGCTACCTGTTCATCGTGTTGAATAAATGAATATAGAATACAACAATATGCACTCTTCGCAAACGTTTCCCGCCCTTGGGATGCAACAAAATGGCGCACCTTGGATCATATTTTGCTTTTTGCTCCACATGTACATTGGCTACCTTTCCGATATTATTCCATATTACGGAAAGCTCTTTATTGTTACCTCATAAAATGTTCCTCTATATACACTTCAACCTGTAACTCCCACATTCGGTAGAAGAATCGTTATTCAGTATTGCTGGTAAATGTGCCTCATGATGAATGTCACGCGGCTCATACTAACGTTTCAACATTAATGGTTTGTGGTGCAGGAGGCGAGGCTTTATTATAGACGACCTTCATGACCTTAACGTTGTTGTGATCGATCGGATGCTTCACTAGACGTTGTTATGTTCAACTACTGCTGCGAAGTAGTGCTACGCGCGTTACTGCGCACCTTTCTGAATATGAAAGTTTAGTGTTTGGAGGCCAACCAAGATGGATCTCTTGGCATGTGGCCTTTCGGTTTAGGGATACCTCGATGGCATCTTAGCACATTCGTACATTCAAACAAATTATTCGTAGCAGTAAACGAAAGCAATAACAGGGCTTGTGTTTCATATATATATGTATATATATAACGTATATATTTGTATATAATGTATATATATATGTATATATATACATATATATATATATTTTTTTTTTTAATTCGTAGCTCACGCCAGAGCGACTATAAAAGTCAAAGACATTGTGTACCTCGTAAATACGAACGCCTAAGAAATACGCTAGTCTTTTGTATGGTATCAGCAATTGCACTATTGGATAGCCTTCTGCCTAGAAAAAAGGTACCATTGGATTTGTGCATTCATCTAAGCTTTTGATCTTAACCATAGACAACGGGTTTTCCTTCAGGCCACTGGTATAGAACGCTATGCTTTGACGAAAACCTTCATAAAATTATATGATTATTGCGCGTACCACAACATATCGTAGAGTTTACCGCAACGTCAGCGATGTATGTTTCTGCAATTGTTGTGAGGTGTTAAATGTCTTGCTGTTCCTCAGTAAATGTTCTTTTGCCTCAACGCAGCTTTCATTACGCTAACTTCAGCAACAACGGCTGGATCCAATCGTCTTTGCAGAAGGATGCTAGTGAAGGTCGTCCAGGGAAGCTGATGATGGTAGACGGGAAGAGATGTGTGTAATTAAAACCGCCCGAAATCCACCTCCACAAGATTAAACCTTCTGCATTAAAAAACCATCATTCCAAATAGCATATACAATCCCTCTTTTCATCACTTTCTGCCATCAAGTTGAAAAAGCGGTTTATCCAAAAATCAATGAACAGATCTGCACAAATTTCAATGATCTTAGCAGCTCCTATGCTGGCCGAAGGTGCGCTTGGAGTCGATACCGCCTTCGTGGATGTGGACAGAGTCGGTGGCAGTTTGGGAATTAGAGCCACAAGCTCGAAAATTTCTACAACTAAGAGCGTGCAAATTGAAGAGCACACGCTAACTGAATGATTTTCGGTTTGTCCATTATTTCGAATTCATCTTTCCAGAACATGTCAAAAGATTAGATAATGACAACAAAACAAAGAATAGTCTATATATAACCATATAAGAATAAAAAATACGAGAATTATGTGAGCATGAGCAACTTGAAAGTGCAGCAAGTTCACAAAGCAACATAAAATCCAGCATAAATTCATTATTCAAAAACAGCTATGTGCACAATAAAACAGCTCAATGACAGTTTAAAGGCTGAACGAGTGGATGCACTAGTCATGTCGCATGAAAAATCTGAAACACGTACAACCCAAAACTAGAAAGTTTGTTTGTGATGCTCTATGTTTCCACAAGGTGAAACTAACGACCTCTGCGATCACTCGGAAAGCTAAGTTTAAATATTTCTGACACCAATATATAATAAGAATCGAATAGAACCGTGCAATAAAAAATGAAGTTAAATTTCGTTTTTGTAGGCGGAGGTGAAACCTGCGAAAAGCAAAACGAATGAAGCGTCCCAGAATATTCTTCCCAGAAAAAAAAGCAAAACCTTTTGATAATCCTCAACGCATTTGTGACGCAAAGATCGAAGATAAGTTCCGATTGTTGCACTACTTCGCAGCAGTAGTTGAACATTACAACGTCTAGTTAAGCGTCCGATCGATCACAACAACATTAAGGTCATGAACGTCGTCTAGAATAAAGCCTCGCCTCCTGCACCACAAACCATTAATGTTGAAACGTTAGTATGAACCGCGTGACCATCATGAGGCACATTTACCAGCAATACTGAATAACGATTCTTCTACCGAATGTGGAAGTTACAGGTTGAAGCGTATATAGAGGAACATTTTATGAGGTAACAATAAAGAGCTTTCCGTGATACGAAATAATATCGGAAATATAGCCAATGTACATGTGAAGCAAAAACCAAAATATGGCTTAAGGTGCGCCCTCGAGTTGCATCACAAGGGCGGGAAACGCATTGAAGAATGCAAGTGATGATCCATTCGATATTCAACACGATGATCAAGTAGCATGCGGGAAACACATGATGATCGATTGCAATGAAATCTATAAAGAGGTACAGCTGCAGCGTTAACAGCAAAACAGAAAAGGCCTTGCGAAAGTTGATGTACGTTGAAAGACTAGTGAGGTGACTTTCAGCAACTGAATTCTGATTCAGTTGGTTGTTTTAACACTCGGGATCTTGGCGATGATCTATCTATTCACCGTGCTCTCAGAGGCAATCGAAACCAGCATTGTTTCGCTTGGCATATACGACTGTTCTTCATTCTCAGTCGAAGCAACTTCGCCTTCCGATTTTGCCGACTTACTAAAAAATGAAATCATCGCTGCGTTATTAGCTATTCATGATTTAACCTTCAATGAATCCACACGAGATGCGTTTGGGAAGATTTCTCTCACACTGCATAGGTAACAAACACACGACCACAACTGCCATTTATCACCACAGATTTTAGTTTTCTTGCATCTGTTACAGAAGATGTGCAGCAGCTGACGTTGGATGCACACATGAATGGAAATAAATCGAGTGAAGAAATTCATATGTTGTGCTGCTTCAAAGTGATAGGGCTGATATGCTGCTTCAACCCCATCATAGCCTCCTGTGTTTAGGTGTTTGAATTTAAGAATGCGCATTCCTATCACCAATATTGACCAGCGTGTAGGAAGTAGCGTAGACCCTACTGGATCGATGTGATATGATCATATTCAGGGATTGAATGCTAAGTGCTTGCTCCTTATAAATCATAAACGTTTTGAATTTTCACGATATCTATTTGTATACCACGTATAATCTTCAAATGAATGCGTTTTGCGCACAAGACGTTCGTTGCTTAGCCTGCTGGAACGTCTGAAAGCAACAGCGCAGCCTCAAGTTTTCTGCATTATGGTCAACACATAAGCAAAGTAGCGCTGGAAAATTCCAAAAAATCAATCCATTATTACAGATGTATGTATTTTGTTATTGTTTCTTGAACCGAAACAGTTCAGTGGAAAATCTGGACTGAAAATGAGTAGAGATTTCTAAATTATTAGGACAGTTCGACGCACATCTGCAAAACTTAACGAATATCACTTAGACATTTTCCGTCACAAAAAAGTTGCACGAGAGGCAGAGCTTGATAGAACTGTAGAGCGACGTTTCGCCATCAAATGCATCAAGCACCAGTTTTACCTTCTGCTTTCCTTATAGGCTTCCTGAACAGCTCTTTCGAGAAACTTCTCAAAATTTGGTGAGTCTTTGTCAATGTAATGACCCAAATAATGATATGCCATATAGCCTATTTTTATGAGAGTAACCAATATCGAGATAAGGAGTAGAAAGACACCCATACATATTCCAAAGGAAATTCTTGAATAACCTGAAAATGAAAACTTGCACAAAATGAGCAGCACTCGATACTGAAAATTAAAAATTTAACACTGAAGAAAAGGTGGAAGCAACATTATTACAATGAAACGGTCTGAGCCATTATTTGAGCACAAATTGCCGTACATGAGAGCTAGTAACTCGCCACCTGGGGCACTTTGATGTCTCATTCAGCGTGAACTGAAATGGATTTTTGAAATGTAAATGAACAGGTGGGAACAACCTTTCAAATATTTACCAACATCAACAAAACAATGAGACACTACATTTGGATATATGCATATGAGAGACACAGATCCGATCGTTATCCCCTTTGCTTATTACTGCCGGTAACGAACTGATGATTAATGTAGCCCACATACAACACATTCAATATCAGTCACTTCTTAGCAAATGTTATATGAAAATATAGTTTTATATTTAACTCCAAAATTCAAATAAAATAGTAATGCCCTATTTTTGATGCTTTTTTTCTCATAAGCCATTTATTTTGTGCTATGAAATTAGTTGAATTGAGCGTAGTGTTTAGCAGATCGTTGGACACCTTTACAGGTTTTGAAAATTCAGCCGATTGACTGTTCAATGAATCGGCGGCAATCTTGCTGGTTCAATTGCAATCGGCATATAGTTTTACTTACAGAATACAAGTGACTCAAAAATATTTGCGGAGTACGCTGCTCACATAAATACCTGCTAAAGCAGCCAATGCAGCCTCCGTTATTGTGAACAGTTGTAAAAAATTAAGGAGAAATGAGTACAAACTGTATAATTGGTTTCGCGTCAACCAATATGAATTTTCCGCGGCGATGTCCTCCAAATAGTCGATCCATCTTTCTTGATAATATGGACAAATAGTTATAGTGATCACACTGAACACTGCGAACGTTAGCAGAAGCACCGCAATACACTAGAAATGGCAAATTATGTTTCACGCAAGCAAATCATCGACGAAATTGTCAATGATATGAATTACTGTCATCATCCATACTATATTAATTAGGCCTTTCTTTCACAGATTCCCTCTATTCTAGCTCATTCTCTTCCAAGTCGCTCCTCCCCACTTTACGATCCTCATAAAAAAAAATGTTTTTCATGAAGTGACGACGCGAAAAACCCACTCACTCTAAAAAGCCGACTGATATACGCATGCACGTTTGTGATCAGCAATCACAACGCACAGAGGCCCACGCATAAATACCGCTCATTTATTTAATCATACGTTCATTACTGCGCCAACGTTTCGCAGTAAATATATATATGAAATGCAATTAATGAGAAGCTCGACGCATACGCAAGCTGTGAATACGTAAATGAATATACTAGTATTCCTTTACTTTTTAATGCTTGACATATGAAATAGCGAGCCACCGCGTATATCCCAAACAATACGCAAATTTTGTTGCATAGATTGATATTCAGTGATAATGTGGCCGTATGAATTGCGTATAAGTGAGTGAAGTAGAAATGTGAATTGCGCTAATTGCGCGTATAAGTGAAGAGGTCGAAATATGAGCGCTCAGGCTGACACGTTCAGTTAATATGCGTTTTTGCCATCTTGTTCGGTAAAAGTGCATGAAAGTGACACTGTGCGTGTGCTCGAACACAATCCGCGGGACTGTTCAGTGAATTCAACTTCGGGATAGCTAACGTTGTTGGTAGGAAAGTCAGGCGGGAAGCAGCGAAAATACATGTAAAACTGATTTCTCACGTGATCACCCACAGTGGCGCATCACCCTTGAAAGCAATTACGGACGTCAAAGGCGATAGACGTTTGCTTGCATTTCATGATTGTTGAGCAGCAGGAAGCGATATTTCCTCTAGTGATCATCGGTTGGCAGTTTATGAAAACTGTTCAGATGAGCGGACATAAAATTGCATATGGCGGTGACCCATCTCTTATCCTCCAGCATGCTTTTCCACTGCCCACGCAAATTAATCTTGTTTCCATCTTTTGCAGAATCATCTCTTGCTGCTACATTTTGGCTCCTTTGTTGGGTTGGCCTGTTTGGATGCGCGATTAAAAATTGCACGAAGAGCAACTTAAAGGAGAATATTCAAATAGAATTTGATGAAACTATCAACGGAAAAGACTGATGACTTACATGAAGGACACCGAATGGTATAAGTGCCCATTGGAAGCCAATCATCGCTCCAAAAAGAATGAAAATGAGCCAAATGAGGATCGCTACACACAAAGCGCCCAAATTGAAGTAAGCGAACCAAAAGCAGCACATACAGGCCGTAGTCATAAGGAGCGTCTCGACAGAAACAAAGATGATAACTGCTGTCTGCAAACGATTCAATCATTTCTAGCGAAACACAGGAGATTCATTTCAAATTCTTTTCTTCTTCAGTTTCTTTGCATCAAGCATTCAGCATAATGTCACATGGCTAATGTGGAAATGTTGATCTTGCAAACATAATGTCATTTGTCTCTGCGCTCTGACATGATCCAGGGTAGAGATAATCCAGAAAGAATACGCAGTACTTAATAAGCGGAGTTTTTGCAAACGAAGCAATCTGCATGATACTTCAGTTCAGTGAAATCTTTCGATTGCTGCCGAACAATTTTTCGAGTAATAATGCATCACTCTCATTTTAAAAACTAAACTGCTGAAGTATAGCGTAGAATTAATATTTTTCAAATTGCTTTAAGGTATGAAAAGAAATTGTGGGATAAGATGATTTCATTGCTACCAAATTGAATGCATTTGCTCGACGAAACGACTTTTTTCAACTATATGGCCATGTTTCATTTCGCAAAGGAATCGAATATCTCCTTGTCTTTCTCTGCCGGTCAAATTTAACTTCCCATTGTCAACTTCAACACTGCCACAGCCAAGTTCGTCCATTTCATGGAATTAGTGTACTCAGAATTAAGTTTCAGATCACAAAAGAAATGAAAAAGTGACAGCTAAAGTAAAATACGCGAAAATCAACATCGATAGGCGCATGCAGCCATGAAGGAAACTGCATATCTTTCAAGCATTTTTTGCTTGGAATATAAGAAACATATATTCTAAGAATTTTTTGCACGACCAGCACGAAGATTTCTCTTAAAATGGGAGTGCTCGAGTGCCTATCATCGTGACTCTGTTACAACCTTACTTTTTAACTTGTGCAGAGAATAGCGACCTATCAAGACTACTTAAAAATAGGTGCTTCTTTTCTTTAACTTCGGGTTTAAAGTAAGCTTATCTTCATGAACTTTCCCGTACACATGTGTCGGCTGTCCTCGGAGTAATTCCTTTTCCGACAAATTTAATATTTTCTTTTCAACTCAAAAGCAGCAAACGCCTCGCTGTTGCTATTAATTAAGGCCAACTTTCATGAATTTTCATCTTTCTCATGCTGACGGTTATTTATACCTCCTACTGCTTCTTTCGACATCAAAAACGAAGGTGAACTGTACGGGTGCATGTTTCATAGCGAGCGCAAAATGTAGCTGCCACATGGAGTTGTTCATGTATGAACAAACGTGAATTACCTAATTTCTTTCAGGAATCAGAAGCATACTGCGAAACAAGTCTTTCCAGAAGAGCATACTTGCGTATGGCTTAAATGTTCCTCAATATTTACATGAGATAGATATCTCTTTACTCATATGCTATGTCACATTTGTAAGCTTCCAATTTTCAGATTTTTGCAGACACCACAGCCAAGAAAGATTCCATGAAGACGAGAAAATGACGCGACTAAGCTTACCTTCACTGTCATATTGCAAGTCGTTATGTACTTTGGTTCAATGCGCGCATACAGCTCGCGTCTTGCCATTTCGGTGTTCTAGAAGACAAGCGACCATCAAGCTCATCACGTTGTGCCGACACTCCAAATGCAACGTTTTGATAGTGCCCATTAAGCGCTTCATGCTATTTGTGTACCCACTGCTCAGTCATTAGTCGCCTGAGTGACCACACGCCGTTGAATTTCTAGGCGAAGTTTGTGTCTCTATCAACCTTTTCGTCGCTGTCACTTTCACTATAGGTTGCTAAACAATAAAGTTCATCGCTTATTAAAATCGCGATATAAATCACAGCAAATTATCATTTACTTAACTCTAGCAGTAATGTGGTGACCGTTTGTGGTCAGTTCCAAACCTTCCCTCATTATTTGCAAGCAATGAGCGGAGTGCACTTCATACACAATGCTTACTTACAGATCCATATACGTTTCGCTTTTTAACCTAATTGTGAGTTTCATTCATTTAGTTCCCTTTTTTGCCGGATTCAAGATAAGAAATCATACTGCTATATTGTTTGCAAAGCAAAAATCGCTCCGAGTATTTTTAACTCTGTGAACGAGGTTGTGAATTTGAAATTATGTGTGGTACCGATACCACTCGCATCTTTAATGTCTATCCGAACAACTGAGGACATTCGCAGCTGTCACAACACCCATAAATCTGTAGCAAACTATTAAGACACCAGTTACGGATTGAAAGCGGCTTGAAGAACCCGAAATCAAACCAACCACTCTCTATTTGCGATATCGTCGAGGAGTGTTTTTTGACCTCCATTCTCAAAACATGTTTTATGCACCTTATTTATACATACTTGAAAATTTGAATTTTCAATGTATACTGTGGTCATGTCATGGTCGCGTCATGACTCTGCATAATGAGATGTGTGCTTATCAACCTGTTTCCTACTTCAAGTAAGGAATTACCGATGCTGGTGCCGTGAAATTAAGCGGCTGTGACGTATACCTTATGAGAATCTGTTATACGAGTGTTCTTTAGCAACCAGTATTTGCTAAAATATGTTTGAACCTGATAAGAATATCGTATGGGTTCATATGATTTGATAAGAAAGTAGCCGAATTTTCATTTCGCAGAGATAAAGTTACAAAGAGGGGAAGGAGGGGAAGCTTACCGAAGAGGGGCTGGATGAACAAACCAATATTGTGCGCTTTGGACTCAGAGACTGAAGGAGTCTTTTTGTCTACTGAAGGGGGTTTTTTTTTTTTGAGGATTACCTCGAAACAAATAGGCCTTAAGCTATTTTGCCAATGAAACATACTCCCAAAACACTTTCAATAAATCCAGTCTCTTCCATTTGACTGAAAAATGCAGTGACGCCATTCAGTTTGGAAATGAAGTGGTGACTGGCCCATTACCTTCATTAAAATATACATGCAGCTTTATTTAGCATTTGTTTATTGGCGTTTATGCCTGATCGGTTTGCAAAAAAACGGCTCAAATGTGAGCACTATTAACCTTCCCCTCCCTCCCCTTCCCCAAAAAAATAGGTTTTAAAGAATCCAAATCTACGTTCAGGAACAATATTCGAAGAGCATTCCATTACTTACTTTCCATAAGCGTATAGCGGCAAATGCTCACTGCCAACTGTAATGCAGTCAATCCTTAAAACACCTTATTATTAGCTCAAATTTTCACATTGGCACCCATCAGCTAAACCGTTTCTTGTAGACTTCACAATCATATAAATGAAGGTAACTCTGTTGTTCATTTCCACCTAATTCTTCTCAACTAACTGGGCGGATTGCAGTCAGACTTGGGCCAGGTAAGTATGTGATGCCATATAGCTAATACCACTGTTTCTACGTCTAAAATCATGAAAATGAAAGCTGTAACGCTATTGCTTGCATATATACTCTTTTCTTTTGCTAGTGTACTTTCTTTTTACTTACATTTGCTTTACATCTGTTCGCATCTCCAATGCCGTTCATTGCACGAGTAGGCCAAATCACTTTAGGATCTATCATTGTATCACATCTGGTCATTCGATTTCTCCTCCTCTTTCATATCTTTTGTTATTTTTTTCAATGCCTTCAGTTTCATGCATTTTCCGATGTTTCTTTTCTTTGATGATCCATTCACTTTCGCCTATAGTAATAATAGACAGAGTACTGTGTTCATAATTAATTCTCAACAAACTAACTTATTGTATAAAAATTGGTCTTCGCAAAAAAGAAGTCTACGAAGAAAGTTCCCCCCTCACTATTTCAGTGTTACCTAGTCGAAACTGTACGTTTCACATAGAAAAGCATAGATAATGAATGCATCGTCATGACTTTTCCAGCCGATAGCGTCTTTTGCATGCTGGTAGTAGCAACGTTGGGGGATTACAGCAAGCAGAAACCATTAACCACTGTTCGAGGATTCCTATTATTTCCTAATCGCATCACTGCTATCTTTGGCTGGTTTTTCACTGTATATGTGGGGTATGTGACGGAAATTTACAACGAAACTGAGAGGAAATTGGCAGCTTATAAATGCGAATGCGCACACCTGTTGGAGATGGAATTTAGCGTTGTTTAGCAATTTTTTTAGGACATTTTTTAACGTGAAAGAGTCATTTTAATACTTCTTATAGTGATGATAATTGCTCTACTGGAATCGTTTACTCATTTTATTCCATAGGCGATAATTTTTCATTAGGGGAAAATGGGATATTTTATGCCATAAGAGCAAATATAGTTTTGTTTCTAGAGATTCACACTCTGTCTTCTATTAAAGGTTTCTGCTCATTCTTGGTAGAAGTCTTTTTTATGAACTTTTTTTGCTTCGAGGGTGAGCAGGGACGAGTGGGGAACAAAAAACACTGTGAGACACTAGGAAGCGATCTCTTTTTCGGCACATATTTCGTTTGGCACTGCTTAGATGTTTAATTGCATTTCCATCTATAACATACGAACGTGTGGCCACTAGACGCCCTACACTTCATAAAAATGAACTCATATGGTGAAATTTGTGAGTTTCAGCCTTTAGCTGGTAAATCACTTCAAACATTCAACTTCTATCAGCTTCTCTATCTAAGCTATCCTTTGAATTTTGAGGAATCTTATCCAAGCAATGCTCAGAAGACGCATGTTTTCGTCCCATTCAACTTTTCTCCACGTTTCTTCCCTCGTATTTGATGCATCGCACCTCTCACCTTCATTTTGTAAAGTCTGCATTACTTTATTACACTTTACATAAATGAGATGGATTAAAGTTCTGACTATTCAATATGGACTTATTTATTATTCCGTCATGTACAAATTTTTTCCAGCTCTCTATTTAGTCATTCTATGTAATTCAATAGCTCATGCTTATAGAATTTCGCACACAAATTTGCAATGCATCGAGTTGAGAGAGAAATCTATAATGTGGAACGTTTCGCGCACTGAATCTACGTTGAAATTTTAAACTTTGAATTGAAGTATTAGCGTAGAGGAGAGAGAATTTTCTCCACGAATACTCTCCTCTCTTCGATATATTCTTTCAAATTATCGGTCCACATCGATTGCTGAAATTGCATATTTCCCATGCAAAGCTGAGGTGTTATTTAGTGAAAGGATGTCGAGTGTCATAATGAATACTTAAAAGATGTAAACAAATAAGGAAATTCATAGTGA
Source organism: Parascaris univalens (assembly GCA_037576465.1). Taxonomy (NCBI): domain Eukaryota; kingdom Metazoa; phylum Nematoda; class Chromadorea; order Rhabditida; family Ascarididae; genus Parascaris; species Parascaris univalens. The sequence goes on from CM075173.1 coordinate 164,934,533, forward strand.
AAAAGGAAAGTTTATGCGCTTGAAGTCATCGTAAGGATTGAATGGAACATAGGTTCATTCGTGGCAACTAAAAACCTCGTTTACGTAACCAATGTTGAAATGCTTCGTTAAACGTTCCATCCACCGGGAAGACGGAGGCATTTTCTTATCCGAGTTGAAATGTCGCAATATTCAATAAACTCTATGAAAACCATTTTCAGTGAATTTTTGATTGTTTGTTTATCGACGTGATCATAAATGATTGATGGAATCGCCGCTATCGAATAAGATCGAGAATGTTTTTTTTCTCGACTTTATGTACCGCGCAACTATGATGAGACTGTCGAACAACTGAAATAACGTGCTTCTATTCCTTTCGCAAAGGACATTTTGGGCTAAAATAAAGAGGGATTAATTCCCCTGAATGATTTAGTACTTTAAATGTCTAATATTGATATGAGAATTGCACTAAATTATATTCAAATTCACCGTGAAATGATTGCTGAGCTTAATTACTGAAGTATGAAGCGCTCTTTTTTTTGGGGCACTCAAATATTCATGGAATGGATTTTAGCGACTTTTCCATTTGAATATGGAGTGGTGACTTACTCAGATAACAGTTCAGGTATCTTATGTGAATATTTCTCATGTAGTAGAATTAATTAAATCGCTGATATGCGATCCGCTGAAAGATTTGAGAGAAATTCTGGAGCATTATTGCCTTCTTCGAAAAGAAAGCAAATGATTGTCGCAGATAAATAAGGTGAAATATGAAGATGCAAATATGTATGAATTGTTTTTTTTCTACCATATGGATATCACTCGTTTGGTCGAATTGCTCCATATAGTACTGGAAACTTCAACGTTAATTCTCTTTCTCGCATTCTAATTCTTAACTAATTTCAAGACGTTAAATAATTTATCCTTCGTTATCTGTATATATTTTCGGCATTCATCAACGATTTACATAGTAATCTATCCTTTCGATAAATTCATCCATGCACATCCCATCATTTGCCTCTATCGTTTTTGTATTTAAAGGCGTTGAATCAAGACGACAAATCATGACTACAGTATATTTGCAATCTCATTTCCCAACAACAGCCATGGAGGAAATGCAGCTACGCTAAGAATTAAGAAATTATTAGGAAGATTTTCCATGGATGAATTTCAACTTTCCATTCTCGAATATATCCAAACTGTTTGTTGACGAATACTCGCTGCCGGGAAGGTTTATATCTCCTGGATATTCTATATCTTATAGTTACATTTGTAGGAGAATTAACCACTGTAATATACTTATACATATAAAATATTATGTTCAATTCGCTACAACTTTCATGACTTTGTACTTTTTCAGTGAGATTTTTTCTCTGCACTTTTAACGGAACCGTTGTCGATTCGAACCGTTTGCTTGCACTAATGATCGCTCGACGTCTACGAGCTTCACAGAGTCTAGTTGTTTCATGCACTAAAAAGAAATGTGAAAATTGCACTTTGAAGCTTTTCGTCGATTCGGAAAACTCTTCGCAAAGGCACTGAAGCATTCTCCCAGTCATATCCTTTTCCTTACTATAGTACTAAGAATGACGTTCTTCGTTCAGCCGCACACTTCAAACCATTCCGATGCAAATCGTGTAAGCACCTCCTAGACTACTCATATATTACTGCTTACTGCACAAATTCAGTAAAATTTCTCGAATGCAAATTTCCGTTTAAATGGTTATTATAATATATGCCCCCAACAACTACATGTTTCTTTAAATCGATATTTTAAATATATTTAGACCGCATCTCTCATATATCCACTGAAGAACATTATAGGCCACTGGATTGGAATTTGCTTCCTTTGCACTCGATGAATGGGAATTACTTCGAGTTTTTCAAAAAATTTCAGACCATTTTTCCGAGAATTGCTCGAGGCAGACGTTTTTCAGATTGCGGCAGAATCATTTCTCACCTTCAAATTACCTGAGCCATATGCGAAATTTAGCGCTACATTCACTCGGTAGTTAAGGGCCGATAAGTTGGCGCATTCGACAGGTTCATTTCTACGAAGACAATATATGCAGCGACGAAATTCATCCATTCACCACCATCGCAAAATCCAAAAATAAAATGCAAAGACTGTTTTAATTATTAAACTGGCCTATTTGGATATTTGATAAAAATGACCAAATTAATGGCTAGTCTTTGCGATGGTATTCAAAGAATGCTCTCCTTTTTCCTCACCGGAAAAGCCAACGATGTAAAAAAAGCGTTACTTGAAACGGGATGATAAATCTCATAGGTCATAAACATTATGCAACAAGGGTTGGGTTGGATTTCTTTGATGAAATCGAATTCTCTAATAACTGCTTACACTTTGCGAAAACATTAGCTACAAGGAACAAATGCATCGTAATGGTGCATTTCCATGGTATGTTAGGCGCTCGTTGTCGATTCGTTGGAGGGAACATCAACAGTTTGATGGACTTCTGTGCGCAGGATCAACAATAATGGTGTTCTGAAATGGGAAAATGTGATCGCAGTCTCCGCCTAAGTCTCGCGATAGTCAATGAAATTTCTATTTTTCAGAAGCAATCTTTTATGGAGTTCATAAATCACTCAGTCGGTGTGTTTCGCGATTACCTGCTCATTTTCTCCGCTCTCTCCCTCTTACCGCTTCAGCGTTCAGCGCTCAGTTAGTGCCTTAGAGCTTTGAACTGTTTATATGATTCTTGCACATGAGGGTGATCCTTGGAAAAAATGTCTTAGGTTCTTAGAAATTGAAGGAATACGCCAAAGGATCTAAAATCATACGTGAATTTACAGCCCTCTCATCAAATATATCAATTTTCACCCATCAGCAGATAACGGAAAGTCTGTAGAATAATGCTGTACCTTTTAAGAGGTGAGGTTGCAGTTCCTGGTCTTCTGCAAAAGAATTATTTTTGGTTAGTTCGACCAGTGCAAATAGAGAATCTCATTAATGAAGAATTCATCGAGTTTTTCCCGCATTCGTAAAATCTCTATCTTTTTTAAACATATCTGTCAGATGGAAACTATCGGAGAGATAAAAATACCACACACCTGGGTGCTGACACATGGGCTACTAAATGTCATAAAATTATGGTCCAGTCCTGACGCTGTGAAAATCGCCAGCAATTCTGAATAATCAGCTAATAATCATCTAGTATGAAAAGCATTAGCAACTATAAGTCGCACATGATGGCATATGACAGGAGCACTAAAATTCTAATAACAGTTTCAAAAAAAAACCGATGATGTATAAATACCACAGAAATTGACGCAAGCTCAAAATGATCAGTGGCATATCTAACCGAAGTTCCTTTCTGCTACTGGGTCTTCATACAGTTGGGCATTACAGGAGAGCGAAACTTTTGAAATAATAGACCGGAATACGGCAAACACAAATGATTACAAAGTTGTGATCAAAAAAAGTTCCATGAAATTTGCAACCGCTAAGTTTGGATAGTCTATAAACAAACATGACGCTAAAATCGGAATTTTAGAAAGAATAAAGCCCAACGAGATGGCGACCTTTACTATGTGGAGATTCAAGGAAGTAACTTAAACCGCAGTTACCAAAATTAGGATCGCCAACGAAAAAGCGAAGACGCTTAAACGTTACGCAATGACTGTGAATAACAAAAAGGGTGCTAGGACTTGAACTAAAAATCCTGAAGCACTATGAGCCTTTTCCGCTATGTCACGTTCAAATTTACGTCGTTTGCGCCACTGCTACTGAATTTTTCTGTAATCTGTAACATTTTTAGCGAAGCGAGTTATATGTTAACGTTGTAAGTTGAATGAAACGGAATAGGAGAACATCCCCAAAAATGAATTAACATGAGAACCAATACTTTTCTTCGGAATTTTTTTAAAATCTATATGTGCTCTCGTTGCTTTCAAGAGTCTCATAAGACGAACGAAAAGGAAAATGTTTGATTTGTTCGACGTTTTGCTCTTTTTACGTGCATCGAACGAAGACAACGTTCGACGTTCGACGAAAATCTTTAACATCCAACTTTAGCGGTATATTTCAGCTATTCTCTGTTCACTTCCGCTACGACTTCGTCAAGAATAGCGAGAGAAAAAATCGTTAGCAATAGTGCAAAACCAAGAAAAAAAGAGAGTCTACATCGACAGACGACGAGACGTCTACCCTCATATATCGCCGTTTATACATACAGCAAACGAAATACTTGTGAAAGGTGGCAAATCTATCGTCACAAAAATGTATTTCAGCTGACAAATGAAATTTAATATTCGTAGTATTGATAATGAAGTTATGAACAATAATCACATTCATCTTTCATATGCATTTTCCAACGTACTCTTGGAAAGTGTTTTATTGCGATGCTTGAGATACGTTAATATAGAAAATTCGCTTTGACGAAGAACATTTCTGCAATTATGAAATGCGTTGAAATATGAAATATCTGAGCATATTTCAACGTACGAATTCTGGTAAGCAATTTGATGGCTGTATTTCAGCACAATTGGGCTATGACCATTTGAGATTGTTTGCTCGTGCATGAACTATGTGCTACAGAGGCATTTCAGATGGCACGAAGTTGTTGCATTTGTTTTACCACAGATTTTCATTCTATGACAGTTAGGTCAGAGCAGATGGTTTTCTTTCTCGAAGATTTGCTCAACCGAACAGATCACTTAAAATGAGGGGGTTGTGCCTTCGCCCTTTTTGTTTTATTAGGTGAACTGAGAAATTGGTTGCCAATGTTGGCAGAATGCAAAAGAGTGTATGCTGATCATTTTTCGAGTATGCACCTCCGTTTGCACTACAATGAGCAGAAAATAATAATTTCTAACAATCAGAGGTAAGATCTGAAGCATCTTCAGCTCAAATGAAATTTTAGGAAAACACACTCAATGCATCCCACATTTTTTTCGAGGCAAAAGTACGAGCATACTAATGGATGAGGAAATTTGTGAAAAGTCTTGAGAAAAAAAGACTTAAACAAAAGCAAAACGACGATAGATAAATGATGACTGAGACTTTTCCATGAGCACTACTTCATTAACGGTCGAAAAATTATGAATCTGCTGTGGATGGATTTTGCATCGTCAACAGTGCTTATCAGGGGAACTTTTATCACGCAGGTAACCGAGCTGCACGCTCGCCTCTCGTTCCTCCAACTAACATATAAGACTTCGAAACTTTTCAAGAAATCGAGCAGTTCTTATGCTCAAAACAGCATAACAAAGAGCTTTTTGAATTCTCATACCTTTGTTCCAAATTCTTACCTTTCCGGGGTTTCTTAGGTGAAAAAATGAGAAGTAATTATTCCAAAACGAAAACATATCATATGTGTTTTACTTTTTTTTCAAAGGATGAAACTTCTGCTACTTCGAAATAGTGACATTATTCATATTTGTACCGACTAAAATGTTTATTTTCTAGAGGAGTCATAGAAATTAATAGCTTCCACTCTCATCCTTCGGTCAACTTTAATGAATACATGAAGAAGGAAGCACGTGAATACAGCACATTTAAGCTTGTTTCTTGTGGTTAAAATAATCTTTGCTCGTTTTGTTTTCTTGCCTATCTTTTATTAACCTTTAATTTCGCTTAAAATGTGCTCACTGCTAGGCTCAACTCTATGTTTAACGTAAGTGATCGCAAAAGAACATCTTTAAAAGAGCAAGTGGATACTGATAACTTACTTAAATACGTTATCAAGTTGTATAAGGTAGAGCATGAGACGAGTGAACAAATGTTCAAGGGAGAAAGAGAAAAAAATGGAAATCATTTTACGACAAAAAAGCAATACGTCGGCGAATGTACTTTACCATCGTCGCAATTTCCGTCTACTTTCATCCTTGCGAAAGATCGGTGATGGCAGCAGGGGACAAGGAGAACGAATACGTTAATGAGCATACTTCTTGAATACAGATTGGTTATTTGTTCTTTGCAGTGGCTTCGAAGGAGACACCATCTTTATAATAATAGCTTTTGAGGAACAGCTTGTATGATACTCGAAACCGGTATGAAGAAAGATTTAGAAGAGATTTGAGAAACCAATAAATTATAGCGTTCTTCTAGGGGTACCAGAATTCTGGTGTCATCCTAGCAAAGCTGTGATGGGAGCAGCAGTCGTTGAAAGCCTTCATAATTCTTTCACAAGGCATTGATTGTACTTACACCTGTGACATCGCTGCTTGCGATATGCGTGTTTGTGGATATTTGTACGACGTGTACGTGTGTTGGTACGTCTACTCGAGTACGTGTTAATCCCCGTGCATGATGTGTGTGTATGCATATGTGTTAAGTTCCTTACGTGTTCGCAATGTTCGCATAAATATATAGCACAATTACGGCACATCATAAAAGCGCACCGATGAAATACGATATTTGCACTGCTAAATCTGCTTTCACTTACCAGTTATGTGATGTAAGTTATGGCTACATAAGTAAGTGAAAAAATCAACGATATAAACTTGCCATGCAGCCAATTCGATATGCCCCATAAATGGGACATTACATCCTTCTCGACACTGTTGATTAAGACTTTGAATCTGCAAAAATGACTGTCGTTTGAGTGTCTCTGGCACTCTGTTCTAAACATTCAGCTAACTTAATGATAGATTTATCAAAATTACGTCTATAAACGGATAATTTTGAAATTTCTACTCGAATAAGAGCCATTTAAATCTTTTCTACCAAAGTGGAATGTCTCTAAGCCTGGCAGTGAACGATGCAGTCGAAGGTAATGAAGTATGAAGGAGAGTTCTCGGAGTTTGTTGTCTGTCATCAGAGATGACTTTGTAGGATTCTCCTGAAATATGACATTATTTCATCCTCATCACATACAACCAGAAATTTGCTCACATAGCAACTTTTAATGGACCGTATTGCATCTATTAAATTCCATTTCTTTTGAAATTTTAATCTTTAGTGTTTTTTATACGATCTTTTCTTACTAATATTTCCAAGCACATATGACGTCGTTTGTGATAAATAACTGTGAAGATAAAAATAGTCATAGTTTTTGCTTTCATATGTCTTCAAGGTGACCAAATGACTTCACTGCGAATTCAGCGCGTACATGGGAATTAGAGTTAACCAGCCATCAAATTTTGTTGAAAAAAACACCTCTAAACACAAAACATCTCGAGAATGCCGCTAAGGTGACTATTATGTGTTTTCCCAATCATTCGTTTATCTCTTCGATTACTTTTACTATTTGTATTTACAATTATAACAGTATTTATTTCTATTTACATTTATAGTTATGCTATTTTTACATTTATATTTTTGTTTCTTTTCATACGCAGAGTGTATATAATGTCACAGCTGATCACGTTTGAAATGTGTCTACACATAAGACCATGAAAATTTTAATGTGCTTCTCGACGATACGGCTGCAATATATGTAATCTGAATGTATTGCTAGGTACACCTACCAGCGCACAAGGATTTCATGTCAGAGTTCGAGGCTCATAGTGGGAATGAAATAAACGAGAACTGCTCTGTTCGCCTTCTCTTGAAGCTCATTCAGTTTTGCAAAGCGAAAAAAAATTAGTGAAGTTATTGATGAAATTATGGCGGAAGTAGCAGAGAAAATGTCATTTGTTGTGGTATTTGTTAATATATGTATCCTTGAGTGTGTAATCATTGTACCAGTGGAAAAAGTATAGATACGGAAGTTTCTAATACTGCTTCATCATCCATCTCACACATCTCGCAAGCACACTGAATAATGTCAGCGAAAAGCATCAGAGACCAGTTGCAAAAAGGATCAGCAAAACTCATGGGAAATGAGCTTCAGTAATTAGTTTCAGTAATTTGATATCATGAAAAGTCGACTTATTGCATAAATATTGCCTTTGTTGAAATTATCACTCGTCGAATTGATAGAAATATCAATGCTGATGGGAGTCGCGATGATGCAAAAACAACTTTAAAAAAAAGTAATTAATATGCGACAAGAAAGTCTTTTCAAGTGATGCCGATATTTACCGTTTAATCGCATAACGGTTGGCAGTAATCGGAAAAAAGCTTATAATCTTCTCGACGGATTTATAGAGGTGAACATTTTGCTGATTTGCTAAAACATTAGAATGGATTCACCTATTTGAATTCTCTCATTTTCATTATTTCCTTTGATTCGCCTCCATACTTTCATTATGCATTTTTCCATATGAAGAAAAAGAAAGAGTATCTTAATAGATTTGGAAAAGTCCATCTGAAAAAGAAAATAATATTCATATCGGATCCTCCCTCGAATATATATCGAAATTACGAATTTCTGCCAGAAAAAAGCGACAGCAGTAAGAATAATACTGCCATATTCCAAATTTTTCAATATGAGGAGGCGCATATTAGCCGCTCATCAAGCCTACTTAAGAATTTAAAAAGTTGCACCAATATTGGAAAGTTTAGCAGAGAAAGCGTTCGGTGGACAAATATTTAGCGGTGATCGATCATTTAACAATAGCGATGACTGACGAAATATTTTCATCACTCCGATTCCCTTAGACTCATTTTCATTGGATAGGATGATGATCGAAAAAACCTCGAAAATTGTACTATTCCACCATTAACGGTTATATTCATAAGGTAGTGGAAATATGGAAATTGGTGACTGATTTCCGCTTCGCTAACATCGAAGCTCGGAAATCGACAAATTTCATCATAATATCGTTTTTATCTATCTTTGATGATTAAGCATCGACGAAAGAAACACCCGCAAGTGACTCAAATGTTGTGATACTTCTGAAAGAACTGTGTGAACATTTGTATATTTTGAGCTATGCTCATGCAATACTTGAAATCAATAGCAACTGGCAACAGTCAGCAGCTGCTTAAAACCGTCATTGATGTGCCGATGTGAGCTGTCCGAGAACAGCTCGTCCAAGTACAAGCGGCATCCTCTCTGCTGCTCTCATTATTTACATTTTTTTTTCATCGTTCGCTATCGTGTCTTAACGTTCAGGCGTTTGGTTAAGCACGCTTCTTTGCTCAGTGTTCCTATGGGTCATGATATTACTGGCCGATCGAAGCGTCGCGACAACGCCTTCGGCGTGTGTCGCCCTCGTTGAGGTTGGAATGGCGGCTGGCGCGTGCTCATCGCTGCAGCCAGCTCGATTGAAGACCGCGAAGGCCAGTGCAACCCACCCCCCGCCACGCATATAAAAGCCAGGGTTTACGCCGAATACAAACGTTTCCAGGCGCCTCGTTCCCACCGGCGACGAGCCGATATATACCTTCCTCAGGCACTCCTCAACACTGCCTCTGGTCTATTTTTTTGAAATCCTACGTTTTATTTCCGATTGTTTAACGAAGTCCATTTGATGTGCATGTTCTAGTACATAACATCATTTATGGTATGATCTTGCATCGGGTTGATAGTGTTTCTTTTCCTCTTTTTTTCGTACTGACTGTCAAGATTCAGCATTTTATATGCGTACATATCGACGGGAGACTTTTATTTGCCTTTGTTAGTTATTTGAATAAACCGCTATAGTTATGTGAATAAATTTCAGAGTAAAAAGAAAGCCAGTGAAGAATGAACAGCATAAACAAGGCTACAAAATAGAATTTAAAAATATAATACCAAGCGAAACAACGAGGCAGAAAAGGAAAATTGAATAAATCTAGGTGAATATAACGATTCGCAGAAGATATTTTGAGGAATATGCGTCACCCATTTGATGAGAGCACGTCCGATATTCAATATATATTGATGAAAAGAGGAAAAACACAGAATCAATTTTCTTTTGCAATCACAACGATACGGGAATGTGAATTGTGAATTTTTCGCGAATAGAGAACAATATTTTCAGCTTAGAAAAGCTATAAATATTATCATCCCATTTATTTTTGGCCGTTCGATGCGGATACTTTATTAATAAAACATTTGCAGTTAGGGAACGTGGTGCAGGAAATCCTTCGAAGCTGCACTCACTTAAGAACGATAAGATGACCCGTTCAAACAGAATTCATTGATCACGCTGAGTAAGCGTTTGAATTCATATATTAAAAAATATGAAGTAATAAACTATTCATAAAGTTCTTGTATGATCATTTCTATATATTGCTCTGAAACTGAAAGCTGAATTTTTTCTTTCAAATTTCTTAAATCCACTGAATTTACTTTCACTTACATTCATATACTCGTAATATTTGTATACTCTATCGATAAACGTTGTAGACTATCTGTAGAAAAAAACTCACCTCTAATAACAATTATAAGAGGTCTTTAAAAGAACGCGAAATTGTCGATTGCTTATTTTTCCTTTTCATCTTTCAATGCAGTAATTCTATGTTCACTCGAGTAAACGTTTAATATGAAGCAAATTAGTTCCACATAAGAATCGCTCGTTTTCGTATAATTTACTTACGTTGTATTCAGTAAGTGGTAAACTGAAGAGAAATTATTCTTAGATGTGATACTAACATAGAGCGTTGATGCCAATGATGTGAAGTTTGATTTTCAGTTCGATATAAGACGTGCAAAGTCGGAAGAAATGAAAAAGAAGCAGATACAGACAACGCCTGTTTCTAGCGGCATCTTTTTATTTGCATCGATGGAAGTTTATTGCTGCGACGGTCGTTTGGCTTTTTTTTGCACTGGTTCAATCCCATCGATTGCGTGGTGTCTGAAGGTTAGTATGAGGTAGTGACGCGAACGCGAGTCCAGATGTGCGACGACAGAGGACATGAGACGATGTGTGCATATTTAGTACATTCGCGTTCTCTATCTTCATTCCAGACAGCTGCACATAAGGGCCTCACATACACAGACACGCACACATACGCACGCTTAGATGCAGTGTGCATCGTTGGAATGGGTCGGCGGAAGCTGGGCACATTAAGCGGAAATCACTCGGGATAGCTAAATGATGTCGACTGGCGTTTCCACAATATGAGATATAGACGCGAGATTGCTCGAAATGAGGACATGAGTGCAGTTGTGGGTGGGAAATGATGTGGTGATTGTTGAGTGCTCAGTGTGGATCATTCATGGTCATCTCATGGCAGCTCTCGAAGTTATCAAAATAGTAGCGCGGCAAAGCATTCCAGCAACAGAGGCCAAGATCCAGGAATACACAGGGAAAAACAGATGGCTCTTAGCTCAAAATTAGCTGCAATTTTTTTTTTTAAACTGACGTCGTTCAGAAGATCGATTTCTTTTTTGCAAAGGAAGGACACTGGAAGAAATTTTATGGACTTAGCTGCATTTTCGAATTATTGATGTAGATGTCGATATGAAAAAAACCATCAGCTGTCCATAAAAACTTAAACTAATCGACCAGCTGAACGGATATGTTAGTTTTTATGGACGAATCGAGTGAGAAGTTGGAAATGGGGGAATTGAGGTTTCATACAATGCCGGCCTCTGTCACAAAATTGCTACTGCCATGTATGTCACTGCCCTTCAAAAGACTGCCATACAGTCTTTCATTTATTTAGTTTTAATGCATCTAATGTGATAGTGGGCTTTGCACGAGCACGAAGCAAGATCAACACTCCGCCATCGATTCAATTCAAAGAATTCCGTCGATGCTCAAAAAGGTCGAAATTACTAAGTATAATAATCTCAAACATTCCTCTAAATCGAAACATCTCTTTCTTTAATCGACATTAGAAAGATCAGAGGTCTAACTCATTATTGCATTTATATTTCTCTGAATAACTATGCCTCCAAAATTTTTTTGGAAACGAAAGTGCTCTACTGCTTTTATTTAAAGCTTGCTTTATCACAAAGAACGATGGTGTGTGGCGTCAATGGCAAATGCTTCGTGCTCGTGTAACGACCAATTACCTCTACCAGCGCTTTCGTGTACATAGCCACTATTGTTCTTTGTTTTTTTTTTTGGTACTCATATATAATTCACTGCCATTTTATTGCTGATTTCACAATATACTGGAAACCTCTCATATTTCTTTTCTAAATTCTCAACGATATTATTTCTCTTTTCAAATGCCTGAAATCCCTACGAAAATTATTGAGAAAATCTAAAATTCTTCTTAATTTAGGATAATATATACATAGCGTAATAATGCTGAATTTATCGCAGAACTCTCTCCCCATAGAAATGAGATCCAGCTTATTTGATCGAATCGTGAATCCGAATCACAAATATGATTGTGAAATCAGCATTCCCTCCAACGCTGCTATGAAACTGTGCGATTATTCTTTCGGAGGAAACTACGGTCAGCTTTCAGCTTAATTGACTTTAACCGATCCACACGGTTCTCATGCCGCGATTCTTATAGAACCGAAATTCGCACCATCTCTATCCTAATTTATTATTGTCTTTGGCCGGAGGCATTTTCCTCGTAAATGATGGCAGCAGCGTTGATTCAAAATATGCTCATCGTAGACTCTGCCATTGATATTTGTTCAAATTTCTCTGTTCGTTCGATGTTGAATAGCAAAGTTTGTGAAATATTTCGCTACTGTTGAAAAATGAGGGCAGTAAAAATAATTTTAATTAAAATATCCCTTATTGCGATTATCACTTGAGGGCAGTAGCATAATGAATTCAAAAAAGCAAAGCGGACGGAACTAGAAACATTTCACAATCTTTGTTTCTCGAGAATTTTTTCTGGTCTTTCATTTTTGATTTGCGTTTCTTCGTTTTAAGTGTATATCCGTCTTTCATAGCGTCTAACTTATTCTGATAGCAAATTTCTCATACGGTCGCTGAGATTTTTTGCCTCTCTTCAAAGCTAAAAGTAATTCCAATGAGAGGGCTAGCCTAGCTAGCTAAACGCTAAAGCTTAATTAATTCGAAAATTTCCCATAGCTAATTAAACGCTGAGGCTTAATTAATTCGGAAGTTTGCCGTTTTTCTTCCCTCTTATGGAAGCAAATTCCTCTTCTATGAAAAAAGCGCTGAAAACGAAAGTATTTAAAGCTTTTTTTTTTGATTTTTCTTCCCATAGTTGATATTTTATGAATACATTTGAACGGAAAAAAAGAATAAATTTCTCGTCGTTCATTTAATCAACATAAGGAATTAATAAAGAGAAAATTATAGACTGAAAAATAGAGCGAAATATAAAAATTTCTCTACTGCTTATTTTTCATTTTCCTCAGCGTTTTTTTTACAGCTTAAAGTCTTTCAAGTAGTTGGAACTGCCATTATTGTCTTTCATGTAAGTAATTATACGTTAAGCAATGCAATCGTTGTATTTTCTCCTCTTCACTAAAACGATTCTTTTCAGCATTTCATAGACGAATTTCAATTAATTTTTTTCATTTCTTCCACCCGTTAGCGGTTCAGTTCTGCCAAATAAAACACATCGCGCAAATATTCAATAATTTCAAAAAGCCTCTTTGCGATTGGTTCAGTGGATTTTCATTGATTATCGCATAAATTGAGGGGAAAATTTCAATAACCATTGTTTTTTAAAGAGTATTTTCGTAACCTTTCGTCACAATTCAGTGGTACCCCCATCCCCATCTCCCCACCTTTCCCATATCGTTGGAAATTAGGTCAATCGTAACAGTTGAGGAAAACTTTTGGACTTTGAGATAAATCGCTGCAGTCTTTTCTTTTCTCTTGAGATACGTCTTCATTCACTTTCAAATATCTCGCGATAATATTCAACAAAAAGCATTTAAATTTGTATATTTGATATATATTTGCCATAAGAAATCCTCTTCGCATTGAAAGAGTCTCATCCAAGTCTTAATTATTTCTCTTATCATTTAATCTTTCCGATGTTTATTGTTCTAATGTTAAAAGTTTTTCAAGCTAAGAACAAAGTCATGTTTCTTAATATTATTCATTATTTCACTGAAAGATGTATATTTATACACTATCTAGTGTTATTGTATCGATTATTGAGAATAAATATATTTTATTGTTTAATGGATCATTTGCTAAATGTTGGCCATATAATAGAACACTGGACGGATCAAATAATTTCTATAGGTTATATAATCCAGAAAAACTTCCTGACGATATAATACAGAAAAAAATCATTATTCCCTTAAAAAGGTTTCTAAAATGTTTTCTTTCAAATTCGAAATTTTTCTCATTGTCTTTATTTTCGATTCCACAAAATCAGGATTCTTTCCAACTAAATAATATTTCAGTGTTTCATTGATCATGATTATCAGCAACATCCTGAAATGAATCGTGTAAATAAATAAAGAGTGCATTATTCAGTTATATGATAAATGGAAAATTCAATCGGTTTTTCTCCGCATGAGTTCTGCAAAGCTTTTTTGAGTCTTCTTGTTGGAAATTATGCACACTTTGCATTGAATCGAAATTATAGCCGTCTGCCATTTTCTTCATGAATTTCACCATTTCTATGTTAACTTTGATATGGAGAAATCGAGAAAGTGCCATAAAAATTCTTCTTCTTACGATTATGCTTAATGAATGATGTTATATAAGAGAGAGTTGAGTATCGATTTCATGGCGTCAATGGTGTCGTGTCTACAATGCACTCAATGAAATTGCTAAATTTGTGAGGAAAATCTCGCCTCAAATGGAAATCCGTTCCTCCCCTCTTTAAATGAGAACCATTATACGCCTTATTTGTCTATTGTGCTCATTTTTAGCGTGATTAGATGAGAATTTCATATGGTTGAAGTTTGATGAAATTCGAAACTTTGGGAAATTGTAGCCGAAAATCTCTTCTCTTCCAAACAAAGGGAATATGCGCATTTTTTAGTTCAATATTTTGAAGAGTGTTTGCAATTGCGCAGGCTGTAACTTTCGTTATAGGATCACTGACAAGAGTCTCGAATCGATAGCTGATTGAACACAAATGAGCCGTTTAGTTCCACTGATTACTTCATTGATTCTAGCGTGTCACTCTCATCACTGTGTACCACTTGATTGACTCTTTGAAGCTTCCAAGAGAACTGCATGTTCTCGTTAATGCAAGAACTATCTCGTCGTTCTGTCGATACTGTACATTGTGCAGCGCTCAAATTAGGAAATTTTAAGTAAAAAAAGGAATAAAGCATTAACGGTGCTTTTTTGATAGCATCCATTGATGCTTAGTCGACGACTTGGATAGCTCTCCATTGTAATCATCGTCTAAGGTCACCGATCTTGTTCAGTTGTGCAAATCGTCGGATAACGTAGCGTGTAAATTTTTTTAATGCCTGATTTCATCCGCATGCTTTATAGAGTATAGTATATTGAAGATATGTTATTTGCTGTAATAAACTCAACATGGTATAGTTAGTTTGATGATTTGGTGACTGGTTGGATTAGCCGACAAATACGTATATTATCGGGGATGTGAAGACTAAAATTTGCGCTTTTCCCGATGAACGTTTAGAATAGTTATGCTTATATTCGATAAAATGCAATTGTAATTCAATTATTAAACTTTCCACTCGTATAATGCTCCTTAAAATTTGTATTTAGCAACATAAGACAGTGGATTCAAATTCTCCTTTACGTTCTAAGGCAAAGAATATGAATGTTCAAAAAAACGATTTATCATATTGGAATCATGACGATTTTGATATTTTAACCACTCAACAACGAAGCATTATGAGAAAGATAAAAGCAAAAATGATGAAATTATTTGCTCACTTTACAAACATTTACCTATAGTTAAGAATTCAGAAGCAGCTATATATACATGAAAAAGCCTGACTCTGACGATCATGGATCATTGTTCCTGGATTTCAGTTGTCATCTTTCATCTTTTTTTTCTAATCCGTCACTCTGATTCAGCCGATATTCCCATTGAAGATTATTTCTACGTACCCGTTTAGCTTATATGAGTAACGTATATTTAGGAAAAATAAGAGATCATCAAGTGAAGATTTCTTACTGACGTGAGGTCATATGAATAATCGGTGAGTAATTGTATGATCTTTTTCTAGTGCGAATGATTCATTGCCGACAATCGCATGTAAACGTTCTCATTGAAATCACTTCAAATCTGAAAAATAGTGTGGACGTTTTTGCATTCCACGCATTCAGTAGATGAAGTCATACTTTCATAACAATATAGGCGATATATGGAATTGTAAAGAAGCTTTATATTACTTATATTTATATGAATATATATGAATCGTTGAATATTTTCACAATTTATTAACGTAATTTTGAAATATTTCTGAATAAAAGAACCATAAGAATATGTGAATTTCACTTCTCCTCCTGCAAAATAATTATTCCTTTATATTTTCATCGTTTTTATTGCTCAATGGATTCCTCCTAAAGGATAGCTTCGAAATATGTATGGCTAACAATGCAAATAGTATTTCCGACCCTCTTTTGAGGACGAAGATTTCTTTATATGGATATGAGAGAAAAATGCTGTAGCATTTTGAAATTTCAATGTAAATCTGAGGAAAATGAAATTACATTACATAGAAATATGTCATTGACCTGCATATAGAGGGGCTAAGAATATCACTACGTGCTGGTGAATTGTCTCAAATACTTTTAAGAGAGAGGAAACAATTGTTGAGTCTCATCGAAATAATAAAAAGACCAATTTTCTATATTAAAGAATAGAAATAGGCATTAGATCTACCAACACTTCTTCTGTTCTAAGCAAAATCGAGCATAGCAATATTGATTGGAATTCTCTGCTCCCTTTCCTGCTACCTAGCGTGTTGGCTGAATAAAAAATCTTACCGAGCAATAATTTCTTTCGTTCCGTCTCGCTATATAGGCTGCTGACTGATGCCACTATTCGATAGTTTACCGACGAGCAAATGCAACCAACGCTTAGGTACATTTTTTTGCTCGCATTGAACGAAATAAAAAATCGGCTAAAAAAAGTGGAAAGAAAATGTTTGCGATTACTAAACAATGAATTTGTCATTATGGCGGAGACGGCAATCATAGTGCAGACAAAACCAACATCTTCATTAAAGAAAGGCATGAAAAAATCGTATTTTTTCCTATGGAAAAAATAAATCAACGAATAGCTTTTAGCTAAATCCCAACTTTTGACGTCCATATTATAAGGTATTTTGATTTGTGGTGTTTAAATATAAGCATATATGCAAGGGTAATCTAAACGAAGTTGTTCTTCGATGAAATTTTGCACTTTTACCTCATTATTCAAGCAAAAAACTCCCTTATATGTGACGCAAATGATGAGCATAGAGGATAAGGTTTTTGTCATGTTCCAGCAATTAGAGGTCATAAGAATGAGCTCACCCATAAGAACAGAATCTATAGACAAGCAAATCGCTACAATGCAATACGAAAATAACGATTAAAAAAGTACTTGCAAAAGGTTTTTCTTTGCAACTTACAAATATCATCTATAATAGCAAGTTTCCATAGTGATACGCATCCTATGGATTTAGTCGAAGAAACCTATCGTGCACATAATTCATATACGGTTCGATAATCATAAAGATGCCTCAAAGAAATTAGTAATATTAACGATACTGATGAGTAAAATATTAGCGACATGGAGAATTCTTTGACGATAAGCAGCTGACGAAGATGCTTTATGAAGCGTAAAATGCTGCTATCGGAATTGTTTGCGCACAGGCTTTTTGTATAATCCTCACTAGGCGAGCATTTCTGACCTCTCTCGTGAAGCGGAATCATCAGAATAATAATTTCATTTTATACTTTTATATTTCCCAAGGTTGGAAAACAAATTTTTTACAAATGATAATAGAAGACGGCAATTCACTAGGCTTTCGTAAGGACGGTATTATTCACTCGTCACAAACAACCTTTAAGGCAGCAATCGTTTCCTACGGGAAAATGAAATGGATGAACAAGTAATGAGCGGATGGAATCGTTTTCATCGTAGCAACCGATTCGAGAAGTAAGAATACACGTTTAATTGTCTCGAGTTTCCGTAAACTTGAAAATACCAGATGCGAATTACTTTGATTTGATTTTTCATTATTTCCAATCAAAGATTTCACTGAAGTTTTGCAAGAATTGCGTTGGTAAATTTAATATTCAATAAAATGGGTCATATGACGGAAATAGCGAAATATTCTC
Organism: Parascaris univalens; assembly: GCA_037576465.1. NCBI lineage: Eukaryota > Metazoa > Nematoda > Chromadorea > Rhabditida > Ascarididae > Parascaris > Parascaris univalens. The sequence continues at coordinate 164,952,458 of CM075173.1, forward strand.
GACGCAAATCGTCTGTCCAACTAACGCAATAAATGAACAGAAATCAACGATTAGCACAACTGGCATCGCCTTCTTATGGTGAATATTTCTAAATTAAGAAGGATTTAAACGAACACTGAGCACCCAATGAAACGAATGAAGGCTATTTCTACGCAGCATCTAATGCACGCCATATAACCACTTTTTAAACGACGATTCATCGCAGTAGGTATATTTTGGTAGGAAAGCTCCCTTGTTGAAGGTATATATTAATCTTATCGCACACCTACGCTACGTGTTAATGGAAGCATGTCTACCAAATATATCGTTAGATTATGCATACATATCGAAGGTTTCTTCGATTCCATCACTTGTATTTTCGTTGAGATTTCCGTTGCTCTAACAATAACGAGAAGTCAACTCGAATGCTACAGATTGAGTTTTTCGTAAGAATTTAGAGGATTATTTGCACTGTCACACTTTTGAAATTCTTCATAGCAGATAAATGCAATTTTCTTCACATAGAATTCTCCACCATAAACCGTTAGCATCTGATTATAATGGACGTTACGAAGTGTTCCTTCAAGATTTTATTGCTAACGAGTTGCACTGTTTGGTTGCGGATCGTTGAGCACCATCAAGTGTTAACTGTCAGCAAATGCTGCCGAAAGCTCAGCGTAATAAATAAACGCCAAAGAACGGGCAGCTTCTTGCAGCCCATAGCCATGAATATTCCAAGGCCAAGCGAAGATGAAGAATGACAGCGAAAAGCGAGCGGCTCTTAATCTTCCAGGCTGGAAGCTACTTGATGGGAATACCTACAACACACATTGAAGGATAGCATTCTAAATCATAATCGATATTTGTGATTTCCTTAAGACTCTGCTGGATCTGTAGAACAGCATCGAATGCAATGAAACCAAATATTTCAAGTTGCTGCAGATTTTTTAACAGTGCACGTATTGTGTTGCTTACGTCATATCATCAAATGTATAACATAGAATCCATCATCGACTTCCTGTAGTTATTTTTATTGCGGTGATTAAAACAACCCGAATGTAAACATAGCAGTTTTCGAATTATGATTATGCTGACTTCTGAACAGAAATGTTGACCTTTACGAAAATCGAAAACAGTGGAAGTTGATGGTTTAAGTGAAGAATTTATCATTGACATAATATAACCCGATATAATAATAGAGTCGACATGGATGTCAGTGTGTTATACTAGTGAAGAACTATCTGCATATATCTGTATAGTAATTATGTATTGATGCAACCTCTCCAAGAGTAATTTAGACGCAACAAAGGGTTTCAAGTTCGCGTTTATGAGGGGTGAATTTCGATAAAATTGAACATTTTACTCACAAAAGTATCGAACGATATGTGTAAGTATACCGGAAAGTTGAGTCATTTGGAGACCACATTAGGAATGATAATGGACCATTTGCATCGACATTTCAACAATCAGCGAAATAATGCAAAAGCATTTTCTGACTAGCTCAGCGCTGGGAGAATTTTGGCCAAAAAAAAGCATGTTGTGTCAGCAGGTCAATCATTAAGAAAACAACAAAATGTAAGTGGAGTGTTTTAGGCCCATATCCTTCAGCTTTCCACAATCACGCCAGAAGTTGCTTTCCTCAGCTGCGAGTCTCTTTCGATATATGGTGTTCATACGTTGATCGGTTCCACTTCTACGAAATTCCGTTCATAATTACATGACCACATAGATTCATTTGTTTTTGTTACTTCACACACCATACAGATTTCATAAAATCATATTTCGTTCTGCGTTATTTTGGAGCCGATATGCCCTTTAATGCTTTGAGAGGACTTCTATTTGCCTATACATTGTTCCCTAAAATGTAGGTGGAGAAAAACTTCCGGTTCCATTATGTTCCTACCAAGTGCAAGGTGAAAATAAGGTATCAACGTATTTCTCTTTGGCGATCGGATGCATTCACGTGCATAGCTTATTAAAGCAGCGAATCCAGTCCTAAGAAATTCAATTTTTTTTTTTTTTTTTTCAGCAGAGTGCTCTAGTGTGCGTTTATTTAGTAGAAGGGCTCATGAACGATAGTTTCAGACAACGACACTGTGTTAAGCAAATGCTCCATCGTCTAATTCGATTTTACTGTGATACTTGAGGTGGTTAAGCTGCATATCATCGAATTAACCAGTACTAATATTGCGGTTATTACAGTGGTCATTTTAAGCACACAATAACGGAGGACGATCTGGTGGACACAAAAAGAACTCAAAATGATAAAGTGAAAATTAAAGCCCCTTGTGGGAAAATCTTGAAGAACCTATGCATCAACTCATACTTGAATTGATATCCATCTATACGAAAATAAAAGAAGATAGGTGCAGCATTAAAGTTGAATTTCAGGACGATCAAATGCTAGGAATTCGAGATGTCAAGAGAAATTCATAGCCTGCAAGAGGTGAATTTTCTGCTCCCTAAGACCAAATATCGCAACTCTTAAATTGATTTGTACATTTCAAAGACTTGTCTGGGATATTCGTGTGTTTTATTGTTTATGAAAATTTTACAAACCTGGCTGTTTTGATGTGAGAATTCGAGACTGACGCATTGTGTCAATCATCTGTCAGTTTTCTCGATTTCTTATTAGACTTTAGCAACGTGCCTTACAAAAGTGTATTGCGTTTTTCCTATACATATTTATAAAATTCCCATCTGTCCATCAGTCCATCTGTTTGTCTAGTAACTTCTGTCGTTCTGTGAAGCAATTAAAGCTGTGATGTCCACGACGGGATGGATCTTGCCCAGCTGTTCAAGGTCATGGATCAGTCTCAGAAACACTGATCTGACGAGAGCTCCCTCGAACATATCTCGATTGCTGTACTGCAATATTGTAATAAAGTGGAAGCTCCGGAGAAACCTACTCAACATTATTGCTACCAGCCCGTTTCTGACCCATTAAGGAGAAGAACAGAATTCAATGCACCACCTAAGCTAAGTTTTGCACATGGAACCAATGAGAGATGTCCACCACACATGTAAGGCCATGCTTAGGTATTGATAAGCTGAAGGACTACTTCCCTTCTTGAACGAAACATAATTTCGCGACGATAATATGGAGTGCACATAGCCGTCAACAATGCTTCATTGGAAATTGTAAATTTGTCCATCAACTGGTGCAGTGATGAAACGGTAAATAGGAAAGTGATTCCATGAAATCAGTACGAAAACATACTTCAATGATTATACAACGCACGATGTTAGTTGTTTCCTTGAGTTCGGCATGTCAAACAGAATCCAATCTTTTATTCCAAATCGTCAATTTTTCCCGGCACTTTGATGTGGGATATCATATGTTTTGGCTTTTCGATACCCACACTGCATTATAGAACACAGTTTAAGAGCGTCTGCACCTTCAAGAATCAGTCTTCTGTTTTGGCTACCTTATTGTAGAACAATAAATGAATACTAAGAGAGAAAATTAAGAACATTCTGAAGAGTTAATAATCTTGTAGAAAATCTTGTCGTTGACATTGTCCTTGTAGAAGTGCTTCGTGGAAAGGACGACCATGAATGTACTCCTTTCAAGGGAGGATACGAATGATGCACTAAAAGGGTAATGAAAGGGAAGCGTCCGCATCGGTATGATTTTTTACAATTGTGCACTCATTCAAAGAGATGATGTAAAAAAAAATCACCAAGCACTCATTCAAGCGTAATTACGAAAGCTTATGAAATGCCGCTAAAATTTACTCCAACAACCGCATGAGGTATGCAATGTACAGAATATGTTAGAACGAAAGAAATGCAGAACAAATGCCTACGTTTAAGCTGAGTGGTTCCATGAAACAGACCTTCGCAGTTGGTAGATTTACCCTCATAAAAGAGCAAAATATAACCGTCGAATGTAAATTTCCTTAGATTATTATGTAGTGCTTCGATCGTAATTTATATGCTCAGCCAATGGAGCAACTTGCCAAAGATCTTATGCTCCCCTATATTGGTTCATGTCATTACGGCATTTTACTAGCAAATGAGAAGAAATCATTGAAGAAGTTCAGTTTAAAAGTTATATACATTTTCTCATTTTGACTAGAGGGCGTTGCCGATGGCAACATCGACGTTGAAGGCTCATTACACATTAACTTACTTACCTAAATGCTCTCCTCATCATTCGTATCAAAAAAAGTGAAGCAGCCCCGAATTCCAGCTTCTCCCGTTACCTATCGTAGTTCAGAAATATTATCTCATTCATTCAACATATCCGACTAATAATGCTGCCTAGTATTCTCAAATTACAACGATATGTCACTTTTATGGAAGTGTGTGCATAGCCGCTAATTGCTTTCAGTGAGAAATATTTTTTGCGAGAATTTCATTGCTAAAGAATTTAGATGGCTAAAGTTCCGCACAGCGCCATCAACAATTTGCCGTCAGCTTAAATAGATTGAACTATACGTTGACACTGCTCCTCCTAGAGGATAAATATCACTGCACAACAATCGGAGAATTTAGAAATTCGACAGACCGCTTGGAAAAAAAGAAAAAGAAGCAAAAAACATCAAGTAACTTAAGCACTAAGAACGAAAATAACATTGTAAGAAAAAACCTCATCTGCGATTTTACAGCACATTGGCGTTTGCTCCTACTGCAGCAACCATCACACTTTTTCCATATATGGTGAACTCGTTCACATGTTCGATCGGGATGGTTATTTCTGCATATTGTATTTCAAAAAAAAAAAATGCTTTGACTTAGAACACTTGACTTCAATAAGGCATCCTTTCATAGATTTATATTTGGAGTGAAAAATCACTTGTAGTTGCGCCTCAGCTATACGTCCTCACCAGCCTATATATATGTTACATATATATTCAGTCACATATATATAATTGCATACATATAATTACATTATATATATATATATATATATATATATATATATATATATATATATATATGTAATTACGAACGTATCATTTTGCACGAACAAAATATTGCTTTCATTTTTCGTTTCATTCATTCGTTCACAGAGCATTATTTCTAGAATTGTAGTGACCGGTTTGCGGGGCTCAGTGATTTCTACCGAAACGAGTTCCAATGATTGCTGCATTCAAGCAACATATAGAGAAAGTCTCTCAACGACATAATATAGCCATAAAGGGTTACTAATGTGTGCTTTTCGGCATAACGCAGACAAAGGATGAGGAAAAATCAACTACCATAGCAATTTTTAGTTTTTACATTTAATAAATGCAATAAAACCTCTATATTTTTAATGCGTTATCGCAAAGAAGCATCTATCGTTGGTGTATAAATAGAGAGGTTGGTAAAGAGACCTATGTCAAAAATTTGTTGCAATCGTTTGCAATGGCGTCACACTTCAAATCACCTATCCTCTTCTTGATATTGCTTATCTCAGTCAGCGCTTGTATGTCATTTGTGTTATACTTACAAATTTTCGTAATTTATTGGAAGCAGAATTACTCGTGGCGAAGGATTTGAGCGCTTGATTCAAAGTTGAAAAATGATGCGTAACTGTAATGACGATTACTAATGGAGGTGCCTCGAAAAAAGCGGCAAAATTGACCAAAAATTCCTCAAAAAATAGAGTTGATTAATTGTCCTATACTCATCATTCTATAAAATAGTAGACACTTAGTGAAGAATGAACAAGGCAGCGATATCGCGGCTCACAATCGTCTAACGGGTTGGATGCAATATTGCAGTAGTGGCTCAGGTGACAGAAATGAGTTTGAATTAAAGTATAAAACAAAATCAAATTTAATTCCCTGAACTATTCCCGTACAATTCACGTCAAAGAGCTTTCTGCTTTCCTTTAACTGAATGGTGATTGTCAAGTTCCACTTCAATTTCACCTATAATCAGCAGTCTCCATACTTACTAACTCTATTGCGAAGCAATTCGCCGTTTCTTGATTGCAGATGCTAGTGAGGGCTTTTTCAACGGTGGTTGGGGAGGTTCATCCGGAACCGCTTGGAGCAATTCGCCAGCCGGTAGCTTTGGTGGTTCGTCGGCCAGTGCATGGGGAGCAGCCCAACGAAGGAATTTCTCAGTGAAGCCAAGCATGGGCCAAGAACAGCCAAGGAACGAAGGACGTCCTAAAACGAGATTCAGCGGATGGATTACTCAAGAATGAATTTAATGCAGCGCTTCACCTTCTCCATCATATATCTTTATTCACTGGCCTGTAAAATTCTTATGACAGTGTCATTTTATCATTAGCAAGATAAAGAAATCACGCTCATTGCGTGCATGTTGCCCAATGGCGCATTTCACAACATAAACGTGCCCCTCCATGTAGACTACGGCAATTTTACACACATCGAACTTTTGCTAAGCGATCTTCCACATCCTTTGCAGAAGCGAACTATGCCAGTGTCGTATCTGCGCGTGTCTGCTGACGTCCATCTGTCATGTGCTTTTTTCATCCTTACCGGTTTCAGTGCTCATATTTTACTATAGCTGATTTTTCATGCTATATCGGCAAGTGAAAGAATAGAAAACTTTCGTAGAACATTTCTGCTAATTTTTCGGTCTTCTTTACATGGCATTAGTTTCAGTTCTCTATTTTCGCTCTTGCTAAAGCGCTAGCGTATGACTTCCATCGTCCACCACAGTAATTTTTCAATGCGAAATGAATAAATCTTTGTGGTGCGCTTTACGATGATAACTAAGTTTAAACTCGAAATTATGAACCACTTTCTGCAGTGCTTTCACCTATTTTTTCATAGATACACCTATGACGATTATGAACCGTGAATGTGAGTAGAAGTTGAGTTCGAAGTATAACGGCTAATCTTTTCGACGGTGGCGCAAACTTTCTTTTAGGCTTTGCGCAAAACATTTGCAGCTGCAAAACCTCAGCCGTGAAATTGAAGCAAATCTTTTGATAGTTATAGAATCCATATTTGCTTCAGGATTCAGCACAATAATCAATATATTATGGAAGGGATATATATATATACTCTGAGATATGCTGGCCAAACATATGACATCGTACCAATCTGTTCTGTGAATCTGAATTTACGAAATACCTAAAAAAAATTCCCGCTCCCCCCCCCCCCCCCTCCACATAGGCAACATGACCGAACCTATAAAACAGTATTATAGCACTATGGAAACCGACGGAGTCCATCCAAAGAAGTTCGCAGCTTGTCAACATGCAATGCATGAGTAAAGTATGCGAAACCAAAAATCACACCAATCTGAGATCGCTCTCAGTGACTTTATTGCTGGATTTTCTGCGCAGAGTTTAATGCACAATAATTACATTTCATAATCGCAGGAGCCAACAATACGAGATTTTATTTGTCTAGTGGATATTCATGACTGGCTCAGGCGCAAACATTTACGGTCTTCAACCCATTACAGAATGAAACGATTTGCACCGTAGGTCTTGTTTCTCAGTTTGGCCCTATTGTAATGTGTCCTAAGGCAACACATCGCTTTCCAACCGAAATTTATTTCGTTACGATTCAAGGAAGCATATGTGCGCGTTATCTGCGACAACACCTGTTTGCGTGTATGCATTATCTAGTGCACGATAAGAGCTGCGAGGTGCGTTTTTTGGTGCACTGTATGCGAAAACTTGGAGCCGGGAGCGGGGGATATCTGACGAGGAGCGAGCGACGCGGAGAATGGATTATTAAAAATGCTCGCCTATGCCGACACACCTTCCCTATATTTTTAGTGTTAATGGGCTGCACTGTGTTCGCATGGGACTGTGGTGCGTGGTGATTCCGAAAACTTGTCGTAATGGTTGATTATTGTGTGGCAGTACAGGTTGTTCGGTATAGCTACTGCAGCTAAAGTGTGTTTGGGTGAGGGACAGCTATGGGGTTTTTTAAAAGTAGCTGCGAATGATGAGAATTAGATTCAAGGATGATGCAAGAAGTGACCATTGTAAAAGTGCTATATTTTGGGAAAAATAGGGTGCAGCGATGATGACAAGAGGTGCGAAAGATGTGTGTATATGTACGAGCAGTTCACTTTAATGTTGCGAAAATGATAAAAAGCCAAGCAGCAATGAATCTGAGAGGCAGTGGGAGCAATGAAGACCTCTAGAATTGAGCAGTTCGACACACCGCATCGCAATTCTTCATTCTGTTCCCATCATCTGTAGTAGCGTGAAGTACGGTCGATGTCACGAGAAAGTAGCAAAAGTGTATATCAGGTTGGATTTTCTTTTCCATTTGTAGGATTAATCCTGCGTATAAATTCGATTGAATGAGGGTGTGATATAGAAAGGAGGAGGGAGCGTTAATGCATATTGAAAAAATGGAGTTTTTGATTGCATTGCACTATAACGTTGTACACGACAACAAAGTTCGAAAATTCTCAGCACATAAGGCAGTCGCAATATACGCTTATAATTTGGCGCAGCTTTCTTGAAATCGTTGAACGTTTGCATTTTTACCTTGCTTAGGATGCTTTCCGCATTTAATAAACCACGAATAAAGAGAGCACTTTTCTAGGGCGGTTCGATTTTCTCCCAACTTCAGCGTTTTGTGAGTAGAAAATATGATTGGCTCAGCTTCTAGCGCATTTCCCGTTTTGTGAAATATATTCGGGAAAAGTTTTGCTCAGAAAATCTGTAAAAGCAGTTTTAGGCTCTGTGTGGTAAGCAACAAATTTTCCAAAGTCAGTGTGAAGAATTACTTCCGAATTTTGGTGAATTGATTGTCGTTACAGCTTCCGATATGATTACACAACAATTCGAAATTTGATCTTTCTCTTCTATTTTGAACGTTGCGTAGTAGGATAAGCATTAAAACCAATATTGTCCTATTCTATCTGCATGTGAACATAGCAATGCAAGTCTATTTCTCTAAAGTTTTTGAATGTGTCTCTCTCACCTATGTTGCCGTCTACGCTTATTTCATCTTACAAAGAAACTATGATGCAGTGGGATTGCGTAGAATTCATATTTCTTCGTTATTGTCCTAATAACTGAAGAACAAGCGAAATATTGCGCCTAGCAAATTACAGCATAGATTTTCGCATTTTAAAAACTCTTGGAGGGCGTTCGTTCCGTCCAGAGACGTTGAACATAGAATGCTTGGAAGAATTCTCTTGATTCTTTTTTTAAATCCTGAATTCTCTGCTAAATGAAGTTTTCGAACAATGCAATGTTGGCTAAAATTCGCTGATAATGCCCTTCTGCTGCCTCAACGTTGAGTACTCAACTTCTCTCACGGCTGTTAATGCTTTGTTCTTGATGTGCAACAACGGTTCATTTTTTAATAATCGTAATAGCTAATGCAATATGCGAAATGTACATATATTGCTTTTCTGCGTTTATACACTTTAATGTCTATCCTGTTCACAACTTTCCAAAATGATCTTCTCTTGGTGAAAGGAAGCGAATATGTAGCTGGCTTTGCCAGGAAATTTAATGGAAGGATGATAACTTGGAATCTTTCCTCGCAAATGCTGCCGTCTTGTGTCTGAAATGTGATGGCTACTTTCCAACTTCTCCGTGCCAAGAGGGGCTAAATTTGGACTAGTTAGAAACAGCGCGGCTCACACTCATAAAGAGCTTATAGAATTTACCGCTTTCCTAAAACACCTATATCCCACAGAAGAAGGAAGAGAGGCCTATGAAAAGAAAAAGCGGTATCCGCAAAAAAGCGCTTAAATGTCACTGATTGGGCAGTACACAACTAACATCTGGTGTATCTAAAATATTATAGTTTATCAGCCTATCAGCTGAGACTGCTTTCACGTGTTTATACACCTGCAGCAGTTTGAAGAAAGAGGCAGTGTCGCGATCACTTGCGAGTTTGCAATTTTATAGCTAATTTAGAATGTACAGAGGCAAATATTATAAGTGCAAAAGGAATCCACATGTGTATAAAGACGTTTCAGTGACTAACACATGCTGAAAGAAACGGCACAAAAAACGTGCTGGCCTAGTGGCTTCTACAAGGGATAAGGCACTGGAACATGGTGCCGCTCTTTTCATGAAAGGGCAGCATCATTCAAAGCTAATTCGCTATGAAGCTATGATGTTGACGAAAGTACAACGCCAAAGACGCTATGGAAGAGATAGCAGTAAGCTTATACACAGACGACCTTTCGTGCGTTACCACTGCATAAAATCAAAGAAACTTTCAGCCAAAGTTGTAATAATTATGGAGGCATCAGAAAGTTCAATTTATATTTAATCTGTATAATTTTACAAGTAAAATCGCCGCAAAATTCGACAGTTCTGCAGGATTTATCAGGTAAATTCCATATATTTTCTTACGGCAATCAGAATGAGAAAGATTTTTCGCCTATTAAATGATTTTCAGTAAATAAATTAATTAATTAATCATGAAAAACATCTTCTGCGATGTTCTAAGTACTTCTTCATCACTTATACATAGTTTTGATCATATACATCACATTACAAATTAACAGAAAAAATCTTAGATATCCGAGAGTCCTAAGAACTGCCTCCAAATTGCACTTGAATTTCTTCCCGTATTTGTAAAGGGGAATCGGCGTCGGGTTATTGTTGTTGTACGACGATCGTTTTATCGATTTCTTGTAACGACCATCCGCCATCACCATTGAGATGAAGTTCAATATCGTGGAATTGCCTTAGCGATTGCCTATGTCCTATCGATACAAATTTAATACCCGCCTGGAAAAAATTCCACTCTCTTTAGCCAAATAATTTTTTGGTTGCAATAAAGCAATTTTATTATGTAATCATTGTCTTTTTTAACTATTCAAATGATAATTAACGCTAAGAGAATGCGCCTTAAAATGATCACCTTAATGATAAATTCATTCCATATCAGCCACTGATGAACTAAAAAGCACACATAATTTGTGGACGGGACCACCTAAGCACTCTTTCAATGGCATTAAGAATTCACCTTTTTGATGATACGATAAAGTGTGATCTCCATTTCGAAGCCAACTGCACTAGTACATTCGTCTAGAAAAGCGATTTTCGGACGATGATAGAGTACCCTTGCGATACACAACCGCTGTAGTTCTCCTCTTGAAAGTATTTCATGCCTGAACATTTCATAAATTTGTTTCATTAATAAATGCTAACAATATACTAACTTAGTAATTAGAAAGTCTGAGAACCGGATTCTAGGAACAGCATTTTGCGAATCATCAAAAACTCATTGCATTGAAGGATAAATGGCGAAAATTACTTACCAGTCTCCATCAACTGGTTCATCAAATCCAGAGAACCGTTCCAATAAATATTCCATTCCAATATTTTCCAAAATCTCTTCCAATCGAGAAATTTCTGAAACAAAAAGCACTGTCGAAAATCTGCGAACACATTAAAGATGATGCTAAAAATGGCTAGAGATAGAACCTGAGAAATAAACGACGGCGGCAAAAATTTGATTGAGCACACCTGGAGGAATTCCTTCATTTTTACAAGGTGAAATTACATGCTTCTGATAGGCACAGGAAGTCAAATTCAAAATAGTTGAAAAATCAGAGCATGGAACCTTCGATATCGCACATCAATTTCCGTCCAAATATTCCCTCACTGCAAAAGCACGCAACTGCATCAACTGAATTAGAGTCAGATTTATGTTTAGCGATGAGTTTAAAAAGCCAACTTGAAAAGAAGGCAAGCAACTTGCACGAAGACGGATTTCTCCTGAATTTTATTTCCAGGAATACGCCAACGGCCTCAATGGCACAAACCTTTGTTGATGGCTTCAGCCTTTGCCGGATAAACCAATTGTTGCCTCAATGTTGTGCCCCCGCTAGGGAAATATGGATTCTGAGGTAAAAATAGCATATTTGTTGGGGTGAATTCCCAAAAGCGTTCAATTTTTCCTGAAAATATGGCGTTTCAATTTTCTATAAAATGAAGTATGACTTAGAACGTCATGCAAATAAAACTGAAATCTTTGACTACTTCAATAGCACCTCTATTCTCCTTCATGAACTTTATTTGCGAAGAAATTTCGGATGCGTTATCTCACTAATCATTGGTACTTGCTGCAGTCTATAAAATTTAGAATGTTACAAGAAAGATCGATTCCCACATCACATATGTGAGTATCACTGCAGCGATCAATGACATTTATACCATTTATACCAATGCAATTACTCGGGAATTTTTAGGTTTTTTTATATGAAAATAAATGTAATTGGGCACACGGCACAGATTATTAGTGTGCACAGATTTTAAATGCTATGTTCAAATGATATATTTGATAGTTGTGAGAGACCGCTTTAGAGGACTCCTCGACAACAGAATGTGAGTTCTGTTAGAACTGCACGGAAAACTGGATTCCGAAATTCCAGGATGAGAACAGTTTTTGAAAATGCCGTTCCGGATATCGAAAAGATCCTCGGTGCAAATATAGCAAATATAAGTTCTACTCACTTGAACTTCAGTATAAATGATAACTATAGTTTCGACAGCAAACATAAGCGCGCCTGGAGCTAAGCTGCAGAAATGATGTTAAACAACAAACCAAATATCACAGAAATGCCAGCAATACCTTAGAAAGGAGAACGAAACGAATGCTTAAAAAGAAATACCGGAGAGGCATTTCCATAAGTCCGCCAAAATCCTTAAAATCGATGTCTTTCCAGTGCTACTATCACCAGTGATCAATATGTTCCGCTCGAGCGAAACCGACATCGAGAGCTCTGAAATTAGCTAGAATAATATCCTCTGAGTGGTTCTGATCGGTTTCTCGACAGACTTTTGGAACTAATTGAAGTCTTCAAGGTGAATCCGTCTTTTGCTCACTGGCAGCCTAAAAAATCAATTAGCAATGCGGATTGGACACATTTTAAAGCTTTTCATCACAAAATCCTATTAGTCATATCCGTAGCAGTTTTTGCGTCCATAAACTTTCTTGCCTCTACTGTGTGCTCAATAAACCTTCACGTGCTCAACATCTCCTACATGTAATCTTACATTTACCTAGAAAGTTTCGGACTACATTACTTCAAAGCTATTCCATCATTTAGCGCAATCAAGGACACCGGTCGCAAGATAGGCACTCCAACCAGCAGCATGTCGAATCAAATGCTATTAAAAGTCGGCCTGAGTTGCACATTATCGAAGCCATCTACTCGATTCCTACACATAATTAGACAGTTTATACATTATCAGTACCATCAGTCGCATACTTTTATTCTACATTCTCTCTCTTCCGTTAACATCCATCACCAACTGCAAGCAGTCATTAATTATCTCCCTACTGTGTTTGGTTTACCCTCTTCGTTTTCTTGCTCCCCGGTTTATTACGAATGAAATTTGAACGACTGTGAGCATTGTTCTGATTTCGTCCAAAAGTTCGCAGAAATGATGGTTAGAACGAACACACAGCATGTGAAAAATTCTCATTTTCTCACGTTTTCCCTTTGTTGGCATTCAATTTTTTTAACTTCGATACCTGAAGCCACTTTCACAGCAATGTCCTTCATAGTTTTCATCGCGTTTCTTCCAATGAATAGGCCGTATCCAGCTAATCATAAATGCTAAACCGTACGAATATAACAGATAGAACCACCTGAGACTATAAAGTATACCTTTAATAAGAATAGATCGGGTATTATTAGGATTCGAGATACTGACTGACGAAAGTATCATTGCAACGTTACTTCCTTGATCTGCTGCTTCGATTATGCCACTGACAGCACTAACCCTAGAAAAATAACTGAGATCATCTCATACGAGGAATCAAATCGATAATCGTTGTTGAGAATATGAAACACTCCCCCTATTTCTGTCAGTTCTTCCATAAATTGACAACATATTATAAGAGAGAACACTTTCTTAGAATTACTGGCTTGCGGTAAAGGGAAAGCTGAGAACGACAAGTAAAGAAATCCATTTTCCATATCCTGCATTTTACAGCTTGCCACCTCTCCTCATCCACTTCTCTGATTCCCAAAAGAAAGTATAAGTAAAATGGCAAATTCACAGCGAAATACGACCACGCACGAAAGGAAAAAAACAATTAAATAGTGACGCCTTCATAGTAAAGAGCGGATCTTTGCACGAAATCGAAAAACTAGTGCTGCACTGTTCATACCTATGTATCGTTACATTTGCAGCAATTGTGACACGAATGTGATCGAATAATTGCAGTAAAATTACTTGTTATCCAGTAGAGATTGCTCTTCGACGCATGCCTCTTTCCAATTCGATTTGCTCCTCTCTGTAGATTTCTCCTAAAAACCTACTGTTAAACTATCATGAGGTGCATTGTGTTGAGAGAATATTTTACACGAATATCCATCAACTCGATGATTCAGTTATCATAAGTCTCGCATAGAGAAGCGCCAAAGCAAACTGAAAAGCGACAATTGTAGTTATAGGGCGGGTATTCCGATGCGTCAGAGCTTCTCCTGAAGAAGGAGAAAACTTTTCCGACTGAAATAGCTACAAGTCATTTGAAAGAGACACTCATCATAGCATTAAGCGTAAAACACAGAATCGATCCAAATTTCTCTCTCTTTCTCTCCCTCCCCTTCCCTATCCATAGAGAAACGAGATGTGCTGAAGTGATTTAATCTATCAACCCAACTGGTAGCTCCGGCATCAAGAATCAATGACAAGCGTCTGAAAGCGCGTTTATCTACGAAAGTGATCGATTTCTCTGACTACAGTCGCAAATTTGCTAGCTGTTACACTATCAATCGAATCAATAATTTTTGAGGCCGGTAAAGGAATTTTGAGTGGCAGTTTTGACGGGTGTACAAGGTCTAGTTAGCTCCTAAAAATGTGGTGAATTATAACGGAATTTCGATGAAATTTGCGTCTTAACTGCGCGTTATCACTGCACAAATTCCGAAATAAGTCGACGCTTTTCCTTGAGAATCCTCAAGCAAAATCTGAAGTCATTCCATGTAGACATTATATTATGGAATATGTTATTGTGATAAAAAATAAGGAAATAAAAAAGCAAAAATTGCTTTGGTCATACGTTTCGTGAAAGGCATTTTTTGCTCTTTATGGGATATTTATGAACCTCTCAGTTGTCGATAGTGGAAACTAAAAATAGAAAACTTTTGAGCTACAATATAACTCGATTAGCGATTAAATAACGATATGTATCCCACATAGTGAAAATGGAAATATCCTTTGAAACGTAAACGACCCACCAACCCATCATATTTTTTTATGAACGAACCCCATTGGCCGCATTTTCTCATAAACATTTGCTGCTATTCTCTTTCTAAACTAGGTAATATAGCATAAACATTTTTAAGCCAAGGAAATATAACATAAATATGACGGTGATGAGAAAACAGTGAAAGCGACCTGTCTCTCTAAAAGATCATACAATCCGTCGTTAGTATTTTCCTTGCTCTCGATTACTAATACGGTGGAAGGATCGTCATCATTGAGGGATGATTTCGTGTTGATATCAACAAGGCGTTGTAGCTCCTCGTACAGTCCGACTACGCTGCCATAACAACGATTAGTTTGGTTATGTGAGTCATTCGAAACGACCGAAAGGGAAATAAACTGAGAATGCGAAAAAAATTTTGCAAATTAAGTGCGGCGGTCTCTTCTTGCAATCCCCCTCAAACATCACCACAAATCAATCAGTTCATCTCCAGAAGATCGTTTATCGTTTACTTTTCATTCGATATTGGAAACAGTTTTTCAAATGTGTTCTTTAGGTGAATTATTTCTATGGAAAATCAAGTTAAATACATATGTGACAAGAGCAAGGTTCCAACGGTTGCTATGCTCCTACACGTTTATATTTTTATAGGACTCTTCCATAAGAAATTTCAGATCCCTTCCTTTAATATCTTCTTACATACGCAAATGATTGTAAGCTTCATCAGTCGATATCAAAAAACGTCTTGGACAAGCATCAGGTCACCTATCAGCTGACCTCTGCATCAACAGAATTTAAAAATTTTTTAAAAAAGCCTCAATTTCCGGATATAAACACCTAAAAGAATATCATAGAATATGATATAACAAAAAAGTTGCAGCGAGAGTTCGAACATATTTATGTTTGCGCCATGTAGCATTGAATCTCGGAATATGCAGTTACTGAAGTCAAAAACGGGGACGATTGAAGATGTAATTTGCCACCGAAAGGAATTTTCATGTTACCTAGCAAAGCGACGGCCCGTCAATGAAATTTATCAACTCACCGATGTGTAACACCAGCCATATCGCCAAAATTTTCCGCCAATGCCACCACTCGAGTGAAACTATAGATTAAATACAAGTAGAAGAAAACATTCTGCAAAAAAAGCTTATCGAACTCTTACTGAAAACTCTGTAAGAAGTGATTAATATTTTTTATAGTTTCATTTTAAGTTATATTAATTCCACAATGAATAGCCAACGTAACCACTCTGGTACTTGAGTTCGTCAAAGGCCATTTTCGTTCCACTGGAATTCGAGAATGACAACCACTTTTTGCAAGGAGGAGGACATCAAGATGCAAAATTGCCAGATTCCATCTTTCAATTTCTTAAGGATTCATTTCCCATGTAATGCTCTCGCGACATCAAAACGAACAATGCACACCAGTGATCAAGCTTGTCGTTCGGAAAATAGGCATGTTGACAAAATCTCACCGTTCATTTCAATCTGATTCCATCCGAAAAAAAGTAACAGTTTATTAACAAAAAAAGTCAACCTGATTCAGAACCACATCACATTTATGGAATACAGTAGAATGTTCCAGCGATTTTTCCAAAAGAATCTGCATCAGTAGATAAGAGAGCTATCGGCACCTAAGCTTCAGATGTGCGAGAATTGTAAAGATGGCGCATTCGTCATCGATTGTTATCGCAAAACCTTACATTTTATTCGTGGAGAAATAAAAGTCGCCTTACCTTACTAACAACACCTGAAAGTTCGGGACCTGAGAGGTCATCAAAATCGTGAGTTATAAATATCGGAATCGCTATCAATAAATAACTCAGTGTAGCACCATAATAATCAAAAATACTGGTTGCCACTGAAATTCGCACATGCTCAAAGTCTGTTTAACCACTTGGAAAGTTGAAGAAAGTAAGCGTTTCAAGAAGTGACTCTGAGGCTCTTATGCAAAAATTTAGATAAGTCCACATGTATCGATGGAAAGCTGATGGATGATCCTTGCAGACAGATATGATCGAGCAAACACTGCTATTAATTCATTCTTTTTTTTGACGAATTACGAGAAAACATCATGTTACATTGCTCTCCTCAATTGTTTATTTCAGCGGCATCACGTTTTCTCGTTCCCCGAATTGGAGGCGACAGTAAAAAACAAGCTTTTTTGAATCGACTGATTCATTCAACAAAATTTCCTGACTGAAAAGCGCCATCATTTATAACAGATGCGTTCGAGAAATCTTTCGAAGGATAGATGTGAAGTCAGAAAATGGAGGCGAGTATTTCGACAAGAACAACTCCTAACGGCTTCAAAGCGAAGTGGGAAAGCGAACGTACAAGTGGCCCGTTCATCTGAATATGCCAGTGGTAATGAACACGGACAAAACAGACATAGAGGCCACGTAAAATTGCCTTTAGATGGCCGCTGAAAATAAAGATACAGAAATCCACGATAGCACACTAACTGTGACAGCAACCTAAATATGCTCAAAGTGCCTATATGGAGATCATTCCCAACAACGAATAGAGTTGGCGACTTACAACATAGAAATGTGCGCCATCCAATTAGCTTCATCTGTACGCCGATTAATGCATCGAGTTTCGCATTTGTCATTTCATTTTCAGTGAGCCCTGAACGATAGAAGGCAATCGACTCCGTATTCGCTCTTATCTCACAATGTTTTGACCTGTAATTCAATAACTCACCAAATAAAACAAATTCAATTGGAAGCTTTCGTCGTCGGCAAATAAAAGTTAGAATTCCTTTCCGCTGATTGAAATCATTCTAGACAGTTACATCATTAACTTCCATAAACAAATTTCCTTTCTGAGAAATAACGCCTTCGATATTATAATTAAAATTTGCTGTGAAATGAGTTTTTCTTCTCGAATAATAAAGAAATGATTGAATATATCTGCCTGAGGTCGCCTTCTCGTTTCTCTTGTTCGTTCACGAGACCGACAATTGGAGAAAGAAGAAGTTTGTTGACTACCGTCGACGACGCAAAATAGGCATATATAGCCAAAGGGCCTATCCACCCAGAACTGCAAAGTCATCACAACAAGCCGTTAAAAGAAGGGAACTGGAGAAACAAAAGATAATAAAGCTTATAACGGTTGGCAATGATGGTTTCTACTAATTGACCCATCTTATTCTGAATCAAGAAAGAGAACAGGAAATCTCCCATCGCCTCTTGAGACATTGAGTTGGTTGAGGCTTGAAATCGAATTATCGGATTGAAGGATCATTTCACGCCAATTTGGTGAATTACAAATGCTCCTTCCAGCAGCATGAACTGGAAAATAACGTGTACGACGCCCTACGTGTGATAAGCAGTCTGCAGCCTTCAGCACCTTACCATACAGTGATTTTAATGTTTTAGATTACCGCAAAGTAATTACAATTTGCAGTAATCCATCTAATTGGCCGCATTTTTCGGATGTTTCTTCAAAACAATTTTCAATCTGCTGAATTAATCTGCTTGTTTAATGCAATGAGTGAAATATGCAAGCAGTATGCATGATGTGTAACTTATGTAAGTGTAACCTATATAAACCAACTAATATATCACTGAAGGTCACCTTTTCCCTACTTCTTATGTAGTCAGTCTATTGCGCATACCTAATCTAATTTGTCCTTTGAGAAATTTCCGAGGATCGAGGGGATTCTCAAGCGAGAATGAAATATTCGATAAAGGGTTAACTCCCCCCGTCCCCTCTCTCCCCTCTCGATCAAATCAAATAACAATGAAGCCACCGCAATGAGCCTCCATAGAAGCGCACGCAGAGCCGAAGTTGAAATAAACGATAAAAGAATAAGAAACGCTATAAATTTTTCACGTTTAGATACTCTCAGTTGTAGTCAGCTCTTACGAAAATTGCTCAGAAACTTCGCAATAAACATCCGAATCTTCGTCACTAAAGAATGTTTGACTTCGTTATTTTTCACCGAAGTGTGCCTCATTTGTGTGCTGCAACTTTCATTTAAGTACTGTTTCTTATGCATATCCTCGTTGCGAATATCGCAGTGTTGCTTGGGGAATTGACTCAGAATTCTGCGGGAATCTGAGATTCCCAAGAAAACCTGATCGAAGAGTCTGGGTGGGCGTCATTCAATTTCAGCCGAAACTAATGAAAATACTGCTCGAATAATAGCGGAATTCCATATGTCCGACTGGTAGGAGCAGACGATATGTGAAAAAACTTAGGCGGATAAACATCGCGGTCACCGATTAACGATGTAGTAGCTACTGCCAAATTGTGTCAACTGATGACGAAGAATGACAGAATTACAGACCCTACTGCCTTGCCGATAATTTCGACTGAAGGTTTAGGGCACAGCAAATTCCTACCTACCTGAGTTCTATATCCTGTGCGCAAAGATTAGCCAGGAACATGCCATGAAACATCGAATCAGCACTGAATCCTGATAACCGACAACGATTTCTCCATGTCTTCTAAGCGTATTTTGAACTAATCTTGTATTTCACTGCTCAGCAGCCAAAAAGGTAAGCCCACTAGAGATAAAGGAAAGTAACCAATACCACCTCATCCCCCCCCCCCCCCTCTACACTAGCGAGATCTAAAACAGCATGCTTGCCCATTTTCAGGCAACAGGCCAACGAAACAACCGGTTTAATAATAAAGCAGGAGTCATCAAACGCTATCCATCGAATATACTTAACTTGAGTTTAGATTGTTTCCTACAGTATTTGTTCTCAAAAATAACCATCCTCAATTCAGTGCTGCAAACGTTAGAGAGAAGATACAAAAAACAACAGAAAATAACATGTAAATGATGTTCTCAATTATTACCTGTCATAAGTGAGATATGTATAATAGCCGACGATAAAAGGTGCCATAACGACAGGTGTGAATAAGTCTTGTGTGAGGATACGAGTCAGCTTTTCAACGTCTTGTGTCATGCGTTGGTCGCTGAATACAGTTCAGGCAGGATATTAACACAACCCTCACATGAATTCATTACTCGTATGAGTGTAGTATTTCAACGCAGAACCTAACATCTAATTTGCACCCTGGGATAATCCAGTACCTAGCAGGAATTTTTAGCCTCGGTACTAGAATAATACGATCTCATTTGTTCCAAGGACAGTTAAATTCGCGAATTGGAAGCATTGCTAGCCTCCACACTTTGAAGATGGCAAGACCAGGGCGAACAGTGATTCTCTTACTCTCATCTAACCATTGTTGAAGGGAATCGTGATCGGTGATATCTCTCAAAATAGAAGAAACGATGATTCTTCTCGAAAATCACTCAGCCATTGAAGAATGTTGCATGATTATGTTAAATTCGCCCGTAGAAGTTTGGAAAACGTCAAGAAGACGGCCACAGAAAAATTTAATGAAGCAAAAAAATAATAAAGCAATCATTCACGATGAAAGAGATAGAAATTTTTAGAACAGATTCAATGAAAAACTGCAGTTTTAACTCCACCGCAATAAGGCGTATTTCGTCGCTTTCTGCACAAACTGCTCGTAAGATATTCCAGAATGCTTTTGAAAAATTTATGAAACCGCTGTAGCCTATTCACCGTCTCGGATATGAGGATTTCAGCATTTCTGTATTGTTCCACGATAAAGAATTAAACGGTATATGAAGTTAAAATTCGAAAGTATCGGATGTTGCTCTAGTATCGGAAAGCACTCTCCGCAACACGACGTTGCTACTCACGAAATCTCACATGGATTTGCATAACAACCTTGCCGTACCACTCTGTTTGGTGTAATAAATTCCATGTTTGAAATCTATGAGGAAGTCGACAAGGTGTGCTTCTTAATCGATAAAATACCTATAAACGCATCATCAAAACACACGAAAAGAAAAGAGGTTGCTGGCTGAGCGTTAAGTTATTTTAGTGAATTTATGGATCATCGTATAAACTATCACTCATCATTCCATATTATTTGCGCCTGTTGATAATAATAAAGCAATAATAAACACTTACGGATTGTCGAATTCATTGGGACTAACGTTGAGCTGATAGAGCACAGGATGCTTGAAATACATTGAATGTAACGTATATGCACAGCGTTGACGGCATTTCAAGAAAAATAAAGATGTGGAATATTTACACGCAGAGAGTGTCTGTAACGGCATTTTTCTAAACATACTTTGAATCAAATCCGAAAGCGTACTTCATTTACGGGTATAGTCAGCAGCTGAGCTCATTTCAACCAACCGGGCGGTATTGATGACTAAGGAATAACAAAACGCATGAAAGAAAATATGAACATTTTGACTGATTCGACAGCCGTAACAGATTGGAGTTTTACGACTGAATCGGTGTAATATGAAAATAAGGCAAGTTGAAAATAAATACGGATTTAAGCACTTTTAAACGCTCAGAAGTTGTTTCAAGTTTATGGATCAACATGAGAGAAGTTCCAAACGATTCGTCTTGAAAGTTTATGGAAACCTAAACGGTTTGAAACCACCAATTTCAGTGTCAGAAATACATACATATGCAAAGCGCGAACGTGAAAAAAACAACGATGATGACATTCATAAGTATGGAATCTATACTTTTGAAATCATAAGTATTCCTATCAACACTTCAATTTCTTTTCATATTCCTCGATATCAAATTTTTCCACTTCCCGCCGAATCCATCAGCCAGCCGAATTTTTCCGCTTTCGTCGAGTTCTTCGGCAAAAACTTTCATATATTAAATTATCCAAGAAATACTGGCTGAATATTACAAACTTTACATCCATGCAACACGTAACACAATTTGCTAGAAGTAGTAACTGTACTGCTACCAACTCTACAGTGAAACACACTTAAAATATATATGATCGAAGTCAAGATCAGGCACAAAGAATTCGGGCTGGGTTCTGCCCACTTCACAACTTACCAACGCCTTTCCAATTATAATTAGCGCTGATTTACCAATGAGATAGCGGAACATTGAAACATCACGATTACCGAGAGCAATATAAAATTCACTCGGCAATACACCAACATAATAAGTGCCCAATTGATCTAAAATATTATGCGAAACTGATTATATTTGACAGGAAAACTTCGAACATACTCTACATTTACGTCAAAAAAATCCCCTATCGTTATTAAGTAACGTTAACATTTAGCGTTATTAAGTAACGTTAACAGTTAGCGAAAATGGATGAAAAAATGAAGAATGCACTCACCAAGTGCTGAGATCAAAAATACCACAATCGCTAATTGCATAGTAAGTGGGCATGCACGAATAGGGAACAAAATGCCGAAAAGAGTGATAATACGTCGAAAAAGAGTTTGGTCGATGGAAACTTTGCCCATATTTCGATGTAAAGCAAAGGCGACGATGAGCACTTTGAGGATAGAAACGCCAAATTCTGGAATATTTGAGGATACATATTATTGAGCGAAAATTAGTGCATTTTAGATATGCGAAAGTGCATCACATAGCGAAGAGAGCAATAAAAAAAATTCGAGTCCGAAAACAAATTTGAAATTTATGGAACTCCTCGACGAATGGGAGTTTTCGAAATTGCTCTGCAAAATATTAGCCTCTTATAAAAACATACATATTACTTCGTACAATAAAATAGACGAATTATTCGCAAATGAGATTCTGAAATAAGTATTTATTGTTAATGAAATAATGTTTCGAGAGGAAAAAGTTAACCATTAATAACTGAAATCACCAGCTATTAAAGTTCAACTAAGCCATATTCGAAATGTTCGAGAATATGACGTCGAATTTTTAGAGCAAAAAAATTAGGAAAGCCTGAATTTGTGAGTAATATCCAAACCGTAATGAATATTGTGGAAGTTGATCTTTGAAAAATAATCCTTGAATCCTTGAATCCTCTCAATAATCAGGATCCTTGAAAAACATGAAATTTTGCACAAAAAATTCTTTTCAAGGACTTTCAGTCGCTACTGTCAATTAACACTGAGTACTCAATGTTTTCAGCACTAACATAAACGCCAACGAAAGCAACGAAGACGAGAAAGAAACACTGGTGATACCACAAAAAAAATATATATATATGATCGAGCTTAATTAATTTTTCATTATCCTTTCCTTTCTTTCAGGGGGCCTTCGAAACGAGCAGTTAATGAGCTGTTGCATTCAAATTTTTGGACAGCTATTTTATTGTTCCAATGCACCTCTCGCCTTAAAGAGTTACTTTTATTACAGCAGTAATACTAGATGACATAGCGAATACCTAATAGGAACATATTCATCTCATTAGTTACCACTCTAAACTTTGCAATGACGAGTTCGTCTTGTCCGGTTATTATGAACTTTGTTCGCCAGTTGTGTTATCAAAACATGAGCAAAAATAGAGGTATGGCACGAATTTGCCGTTATGTGACCTCTATTCGTATTCTCTGTACTCCCTACCGTTCTTTATTACTGCGGTTCTTGTCTTGAATCTAGGTCAATCACTACTCACGATCAGTTACTTGCATTTTCTTCTATCCTCTAATTGAATCACTGCATACATATTCGAGGCTAACAAATATTAGCAATGATAAAATCAATCAAGGAAAAATGCTTAATAGAATTGGTCATAATCATAGTCAATATCATAGACATAAATATGTAACCTTCGAAAATAACTGATTGCTCTTTTTCGTTCGACAAAAGTCCTTTTCAACAATAACGCCAGTGTACGACTGAGAAAATTGGTAAATTCTTCACAATAAAATGTCTACACCTAAAATATTGTGAGAATATAGAGTATAGTAAAATAATATATTTTCTAAACAATAAAGCCGAATCAGTGAAGAAAATAGAATAGATTAATGTACTTATTATGGAACAATCGAAGAAATTATGAAGAATAATTCAGCCAATAACCGCATAATACTTCAAGCAAATGTATACTTCATAAAGTAAAAAGTATGGGTAAAATGAAGATGATAAGTGTTCTCTGCATTCGATGCACTCATCATAATCCTTGAGTAATTTATCAGCAATTTTTGATAAGAACACAGAAGATAGAATCAAAAGTAAATACGAGAAGGAATATATTGAGTACTTTCTCAGTTCTGCTCAATGCTAGCAATTTTATCATTTAGGCACTTAGGTTTTTTTTCCTGTAAAGAAGGCATTAACGTCAGATACTTTGGTTTTCAACGCAAATGTACGTGCATGTACAACGATGGTGCATTATACAAATATAATTCATAGATGTATGGGAAAAGAACGTTTTATTACTAACAGTTGGCCGACTCGGCAAAAAATACATCATGTAGCAGCCATAATAATCGCTACACCTATATCTCAAGGGATTTCAAAGGATGAGGTGGTTGACCTAGCGAGATCATTGAGATCAGCTTGTTCTACAAGCAAACCAAATAGAACAACTGGGTCAAACAATAGGGAAAAGATACTATCATATCATCACGGAAGACGTTTTTCTTTGCTCGCATGTTCCTAAACTTATTTCCAAGCATTATTAGCGTCCACAATTTTGGCTGTTTAATCGCTAGTTATCGTACCAAAGTTTGCAAACCTACGTAGGCTTCATTCGGTCGACCAATGAGAATTTCTATTCACTTGCATATCTGCGCAATAAAAGTGAACAACTTAGCTGTAAGTGAATTGCGTCGCTGTCAATTTTTATATGCCCCTGAGTACTACTACCTGACGAAGTTCTCCATCTTATACAAGTCAGTCTATGCCAGGTCAACTCATTGGCTGACATTCAAGCAAAATAACCGCAACAGGTATAGTTTAAATATTCTTAAGGTATAATTTAATTGGTGAATAAGTCAATAAAGATTCACGTTTGGTCGTTTCCAATCAACTGCAGTCCTAAGCCTTGAAAAATATTCAAAAAACTCTATTCCTAATAGAAATCATAGATGATACGGTTCTGCATAATCCTAAATAGTACGTCCAACGAACACTGGATGGAAAAATCGAAAATTTCTCTTGTCCTGAAATCTTCCGCCATGAGGACCATATTTCTAGGATATAGGTACTAAAACATTAAAAAATAATCGCCACATCAAATTTCAACGTTAATTCAACAACTCAGGAATTTTAAGCAGAAGAAAGTAATGATGCGAAAATGATTCCCTATATTTTGAACAAAACCAACAAATATTCCTTCAAAAAGTTTAAAGGAGCAGTAGCCTCGAGTCACTTATGCATACATTATTCTATAGTTTCGTTATCGACAGTTTACGAAAGCGGCTGTCAGGTAAGCGAGACGTGAGAACCGATCTGGCGCTAATTCGACTGACAAGCATCACCTGTTAATACAAGAAAAAAGTTCCCGATCTCCCGTCGCCTTATCTTAATCCTTATCTCCTCATTTCATATTCATAGAAATTAAGTCTATTCTCACAGAGAGGAGACTAGAAAGAAAGTCGAATTTCCTTGAGAGAGTGAGTATTTTTCACAGAACTTCGTAGATGGGAGCAACAAAAAATCTGAACTCTTGAATCGAATGATTAAAAACTCCTCTTTTTAACTCGACAATATTCTATTTGTGCGGAGGAAAGTCGAATTTTTTTTTTGGAAACTTGGAACAAAGCGGTTATTTGAAATATAACGTCAAGTTATGTCCTCAATAATTGATCATTGTTGAGGAAAACTGTAAAATAAATATGATTAGTGGAGTTAATCACAATGAGATTTTCCATTTCGAACCGTATAAACGAAATCGGAAGCGAAAAAAACGCTTTTTTGGAATAGTGATGGTAATCGAACCTGAAACAGAGCGAATACAAAAATTCGTATATTCAAATATTTTCTCACCAAAAATTGAGCCTTCTAAATATTCTCATATTTACGAATCGTTCATTCCATCACCTTCTAAAATTTCGTTTTATGGAAATATCTTTTAAATAAAGATCCTATCAAGATCGGATCATTAGGATCACATCAAGGTCACTACAATCGAGGATCACATCAAGGTCACAATAGATCGGTTGAAATTAAACCTTTGCTTCATATGATTATTGATATCTGGAGCAAAGTTTAGCTCCATATCCCCTCTCTGTGTTAAAATCTTGAGAGCACTAACGCACATCTTCATAAAGTATATCAGGATGGAAACTTCATCATGTGGGAAGAGAAACAAGATCATAGCGAAGCCAGCAGCACATCAAATGGATGTGAATGAACTATGAGTGAACTTCACCCTCCAAGTTAACAGCAAAGTCTAAATGATTGAGTATATTGTTGTGACGACTTTAACTCTCTGACTTGTTTATCTGCTCTGCGAATCTTGCGAAGAAGATCGATTCTGACTCCATAAGTTTTTATAGAATATAGCACTTTTTCCTTATTTTCGTCTCAAAATGAATTTCACTTCATTTTTATGAAGGTAAATTTAATTGTCCTGAGGAGTCGATAAATATTAAACAATACCTTTAGGCAAAGTTAATATCAGTTACGAATAAATCGATCAACATCGTTCAATAACGTAAAAGACAAGTGCGCTCGAAAAAGTGCGCAAACTATTCGTTGGAAAAGAGCCTTCGATTGCGTGCAAAACAACAACGACGTCAATGCGTCGTTGGCAGCAAAGCAAATATGCACAATATGAACGCCGCCCGCGATGCTCTTCTCCGCTAGACATCACTGCATCGATTGCACAACATGCAAGCTGAACGAGCCGATGGCTAATTGAACGCTTTATTTCCATCATATACGAGCACTCCACCCGAATCAATCAGTGGAATTACATTGAAACATTTGTGGAATATTATCAAAATTTTTTTGGAAAAGTTACAGCAGATATGAGTGATTAAGTCGATCTACTTTATCACAATCGGGTGATAAATGATTATGCCTATTCTCATTTCTGGAAATTAGAAATAACGCTGAGAAATATTGTGGAATTAAAATGCACGAAATGAGATATTTGAGAAATTAACTAAATTAAATACTTACTTAGCGAAAATTTGAAACGATTTTTGCAAAAATTAAACTTTCTTTGACGAACGCTAGCAACCTTACTCGTACTTAGAAGCGTATTTATGAGTATGACGATCATTCCACATCTGCCATTTCTTCCCGCATATAAACTTCTAAAATCAACTAAAGTAGTTCGACTATCAAATGCAAAAACAGAAATTAATTTGTTTTTATAGTAAATTCGCTTTGGATGATTCAAAAGGAGGTTAGGAAATAATGAATTTAATTTCATAGAAAATAATATCAAATCCATCGCAAATTTAGTTAAATGAAGTTCACTTCTCTGTCATATAATGAAATTATCAACGAATACAACTCTATAAAAATAGACTTATATACTTTCAACGAATACGGAATATTTGATATTTTATTGGTGCCGATGGGAATTCATCTAAACTTTGGTGTGTGAAAAACCTCTTTTTTTGCCTTTTTCATAGATTAATAGCTTCATTGGCATTCTAGTTCCGTGATGACACTTTATGTGCATCATGGAACTCGTTTAACTTGCTTGTCTTCGTTAATGCCATTATAATAATTTTACGTATAGGAAAAAGCTTTGAAGATTTTTGCGTTATCATTGCTAACTTTATGGAAACATTTTTTGCTGAGATGAATTATCAGACATCAACTACAAAGTTGTTTTTTAACTTTTGATCAATCATTTCTCTCCATTCGTCAGGGTTCATCGCTTTAGCGCTTACTGCAGCAGCCAAGGTTGCGAATGTTGAAGGGAAATTGGACTTGAGGAGTCCGCTTGTGGATCAGTCACAAAAAGTGAGAAATAATACATAATTTGAGAAATATTTTCTTAAAATTTTTGGTATATATTTGGATTGTAAGCTTTGTGAAAGAATTTTTTAAGTGCATCGTTGGAAAAATGCATTCGCTGATATTTGATCACCTTAACTGCTCAGTTCACTCAGAAAATGCATCTCTCATAATAAACGAATCTTTTATATCAAATCTTTTGATTCGCAAATTAGAAGCGATTCGCTCGTTTGTGGTGCATTTGATAAACAATCTTGGAATTGGGGCTAATTTCCGAAATGTTTATTCTTTTTGCCAAAGTAGTACGATGAATCGAATGAAGTAGAGAGAGGAATTGCCCTCGGAGGGAGAGTTCCTCACGCCAAGGCCGAATCCATCGAAATAATTTTTCACGAATCCTTGCTTGATAAATCGAAATATTTTTGGAACTTTTTTCTATCTGTCGACTGGACGAGCACATTCTACGATCTTATTCTACACGCTGACAAATATTGGCGTTGGCAAATATAACACTGTTTTAATTCGACATAACACTTTTATAATGTTTCATGCTCTTCTCTCCTTTCTGGCACATCGATCATTACCGCGACCATCGAGCTACGCAGAGCGTCGAATGAAATGGACGCTTGGATGACGTTAACCTGTGCAGAAATGTTTAGGCTCGCGAAGGTATAGGGAAGCATAATGAGGCATTTTTTTTGTGACATAAACTGTGGAAAATTTACTGTCTTCTGAAAAAAAAAGATCATATTTGTTAGATGGGCAGTTAGAAAAATGAGACGGTAGAGAAATCATAAAAATTACGACTGTTTTATCACAGAAGCTCTAAAGAAAAAGACATTAGAGCAACTGTAATGCAAGAATATGAAAGGGCTTGCATCCGTACCAAACGACCGTCCAATATACCTGAAATAAAAAGTGGTAAATCAATGAATATAATTAAAAATTAAAAAATAGCAATAAATGAAGTCTACTCAAAGAGTATTACGGATGAGAATAACTACAGTCCGATCTTGTCATAGGGAGCATAAGGCGAATTCGACACAAGAAACCATCGTGAAAAAAGCAAAGATAAATTGTATGCCCTTCTCGAAACGTTCACGGTGGAATTTTTAGGGGAAGACAAGAAGGCAGTATTATTATGTAAATTACGCGAGCTTTGTGAATTTACATTATTATGTAAATTACTTTATAAGTGATAATCATCCATAAGTCTAGATTACATAATGACTAACACTTATGCAAAATACAAACCTGCAGTAGAACATCACGGCAATGCTTCAGTACTTTTGACGGATACCGCGATTGTGGAAGGAAATGGAGAGCCCTTAAGAAGTCCCAACGGCAAGCATCCACAGAATCAGTCAGGCACGCAAAATCCCTTCAAGTTGTTTTCAAATGATTCGGTGGGTTTTGAGAAAAAAAAAGAGCTTAGTTCATTCCGCATTCAATAGATTCTAACCGACGTACGTCCAACAAAATGATCGTAGATGAATATCAGCTGCCAATGGAAAATAAGTCACAGATTTTCACTTCAGGTTTATTTCTTTGGGAGTTCCTTATTTTCTGTTCCGTTTATTCCGTGAAAGGGCTTTCAGATCTCAAAAGAATGGCTTTGCCATAATTATGGCGTGTTATTATTTCAGTTGCAAGTTCGTATTTCAACTACGCTCTTTTCTCGAGCGAAATATGTCAGGAATATAGGTGTAACTTCATGCATTCGACTAAATCTAGTTTGAATAAAGCAAAACTGCAAATCAGTTTCTTCTCGTTCTCGAGCGTTGTTTCTTTTGCACCTTTTGAAACTGATGAAAGCTGTGATAATAAAGTTGAGCATTTACATCGATGTAGTAAATATTGTGTACTTAACAAAAGCCAAGTTGTCTTGAGGTAGATAACAGGTTGCAACACATTTTGTCCTTACAGCAAACAAATATCAGCTCGAATTGCTCCGTTGAGTTCATTCACTCACACAGCCCATCACAAAGTCTCATTCAAACGTCGTTATTCATAGGAATTTATTCTTGTATACTCCTTTGATTTATTCATTTCGCATTTACTTATTCAGCCATTTATTTCCTCGGCAGTCTTCTTGAAGTTTTCACCTCGACCGAGCATCATGCTGCTCCCACATCAAAAATTTAGCTCCTTTACTAACTGGATCATGCATTCATCCACTGAACAAATTAAGGACTGTGCGCGTAATTTTATGCATTTCATGGTAGTTTTTCTGTGAAACAGTTTAGTTAAGGTTGACTATTGGGGTAGGATGATCAGGTTTTTGCTGCATTAGCTATAACACTTATTTTAGAGCGCTTTAATCACATGAACTTTTCATCCAACGCCGATTTATACTCGAATTAAGTGAACTTCGAAATTTTTAATCCTCGGCTATCTGGCTAATTACGAACGAATTTATGCTGACATACAATTATTGAGTAGATGGCTATGTGAAAATCCGTAATGGTACTCGTAGTGGTACTCTAAATTTCACGCTTTATGAGCTATTCAACCAACGAAAGAAGCGGTACCATTAAGAAAATATTACAAGTTACTTCTATATTTGTTTGCAATAATTATGATAAAAACAACGATAACTGATAATATCACTAAAGATTTCTTAGAAAAAAAACCAGTGAATTCAATGAATGCATGAAGTCAGAAATTTCTCGACTGCAAAGTAAAAATTGCAGTTATCAGTGTTCAGTTATCAAGCGAAGGTACACTAATCTTAAAAACAACATAGCTGATAATTTTATTTATATAAGGTGCACCTATTCAAGGTTTCTGGCATACTTTTTGTCCTTGAGATAAGCATTGTGCAACTAGAGCATGTGAAAACTTCAACATATATCCATTAAAACAGCACTGAGTATAGTGGAATCTTGTATCTATTTGCGCAATCATTTTATCATTACTAGAAATAATCTACTATTTAGCCCTTTTGCAATTCCCATTCACATTACCCATTCATTTCACGAGTGATCGATCTTCCAGCGTTATATCACCACTTCTTTATAGCGAGGGTCACCTACTTTGAAATGTTTTTGCTTCTAGGATGAATAGCCGGTGCTTCAATTAATGAAAGTTACCTCATTAGCTCTTTTTATTCAGTTTTCTCTCATCATTTTTATTGTTTATTTTTGCATTATTTTTATGTCTGTTTCGTTCTATATTATCGGTGTTTATTCGTGTCATATTCTCAAATAGTTCTGCTCACATTGTATATCTTCAAGTGCTATCTTCATGTGACTTATGTTTATGTGTGGATGCGTCGGAATTTTCAAAGCTTTTATGCTGGATTATGCCGTGGTTTACATTCCAAAGAGACGTTATGCGATATGAGTCGAGCAGCTTAATTAATCAAAAATATATGAAGTAAAATATTTCCTACCCGATAAACTGGTGTTTTCACATATATATCCTCAAACTATAGCATTTTTCTATCGCAATCTTTGCAACATTAACAAATATTCTGTTGTTTGCTTCTACATGTTTTACCAGTTATACCCTTATGATTGAGAAATTCATTGTATGGCTTTGAAGCATCCCCAAGGATACACGAACTTATTCTTATTCGAACTTCCACTCGAAAAATATTGATATATTAGATTATTGTAATATAATTTTAAAAAAAATGGGTAAATTCTTTCCGATTCTATTCGTTCTTTAATTTCGTTTTCTTTTAATTATTGATTCTTCCTCTTCTCATATATCAATTTTCATAATTATTTGTTAATTTATATTGTGATTTGTGAAAGCTTTAACTCTTAATCATAACGAGAAAATCTTAAAGGAAATAAGATGATGAGAAAATGAGATCTGGAGAGGAAGAGGAAGAGGAGGGGGAGGAGGAGAGGAGAAGAAATGAGATAACCGAAATATTCGCCAGCATTATTTGATGTTTTGTGTCCTCATTCTTTCAGATCTCGAACGTAATTTCTTCTAAAGATGTCTTAAACTGAAATGTGAAATGCAATCAATTCATACTCTTTTATCTCAAACTGCCGATGAATAATATTTCATATCCCAATTATTCGTTCATAGTAATAAAATGCTATGGCGAAAAAATGCTCATTTATTTCTTTCAAATGTTTTCTAGCATCTTCGCGTTCAAAAAAAGCGGAAATGAAAAAACAATCGAGAATTCTTGATGTATCCTCCTTTAAATTATGAGGAAATTTTCTCACGAAGGCTTAGAGAATATGAATTTGAGGGAATAATTTCGATTTGCTCAGCGATGTCAATATAGATCACGGCATAAAATTGAATTGCTGATGTTGTTTGTCGGTAAGCGTGTC
Source organism: Parascaris univalens (assembly GCA_037576465.1). Lineage (NCBI taxonomy): Eukaryota > Metazoa > Nematoda > Chromadorea > Rhabditida > Ascarididae > Parascaris > Parascaris univalens. The sequence continues at coordinate 164,984,494 of CM075173.1, forward strand.
AATACGTGCCCATGTCGTGCTAGTGTTTAAATGGAAAGCACAGTGCTGTTTAAGTTGAATCGATAGTGTGCGCAGCCGTTTGCAAAGAATGGGAAAAAGGCGTCAAAATGAGCAGGATTTCCATTTCGATTTTCACTTCTTCCGTCGACTATACCCAATCGCAACTCTACTTTTCCCTCGTTTCGATTCGGCTGTTTTCTTCATGATTGCTACCCTTCTCGCCTCTATTGCAAGTGAGTTTATTTTCACTTTCAGTGGAAAAGAGAGGAGTGAACGCACTAACATGATAAGAGTCAAAGAAATTCAACAATTCGCAAATTTTAAGTATCAAATTATGCGCAATTTGATCAAAATTTTAAATTTTCGCTCAATGATCCGTCATTGTCTTGATATTTTGCAGCTAGTGATGATAGTACCCGATCGAAAGTGTTGGCTGATAATCGAAAGTCGGTCGAAATTGAGCGCACTTCAAAAATTTATCTCCATTACAATCAAAAAAACCTATCGACCAGTTGTTCATATTCGGCATGAATTTGTTGATCGCTAACCCCTTATTTCGTTGATACATAGTATCAACGATTTCGCTTTTTTGTCTTCGCTCAGATTTCGCTTTTTTGTCCTTTTAAGACCACACCCGTCATTGAAACCGTCGTAAGCTATTTTCAGCTATGGTTCTTCGTGCAGACACACCAGCTTTGAAACATCTCATCAACTCCTTTCCATATTTTGTGCGCCGGTAATTGTCACAATATTCCCAAAGTTGCTGCTCTATCATGCGTCCAGTTCAGTCTGCGTGAGATAATCACACCTCGTGGTCCCATAGGTTCATCGCGTTTTAACGAGTATTAGAGTAAATATTATCCCTTTGAAAATCTTTTCCTTGCCTATCGTTGTCGCTGACATCGCATTTAATCCATCCAATTTGCCATACCTATGGAATCTACAGAATTTCAGAAAATTTTCGGAGAAATTAGTTTTTTAAATTCGACATTATCCTAGCATCCTTGAAAGTTGCAAGTTGCAAAAAGACACGCCATTGCTCAAAAGACCTTCCCATAGCCGACGCTTTCATTTCCGTGATGATTTTTATTCCCCTTTAGTGGGCGCATATTATTTTAAAACCTTTCCGCAGAGTTTTGCATAAGCGCATTATGAAGACGTCATGTTTTGCATATCCACCTCTATATTCCTTCTTTTTGGGGACCCATAAAACAAGCTGGTTTAGCGGACCATTTTGTCACGATTTTAGGATATTTAGATGACTGAAAGAGCTAGTGAGATGAGATGAGGTTTCATTTCAGATGGTCTCTATCGGGATCTTTCCAGCTTTTTTTGAAGTTCATTTTTTCACCACTCGGTACTGTTTGAAAAAAATGAAGTAAGCTTTAATATTGGCTTTCTTTGCCTTAATATAAGAAAATTTGGCAGGAAATAGGTGAATTATATGCAAAGATTCCAAGTGCTCATTTGTTTGCAATACCATACAAGGGTGAGTCGTTTCTCACAGATTTGATTGGCAGTGATTTTGAAAATTAGAAAATCATGCTAATTCTGCAAAAATAAATCTGCCTTGACCTTCACTGAGAACGACTTAACTTCCTTCAGTTTTCCAATGATGAGGAGATAAATTAGGGATTTCGCTGCATTCTTTGTTTATGCGTCAAAATGTTTTTTAGGTGAAGTGGTCACTTTCTTCATCGGTCAAGTACCGGGCGATATGTATACAGCACTAAGCAGTCTAGACGAGCGGAAATTCTGGCATATTTTCATTGCTGGATCGTTCGAGTATATCGGAAAATGCTTGGTTTCTTGATTACTTCTTCCATATTTTAAATCTTTCCTATAACGTTTTTTTCTACTGACAGTCAATAAGGTTTCCTCATTTCTTGATGTCTCTACGGATTTGCTGCAGTATGACTTTGAGAAACCGAAATGAATGCTTAGTGGTGGTGAAAAGCCTGAACGTATCATTAAGAAAAAAGTTAACTTGTTCATCAAAATGGTAAGTTTAATATGTCCGTTTAAAAAAGACTGTGTCCTATTATGCTTACTAGCGATTGCAACCTAAGATTCTACGCTGCTGAGCTCATACGCACGGTAATGGAGCTCGCATTCGAAGCAAGTGTAAATGGTGAAGTCCATGAACTAACGAGGAAACTTCTTCAAGTGTTTTAGAATTCAAGTGGAATATTTGTTATTTAATGAGCGAGAGTCTTTGAAGCAACGTATGAACTTGAACGGCTATCCTTGTAGTTGTAGAACATGTGGGAAAAGGCACCAAAGACGTTTGATTTTTTTTTCATTTAACCCGCAGGTCAGCTTTTCCCTTAGATCTTCTGAATGGATGAAGAAACCTTGAATTTAATCTACTCTCTCCGGCTCGAATCACGTTGACTGCACTAATCGTCATTCGAAAAATCAGGTTTTCGACCCGAGAATGGGCTTTGATATGTGGCACAAAAGGCATTCGTAAATCTCATAGGCTCTTAGGGTAGAGGATGGATTAATTTGAGAAAATTCAAAAGAGCTGTTTCCCGTTTCTGCTGTTTTCCGATCTAACTGCTGCGGTCGGAAGTTGAAATGTCATTTTTGTGTCTATTGCAACGTGTGCTCAAAATTTCAAAGTTTTTAGTCAGCCGAAAGTTGTATGAATCGAAATCCAACTGAATCGAACTGATGATGCAAACTTCAGAACTCTATCAGCCGATCAATTTTTTTTCCGAAACTACGTAACTTCGAATAAGTCCGTCAGCGAGTAATGTTTCCTCAATGGTTTCATTGGAATACTGGGAAATATTCTTGATGAAATCTGAAGACTGTAGATATTGGCATTGGTATCGTTCCTTTCGTGGATGTTATACCTGTCATGGCGAAGCAACGCTATTCAACAGCTCAGCGATAGATATTTCAAGAATGGCGCATACTACAATATCAATTGCATCGACGATCATGGCATTGACAATCCGTAAGTTTACCATATAAATATAGGATATATGTGGAGGGTTCGATGTTTTCATATTTCCACTATCACGCATTTCCTTTATCACTGTCGCTCTCTTAATAGGAGAGTTATAATACAGAGGTGTTAGTGTTAATTTTTTTTTTAGAAATATGAGTGTAGCAATAGCCGACGATGAACATTTACTTAGATTTTGCTTGGCCGTCATCTTTTAATGCCAGTAATGCTGGCATTCGCGGCCGTGTATTTTTTTAAAGGAAGCTACAGACGTCACGTCTTTATGGTTTGAAGACCTGAATAAAGTCTCTCGTTGATTTGCCAAAAGGATTTATGGTCCCGGATTTAAAATGCCCGTAGTTTCACGTGCTCGATCGGCTTGAGGAAGATAGGAACCGTTTTGGATCACAGAAATTAATTGTCAGCGTGGTTTTTGTAGAGATCAGCGTATGACGCAGGATGTTGAAAGAATGTGCAATAAGTTGGCAGTTGATGTGCTTCCAAGCATACTGATTGGTCCGTTTGTTGTAGCTTGGTACACATACCAAACAGCACAGACGTAAGTTTGTTCATACTATTATCAAATTTCATTTCTTAAAAGGTATTTCTTTACCTCAATCATTCCTCGTTTGAGTATTGTTCATATTCTAAGTAAATTAATGCTGTACATTGGTTAAATGTTCACTATGATATCTCATAAGGTCACTCTTCAAAATTTCACTTCTCATTCTAAGCGGTTGTTGAATCGCTTTATTTCTTCACTTTTATCCATATAAAGTAATAATAAAGACTGATCAAATGTCGTCGCAATTCGTTAGCTCAATTTGAAAAGAACTGTTCCAGCTAGCGGCGAATTCTTATTTGTAAGTGACCCTTGAGGCACAATTTCATCAAGTGAGGCAATCTCTGTTACTGCTCCCTTATTTTTCAATGAAAGTTAAAAGGTTAATGACGAAAAATATTTTCCCTCCCTAACGATTTAGCGTCTTGAATATATTTCGATAGGCTTACAAGAACGATTGAGAGATGAGCAAAACAGACGCGATTGGTTTGTTTTGCATTTAGCAGAATTCTCGATCGTTGGTAATGGTGCTAGGCAGATTTTCGATTCAAGGAACACTAGATGGATTCTACCGATTTCCAAAAAAAAGAATGAATGAACGAATGAAACGATGAGGAATGAACAAATTTCAATGGAATTTCCTTAGATAAGATAAATTTTAGCACTGCATCAATTTGAACGCTATGAGAGTGATCAATTTAGTCACCTTTTGTTAATGGCTGAGAGGATAAACAGCTGAAGTTTAGCGTTCACATGTATAGCGTACCATGAATTCACTACTTGATAGTTTGCGATAGTGAGGAATTTTAGTGCTGGAGGTTTGGGTATTGCTATTATATACGGTTATTTTGTACTTGGTACGGTCGTTAACAAAATCCTTCTATCACCAATGGTGAAATGGAACGGTCGAGTAGAGAAAGCGGAAGGTGACTTCAGGTATATTCATTTGACATGCTATTGTTACTAGATGCTTTTCGCAAATCTTTGCACAATCGCTTTATAGCCATATTATGTCTCCAGGTGTATACACTCGTTCTGATCATATTGCTTGGAATTTGTGTGGCGGCAATTTCTTTATGATTTGTCACATTGTGTATGAGTCAATGAAGCTCTAAAAAGCGGATTTACCCAGCTAGTGACCAAATGTGATCGAAAAGGAATCCATCGATTCGAATTATTTCGCTGTTTTATGTATTTAGGAATCCAGCTACCAAATAAGGCGAAGTAAGATAGAACGATATAGCAAATAGTCTTTAGGATCTCCGATGAGCATTTCCATTTGTTAAGGTGTAAACATATTGTGCGTCTTTGCAAATTGGGTTCTCAAATTGCATTACGCCACCGTCTCATTTGTACTGGTGTACATGTGAGTATGTCTCTATATCAGATGTCTCCTAACTCGGGAACTACTGAAAGAGTTACGAATTATGCCTTTCGTGAATTATGCGATGCGATGACCGTTGGAAGAGCATCAGATTTTGCTGACATTAAAGGGCACCAAAAAGTTAAATGGGATTCGAATCGGTGGGATTATGTTTTATAGTGATTGGGCTACAAAGTAAGAATATTTTTATAGAACAACGTGAGCGGTCACTGTGTTATTGCCTTAATCTCTTTTTGAAAAGGTGATATGAAATCTGCATCGGATCAAGATAGTAGCATCGGAGAGTGAGGGAATAAAGTTCGTTTATTAAGTCAAACTTCCAAATCTGAGTGCAGCCATCAACAGCAAACTTTAACTTGTAGATCTTTAATCATACTTTGTGCGCGAAAACATCTCATACGTTAAAGAAATTTTGCAATTGATGCGGTTGCATCTGTCCTATCCGTTGTTGGTGACACATTTTCTTGTACAATTTATGCGAGCGAACTCGCGGATCATTTAAAATATACCTATATTATTGCACGAGATTACTATCTACTGGTAAGTTATTGACCTGAATGGTTTGGTGAGTAAGGATCATATCATATGTCGTTTTTGGCATGTTTCCACATTGTTTTTTCAAATTAATGGCCTTATTCGTATTTTTACCATATTTAAGGTTCAAGCATGTTACTTTGCGTAACAATGCAGAGTCATCCGCTCTCTATAACGCAGCGGCATTTGAGCGCTATGAATCTGACCGTTTGTTCAATGTGCTTTGGTGGCGACAATTCAGATTTATGATATGGAAACTTCCCAATTTTTGTAAGATTTAACACCCATTTAATTTGCTCCTGTTGTTATATATTCATCGAGCGAATTCCCTAGTTCCATCTCATCGTTTAATCCCAAAAAAATAGAATAATTTAAAGCATTCATTGCCGATAATCACACTTCCCTATGGCACTTTAATCGGCGTTAATTTTCATACTATCTTATATTTGTGACGATAATTCAACAAGAACGAATGCTATTTATTAATATTGTTGGTGATGATACTCAGTATATTCAAGCGAAATGAAATTATCGTTAAGTCGAAGCTGAAAGCATAGTTTATGCGCTGAATTTGAGTACAAACGAGGTCTCCCAATGTAATTTGAAGTGATGACTTCCCTAAAGGGATAATAAACGTTGCAATGGATGTTTGCATCAGCAACGGTCCCAACCATTTTCTTTCTAAGGTTTGCGATGATTCGATACAACTACAATACTAAATGTGCAATGAATATAGACTAAAATGCGCCCGAATAATTTTTGTTATTTCTTTAAATGTAACTAATGAGCTGATGATGTTCATTCAACATTATTCAATCCATTCATTGCCGCTTTCTTCATTAGCTAATTCATTATTGAGAATTTTTCGGCATAAATAATGGATGCCATACTTTTAATCAAATTTACACCGTTGAATCTATTCGTTCGAAAGTAACGGAGAGCAATTTCTGGCTAAAAATGTCTGCTTCTCGCATAAAAAGGCGCTTGGTTGGGAACTTAGTCAAATTTCGTGGATCGTAAGTTGTCGACAAGAAATACTGAGACGCGTAACTTCGGTTACGAATAGTGACGGCTAACTTTTGCTCAAAAGTGATGAGGAGTGGAAAGAAAATGTGGCAAATTTTCGAGCAAAACTAGTGAGGGCAATTTCTCGGCAAAAATCGTGGGCCGAAGGTTTATGCTCAATTACGATGGAAGATAACTTTGCAGCAGAAGTGGCCGACGGCGATTTTAGATCAAAACTAATGGGAAGGGAGCTGTTGCTCGAAACAATGATAACAAATTTCGATTAAGGGCTATGACTTCAAATTTTTTGGCCTCAAATGTTGAGTTGGGGATATTTGTGGCCAAAAATGATGAGTTGGTAATTTTTGGTCGAAAATAGTGCAGCTCTAATTTTGGAAATTTTCACTCGAAGGTTATCTAAAATTCCCTCTAAAATTAGAGAGCTGGAATTCTTTTTTCCACTGAATCCATGCAGGGAAATTTTGCTAAATTAATTTTTTCGATTTAATAACGATAATGAGTCGGAGTGCATCGAAATGTTGAACTAATTGGTAAATGTCGTAGTTCAGTCTGGCAACAACTTTTCGACTACTACGGTGCCATTCTCAGCTATGCAATTCAGTTCGTACCTGTATTCATTAATCATTTGTACGATCACACGCCACCGGCTGAATTGGCCGGTATCATATCTAAGGTCAGATGTTTCATCATTTGTATTTTTCTTTCCATTCATTATGCTCCTGAAGTTGAAACCAACTGCAGCAAGGTTTCCATTGCGAAACTGAGAACTTATACGGCTTTCTCACTCTTTATCGGATGGAAGTACGCATCTACGAATTGTCTATTTATTGTCAGCACTCTGCATTTGTCCCTTGAGAAAATCTCTGGTCACTATTCCAGGTGGGACGCGTAATTTTGCAAAGATCTTTCAAGGTATACGAAGAGGAAGGGAATTGGAAGTGGCGGAGACCCCCTGCTAAACCGGCTCATAATAGTTCGTCGTTCTTGAACCGTGCTTAAAATTACTGTTGCGGCATTCTTAACGTTGAGTGCGGTACATTAGGCCGCCATTAGGTGCCGTAAACTCATTTCTGTAAAAGTTTAAAATCACTTCTCAGCTTCCTATAGAATTCTTCACAGAACTGATTATTGTCGTATAAATTATTTCTTTCCATCACCATGGTTCACAAATACTGAAAGCCGACTAGAACATAAACTATTTCGACGTTAGCTGTAAATAAGACAATCCCACTACGAAAAGATCTCTGTGCGTTTCTATAATGAGTGATCACCGCTATTCCATCTAATAAACTATTCGTCATCCACGAGTACATTTGAAATGCCATAGATATGACTGTAATTCCTCAGTTTCCAGGATTGCAGGAAGAAAAGTTGAAAAAGCGCTTTCATCAGGTAATAACTGACTGGACTGGAGAACCCATTTCACTAATGGAATAAAAAAACCGGGAAATTATGAAAATAATAATGAGTGTTACTCATTTGTCTACGTAGTAAATAATTGCTAGTACGCTTATACGTCCGCCTATTTGCGTTTGAATTGGCATTCAGCCGATCAAGTTGGCTTTAACCTTGAATCACTACGTTATTCACCTGACCAGCAAGCGGATTTTTCTGTTCAATAAGATTCCAGCTCACCATTCATTCAACCGTCGTTTTTTTTTCTTTTGCAAAGTTCCGCCAGTTTTAATAGCAATATCGAATTGAAGAGCGTGTCATGGAGTTCAAAGTTTCTTCTGGAACATTTCCTATGATAATGAACACTTCTGCATATTCCCAACAAACAATGAAATTTCCTGTTGAAATTCGAAATGCATCGACTGTTCAGAGGTTATTCTCATGCATGAATTCCCAAGTATTCGATTCTCTAAGCTTTTTTGCAGCAGGCTGAAAGTTTCCATACAGGTTACCTTATGATGTGGACCAACCCATAATCATTGAATTTCTTGCTCCAGTGATCGTCGAGTGATTGGAGCGATAAGATGATATCTGCATATTTACATCAACACGCATATTTGTGTGCGGATATCCGCATAAACATGCAAACGCGTCGTTCGTAGACGAACATAGACGTAAAGATGCTGATATCTGATCTATGAGGTTTCGTAAAATTGATTTCCATACTTTCGTCAATAAGTTTTTTTCAGAACGCATTCGTGTATATCTACTTAGTGAACAGCTTCACGAGAATGACAGACGTGGCGCTCTCCATAGGAGAAGTGGCAGGCATCATGCAGCGGTAACTAAAGCACTGTTATTTTCTTTGATTCCATTCCTCCATTATTCCATTATTAATTACTATGCTTTTAGTATTGTTGAGTAAGCTCATCCTATAATAAAGCTCATTTTTAGAGTATCATAAAAGAATTCATAACATCATTATAGTCAGCAATTGTGCGATCGCAGTGATCAGCTCTATATCTCATTCTTTTTGGCGTTGAGTACAAATATATATATGTGGTGTAAGTGATAATATATCACTGAATATGAGTGATAATATCATTGATAATGATTGGCTGCTTAATCACTCTAAACTGGAATGCATCACTTTGGAATCGTCGAATTTTTAAAAGATCCTCATATTGTCAAGGTGGCACAATCATTGTCGAATGAACGCCGAATTGTTGAGCTTATGCAGAGAAGATCTGGATCCTTAATTTACATACAGAGACATTTACAGCATTTGAATGATCTCATTTATCTTATATAAAGCTTCCAACTAACGTTGATTTAACATTTATATTTTAGTGTATCTGAATTTATGAGAATATGTGAACTGGAACAACATCAACAACTAGCAAGGAAAGACTCCGAGAATGATTCAGACTTCGATGGTAAGCCGTTCGTGAAAACTATGGCATACGATAGGATGCGAATTTCGGGAGTCCTTGTTAGCATATGCGGTTATAGTTCATCGAAAAAACTTTATCGCTTGAAGTTCTACTTCGGCCGTCAATTAGGATTCTGTTGGAAGATTTCGACAAACAGCATAAATGCAGTGGTGCTCATCATGCTGTGGAGTAATACAGCCTAACGTCGGAGAAAAGAGCCTGACGAGTGGAATATAGCGTCTGTCAATTATTTGTGATATTGTTGAAGAGTGAGAAATTTATAGAGGGTTGAGCTCATGGGAATCAACCTGTTCAAAATCTTACAGCTTTTCTTTCGTTTGGTATAAGCATCAATGCTTGGTTATGCCATAGTTGACATGTGAAATTCTTCCGTCTGGTGGTCGATGGGACACAAAATTATGCCACACTTTTATCATCACACAAATTTATTCGAAGAGCATTGGAGGGTGAGGAAAGGCCAAACTATTAAATGATGTTATTTTTCTCTGTGAGAATATATTAGATCTGAATTATTTCGAGCAGAGAAGAGAATAGCAACGAGCACGGCTAAACGATGCAAAAATTCCTGTTTATCTTCCAATATGATAGGTTTTCATTTTGTATCATCCGCAGATAACGCCGTTGTCTCTATAACCGCATTCCATGGAAGGTTACTCTGCAAGCGAAATGCAAAAAGAATGGGAAAGTACGCCTATCACAGTGGCGAACTGTACGATATTTTTATGACGATATCCATAAATTGTTCCATTACGTCAAAGTTCAAAAAATTCTGGAAAGCCACACTGTACGCTTTAGCTTCATGATTTACTACTTATACAGGGTCCTAATCATAAGTTGTATCTGGGCCGCATTCTTCTAAATACAGAGCAAATTTTACTTATGAATTTATTCCTCTTGTAAACACCTATACCTTCTAGAAGACGATCGAATCGACGGCAATCAGTATAAACTTCGGGTCTAAGGCCGAAATGCTCTGCATTTTTCCTCAGTAAGAGTTTACCACACACAGTCCCAACCTTATAATTGCTCCAAATTTTCCATCTATTGAAGCATTTTTGCATACTGACGAGGTTTTAATTAATAAATGTATGCGTTAAAGGCGCTAAGTGATACGTACTAACGGTTTAAAATATGTAGCTGTATAAAACGATTTATTCCTGAAGTAATCAGTAAAATCTATGCAAATGTTCTCTTGCCAATTTTGTTTGTGCTGAATTTGTTGGATTCTTCAGGTGGATATGACAACTTTGCTGCTGATACTTCAAGCACTAAATTTGATCCGCAGGTGACGGTTGAAAATGGCATAATAGAAGAACGAAATCAAAGCGAACAAGAGAAAAAGGAGGATAAAGATATCGATCTCATATATGATATTGTTGGCTTAAGTTATTCGCAGCCGGATGATCAGAGCAGAAGAATGCTAGAAGGTTTGCGTGAACTGTCATTCTTATCTCAATGAATAACCGAAATCTCTACGGGTAAGCGAAGAAACATTAATGTTCACGAAAAACATTAATGTTCCGTAAGACGATTTATCGGTACCAGTTGAGTTTATAGAGAAGATATTCATGGAATCTTTCCATTGTTGGCCTCGGAAGATATAGTGCGTACAAGTTCCAAAATGGGACTAATTAAATATGAAGATACGAATGGAAACTGTTAAGTTGCTGCATTGCACGAAATGAGAGGAGTTGATACTTAGAGTTTACTGAATTTTGAATGGAATGAACAGCAAGAAAAACCATCAGATAACAGTATACAAATCAAAGACAACATATGAGAGCTAAAAGATAGTAATTATCACCGCAATAATGTTGATGTATATCCAACCGGACGAATCGAAGAAAACAACTTGTTTTTGTTAAATCAGCCTTCCTTAATGAACAATAGATGGAAACTGAAAATTCCGCAGACCATCAGTTCCTCCTAAACATCAGTTCCAGCTAAAGTTCATTGAAAGTTGACGCTCAGGATAAAATGTGTAAAAAAAGCATCTCAACGATCTGGATTCAATAAAACATACTAATTTTACTTGGACGTTATATAATATGACTAATGCTATTGTATACGTGTGTTTTTATTAGGATCCTCTTGGAAGCTGAAATCCCCTATGAAGCGTTCACTACTTTTGAAGATGTTTCCATTTTTTGATACTCATCCAATACTGCGTTCTCCTCTGTTTTACCTATATTTTGGCTATGAACAAACTTTCTGATGTTTTCACGTTCCACAACTGGTTTGCAGATGTTGTTGCTATGACAGTTCCAAAATCCACCCTCGTCTCAAATATGCAGGGATTGGGAAGAACAAAGGTTTCGTATGTACGGCATGATTGAACAAGGGTTTCGCAAGAGCCATGCTACTAAACAGTCCAACTAAATCTGCTGCTCTTTGGATATATTGCTCGTCAGTGTGAACCCTTTTCCTGTTTATTTAGGGCTCACGATGCAAATTGGCAGCACATCTAGCATTGTTATCACCGGTCCGAGTGGATGTGGCAAGTCGTCGTTAATTCGAGTCATTGCTGGTTTATGGAAACAAGATTCCGGTTGGATACTGTTTCTATTATGAATAAAATTTTCTTATAATGCTGTATTTTTATGACTCTAATGAGCATATAATTTCGTGCCCAATTCTTTAGCTCATGCCTTATTGAGATGTAACGAGAAAGGAAACGCTAATGAACCACTTACACACCTGATGTATTCTATGTTGTCATCTCGAATTCAGTGCAACCTGTTCAGGTGCATCCAAACTTGACAGTCACGTTTATTTATTGCAGCGAAATTAGCAACCAAGCTATGTGTCAACTCAAAGTGACCGAGTTTATTTGAATGAATTATCGTTTTGATGGAAATTGGTACCCTCACTGTCATAGTGGGAATTTTAGGCGTTCTTCATCATAAAAATGCGACTAATTGTGCAACGAACAAAGTTACCTGGTTTCTAGCGTTCTTTTTCGATAAGTAGTTGTATGAAGGAAACTTCCTTGGAAACCCATACACCATTCCCGATAACTTTCAGCCTCAGATAGCTTCAGCTGACGCCTAGAGAAGAAAGAAAATCTTCTGCGAGGAAACAACGGGTTCACTCTTCACCAGTCTTTTAAGGCTTCTTAGAAATTTTAAAAAAAAATTATGGATAAGGAAAGGACCTCTCGCTCCGAATAGTTTTCTGAGCATGTGTGACAACGATTAGGATTTCGATTTGGGTCCTTGATCTGTAGAAATATAGTTTTTCCGAAAGACCATATGGTGTTTTGTTGAAAACTTTTAAGGAACGATAAAACGCAGAAAACCCCGCAATTATGTGATGTTTGTACCTCAAACACCATACTTTCCGTCCGGACATCTGACGCTGCGCCAACAGATCGCCTTCCCAAACATTCTGCCGCAATTTCGGGACACTCTTCAAGCAGGCTGGTTATTATTTTGTTCAGGCTTTCCCACAGCGCATCACAATAGACAGTATATGTGTGCGCCTGCGCTTGTGTGTATTGGTGTGGGTATGTGTAGCGTTTGTCTGTGCCCCATCCACAGCCTAGTCTTACAATTTGCTCTTTAGGATGTGCTCTTCTTTTCCTTTTTGAAGCAGTTAAATTTATTTTTCATCTTCAGGAGGAGTTACAGATATTTGATTGGCCTAGGGATTTGCACGTTTTTATGGCCGCATATTTCAGGCCGCGTCGTATTCTAAGACTGTCTGGGTCCATGGAGCCTGATTCGTATTAGAATGAAAGAGAGGTCTGATGGGATTATTAAACGTGTTGTACCACCTATTGTGGATTTAAATATTACACTAACTTCGCTACTGAACATTCTCATAAAACTTCACATTTGACGGATTCCTCTTGCCTGCTTTTCAAGCTCGAACGTCTCTTCGTGATCATACGAATATTCGTATGTCCTTATGATTGCCTATAAATTCAGCTAGTTTTTTAAATTCTTTTCTGATGAATTTCATTGTGGCCGAATCGCTTATGTGATGAGTGAGGCGATCATTTATGCATTTGTCTGCTACAAAAATTGAACTAGTCATTATATTATTATACCAATTTCTAAGATGACTCATTATTTGTGTTAATAGCCGTCTACTAAGTGTCGAAGAAAGCAATTATTGCATCTGATCTGCACATTTTGAATACGAATATTTTCTCTATCGGCTGATTTAAGCCAATATAATGAAACGAATGAGTTTTAAATTACTGAACTCTATCGAGTAACTAACCTTAATGAATTATATGTGGTCGAGTCCACATATTTCATAGTATTTCGATGGAAATGAATTTCCTCACTATCAAGTTGGGAATTTCAGGCTTTCTTTAATTTTAATTTCAGGTTTCCTCTTTTAGGCGTCATTTTTGACATGTTCAGAATACATAAGCCTCAACGAGAGTGTATTTTCAGATAACGAGCAACTTGAAGGTATTCTCAGTGCGTTAGATCTTAATCATCTAATTAAGCGATGTAATGGATTTGACAGTGGAATCGATTTCGAATGGTAAAATATCATTTTGCATAAATTTAATCGGTGATAGAGCGTAGTAACTCATTATCATCACCCAAGTATATACACATACCGCTCTTTCTTTCTGTATCCAATAAAATGAATTTTGTTGAGTGATTTATGGCTGATGCAACGGCTTCTCTTTCACTAAATGAACCATCAGCACGAAAAGAATTGTCTCATCGATCGAAATGAAACATCGCACTTTATTATTTCATATTTATGCTTATTCTGTAATCGTTTCCGATGATTTTCCATAAATGATTGGCGCTTCCTTTCTAAAACGAAAGGTTTCTCAGCTGCAATATCTTTGCTTTTGCTCTATTATGGTCTGTCTTGTAAGTTCTTCAATGCTGACAAGTAATCGAACGGTTTGTTGGCTATTGTTGGATTAGGAAAACCTTTGTAGAAAAAGATTTGGAAGACTCTATATGAGTGGAAAATACCCATTGAAGTGAGGCACTGGTTGGAGTTTAGAACAAAGAATAGTGCTGCTTTCACATAAATGGTACAAAAAACATAATTGTTATGACTTTCCGTCACTAAGTTGATATTCAAGGCGGCATTTAACTCACTTATCCTCAGTTGATGAATAGGAGCAAACATCATTACAGGCAGGAGACGTTAACACCTGGTGAACAGCAGCGGCTTTCGTTTGCACGAATTCTCTATCAAAGACCGATCATGGCGATCCTTGATGAGTCGACTAGCAGTGTCAGTGTTTCAATGGAGGAAACAATGTATAGACTTCTTCAACAGGTAGCTGCGGACATTTTTCAAAAGATAGCATCTATACTGTGGCTCTTTTGTTTCCTCACAAGCTAATCAGTTAGATATCAGTATTTCTTAAGCGTTTCTTTGAAACTTACTTTTGCGACCGATATGCTGATCGACGTTCACATTCATAATCAAAATTGACCCACCCTGCTTGCGTGTTTTGCATTTGAAATGATTGCAGACAATTTCGACATTGATCTGACTGTGACGTTTTGTGTGCATCTGCGTTATCGACCTACTGAAATATGAAATCGCATATAAAGATTCGTAATGAAGTTCAGGATATGGATTTTGAGTCCATTAGTCGAAAACACCTAATGCACCGTCACATGCGCCTACGCACAGACGGAGCATTGTCGTGTTGATCTTCTCATGGGAAAATTACTAAAGGCTCGTAAATTGAGTATTCCCTGAAAGCTATGAAATTGCAGAATGGAATTCACTACGTATCTGCTGGCCATCGGCCGACTCTGATCGACTTTCACGACTTCGAGTTGCGTTTGACCGGTCATCTAACCTATGAGATTCGACCGCTTCCAGCCTCGGCTGTATACGCAGAAAAATTGTAGACGCAGATGAATTATCCTATATCGAACCTATGAGATTCGACCGCTTCCAGCCTCGGCTGTATACGCAGAAAAATTGTAGACGCAGATGAATTATCCTATATCGTTTCAGTGTATGCGATATGGATGAAGCGTGGAAACTTAAAATAAAGAAATTAGAAAGGTAGAGCTGGTATGCTGTGATCTATTACTGCGATGGTGAGTATCAAATAGGGAACGTGCTGGATTTTACTGCCGGTCGAACTGCGTTAACCCGTCGAAAAATCATCCGGTATATGGCAACTGAGAAGTTGCATGAAGTGTTAGAGCTCCTGAAAGCAGTGAAAAAATGCATACTAGCTGGGCGACTGTTTCACAGGAATGCAGCCAATTTTAAGCCTATTCACGGAAATCTCATAATCTATTGTTTAGAATATTTTGACGTACGAAAATTTTCTGAGCTATATCGTACCTTACTTCACTGACTTGTAACTTTCTGAAATTCGTGCTTTTTGACCCTTTTACATTTTTGAATTGAATCGTGGAGCTCAAACTTCGTGGAGGTGAACATACGTTTTTGTACTGCACTTCAATTTTTAATATCGTCAGGCAGCAATATCACTGAGTCGCTGATGCCTTAAATATTAAATGTAGGTGGCAATTCACTAAGCTGAAATTATGAGCAAGGAGGCGGGTTGAGTCTGAGAAAATGAGAGTATCCCAGCAGTTATTTTCGCTGATATTTCCTTACATTGATGGGAATGCTTCAAAGCCTCAAACGCCAACGCATTCTTCATTGATAGCCTGTGATTTTCGTGCAACACCTTTGTTTACCGAATGCTACTATCGTCCTCATTTTCTCTGAAATGTTTGACGCTGTACCACATAATTCGACAGCGACTGGTCATATATATGCCTTAAGGCGTGCAAACGACTCAACTCAACGATGTGGTTATCGGCATAACAAAAAACGATGCAAAACATGCTTCGGTCTGATGCAGCAAAGAGTCGACACAAAAAACTGCCTTGCTGCTTCATATGTTGCTTTCGTTGAAATTCGCTTCTTCCGTCCAAGATGGAAGAAGGCGTTTCATTAAGTCACCTCCTCCCTAAACCCTATTCTCCTCCCGTTTGTTGACGCAGTCCGACTAGGACAGAGGCATCTAAACTTAAAACGAAATCGAAGAGTGGAAGTGAACAAGTCATTCTCAATTCGTGAGATATCGAAAGTTATGCAGCACACAGCATCACTAATAAGCTTTCGTATCTTGTATCATTTGTTGACAATGGTGGAGTAAACTTGGAGGATTCCTAAAGACAGATGTCTGGGTAAAACTTTAAAGACTTTTCTCAGAGATTGAGGCCACCAATTCAGTGCAAAAATTAGACATTATATCAAATTTCGCCTCCTGTTTATGTTCTCTTTGCGTGTAATTTGCATATCGAATTGGCGATACCATCGAAGAATCTATCAGTTTATTCTATCAGCACAGAATACCTCTTCGTCCTCTGCCGTGTTATGCTTTCTTTACTTTTATCTTCATTTGCATTTTCTGATCGCCCGTTCACGCTCTCATATTAACGAAACAACTCTTATATGGACTATTTCTATCATTAGCTAAGTTGAGCAGAGCAATAAACGAATGATGAATGTGGTCAAATTACAATGATCATATTTGAGCTAAAGAAAAGCTTAGGCGGCACGGCACTATGGCAATCATCTATGATTGCAACAATGCGATGCATGTTGTTATAACATTCACATCGAATGGTTTCATCGATGATTCTTTGAATTTTTAGTCGAAGAAGTAAACGTAGAACTGGTCTGCTATTGAGGCGCTTTTTATTTTAGCCATCTTATATTCAGTTATATTTTCGTTTATGTTAGATGTTAATTTAGAGGACTTATTTTACTGAACGCTGATATTGAAAATACGGTATTAAGCATTATTGCTGAGAAAATATATTGTAGAGAGATTACCTTTATTGTAAGCTTATCAATCTCGCAGAACTGCATTAATCATTACAGTACAGTACGATAGTGGGTGGCTGCTTGAATGATGAGTAAGCATTTTGCGAGATTATCGCAGTGAGGCGTATGGCGAGATCGCGAGGTTTGCTCCGTTTCTTTCCATTACCCATATAGGTGCTCTTCTTCATTCGTTACTTCATATACTCACAAATGCTTTCCATTCTCATTTACTCTGCTTTTAGAGTATGCTAATTCATTAGGGAATTTCGCGTTTTATGTGTAATATGTGACTGAACAGTGTGGAGTAGGTGGGCCTACTTATCAGCAAAAGATATCAGCGAAATTAAGGCGTTTTCACATTGAGCGGTGCCAGTGAGAGACACATATTGACGTAGCATCTGTAATCATCATTCAGTCCCACCTCGAAGTCGATGGGCGTACTGATTTGGTCGAAAATATTTTACAGATGAGAACTTTTGCCCTCAGGCAGCATATTTTCAGCATATCAGTTGATAACCTGAAAGAAGCAAACAGAACAGAGCTTTCATTTATTGATAGTCGAAAGTAACACCAACTTCCAAGCCTCTTTGCGTCAAGTGGCTTCAAGTTTCCGGTCGAAATTCGCCGTCGTGCAGAGGGTACTACGAAATTTTTATAAAATGTGGCCCGATGATTTGCGGAAGGCGCACAGTTTGGTGCGAGTTGAGACTACCTGATCAACTTACGACGACAGGCACCCATAGACGCGCTTAGACGAGGCCTCTCCACGATGAATTCTACGGTAGCAAATTGATAAATGTAGACCTCCCTCATCCATAACGTATGTGCATCACTGTTTTGTATATCAAGGTCGTAAGATTTCGGAGACCTTTGAGGATAGCTGCGGTATGGAATTTGGGTGAGCCGTTTCCATATTTTCGACGTTTTTACTTTATACTTGCTATCATTCCTACTTAGCAGATCTCAAGTATAGCAATTTAAGTAGATCGCCTCGAAATACGGTAGCAGGTTATGTTCATCTTTGAGCAACGAAGACGATGAGTTGAGGGGGATCAAAATGTTTCACAGCAACGCTACTGTATCGTTTAGCTCTCTCATTTGCTATACGCGTATGGTGGTCTTCTTTGCATACATGAACTTTATTTCCGTTGTTGGAACATTCCCAACATTCTTCAGTGGAAAATCAGACACATCGAAAGCATCCGGCTTCATATCTCAATTCGCAATCATCGAAGCATTGTCACCTTACCACCTCCAAATGTCTCTTCCTTTCCACCAGGATCATCTGATTATTGAGAGCGATCCAAAACGGTCACCAAGCGCAAATTCTCACGTTAATGCTACGTTCGACCCAACAAATACGCAACTTAAGCGATCGGTTAGCTATGGAGGGGCACAATCAAGGCACCCGGATGCTTTCGACCAGAGTGGAAATGTGGATCTGTTAGCCGATGCAACCACATCTTTATCCGTCCCCAGTTTTTTTGCATCAACATTGCTACCATCATCAGCTGTACGAGAAGCACATCTTGACTCGAAGACACCGTACTCTGCACAGCCGTCAGCTAAAGCATTCTACGGCCACATGCCAGATACCGTTTATTTGACACCGGCGCCCAATATAACGACATCCCTTCCATCTGATTGTAATCAGCAGTTCTTGCACTCGCTGTCGGCCACTTCGGAGAGCTTCAACAGAAATAACTCAGCGCCCTCTTCAGTGTGGAACCTGCCCATGAGTTTTGTTGACAACGGTAAAATACCGCCCATTCATTCATGTAATATTTTCATTATGTAATATACCATGCATATATAAAAATGTTAAAACATGTTAACAGCAAGATGTAGTACCTATTGAAGTAACAAAGCGTCCGAAATAATTTTTCCGCATCAAAATGAGGATGGTTTCGGACTTACCAAGTTTACATTATGTTACGATGGCAAACGGTTGTACTTGACCGCACACCGCCAATGTATTGCAATGCGAATGTGCGGCATGTGCTTGCTCCAATGGTCCTGTTTACACCTTATGATACGACGAAATTGATCGTTTGTCATGCTATCTAACCTCACTTCGGTCAACCACAGTTGCACCAAAAGTATAATAATCAGCTAATTCGTAAACCCTCATGGCAATATTTCCCATGAATTTGCTTCCATATCGTCCTCAACAATTTAGCATTATTGGGCGCAAATATGGTAACACATTTTGGGCATAGATTCCATTTAACCTTTTGCGCATCACTTTCCTCTGCCTATAATATTTCGATGAATTTCTCGATAGTTTGTTAAATCCATTGTTTAAAAAAGGTGATATTTTAAAAACAACCACTAAAGTATTATTCGTCCAATAATTTTCTCGTCGATCGAGTAGTTCTCTTTGATTTTTCAACTTTTCAACGAAATCAGCTATATCCTATGTCATACTTCAGAAATATTAAATTCTGTACGTTACTTAGATGTGTTATTTTATATGAAATCCCAGCGAAACGTTCCACTGATCGTTGTGGAAATTTCAGAGATTCCCAACAATTTGAAATCCCATTCGTACTGAAAAATTACTAGGCAAAATAGCACAATTTCAAATTTTTTAATATTAGTGGTTAAAGTAAAAATATTTGTGGCGATAATATTGTATGGTTTGCAAATTTCAGGCAATCGTTATGTAACGAGCAATCAAGTACAATCGAATCAATTGCAACTTCCACTACCAACAGACAATGAAAGAGCCTTCTTTTTAAAAGGTTTTTTTTTTTAATTTATTGATTCGGAAATAGTCATCTCCTTTATGACCTTTATTCTTCTCCATCTCTATCCTGGATTTTGATCGTCCTGGATTTTGATCCTCCTGGATTTTGATTCTCCTGGATTTAAATTCTCTTGAGAAGAGCTGTTCAAAGTATCAACGAAATTTTCGAATTTTATTGCAGCTAGAGCTGCGTAATTTAAACTTTAAATCTGTCTATTTTCTGCAATAACGCCATTGTGTTCTTTCTTTTTATCATATGCACTTAGAATAACCAATAGAATTTTTGAGTAAAAAATATGAGCTCAATGGCACTATCGTGGTTACTTGGTAAAATAATATTGTATTCATTGATGTAAAGGTTAGAAATTAAAATTCTCATTTAACGTAACTCGAGGATCCATCGTTGCCGCTTTGCCTTTTAAACCACAACGATAGACCCCAACGACCATAGAGTAGTAACTAACGACAGAATAATGCGTCTGAAATTAAATTTAATTGAATTCCGTTCTCATAGAGAGTAAAATTTGGACCTCATTTGAAATTCCGTCTTTTCCTTCCTTGAAGTATTTATTGGTTCATTATTAGGTTCATTAGGTTTATTGGTTCATTTATTAGTTCATTGGTTCAATCATTTATTGGTTCATTGTGTTATCATAACTTTCACTATCGATAGTTATACAGCTTGCAGCAATTTAATGTAAGCAATACATTCATTTCTATATACTAGTGGCTGTTGCTGTTCCCGAAGAACCAAACTGCGCTCACCTGTTGAATAGTTGCCGGAAATAAGCCGGAAACTTTTCTTCTTAACATCATTGAGCTCCTTGGCAACTTTGCGCTTGAAGTCACAATTACTTGAAAATCTCTGTCATTTCATGATATCTTTTTATGTTGGAAAAAGTCAGAAATTGCAATAAAGAAATACGAATGAGCAGGTAGATTATCTAATTCAATAGTTGATTTCTCGGCAAGTTGGTCATAGGAAGACAGTAATGTGGTACCAAAATACACGTCTCCTCACCTGACAGTTCGAGAGTATATTATGGAAAGCTTCGAATGATTCTGATAGGAGTTGCAATGGTCGAAGGCAAAAAGATAAGCTGTAGTAGCTAGGTAGGTTGGCCATAGCTGTTGCCTAATTAATGTTATTCTCGATGCTCGCAGCTTTTAGCTGAAGAAATCAATTGTTTGATGCGATCATTTACGCTATTCAATTGAATTTGACCGTTGTTGTTTCCGGTTTATTCTAATGATAAAAACTTCCTTGAAAGGATGATTTTCATGTGCTATTGACATTAAACACAGTGTGCTATAGAAACTCAAGAATACTGCGGTTATCAGAGCGTTGAGTGCGTTTTCAGTGATGCCATACACTGTCTAATAAATACAGTGCTGCGAATGCAGATTACTTTGAGTGTGCTAGCAATACTAATACGCCGGTGGATGCGGCTCTTTCTCTAGGTGTATTCCGCGATTCAGATCGTCGCATCTCATATTTCTCTTCAAACACAGCCCTACAATCTTTGAATTCTCTCTCGAATTTTGAGAAAATTTTGCTTCTATGGCATTTGAAATCGACAAATTTTGTCGAAACTATATCGCAAAGAACTTTGTTTGAGCGTGTTCCGCTTTCCGACACTACCTATTAGATGTTTAAGGAAAATGCGTCCTTGGTTTCGTGTATGTTCGAAGGTGATCACTTAAAGATTCTCCTTCGTTAAAAGCGATTTTTAATCAAGACCGATAGTCGAGAAACAGTTCTTGGAAGTACCTAGACCGTCGTTTTGTCACCAATGCTCAACTGCAACTTTTACAATGTAACCTTCCGATATGAATGCGTTACTACATGAATTTAGGTGTCCGTTTAACACGGAAACGTGGAAAAAATTTACCTAAATATCAAATTAGTGCGACAAAAATATTGATTGCAAAATACTCTCGTCTTACTTCCTATCTATCATACGTTATGCGCGCAAAAAGGACTGGAAATCTTCCTTGCTATCATATGTTGTTTCTTAAGTTTATTACAACTTCACTCTATATTAAGGATGCTCGTCAGCAGCATTATGGAATTATTTGATCGAATGTCTCATAGAGCCGAATGGTTATGGGAAAGTATGCTCATGGACAAATCTATGGGAAGTATCCATCAGAAATACACAGTTGTTCACTCGTAATTGGAATGCTTATAATCCAAACAAAACTAAGGTACTCGCTTAATTTTAAATTCATTCAATTCATAAATCGAACACTTGTAATGCCAAATCAGTTAGATGAGATTAAAGAGCTCTTTCCACGGGAAGATAGTGACGTCGAAATTAGAAATTCCCTATCATTTTGCAATGAAGAAAAAAGAATCTGTAAAGCATTACGATTCCTAAGGCTGGAAAGTGTTTGCAGTTGGTAACTTATAAAATAGCACCTGTTTAGGTGTGTGGTGTCCGTAGTTTCTCAACATCAACGTGTATTCAAAGAGGAGCTCATAGAGGAAAATCGATGAGTGACGCAAAATTATGCTCTCTTTTCCACAATATTTGCTGAAGGTGTCGTCTATCCTCATAGATAATTAATTCAATAAATAAGCGATCAAAAGGTTCACTTTAATGAGCACATTTGCATCACTTAGTTTGGAACAAGTCCCAGGAAGTCAAGGGATGAATCCGAGAGATTCTGAAGAATGTTGTGAGAAAGGAGGAAAAAGTGAGAGTGGCATTTTTTTTAACGATAAATTTCATTTCATTTCAGCAAATGAAGCGTGAATCAAATTGGATGAATTGCAAAAAAGCATTTATTTTTACAGAAGTACGTCTCATATATGAGCTTATCTCGAGCATTAAAAACCTTCGAGAACACAAAATGGTGTGGATGGATTTTACTGAAGAAAGTCCCTGGACGTCGCAGTACCTATCGCTTCCTTCCTGATCACAATTCACCTATGTTACCTTCACCGAAAGAAAGTACTCCAGCGAGTTTCAACAGCGGTGAACAACCGAGAAGAAGTTCACTCCTCGCAAATAATTATTACATGTCAATCGGTTCGTTTGTGATTATCCTCTTCTTTTCAAAGTTGTGTCCAGCATGCTGAGCATAAAGCTCTCGATGTTTGACGTACGTCATCATCAGTTATTATAGCTAGTGAAGAGAATGCTTAAAACATTTCCCTGGAAAATTGACGTGAAGGGTTCAGATAGCATCCGCATTCCTCATTTTTTTGCACGGATATATCAAAGTTTCAGAAATTGCAGTTGATCCGATGTTACTTCCGATATCTCTCTATACCTTCGTTACGTTATTTACGTTGACATGTTCTTGGTCACCGAATGTGTTTTCAAGTCGTCGTAGAAGTTTTATTCAATCTGAAATACAAATTATGTCTTCTTGAGCGAGTTTTGTAATATATAGCATCATTTTTTCACGTAGTCTGTGCACAAACCTCTTTTCATTTCCAATCGGAAGTTGCTAAGAATGGCATATTTTCCAGTGGATAACCTACTCATAACAGCTTCTAGGTCCGGATTTTATGTTAGCCTTCGAGATTTTGTTACGTTTAAGAAAATGCTTAAGCTGGAAAATTCAATATTATGACACTACAGCGAATGGAGTTTTCCAACTTGTGATGTTTCATATTAATTCGCTTCTCATATAGTCGTATAGGAAAGAGGCCTTCCTTCAATTTTCGAATTCTGGGCGATATGTCCAACCGACCTCACTTTCAAATGAATGTCTTTGCTAATCTCCGTCGATATGTACGAGTCGTCGTTGAAATTTGATTCACGCAAATGTAGCACTACTTGAAACACTGAATTGGCTATTGTTCGTTCCTCAATGTGTAACACCTGAGACTTTAATATAGCATTGCTTTTTGTTTTTTTTTTATATTTCAAAAAAATAATAAGTTTATTGTTGGAAAATATGCAGAAATTCTACGGAGAAAATAGGCAACAGTTATTAGGAGCATAAGATCATTTTTTGTATTGCGTCGATGAGAGCAACCAGATATTGAGTCAAACCTCTCATACCATAGAGTGTTTTCTTCTTTGATATCATACGATGGCAGCTAAATTATATCAAATTCCTCTACTTGACGAATTCCTTTAGTAGTTCCAAGACAACTAAAAAATTCCTTTGAACGTCGGATTTCTTAGATATCTTCCATCAAGAGAAATCGCATACTGTCTTGAATTTCTCGCTTCTCGTTACGCTCACAAATATGTCACAGCTTCAAATCCTTGTCACTTGAAGCATTCAGCAGACACCAGCAGAGTTGTATTTCCGAGAGCCAATGCGATCAGATTGCTCGAATTTATGGGGAGTGGAATCGGTAGTTTTTGCTCATGTCCTGCACATTGCCCTAATTGCCGAAATCCAATCGCATTTCCCAAGTTTCAATTGTGATCAGTCATGATTGTTTTCATAATCACAGCTCGCATCACAATTCAATTCAGCAGCAAGCCCCCAAAGCATAACTCAATGGATATTAGCCGAATATTTGCTCACTTTGAGGTAAAGAATTAAATTCCTTTACTCGTCACACGATAGAAAATTTCACAGCGTGGAACATTTTTCGAATACGATACGTTTGAGTTCAATAATATGCTTGGAATTATGCTGTTTTACAGAAATTGGTGGCCGGAAACGTATTCGTGGTATGATAATCGATGAAGAGCCTACATTAGAGGAGAAAATGGGTATTTTCCGATCGAAGAAACAACGTCTCAAATTTCTTCGCAATACGCCATCGCCAAAAACCAATTGCTTCTTCGAACATAATGAGGTCGTCTTTCTTCCGTTTTGCACTTCGAATTTCTCAACTTTGCGACAATAAATGTATCATATTCTTAGAGAGAGGGTCTTCTCTCATTTTTCTTCGAATGAATTAATGTAAAACGATGAGGAGAGAATTTCTCGCCATACAAAAAACGCTCTATATGTCTAATATAAATTGCCTAGTACCATTCATCTTCTATAAACGATCAGCACAACGTGGAATCTTTTCCACTTCATTGCGACATTTCGAAGAGTCCAATTTTGCTTGCTCTCCTAGTAATTTGAAACGAAACCATGAAAACCTAAGCAAAAAATCCATCCATCAAGGGCATTTTTATATTGGATGCACTTCTCCATTATACAGCTAATGGATTGCTATTTCTTCGAATTATATACACAATATAGAAATGTTGCGTCTTTTCGCAAGAATGTATCAGCAAAGTCCCAACGTCGTTAGTGCTAACGATGAAACTATGAAATGTCTCTTCAATACGTAATTGACTGATGGATTTTGAGATGATGCAGTGCAATTGTACTCTAACACGAACAACATCAGATCTATGTAGTTCAAGTGGTATTCAGTTACAGCAGCAACAACAGCTCGAGGTGTGTCGTTTACGTTAAACTTTAAGAATTTCCTTCGAAATTGTGGCCATTTTTGTTGATTTTCATAATTTAGTTCATAAATCTATCCGTCCCTCTTCTATGGCAAAATTTCCGTAAATTCTATAGTTTATTGAGTTTGGTAAAAGTTACACTTCGTAAACTAACTGAAATATTACTGTATATCCTCTTCAACGGGCTATATAGCTGACTAATATTTGATTACCAGTTGCTACCACAGTGATTGGAGTTTCTGCCTGCCTTGATATTCAATTTGTCAGGGTAGTAAGGGAGAATATCTTCGTTGAACTGCACCGATTGTTAATAGGATCACTTATTTGCCGGGATGAAATAAGTCGCGGGACGACGATAATCGAATTCGGGCAAATTTTAAAGTATTTTGAGAAGTTGGACGTATGATTCCTATCAACCCGTATTATCCACTAAAAGTGCAATCGTTATCGTCCAATATCAACGCGCAACTTGCTATGAAGTGTGTTCCACAGTCTATTCGTAATTAAGATGTATGTGGTGCGCCGAGTTTTTGTGGTAATTTCACTAATCTCATTGCAGCTCAGAGATATTTTGGAAGGCGAGAAAATGAACGAGACGTCAAATTTGGCAGGAAGGAGCAACAATAGGTGCAGTTTACGTGTCAACGTTGATGATTTCGATGGATTAGCAAGCGCTCTTAGTGATGGCATCTCAACTGCTTGAGATATTCTTATAGATCTCTCCACATTATCGCTATCGAAATGATTAGTGCCAATATTGACAGCATCTTGATTTGTTTGTGCACTCATTATGCCTCGTTGAATAGTGGCTTGAGTAGTAGACGATATGGCCAACGGCTTGCTATTGATGAATAGAGGTCATGCAATAGAGTGCAATTTAGCAAAGTGAATATTTGCTATGGTTTGTTTCGGAGTGCACATTTATGACCTCAGAGTTTGTAGGTAAAAGCATTTGTAATATTCATTTATTTATGGGAGAGATTTGAACGAAAATATAGATAGATAAAAGCAACGATAGCTAAAGAGTATGATCCTCTTTCCTTAATGCTTCGAGTAATTGCATATGTCGTACGATCCCTCCTATATCGTACGATCGGCGTACGGCGTACGAGCCTCGGTTACGTTGAATTTAAACCTATGGTCGAGTAGAGAACGACAATTTTGGGATCGGGAATGATCCGCCCGGAAGAGTAGGAAAGGACAATATCATTCTAATTTGCACTTAAAGAAGGCAAATTTCGGGTGTTATTTTAAGTGAACTGAAGTTTCAATGCATTATTGCCGATATTTAAGTTAAGTAAACATAATAGAAAATTCTCATGTCGTTATGTTTTCATATCTGAATATAAGATGATGGAATTTCTCTTATTTCATTTACTTTTATCTTTTTTTGGGAATAGTTCTTGATCGATAGGAGAGTTAATATCGTTGAAATTGACATAATTGATAGGATGAAATTATCGATAATCCATAAAATGGATCACCAATAACTTCAATCCAGAAAATGATTGCAGAACTTCAAAGTTGCTCGTAAAATATCGATGCATTATGTATCGATTGGACTTTCATTCTCGAGGAATTAGATCTTATAAAGGCTACTTATGTGGACAATTGAATTACGATGAAACACTTCGTTTTGTTCCAGTTGTTGTAGCTATCCTGAGAGTTGGATACACAGGCGATCCATTATCCTAACAAATTTCTCAAATATTTTTCCGCATTTTCGCTCGGCTCTCAATATTCCCAACTTTACAGGGGCATTTTTTTCGATAACTGTAACGTTCACTTATCATTATCGTTGCCGCAAATGGAGCATATTCAGCGGGTAGAAGACGTTGATTTCCGATAGTGCTGATCTTGATCGAACAATATCAAGTAGCAATTTGACCTCGTCGTCATCGATTTCCCACTATTTCCGAGTATTCCTCGATCATTCTTTCCGCCGTTTGACGGGATAAATTCATATTTGTTGAAAGAATCTGCGATATTCGTCTATAGCAATGAGCGGATCTTCCGTGCGCATTCAGTCTCAGCACTATTAAAATATCGTTTCCATTAAGAAATCAACGTCTCTCATATATTTTGATATCTCATATATTTCAGGTGAATATATGACAATCGTATGGTGCTATATGTTCGTTGAATTGCTCTATAATATTCTCTATAGTTATGTTTATTTTTAGTTATTTGATTATTTTGTTAATTATCTTATTGTTTACTTCATTTTTTCATTAATAAATCGAATTTATTTATATTTATTATTAAGAGATAATGAGAGCGATACTACAGATATGGCGAGCCTAATATTTAGCTAAGAGTATCCAATTCATTTAAGGAAATTATCGAGGAAGTGTGCACTAACTTAACTATGGCCGTAATACGTATAGAATATTAGTATATGTAAAAGTATATATGTATGTGCTGCTTATTCGGTTTCCCATAGCCGTTCTTCAGGCAGAAATTCACGGCCAGAGATGGGCAAGAGAGAATAGGAAGTACCATATATCGGCGGTCGGGAGGTACCATAGTCTCGTCGAAAATGCTCTCATCAGCCTTTATTGCGTTTCGTGCCGGAAACTTTTATTGCAGACCTTTATTGGAGTTACTTTCTTTACTGGCCAACGACAACTCCCAGCTGTGGGCACCTTGCAGCCGTTAAGTGCTCCTAGTTGTTAACTGTCATGCTTTGCGACAGCTCCTGCCTTAAGAACACCTTGAAATTAGGCCGGTACCATAATCGTCAAGATAACTATGATAGAATCTCGGAAGTGACCATTTCGTCGTTAGATGTCCAGTGGAAGCCGGGAAGCCTTCAAAAAACCTTTAGCATCATTGCAAAAATGGAATCTGACACGATATCCCTCAATCGCTCAAAAATGCCATTCTAGACGTCTAAGTGCAGCTCTTCTAGTATTCCCACTCGTAGAGATGATTGGAGATGAAATATGAATTCGCCCTCTTATAAGAACGCCCTTCATCGTGTTTTTTGCATCGAAATCACCGCCAATATCATTCGGCAATATTCCGCGGCTCAATCGCTCGTTAAGTATCCTCAAAAACATTCTCATCACCCCTCTCCCGGCTCTCAACATTTTTCCATCTTAAAATAGAATATTTAATGCGACATTTGCAATACCCTCTTCGCCAGCAAACAACCTCATCATGAGTGGATATGATAGTACTTCATGGATAACGCTATATCCATGCGCGTCATCCTGAAACACCCATATATCACACCAAAGAGGCTATTCGACGCTTAAAACAGTTGAAAAGAAGCGCTCATAATGTGAGATATTCGTCGAAACTCCCGTACACCTCATTGGATTGATGTTTTCTCGTGAAGTGTCCACGATATGGGCGGAAGTGGATTTGCCATCTTTCCCATGTGATCATGCATAAATCCCCCATCACTACTATCCTATCGATCCGATCGTAAGCCGATCTTAGTGAGATCCGTTGGAAAATTTTCCGCTATTGTTTCAATTAATGATTTAAAGATTTAATCATAGCTACATTCAACTTGACCAATCTCCCACCCGCAGTCTCATAAGGCGCTTCATTTCAGTTTTTCACTAGCTGCGGAATTGTTGGGAATCAATCTGATGGTTACTTTCCAATTTTGGTAGTATTCTAATACACCTGAAATGAAGTATCGCCGTGGTTCTTGAAGTACCATGAAAATGAAGTACCATGGCAGGGCCACCTAGTGAGGATCATTTCGTCCTTAAATGTCAGATCATCTGTTTCCACACTATAAAATGAAATAAAAGCACACCTAGAATTAAAGGCAAATAGAAAATATGAATCATCGAGTAGATGCATTACTACTTTACTGTTACTGTTTATATTTGAGTAACTATAGACTATTAAGACCGACCAACGTAGATGGTGACATAGTTGATCGTTGAGGCAGATTGATTTCAACGATAGTAGAGGGTGCAAACCCATAGGCCTTATAAACGACTTATATAATAGAGAAGAAATTCTATTCGTCGACGGTGATATGGGATCCTCAGATCACGGAAGTATGGGATCCTCAGATCATGAGAATATGGGATCCTCAGGTCACGAAAATATGGGATCCTCAGATCACGAAAATATGGGATCCTCAGATCACGAAAATATGGGATCCTCGGATCACGAAAATATGGGATCCTCAGATCACGAAAATATGGGATCCTCAGATCACGAGAATATACACATGAAATAGTCGCGTTACCTGACGTAAAGGTGAGCTTCACGTTTTCATCGGCTATTACCCGAACTTAACGAATACCCATTTCAGGCAAGTAAATGTCGACGTTAAGTGTAGAGAACGCAATGGGAAGGAGCTGATTGTTGGAGACTTTGGAATCACGTATCTGGTGAGGCAATTGCTTCAATGTTGTCATCAATATCTGCAGAGGCATCTCCTCCTCTCGAGGTAAACTTTCCGTTGATGATACGTGAGTTGTCTTTATCATATGAGCTGATTGTATAGCATAATCGTTAGGTTGAGGCAATTAATGCTCTTTAAGCAATTATTTATTGAAATAAGCAAAGAAATATTGAGGAAAATTGACCCGATATACGTTTCCTTCTATTCTTTTGCTCAATGCGAGCACTTTCCTAGACAAAGAATATGGATCGCATAGAAATTATCGGAAATTTTCGATGAATCTATTGATTAGCGCAAAGAAATTCATTACGAAGAGATCAGTGAAGAGGTCAAAATTCCGGAGATCGACGGATATCTCTCTATCCGGAATTTTCCGGAATTTTCGACTCCGGAATGAGTGAATTTGAAGTGAAAAATAGCTAATTCCATAGATTCAAATATATTGAAGTGTATTATTTTGGTGACATTTATTTCTCTTTCCATTGCGATTAGTGATACTCTCTCATCGCAATTCTTTTAGTTAATATTACATTTTTATTTTTCATTTATTCTATTTTACAAAAGGAAATAATAAATATTTATTGATGGATGAGTTCCTCTTATACAAAGATATTTTTAACTTTAAAGAGCGTACGGCAGCATTATTCTGACATCCGAAATTTCAGTTGACTCATCCAAAGTATAATGGCTCAAAATATGCCCTAGTAAAATGCCAACGTGCAAGTTATTTAGCGTCTTCGGATAGCTGTCGATCGTATTCTCGATGAAATCCGTGAAGAGAAGGGTTAGGATAGGTGGAGAAGACGAGAAATGAAGTTGGGGAGAGGACGATGAGGAAAAGAGTGAGGGCTGGTTAGGTCCGGCAGAATCCTTCATTGTTGAAAGTATCTATGCTCACGATTGCAATTATTCATAGTCCCGTAACGAGCGTAATTTCCTCTGATGGTTAGCCGAAAAATCGTTTCGAATTTCACTCGAAGAGAAGCCGAAAACAGTTTCTCTCTTGGTATATGGCTTGCCGAGCTTCTCGGGTATACGCTCGGGTATATGGCTTGCCGCTTTCATTATTATCAAGTGGTGAACATGTGGCTATTTTGCCGGGAGCACAAGATAATATCAGATAATTTTGAGTCTCGAATCATCGAATAGATCGAGGCAAATGTTCCAATTTCAGAGGGTAAAGTATCCGACGGAGACGATTAGTGAGTCGAATGGATTGATGGAATATTTGTACAAGTATAAAAGTTATAAGCGTCATAGAAATGTATTTAAGAATGAGAAATTATCTTAGCGTATATTTACTCATTGAAATGAAAATTGAAGCTTTTGTTGATCGCAAGCGAAACGGCGGATCCGTTCGCTACGAAAATCGTTATTCCCTCGAATGGTGTCGCTATTTGGTCGCTAAAAGGAAGTGAACTTCAAGGATCAATTATCGGTAGTTTCGATCGTCGTTATCGTCTTTTAGATGTTTTATATGTCGGCGATATTTGTTGAGATGTTTTGGCTATACAAAGATTTATTCTTTGCTTACGATCGAGCATACTTATCGAGAGAATAGAATTGAGGCTTCCGAACGTTACAAGTTGAAAATTGTGGCCGTTTTTCGGCTCAAAAATTCGATCTTATCGAAGGGTATTAATAATTTTAATTTCTAATTAGGCAGCACTTTTTACAATATCAATTTGTTTTTCAATCGTAGAGAATCAACTCATCGATCATGTGACGTTTGCGCCAAATGAGGATTTCTATGGAAACTTCTTTTATATTCAGTTACCTCAAAAATTCAGGAATATAGAGAAATCCCCTTGAATATCTGACACAAAATGGTGAAGAATATTTCGATCGTTTTGCGTTTATCTCATTGCACGCATATAAGATTGCAAGTAAAAAAGGTTTTACTGTGTTTGATAGCTTTCTGAACACATAGATATGAGGCGCAAATGTCCGGTTTTTATTGATTTGTTGTTAAGGTTGCGTAGAGCCATTAGGTGGTGGTGGTGATGTTGAAGTGTTACTGCTATCGTGTAAAGACAAGCCGTTAATTCACGCTTTAACGCTGAATCCTCATCGTCGTCGACATGTGAAGAGTGTCTTAATTGGACCGGCCGAGAGTGTACTCACATCTGACGATGGTGCACTATTGTTCGTCACTATTGGTACACAACTATTCACATGGATGGTTTGTTTCCTATGTGATTAGACCGTTTTATGTTTTGAGAATCGAATTTTGAGGCGATAGTGGAATGTTTATTGGAATTATCGCTCGATCAGTGAATTTGGAGACGATTTAATGCATTAAACTTTCATTTCACATACTTCCCAAAGCTTAAAATTGAAAAAGAGGAGATATTGTGTGCTATCGGCATTCTGATGCGCTTTTTCGTTTATCTCTATTGGTAGGAGGAGGGAGGAGCTAAGCGGAGCTAGGAGTTGAATGAGCCAACACGACGCCCGATCATCTCGTCTTGCATATCTCAACGCGTTCATTTATGGTGGGAGAATTAGTTAGCATCAGTTCCGAAGAATTACAATTGCATATAAGAAGTGGGTCGTTATCCTGATCACACGCAACATAAGTATTTTATATTTTGGCTATGTGGCTACGATCCCCACCCCAGTTATGTTGGTGGTAATAGGTAAGAGGTGAAAAGAGGTGATCGAACATTGTTCAGCCGCTCTCGATCACTTGCCACTCATGCGATGAGTGAATGAGATGGTATTATCGAAGGTACATCTCCGCTGAGAAGGTAGATTCTGTTAGATATTCGCATCTTTTAGATTTCTGATGTCTCAGTTTATGGAGGCGAATTTTTTGAAATGAGGAGCATCTACGAGAGAAATTAGTCTTCTTCAGAAGTAATTCCTTGCGGGTATTATGATATTTTCCACCTTCGGGAAGGAGATATTGTAATCTCATTATGAAGCCATTTCTTCTCGTCAAAGCATCCTAACCGTTGCTTTAGGTCAACACTGGTGAACTGCTAAGCGTTGTGGATGCACATTATCAAAGGATTTCGTGTTTGTGTCTCTCATCGGATGGCACACTACTAATATCGGGATCTGATGATGGCAGTGTAAATGTGTTTCATTTGGCGGAGTGAGTTTATTTTAAGACTTATCAAAAGAAGAGGAAATTAGTCATCACTCTCAGCTTCCTCTCAGCCGAAATAACTCTTCATCCTAGGGGATTATGAATATGGGGGTGCAGATGATAGTATTATCGACGGCACATCTCCGAAAGATGAGTGAGATCGCCTTCAAAACACGACTAAATTCATAAATGAGAGTCGATATTTTCTCGAAAGCCCAGGTCCCATTGCAGGTCATATTTTTGATGATCGGAATTCATCTCTCGAAAAGATACCCTCTTCATTTAGAGTTATTGTAGACGGAATTTGCAGTTTGGCGTGTTGGGATGTGAGCAGTTTCGAGAAGCGAAAGCCGTTCCGTGAATGGCGAGTTCATTCGCTCTCGGTGAGAGCTGTATGCAGTACCCGTTGTGGTGAACAGAAGGTCATTTCTTGCTCACTCGATCATACAGCGGCCATACATTCGATCGCTCACGATTATTGCTTACTCAAGGTTTCTTTTTCGGTCATTATTGCTGTATTATCGATGATTGTGGGAGATGACTATGTGGAGAGGTATCGAATTGCTGAAAGATTATTTGTTTTAGTTTAGCTTCTTCTCATTTATGTGAATTTAACGTAGTTCGTCGTCATAGAGGCTTTGAGACCACCACGGAAAATATTCAAAGTATGACATATCTTGGGGGAATTATTGCGGCATTGAAAGTACCGTTCGATACCGATACATCTTCCATATTTAATCATCGCCTTTGAAATGTATTACATGGAAGTGGAGTTGATGTTTGCTGCTCTATTTTTGGATGGGATATATTGGGTACTGTTCATGGCAAGAAGAATAAATGTGAACGCAGATTGCATTAGTAGTCATTTTTGGTTAGTTTCTTTGTGTTTTATTTTAATTTATATTTCGGAGAATATAATCTTAGGATTTGATCTATTTTTAATTTGTTTAAATCGTTCATTTGAGAGGATAATCGGGGCCAAAGTTCTAGAGGATAGCCGTGGTACAGGTCCAGAGGATAGCCGTGGTACAGGTCCAGAGGATAGCCGTGGTAGAGGTGAAATTTCAGGATTTCGATAGAATACTTTAATTACTTTTGATATGAAAACTTATCAGTTAGCATTTCTGGAAATCCGATTCGCGGCTTTTTCATTGTTTCTTGAAAGAACGAGAATTACTTTGCAGATATCTGGCGATCAGCCACTGACACATTGTGCAATCGATCCATTGGGAAGATACCTATATATCGGAACGGATAAAGGAACGATCGCACAAATCAATCTTTATGCTCGTGTAGGGTTTTTTATACTATAATGAGATCATTATTTGAGATCGTTCGATGAACCGGTGAATTAGTGCCTTAGCTTCAGTGATTGGAAGAGCTCATATATGGCGATACTTGAAATTTTCTATGTTTTTGCTGGCCACTTTGAATTTATTCTCATTCCGCATATATTTCGTCCGGAGAGCTTTGCTTCTTCGTTATTTCTCATAATATCGTTGATGCTGCCGAAGAGTATTTCTTTGCTTAATAGGCAAAATTGATAACGGATACGAAGTGAAATCCGACTTCCTTAGTTTTTCTTTCCACTCATCAAACGACGTTTGATTCCGCCTATCGTGAATTTGCTCTTGAGAGGAGGAGGAGTTAACGTGTTCATAAGCATAGATATGACCGTCATATTGCGGTCATAGAATGGGAATAGATGAGGGGAGAAGTACATATGTGCAGATCTTGCGGCTGTAGATATATTTGCTGTAAGCTCTCAGAGATGAAGTTTTTTCCCCTCTCGGTAATTTCGTATCTTTCAACTCTCGAGGATGGCTTCAGTGTTCTTTCGGACATTAATGGTACGGATATTGACCGCTGTAGTCTCTAAGAGACAGTGGAGAATTTCTGCTTGCTGAAACAAAGTTGATTCCTCTCATACGGCATCTCAATAACAGACTATTGTGCTTTTACGATCCCAGATATTCCACATGAAATGAGACTGAGTCGTTTCTGTTGGTTCATTTTAGCTTTTTACTAGTGAAGTGGTCATCATCGTTGTCATTGAAGGGGTAATAAATGGGTCGTTGGGATGGCAATATTTGTTTCCTGATGTGTTATCGTCTACATGAGACTACACTTTACAGGGATCTAGACGTGAAGAGATGATCGTCACTCGTGGAGAGAGTGCCGACGAATTGCCGATGTTTGTAGGACATTCGGCGACGATCACACGTTTAGAAGCTAATCATGATGGGAAAATACTCGCATCGGGAGATACGCAAGGCTTCTATTACATCTGGGACGTCTTTAGTCGACAGTGCTTAGTCTCGTCGCAAACCAAAGGTGTCACTTTAGGGTCGCTCTCGAACGAGAAGCGCGGTGATAATAATTCATTTTTCGAGGAGAAGTGTTGAAATGACGTAACCAACCAAATTCGTCTTTGGAACCAACTAATGAGTATATATTCTGGAGACAATTCCCATATCTCCGATCTCTTCTTAAGATGTTAAAGTGTTCACATTTACATATGTTTTATTCGTTGTTCATATATTTATATGCATTTTTGTTTAATCTATAATAGCCGTGAATATCCGGCCAGCAAAGACTGTGCCGACATGAGAGGGGAACGAGGGGAGGGAAGAGCAGGGTCAGAGCATCTCATGAACATCGCCATTGGAATTTCTGCTTGCTGAAGCCGTTTGGAGTTGGAGATGATTTGCCCGGTTGTTTAACCAGTGTAAAATTTCCTCGTGTCACTGAAGTGGGCAATAAGTGGCCTATAAG
The DNA here is from genome assembly GCA_037576465.1 of Parascaris univalens. Lineage (NCBI taxonomy): Eukaryota > Metazoa > Nematoda > Chromadorea > Rhabditida > Ascarididae > Parascaris > Parascaris univalens. The sequence goes on from CM075173.1 coordinate 165,019,985, forward strand.
TGGGCAAATTGAGCGACCTTACGGATTCGGGGAAGCTTTAAACCGTATCATTAATAATTCCACCCTCTCACATCGCTTTCCAAATTTCTATAATAGAGTGGAATGTTGTAAAATTACTAAAAAAAACTTTTTTCGGATAGAAAATTATTTCATTTTACATCATATTCATAATTTATCCGAATTATTAGAACCAAAAATGACTTTCTTCTGCTACTTTTTTGTTGTTTTTTGTTGTTGTTGTTGTTGTTGTTGTTCTTTCAAATTACAGGTAGTATATGTAGGCTGTTATTTATATGGAATTGGCCAAGTCTGCACAACAAAGAATATCCAACATCGATCGTACCATTAACGGTTTTACAAAGACAACGTACCCAAAATGGTGCACCGAAAGCGATCGTTATTCTACCGCAGAAATTCAGAGATCGTGAGATGGATACACATGAGGTTAGTGAGAGTTAAGGCTATTCTATGATCGTCATATCTATTGGCAAATATCGCTGAGAATTAAAGTTAATAATCACTGATTGTTGCATTCTCGGATGAAATCGGAAGAGGGAAGAGATTAGAGGATAGGGAGCTAATTCTTAGTGGGGATTTGTTATGGCAAAAGATGATATTAAGGAAAGAGTTGTTTCTTTCTCCAAATAATTTGAATGTTCATCGAGAACTTTATTCTTTCTTTTTTCAGTGAATTTCACGACCGAAGGATCAAGTATTATCAGAAGTTGTGGTACTTGATGGATAGAGAGTAAATGGGGTATAGGTGGTGTTTTCTTCTGGGGGGGGGGGGGGGGGGGGGGGACTATAAAAGACCGACTCTTTCGAGGTAATGAGGTAAGTTTTTGAGTGAAATTGAGTAGGAGGGAAGTTTTTTAGGCAAGTTGAGGAAGGAATAGTTGAATGAATGTCTGATGTTTGCAGTTTTTTCCAAGCAATACACTTTGAAATATTATTTTGTTCTATTTTCTACTCGGAGAGTTAGATTATAGGATAATTTGTATGAATGAGTTTCCTGTTTGAGCTTCTGAAATCTCAGGAATATCTCCATGGGAATAACATTCAGTTAGTACCATCAGTTAACCTTTTTCTTTGAATGGGTCTTTACAAGAACGCGTCTGCTTAAGCTGGGTCATATATACAGAGCTTTCAACAGAATTGCAGAAGCAGCAGTTAGATGACTGTATAATGTGAGTAGTATAGAGCCCAGAGAGTAATTGATAATAAGTTGGATTTGATGAGCTGAGCAGATTGAGGTTGTTAAGCCTTTCTATAAAGGTTCATCTGTGAAGTTAGGAGCCGCTATTTTATTGCTGAGATGGATTGATACCCTTTGATGCCCAGATTTGGTCCCGTCTTAGCACTTTTGACCTATGAGTTTTCTTGAAGTATATGAAGTGACGTTGTTGGAAAATAGCGCTTACTTTGGCTATCCTTTTGTAAGTGGGAATACTTGAACGGTGCATAGAAGTGATATTTCCACGAATAGGATATAGGAAGTGAGGGGAAGAGGCTACTATTTTCGGCATTTTATTCATTAAGTTGTATTTCGTCTGGGTGGCTTCGATCGGTAATTCTTTTTTCTTTCAGAAATTGATTATCGACGATCTGAATCGGCGGATTGACGATATAATTGCAGAGGAAGTAGGTGTTCAGCTTCTTGGTTTACTATCATATAACATAAAAGAACGTAATTGCTTTGATACGGTTATTGAATAATAAATATTGAGCCTTACGATCAAGGAATCATCTCTGATAGGCGAAAGGGAATAATATGAGCACAGAGTAGACTGATGTTGTTATTTTTATCATTGTATTGGAAATATATTCTCAAAAAACATACGAAACTATTAAACACCGCAGATTGCCCGCCTCGATATGGTTACGTATCGGGTACATGAATAGTCGATTCGGTCGCATCAAAAATTGTTCCCGTGGGAAGTTTTCAATATATTCATTGAAAGTAGGTATAAGATGAGGCGTATTACTTTGATTTGTTTTTTAATTAATTTTATCTTTTATTTTGGAAGAAATTTCTCGGGAAAAGAACTTTAATATATGTTTTTTTTTGTTTCAGAAATGTTTATTGCAGATGTTATCAGAGACAAGTGATTCCGATGGCGATAAAGTGGATAAACGAGAGAATAGAAAGGAGAATAATGATAAACACTCAACAGATTTGGATACATCACGAGATGAGGATATGAGTGGAGTTTTGCCAATAGAGGATGATGTGAATGTACGTGTACTGCAAGCGAGGATCGCCGAATTAGAGAATATCAACAAGCAATTATACAACTATGCGGCCTCATTAATTCTCGATGAAGAATGATCGAATAATTCTATGGTTGCCTTAGCTTGTTCACATTTTGAGGAGGACTTGAGGAAGGTCGGGAATGAAACTATTTGTGATGAACAATCGGAAATTTCTATGTGTTGCATCTAATTCAAGTGGACTTATGTCCTCATAGATACTATCAGATATGGAGGACATTGTAAATTTCCTCAATTTAGTTTTCTAAGGTATTGAAAAGTCGATATGAAGAACGTCGGAATAGTTTTATATTATTTTTCTAGATAATGGATCATTATAGGTGAATATTTATAGGGAATGAGATGACAAAATGGACGCTTTCTTCGTTTAATTATCTTTAAAAATGAGAGAAATATATAGAATAATGCGTTTATTTCTTAGTGATCTCAATGATTTCCATGTTTAGTATCTTCTATAAACGATTACTAAGTCGTGATGTTTCACCTTCGATTGCGGCTCGCAGCTTTTGATTGATTTCTCTATAGGTAAGAGAAATTCACCGTGTAAGATCGCATTCAATAACGTCTATCTATGCGAGATCTACTATGTTTGTTGTGTGTAGTATGTATGGATGTGTATGTTTGTCGGACAATTCGAACTGAAGGAAAGTCAGAATATGGTGTTCGCCATATGTATTTCATCCTGGAATTAGTATGAATAATCGGATCCTGGAATTAGTATGGATAGTCGGATCAGCTGAGGTATAAGGGGGTTTTTTATTACTTTATCGTTGAAAATGTTTGAATAGATGGATGAAAAGCAAGCGGCGGCGTATCGCCGATGCTCATTTAATGTATTCTTCCACTTATTTTATGTGAATTATGGCATACCTGTGAACAAATGGGACAATTAACGAGGAGCGTTGTTATCGTTAATAGTATATTTTTATGGATTTATTATTAAAGAAATAATAAAAAATATTTTAAAAATGTTTTCAATATATAAATAAAATTACTTAAGAGTAAAAGTAAAGTAAAGAGTAAAAGCAGCGTTAAACGTCGAAGATATTAATGCTTAATGGCTATTAATTCTTATTGGATATTTCAGCTTATTATACGGCTATAATTTAGGCATTCATAATTGAATATATAGGAAATTTTTATCGAATTATCTATCGGCTATCGTTGAAATCGATAAATTCCTCAATGCTTACCTTTGCTCACCTTTAAGCACTTCGAGAAATAAGAGCAGCATCAAGTATGCTCAACTATTGTTTAGTTTTGCTTTAGATGCTTATAGCGCTGTTCACCAACAAGAATCGATAATGTTTAGCGATGAGAATATTTCACATATGAGAGACACTTAAGAGAGAAATTTCAACGCTTGTTTCGATCATATGATTCGTAGACTTTCAGCTAGTCGTAGATGAACTAAAATACGTTATTGTAAAATAACGATAATCAAATTCTTCTATATATATATCGCAATAACAGCTAATGAAGAAAGATCACGCCGTCAAATATGCTAATGAAATTTAATTAGCGTCGATCGGATACGAGAAAGAAGGATTTGTGAATTGCCGGAAGTATCCAAATCGATAAAGTGAATCTACGATGATACGAGATACTTGAATGGAAGATATTTTGTATTCCAACAAATGCAGCGGCAATTTCATCCTGAAATTAAAGATTTTTATCAAAGAAACTCTCCATAGAGTGGTGTTAGAGAGTCTCTTCAAGAATCTGAAGTATTGCTTGAGATCAGATGACACTTTAATGATCGTGAAGTCGAAAATCGATAAACGCATATTGGTGTTTCGATCATAAGATGGTGACTATCGATTGTAAGCGCCAAGAATTTGTTTTTAGCCATCATTAATGTTAACAAATGAACTATGTTGTGCCTAAAGAAATAAGCAATTTACTCACGGGAACGGTGACGATTTCTATTATGAGCTTAATGGTTGTTCCAACCATTTGTAAGCTAAAGCTTCCGTAATTATTAAAATAAACTTCACTGTCCTGAATATCTGATGATTTCAGGATACTGAAGTTTTTTCCTTGGTATTGCATGTCGGGCTTTCAGTATTCTGAATATCTGATTCCTTGATATTGCATATCGGGCTTTCAGTATCCTGAATATCTAATTCCTTGATATTGCATATCGGGCTTCAGTATCCTGAATATCTAATTCCTTGGCATTGTATGTAGCGCTTTCAGTATCCTGAAAACCTCATTCCTTGGTATTGCATATCGGGCTTTCAGTATCCTGAATATCTGATAATTTCAGAATACTGAAATTTTTTCCTTGCTATTGCATATCGGGCTTTCAGTATCCTGAAAATTCAATTCCTTAGTATTGCATATAGTGCTTAAACTTTCAAGTCATCGATTTCATCAGGATCCGATGGCGGTGATTATCCATAATTTCTAAGGAAGCGTTTACGATGAATGATTAAATAGTTGATATAACGTTTTTCACACAAAAAAATAACCGCTATTCATTCGAGCACATGTTCGAAAAGCTAATATCGCTAGCAAATAGTTGTTCTTCTTTTTTCTCTGCGCTCTCTTCATTTTACATTTTCTTTTCGTTGAAATTTTCTCTTCTGTATGACTCTCTTCATTATTCACGTACTCTAACGTATCTTTCGTTGTAAGCACTCTCGAATATTCGTTATTGATCTCACACTCTAGACGTTTTCACACTCTAGCATCCACTATAAATATGAAGCGATGGCACTTGTTCGACAAGTGACATCTCATTCGAGTTGCGAGCGTGTTGGCGAGCGGTGAGCGGATTTCTCGGTACTCACGAACGATGGCGTTGCAAACTTCTAAGGTGAGGGGTGATTTGCTCTATTCGATTAGTGGCAGCGGTTATACATTGCTAAGTTTGCCTTATTTCTTCGATATTTTGATACGTCTTCGTTTAAATTCTCTCCTCAAATATTTTAAGAAATTGCTTTAAAGGTATTCTTCGTTCATCGAATTCCGCTCTATTCGCATTCTTTGATGGTCATAATCGAATATGATCAATAATTATGAATAGCCATAGTATAATAGGCTTAAACTATGTGGGGAAATTTTATATGAAAGCGATCGACTATCGAGATAGTCTTTGAGATGAATATCATTTAGACTCCCCAAGTGAAAGTGTTCATATTTTCTCTTGTTCGGCGCTCAGCATGTATGGGTTGATGAATTCATCTACAGTTGTCTCGATTCTCTCACAATTGTCACGATTCTCGCCGTACGATGACTACTTGCGATGATGTAAAGAACTCTTCGAGGCGAATGTCTCTCAGTAAATCGTTGGGAAATTTTAGGTGAATGCGTATTATTCGAACATTCGTCAATTGGCATCACGGCTACGTATACTTTCGGTGCAGCCGGCTGTTGAACGTGCATTCATCGAACAAACACGAAACGATGCCGGTTTGTGTTGCTAGTTTCCACCTCTTCATTGATCGCATATTCTATCGAATTGATGCTTCTCGTTGTCGATTGGGATGTTCTTATTGTGCCGTGCTCACAAGCAAATAGCCATCTGAACAAACGACTATTGATTCTGATAGTTTCATATTTTTCAGTGGAAATATTAACTGAAGCATATATGCGGCTTAGATGTTTAGTCGTAACTGATAACCGATTGATTAAGTCTATGAAAAGTATATGCAATTAATTGCCGTCATTAAGTCCTATCGGTTTGCCTATGTGATAATATGGTAGGATGATTAATCAAAGAATACTATCACGTAGAATGCTGATAGTATATCGAGCAGAATTTTTATGGACACCGTATAGATTATTAGGAATCTGTGGTTACACACTTAATGGTTTGCAGTTCGAAGTAACACCCGCACTGATGGGAATAGTGCCTGAACTGATGGGAATAGTGCCTGAAATGGTGGACGTTCTTTTTGGAGAGGGAGGGGATAGCAAATTTTACCTCGGCATGGATGAGGGTACTCTGATGGCTTCCATCTTATGGTCTGTAGCTCTTAGATGCATTTCACTTGTCGTTGAATACGGCATTATGCGCATCTTGGTAAAAGTGCTTTTACATTCGATTCTTAAGCACTAAGCTTATGGGAGGTTGCATTGTTTAGCGGCTATTCAATCATTCCTCATACGTTTGTTTTGAGAATTCTTGAGTGGTTATTTGCAATTGTGGAGAGTATATTTAGTGTGTAGATTCTTTATCCTGAAGTTGGGATAGAAGTGCTTCTGAAGGATGAGTTCTTTTTTGAGTGGTTGTCTTTTGATGCAGTAACTTTGGGAATACTGCTCTCAAGTAGAATGTAATTTGAAGTGATCTTCAGGAGTTCTTGGAGACAAGAAACAGTTCCCATTCCCGGGTAACGTCACATCACAAGCCATTTATAAAAATATCGAGGTTAGTGCTTTACTTGCATTTCCTTTTTCAATTGTTCTTTTTTTCTTAATGGCATATGAGTGTGGCATATACGAATATGACGCTGCAAGGGGGGAAGTTCCGTTATCGCCGCCTGCTTTGCGCTTCACGTATATCTTTTTGATCCGATTTCATCGGTTTTCATGATCGGTGCTGAGATGACTGTATCAATCGACTTGCTTTGAAAACGAATCGAGTGATTCATTGGGGGGATTATTTCGAGATAGCCTGAACTTCATTCTTTTTATTATGAATATGGAAATATTAATGAGCACGTAGCAGATTCGAAACAAAAAAGACAAACGCTGTGAGGTTTGGATCCGTCTGTCGCAATACGCGAAAGCGCAAAATTGGTAACATGGGATTTCTGACCATTAGAAGATAGTTATGGCGTTGTAGAGGAAGAGGAGAGTTCGATTGATTATTCCGGCACGATATCAGAATCTAAGGATTACGTTTAGGCGGAAGCCGAACTCATTCAGCCAACAAAAGATGTGATCGAAAAGCCAATCAATGATTTGAAAGTAAAAGTCGGTGATGCGGCCGAAAAGAATATTGAACTAAAGGTGGTTGCCTGTCCCGATGCGATGAAGAAAAGTTGGTTTTTCTTAGAGTTTCTTTCGTTCATTTTCTCATTCAAAGTTTGGTTTTCTTTGATGCGTTCTTCAGATTCGCTAAGAACTCTAGAAGAAATATGCAGATGCCATTGTTATAAGGGGAAATAACGAAATGTCACCTTTAAGGTTTTTATTCATTCGGAGTAGAGTGAGTGTTTAATACGTAATGTGACGTCGATGGTGGTAAAGTTCGACTTCGTTCTTGTGTCAGCTGTTTGCCGACTTTACACGACTGCAGTTTATGATAGGTATTTTATGGGAATCCCTTCGCTCTCTCCTACAAAGAAGACTTCACTATTGGGATTGGAAATTGGCTTTTGCGGTCATTTTTCCTCAGTTTCCGACCAAAGCTGTGCTGTTATTCTCTGTGTACTTTGTGGTTAATTTACTCTGTTGTTATCTGTACACATATCTGTCGCCTCCATGTTCCTCTCTAAGTGAAACATTCTTTCATCGTCATTGATCGCCTAGCGTCCTCTTCACAGCAGGTTTTTTGTGAGTATATGGGGAAATGAATTCGCTCATAGCAGTGCGAGATTAAAGGGTTTCCACTTTGTGTTTCTGTATAGGTGTTTGTTTTTCGATCTTATGAGCGTTCGGTGCTATCTGATTGAGGAACTTACAAATAGTTCTCCGTTTGCTATCAGCTTTTAAACGTTGACGACTTAACGAGCTTATTCTAGATATTTAAGGAGGCGGAAAAATACTTCTTCAGAAAAAAATGCGGAAAGAAAGGAAGGAAATACCACCAATCGGAAGCATTAGGGGGCGTGAAAGCGTTTGGATATTCAACGTTTCGTAGATATGCACCAAACTACCGACTTATCTATTATAAGAAAGGTTTCCATAGTGAGTATCAAATACGACGAAAGTCTCTTAAACAATATCGTTATTCCCATCGAACTTAAGTTCGAAATCGGTCAACGCTGCTACGCCTTTGAAGCAGCTGGAGATGGGAAGTGGGGGGTATGCTTCGTTTCGCAGTAATAAATTTAAAGGATGAAATTATTGAAGAGGTTGGCGAGCTGTTCCCTAATCAGAACGTCGACGCCCTATCGGTGTTGAATATCACTCAAAAAACTCAAAACGACATGAGCGTATGGAGTCCAAACATGGAAATCGAATGGATGGCTCTTTCTTCAAGCGTAAGTATTTGTATTTTAAGCTGTCGGGCAGCAGTATTCAGAGGCTAATGGATGTTTACTTATTTTTAATTAGGGTATGGGATTGTTTGATGCCATTTATGGTAAGTGGCATGAACGTGTTGTTGCTTTTATGATGTGATATTGAGGAAAGCGGTGACGAGAAATGTGGTCCTTTTTTGAATAAAATTGCAAAATAATAGAATAGAAGCAATTATAAGTTTCGTATAGCTCTCGTTTGTAGTTTTGCATGGATAGTTGGTGTTACACATTATCTGCCGATGATCGAGAGTAGTATCTATTGGCGTTTTTATCATGTGCTAACACTGGGATGGCTTGTTTATTAGTGTGGGTTCCCGGCCGTGGAGATAATTTATGTCTCATTTCACTCTCTCTCATTTTTTCAGCTTTGCTTCGCGTTGTTTAGTTGCTAGATCACTATAAGGATCATAGTTTTCTGAGCAGCTGGACTTGGTCGGATTCACTGAACTGAATGAGATTACAACCCAGTCTAACAGTGTTGCATTATTTATCCCTTACTTCAGTTTGTTGAATCGGCGAAAGCGGTATGTGATCTGCTCAACAGCTCCGGATATTGGGCTGATTTCATTGATCCGTCTACTGGCAAACCGGTACAGCCTTTGTTCATTTAAACCGTCGTTAACTTAATATTGCTATTAATTTATTATTTTATTGTTTTTCTCTATGTAATTGCCTTCTATTCCTCATTTGAGTGCAGTTGAGTGGAACAATGATAGCGGACAGAAGCTTTAACTCGATGAGCAGGCATATCTTTCATGTGTAACGGCCGAGTGGGTGAGCATTTTCGTATGCTTCGTTTGAAATGTTGAGTTCATCCTCGTTTTTTGGTCATCATAGTGCCTGTAGATGGGCGAGCATTTGCATTTCAGCGTTCATTAAAATGCGATAGTGCTGCTTTTAGGCCTTCCCTCTCAGAAACATTGTTAGCATTTAAATCGTTTTCTTGTTACTTTTATTATGTCCGTTAGAGATTGAGCATTGTTTTTGTTAATGCTATGGTAGAGCATTATTTTATCTCGTTCGTTCAACCAATTTCACCTTTATTCGTTCGATTAACTGCCAAGGAATTGTTTGTTGAAGTACTTGAGCAAGACGGAAACGAACGCGACGTTGAATGTGACGGATGAAGAATATCGTAGTCTCGGATTTGAAATTATTGATGCGATATGCTGCAAGGTGAGTGTTTTTCTTCACTTACAGGTGGTACTGGAATTTCACTTTGGTGAGTTCGTCAATAGAGCTTCAGTGGGAGCATTCGTTATTCTCTCTTCTGCAAGTAACCACTCCTCTAGTTCGATGCGTTATACTATATTTTATTGTACTGAGCTGTCATGCATCTTTTAGCTCCAGCTCTTTTGACGTCCGTGTGTTGTTTAAACGATGACATGAAGGAGGGATTTTTCTGGGCTTAGGAGGGATCTTTTTTTGCTTCTTTTACTTTCAAGAGGAGGCTGTTTCTCCCTGTCTTTATAGTTCTTTGGGAAGGGTGCTGATTGCAGCGGATTTAAGTAGTTTATGGTCCCTCTATAATTTCAGCGTTTTGCTAACTATTTTCCCCTCCTCAGTTCTCAAGAATAGCTGAAGGATTTTTTATTGTGATCGATTGATGTGATTTTAGTACTGTTCTATGTTTATCGCCTCTCTTGGAAGACATTATTAACTTTTTTATAGCGGCCATATGGAAGGTATTTTCTGAAATTCCAGTAGTGCTGTACATCTGCGAGTGCTGTTTTTCTATAGTAGATTGTTGTCAGTTCCACTTAGTTAGCCGGTAATCTGCTTTATAATTGTGTAAGTCCCAACATAGTTGTTTAGGACTGGGCTGCTTAATTGAGTGTAATAGTATGCTGCATATCTTAGCCTTTAACATTCGTTGATTTTAGCCATCGGCAATGTGTTTTTGGCAACCGACCGTGCTATCCGAAGTGAAGCATCCGAAGTGGACATCATGGGTGTTTAGAGGGAGGGAGGGGAGGGGGGGAGGTGTTCTATGAATGGAATTTGTTTTTCTGAATTGATGCACTATTTGGTTTCATAAGTGGAACCTTGTCATCCGCGGAAGTGTACGGAGAGTTGCCATCAATTGGCCTAATTTATTTACTAACGATGACCCGTGAAACTACAATGGCGAATAAAGTATTCGCTGTCATTGCTCTCAGTTTGAAAGCACCGAGTACAAGTGCGAGCACTGTTATGTTGAGACGCTTTCGTGTCCATACTTATTTAGCTGGTTGCGGTTGTTAAACGGTGTGCAGTTTTCCTTTCCTTCCGGGAAATTTGACGATACGGGAGGACGTTAATTGTTAGTTGTAAATTCGCCTCAGTGCTCTTCAGCAACAATTGAAAAACCAGCTGATTCTGAGGATGCCATAATTGCAGATCCTGATGCATAAAATGTGGGGTAAAATGGTGTTTGTTGGAACGATCATCACGACTGCGCCGGTCGGCTCGCACGCTGTGAGTTCTATTCTTGCAGAGGCTAAAAATTGAGTAAGCCGAAGCCAGCCGATGACAACTACGGTGATTTCTACTATCCGATCGTGATGTGGGCGACTCCTGTCTGGGTCCTGATCCGCTCCATTTTTTAGACTATGTTTAGCCTCTGAGACGAGCGGCGGCTGTTCTTTTGTTTATTTCTTGTATATAATGTATTCATTACATCATGAAAATGTAGCTGATTAGGAATGCTGGATTTCAAAAGCTGAGTGAGGAAAACGTTTGGTTCGTCAGGAAAAGTCAAGAGCTTAACGGATGAGGGAATTCTCAGCAGTTGAGAATGGATGAAAAAATGATGGAATTTTCCATTTTAAGCTTATCCACTGTAGATGTCGCAGCATGAAATTGTTTAAAGTCAAGATATTTGGCTTAGATCTTTCATTTATGCTAATATAACCGTACTGTCCATATTTGTCTTCAATATGTATTTCTCTCTAAGCTGCTTATTTACTCCTCGGATCATGTCGTTCCCACTGCTGTGCAATTAGGTTCTCTCTTCTTCTGGACAAATGGTTTTCGTGGCATCATGATTGGATCTACCATATCTCCATTTAATGTGTCTCGGAATGCGCTGACGGTAGTCTTAGCACTTCATTGTGTTGGTTGTTTGTAAGATTTTCGCGTTGATTCGCAATTTACAGTCGTCCGACGGACAGGGTCCGAATAAAATCTTTACGAAGCCTTAAGTGTTCGATCGATTGCAGCTGTTGAGGGTGGTTGAGAACGATGGAAGTTTTCCAACGAAAATTTGCTGAGAAGGGGCAGTATTCGTTTTCACTTAGGCAAGCGTTGAGCATTCGAGTGTGTCATGGAAGTATAGGTATCTGAAACGAAATGTGGAAGTATTGCTGAGAGGAAATTTTGTGGAATGTAATCGAGAGAATTTACGGTGCTAAGTGCAAATATTTTTTTGGGATAGGCAAAAAGTGCGTTGTCACGTTCAAAGTTCCCTTCTTGCCGCAGATATCGATTGATCAGAGTCGGGGGTGCATCATCGGCACATGGCGAACGTCTTTGATGAGATAGGCATAGACTGTTGGCATCACAGCACTCGACGCTAAGAACGAATGATTTTACAGCCCGCTATGCGTCTTGCTAAAAAAACGGCAAACATTCACTGCGGGCTGCTTTAGTGAGTGCCTAATAAGCACTAGTTCGTCATAATTTATGGTCGGTTTTAGACCGTTGTAGAAGCTCTACTCGATTTCACCAGATTTCTTGACGCAAACACAATTTACCGATCAACGTTTGCATCATTTTCGCACGACTAGTATGAAATTCAGTTCGATTTCTGGATTGAGCAATCGATTTCTGGATTGAGCAATCGATTTCTGTTGAGCAATCGCTGTTTTCCTGGGAACCGCTGAAAGTGTTGAAGCTCGTAGATTTTTCATTCCGACGATTTCGATGACGAAGATTCGGCGATCCAAAAAATGAATTCCAAGGGCGTTGAGAGAGTAAAACTCATTCACGAATACCAATGAATACACATATGTTTATTAAAAAGGTCAATGGACGATTTATAGGCTAGAGTTAGTTAGGTGGCTCCGAATCCAGATGTAGTGATCAGTTCGAGTTGTGTTGGTCCTAAAACGTTCTCCCACGTTTCGTAAGTGGTGAGTGATCTGTTTGTCCGACTTCATTTGACTAACTATGCTTACCAACGTTTAAAGGAATCAGAATCCAGGGACGTCCAACACTACTATGGGAATACATGGGCGCGGGAAAGATGTTCATTGCAACAAAGTCAGAGAAGTTGCTCGAACTCTAATAATCAAATAGCATAAGATGCTTGAGATTAAGCTGACCTAGCGGAAATATTTTCGATATAATTCAGAATAGGTTTTTTCCCGACAAGCACAACAAGACATAGGTACATTACATTTAGTGAGATGCGCACTACGAACGGTGTATTATGTATCGTTATTTCCAAATAATTGATACGCTACGGCGAGGATAAAATCGCCAAACAAGGAAGAGGAGTCTAAACAACGAAGAAAAGGAAAAACGAGCAGAGCCGGTTGGTCCTCATCTCTCGACATTCCATTGTCTAAACGAGCCACCATCAGCAGTTCAATTAACGTGCTCTGAAAGAAATTCAGGATGACAGATTGGTTTCGTGTTCCCGGAAGCGAGTGATATGTAATTCCACGACGTTGACAGCAGTTCATCATTTTCGCATCAAATACCTTCTGCATCTACAGTGCAATAGAAGAGATGGTGCACTACAAGTTATGTATAGTCGGAATGGTGTTTTCTTTCGATGCTCATGCCGTCATTCATTAATATTATTGCAGAAAACCCGAGAAGCAGACATAATTTCGTCCACTTTGGTCAAATCTTCAAGAGATTCATAAGGTTTTTCTCGACCTAAAACGATCACGAATCTTTGTTTGATAGTTAAGTAGGAACTAACCCTTATCAATGCAAATAATAATTAGTCTCAGCCCACTATATCGAACGCAAATGAGTGCGGCTCGTCAATCGTTAATTGAAGGCTTACGAGTAATCTCTATGATATCGTTGGGATCCTAGAATATTCTCAATGAGTTATTTGCGTTTTGTGGAAATTCAACAAATAGCGGTCGATTGGGTGCATCAATAGTAATCTATGAATATATTTATATAAGAAAGTCAATTTCTTCTTGCCAATTCAAGAAGAAAGACATTACTTCTTTACTCTCATTTTTATTTTAGCAATAATATAAGGTAAATCGATGAATTAGAAAGTTAGCGTCACCTTATGGGAAGCTTTTTTGCAATATATTATTCGCAATAAAGAAGCGTATTTATATCGGTGTAGAAATTATCGTCAGCTTAGGCATTGAATAAACTACCTCTTTAAATGAAATATTTCAAGTATACCGAAAAAAGCCTAACTGAACGATATGCTTGTAGGTTATGGAACTATGCGCCGATAAGAAGCTTTGCCAATGAAATATCTCGGCGATTTTTGCATGGAACTCGTTGATATCCTGAAATTTACAAGTCTTTTAAATGGGAACTATGCGCCGATAAGAAGCTTTACTAATGAAATGTCTTGGCGATTTTTGCATGGAACTCGTTGATATCCTGAAATTTACAATTCTTTTAAATGGGAACTATGCGCCGATAAGAAGCTTTACTAATGAAATGTCTTGGCGATTTTTGCATGGAACTCGTTGATATCCTGAAATTTACAAGTCTTTTAAATGGGAACTATGCGCCGATAAGAAGCTTTACTAATGAAATGTCTTGGCGATTTTTGCATGGAACTCGTTGATATCCTGAAATTTACAAGTCTTTTAAATGGGAACTATGCGCCGATAAGAAGCTTTACTAATAAAATATCTCGGCGATTTTTGCATGGAACTCGTTAATATCCTGAAATTTACAAGTCTTTTAAATGGGAACTATGCGCCGATAAGAAGCTTTACTAATGAAATGTCTTGGCGATTTTTGCATGGAACTCGTTGATATCCTGAAATTTACAATTCTTTTAAATGGGAACTATGCGCCGATAAGAAGCTTTACTAATGAAATGTCTTGGCGATTTTTGCATGGAACTCGTTGATATCCTGAAATTTACAAGTCTTTTAAATGGGAACTATGCGCCGATAAGAAGCTTTACTAATGAAATGTCTTGGCGATTTTTGCATGGAACTCGTTGATATCCTGAAATTTACAAGTCTTTTAAATGGGAACTATGCGCCGATAAGAAGCTTTACTAATAAAATATCTCGGCGATTTTTGCATGGAACTCGTTAATATCCTGAAATTTACAAGTCTTTTAAATGGGAACTATGCGCCGATAAGAAGCTTTACTAATGAAATGTCTTGGCGATTTTTGCATGGAACTCGTTGATATCCTGAAATTTACAAGTCTTTTAAATGGGAACTATGCGCCGATAAGAAGCTTTACTAATAAAATATCTCGGCGATTTTTGCATGGAACTCGTTAATATCCTGAAATTTACAAGTCTTTTAAATGGGAACTATGCGCCGATAAGAAGCTTTACTAATGAAATGTCTTGGCGATTTTTGCATGGAACTCGTTGATATCCTGAAATTTACAAGTCTTTTAAATGGGAACTATGCGCCGATAAGAAGCTTTACTAATAAAATATCTCGGCGATTTTTGCATGGAACTCGTTGATATCCTGAAATTTACAAGTCTTTTAGATGTGTTGGAGAGCATTTATATGGACAGGAGAGGGTCATTTATAGTTGTATGATCGACGCTAACCGGCTCAACGATTGGCAATTTCAACGGTAGATCGATTCGTTGGATTTCGATATTTTTGTTCTTCAAACATTATTGCGATCCATTATATTCCACCATATGGATATATATGATAGTTGGTATTTTGATAGTAATTTTTCACTTATTTTACATTCTCTCAATAAACTATTTAAGTGAAAATTGTAAATCATTTGCTTTAACTTTTAAAGTATTAAAAGTATAGTTAACAGATGAAGTGAAATAAAGTAATCTGGATGAACTAATCGAGAAAGTTTTATCCGATGAAAATGCTTCAGCTCTTTAAGTGAACAAGCTGATCACCGTCTCCAACGGTTGTTTTACTTGAGGTAAATCTGCGAAGCGTCATAGATTCCAACGAAATAGCCGAAGAGGAGCTCATTGTCAATTGGCGTGCACAGCAAAAGCAGCGGTCCACGTTGAAGGCAACAGTCTGGCGATACTTTATTTTCCCCAGTTATTGAATGATTTATGGCCGATATATACAAGTTTATATTTGAAAGTAATTACTTAACTATTACAAACGTTGAAATATATATATATATATTCTTTACGTTTAGCTGCGAAATTCCCATCGTATAGATGCCTAAGCGCATAAGTGGCAATGTTCGATAGATATGTATATAGAGGCAACCTCAGATAAACATTGGCATAGCGTAAACCGTTGTGTGACACGAACTTCTCGACTAATGCATGTTTCTGGTTGATCCCATCGATATCTGAGAATTATGGCGGCGAAATCAACGTTCCCATAAAAGAGGATAAATTGTTTGATGCGCTCGCTCACGCTACACGATCAAATCGATCTGATCTTTGCGGATCGGCGATCGTCGATTTATCGATCCGTAGGAATTCATTAGTGCATTTTCGATCAGCTATATGTGAAATTGGCGTTTGTTTCTCATCACCTTCTATCAGTGCTTAATAAAATTTAAACGAAGTAATAGATACGTTCCCGAATATTTCAAAAAATTCAACCACTCGTGTGTCGTCGAACCAACATCCTAACTCGACTAGTTCAACGAATCGACTTTCGAAACGATCGTTTGCGCGGTCAATTCAAATTTCAAAGACGCTATAGCTTTGAGGCGCGTCGTCTATGTTGTCGAAGTCTCGTTAATTTTCTCTCTCTCGGGGGGGAGGGTTTTGATTAGTTCACGAAGTGCAGTTCGAAGTTCAAGCGGTGCCATATAGTTCAGGAAGTGGTGGAGGAGGGGGTTTGCATACGTTCCGCTGCCTGGTTGCGCTACATCCCAGGATTTCCGAGAAGACCGTTGTCTCATATGACGAGTGCAGAAATTTGTTTTTTTGTTCATGGAGACAGTTGATGTTGAATGTAACCTCGATCGAGACGGAAGACGCAGAGGGTTCAATCCATGACATGACCTCTGATCTGCGGTCGGCAAAAGCAAGTCGCACTATCTCGACGGACTTAGGCTTCACCTCCATATAGCGAAGTACCAGATCCAGTCTTGTCTCGAGCATCGTAACTGCCACTGTTCATTTGGACACCATATTAGGTGTGGCGTTTCGCTTTCGGCAAAAATGCATTTCATTTTTCGTTTCTAGTCATCCTGTGTCCTCTATCCATGCCTAGGGTCTGGATGTCGCAATTTGAGTTGCTCACTATTCGAAATTCATCAGGGAATTGAAATTGTTCCCTAGTCGACTTAGTTCGAGTTGTTAGTCGAGTTCTCAGCATCGATGGAGAATCGATTTTCCACCTCAAGAGGTTCTTTTCCTTACGCGAAGACTTGTCTCATCGGCTATCACCAACCATTTCACCTATAGCGATACCTGTCCATTGGAGCGATAACATTCCGCCGGTGATGAGAGAGAATACTTCACCTATTATTCGACGTTAATATCCGAATAAGACGACGATGATCGTTGGCTATTGGTGTTGAATGTGCGATACTGCTCGGCAATAATCATTCGTGATCGCGAGATTGGGTTCCTCTTAACGAATTACTTCACATTACCTTTATGCCGGGGGGAGTCTGGGATTTTTCCCTCCCCCCCCCTCCCCTCCCCCACTGATTTCCTTCTCATTTATGGTTTAATTTGAACATTCGCTCTATATCTCTCATCATCTCTATAGTTGTGAATTATTTCATTGTAATTATTTTATTTCTCTTATAAATGAGGCGAGTAAGCGTAATTTCTCAAAGAATAACACTCTCATAAGGTTGATTCCATCATTATGAAGTTTTTTTTTTGTTTAGACGAATTTGCGACCGTTGAAGGTGTTCGTGAGATGGCGAAATTAACGGGCAAAATTAACGACAATCTAAGGTAACCGATTTTTATTGCTTACCTATATTCAGCTTTGATATCCACATTGCATTATGGTTTATTCTGGTTTATTCCGGTTTGTTCCGGTTTATACTGGTTTATTCCGGTTTGTTCCGGTTTATACTGGTTTATTCCGGTTCATTCTGATTGAACGGATTCGACCGAAATTTATAGTAATTCGATGCCATTTCAGTGATACCTTAAGAAAATATTATTAGAATTTCATCAGTTTGCTGGATGTAGCTAGTTTTTGAATTCGAAAAACTATCTGACTCTCTTTTTTTTGGCAGTAAATTTGATCGTTTCATCCCGCAAAAATTGATTCATAAGTGAGAAAATCTTTAAGGAAGAAGCGGCCGACGCTATTTGGAGGCTCTATTAGTAAAAGTAGCAAATTGACAGCTATCGAAAAGCGACGAAGAATGATCGAAGCGGGCAAAAAATATGCGTTAGTTGCTTATTCCTCTTCTCTCCAATTTCTTACGCTAGTGCAGAGGTCTTTCAGGCGCAAATTCATTGTAACAGGAGACCAGTCCGTATGGGGATATAACGAAATGAGGACAAATTTCTAAAATATGGGTGTTATTATTAGTGAAATAAGTTATAATTAATCGCTTTAGCTACTATTTGACTCACGATTTCCTCCTAGAAGAGGTAATATTTAGTTCGATCGAAGAACATTATAGAGAGGGACGTTGGTCATGATTTTGAACTTTTCGTTAACAGCTTAGATAAGTATAAGACTCTTTAAATCAAATTATGACTTTGTGGAGGATGATGAAGTAGAATCTTGTGCTCTTTTGCTCATAACCCTGATCATCTCCGCAGATGATCTCTTCACTTCCACCTCACCACTTTTGCCTCTCGCCCCTCTACTCTTCATCCCCACTTAGAGGGATAGAACATTTCCAATCGTTCCTCGATCTCGGGATGCTCACAGCTGTTTGAAGCTGTAAGTGCGAGAGAGGAAAGAGAATAGTAAAAAGGAAAGCTCTGATCAAAAAGAGCATTTTTTCCATCCTGTGGCTTCTTTGCGCCACTCTGATTAATGAGTAGGTCGAGTGTGTGAAGGCGAAATATTGGAGAATTGCAGACCTCGAGAACTGTCGGATTTCTAGAACTCCTTGATCCTGTTTGTGAATGCCGAGTTTCATTTCAGTGACACCACTTTTTGCGAGAATGCGACCCTCACTTCCGCTGAAGATGAACTTTTAACATTACAAAAGAACATCTCTTATAAGAGCTGTCCTCATTTCGATAATTGCAATGGGAATGTGTTCGTCTAGTTATAATGCGAGGGATCTTTTTGGATTGTCCGATATATTCAGCGTATCATTGAAGTATCGCAATCGCTAAACGGACGTCATAGCTGTTTGTCAAATCGTTTCCAGAAATATTTATGTTCGAGAAGATATGGAAATAGAGAAATTCTTCGAGGTTTCCTGCGCAATTTAGACTCGATAGTATACGCAACTAAAAGATTAATAGAGAGAATAGAATTTCAGCGCTTTGAATGGGGTAACATTGCACGTGAACGTTACACAACAACCGGAACAAAAGGATCAAGGAGATGCGGAATGCCCGAATTTCTCTTCTGTAATCACCGAACAGAAGACGGTGAATGCTGATGAGATTAATTCGAGCAAAATCGCCAAAGCAGACAGCGCCAAAAACGATATTAAGAACAACAATGATAAGGGAATCGAAAGATCAAACGAATTTCGTGGACTTCGAGCCCCTCCTGTATATGTTTATATTATTGAATTTTTGTTCTTGAACTTAAACATTCTCTGTTTAAATGAAAGACGGTCAGAGATACTGCTGCTGGGAAAATTCCTGAAGTTAAAGATATCGGATGTTCCATATTTTCAGCCAGTCTTTCTGTTCTTTCCTCCAAGAACTGTCAAAAATTTCAATGAGATTGATAAATCTAGTGTTGCCGTTTTCTTTTTCAGGATGTATTACTCTTTGTCATATTAATCCGATTTATAAGTGCTGAATATTTCTTGCCCAGAAAAATATTTCTACTCTATGCTTACAGGAATGGAACTTTTTGCAGCCCTCTGCTCCGTCAACTCGGTACAAGGATACTCGTTCGGTGAAGACGTCGAACATCCAACATTCGGCCCCCTCAAATAGGATTAGGCCTCCAAATGCGCACTTTGAAAAGGATCCGAGTTCTCTTCGGGATATAATGAATCAAAGACCAATAAATCAAGTCATTGGAATATCGTCGCATACAGTTGGTCATATTTGATTTAGCGGATGCATTTAGTGAGGAACGTAGAATGGAAAGATTGCCATAACCAAAGGCAGAAGTTGATAGAAAAAGTAGTGATCTATTTGATTGGTACGTTATGAAAGGACAAATGAGATATGGTTCGATTACGGAAAACGTACCATCGCAAAGGAGAAAGGGTTTCATTTGTTCTCACTTGCTTTGGTTTTCGTTATTTTGAGCGAAATTTCCAAAGACGTTTTGCACTTTTACGATTCTGATAACGATTTTTCGCTATCTTTCTGAGCCGATATTCTAGTTGGATAGTGATTAGTTATTGGTATATGATCGCTAATCATTTGCTCTGAAGATTTAGTTTGAGAAACTATCGAAGTGGTTGCATAGTGGTTTCACTAGAGAGTTGTTTATATTTTTTTGATGGGAAGAATTCTAAATTGAACATTCAAATGAAATTATTTTGTTTAATATGTGAGTTCTTAATCACTCAGTAGTCCGAAAATTCAATTCTAGCGTCAACGTGGGCGCCTCTCGCTTTTTCCGAATGGTATCAATCCATTGGATGAGACGGCGGTAAAGATTCCCCCACCACCGACATCGCCGGGAGATTCAAATATGTGTTCCACATATCTGCGCACGATAGCTGCGCATGGTTGTACATCGTTGGAGACGCCATTAGCGTGCGAAGTCGGATCGTCACGCAAGAAAACACCGGCGAGTGTCTTTCACTATTTCATGCGAGGGCCATCTGGTTGATTTAATTGCAACTTCAATATGAAAAAGATACAGATCTTGTGAAGGAGAAAGATTTGAAGTTTTTATTGGGTTCTGAGCGACCGTTGCATGTGGCTTGTGAATGTAGAAAAATTTCCTAGTGAGCGCAATGCCCAGCATATTGTAGCTGGGAAGGATATAGAAGATTTGTTGTCATTTAGAGAAGGATGTGTTCTTTAACATAATTGTGCGAGCAGATAGAGTTTCTTATCCATATGAGCCTGTTCACGAAATCGATTTAGGTAAAAGGACCGAACGGGCAAACCAAAGTTTTGAAGATTGGTGAGCTGAAGGTATTCTGGTTGAAATTTCCTATCGGATCTTCTATGAGCTTTCTTGATTCTTAATGTTTAATTGTTCTAATCATAATGTTTAAACTGAAGAATAAGAATGCGATAACGAGAAGGAAACGAGAAGGAGAGCCGTTGAAAGGAAACATCAATGCAACTTCCAAATATTTCACTCATTAATTAGCGTTTTTCATTTTGTTTTCTCGTTGATTCGAAAGTTCGCATTTCCATGGGACATGTGAGATGACACTGTGATGCCATTTTTCCACTTATGATGGCCATTTTTCAGAAGTCGGTGCATTTCAATGACGATATTGCATTTCGGAGTCCATCGATATCAAGTCTCGAGAAGCAGCAGGTGGGTAACTTCGAATTTCGGATGTCGCTGATAGAGTTTATATACAACTGCGAGCACATTTCTGAGTGATCCCTTACCTCTGCCGTCACTCATCGATTGCAGGGAAGGAAGTCGTGCAAAGGATGATTACTGTTATGAAGGTTGGCAAAAGGTGGAAGTTATTTTTAAAATGCGGTTTAGACAGCACCCTCCAAATGACATAGATCTCCGCCGGAGAAAATTCGATGATGAATACAGATAAGAGCATGATGGGATGGCGATAGGGAGAGGGCCGTTCTGGTCTTATCCACAAATAGGCTTATGTATAATCTTTAATTGAATTATAATTAAGCCATCGAATCTACTACGTCTGAACGTTAGCGATGGGGAACTTGATACGCAGCTACGCTCTCTTCCGTTTGGCACGATAATGAGACTAAAAGACGCCCTACATCGAATTGCCATGAGGCGGTACATTTTCACTTCGTTGTTTGTTTTTCTGAAAGGAGTTTAACGACTGCTTAATTCTGATACAGGCTTTGAGGAATCATCATTCCCATTCCTTCATCTTATTTTCCGATAAAGTTCACAGCAGTGAGGTGTGTCATTTAACTGTACATTTCAATGCGAAAACGCAATGAATTGTAGTGTATTTCTCACCTAGTCTGCGTACTTTATCATATTTCGATATGACGTTAATTGGAAATTAATTAGTATTGATCGTTTATGTGCTAGCATTAACTGTCTGTGGTTACTACCTTGAACAGCCAAATTGTAGTCGGTAGTTTAGTCTGCATTACGTCAGAAGTCCCAAAAATACCTTCCGTTTGAGATTCAAGGTACTGTCAAAATGCATCGAGCCCAGTTTTATTGGATTAATGGACCTTTTTCAGTACTATGAGCTGTGATATGCCTTTTTCCGCATTTGTTAGTTCTCCAGTACTAAGTAACGCAGTGCAGCAGTTCCATTTCCTGTGTGTTGTAGAATTGTTTGTCCAACAAAGCGTTTTTCCTTATGAGCGATAGGTTTGTGATCTGAGGTTTCTTCTTTGTGCTTCATTAACTTCTTGTGATAATATATAACCTTCAGAAGCCCATAATTTTCCAAAGTCTTGACGTTTTCAGCTGTCCTGTGCGAAGTATTCCAACGGCCTCTAAGGGATTATGGTTTCGTTAGCAGGTGATATTATTATTTCATGATTATTCTGGCGTTGTTTTCAGCAACACTATAAGCGAAGACGAGACGCCGTCGAACTCAGAAGAGTTGCAGCATGGAGAAGAAGACAGCCCCAAAGAAATCGAAGAACGAGGAAACTGTTGGAAACGGCAGACGCGATCCAAGAAGCTACTCGAAGCTGGTAGTTGGTCGGCGAGCAAACTGCAGGTTGTAACGGAGGAAGAATCGTGTTCAACGAGAATGCTGACCAGATCTGCAGGACCCGTACAGACCATGATTCTGACCAGTGCTCCAAGAGGCAAAAGTCGTAAAGCGCTGTCACAGATTTATGCCGATCAGGTTTGTCAGACGGTCTTTCTTTCTATGACGCTCTCCGAGTAGATAAAAAGCGGTTGCCGGTTGTGTCATTGGCTGAGTCGTATTTAGGTATTTGTCGAGGATTAACCGTGAATATATGATATATTCTGCATCTCGTATATTTTCATACAGCGGAAGTCAGTCTTGTCCTCATATCCCTTTCTGTTGATAGATCATATTCGGTTATTCTTATCTGAAAGAGCAACTTCATCACTGAGTCTGATGGAACGAAGGTCTCTGCATTATAGCGTTGATAGGAATGTCTCTACTGCAGGAAGTTATGATTCTGACGAGCAGGACGAAGGGAAAGAGATTTAACGATACTAATGGCAGACCAGCCGACCCCCTCGTTTCAGTTTTTGGTACACCTGAAAATGTAAGTAACTCGTGTTGAAAAGTGACGCCCTGGAGCGGCAGGGGATAAGAAGTACCGGTTGACGAGGAGGTGGAGGAGGGAGGAGGCATAGGGTGCTTCAACTCTTCTTTTTTATTGGTTCCGGTGCTGTCATTTTCTCAGGGCTAGACTCGTCTTTCCAAGTGTAACGAAAGCCTGGTGGACTCTGCAGGTAATTTGGGAGAGATTGTTTTCAGACGTAATCTGTCTGTACGTTGTGAATTGGACTGATGAGGCTAATTGTTTATAAATGAAGTACGTTCAAAGTTCGATTTTTATGACTAAATGGGCGATATCTCGTTCACTCGCTTAGTAGTTTATAGCACGGTATGGTAGTTTATTGGCTGGATATGAGATCTTTGAGGAAATGGAAGCGTTTTATTGGTTCATTGCTAACGTTTAATACGGGCTGAAATAATTATGGCATCTTTGCTGTGAAGAATTTGGCTTAATCGTTGCGCTATTCGCGATAGATTTCACGAGGATCGCTTTTAGATTATCTGACGTAATTTTTTGGAAACTTGCTTACAAACTATCACACTTTATGCTTTCTTAGCTGAGGTTTGACGTTCTTTCTCTTATCATTTCGTTCGCTAATTGCTTGATACTCTTTGCAGATAGGAAGGATACTAATCGAAAAAGTTGAGGACATGTGAACAGTGTCAAAAAATTGATTTCTCTTTCAGCATTTCCTACCGATATCTCCGCAACAGAAATGAGATGGTGATGTTGCATCGACGAATTTGCTCGCTATGATCTCAGAGGCAGCGGTAAACACACTCAATCGTGCCAGCAGTATTCATTATCGGTGTATCACTTAATGGATTTGCGCGGAAAGTGGTCACTGAGTTCATATGTATTCATTATATCCTTTCAATAGACGGGGGGGGGGGGGGCATAGAAGATGATCTTCCGTACCATAGAAGGTGATCCTTCAACTATTTGTGAAGGCAATAAAAATTCACGTTTTGATTATCAATGGTGCTTGTTGAGGCTCACTTTTTTAGTATTGATATATTCCACTTTTCGTTGCCAATACCCACACATCTTTTACAAATATGTCATTGAATTGGGTTGTTCGTTTATCGGTATTTGCTATAGAATGGGCTCATCTTTTTATTCATACAACATTAACCAATGATTAATTGTCTAAAAGTAATTATGAATTCGTATCTTTTTTGAAGTGGATTTTTGTTTTCATCACATAAATAAAACTAATTTGGTATTAGAGTATTCAACTATGATTTTCCAAACTAAAGCCTTAGAGCATTTGGTATTCAATATTGACTCTTATCGAGGATAAAGGCGATAATATTCTTCTATGGCCATAATTCCCTTAGAGTATTTCAATTCTTATTCGCTATAGTAGAAGGTGAAATTCCGCTTTACTCGAAAGAATTCGATTTGTTCGCATAAAAAGGCTTCGATCTCATTTATTATTTTCACAATCATAAGAAGAAGAATTCAGACCTCAGGCTTATTTTTATATTATTTGTGGTATACACATTTGAGATGACGTTGTAGGCTCTTGTATCATTCGCAATTTCGATTGCTTCCGTATTTTTGTGCGTCACTCGATTGCATAGCAAAACAAGTCGTGTTCAGTGATTGTCGAGCCGATGTCGACGAATTTGTTACGATGCGTTGATGAATTGTATGTAAGTTGAATGGAACAGACAATGAATCGTGCTTATGCATCGACTTGTGCTAGCGTGTAACGAAGGCAAACGCTATCGGTTGTGAGTGACGTACCAGTCGCTGCTGTATTTCGGATATGTTGTTGCGCTATGGAATTGAGAAGCGCTATTGCATTGGGTGAAGAGCCAGCAAATACAAGAGTTGGCTTATTTTTTAGAGGTTTATTTATTCAAGAGCTATGAACGGTAAAAATGAAATATTGGCAAGAAATCGCGAATGCTTTCCGTTTATAGCAACATCTCTTGGGAGAGGTGGTGCTATAAACGGAAAGCTAGCAAAGAAGAACTAGGGTGAAAGGTGAAGAGTGTTGAGATATTGAGTGCGAAATGAAATGTGGTCGGTCAATAGTCACAGAGTAACCACATGTGAAAGCAAAACTCAAGAAAAAGTGAGACGTTATAGGTTATATTTGTTTGGCTTTGATGTTTTTTTTTGCCTATCAAATGAGGAGAGGTTGACCAAAATCGCCTTACAAGTGCCGTCGAAGAATATGTCAACGAATTCAGGTCGCGAAAGAGTCCGTGGACGAAATGCCGGGAGCATCCAATCGACATGTTTTAATGAATTTTGTGGATCCATGAATGAGGAGTAGGTTCACCGGTTGACGTTTCATCGGTGGGAGGAACTGATTAAAGCAGTAATCAGCCGCAATATGGGTGGGAATGGAATACTCTGCGAATAAAGACTGCCGCAAAGGAGACAATAAATGGCGTATAAAGGAAATGTTCTATCGGAGAATTTGTTATAGCAGTAGTTCTACAAACTTGAAAGAACCAAAAGAGGAGGAACATTGAGATTTTCATAGTCATCTCAGGCCTGCTCAATTGATGGGCCATTTTCAATTGATTTCTTTTTTTTCAGGATTTCCAGGAAAATATGTTTCATCATTTTCTCCCATTTTCTTAATGTCGTTACGCACTTTCGGAGCATTTTTGAATGACGTCTCGTTGAATATATTTGTGCGAGAATTTATGTCCACATGTATTAGCAAAGATGATTTTGTAGATTATTTTTTTGATTGAGTTGCTCATCTTAGTTTACTAATTTTTCATTAGCTAATGAGAGCCGTTCGTTCGTCCAAGTTCTGATAATATTTCTCCTATTCACTTTATTGTAAAACCTGCAAATTTTTTGATCGAATCCACTTGGAGGAGCGTAGATGAGAAAGAGTCGCCTATAAACGACGACGAATAGAAAGCCTCTCCACCAACAACCTCAAATTCTCAGACGAAAATGATAACAGAAAGTGAGAGCAAGGAACACTCGTTGTTGGAGGAGGGTAACAATGAAGAACGAAGAAAAAACATTGTGGAGCAGTTGATTGAGGGGCCGAGAAAACAAACTGTATGTGGGAGCAGAGTTGCGACTCGCAACCAAAGTTTTGTGGACATCACACCATACGTCTCCAAGCTGAATGGCTGCTGCCAGAATTCCAATATATTGCACAATTAATTACGCGTTATATCAGTGAGATATTAGTATTTCATATTTATTTATGAAAACGATTTATTTCCATTAAAAACTAGAAATCAATTGAAGAAAAAATCTGTCATTGATTCTTCGATGCGGAAATCGAACTTCTACATCATGGATTGTATTCTTGTGAGAACAAGATAGCGAATCTGTTCATTTTTGGGTGACCAGTTTCTTCAGTTTCACGCGTCCGATATCGGAATCCTTATCGGGATGAGTACATTTCGGGGTTCTGCGTTGTAAAATGCAGCTCCCCAACCACTGGCTGATGAGCCTCCGAAGCTTCCAGCTGGCGAGCTGCTCCAACCAGTTCCGGATGAACCGCCCCAGCCACCAGTTAACGGGCTTGACCCAGTATCTGAAAAAATAACGGTATTTGACATACTGGTGTGGTGGAAGATGTGTTTTTCGGGTTCTGGGGACAGGTTTCGGTGGTTTTCTGTACTACCTAACTTCTGGATTGATGCTTTGGCTTTTGATATAAAATTACAATCGCATCGACCGATGCCGTCATTAAACGACAGTAATAAGTTCTTTTGGGGTTTCAAAATTGCAGTATGGATGACTTGCATGTAGTGGATGACCATACCGCCTAAAAGTCGAAAATAGAACGGACACTAATGAATGAGTCAAAAAGATCCTGAAACAAGTTCACCATATTAATGGTGATAAGAACAGAAAACGTTCTTTTAAATTAAATCCCGCTGGAGAGTCTCATATTCTTTCCTTCATTCAAGTTTTCCTTTACTTATTCCTTTACTGCCGAGTCAACCGAACATATTTCTCATTGCTTTTTGCAACATTTCGCATGCAATTCAATCGTTTTTCTGGCTATGAAATTTTATCCGATTGCACACTACAATATTGTAATAACTGACTCCAGAATTATATAACGTACGTTGATTTTTAATAAAAATTTAAGCACATTGACTCTATAAGGTGATGGAGCTATAGTATTGCCATTTTTATTGATACGTTCGTATGGTAGTCTACAAATAAGATCGAAGACGTATATCAAAATAAGTGCGATTGGCTTATGCTAGAAATGTGGCGATGTTGTATCGATCAAAGAATCTATGAGACCAATCGATAAATGATCGCATTCTATCTGGTAAAGAAACAAAAAATCGCCCATTTACGAATCAGAATATTGGCAACTTACAGCTATCGAATGAAACAACGATGAAGAGGAAAGCAATAAATGATAGAGTCGGGAAGTGCATTTCGAATGAGTTGCTCAACTAGTACGAATGAATGATTGGTTGAATGCTTTCTCAACTATCCGATACCCTATTTATAGGTGCCTTACGAATGAAAAAACTTCTCTATCACTATAATTGAATTCATTAAAAGAAAACTTCAGCAATCAATAGTAATTGGAATATCGCAATGATTATGCGACTTAAAAGTCTTTCTTTTTCATTTTCAATGGGAAACTATTAAAGAAAACAAGTTTCGATAATAATTAAGTAAAAAATCGGATATTAGAGAAATAGAGAAATAATTGTCTTTCCCTCTAGCTCCTTCATTATTGTGTAAGAAGTATTCTCTCTTTGAATTATCTTCAAAATGTACTCCTGAAAAGCTTAAACACTCTCAACCTTATGATCAATTGGATTCACGAATGATGTCTATGAGGGTAAAATTACTTGTGGCGACAATGCTCCATCTTTTTTTCCACTCATTCTTTATGTACCCCTATTCCACATTGTTCCTTATCTTGAATGGTATGACTGTCGCATTTTGTTTCCGTTTTATCAAAGAAGTTGAAGTTAAGGAAGTTAAGGAAGAGGTAAGTAGACAGTGTATAGGGGCGTATTGGAGAGTGGGATGGGCATGCCCCAACGGCAAGCGGTTTTGCTAAATAGGACGAGGGTCGTGAGGAGAAAATCCTCAAAGCATAAGATAAGAGTTTGAGGCTGAGTTTTTATACGCCAAGAGATGTGTTACAAAGTAGAGTGATGGTGTTGGGTATGAAACTTCCGCCCATGTAATGAAGCAGAGGACCTTAGTGGAGTGCTGCTGATATGGACTTGACTGTTCGAACCATTACGAACAAGTTTAACGCGAGAGTGCTCTGTAAGCTTGTCGGGCAAATTCCTCATATTTGAGCAATAATGAAAATGGTCGAAGAATTAACGATTGTTGTCACGTGAAAATAGAGACTCCTTTAGGAGAACTTTTTCGGGTTGGAAAGAGTGATGCAACTACTCGGTAAAATCAAAGCATTAGTCATATTTGATGGAGGCTATGATATCAAACAACGATGGGATGATGCTAGTTCGGGGAAGTTGGGAAAGAGGAGCATGGCTGAAAACTGTTGGTAAAGTGGCAACGATCTTCTTTCTATGCTGTCCACTCATGCTGCTTTCTTTTTCAACTGAGCACAGTTTTTCTTAGCTAATCATTAGTCCAACTTGTACTTTCTTCGCTTTTCTCAAGACATCTTTGATTCTCATTCCACTTTTGTTGCACTCTCCCATAATTTCATCAACTTTATAGAAGTTCTTCCAGTTTTTGCAGTGTTTTGCTGCTCGTCTCGATGTTTTTTCGCCACATCCTATCTCTTTTTCGTGTAGTTCCCAATCATTTCCCATTAGTGTTTTATGTTGCTTGGCAGCGCTCGATGAAATCACCTATCTCTAAGGCTTTAAAAGAACGTTTCATGAGGTTTCACACTCTAATATGCCTGCTAATCTCCATTGCACCACATCCACAATCGGCATTCGTCCATATTATCAGTAATAAGCTTTGACCGTAGCATGCTCTCAGCCTTTTCTATGAAACTTGCCGTTATCCTCGTGGAAAATGCAAAAAGAAATTTGGTCCTCTCTTCGTTTACTTCCTGTTCTTGTTGGCCATCTGATTTTAGTTCATCCGATTTTAGTTCACTGTCGCTTGTGGTTACCCTCAAGCTTCGCTCTCTGCATGAAATCAAAACCTTGGATGATACATACAGACCTTGGAAGGTCATCATTCGTTTTGTCATCTACGCAGTGTCTCATGCTTTGGAATTCATAGGAAATGGATCCGAGAAATAGATTAGTCAATCAATACAGGAAAATTTGAAGAGTTTTAGAAGGGACTATTCTCGAAGCTTGAGGATTTAGTTGGATTTACCATCCTTTCTAGGCAATGGGGGTTTCTTGTTAGTTTGCAAGGTTGTCAAGCGCTGGGCGGTTAACATATTTTAGGCGAAAATATTGGGCCAGAAATATGATTCATAAAATGTTTCAGAAGTTGAGAGGAGGGAAGAGTGACCATTTTATGATTCGTTTTACTGGATGGCAATAAAATCCTGGGTGATTTTTCCCGAAATGATTCCGCTCTTTGGTACTAAAATATCTAAAATTTCTGGAATCTTAAAGGAAACTCTTCGTGAACTCGTCAGCAACGTTCGCCTTCATCCGTTGAGAAGAATAATTGCATGAAATAACACAGCTTTCTCCGGAAATTTTACTATTCCTTTACTTAACGATCACTGTTCCACTTCAGTAGAGAATAATAATAGCGGGATCTTAAAAGTTTAGTTGAAACGCTGCAAATACGATGGCTTCTTGTTGAATTTACGAATAACTTACATAAGGCTTTGCATAGTTGGAACCTAAATGATTCAAGTTATCATCGAATCTTTAGAATTTACGTAAAGACCATTTCTTAGCAATTAATTTTCATAATCAAATATCATCTTTTGAGCAGATTTCATTAAATGCAGTAAATATTCCACATTAAAGCGTTTAAGCATTACAAACGTACAATTTAAAGCATTTAGTTTATGCGGAAAATTCGCCATAATAAAATTCTGTTCTTATCGATCCTTATTCCCTCTAAAATTCCTCGCTCATTGACTCCGGTTCATGAGCCGATTTTGCGGAATTCTTTAATCAAAATTACGCTAACGGGTTTTCTACCTACAATTAGGCGATCTCTTCAATTGAAACCTACGATAGGAGATTATTACCATCGTTGAGGGTTTTAATTTTGCTAGATGCTTTAATTTCAGCTCATTCTCATGATGAAATTTCTACCAAATATACTTGCCGCACTACTCGTACCTATTCAGCTATTTGCTGTTTTATATCTTGGATCAAATGCAATTGTCTTATGTGAACGACATAAAGAACAATTGGCTATCGAAAATGCGATGAGTACAGCGATTCGTGTAAGTGATTACTCACTCCATCGAACTTCCATCTGAAAGTATTAATTTTTAATTTCCACGGTAATCGTTATCAAGATCCTCTGAATTAGCTTTTAGTTAATGAGAGATTTCTTGAAGAAGTCAAAAGTTTATCGAATAGAATCTGACTTAGAATTTCACTTCAAAGATGGAAACAATTTGAATTGTCGAACTTAAGAAATGTATCCGAAAATAATTCAATATGCAATTTTAGTTGAAAGCGATACGCGAGGAGTATATTGGTCGTGCAATTAAGGCATTTAATTATTCCACTTATTCGTATAGAGAAATTAAAGGTCAACGCCTTATTTTATCATGTTTTAATGTAATTAAACGACACTTCAATAAAAATTTTATTATGAGTAGAAGAGATTTACTTAAGCCTAGTGAGCTATGCCCCTAATTAATCTTTTCAAATGGGAACAATGAATGGTGGAATGAAATTATGATATTTGTATGCACCAACCGAAGCTGGAGTACTGGAATACAGTCGCATGATTCAGCCGCATTTCTACCGAAACCAGTACCAGTAAACTAGGTTTATCTTTCCAACGCATTTATTCAACGAAATTAGAGCATTCAATTACGATTAACCATATTAGTAGATCCGATAAAATCGCATAATTTGTATCCGCCATTCATTCCAATATTTTTTGAATATAATACCACTGGAGAGAACTTTCGCTTTTGCTTCATAACTCTACGAACTGAGTCAGCTATTCATTAAAAAAATGAGTTTTTCGGTGGCATATCTTTCGGATTATTTTTCGGGTTTCATATCAACTGACATTTGAGCCGTCATCTTATTCCATACATAAGCAAATGCATTAGTGAAGGCTTTCTCGAAGACTATGTCGTACAAGTGCAACCGCTCTACGCTGAATATCTCGTGAATAGACGCTTCATAGAAATCGGTGGCGAAACAAAGATTCTCTTCACTTACGCAAATTCTCTCGCCCTTCTGGTATCCTATGCGCTGACTACCGGTTAGCTTAATAGACAATTTTACTGTTATGAGAATTTCATACAGATATTTGAGTTATTCGGTGAGTGATAATTCTATCATATTATCAGCAAAGTACATTTGAATTGCATTACACTGTAAATACCCATATCGAAAATCATTCCAATATTGACTGTCATTCCAATAAGGTCAACATCAATCCATCCAATGATGTGTTTGGTGCATGCGGTCCAACGGTGTCTCTTGTGATCTTTGATTATCGTCTTCCTAAATAAGATCACGCTTTGATATCTGAGATTTCAAATAATCCGGCTCCGCCATTCCTCGGAACACCCAGTGAATTGAATTCACCGCAGTCGTCCACCTTACACAGTGGCTATCAGTGAACCACATCCAAATGATTACTTAACGAATATTTCACCGCTTGCAACTGTGCATGCTTCCCGGAATGTCTCTCACAATGAAAGCAGTGCGTGACCCATAGCAACAATGCTGCGAAAGCTTGCGATCCCTGAATCCTCCCAAGAAATAGTGAAATTTCGCGCAGTCACATCCAAACAGCGAGCGACTCCGGCTGAATCTGTTGTGCCCATACTATCGCGGTATGAATCTTTTGACACATTCTTCAAAAACCTTCATCTTGGTCATCTTAACGCAGTCCTTCCCTGATCACCTAGAAGTTGTGTAAGGTTTAAGTTGGTTGTCGTGGTGCTGTTTTGAGTTATCTTATACGTTTTTGCTCGGTTGTTGTGTCTTCACGGCAACAGTCGATTTGCATTGAGAAGTATGGCGTTCAGATCGATGTATGAGGAAGTAGGAATGAAATAATGAACAGAAAGTAAGTTCCATATGAATATCCGTTCATAAAACAAAATTCATAGGCGTTTATGAACTCTTCGGGCATATCGTAGAATGGAGCTTATTTATTACCGCGCAATCATGAGTTAAATTGGCAGCTTCAGCGTTGTCATCAATGTGGCTGATTTTGCGCAATTTTTCGTACTAATTTCACCTTTTCTACGCTGAGTCTTAACCGTCCTCTCAACGACAGCATTAATAAAACACTGCCACTTTTTTAAATAGTTTTTCTTTTTTAAATATGTAGTTCTTTTCTCATTTATCTGGCATATTTATCCCAACATTTTAAGCCGCACTTGCAATAAGTCGTATTGCTTTCAATAGCGTTTTCATGAAGCCGATTTACCCTCATTATAATATCACTGCTACATCCTGAAGCACAAAATGCGATATTTTTCTCGTCGTCGGCTCCACACCGATGTAGAAGTGTTTTACAGTTGATGCACTTCGCGCACTGCTATTCTGGATAGTACCATCCAGGACACTTGCACCGTATTGTTGCGATGCAAAATTGTGTGAAAATTTGCACATCGTAGAATTCTCGACATTGAGTGACTTTTGCGCCTTGGCGGAAGTGTCTTTTGTGTGGACGCCAACATGTAACGTCGACGAACTATACAGTTGTCTGCGGAAGCTTATTATATCGGAATGGAATACTTTGCGAATAAAGACTGCCGCAAAGGAGACAATAAATGGCGTATAAAGGAAATGTTCTATCGGAGAATTTGTTATAGCAGTAGTTCTACAAACTTGAAAGAACCAAAAGAGAGGAACATTGAGATTTTCATAGTCATCTCAGGCCTGCTCAATTGATGGGCCATTTTCAATTGATTTCTTTTTTTTCAGGATTTCCAGGAAAATATGTTTCATCATTTTCTCCCATTTTCTTAATGTCGTTACGCACTTTCGGAGCATTTTTGAATGACGTCTCGTTGAATATATTTGTGCGAGAATTTATGTCCACATGTATTAGCAAAGATGATTTTGTAGATTATTTTTTTGATTGAGTTGCTCATCTTAGTTTACTAATTTTTCATTAGCTAATGAGAGCCGTTCGTTCGTCCAAGTTCTGATAATATTTCTCCTATTCACTTTATTGTAAAACCTGCAAATTTTTTGATCGAATCCACTTGGAGGAGCGTAGATGAGAAAGAGTCGCCTATAAACGACGACGAATAGAAAGCCTCTCCACCAACAACCTCAAATTCTCAGACGAAAATGATAACAGAAAGTGAGAGCAAGGAACACTCGTTGTTGGAGGAGGGTAACAATGAAGAACGAAGAAAAAACATTGTGGAGCAGTTGATTGAGGGGCCGAGAAAACAAATTGTATGTGAGAGCAGAGTTGCGACTCGCAACCAAAGTTTTGTGGACATCACACCATACGTCTCCAAGCTGAATGGCTGCTGCCAGAATTCCAATATATTGCACAATTAATTACGCGTTATATCAGTGAGATATTAGTATTTCATATTTATTTATGAAAACGATTTATTTCCATTAAAAACTAGAAATCAATTGAAGAAAAAATCTGTCATTGATTCTTCGATGCGGAAATCGAACTTCTCCATCATGGATTGTATTCTTGTGAGAACAAGATAGCGAATCTGTTCATTTTTGGGTGACCAGTTTCTTCAGTTTCACGCGTCCGATATCGGAATCCTTATCGGGATGAGTACATTTCGGGGTTCTGCGTTGTAAAATGCAGCTCCCCAACCACTGGCTGATGAGCCTCCGAAGCTTCCAGCTGGCGAGCTGCTCCAACCAGTTCCGGATGAACCGCCCCAGCCACCAGTTAACGGGCTTGACCCAGTATCTGAAAAAATAACGGTATTTGACATACTGGTGTGGTGGAAGATGTGTTTTTCGGGTTCTGGGGACAGGTTTCGGTGGTTTTCTGTACTACCTAACTTCTGGATTGATGCTTTGGCTTTTGATATAAAATTACAATCGCATCGACCGATGCCGTCATTAAACGACAGTAATAAGTTCTTTTGGGGTTTCAAAATTGCAGTATGGATGACTTGCATGTAGTGGATGACCATACCGCCTAAAAGTCGAAAATAGAACGGACACTAATGAATGAGTCAAAAAGATCCTGAAACAAGTTCACCATATTAATGGTGATAAGAACAGAAAACGTTCTTTTAAATTAAATCCCGCTGGAGAGTCTCATATTCTTTCCTTCATTCAAGTTTTCCTTTACTTATTCCTTTACTGCCGAGTCAACCGAACATATTTCTCATTGCTTTTTGCAACATTTCGCATGCAATTCAATCGTTTTTCTGGCTATGAAATTTCCTCCGATTGCACACTACAATATTGTAATATTTGACTCCAGAATTATATAACGTACGTTGATTTTTAATAAAAATTTAAGCACATTGACTCTATAAGGTGATAGAGCTATAGTATTGCCATTTTTATTGATACGTTCGTATGGTAGTCTACAAATAAGATCGAAGACGTATATCAAAATAAGTGCGATTGGCTTATGCTAGAAATGTGGCGATGTTGTATCGATCAAAGAATCTATGAGACCAATCGATAAATGATCGCATTCTATCTGGTTAAGAAACAAAAAATCGCCCATTTACGAATCAGAATATTGGCAACTTACAGCTATCGAATGAAACAACGATGAAGAGGAAAGCAATAAATGATAGAGTCGGGAAGTGCATTTCGAATGAGTTGCTCAACTAGTACGAATGAATGATTGGTTGAATGCTTTCTCAACTATCCGATACCCTATTTATAGGTGCCTTACGAATGAAAAAACTTCTCTATCACTATAATTGAATTCATTAAAAGAAAACTTCAGCAATCAATAGTAATTGGAATATCGCAATGATTATGCGACTTAAAAGTCTTTCTTTTTCATTTTCAATGGGAAACTATTAAAGAAAACAAGTTTCGATAATAATTAAGTAAAAAATCGGATATTAGAGAAATAGAGAAATAATTGTCTTTCCCTCTAGCTCCTTCATTATTGTGTAAGAAGTATTCTCTCTTTGAATTATCTTCAAAATGTACTCCTGAAAAGCTTAAACACTCTCAACCTTATGATCAATTGGATTCACGAATGATGTCTATGAGGGTAAAATTACTTGTGGCGACAATGCTCCATCTTTTTTTACACTCATTCTTTATGTACCCCCATTCCACATTGTTCCTTATCTTGAATGGTATGACTGTTGCATTTTGTTTCCGTTTTAACAAAGAAGTTGAAGTTAAGGAAGTTAAGGAAGAGGTAAGTAGACAGTGTATAGGGGCGTATTGGAGAGTGGGATGGGCATGCCCCAACGGCAAACGGTTTTGCTAAATAGGACGAGGGTCGTGAGGGGAAAATCCTCAAAGCATAAGATAAGAGTTTGAGGCTGAGTTTTTATACGCCAAGAGATGTGTTACAAAGTAGAGTGATGGTGTTGGGTATGAAACTTCCGCCCATGTAATGAAGCAGAGGACCTTGGTGGAGTGCTGCTGATATGGACTTGACTGTTCGAACCATTACGAACAAGTTTAACGCGAGAGTGCTCTGTAAGCTTGTCGGGCAAATTCCTCATATTTGAGCAATAATGAAAATGGTCGAAGAATTAACGATTGTTGTCACGTGAAAATAGAGACTCCTTTAGGAGAACTTTTTCGGGTTGGAAAGAGTGATGCAACTACTCGGTAAAATCAAAGCATTAGTCATATTTGATGGAGGCTATGATATCAAACAACGATGGGATGATGCTAGTTCGGGGAAGTTGGGAAAGAGGAGCATGGCTGAAAAGTGTTGGTAAAGTGGCAACGATCTTCTTTCTATGCTGTCCACTCATGCTCCTTTCTTTTTCAACTGAGCACAGTTTTTCTCAGCTAATCATTAGTCCAACTTGTACTTTCTTCGCTTTTCTCAAGACATCTTTGATTCTCATTCCACTTTTGTTGCACTCTCCCCTGATTTCACCAACTTTATAGAAGTTCTTCCAGTTTTTGCAGTGTTTTGCGGCTCGTCTCGATGTTTTTTCGCCACATCCTATCTCTTTTTCGTGTAGTTTCCCAATCATTTCCCATTAGTGTTTTATGTTGCTTGGCAGCGCTCGATGAAATCACCTATCTCTAAGGCTTTAAAAGAACGTTTCAGGAGGTTTCACACTCTAATATGCCTGCCAATCTCCCTTACACCACATCCACAGTCGGCATTCGCCCATATTATCAGTAATAAGCTTTGACCGTAGCATGCTCTCAGCCTTTTACTATGAAACTTGCCGTTATCCTCGTGGAAAATGCAAAAAGAAATTTGGTCCTTTCTCCGTTTACTTCCTGTTCTTGTTGGTCATCTGATTTTAGTTCATCCGATTTTAGTTCGCTGTCGCTTATGGTTACGCTCAAGCTTCCTCTGCCAACGTGAAATCAAGACCTTTGTCATCATTCGTTTTGTCACCTACGCAGTGTCTCATGCTTTGGAATTCTTAGGAAATGGATCCGAGAAATAGAATAGTCAATCAATACAGGAAAATTTGAAGAGTTTTAGAAGGGACTATTCTCGAAACTTGAGGGTTTAGTTGGATTTACCATCCTTTCTAGGCAATGGAGGGTTTCTTGTTAGTTTGCAAAGTTATCAAGCGCTGGGCGATTAACATATTTTAGGCGAAAATATTGGGCCAAAAATATGATTCGTAAAATGTTTCAGAAGTTAAGAGGAAGGAAGAGTGACCATTTTATGATTCGTTTTATTAAATGGCAATAAAATTCAGGGTGATTTTTCCGGAAATGATTCCGCTCTTTGGTACTAAAATATCTAAAATTTCTGAAATCTTAAAGGAAACTCTCGTGAACTCGTCAGCAACGTTCGCTTTCATCCGTTGAGAAGAATAATTGCATGAAATAACACAGCTTTCTCCGGAAATTTTACTTTTCCTTTACTTAACGATCACTGTTCCACTTCAGTAGAAAATAATAATAGCACTTCAGTAGAATAATAATTTAGTTGAAACGCTGCAAATACGATGGCTTCTTGTTGAATTTACGAATAACTTACATAAGGCTTTGCATAGTTGGAACCTAAATGATTCAAATCATCATCGAATCTTTAGAATTAACGTAAAGACTATTTCTTAGCAATTAATTTTCCTAATCAAATATCATCTTTAAAGTAGATTTCATTAAATGCAACTGCAAATATTCCACATTAAAGCGTTTAAGCACTACAAACGTACAATTTAAAGCATTTAGTTTATGCGGAAAATTCACCATAGTAAAATTCGATTCTTATCGGCCCTTATTTCTTCTAAGATTCCCTCTCATTGACTCCGATCATGAGCCGATTTTGCAGAATTCTTTAATCAAAATTACGCTAGCGGGTTTTCTACCTACAATTAGGCGATCTCTTCAATTGAAACCTACGATAGGAGATTATTACCATCGTTGAGGGTTTTAATTTTGCTAGATGCTTTAATTTCAGCTCATTTTCTTGATGAAATTTCTACCAAATATACTTGCCGCACTACTCGTACCTGTTCAATTATTTGCTGTTTTATATCTTGGATCAAATGCAATTGTCTTATGTGAACGACATAAAGAACAATTGGCTATCGAAAATGCGATGAGTACAGCGATTCGTGTAAGTGATTACTCATTCCATCGAACTTCCATCTGAAAGTATTAATTTTTAATTTCCACGGTAATCGTTATCAAGATCCTCTGAATTAGCTTTTAGTTAATGAGAGATTTCTTGAAGAAGTCAAAAGTTTATCGAATAGAATCTGACTTAGAATTTCACTTCAAAGATGGAAACAATTTGAATTGTCGAACTTAAG
Organism: Parascaris univalens; assembly: GCA_037576465.1. Taxonomy (NCBI): domain Eukaryota; kingdom Metazoa; phylum Nematoda; class Chromadorea; order Rhabditida; family Ascarididae; genus Parascaris; species Parascaris univalens. Next base: position 165,058,023 of record CM075173.1, read on the forward strand.
AAATGTATCAGAAAATAATTCAATATGCAATTTTAGTTGAAAGCGATACGCGAGGAGTATATTGGTCGTGCAATTAAGGCATTTAATTATTCCACTTATTCGTATAGAGAAATTAAAGGTCAACGCCTTATTTTATCATGTTTTAATGTAATTAAACGACACTTCAATAAAAATTTTATTATGAGTAGAAGAGATTTACTTAAGCCTAGTGAGCTATGCCCCTAATTAATCTTTTCAAATGGGAACAATGAATGGTGGAATGAAATTATGATATTTGTATGCGCCAATGGAAGCTGGAGTACTAGAATCCAGTCGCATGATTCAGCCGCATTTCTACCGAAACCAGTACCAGTAAACTAGGTTTATCTTTTCAACGCATTTATTCAACGAAATTAGAGCATTCAATTACGATTAACCATATTAGTAGATCCGATAAAATCGCATAATTTGTATCCGCCATTCATTCCAATATTTTTTGAATATAATATATGTTACCACTGGAAAGAACTTTCGCTTTTGCTTCATAACTCTATGAATTGAGTCAGCTATTCATTTAAAAAAATGAGTTTTTCGGTGGCATATCTTTCGGATTATTTTTCGGGTTTCATATCAACTGACATTTGAGCCGTCATCTTATTCCATACATAAGCAAATGCATTAGTGAAGGCTTTCTCGAAGACTATGTCGTTCAAGTGCAACCGCTCTACGCTGAATATCTCGTGAATAGACGCTTCATAGAAATCGGTGGCGAAACAAAGATTCTCTTCACTTACGCAAATTCTCTCGCCCTTCTGGTATCCTATGCTCTGACTACCGGTTAGCTTAGTAGACAGTTTTACTGTTATGAGAATTTCATACAGATATTTGAGTTATTCAGTGAGTGATAATTCTGTGATATTATCTCCAAGGTACATTTGAACTGCATTACACTGTAAAATTTTGTTGGTGGATGAAAATTACAAAGCTCACAAACAAAGTGTCATTCGATCGTCCTTAGCAGTAATTTGCACTAAATATAATTTAGGCAATATAAGAAAAGAGTTACTCTAACTAAAGCAATTGGTATTTTAGCTTGTAATAAAAAACACGAAATTTTGTTGCCACTATAGATGGAATCACTATCAAAGTTGCAAATTTGTCGTCCCATCGGCATGAGGTGATCTTCCGCCTTAGATTGTGGAATTTTTCTTACATATACAGCGCGGCTATTTCGCGGTGACGGAGACCTTACAGTGGCTCAACTGTCACCGATTCGCTTCTTGAGTTGAGCAAAATTTCGATGTTTACTTATCATAGAATAACTCTCGGAGAAGAACTAACCTTCTCAAGAAGGAAAATGTATCCTTGGCTTTATCTTCTCTATGATATTTCATTATTATTGGTCTGAAAACATTCGAATTTTGACTGTAAATTCTATATTAAGGATATACGAATATCGAAATTGATGACGCTTATGGACAATTAATATTAGCTGTTTTCGCATATAGCGGAACTATTCTTTTGTCGATTATTATTGCTTCAGTATGTCAGCTGTATAATTATTCCCTCAGATTCGTAAGTTCATTTAAATTCAAGCGTCGAAGTGTTTATATCCAGAATCGACAAAGAGCACAACGCGACTTGCTGTTTGAGTTGTTTGTCCCTACTCATAATGAAGGATTAATTCATCGATCCCATGCCATCGAAATTCCTGTGCATTTAGAACAATAAATACATCATTGATCTCTGTTGGTCGTTTTGTCCGCCATGAATTAACAACGTCTTTGAAAGAATCTCAAGGTAAATTTATCATTCAAAGATTGCAACCGTCTATGATGGCCTATAATTCCAATTTTGAGTGAAAGTGAACACATAATGAAAATGAAGTAGCACCAGAGTTCTACTAGGAATGCGGTTATTTCAGCATCCTACTTGCGCCGAAGTCAGAAAATATGGCTTATAGAAAACATAAGATATTTTCCCCAAATGACTTCTGCATTAGAATTGTTGGTAATATAGCATAGTAGAATTTTCGAATTTTTGTAAAGATCTAAAAGCGTTGACAGGAAGCGATAGCAATGCCATCAATTGTGATAACTGCAACTTGCAATAAATTTGAAGGATTTCACTATTAAGACCTAAAAGATGGAAGGATGAGAAAGACACAATTTTAGATCTTTGCAAAAATTATGCGACTAGACGAGTCGACAACGAATCCAGATCGAGTATCATACAAATATATGTGGGCAGTGGCCAAGAGGGATGGTCTCGTTTTAGTCGCCGCACTCATTCTGCTGGTAGCGTCTACTGCGGCAGGTTTACTTTATCGCTATGTCCCAAGCGAAGTTGTTCTATATATATGTGCCGTTTATATGCCTTCCTCTCTCAGGTGCCATCTTTAGTGTACTTTAGACTCGTATTTGAGAAGAGTTATTGGATCACTGACGGTGACTGTTTTATTGGCGAGCTGAAACACTTCGTATGATGCGGCGGAAAACTATTTTTGGAATCTTCAGCATCAAAACAGTTTCATGAGCGCAATAATATATTTTAATTAGTAAGTTTTTCTGTGCATATCATTTCAAAGTTTTTATTCCCTCGAAAGTAAAAACAAACTTTCAGCGAAAAGTTCACGAAAATTTCTGATCGTTTAATTCAACATCAGCTATTGCAAGATCCAGGCAGTGAATTTCTTCATTTTTGGGCTATCATCTCCTTCGCTTCTCGCTTGGGCAAAATCGACATTCTTCTCCCAAATTGCATAGAGAGGGTGGATTCTGTGAAAAGTTGCCCCCCAGCTGCTAGCCGACGAACCACCGAAGCTGCCAGCTGGTGAGCTGCTCCAACCATTTCCTGACGAGCCACCCCAACCATCAGATGATGAGCTCGATTCAGTAACTGAAATAAATAAATAAGGATTATACGAGGCTTTGACAAATTTGGTGAACGATAATAAAAATTATCACTCTTATCAGTGGATTTTTGAGTACTATTAGATTCAAGAATGCGGGGAGTGTATAGTTCAACTCCGGTAAAGAAGAATAAATTTTGTTCACTATTTTCGTAACACTTACAACCGATGGATGCTACAATGAGGAAGAGTGGGATGAGAAAGGCACTTGAGAATCGCATTTCGACTGATTCGCTGCACGCGTCTTCGAACGCTGACTTCAGTGCCAATCCATTGGGGAGACGCATTATTTATACGAATATTCAAAGTGGAGAGGAGCATTTTTTATTAGTTGCTGAATATTTGCGACAATAGGTGAAAAGGTATTTTCAGGTAAAACTGCAATATACCCTTTTTTCAAATAGTTCAGAAAAGAGCAAATTAACTTGTCCATAACGATGAAATGCCGAACGACCATAAGTTCTGGTCTAACGTTTCTTTCTTCTCATTCTTTACTATCTTCTGAGCGAATCAACCGGTTCTTCAATTCTCTACTATAACAGCAACCGGTTTATGCGGTTAGTCAGCGAAATTATGCTTGAATATTGCGCCGCTTCCTATAGAAGATAAAAGCTGATTGCCTTCCATTAAGTAAGGAATGAAATATTTTCTTAGCAGTAAAAGAAACGATGTATGAATTAGCGTTGTTCGCATATCACAAAAATCACTCGCTTATTTTCTCAGAAGTTTTGGCAAATTTCCGCTAAATGGATTCTAAGTTCGTCTCAATGATTAATTATTCATCTGAGAAATAAAACATGTGAAAAATGCTTTCATCGTTCGTTGCTTTGCGGAACATACTAAGACAAAATGAGGCCCATATCGAAAATCATTCCAATATTGACTGTCATTCCAATAAGGTCAACATCAATCCATCGGATGATGTGTTTGGTGCATGCGGTCCAACGGTGTCTCTTGTGATCTTTGATTATCGTCTTCCTAAATAAGATCACGCTTTGATATCTGAGATTTCAAATAATCCGGCTCCGCCATTCCTCGGAACACCCAGTGAATTGAATTTACCGCAGTCGTCCACCTTACACAGTGGCTATCAGTGAACCACATCCAAATGATTACTTAACGAATATTTCACCGCTTGCAACTGTGCATGCTTCCCGGAATGTCTCTCACAATGAAAGCAGTGCGTGACCCATAGCAACAATGCTGCGAAAGCTTGCGATCCCTGAATCCTCCCAAGAAATAGTGAAATTTCGCGCAGTCACATCCAAACAGCGAGCGACTCCGGCTGAATCTGTTGTGCCCATACTATCGCGGTATGAATCTTTTGACACATTCTTCAAAAACCTTCATCTTGGTCATCTTAACGCAGTCCTTCCCTGATCACCTAGAAGTTGTGTAAGGTCTAAGTTGGTTGTCGTGGTGCTGTTTTGAGTTATCTTATACGTTTTTGCTCGGTTGTTGTGTCTTCACGGCAACAGTCGATTTGCATCGTGAAGTATGGCGTTCAGATCGATGTGTGAGGAAGTAGGAATGAACAGAAAGTAAGTTCCATATGAATATCCGTTCATAAAACAAAATTCATAGGCGTTTATGAACTCTTCGGGCATATCGTAGAATGGAGCTTATTTATTACCGCGCAATCATGAGTTAAATTGACAGTTTCAGCGTTGTCATCAATGTGGCTGATTTTGCGCGATTTTTCGTGCTAATTTCACCTTTTCTACGCTGAGTCTTAACCGTCCTCTCAACGACAGCATTAATAAAACACTGCCACTTTTTTTAATAGTTTTTCTTTTTTAAATATGTAGTTCTTTTCTCATTTATCTGGCATATTTATCCCAACATTTTAAGCCGCACTTGCAATAAGTCGTATTGCTTTCAATAGCGTTTTCATGAAGCCGATTTACCCTCACTATAATATCACTGCTACATCCTGAAGCACAAAATGCGATATTTTTCTCGTCGTCGGCTCCACACCGATTTAGAAGTGTTTTACAGTTGTTGCACCGCGCGCACTGGTATTCTGGATATTACCATCCAGGACACTTGCACCGTATTGTTGCGATGCAAAATTGTGTGAAAATTTGCACGTCGTAGAATTCTCGACATTGAGTGGCTTTTGCGCCTTTGCGGAAATGTCTTTTGTATGGACGCCAACATGTAACGTCAACGAACTACACAGTTGTCTGCGGAAGCTTATTATATCGGAATGGAATACTCTGCGAATAAAGAATGCGCAAAGGAGACAATAAATGGCATATAAACGAAATGTTGTATCGGAGAATTTGTTATAGCAGTACTTGAAAGTACCAAAAGAGGAGGAACATTGAGACTTTCATAGTCATCTCACGCCTGCTCAATTGATGGACCATTTTCAACTGATTTCTTTTTTTTTTCGGGATTTCCAGGAAAATATGGTTCATCATTTTCTCCCATTTTCTTAATGTCGTTACGCACTTTCGGAGCATTTTTGAATGACGTCTCGTTGAATATATTTGTGCGAGAATTTATGTCCACATGTATTAGCAAAGATGATTTTGTAGATTATTTTTTTGATTGAGTTGCTCATCTTAGTTTGCTAATTTTTCATTAGCTAATGAGAGCCGTTCGTTCGTCCAACTTCTGATAATATTTCTCCTATTCACTTTATTGTAAAACCTGCAAATTTTATGATCGAATCCACTTGGAGGAGCGTAGATGAGAAAGAGTCGCCTATAAATGACGACGAATAGAAAACCTCTCCACCAACAACCTCAAATTTTCAGACGAAAATGATAACAGAAAGTGAGAGAAAGGAACACTCGTTGTAGGAGAAGGGTAACAATGAAGAACGAAGAAAAAAACGTTGAGGAGCAGTTGACTGAAGGGTCGAGAAAACAAATTGTATGTGAGAGCAGAGTTGCGACTCGCGACCAAAGTTTTGTGGACATCACACCATACGTCTCCAAGCTGAATGGCCGCTACCAGAATTCCAATATATTGCACAATTAATTGCGCGTTATATCAGTGAGAAATTAGTATTTCATATTTGTTTATGAAAACGATTTATTTCCATTAAAAACTAGAAATCAGTTGAAGAAAAGATCTATCATTGATTCTTCGATGCAGAAATCGAACTTCTCCATCATGGACTGTATTCTTGTGAGAACAAGATAGCGAATCTGTTCATTTTTGGGTGACCAGTTTCTTCAGTTTCACGCGTCCGATATCGGAATCCTTATCGGGATGAGTACATTTCGGGGTTCTGCGTTGTAAAATGCAGCTCCCCAACCACTGGCTGATGAGCCTCCGAAGCTTCCAGCTGGCGAGCTGCTCCAACCAGTTCCGGATGAACCGCCCCAGCCACCAGTTAACGGGCTTGACCCAGTATCTGAAAAAATAACGGTATTTGACATACTGGTGTGGTGGAAGATATGTTTTTCGGGTTCTGGGGACAGGTTTCGGTGATTTTCTGTACTACCTAACTTCTGGATTGATGCTTTGGCTTTTGATATAAAATTACAATCGCATCGACCGATGCCGTCATTAAACGACAGTAATAAGCTCTTTTGGGGTTTCAAAATTGCAGTATGAATGACTTGCATGTAGTGGATGACCATACCGCCTAAAAGTCGAAAATAGAACGGACACTAATGAATGAGTCAAAAAGATCCTGAAACAACTTCACCATATTAATGGTGATAAGAACAGAAAACGTTCTTTTAAATTAAATCCCGCTGGAGAGTCTCATATTCTTTCCTTCATTCAAGTTTTCCTTTACTTATTCCTTTACTGCCGAGTCAACCGAACATTGCCTTTTGCAACATTTCGCATGCAATTCAATCGTTTTTCTGGCTATGAAATTTCCTCCGATTGCACACTACAATATTGTAATATTTGACTCCAGAATTATATAACGTACGTTGATTTTTAATAAAAATTTAAGCACATTGACTCTATAAGGTGATAGAGCTATAGTATTGCCATTTTTATTGATACGTTCGTATGGTAGTCTACAAATAAGATCGAAGACGTATATCAAAATAAGTGCGATTGGCTTATGATAGAAATGTGGCGATGTTGTATCGATCAAAGAATCCATGAGACCAATCGATAAATGGTCGCATTCTATCTGGTTAAGAAACAAGAAATTACCCATTTACGAATCAGAATATTGGCAACTTACAGCTATCGAATGAAACAACGATGAAGAGGAAAGCAATAAATGATGGAGTCGGGAAGTGCATTGCGATTGAATTGCTCAACTAGTACGAATGAATGATTGCTTGAATGCTTTCTCAACTATCCGATGCCCTATTTATAGGTGCCTTAAGAATGAAAAACTCTATAACTATAATAATTGAATTCATTAAAAAAAACTTCAGCAATCAATAGTAATTCGAATATCGCAATGATTATGCGACTTAAAAGTCTTTCTTTTTCATTTTCAATGAGAAACTATTAAAGAAAACAAGTTTCGATAATAATTAAGTAAAAAATCGGATATTAGAGGAATAGAGAAATAATTGTCTTTCCCTCTAGCTCCTTCATTATTGTGTAAGAAGTATTCTCTCTTTGAATTATCTTCAAAATGTACTCCTGAAAAGCTTAAACACTCTCAACCTTATGATCAATTGGATTCACGAATGATGTCTATGAGGGTAAAATTACTTGTGGCGACAATGCTCCATCTTTTTTTACACTCATTCTTTATGTACCCCCATTCCACATTGTTCCTTATCTTGAATGGTATGACTGTCGCATTTTGTTTCCGTTTTATTGTTGCAGAAGAGTTTCTTGCAAAATATCAAGGGAAGCGATCCGAGTGTATCAAATTTGTCGATCGTTAACTTTCCTTAATCTTTGAGCTAAATTGTTTCGAAAGTTACTTTAAGATATTTTCATCATCGTTTCAATCCATTCAAATTTTACTTCTATGAGATATTTCTTCAGCAATATGTGAACGAATACCAAATTGAGGAACAATAATAGTACAAACTTTTGAAATGCATTTCGATTGGTCGTAAAGAATTGGTAAATTTTTCAAATCGTTGCTTTTCGTAAGTTTCTTCAATATTGATGGATCAAACTAAAAATTAGAGCTTAAGTCACGTCTGCGAAATTTTATAATTCCTCAGTTTCAACGGTCTGCTAGCTGAAATTAACAGGCCTACAGATGGGCAGAAATATATATACATGAGTAAAGACATGGCTTTTGCGAGGTGAAATTACGAAAACCTATGTGAAACGAAGCGAATAGCGGAAATCGATTTTAGGAACCGTAATTATGATGTACGATCAACCGGACTGGACTTGGACGATGGCACTTATTTATGTACAAGCGGCAGCAACTACATCAGGTCATACGAAATACGTTCCAGATCCGATTGAAGCTAATGAGGTCACGTAATCTTTTTTTTTGTCTCTCTCTCGAAAAAGTACGTTGCAACGTAGCAAAAATCTCCCGAACTCGAGAATCTGAGTTTGTTTCCAAATTATTCGTCGCGAAATATATGAGATTTAAAGAAGCTTGCAAATAATCTTTGAAAGATAATTTCAGCTTAAATTCATTTCTTTCTAGAATTATGTGACACTTAAACTTACAAGTGACACTAGCAATTGAGAAATATCTCATAGGAAATGTGAATCTTAAATATTCCCCTCAGAAGATCTATAGTAGATGGGATTTCATTTATAAGAATAGTTAATGCCCAAGCTAAAGATAATAGAATAACGCTAATTTTGCGCAAAATTTAAATAATACCCTCGTTTCAACGATATTAAACCAGATTTAATCACAACTGGCCATAGCCTGTCCTCCCTTTAGAACTGCAATATTTGAGAACGTTTATTCGACGCTAAATGCTTCCTGAAAATTCGATATAAAAGTGTATTAACAAAAAGAAATTGAAGGCGACTGTCCTCTATGTAATATTTCAACTAGCATTCCACATTTGGTTGATCTCATTTATGGCATTATTCTTCAACGCAATAATTGTATTTGTACGTAGTGTATGGACAACACAATGGGCCGAAATTACCGACGATGAGCTCAACGCACTACAAACGAAAATCGAACGTCGTAAGCAACGAAGACAACTCAATAATCCAAAATATGAGGATTAGAAAGGATATTGTTGATGGGCATTCGTGAAATGAGACGCCTATTTTGAGAACACTAAATGACCTGACCCATAACCCACAAGAGGAATATTCCTGAACGAGAAAAATTGCGAGATATTCGAAACTTGAAGGAATAACTTTTTCGGATCCAATCGTCGAAAAATGATAAATTGCCTCAAATACTGAATAAAATTTTTGAAACACTTCGCAAATTTGAGCATGAGATCGGCGACGAAGGAAAGCGGCAAGTAAGATCGCAATTCGATAAACTTCTCCAACCTTCTTTCATCCTTTAATATATCAATGAATGCAATTATATCTTTTGCGGACTTAACCAATATTTCATGGATCTTTCGCGTTTGCATACCGCATTGCAAAGAAATCATGACCTGTTCGAATATCTTATTTGTTTGACTGTTCCCGCTCGAGAACTACCGAAGTTAGTTCTTCCGAGGAATTTTAGTGGTCATAATGGTCTATAGACTTTGCTACCAGTCAGGTATAAACAAAAAAAGAATCTTTTCCAAACACTTCCCCGAGCGGTCGGTATACATAAATACAATACATACTATTGTTTGCTCATGCCGATGCTGATGATGCAGACTATCTGCGATGCTATTCCCAGTTGCTCATTTGACTTGAAGTATCAGTAGCGCTCAGAAGAACCGCTGAATACCATTAAAGCACACTACATGAATTTAGAATTAATCTACTCGTAGACACCTAATGTTAGATGTCCCTGCAGTGTCAACTGCTAATGTGCTTCGACTTTACTGGTCATTAACTCAACTATGGCTTTTTTCTTTAAATCTCAACGTTGCGTTGATATAGGGCCATCTCGGATTTCTTGGATCCCTCGGATTTCTCAGCCATTTCGGATTCCTGAGACTCCCTTTGTTGAATTCAGTTGTTCGGGAATATCTCTCGCAAATGTCACTTACTGAAGAAAATCTGTCAACTTGACGCAATCACTTATCATAACACAACATTTCGATATTAAATACCGAAAACCATACTGCGAAATATTTTTATCCACTCTACATCTTTTTGTTCGTTGAAAGATGAAACACTTTTTATCGCTATGCGTGTTGGAATATTCGTATAATTTTAAACTTTACGGATTTTGCTGTGTGTTACAGGCAATTCTGTAAGCACAGAAGCTTTTTTCGAAGTTTATTATCGTACATAATTAACAGTACTTTATGAATAATGACGTTTAAGTAGTGGCTCTGATCATGAACGTCCAGGAAGCCGACGGAAGTCCACTAAGGAATCCTTGCAGCAAACGATGGAAAGCTTGATTCTGAATAAGCCTGACTGCGTCAGCACTATCTAGGAAATCTATGAGGATGAAGATGAGCAAATAAATTGATACAAGCACCGTCAATTCGCCCATTTTCAAACCTCCTCTCCCCATTACCATTCCATAACCATCTCATTCACAAGGAGATTTTATACTTGGGTATATTCTCTACCCCAAGCTATCCTTAGACAGTCATCTACAACTTCCTCACATGGTTCTTCATTAAGCACTTCAATTAACTGATCTTCGATCACCTCATTGATCGCGATACGCGGCTTATTTTGAACAACATTCGCATCTGAGTCAATAGCATCCTTTTCGATGATTCCTCGGCATAGTCGCATATTGGTGAATATATTCGACAATGTAAAATGCTTATCCAGTAATGAATGGTCTGCATCAAATGGACCTATTCGAGAGCAAAGCAAACGTCGACACGATGCCGTCGTACCTCAAATATACTGCAGTAATGACAAAAAACCAACAATAAGCCATTTTGCAAAGCTTCTCATCTTCAATAGGAATTAACGAAAATAAATATTAAAAAGCCCTTACGTTTAGCGTTGTTAATTTATTATGCCTACAGCTTAGAAGCATATACCTCAAGAAAGCTAGGAACAGATGAACAACACATATCGTTGAATTAGGAGAAACAACAGAATTCTTCAGCAGCATCGGTTTATAAAAAAAAGCTCATCCCTCTCTCCACTTCGCTAATCATGACATATGCATAAGGGAGTGTACTAAAAATCACCCACGATACACAAGAAAGTAACAGATGGAACACCAATCAATGACAAAACGATGGAATTCATAAGACTTCCAAAAAAGGGCCGTAACAATTTCTGTCGTCTAAAAAATACTAGAATCGTCCGCATCGTTTGCAAAAAGTTAAAAAACCAGCGGCGAAACAGGTCAACAAGCAATGAAAGAGAGCTATCTCTGCCCACCTCTCAGTTTCATTGCTCTCTGCGTCATTCTCATTAGAATTTCGACGACACTATCGAATTCACCGTTAACTTTTCAGGGGCTCTCTTTTCCAAAATGAGGAACGTATCGAACGCTTCTTCTGAAAATTTTGAGCTTGGCCTAATGGCCGTTCATATCCTGAAATCTGAAGCAAACGTTTGCTTATCAGTCATTAAAGTTCTGCAAAAGATATAATCTTACCAAGACTGATAGCGATTTCACGAATAAAATCACGCAAGAATGAATCCGTTTCACTGACACAATTCAGCGTCAAAGAAAAATGTGGTGCTTTAAAGGAATTCAAGCTGATACCATATACAATAGGCGTACCAAGAATTTTCGCTCGAGGTAATCCCTGTAAAAATACATATTTCCTACACGCTCATCACTCATATCTACGTGAATAATCGAGTGAATTCCACTTCAAGCAGTCGACTATCCTCACCGATGAGAAGAAGTAAAACCGTCAAAGTAAGACGCGACTATGAAAAGTATGAAGCTTGAAAAAACATCCACTTACGATAAAACTCCTATTCCCATGGACGAGCGAGAAAAACCTGTTCTAGAATATTAAAAAAAAACCTCAAGATTGATGCCTCGGCTTTGAATTCGCCCAAAATCAAGGATCATTTGAGGACGAGTTAAAATTCGACTCAAGCGAAACCTGCTGATGACTTTTGTCACCACATCTTTGATCATTAAAAAAAAAGATTTCATCAATTGATCAGCAAGGATGATATGTTTTAGAGGTTACTGACCTTACGCGCTATTTCGAACGCTTCTTGACTTTGCAAGTCGACATTTGCGAGTTCAAATGCGAGCCGTTTGTACTGTGCTTGCACTCGTGATAGCAGCTTTTGCATACGATAGCGTGTTACACCATCTTCAAGCATATTTTCGCATTCACATTCGAATTCATTCAGCTCTTTGATACTTAATACGTCATATAAGCATAGAAATGATTTTCAACTATCTCATGGAAACTATAAGACTTGAAATTGTAAGTGCGGCCTCTGAATTTGAAGAATGGAATCCTGAACGATGTCCACGTAGACTTAAGGTGCTTAGTAAATATGTTACACCATGACGCGATGATGGAAATTCATAACAAAAACTGATCGTTATAGAGGAATAGTAGCCGATGATAAATTTAGGAGAAATTTGAAAAGCAAACAAGACTATGCGCAACCATACCGAGTATATGTTTACAACCATTGAGAAATCAGCAAAAAAAAGGCGATCAGGCATGAAAAAATGAGTAATTTACATGGTTTAGCAATGAACCCTCATTGATGTCCCGTTAAAGTTAAGGATTTATTACTCTACCGTCCTCGGTTCACTAGCGAAAGAGCTTCTGAAGAGTACGACTTTACTATTAAAAGATGGCAAGAAAGAACCCCAACTCCAATATCATGTGGATCTAAAATAACGGAATCTGCAAGTATCAGCATCGCCAAATGAATAAAGACATTTTTTTTAATCTGAGCTCAAAATTTTCTTTTTTCTTTGAAATCAAAAATACAACTAAACTTCAAGGCAAAAAAAGGTGGCAAATGATAGTTTAGGCAAGAGAACTTCATTAAATGATAATTTGAGAAACTCTCACTTCAATGATGAAACATTTAGAATATATAAACAAGCAAAACTACGAATAATTTCCTCATAAAAATCCTTTATCCTCTAACCGTAATCACGTTTGACGACCACTTTGCCACGAATTTCGTTTTTATGGGTTTCTCGACCGAGTTGTCCGAGAAGACGATATTCGTTAATCCAGGCACGCTCCCGAAGACCCTCTAATTGCTCACAGCCATCGTTTATGCCAAAAACTGAAGAAAATCGCACCGAAATTGGTGAATTTTTATGATCGTTGTTTAATGACCACTGAATGAACCAATAAATTGCCATGGATCAGTTCAAACCAATAAATTACTTCAAAAGCTCATCCTAATATACCATACTGAAATACTTTCCCTTCTCTCTCTCATATTTTCAACTTCAACGTAAATCGTAGCGTATAATCATTTTGTGGCTGCTAGCTGCATGATCGACGGCTCTTCAACTGCATCATACCCATAAGTCCATAGCATCTACTTCAAAAAAAGGCTCTTTCACATATTGCCGGGAAGATGAAGATGGTAAATTAATAAAAATATTATTTCCGGAAGTAAAAAGACGAAGAAATAACTTTAGACGGTAATTAGAACGACATTAAATGTTTCATTTGAACGGTTTTTAGCTGAAAATGATCCCTCTTGAAGTCGTTACAATTTCAACAAAACACTTCTTCTAAGTAACGCTATCAACAAGAAGACCTACGGCAAACACCAGAGCTAGCCGGTTCTAAATAATGCATCTCTTCAACACGGATATCTTCTTTCCGGAACGGTTCTCCAACCACCAAACGATGACAGCTAAAAATGAGGAACGCATTAAAGCAAATTATTCACGGTCGAGGGATTATCACTGCGATTCTTATCATAAGGCTGCATATTGAGAATAATTTAAAAAATCGCAATAACCCTCGAGAAAATGATGTAACAATAAGATGTTACCTCGTTCCGTTGATGAAAGCGTTTCTAAGTTATTGGCTACGAACAAGTTGAACTGGCGCACCTATACCTCTCATCAATGCTTGAGAATTTTCTCGCAATCGTTGCGATAATCGAAATGCTTTTCGAACTTACAACCATGGTATCAGCTGCTATGAGGATGGATATATCGGATGCAACACTCACTGTGGAAAGTGACCCAAGCTTAGGAGATTCAATCAGGCTTCTTCCGGTGAATATTCGCCTGAGAACTTTCGCCGCTAGTGGAGTTTGAACTCGGCTTAAGATATACAGAACTCGGATAATGATGAGAATAATTGGGACATATAATGGCTGGATCTAGAAGTACGAATGTGACCTTTGTAAGTTGGGCGCAGAAATGACCTCGAAGTTAGTCCTAAAAATCCACATAGAACAGTTTAAAAATTCTTGAGTTGAAATTTGCAGTTAGGCGATATATAGCCAAGTATCCGCGACTTCTTATAAAGATTTGATCATACTATCGTCGCTCTCTACTTTCAACCTTTTATTCCACCTTACAAATACGAAAGGTTCGGATCATCATTGCGTCGACTCTCTAACATTATATCCGCGAATTAATAACTTGCAAACGTCATAATAATAACTACATGTTGGTCATTCAAAGGCGATCAACAACCAACTAAGATGAGGGAACGAAATTTCGCTACAGCACTGCAATAAAGGAAAGAATCTATAGTGCTATCCATTTGTCGGGAAAATGGATCAGCGTTTAATTATTTCCGAGTAAAAGAACGATATGTTGAATAATGAGCACAAATTAATTAAACCGCAAAAAAAAACCCAAAAAAACTGGAAAACTTTTGAGAACTTTCCGACCACTATGGCTTGACATTAGGTCGTTTGTTGAAATGTTCGAGTGGTAAGGTATCGACGATCACGATGATCAATGACCTACGGATTTCGAGTGCTTTCAACAACATAAAACGATAGAAACACATTGAGTCAGAGATCAACCTATCAACATACCTATAGTCGAGTTGTTTCCGCATTCCCACGATCACGAGAGCTTGTGATTTCGGATGTGGCTCAACAATTGGTAATTTTATCGTAGGAACTCGTGGAGGTGGGATGCATTCATTGGCATCAGAGCATATAGCTGACACGAGAATCTTCTTCAACGAGGTTAAAGATACATCACGAGGCTTATGAACACATACCACTCCATGCAATACCGACCAGATATCACTCGCTGATACCGCTGATCGCATTTGTGTAGGATACTGCTGCTCCTGAATATCATATTTTTTCCTACTCATTCCACTTCAGCAACATCAAATCTTCGCATACCGATTATCAGGAAAACTCGGACATTGTAAGTTGCTATCCCCGTTCATCACAGGAAATCTCCTCCTGTTATTGCTCAAAATAACCCGTGGGATATATGAGACAATATAAGAGAACGGGGGATGCACAAAAATGTGATATGATGTTTTGTAGAGGCTTATCTGTGAGGTATTGATAGAACTCTCAAGTTACTGCTGGAAGAGATATGTGAATTCATCGCTGACGACCAATACCCCCCACAATGAGGTATGGAAATGAACTTTGCATCGATGTCGCGATAAGTAACACCCCACGGCGACCTCACGTAGTTGGATTTTCTGCTCCAACATGGCACTGTAAAATGCAACAACTCGTCCACACTGAATGCACTATCCTTGACCTCTTCAATGACTAGCTGCGCTGCTCTAAAAATGAAGCACTCCACGGCACATCACTTATTATTGAAACTAGTAGCTCTCAGCGTTTGCGTGCTTGTGGAAACGACGACTGCCTCGTGCACCGATCCCATTATTCACAACTGATACTGTGGGAAAACAGCACCGATCGACTGCGCTAACATCATGAGTAATAACTTTCTTGCCAAACTCTGGTGAACTAAGTTCCTCTGACTGACACAGATCCCCTGCATCAACACAATTATAGTTACCTGGAACCTGAGCTCCAAATCGAACTCTTTCAACATCTACTCCACCCACTCACTCCGTTCTCCTCACCCTGGTGAAAATTGCTCACAAAGTTGAACAACCTGCAAATTCCCATAGCACTATTCTTTAATGGAAAATAACCCCAGCTCTAAAAGTCCATGTCGTATCGCTGTCCTTTATTGACGCTCCCTCCAAAGCTCAGAAGTTTAATATGCGAAAAATGACACCCACATTCGCAACTCTAAAATATAAATCCAGATGCGGCCCAACAAATGAAGTGTTCAGTGAAGGAGACGACACAAAACTCAACAACACTTTATGCGACAACGAACAAACAACGATCATCATACAACAAACACCTATGCGGCTTTCTTCTGCGCTAGTCTCTTGTCCCTCTCCTCAGCGATTGTAAGCCTCACACCTTTCGTCGCGCCCGGCAGACTCACCAGCGACTTGGTACCTTTGCCAATAATGAAGACATTGTTCAATCTACAAGCAATCCTACTTAACGACAAAAAACGCTACCCTATATGAACGAGAACTGTCCACGTCCAGATATCATTCTATCATCGCCACAAATGGTCGAGCACTCACTCCTTTCTCTATTCGATTCTATCTGTTGCGTTTGTCCCCAAAATTTGGACAACACTCAAGCGAAGTGCACAATTCCCCTCATGGACAAGGTCACCTACCCCGTTTTGACCCAAACATAGAGACATATAGTCCGGAACAATCATACTAACATTCTATACAGAAAATCGATTACGCTACTGCTCTCCTCCCAAGAATAAACCACTCATTCCTTGACATGGAAAACTTTGGCACATCCAGGTGCATTTTTTAAAACTGCACAACGCTCTACTGCAAATGTCACCATCAGCACAATACAGCTGAGGGACATCCCTGTATTATCGAAGTAACTACTGGAAATGGTAAACAATATTTTCACCTGAAATTCCCAGCACACGCAAAACTGAAGAACGAACAAACCTCGACCGGTGGTTATGCCATCGGGCCCCGGCCTTCATCTATTTCACCACCATTTAAAGGAGAGTCCGCCTATTTAAGACACTTCTTCCTCGGAAAGTTCCCTTCATGGACTGCAATATTTCCTTCCTCTAACGATCGGTGAGATCGCCTTCGAAATGGCCAAGCGTAGCGCTTCAAACACTTCAAGCCTCAATGCCAAAGGCAAATTAGGCGGCTCGCTTAACCACATTTCTAAGGTGATCAAACGAGTTCCATCCCTTTCTCTCTGACATCAACTAAACACTTAGAAGAAGTGTCTTATTAGGCAGTCATCCTTTTCACTCACCGGGTGGCGAAGGTGTGCCCAGCAGCGTCCTTTACGTGCACAATATCAAACGATCCGGGATGCTTCTCGCGATGACCGACCACACCCACTCGACCCATGTTACGACCGCCTGTTACCATACACAAATTGCCCTGATCGAATTTCACGTAGTCGTTGAACTTGCCGCTTGCTATATCCAACACAATCGTGTCGTTAACCTGCAACGCTATCTTGCTCACTTCTGAAAAGAGAACACTCCGCTGGAAATGAAAGAAAACCAGAAACCCGTCCTCTGAATCACAAACGAACGACAGATTTTTCAACAGGCAAAATGCTTATTTAACTTCCCTTTCCATAAACTCCATCGATATTTCCCCGCCCAGCTAATACCAACTGTTTTCGGACGATGCAACAACTAAAAAAATTCAGAAGCAGTCAGCTGACGCTAATAGAGTGATGAAATAGTTTCGCTGTTTGTTTCATGGCATATCAAACGTGTAATTCCACAGATATCACCACTGATCAGAACGTCCATCAGTCCTTCATTAGAAGCCCTATATCTACAACAACAGCCCAATCAGACTGATGAATCACCTTGACGTGCGGATCAGGGTATCGGATAGTTCGTGCATCATGAGTGACAATGAACGGCACTCCCTTAGGTCCCACAGATTTCTTCACCACCTTGCACAATTTAAATCTTCCTTCCGCTTCCGTTATGCGGTGTACCGTGTAGCGACCCTTTGCATCATACAAAAGACGGAAGTTTCGTTGGTTTTCTCAATCGTGATCACATCTACAACAACATTATCCAGTAAACACAGAACAAATATCACCATCGCTCCAGGCGGTCAAAAAAGAGGAGGAACAAGCCGAGATCAGCTGAAGACATGACACTGAAGCTCCTCCTTCCTACGAGAAATTATTCTCCAGAGTTTCTGCTAATTAATTTCCTCTTTTCATAATGAACAATGAGAACTCCGGGTTCCATAATTTCTGCTATTGAAAACACTGCGGATCATCCCTCATGTAAATCACGTCGATCATCCTCCAACATTCTTTGTGTATGTATCTAAAATCTCAGAAATAACGCCGTTTTCCCAACAGATCTCTAAATAAAGATGAAATTGGCTGTAAGATAGAACGACAATGGAAGTTCAGAATCAATGAAGCAATTTCAGAATAATATTGCCGCGAAAGTTTGTTTCATTTACGATCAAACGGTAATTCCATTGTACTCATCATTAACCGCTCCATCATTCCAACTACCACTTTGGCTTTCCGCATCATTAAAAGCATAATAACCACAGAACTTTATCCTTAAAAGCCTTGAAATTAGAAGAATAGAAAATACTTCTACGCAAATGATGCCAAATAAAAACCGGTGAGAGCAAGACTGTGTACACATGGCTTATTACGAGGTCAAGGGGAGAGAGAGGTGGATCAGTAAGTGGAATCGGATTCTATTTCCGTTTAAAGCCAAAGAGAATTTCAACGGTGAAAGCCTTCAAAGCGTTTCAACGCTTCTATGTAAAAGATAGTTCGACTACTTAGATCCGGAATCTGGCGAATAAACTTACGCATCATTCATCCAAGTTTCACCCTCACAACAAAGAGTCTTT
The DNA here is from genome assembly GCA_037576465.1 of Parascaris univalens. Lineage (NCBI taxonomy): Eukaryota > Metazoa > Nematoda > Chromadorea > Rhabditida > Ascarididae > Parascaris > Parascaris univalens. The sequence goes on from CM075173.1 coordinate 165,076,725, forward strand.
ACGGAAATTATATTAAATATTCAACATCAACAACAAGAGTCTATATTATAAATATGCAATTTGTGCAAGAACAATCAAAACTGTTTCAATTTGAACCTCGTCAAATGCCTCAACTACTGTTTGCGTTCAGGAATTAGCCATTCCAGAACATAAACGGGAATAAATATTGACATACCCATGAAACCGGCCGGAAATCGCATTTCGGTGCGAACTTTTCCGTCGATTTTGATGAGCCGCTGTTTGCAAATCATCCTCGCCTCATTGTACGATAGCGCATACTTTAGCCGATTACGTAGGAACAATATCAACGGCAACGATTCACGCAGTTTATGCGGACCACTTGTCGGTCTAGGAGCGAACACACCTTGAAACATCTCAATGCATTCTTCTTTTCCAAGCAAACCAAAGAAAACAACCTTTTGCTATCGCTAAACCAAACATTTGAGAAGTTCGCTTGGAACTTCACACATCTCCTTCAACATATCCTCGATCCACTCAATGAGTCCTACTGTGTGAGTGATGGCAGCTCTCTTCTTAGCAAAACCATCTCAACAAATATACGGCCCACTGAAATGATCACTTATTTAGCTGTCACCGGAATTCTATCAAAACTATCCAGAAATTCTATCCAGAAATTAAGTCTGAAAAACTATTACTTAAAAGAAACAATACTGAGAGCATCCAAGTACCTAGAAGAATAAAGGGCAGCGGCAGTTTCAGAAAAAAAGCAGCCGTATATTTGTTTCATGAACAAATCAAACGGTAATTCCAATTCTTATCATCATCAACTACTGCTGCCCGATTCTCCAGATATCCCTTCCTAACCATCCACCCACCCAACAAAATAAATATCAGCATGATATCCGCTGTTTATCCAACCCTTCCATTACATAGGCATCTCTCAGTGCAGAAGACAACGCCGTTCAACGTTCCCTTCAAGGAATAAATTTAGTCCCGCTCCTTTTGAACATCGAACTGGTGCTATATCAGATCTCAACCCTCCGCTACGAACGAGTTTAATCCATGTGGGAGGAAATACTACTTTCGCAAAAAATTACGTAATGATCTTAGAGATATATTAAATCTTAGCTCAGACGATACGAAGAAACGCAAACCTCCAAGTTTATCGAGCATCCAATGATGTGGTGCCGCGAGACGCTTTAAATGACGCTTTGGTCCACGAGCCATATTTTCACTTGTAGATTAAACTTCGGGATCACCCACCTTCAAAGAGAAAGAGTGAAAAAATATGATCGTTGCCAAAACTTCAAAGCCGACGACTATCATAAACGGTCGCCCCAAATATGCAAAGCTATCGCCAAAAATATAGAACGATTTAGTGCCGATCGGACTTAATGTAGACTCACTGACTTCTATTCGCACGTTTGGATGGAAACTCCATGAAATGCCAACGACACCTCGAGTATCTGTTTCCTCTTTCTCCATGATAGGGCACATTACACGCTAAGAATTTAAAGAGCCTCTCCAATAACTTCATAGAAGCAAATCTTGCACCGCATGATAACAACCTGGAGTCCGCCGCCAACTTCAGCGTTGTCACACGATGATGCGTTGGAAACCATCTTTGCAGCAACTTAGTCCAATCTCAATCTCCCGAATCTTTATATCCATTAAAACTCACAACCCGAACCCCTCACCCAAAATGACGACAGAGAACAGACCGTCAACCAATCCAGCGAACGAAATGACAATTACCACCACCGATTAAGGCGAACAGTGGACCTTTGGTACACGTGTTCGGGTCTGCGACACAAAATATTCAAATATCGTCTACATCGTAATAGAAAGCAAACAATCCAGCAAGATCCGTTCTAAACTCGAAACAAGCTCAATGAATATACGACACAACCACCCCGCCACACGTTACCACCGTCCACACTGCCCAAACCTCCGGAACCGGAGCACCAGCTCACGTCGAATACGAGAAAGTGACCGGGCAGGCTGCAATTCATCGACAAATTTGAGCCTATAATCATTATCGTAAGCGCTGCAAAGACTTCATCGTAAGATTTCTTTCGAAATATTGAAGCTCAAAAATGTTAGCAATTATTGCATCCACCTGTGAATCTGAAATATTCGCACAGGTATGTAACCACATCTTGAGGTCTCATCGACAGGTACTATCAACATGCTACAAATGCTTGAAGTGGAATTAACGTAATGATCATCGAATATATTCTGGTAATTCATGTTCCAGTTGGGAATCGACGCTAACAACACGTGAGAAATTCGATAACTCTCATAGACGTCCATAGGAATTATGCCTGGATCAGAAACTTTTTCAGCGAGAAACGTTGAAATTGCAAATCTTCGGATAATTTTTAAATCCAGGCTGAGATCGTAGTTGATACATAGCGCTAATATGACGAATATTACTTGCACTTCCGTTGAGATTAAAAGAAGCGGTGAATTATTCCAAGGTTATGCTCGATCAGTCGACTCACGTGAAAAGACCAACATATTGCTACTGCAGTTGATCTTATAACTGTAGTTTGAAGGAAGCCTGATTGGACGACTATAGGGACTAACCAACGCATCCAGTTTGATGAAGTGTTAAAACAAAGAAAGTTAAAAACATTGATGTATTTACAGGAGGTGCTAGACAGATATGCCCAGTCAACCATATCCTGAACATAATGGAAATTATTTTCCTACTCCGTCGATCGTCTGGAAGGATCCATATCCAAATGTAGTAAAAAAAATTGGTGGCACACATAGCGAAGGAGCCTTTCGACCATCGCCATACTTTGACGCCGAGACAGTGCTGCAGTTGTAGCCTACGGTCACGTATATTCCCGACGATTCTTCACTCTCCTTCTTCCCCTCCCAGGCTTTCCTCATCCCTGCAGCGACATCGCTCCACTCCACCAGGAACATTTTACACGCAGAGGTCGTCTCAGTTTGCGGTAGTAGAATCAGTCGGGCAGTGATACATTGACGTATACAGAAGTAGGATAGACGAAGCATTCAACTAACGACGAAGCATCAACCGAACAGCACGAGGAATCAGTGCCTACTAAGTCGATAACAAAAGACGCAAATAGTGGTTGATCTGAGTTGATTGTGGCTTGGGTGATAGCAACTTCTTCAACTCGTCTGCATCACCTCAGTTCACCTGCATAAGGTCATAGATCAAATCCGGCTCCAGTTCCGTCTTAGACTGGAATCCCGATTATTCTTTAACCAAATCCTTTACTGCCTCATTTTCTTAAGTGAACATTTCCAATTTTAAGTTTCGTTGCGTACCGCGGTTTGCCAATAAGATAACGCATATCATTTTGCATCGAAGCAATAAATTACACTGATATGAGTGTTTCGTTTGATAAATGCTTTAGGTGATAGAAAATGCGAAGATAAAATGCGACGGAGGGAATAAATGAAAGAATATTGAGCGATTCATTCGGAATTATCTGAATATGAATCGAAAAAATTGCCACGGGTTTATCGCCAACTAACAAAAACATTCATTGAAATGCGATTCGATCATTGAGACAAATCGGATAGCAATAACAACTAAAAACAGAAATATAGTAAACAAAAAGAAACAATTAAACAATTCGACTTCACAATAAGTATATCATATTATAAAATTTAAAGTAAATGTTACTATTATTTATATAAAATATATATATATATTTTATATATGTATATAATCTTCAAATTCTCTCAAACGATAGATACAATCTCGATTTATATTTTCCAATTATCCCCCATAAAAGAGTGGAATTAAAATAGAATTTCTGAACGAGAATTTATTCGTACAACAATTATACAATAATAATCTCACATATATTTTTTTTCTTAAGTAACTTAAGAAAAATAATACTTAAATTCGGTTATTCACTGGAAATAATGAATACACGATCGAATCTTTTCGATGGCAATAATTTGAATTTCTTTGCAAATTTCACTTATGCAGTGGGATCTGAAATCGAGTCAAATTATGGATAGAAATTATTGCACGAATTTGGAATAATAATCTTTATTTTCATCGCTCAAACGATGCATTCAGTTTCCATAAATGACGCTGTGATATGTGCAAAACGACTATCATAACAAATGATTCTAATGATCATATAAATGAGATTGTAGAAAGTTCGCATAGCGACTTACTAAAGCATTAAATCCAGTGTGTTTTTTCCGTTTTCATCATACCCGATCATTTATTTAGCAGCGATTTAAACAACTTTTTTTTTTGGCCATAAACGTCCATAATTTTTTGGCCATAAATGGCCATAATAAATTTCCATAAATGGCCATAATTTTTTCGATTGCCTAAAAGTAAAAATAACACAAACACGATCCTTATGAAACAATGAGCAATACTGGAAGATTTGCGTTCTGGCTGGTGAGGTGATAAAATATTGAAGAAAATTTTGTGAGATATCACTTAAACGATAAATTTCGTTGTATTACTGCAATCGAATTGTTCGGTATACATGTTGAGTAATCTTACTAAACAGTAATCTTACTAAATTATAAGATACTATTACAGTACTTATGAAAATTGATAGTAATGGAAATAAATCTTTTATGTTCGCAATTACCTCCTTTAACTGATTGATATCGAAACGATCTTCGAAGATATTCTTCTCAAGTGGTGAAAATGAACGCATCTTAGAGGCGCGACGTTGTTTCCTTTAATGAGTGCAATTATTCAAACAGTAATTTCATCGTCTTTCGATAGAATATTTCATAGAATGTTCTGCTTGAGAAAATTGGATGATCTTCATAGCTCTAAGATTATTGTGATGGATATTTATGGACCTGTGGGTATTCAAATATAGAAGGCACTAAGAGATATCTCACTCGTAATACTTAGTTTTTCGACATGGATTCGATCAGCTCTGTTCCTTTTCGGATCATCCTGACTGCAATTCATGCAGCTATTACAGAAAGCCCAAACGCAAATTCTGTTCAGGTTGTTGAGAAGCTGCTGTACCTATTCCCCCATTATGGCAGTAAATGCCGAATTTGTAAGAGTATAAGATCACTCATATTCTGGCCACAATTGGATGCGGCAGGAATCTGCACTCACACCAAAATCCTTTTGTTGACCACTGTTCCCTTATTACTTTTTTTTGCCGTCTATTTTAGCATCGACGTCTTGTCATGCTCAGCAAGATTCACATCATTTATTTGCCCTTCCCACCATGGATGTCTGTGTATCGTCGGAAAGTGAATCCAATATGCCAAAGTTGTGGTAGGGCACGCTAACCAAATCAACAACTGCAAGAGGAACGGCGACATCTTTGAGCATAAAATAAACGTAGAGGACTAAATGCTACCTGCGCATTAGAAGCGTTTTAACTCTGAACCGTGAACGCCTGTGACTCTCTGACGGAAAGGACGTCAAATGTGGCATTGGTGGCGCATAGAAACTCGACGGGATGTCATGCTCTGATTTACTCTAGAAGTCACTAAGTTCTCATTCACATAAACATCAATATTTTATTTAGCAATTTGGAAACACTTGAAAAAAACGAACAAATATGTAGATTACTCGTTTAATAGTTTACTGCATACAATTTACTTATTAATTTTAGTATAATTAAAGAAATCCGATCAATTAATATTGAAATTATAAATTTAATATAAATCTTAATGTTCAAAACGAAAAATAGAATTTTGCCATTATAGAGATCTTTCTCAAATACCTTTACGACTGAAGTGAATCTACCGTCGTCGTGTTTATTCTCACTTGCCGTAGAGTGATTTGTGCTGATCATTGACCTGATCTCTAAAAACTAAAACCATTAAACATAGAATTGATATATATATATATACTAAAGAAGAAGTAAATCAGCTAATTAACATTATGTATAATAACTTTATTATTTACTTTAATCATTATTAGCTAAAAAGAAACGTTCAGAAATTTCCACGGAAGTCGATTATTTCAGCAGATGCTATGGAAATATAAAAAAATCCGGATTTTAGCACTATATAATTTATCTATCACTATAGATTAAATCAGCAATCTTTGCCCATACACCAGAATCAAGAGCGGGATAGGCTCAATTCTCGTCTTACCGAATAAGTAAAGAATCGATGAAATTAGTGGTATTTCACTGTCGGCGAAAGCCTCCCACTTATGCTACACCTCTCATGACTCTTCACAGAGTCGGATGGAGTCAAGCTCAACAGGGATTCTTTGTTAGTTGAATAGTGTTACGAATTGTTTATGATAATTAGCTGTCACAATGAGATTAGTGATATCCGTATTGATGCAATGAGGCTGATCACGTATTTGCAAATATCAATGGCACTAAAGGTTTCATTCATAATCCCTCATTATCCCTGATTTCGATAAACATCATACGAATTACTTGAAATGAAAGAAGAAATGATTGGCGGGCAACCATAAAACACCTTAATAATGGTACAGAGCATAAAATTTTCCCCAAACTGAGGGGTAAGTAAATTAAATCCACTATTTTTAGGTTGGAAATCATTGCGATAGAAAGATTTCTTCGCATTTTTAATGCGTTTAAGCGGAAATCATTAAAGTCCAACATTTCAACACAAATGGACGCTATGAAAGTAGGCGTCACAAATAGACGTCACTTTTTCAGCAAATATACACTTTAAATTGCAACAACAATAAAACAGGTGTATGTATAGAGAACATACCATCAAACGATAATTCATTCCCAGCCGTAGCTCGACTCTCTGTTGTTATTGGTGGAGTTTTTTTAGCCTTCTCGTGAGAGGTTTTTGTTTCATTTTTCTTATGTGTTACATTCTCTTTTGCCTTCAATTTTGGTTTTCTTCCCTATAGATCGGAAACTTGGGATGGAAAATGATTAAAAGATATCTTTTCAATGAAAGGTGATATCTTAAAAGCTTAAAAGATGCTAAAAAATAATTTGATCTTCTCATAGCGAAGTTACTCTCTAAGTGGATTCTCCCACATTTATCATCGAGCAGGAGGAAAGATAGGTTCTGCGAGGAAAGAAACCAACATAAACGGCTAGTTAACAAGGTAATTGATTCGAGCATAAAGCACTCATTTTGCACTTCGCTATGCGCAAATGCCTGGAGATTTCGAAAATGTAAACAACTAATCTTCAACTGGAAACTCGAAATTCAACTGTTCTTTTGCGGAGAATTCGCTTTAGTTTTTCTCGTCTTATTTCGCTTTTCAAGTTCGATTTCAAACGGATGGCTTCAGCCACTTGCCAGTGTCAAGCTTAGTTAGAACTGTAGGTCTTTGGTTGGTTGATTCAATTTGGCGGGGCCTTTTAGGAAGGCGCTAGGATCATATTATTGAGCTTAAGCCGTATAGATTTAAAGCAAATGATGAGCCAATGACTAGCTCATTTGCTAATAATTTGGCACCAAGGCTCGACAGCTCATTCTTTCCAGTTTATGCTAAAGAAAGCCTAGCAACCACGCACGGGTCCTATCGGACCGTATGACTTATTGACAATGCAGCACGATGAAATAGGCAATTAGATCGAATGGCTTGAGCCATTTTGGCGACAACGTTTCCTGCGAACAAACCCGTGCGATCAGTTGCAGACGGCTAAAACGGCCTATGAGCTAATGACCAGAGCCTGATGGATATACCCGTAGGGATGTTGGAATTTTACAATAATAACGCATTAGTTGCAGAAATATCTTCCATAGCATGCAAAATGTTGAAGGCTTAACCCTTGCCTCCACCAACGTCTAATTTGCCTTGATTTTCACATCTCTTTCATTTTCCCACCTATAAGGAATTTTCTAAAATGCCATCCTCAGTGAGTACTCTTTCTCTCACTGTTAGGTAAATAGGTATCTGAAGGTATCTGAAGAGTTGTCAGACTGATGAAACAAAATTAATAACTACTTTTTTGGTAAACTTCGGTTAATAAACCTTCTGCTGTCAAGCGAAATTTCCCATCATTTCATAATAAATGAGGTTTAACTTTTCATTATAAAGAAAAAATTGGATCTTCAAGAATGATCGCCTTCTATGGTTAGCAACAAATTAGTTTAAAGAACTTTCGATTTCAACCGAAATTTGGTTAAATGTTAAATTCAGTTCCGACAGTATGAGTTTACGTGAAAATTAATGTCGCAGGCAAATTATTTTCTGCTTCACGCGAACTTTATAGATTAGTGAAGGATCTAGTAGAGTCAATTTTTGAGATGATCTTTCCGTAAGCGATCTCAAAAATTATTCGAAATTAACGCCTCGTATCATCAAAGGATTTTTGTTCACATCTTTGAAAATTTTGCTCTTTAGTGATGTGGCGAATGAGAATGTTCGATTATCGACGGAAATGGCATCCGACTTACAGAGATAAATCTGACAATGCCAGTGGGGATCATCGATAAGCTCGAAGCAAGACTTAGAAACGAGTGAGTAGAACCATCTCCTTGTGTGTTGTGCTTTGTCGCATTGTTCAACGTTGAGTCGGAAGCGCTACGTGTACGATCAGCTGGCAAATATTGTTTTGAAGCATCCTGAGGAGCGTTCCCATAGACGGATTCATTTGAATCAACTTCACGCATCATCTTTCTTGACTTGCGACCAGTGCTGGAGTGGTTCCGAGTTGAGCGATTGTTTAAGCTTGTTTCACTTGCAGCGATTGGTGAAGTCTTTCGAGTGGAGTTCTTCGAAGAAATCTTCCTTCCATTCTTAACTTTCCTCACTTCCTTAGCATCCGATGATTTGCTTTCGTGGATGCGATCGTCAGCTTAAATACGCCACATTTTTATCCATCATTCGAATTAAACACCAATGAAATAAGCGAAACAGCACAAAAGATGGCGGCCCAACATGAAAACAAATACAGAAGATATCAACAAGCAAACTGAATTTGGTCATTGGCCTTTCGCCTAATTCTTTTCTTATTGCTTCACAGATTTTAGAAAGAAGTGATGCTGATAGACAGTTATAGTGACTAATTTTTCCTCATCCGTGAAACTGAACTCATCAGGAGAATCATAGCCACCGTCCTTTCCGCCCTCTATAATATTCCTATCCCTAAACTGATCCAATGTTCACTACCGCTATTGCATCGCTGGTTGAATGTCAACCGAAGCCTACTTCACTTCATGCTGTGTGGATAACAACCATCGCTGATCAAACGTCTCCGTCATGGAGTCATCCCACAAGAGTTGACAGCCTGATTCTCCTCACCCTCCCGCCTTCTTCCCATCTTTTCATCTCTTCTCTCCTCTTGAGTTTCTAAATTTGACTGTACATCGAATACCACTGCGTAAATTAATTTCTAAAGATTATATGCTCACAAGTAATAATAAGTATTGTAGAATATTATTGGTTTTCTGTTAGCAAAAATAGCGAAACTAACCGTTGCGCTTGATAACTTGAACTTGAGACTCGGACGGTAATGAGCTCAGCATGATCAATATTTGGCTCCTTCTGCAGAAATTCGGAAGAGGTTTGTGGCCAAGAAATGCCGCTACGCCTGCCATTCCAAACTGCAGAAAAATAACCGCAAAGAATTTGCCGAGTTATCGTTATCTCATTAAGGGAGCGTATTTTGTACACGAACAGTATACTCAAGTGATTCTTATACTCGCCTTTACCCTTATATCTTTTCACTGAAGATGTAGATGACGTACGAGTTATTGATGTTGCCAAGTGCTCTTTAAATGCTTACGATAACTGTGCAGCTATTCATCAGCGAAAGTTGACTTAATTCGCGGTAAAGTTCTACGTATTTTACTGATCCTCTCTTGTTTGGTGTTATTGTTGTTAGTCGAGACCTAGAAGCATCGGATTCCTTTGAAAAAGGAAAACCATTCTGGATTTCCAGTTGTCTGAAGTTAAACCATCCTGGCTTCCTGGTTCTCTAAAGCTTCCGGAAAATGGCGCTAAATCTACTCAAGATGGAGCATCCGATTTTTCAAGTTTTCGACATTAGTGGTTCATTCGACAACGCATTCGTTGAGTAATATGCTAACGTGAACACGATAGCAATTAATGTGATATGGTTATTTAACTGCATTAGATTTCAGTGCAAAAATTAAAAGTAAATCAACAAAACCTGTAAAATGAATAGGAATATTAAGATAAATGCTTTATAGGATTCGTGGTCGTTCGATATGATAAATAGATAGAATGCCCAACTTATTGCTGAGATCGATGTTAGCACATTCAATAGAATGTAGGCAAGCCGCAACCCTTAATTTACAAACTTACATGCATATCACAGTCGTAAAAATGATACTCAAGCATTATATATTTATTAAGAACAGCATTTTCGAATTGTTTTTTGGGCAGCGTTATTTCTTCTATCGTAACGCCCTATGAGGGAAATAATTTTCCGACTTTTTATTCCGTTCTTTGAGGAATGCCATCCTTGCGGGTGACGATCTGCTTAGTTTTCATTGGAATTCGTCGTGAATTTCTGCAGTGAAGTGGCGTAAACAATAACGCCTAGGTTTTTATCTAAAAACGAAGGTAGTCCATTTATTATGACGAGGAAACGAAAGCATTTTTGCAAATAAAAATGATCCGAGTAAGCGATTATAAGAATCTAGCTGTTAAATTGTTACTTCTGCGAAAAACGTCCCACTGATCCTATAATTTCAGCCATGTTATTGGGAACTATATGATTCGGCGATGTACAGAGTAAGACCAATGTGATGACTATGCCAGTGCTCAGTTAACTAACACCATGGCTAACTAACACCGTATTTCAAAAGATAGACATGATAATTTTATTCATGCAAATGCATCGGTTCATTCAAACTGTTGGTACCATCTTTGATTCAGTGTACCTCCTAAAATTCTTTCAAACTGCACGAGTAATATCACATTCATAGAAAAGAGGAACTCACTAAGACTATTATAAGAAAGAGCGCATAGTCCGACGAAAGCAATGAGCGACTCGAGCAGTAATAACGTAATGAATGACGGTGAAGGGAAACCGACTGAATGACCAACTAGCAGAAGGATGAGAAGGAAGATAGCCAAAATAAAATGCAACGACACAACCAGCAGGAAGATTGATGTTGATATGAGTCGTCTGAAAGAGAGAGCGTTCACATTCGACTGCAATGAAATCGATGGGAATATTAGTGAACTATAATTTTTATAGTAAGTCGAATTAGAGTAATTTCTCGTTCGCTAACATTATCTCTGCATTCCATTTGTTGTGTGTGCGTATGGAAATTGTTCGTTGCAAAACGGAGTATCACAACAAAGCACCAATGAGGTGGGAAGAGAGTATCACAACAAAAATAGATGCACTTTTTCCACTATTAATCATCTATTCTAAGTAAAGAATTAAAATACATGAAGCCGTTACACAACCTTGGCCCATTACTCTCCACATCGTCGAAACCATCCATCGAATACGACGATATTCTCGACAATAATGCCAACGGTCGCATCACAATTCAATATCTCCGTTCATATTTGCATACACAAAATCACAGAATTTTGATATTTTGAATTTTCGGCATCATTTTCGGCAAATATTTGCGTATTTTATGTATCTCTGTATATTTGATATCCAACAGTCGACTATATGCACATTAAATTAGCATTAATTCAGTGAATGATATTTCTATGTCGACCATATATGAACACTGAATTCCGCTGTTATCCAATGTACCACTCACTCAGCTTTGAGCATAATCATTGTGGTCTGCTACCTCTTTTTACTTAAAGCTGATTTCGGGTCGTTGGCAATTTTTCTTATCAGTGCTCAGGACACACTATTCAGCTGCAAATTTGCTCGTAACAGCCAGCGCTTTTTTGTAATTCTGCTTCGGAAAAATGCTTAATTATATATGAACTGATGAGAATGTTGGTAAGGATCGATGTGAGCATACACAGTGATTCTGAGTCAGCATCTACTCGTCGGGAGAGAAGCTCTCTGGAATCCGATGGCAAATGTTTTCATTGCGAGAACGATTTCGAAGAGACCAGAACAACACTATGGCTAATGCAAGTCAAATCTCATTATTCTAGATCTCGGTCAAATGTCTTAGATGGATAAGAATGCTCAATTAATAATACGCCTAAAAATTACTTTTGATTGATAGTTTAACACAAATTCACTCAAATGTACTTCACAGAACAGGTAGATGGCGGCACTCAACATCGAACTCGTTGCAGCAGTTTACTAAACTCTTGAGAGTGGCGTCTAAACAGTTTATTATGGTGTGTAGGAAACTTTTATAATAATATGACGTAGAAATCGTTGCGGTTACAGTGATGGCTCTAGAAAAAACTTGCTTCGATTTTAGGTGGATAGTTCAGAAATATTCCCAACTCCATCGTCGGGTTCCGATGGCTTCTTGGATCATATCCGTAACTGCCATCTTAGTAACAGTTTTTTTAAAATGTTTTCGGAAGAAGATATACGAGAGGAAATATTGCTGGAAGCAAAAATAAATTACCTGCAAAACGAAACTCTCTGGGCGATGATGAACTATCCAGTCGAAATAGCCGCTACCGGAGTTCGAAAAAGTACTTCTGAGGCGAAGCTCTGAATCTCAGATGTATTGTATATTGAAATTGAGTGTATTCAGCCTAAGCTAACATTGAAAATTCCACGATATGCGATAAAATTATCATTACAATCAACTGTATTTCGAAGCGTTTCCTAAACTAATAATTTAATTCATCTATTCAAACGCTCCATTTTTCAGGTAAAATAACGATTCGAATGCTAGGCGGAGGGGTTCATTTTAATTTCTCTCATTTCGTATTGCTCTCTAACAAATTCCATGTAATCAAGACGCCCGAAGAAACTCATAATAATTTAGTAAGTATCGCCGTAAATCACTCAGTTAAATTTTCCACGTTGTGTAATCGTGGATCGACGTCGTTTCCATTGGAAGCCTGCCATGTTGAATTTTACTGACTTTCCGAACGTTTCAATTTCCGGTACTGTAATCACCAGACCACAGCTTTCAGACTAATATCTCAAGCGAGCGCTATGCTTAAATCAACGAGATTAACGATACACTAAAAGAAGTCGGTAATTTTTATAGTGTATAAGAAGCTGGGATCGGAGAGCGAATGCTATAGGAGAAGGAACGACGCCCATTAGCGCTGAGAAAGTGGAGAAGTCATAAAGGAATATTCATTGATTGATATAGAACGGTTGAAAAGCGCTTTGATCAGTGTCGTTCAACATTTAGACATGTCTGATACGTATGTAACCTTCATCTTTTTAAGACGACGGTGGAATTAACCCACCTCGCCGTTTTGCTCTTCTTCATCTCCAATGGAACTGCAGAAAAGAACTGTATTCCAATTATTTTCCTATCATATCGCATTTGGCTGCATTCAGAAAAAATTCCGTACAAAAGGGATACATGGTGGACGAACATCCGGAAACGCAGATTTAAAAAAAAATTTCGAGGATTTTCCTCGTTAAAATCCATATCTCAGTTACCACTGATGCGTATGCGTTATTGAGTATTATTATAGCCGTCAATATGAAGGCTATAGAGAATTTCAGCACTTTCATAATTTATCAAAAAGTATAGAAAAGAAGTTCTTGTACCTTTCTGCCAATTTCACCTCATATTCCAGTAATCTGAATGATCGAAATTTGCAATATGAGCGATAATCTGTTGTCACAACATTTTGTGTCTCTGACGATTGCATTGAAAGCATTCGAAATCACGATCACTATTGTCTCATATATCCGATTTTCATATAACTTTTTGCAGTGCGTACTGTTCAAAATTATGCACAGAGTCAGACAGACGATAGTCGACTTTTGCAAGAACGCAATAAGTATGAAAAAGGATGAGAATATGCCCCACTGATATGCTAAAATGGGAGGTGAAGGAAGAAGAGAGGTGGGAAAATATGTTTTTGCCCAATTCGATTCAGCCAAGTTTCCCGATCGATCAGACCAGTGGAATTGTGAAGGATATAAGCAAGTCCAGCGAATTAACTATCTTCAAGGCGTTCACTCATTTTTCCAGGAGCATGCCCCGAGAGGTCGAAAAAAGTGCTCCACAAGCATGTTCCATTGTTAATAGACGTTGAACACATCCGTTAGAGCGGTTTGTTTTGGAGAAAACGAGCGCCGATTGTGTAGTGCGTTGCTTTTGATTGGCAGTCACTGCATTGCACATAGTTGCCGGAAGCTGTATTCAATAGTGACTGATTTCTCAACTGACAAGCACTACCTGCAACCACCTTCCACAGCACAACCTCTTTTCAAACCTTCCAATATACAGACCACAATGTCAGCAGCTCAGCTTGATTGTATTTTTCTTCTCGGCTTTCTAAGTGTGGAACCGTTTTCGACTAAAATAGGCCTTAACAGAATTGTTAGCTCTGTAATTAATTATATCATAAACTGCACTGTATTTGTATCCTGTGTTTAAACAAGTTTCTGATGACCCTAGAAGTGATGTTCGAGCTTCTTTTCACCTTTCAGCTTATACAACTTCATTCTACGCTGATGTATCAACGTAAGCTATAAGATAGGGCGTTATCCAATGGGCATAATATGCCTATCAATCAATTTTCAACTTCACTAACTCCCTAATCGGAACTATAATTCCAAATATAATTCAACAGAAAGGCAGACATGCATATACACCCATGCATACTCAGCAGTGTGTATGTTCACCGGTTTAGTATTCTCGTGCCAAATTTCCATTCAACTGTTTTAAGGATAGAGACTATACTGTGCAACAAATCACCTCTGGATTACTAAGGAAAAATGGAAACTATCGCCAGCAGTGGGCGAAGATTCCACGTCCATAAGGCATCCTTATTTTTTAAATGCTAAGTCTACAAGAAACGAATAGCTCAATTAGATGAAGACAATTAGAAAGTAAAACGAGAGACTTTGTGGAGAAAACTCGTTTTTGTTTTAAAAACCGTCGCAATAGTATATTCATAATATGAATTCTGTTAGGACATATTAACTTCTGCATGAAATCCAGAGATGGTATCAGAAGCGATGATGGTAACACTATCATTAGCAATAAAAAAAATGAAAAACATAATTTTTAGGTTCCATAGTTGGAGCAGCTGTAAGCACTTCTGATACAAAATCTGTAATAGCGTAAATAGTAGCTTATTGACGAATGTTCAGGTATGATGATATGGACATGATGATAACAGTTTTTATAGGCAGTATTTAATACTGTTCATATTAAAAGTTCACCACTTTGTTTCGTCTGTTTCCTAAAGATCTAACAAATCATTCGAAAATACCAACAAGGCTCCCTCTTAGCAATTCATTGTATCATACCCCATTGCGGTTTGCATACCTTCAGATGGTTAAATTCACTTTTGACAACCTCAAACTGTAAGCCATGCATCAGTGAACACGCTTCAATTTGCATCAAACAGAACGATATTATGATCGAAGTAGAGAGTCAGTTTCTTTCCAATCTAAAAATGCTTCAAAAAGTCGCCTTCTGAAACCTAACGCTGTATCTGATGGAATGAGTCGAAATAAAGTTCGCCTCAATTTCCACAAAATAACAACGCAAACGTGATAATAATATGACATTCTCTGGTGGGGTTATAGAAGTTTCCAGTCTCGTTATTATGAGAACGCAAAAACAAGGGAAACATTCGCGATCAGGGAGAGGAAATGAGATGGACGAAAAAATGTAGTATGAAAACAAGGATCAGCTGACCTCCAACGAAGTGGTTTTGACGAGGTGGATGCATAATTGTAATCAAGGATGCACTTAAATGCCCAAAACTGTTTTCGAAATTGATAGATAACTCTTTAATTTTGATATTTGCACATTGCCCCATCTAAATTTCGCAGCTGCAGATTTGATGCTTCTGGAACTAAAAGCAACGACCCAATAAAGACATATATATGGTACGAACAGAGCCAAAGTCGTTGTAATATAACTTGCAGTTACATATTAAATTTTTTTATTAGGGATTGTGAGGCCAATATAGATTGATATGAACCTTGGCCGATGTTTTAATCAACTCGAGTGATGAAAATTTCCTTTCTGAAGGCCTTTCTTTAGTTACATGTCACAACCATCAGCGTCGCCATCGTCTCTAACGATCGCCGATATCAGTCATGCTATAGTGTGACGATCACAGAGCATCTCATTTGTAATCGTAAAGCAGTCCACACTATGAAAGACTTTTATATGTGTGGCTTTGACGGTATGAGAATGTTTATAGAGACTGTTATTGCCCACTGTTTCGTTAATGGTGTTTGTGGAGGCACTGACATCACGATGGAGCGGTTGTCGTCGTCTAATAAACCTTTTTGTTTGGCATACACTATCGGTTAGAAGCCAGAGGAGCAAAAAAAGAGGAATTCGGGATGTTACATCCAATAGTTTCTTTCCTTGGATGTGATAGCTTCGTAATTCCTATAGAAAAATTAGGAATTTTTGGCGAATAGCTTAGAGATTATATTCTCTGGATGAGCAATGCAGTGATTTTGCCTTAGATAACAAACGACTAGCTAAAGTTCCTTTAACGTTGCTCTATGTTGACGGATGAATAATGAGCAGAACACTTCAAAAACTATGAGGCTGTCGTCAGTCTTCGCGAGCAAATATCTTAGTGCGTGTCAAAGCTGAAAATGTTTTTTTTTAGAATTATTGGTGTTTTTAATTATCAGAAAATATTTCTTAAATGTTTTTTAACCTTAATTTGATTGTTTTTCCTTTTTTCAATTGTTTGGTCGAATTGCTGGGATCAACGTGTTAATCCTCTCAGAATGCACATACTGACAATAGAGTTCCTCACTGAAGCCATAGGTGATGCCACCTTAGCATTCGAAAACACCATCGATGAAATTTTGCAGAAGCCTGAACACAATTTTGATATTTATAGTGAACCTCACCTAGACACAACAATGTTGGTTTTGTTGTTTCTGAAGTGTCAAATGAAGAGAGATTTTGTTTGCAAGCGATGAGGACTTCAGCCGCATTGCATAATGGAAAAAGTTAGATTTTCCTACAGCTAATGATGCTTATATTTACAGTGTTTCAGCACGATGGCGATGCGTGCAACAGATACCCATTTGAAAGCTCTACAACGACGTAACAACTATCTTATGGCGATGTATGAAGAAGAGAAAGAAGCGTTAAAGCAGGAGAGGCAACGTCGACTGTTAGCCGAACATCAGCTGCAGAAAATGCAGCAGCTCGAAGACGATCGACGAGTGTACGCGCTTTAATTTACTATAGCAATTCAAGGGCGGCTTGTTATTAGTTGTATGGTGAAGGCTAAATGATGACTAAAGTGTGGGTTAAGGAGATGAACTGATGTGAAATGGAAAATGTATGCTCAGGACTCATTTTTGCGTCATAATCTCTATGTGACAAAGAAGTGATGAGGGCATACTGAGACGCATCAATTTCGATGTTGGCTTTGTTATATATTTTAAATTTCCTCGTGCTTTACACGTTGCTGGAATTTAGGATGGGTCTTTATTAGAGGAAATACCATTAAAGACACGATTGCTCTCAGTAATGCGCATCTAACACGAGGATAGAGAAAACTACCGTCCAGCCAAGCAGCAGTATAGGCTGGCCGAGCTAGTAGCTAAGTCGATGGTGCAGCCACAAGCGAGCAAACCAATTTACTTTTGGCCACAAGAGCAAAGGAACCCATGGCGCTGCCATGTAGAAGAGGAATCTACGACCTCCGCCGAAGAAAAAGAGAATTCATGGCTCATTTTCGAGGCCCTGTCTTATTTTCTCCTCTCTTTTCTTGCTATATCTCTACCTAGGAAGTAGCCGTGTGAACGAATGCGAATGCAAGTGTTATATTCCTGATTCAGCAAAAAATCGATGCTTTTTATGTGAACTACGAGCCATGATCGTTCCGGATTTCTAAAAGCAATAACTTGAATTTTTTTCTGCTGCGCCCAGATATCTCGCGATTCTTCAGCTCCTCTTGTTCACGAAAAGCTTTAACATTGTTTCGTGCGAAAAGGTGGTCAATAATTTTGCCTCTTCCTACTGAGGATTTTCAGCCTTATTTCTTCTTGTAGTTTGTGGGCGATTTTTCCAATATTTTTCATTTCGGTCATATTTATAGGCCCATCACGTCCACCTTGCCGCGGTGCTTATTGTTGTCGGGCGCAAAATTTACCACGGAGGTAATTTAGTTGAGTTTATCACGAAAGGATGTTGTGAGTGGTTTCATTCATTCACAGCCTTCTTAGATTTCCAGGTCTAAGAAGATTTATATGTGCATCCCTTGCCGCCTCAGCCGACCAAGGAATCTAACGTTTCTGAATTCTCTCCAGCGTAAATGTAATGCTCAAAATCATAAACGAGGTAGTTTGATTCATTTGTCTGTATTCAGAGCACGTGAAGGAAAAGCAATCTCAGGCCTCTCACTTAGTAAATAAACTTTTAAGCTATCGAAATGAACCCGATTTTTTTGTGGGCACTTGTAAGTTCGGCTATATTGATGCACACGTTAAACGTGATCGCTAGAGCGCTAATCATCTGATCTCGCGCCCATTCCGTTTGGCTCCTCTGTAATGCCTTTTAATCGCCGATCTATTTCAAAGAACATATCTTCGTCCTAACATTCGACAACCAATCTTTTCTGTTTACATTTTCACCGCAACTGCTCAATAAATTTTCATTTATTTGCCAGTTTCCCCGATCCTCAAGGTACGTAAATCTGTGAGCCCAGAAAACACCTGTTCAGTTTATCTCTAAAGATATGAGAACTAGGAATTATTCTTCTGAATATCTGATCTTTCGCCGCTTCTGTAGCTTGTTGAGTAACGCTACACAAATTCTATTATTGTTTTGCAATTAAGGGAATTTCTTATTCATCCCAAATGTTTAGTGTTCACTTATTTTGTATACTTATATAAAACAATTAATTTATTTAGTGAACACATAGTTAATGAAAATGCTCAAGAAACACTTCTCACTCAACGAAATTGTCGAATCAGTGCTGCTGAAGACATAATGAAGTAATTTCGATGTTACCAATACACCAAATGAGAAATTTCGAAGCTGATTGGATGTCACGACTGCACGATATGAGTTTACCATAGAATTCTTATCTTAAGCCGATAGCATGAGATTGCTTTTCATTCACATGCGTTAAGAAGAAACGAAAGAAGCAAATTGGTTGGTTAGGGATTCTGCGGATAAAATTTTGCTTAGAGAGAAATTATTGAAAGAGGAATGTGTAAGGATGAGTCGGAAATTAATATAGATAAAAATTTGCTATCACACAGAAATCAAACTAAAGAACCATAAAGGTTTTTTTGTCTTTTGTGAGATGTGGATTATGGATTCTTCTCTTGCGTGACTCGGCAACGGTTTCCTTTTTTTACTCGGCAACAGTTATGAGACTACGTGACCAATCACGGTTCCCTTATGAGATCCAACATCCCGACGTCGGCAGACAGTACTTGCCATAAGCTACAGTTGCACATGGCTATAGTAGCCAGCCGATTTTTTGATCTTCAGTTGCGATGGTCCCAGCTTGCTAAAACGTGGGATATCAACACAGGATCTGCGAAATGCACCACCGAATGCAAGGAAACTGCCACCATCTCGCAGTCAGAGTAATCTAGCTAGGGCAAATGCATCGCACACAACAACCAGCGAGGTATTACAATGCAAGTGTTCTCCATTTTAACCCTTTATACAGCTCCTTCAAGGGAGTCAATCGATTTCAGTGTTATTCGTCCAAGATGGTATTCTTGGAAGGAAATAAATGAATCCCTATAGTGAAATTTTCCAGAGGAAATTCGGTAGTCGTGTAAATCTCCAGCTCATTCATCGACACTGTGCCGTAAAACATTAGCATTCATTGCATTTGTTAAGGTATTTGCATCAATAATCTCTCTTTTTTGTTCGATAACCTCCAAAATTATGAAGAATTAGCATCGGGTCCTATAGAGAACATCGCCACTTCCATAAATGCTAAGAGTTTAAATTCTTGCATCAAGTCCATGGATTTTTATAAATTGGCAAGATTTTACAAATAATGGCTTCAATAAATTTTTCTACCATAATGCAGAAATTATATGAGGAGAAATTCAATTACTATGAGCGTTACATCTCCTTCGGATGATTTTTCATTAAGTGAGCTGTTCTTAGGCTGAACTGATGAGTTTAAACTGTTGCTTGAAACACTCTTGTTCAATGATTGCAATACACCTGAAAAAGTTCTAGTTAATTATATGATTAAGTATAGTCTTTTCGGCTTTAAGACCTCGGGTGATCTCAGGTGACGAATATAGTTCTCACTTTCTTGCTTAGTTGTGACTGAACGAAATTTCTTCCTTATTTGATAGTGATCATCGATGTGTAATATTGAAATTATTCGTTATCCGATTAACGTTGGATTTCAGCTCACGTTTGAGAGTAAACTCGTCGTATTGCTGAATGCAAAGTGGTCTGTATTGGTTACTAAATTGTGGAGAAGCTTTGCGGTTTTCCGAAAATCGCTTTTTGCTTTCAACTATAAACCCATACACTGATATTGTTTTATTGGCAAATAAGTATTATATACATTCTGAGATTTTTGTAATCGTTGTAATTTCTTGGTGAGTTTTTATTTCATAAGTGCCTTCATTTGGTTACGATTCCCAACGGATATATTACATTTTGGAGACATTCAGATTCCCATTTATAAGAGGTATGCTTCGGGCGGAGCTGATTTCAATGGAATGAGGCCCGAAACGCCCGAACCGCCAGACGCACCACGTAGAGGCATATGTGAGAGGGTTGGCCGTCGAATAACGCCCTCTGGCTCTTCTGGCACCTCTAATTCGGCCTTTTCTTACTTCGTATATGACGATGGCACACCAACCTTGCGAATGCCTCCACGACTTCAAGTATGCTTAACATTAATTTGCTTGCATGCTGTATTCGTACGCTGAAGTTTGCTCGATTTTATGACCCTTTTTTTGTGAAAGAGGGACAAAAGAGAAATGAATGGGAAACTCTCTCGGTCGGATCTATTTCCACGCAGTGGATAATTTCGGTGAGAAAAGAGGCTAGGCATGCGTAAAAAGAAGGAACTGGATGTTTATTGGCGAATCTCATGGCTTGCATTGAGAAAAATCTCGCTATCGATGAAGTCTGCTCGCGACGTTCACTCAATTAACTACTGCAATGTTTCCCTTGGTAATTGTGAGCTGCGACGTAATGGATCAATGTGATAATTGTGAAGGTTTCGACTTGATTGTGATGCGTCAATAAATATCGTACTGTGGTATCAAATGTATTTTTCTTTTTTTTCAGTGACAGTTTGAAATCCCACCGCTCGTACTTTCTGGGAATGAACGTTGAGTATGACACCGTAACAGAAAGTGGCCATAAGTTCCGCCTTGGAAGTGATAATTGAAGGCAATGTCCAAATTGCTCACAAATTTTGCTTCCGAGAATAATAAACTTTATTTATTACGTTCTATGATGATTATTATGCAAATATCCGAGTATATATATTGCGACAAGTAGCCATCTATTTTAGTATATGCTGCGTGCACGCAATTCGAAGTTTATCCATCATAGCATTCAACGGCAACGTCACATTCAAGACGCATCAAATCATCGTGCAATGATCGCCGAGCAAAAGCGTACTGTTGCAAGAGATGTTTTAGCTAAGAAGGTGGATCCAATTGCTGCGTTACCTCTTCTTGGTGTCGATGGCGGTCAAATATCAGCACTAACGTTCACACCACGCACGATGGCACGAGATACACGCAGGTGCTTATTTCATCCACTCAACAATCCATATTATTGCTTGATATGTTGCAGAGGTGACTACCGGCTAGCTGAAAAGTGTCAGAAGTTGTGGATATTGATTCATCTCATCACGACTAGCTTTTAGTTCGGCACTCATCGCGTGCGATCTCTGTAATTGCTCATATAAAGTGCAGCCAGCCTCTTATGATAAGTTAATGAGATGAGCAAATTGCTTATTAAATGAAATAAAAATGCTGTAGCTAAAATTCATGCGCATCTTTGGAACACGTATGGACGTTGCAATGTTCATGTTTTCTGTTGTTGCTAAGGTTCTTAGCTGTGCGATGTTGCAGTAGGAAATACAATCAATTTGCGATTATCGAACATAATATATAAAGATTCATTGCCTATGATAACAGAATATTTTGCATTCATAGCAACGAAGAGAATTCGTTTCAAAGATACGAAATGTCTCAACTCAAATGCAACAGTCACGGATCGTGAAATACGCTTATGTGCTCAACGTTCAGGAACTTCTTCCTTATTAAGTGAATTTTGTTTTGGGGGAGTAATTTCCTGGCGAAACAATTTTTTACGATAACAATGGGCAGCAATTTGAATAGAAAAAACCTTAAGTGATTATTCGCTCCATATTTTCTATGTTTTCAGAGATTGGAAAAATTAGTTTAATTTTTAATATGAGGTATATTTTTCTTCGGCGATATCAAATTATACACTAACTGATATACACGGTTATCCATTCGTTGATCACTTTTATAGTCTTTTTGCAAATTTCCTTTAAAAAATATAGGTCACGTTTTCAAATATAGGTCAGGTTTTTGTCGGTTCACAGGGAAAGTGATTCGTTTATGTAATGATCAGTCGAGCCAATGAGATACAGTTGCATCAAAGTAATCGTTTTATGTATTATGCCTGCTCCTATAATACGCACTCTTGCTCATTAATTAGTAGCGTTCACATGATTCATCATATGTCTTATTTTTTTGATTCATGATTCATCATATGTCTTATTATTATCTTATTTTTATGCGGCTTTATGTGAATGTCGATTCATTCTGCGTTGCTTGTCTCAAAATCAAACGTTCTTTATAGACGTCTTGGTAAAACTAAAGAATCTCAGTTGCAACGCTCAAACGCAATGGAAGAAGAAAACCGGCATGTCAACCGTCTACTTGCCTATTGCTATGGCCAGGCAAGTCATCTTTCAATTTCCTCCACTAAGAGTATAGCGAATGGTACTAACGTTATGACTCACTTGTCCCGATTATCCCTCCGGTCGGTGATCGAATACTTTAAAGCTGTATCACCAACTTTGTGATGCGATGGAGAGTCACATGTGCCACAAATCCTCATTTGCTATGCGTATCCATCTCCTATTTCTTGATCCCAGTTTTCAGCGGTATCTTGATAGATTTCGTTTTCAGCTGACAGTACTCCTTCAACAGCTTTCTATGCATCTTCCAGTACAGAATGTTGAGGATTTTGAACACTCTTTCGGACAAAGTTGCAAAAGCTAGGAATTTGACTATATTAATGTATCGCCTAAAAAGTTTCAGTCCGCGCTCCATTGTAAGAATGGTTTACTGATAAGTATTCAAGGCAATGCCAAATATTATAGTTATGTTGAAGTGATGTTTTATGATACATTTTCAATATATATTTCATTTTATGTGCATTTATCTTATTCTTTTACTGTTTCCCTGCAGTCCTTTCATTGTTCTTCTACGAATGAAAATTGTTCCGTCTCTCATTTTCTCCTCATTTGCATCGTCAGATTCCTTAGTCTGGTCTCCAATTCACTCTTCTTCTTCCAAATTCCAACAGATCTACAAGCGTTTGTATAGTTGTTTAGGAATTAGTTTTCAATGCGATAAATACTGATTTCAGTGGTGTTTTCTGCAATGATCCCAAGTTTTTTTTCCGAATAATACCTGAGAAATACCTACATACAACTTTTGCTTCATTTACTTCATATGGCTCCGTTTCTGTAATATCGTTGATTTTTAGAAACTTCGCATGAATCGCATTACTCAAAACGGACGTCATTAATCCGCATGGACTCTACTATTTGCGAGTTTGATCTCAGCTTTGTATAGACTGATTTTGTGCAGTTCTCAATGAACGGTTGGCTGCTTCTGTATCAGATGTGACCAAGTGCAAGTAAGTAGAAATGGGAAATTATTTGCGTTAAGTTGTTCATTTCGGAAAGATCGCAGTCAAGACGATATGAAAGCAGTTTTGTTAAAGAGTCGAGGCGAAGTATTGGATGAAGACAGAGGATACGGCACATTTTATGTTCCGTTAAAAAGTGCCCAATTTTGGAGCATATACCCAAATTTCGTTCACCTAATGGAAAGTCGGAAAGGGGGTACTTGGATTTGCTGTGAATTCTTTAATTTTGAAAAAATTTTCCAAAATCGCTCAAATAATTAGAAGCAATTTGTTAGGAATAAAACAGTAACTTTCCTCTAAGATTCTCTATTTCCGTTTTTGTAACAATCATAATATTGCAAATTAATTTGCTATGAGCAATATTTGCGTAGGCATCGATGAAAAGAGTTCTTAAATTGCTCCTGTTGATTGCTCCTCTTGCTCCTGTTGCTCCTGCTCATCTTTATGAATAAAGAATACTTGGATATTTTTTCTGGAATGTGTTATTGATTTAAATGGTTCATAGGCAATTTGAACTGGAAAAAGTTTACTGTTTAGGCGAATTCAATTATATACTGGAATATTGTGGTTCACCAATATCATTTGCCTTTCATATATCATCTGATATGAATTGTGCTTTCAATGCGTTGTTTTACTGCGCTTTTTTTGCTTCATGGTAACCAATAGGTCCTTTTATGCAAAAACACTCCTCATGTTTCATTTTTTTGAAACGTGACCGGTTTATTTGTTTAGTTGCTTTCATATTTATTCTCTACAAACAATATCGGTTGTTCCTCACGACTTTAAAAGTACACTTTATATTTCGATACAATGATAGTGGATATCGAATATCGACGAATAGAGGGCTATTTATTCAAGGAATGACACAGTTATCGATCTCTTACTGCCTCGGGGTGACATATCGATTTCGCATGAAAAGCATCGATAACATCAGAAACCATCCAATCACCTACTCGTTTCGTCGACTGTGAAATAACTAACAATCACCATAAGAGCACTGGTTATATTTTCATGAATTTTCATATTATTCGTACAACTTGCCTTTATATACCATTGGAAAATCGACCGATTCTAAATCATTTGTACATTTATTTGGGTCTTGAACGAATGTAAGTTTTTCGTATGTTCTGACGTGTAGTACATCGACGATCTGATGTTTACATCGTTTCCCTGTCTTTATCAACTGCGTAAAATGTTTTTGGCAGCGAATATTAGGGAATGTTGATTTCTTTCTTACCAGAGCACATCGCTGGGCAGTAGATGCCACCTGATAGGACTGAGGTGTTGTAATGTAAGGCCGAAGGAGAACATTTCGCTTCATGGTATGGTTCAAGTGAGGCATTTCATCACTCAGGTATGTGCATACTGCATCAAAATGATGCGTTGTGGTGATGTTCAGGCGGCATACGAAACATGCTGCAGCTTCGTCGAAAGCTCATAGAAAATACTATTGAGATAACACATTGCAGTTACGATGAAATGAGAGCTTTATCTCTTCCTTCCAATGTCTTCTTTTGCACGATCACGTAATTAAAGCATTTATTCGTTTCGGTGCTTTTCATGTTGACATCAGTCATGATCTTATTCATACATTCCTTTCGTAATGTCGCTTTTCATCATCTTTGAGATTGTCCAAGTTTTAGTGGCTCGTAGGATTGCCATGATGAAATCTTCCCTCTAGGACTTCATTATGAACTTGCCTGGACAAGAAAATGCTTCCCACCTTTGATTGATAGCACTCTGATTTCATCGCCATCTTCTTCTCCAATGCAAAACTTTTCGAATTTCCGCCTTGTTTTTAGCTATTGATGTTTATTGTGCCACCTTAATCGTTATTTCTTGACAGGAGCGTCATTTTGGCTACTTTATTTTACTGCTCTTCATTTTTGTTGACTTGATTGAAGCTTCTTCATTACAGTTTTGAGTTTATTGAGTTTTATGGAGCTCCAGCACAACATCATCAGGTAATACAGAGTGATTCAAGTCAATACACACCTCTTCTTCCCTTCACTTCAGCCTACGAAGCGCTTTCCAGAGACGGATTCAAAACAACCGGAACAACAGAACACCATCTGCTATTACTTCTCTGTCGTCTAGAAGGGTTCACGAAATGCGAGGTGATACTGAAAATACATCTATGCAAATCCATACTTTGAAGCACGCTTATTTATTTGAATAAATCAAAGATAGAGTGTGCAAATCCGATGTTGTTCCTTTGCATTTTAAGCTTAAATACGCATATACACCTATATAGGCGAGGTGACGACAGTTCACTCACTGATGCATTATGAAGTCGGAATTTAAAAGAATATTTCTGGCGTGTTAACTGTGCAGTTTGCGTTTTCCTTCCTCCACTTTCTTTTGCAATGTGAAGTAGATCAACGCACATGATGAAACAGTTCGAAGTGCTTTTATCATATCTGATAATAATAAAATGAAAAGAACTAATATCATTTTGCGTTTTAAGGATATCAGTGTCGCTTTTTCGCTCTGAAGTCACTGCTGATTAATTTGTGGGGATTTTTTTAACTCGGCAACGTATAAGCCAAACTTTCGCTCACACTACGGATTGAACTAAGATTTCCCCTTTATTGAGTCAATAAAAGTAGGTAAAACCCTCTAGACACTGATTGTTTCACTGATAATTCTTTTGTTTTGCGGATATTTTCGGCTCTTCATGGAAACATCCAAATAGAGCGATTCTTTTCTAGTAATACTAGTAACACTTTGCTTCACATAACGTCTGCAAATGAATTCAAGACTGTCGACTTGGTGGCGATTTAATGATGGATGGCGTCAATCAATCGAACGAATCGTTATATGTGCATCATTAAAAAAAAAACAAATTTTATTATCTCAATACAAATTTTCACTATATTATCCATCACAAACAAAATTTCCAACAGAAATAATACAATGAAGATCGTATATTTGAGCATAGAAACCGTATGATGGAGGGGCAAGAAAATTGGACGCTCCATGAGAACAACACTTAATTTCTCAATGATTTGCTATCTTCTGTACGTACGCATATATCGATGAACAAATGTGAAACATAAATGAATTTCGTAATGGATATTCTGCAAATTTTCGACCCGATAGAGCGTTCCGATCACCACAGTTATTCTGGCGAAACGGTTATTCCTGTTGATTCTATCGATGAATGATGAATGAATTTCAAAAAAAGTCAAAAATTTCAGTTTTCGATAGCTTATTTGTTCATCGACCGTTCATCGACCGCAATAGACGGCCGGAAATGGAGATGTCGAAACGGTCGAATAACACGTATGAGCAGAACTTCACTTTCAAATCTGATGCTAAACTCTAAGCAGTTGATTAACCCGTATAATTCCAATAAAAACTTCGATATATGTACTCATAAGTAGAATTCCTCTTTTTTTGATACTTTAAACAAAGTTGAAATATTCAGCATTTGTCATATGCTTCAAAATGAGTTGCTATCCTGCAATTTGAAAAGACAGGTGTTCCCATCGTGTTTTTCTCTCACATTACTACGAATAGGCGGAGAGTCATCCAGGAGGCTATTCGTACAGCTGATAGTCGAAAATCCCAGAATATACTTACAATAAAGAAACGCTATGAATACAAATAATGAAATATGCACTGAATTCGTGGATTTTTAAGTCTTCAGTCTTTTATGAATAAATGAATTCATTCATTCTCTTTACTTGAAATTAAGACATCTTCAAATTTTGATGGAGCGCATATTTCCCAGAAATACACTACAGGTAGATTACAGAAACTTGCACCAATCTATGAAACTAAGACAGAACTAAGGGTGACTTCCTCGAGGAATGGCAATATTCAAGTGGTTCAACACTCTCTGAAAAACGGGAATATTTATATTGAACATTTAGAATTAGCAAAAAACAAATCCAAAATATTCCCATATTATTACATTAAGCTTACATAGCAATATTAATAACCCGCTCAGTTTCGCATTCAAGTGGATTATATTGGGGTAATATATTCGCCTGCAATAACAACTCACCGATCAATTATTTTTTTGTCGACGAAACAACATTTATGTTATCTGTTTGCATAGTTGGGAAATCTTGCTCTACACTCTTCTTTTAAAGACCGAATTTCCAAGTTCACCTATAAAAAAGCTGATTTTTGATGAGGGAAGTGGAAAAGAAAACCAGTAGTTTCATTGTGTATGTGAATTCGACAACGAATTCCCCATCATAATCGAAGACGAAAGTTGTGCGAGAAAAAGAGGATTCAACGGTGAGTTCAACGAGGCGAGCGCCGCTGCAAAACTTCGATTCGCTTCTAATGATGAGGTGATAGTTGGTGGTTGTATCATATTCGCATAAGAGAATAAACCCAATGAAGATGGTAACAAACTGGGAGTGGTACATTGTGAAGCTTTGAAAAATGCATCCGATACCTGCAAATGCATTCATTATTGAATATTATTTATTGCATTTCAATGTATGAGATAAAAGCCTATGCGGAAGAAATTTGTCAGTGAATTATATCATTAAAAATAACCTATTTTGTATATTTTATTCATATCTGAAATGAAACTACAACGGGCGCCTATAATTAAATACTCTCCATATTATATTTCTATATTAAAATTTGAAAGCATATTTCATTGAACGTAAGGATACTAGCGCTTTTAAAATATGCACTGTAAGTTTTCTTATTTTAACAGTAACGCAAACTATCTTCGGCTACATTCTTTTTATACTCACATTTTGGGTTCACACTCTGAGAGGAAAAAGTTATCGAAATTTTCCGAGCAACTGATGTAAAATATTGGGAGGGAATCGATAGCAATCACTTATGAGATGTCAACATCACTAGCTGGCTGCATAGAAATCGCCTCAAATCAAAAGGCGCCATTGGATGGATTTTAACAAATTTGCTGCCACTTGTGTCTGCTATGTACTTAAAAACAACTGTTAAACGTTTCCGCTATTTTCGCAGGTAATACGTGCATCGAACATGTTTGCCGCTTTCATTTAAAACATTCAGAATATATAGTACGAAACGCAAAGTGGACAAGTGTTTCCAGTGTGCGCACGAACTTTGACCTTTGATGCATCTCTTATCAAGCTTATCCATCCTAATCACATTTCATCTCCTATCGGTATTCTACCACTTTTCAATTAGAGCCGGACTAAAACTCCATAGTAAACAGTGCCAGTTACAGTGAATTAGCTAAGAATATCTTGGGTTAGCGAGGAAAATAATATTCATTACTACTTATGTCTAGCTCTACCTTTTCACTCGCCAGTGTTATCGAGTCGTTGGTAGATTCCGCTGTCTTGGACGATGCGGCAGCAAGTTGTGCTTGATATGCGGCAAGTAAAAGAGACTGTTGTTGCTGAGCCGCAGCAGCTAAGAGCATCTGTGTTGTTGCTTGCTGAGCCTGAGGTGGTACTGTCTGAGCCACAGTGGTGTCATTCATTGATGGCATGACCACATTATTGACATTAGGTCCCGTTGGTGTGCTTAACGAACGTGGTGATTTCTGGCGCAAGCGTGGCTTCCGTTTTGGGCGATAAACGTAATCAGGATGCTGACGCATAAGCTCATCTCGAAGATCTTTCGCCTGAAAGTATAACTTATTTCATAAGAAGAGAAGATATTGGATAGCAAGTATGCATTCGTATCAAAATACAGTTTCATTCGGGAATTCCACTGCTGAAAATATAGCGGAAAGTTTTCCTTCCGATAGACATTATTATGTTGGTATGAGATTTCTAAATGTGCTTTCATTGTTTGTGCCAATGTTTATTTATTAAATACGACTTTTTCTTGTATGCTTAACTCGATTTTAAAACCGAACATTGAAAGAATTATTTTAGACAGTTGAATTATGAATAAATCATCGGAAATTCGCTCTTTGCTAAGAAGATAGCGGTGGTTGGCCGTTAGCAATTATCCCAAAGGAAACATCAATTCAACATGATTTCATAGCAGTTGCTTCATTCAACTGCTTTATTTTATGTGCATAACAATGACACTAACAAGAACATCACCCCTCCGCCACGTCATATATACAATATCGAAACAAAGAAACCCCCTATGAGGAAATAAAAATGAAAATGAAAATAGAAATTTCTTCGCTATAATATAGTTCTTCATAAAATCAATCCATTATGATGCAATCATATGTTAACGTTCGCAACAACCCCTATATGGATAATCAGTTACCCTTCAGAGGCCACAAAATTTTCACACTTCTTTTTAATGAATTGGTAACAAATATTTCAAGAAAAACCCACCATCGAATACCCAACCAGTAAAACGAGAAATCATAAATTGTGCTCAAAATTAAATATTCTCATATTTCGCTCGATGAAATGCTCTCGCCAATTTTAGGCGCTATTCAGGAAAAGCAGCAACAAAAGCGTTCCTCTAAAAGTATTTGCAATTCGTTCGTATTGAATTGATTAAATCATAGAAGATCTCTCAAAGATAAGTTGAACTATTTTGGAGAGAAAATAAGCGCTATCTTATGCGTGGTAGAAGATAATTTAGTGCAACTTAATAGCGATGAAAAGAAAGGTGGTACTAACATTTACAGCGAAGTTTATTGCAACACTCCAGAAATGAAAGTAAAAAAGCTACATCCATGACATAAAATATTATAAAAATTAATAAAAGGTCTTATAATGACTCGATTATATCTTTCCTTTTTCGTTCTAAAATCTTACTGCCATCTTCTCCCTCGCTCTTTTTTCAATGTTACACTAAACAACGCGTTTATAAGATGAACGGACCTTTTGAATGAATGGCGCTTTTTGTTCTGCACTCATTTTGCGCCACTCTATCCCGAGTTCTTTACTAATTTGTGAATTATGCATTTTACCATCCTGATTAGCGATCTGCGCTCTTCTGATTTGCGACCAAACCTGAATTTAAGAATACTTTTAATATCACAATTGGTACATGACACCGATAAAATGCTTTCAAAGTGAAATCAGCATTCGCTGAAAACAAGTGAAATTCCACCCATTGTGCACATTCTCTTTCGTTTCGTCGCTGTAAAATAAACATTTCGTGCAATTTGCCATTATATTCTTATTAGTTGTCTTTGTTTAGATTTTTTATTGCTATGAGATGCGCTCTTTTTCAGCTTTTAACTCACATTTTCCCCACTTCCGCCGTTCAGACCATCCCAAAGTACACAAAATCGCACTACGCTATGTGTCTGAAGTGTTTGCCCGACATGCCATTGATACAACCTATATAACTGAACCTCAAAAGATAACAAGTGCCCTCGAGAGAAATTTTGCACAGCTGAAGTACGAATGAAAAATCCCGGTCAGTTCAAGCTTCCCGCTTAGCGTTTTCAGGTTTCAAAGAAAGAACGTTTCTTAAAAAAGCTGTAACCTTTAAAATAAATTTATAAAACGAAAGCTTCATAATCCCATTAAAAGTAAGATCAAGATGGTTCATGAAGAGGGTAGGATTTTTATAACTAATAAAATAAACTGATCTTAATAAGTTCGGTGATTTCATGTATTTATACATGTATTCTTCCTTTGGATCCTCTAATTGACCTACTTTGATTCTACACTGTTGCGAATCGGAAAAAGAACATCGTTACGTGGAAAGTTTCAATGAGCGAATCGAATCGATCATTAAAAATAGCTATGTTGCTACATTTCATTATTTCTCCATGATTAAAACGTTTACGGACTTGTTCCTTTCGTTTATTTCTGAGCATAGAAAAGCAAAAATAAAAAATGAACGAACCATGAACGCATTCATTGGACGTTTAATTTTTTCACCATTTTCAAGACGATCTGGCTCTCGAAAAAGACCATTCGTATATTGCAACGAACCACCATTACCGGTGATTTGCCATGCTGATTGCTTTGGAGGTGCTAAAATTGCATATTTTGATATGCATAGACATTTATCATTTTCAACAAGCTGATTCACCAGATGCTGCTAATTGATCGACAACTGTTGCTGTCTTTAGCTTTCTTGATTGACCGCTGAGAACACTGGAACGAGAATGAGAAATGCCAAGTGGCACACGTCGAAGGGTTTTTCCCTTCCAAATCTATGTAAATAAATTACTGTGAATTATTGTATACGCATCTTAACCTGTAATTACCGCAAAACTACTGTTGCTATGGTTCCGTTCTATTGCTACACTTCACTGCTATATTATATAAAAGATACTATAGGCAGATGTAACTGCATTGTAAATACGCTTTTTAGTTTGAAATAAAGATATTCGAGTAGATTTATATTTTCATAGTTTGAAGTACAATGACCTAAATGAATAGTTCTTGCAAGCAATGACTAATATATTAACGTTCATTGACTGCATCAAAGAGAAGCACCTACTTCCAGAACTATATCCTGACGTTGCGCTGGATGAAGAGGTAGAAGGTGAAGGCAACGCTCTGAGATCGGAATTCATTGGAAGTGCTTCACTGGCTGCGTTCCAACTTAATGGTGTACAGCCTGTGATATCACCGTTTACAATGGATGGATGATCCACGAGTTGTGACATATGTAGCATCAGATTCTGCAACTAAATGATATCTCAGCTTAGGGGCATAATTATCGAAAGAAAACGATACCTCGATAGGTTTAACTGCGGTAATAAGTAAATTTAGAATAATCGATTCATTCAAACAGAGAAATAAGAAAACATTCTGCGCGAATGAAAATCTTGTAAGACTGCATTGTTCATTGAACTACCACTCGACGAATCTCGACGAGATTCGACAGTTTCGACAGTTTGGCTCCGACCATCACAGTCGATAAGACTGTGGAGATGGGAATTATTACCTATTCCAGCGGGCTTCGTAATGGAACGTTTCCAAAATGCCTTAGACATGAAGAGATGCGTAGCGACTCAAAAGACGCGTCACTTGCAGTTCCACGAAGCAAGATGCAAAGCACTCGTAAAGTCTGCGGCAGCTATTCGCAGATATGCAAGCCATTCCTATCACACCAGTACTTTCAGGCCACAAGAGTACCCTCTCTTTATTCCCGTTCTTCCCATCTACGGTAGTAGATATCTATCGATTTGAAGGACGATTAAAGTAATTCTCATTTTACCACTAGTATTTCTGAGAAGTTAGCACTATGAGCATCGCCATTTAATTGACGTTTATAGGCGCTATCATAACAATCAAGCATGCTAAATGTCTGGTCACAACTACAACGCCTAGAGCTTGCATTACGAAAATTTTTCGTCGATGCGGTGCCCTCTTTGCTAATATTCAGTTCGCTTTATGCAACCCGTACGCAAAATTCTATTAAATACCGGCTGCATTAAATAATTAGAATAAGCCTCGAGTTACAAACAAACATAAATAAATGTATTATACTAAAGAAAATATACTCAGCAACACTTAGATGGATAAAAATTACGCAAAAATTGTACATTAAATTATATCGAAACACGAAATTTTCATTTTATCATCCTCAGGATTCTTATTTTCCATCCATTGGTAATTGTTCTTTTGAAAGATTTCAAAGTATGAATAGAATTTCCATCGAAGCGAAAACTTTTTCCATTGAAATTTCCATCGTTTGATAATGTCGTTTACTTACGAAAAACGTAAACGACACCATCTAAGAAGTTGTTTGCTTGAAATATGTTCATCGAATGATATAAAAGCCTGAAAGTGAGATCATCATATTTGCGATGAACAGCGGCAACCGGCTTTTCATAGCAATGAGCAAAAAAATATACTATTCTTATAGGGGAAAAAGGAAGAACAAGGAAACAAGTTCCAAGTTCCATTACATTTTATAAATGGCAATGGAAAATTGTTGAGCATTTTTTTCTATCATCAGCATCGATTAAACTTCTATTTTTCGTTTTTGTGTCAAATGACATTAACTCAGAAATATGAGGGCAAACACATTTTTGCTATAATAAACGCCTTTAAGTTTCGCTTATTATTTCAAATAATTTCACTAAATGCTAATAGAGAAAATAATATCGATAATAATCATGGGGATATTTTAAATCATATATACTCGCTTCTTATCGTTGAAACAATGGGAGAATATTAGAGAGGAATTGTAACGATAAGCACTTCTATTTTCTCATCGGCTGATCAGCTATTTTCCGAAGCTATATCCAGAAATATCCAGTACAATGCCTCCATATTTTGAATTAAATCGACTATCTCCGTAATCGTTCCACAGATGGTCCATTTCGTTTTTTCTTTCTTTTAGCAATTTGATTTGCATGAACTAAAAATTCGAACAAAGATGCGCACAAACTTTTTCAACCGTTTAATGTAGGAAGTTTCTTTCGAAATTGATGAATCAACATGGAAAATGATGCAATAAATCATTCAATGGTTTGTTTTATAAAATATATATATATATATATATATATATATATATATATATATCGGGAATTTGACTTCGGCAGTTATAATATGAAACTATTGGACGAACAAACGAAGCGAAATGCAGATATAGCAGGATTTCATATAGCATTTGCATGATTTTAGTTCGAAAAGAATATAAAACACGAATGGTATAAATGAATCTGATAAACGCGAAAATGAGGCGCAAATTTTATGCGTTCATGGAATGCCATTAACTTATATAGAAAGTGATGAAGCCATTTGCAAAGAAAATCGAGAGATCAACGTATGAAGAGCACTTTAATCTCATGATTTCAGTGAATTTATCCTCGATAATACTTCATTTCAAACCACAAACGTCTATACTTGTCAAACTTCAAACCCATAAAAGCATCCTCTACACCTGCCCCCTCCCCCCTCCCAAAAAAAAAACAGTCCAAGATTGGAATATGGGACCGAATTATTGAAAATAAAATATTTGAATTTTATTTATTGTAAAAGGAATTTTTTTCAAACAAGAGGCATTGCAATGTTGAATGCAAGAATGGCGAAATTTCGAAACGAAGATGTAGTTAATGATGAATAAAGAAAGTTGGCGGAGAAAATGATGAGAAGTTAGGATTTTAGAGATTATCACACACAAGAGACATCGTCCGCTTTAGTCGCTTATGATCCAGAGAGGATCCTTGAGGATTTTGCTCTATCTACTTTATGGAAACTTTATTCAACGTTGATCGCCAATATCGATCGAGTAGTGATGAGAGACGCTCAACGGATAATCTTCTTCTACATGATGGATATTTTCAATCGCAATATATCCTTTCCACTTATCCACTCTCATCTATCTCAATTTCGAATTCACAATGTTCATCACTTTAGTTAATGATTGTGAAATGATCGTTGAAAATGAGGCTATTTGAGATTTATTAAAGTGTTTAGGAAGGATATGTCTATGAGTTAATTTATTAATTTCAAGTGAGCACTATCAAATCAAATAAATAGCATTACAGTGGGGAAACCCATAAAAATCATTCATTAAGAAAAGAGCGGCTACTTAAGTAGTGGAACGATAAAATAAGTTTCTAAAATGTCGAATAAATATCATTGAAACGATAAATTAGTGAATTAAATATTACATATAGATTAATGAAAGTAAAATGATATTTTAGACATAAAATACACAAAATAATAATTCAAAGGAGGAAATTAATAGCTAAAAAAGTAATTTAATCTTCCATCTAACGGAAATGACCACATTTATTAATATATAGAATTTTCCACTTTATTTAACTGGCAATTATAGCCATCATACAGCTATAGAATTATGGCAGTCATGAGAAATGTAAGCAAAAGTGGAAATCGCTCATTTTTATATAATATAAATAAAGCTATTATGAGTTCAAAATGTGATATTTCCTCGCAATATATTTGAATGAGAAATTCAGATCGAAATCTCTCGGCGTGTGTAAATGTTCGAAACCTTATATGAGAAAGAGAAAGCGATGATTCCCATATAAGCTAAGGAAATTATATTCTAAATAAACGATAAACCTCATAAAAGATGAATATATCGCCGCAGAAGTTGAAAAAAGAACCATCAAATTTTCCATAATAATTAGCTTCCACGTTTATTATAACTCTTAAGAAATACTTATGAAAATTATAACCTACCAACTAAAGAATTTATGGCTTATCTATAAGCTTTCGGAATTCCGTAATAGTTAACGAAACTTTTATCTATGACATTCATAAATATTTCTCAAATGTATATGTTTCCTTGAGTATAGGATACCTTATTTTGAAGCTAAATATTAAAAAAGATCAACGAAAAAATTCATCCTGACGGAAAAAATTGAAACAAATATAAAACCGCTTAAATTCGTCACTTTATGGAACGATGAGCTTTTATTGATATTAATACGGACGGAAGTCTCATCCGATTGCATTAGTCCGTACCACTAAAGAAATCATTTTTGCGCTCAATTATCGACAATTTAAAGCAATCGTTAGTTCACTTTTAGCAAAATTCACTAATGATCATTGGCAGCTTTTTACATATTCACCTAAAAGCTTTCCAATATTCTTATAGATTCATTAGCTCTAAATTACAGAAAAAAAACTTCGGTTGATCTTCAAAATTTGAGGAAACTATGCTCTATACTCCCGTCCATCCACTCATCAAAATCTCGGAAATATGGGGCATAATATTTCTACGAGGATGAAACAATTAGGCGCGTGTCTATTTTGCCTAAAATGATCCTGAAAAATGATGTATGACGAATTTCAAACACTGAAAGGCGTGGGGGGGAGGGGGGAGGAGTAAATGGAGCAAATAAAACCCTCATCGATGGATATTTTGCATAGCTTTTCTTGGTGAGAACACATTACGATGCTGTAAGTTCTCTAAACGTTTAAGTGTGATTTTTTCCTTTAATTTGTTCAATAAGGTAGAAAATTCATGAGAAATGAAACTGCCTAAGTATAAATTGCATTGTTTTATGACCTCTATAGCAAGTTTATTTATTTATTTTTTTGTTGCTCCTGATCATCTCAGCGTGACCTATCGACAAGCATCAGAGATTAATCTTCTTTTCATATCACGACCTTTTGACGTCATGCAACGATGTAAACGAAACAAATGAGCCTATTACGTTGAGACATACAATGGCTCCTATCGATCTCATTCATAAAATTTTCCAAAATTTTCCGTTCAGTAATTAATATTCGGCGTTAAACGATCGTTTGGCTCTTATACGCATAAAATATGAACGAATATTGTGTATTGCTCATATTGTTGCCGTATATCCGTTATAAAGGTTAATGAAAAATCCACTAAAATTAGTCTTTGATTTTTCTCATAAAGAATATCAGAAAAGAAAGGGAAGAAAAATCGACTAAAGGGATCTCTAAAAGACTGAGGAATTAATAGCAGCCATAAATTCTGGATATTCGGAAAAGGTTTCCGGAAACCATATTTGTCAAGGATTAAAAGTCTCATTCGTTTGAAACGATACAATTATGAAAATGAAATCGCCTAACAATTAAAATAAAATTACTATTAAATCAATTATACTTTGTCTATGAAATGGTTAATTAAGTGAAGATAGAAAAATATGGAATATGGGAAACGACACTTTTCAGCAAGACAGTTTGCTACTGAATTCAATAGTTCCTCTCTATTGAGATGAATGAAAAGAACCGGTCAACAGTGTTCGTTCATAGGATGTTCTATATAAAATGATATAGAAAATGTTCAACATTAGCGGACATAAAAGAAATATTCAACGAAAAAGGAGAGATCTTGAATGAAATTTCATTGAAAAATATTCCTTTAGATTATTATATTAATGATTCTTTATTCAAATATATAGAGAATGATGGTGGCGCGTTCTAAACGAATAAGTGCGACGACCTGGTAGTTCCATTTCCTAAAAAGGGAAAATTCCTTCCCAAGAAATTAGGGGATAGATTTGGAAAGGGAGGAAAAGGAGAGCTGGAAACGGAAAACTATCCAACATACGACAAAAGGAAGCATTGAGGCGTCAACCTGGCGATGAGAAAAAATCAGCTAGAATATTTGCAACACTTAAATCAACTTTCCAGATGATTTAAATATTGGACCTAATCAGAGCAGACCTGTTTCTTTTCTTGCCCTTTACCTACACAAAATCAGCTGGAATGCTAATAGCGGCAAATCCTTATCGTCATCATAAATGATATGTGCACATCCCATTATTCTCGGATTAGCATATGTGGTTCAAAAGAATTGAAGTGAATGCACATCGCAAAAAGAGAAAATTTTACACCTCCGGGAAGCCATATTGTATATACTGTTACTGAAATAGAATTTTTGATGAAATTATATATGTGTGCATAAATTGTGGAAATAAAAAATCCAAGTGTGGAAATTACTTTTAATATATGAAGAGGAACTATACCTTCAAATATTAAACAGTAATGGACAGTAACTTAAAGAGTATTAAACAGTAACTTCGAGAGTTATTAACTGGTGGAAAACGTTTAAGAACGAAGGTATCAAGCAGAGAAGTGGTCAATTGAAAATGACACCACCAATAAAGAAAGACATATGAAAGTGGCAATTAATAACGAGGAAAATAATGTTCTCATCACAAAATCTTAGCTATTTCCAAACTTGATTTATACGTGAACAAAATACACAATGATGATATATTATAGTGGGAAATTCATCGGAATTATGACACCACATATCGATTCATTACGTTAATTTTGCCGATTTCAGTTCGCCGACTTCATTCTATTCGTGAATGAATTTCGCCCATTTGATTTCTTAGTTTATGATGTAATTTCATCTCTTTAATTTTCAAGTAGAATTGAGAAAATAACAAATGAAACTTCTTAACCGTCATTCAAAAAATTTCGTATATTAATCACTGAATCGCGAGAATTGCTTGCTTGATCATTGGGCAAAAGTCTGAGCAATTTTTGTTCTTCTTCAATAACCATTTCACCAAATAAACCAACGATTCCATTTCCTTAGATATTTTATGCTCATTTATTGCTATATTTCACTAATTCAAATAATTTCTATATGTTTAGAATTCTAGTAATAGTAACTAATGACGATTTACTCGATAGTAACGATTTACTCGATCTCATCGAATAACTCTCACAAATTACTCATTACAGCTGAAAGATATTCTAAATTAACTAAAAATCATTTATTTAATAATTTAAGTAATACTTACTTATCATAATCATTATAATAACAAACTCTTAAAAAATACTATTATATAAAACATCAAAATAAGAACATTATTGCACAAATTTACCAAAAAATTATAGGAAAAACTTAAGAGAATATGAGAAAATATTATTCTCAACATCGATTACAATGCTTTAAAAGTAAAACTTATTACTAAATTCGAACTTCTAATAACGAATGCGAACAAATTGATTTACTTTGATAGATTTATTGTCGCCGATCCGAATTTCCTTTCATTGATGCAAAAAAATTCCTCAAGTTCATAATTATGAGTGCAAAATTTCAACCGGGATAAATATATACAACGAGGAAGTCAACTTATTTGAATTTAGTATGAAAACTTCAAAAAAAACAAGTATACTTTATTGACTTTACTTTAAGTATTACTTCATAGTTCAAATGAACAACACTGGACACAAATAGCTGCCATAAACCTAGTAATTCCGACTGATAACAGTATAGGATAAATATATATTATAGATAAGTTTTTCCGAAACATCCGCATCATCCATCTTATTTGAATCATTGATAGATACATGTATCATTTTAGTAGTTGAAATAGTGGAAATATATTTCTTTACTGAAGGCAAATATAATAAATTAGAGTTATGGTAACTAAAATAGATTAAATATTGGAAGTTAGATTTGAAAACTGAATTAGGTTAAAATTGGCCTCAATATATGGTATGATTACCTGAGCTTCTGTGAACATCATCGTTATAAATGCTCTGTTTGCCTACTATTTCAAATGAGATTAACAACTGAGAGTAGGATCATGAGATGTTCGTTGTTCGAGTTATTCGGAGAGAACCATTGGCTAAATTCTCGACAAACGCCTAAACGACCACTAATTAGGTGTAATATCAAGTCGCCTAAAACCATTAAATGTCGATGACTGCATAAAGATCCGCAACAATAAATGCAACGGCTCGGCGATCTTCTGAAAAATCCCTTTTAAAAATAGAAACCTCCAAAACGAAACGCCATGAATGAGATGTAAATATCCACCGATCATATAGACAATTGAGGGAAACCTCTTAGCTCCTTTAAAATAAAGAGACGATAAGAATTTAAAAATATGAATCTTTTAGATGAATAAACTGTATTAAAGGAAAAATTTCGAAGAGAATAGCAATATTGGTAATATAATGGAAATATTCGTTTTTTTTTATGACTTTTACCTTTAATAATAAAAATTTCCGCCTATTGAATTTATGACAAAAAATTCCCCCTTAAAATGGTACCAATATCAGATATATATATATATATATATATATATATATGCAATCATATCGACTAAATAAAGAAGACCTATCGATAAATACAATAAGAAATTAAACTAAAAAATAACGATGAGAAACCGAATCGAAAGAATAAATTTGCAGAAAATGAATAGATTTGATAACTACTGAGCGTAAATCGTGCGATAACGAAGAGGTTGAGGGAAATTACGCGACAATGACTCTCGTCGCTCATAGATTGCATTAACGCCGCAAATGCCATACAACAATGACAACAAAAAGACGTATTTAGGTTGGAACAATCAAATACATTGACGGCCTTCAACAGATCAATGCCAATTGCTGCCTTTTCACTTCAATCGCAATCTTTTGTGCGCCTTGAGGATCGTTTCTCTGCCATAACCAACGTCTCACACCTTTCTTTCGTACTAGTGTAACGTTCATTTGCGCATTCAACATAACTCTTATAAGAGAAATGTGCCAACTTCGAGACCATATCTTCACTTATATATACGTTTCCCCATCTATTTCTGGTTACTGAATCAGCAAATTCAACTTACAAATCATGAGAGTTGGTAAATGCTAAATTTAGTGAATGCAACCAGCACTGTGTAATGAATGCAACGATAGCCACCTACATTGAAGTGGAAGATGGACAAAGAGGTGTCATAAAACTCACATCAAGGCAGATGAAGCGCGGAAGCTCATTTGGTAAGTATTACATCCTCCTACTTCTAAAAAAATTACATATTTTTGATTAATGGAATCCCCCTATCAGCATCTATTCGTGTAACCTGGAAATTAACCAGACTGATCTTACATGTCAAAAAAAAGGAAAAACCTACTATTACGCATATTGAGTAAACGGAATAAAGTGAATATAATTGAAATGATGAAGAAAATAAATAAAATAAAATAAAAGCGAAAATATACACTATGAAATGATACGATGAGTCCTCTATAGAGTTCAATTAAACACAGTGGTTATGTGCTTAAATAAGCCGGCTGCAAATATAATTTACACTATTTCAACGCATTTTGACATATAAATGACTCAGAATAGCAGCGATTAGAGGATAAGAAATTCATCTCGATTGCTATATCACCTAAACGCATTCGATGAACGCTTACTTACATTGTTTGGATCATCAAAATGAATTAAAAAATACTAGTTTAACAGTATGATATATATATGCGCTCAAGAACGCTTTCTTCCGGCTCCCAAAATATGTTCACTTTCAATTGTACGCATTTACGATACTGTTAATAATTCATGAAATTATGATACTGTTATTAACTCGTTAAAAAAATTGAGGGGAATATTTTAAGTGAAACGACAATTGCTTGAAGCGATAGCAATAATAAGGCAATAACAGGAGAGGAAAACAATTAAGCGCCTTCTGTCGACGATGATCCACCAACGAAACACTCAAAAACATTTCGATAGGATTGCTGGAAATAAAAGAGTAAATGCGAGAAAAGTTTGAAGCATTTCGAGCAAACGCTACATATGGAAATGTATACCTATACGTTCATCGAAGCACACACCTAAAAACACATACAGACACACACACACACACACACACACATATACAGGCTCATACACATACTCACAGACACAGCCTCACACACACATATATACGCAGGCTCTCACACACATATACACATACACATACAGAGGCTCACACACACAACTATCAATGAAAGAATGTATTATTTAGCGCCAAAAGATCCTCCCTCAAATGGGCACTTTTCGCGCTTTCACTAAGCGTTGTGCTTTGTTTGCATTGTTCGCCTTTGTAGAGGCGGTGATATTTTTGTTCAAATGAATGATGGAAATTTGGTGTATTTTATGCGTCAAAGGAAACACCGAAAACGGTTGTCACTCTTCATGGCGAAACAAAAAGTGATTCATATTTTGAAGTGTCTAAAAAAGGGAGAAGCGCTGTTGTTCGTCGTTTATTGATGGTGATGTCACAACATCTTCGACGGCTGTTGAAAACAAACCACTAATAATATTGCTGCTGAGATAACGCATATTTCTTTCAATAACAGTCAACAAAAAGCAAAAATATTGAGAAATATGAATGAATCAACGATCCGGAACTTCCGATCCCAACTGATCATCTGATCATCTGATCAAGATTGCCTCAAGGATTTCCGGAATTTTAATCCGACACTGAAACAAATAAGACATCCACAACAACACTGGTAAAATGCTATCTAAGCATCTTTATTACAAGTTATTTTATATTACTTTATTTATTTCTTAAATCCAAACAACTAATGATTTCCTTTGAGAATGAGAGTACCAATATGTAGCAATGTTTTTTGGCTGCTCAAATATAAAGTAAAAATAATAGTTAATTAAGCAAATCTATTTGAAAAAAGGCGCAAATGGCCACTCAGCGAGCGATATGTACATAAGAAGTTAAGAAAATATAGAGATAGTTCATATTTCCGTCTAGCAAAATACATTACAGCATGAGTAAAGGACCATTTCAAAGAAAAAAAAATATGCTGAAGGAAGGAGAAACCATTACTAACGATCATTTTTATTAATATGATTTATTTTTTTCATTATATATTCAACAAATTGCGACGAAAAGATGCATTGTTAAACATTCGCTGAAATATTTCCCAATCCAATTTTTGAAAGAAACGCCAATCTCCTAAGAGTATTACTATACGTATGTATAGTTATCCAATTCCATAATATAGTTTATTTATTTATTTGTTCATTTATCTATTTATTTGCTTGTTTATTTATTCAATTATTTATTTATATATTTATTTGTTTAGTTATTTATGTATTTATTTATTTATTCATCTACTTATTCGTTTGTTACAAGCATTCAAATGTGCATACCTATTGGCTCTTATTTATGTTGCAACAATCAATAATTTTTATCACTGATAGCGTCACTTTAGGAAGCTAATACACGTATAACGAACCTAGCAAATGCACTCATAAAATGTTGTCTCAGCTATAGCTGTGTTCTATTCTTTCAACTAATTCTTTAATTTCCGACTATTTATATAATAGTTGCTATGAAAATAAAAAGATGTTGAAAATAGGAGAAAAATTATGTTGTTTCATTCACATAAAATTAATTCAATAAATGACGTTAATATTAATATAAGGCCGGTCACATTGATTATATTTACGTTAGGCGAATATTATGAAAGCATAAAACGAATTGATATTTGAACGAAACAACGAGAAAAAGTAAATAATTAATTAAATAATTAATTAATTAAGGGAATTATTTCCGCTCATATTAGATTTGAAATGAATTCATAATTGCTATATCATGGACTAAAAATCACCTATAATTCTAACTACTTTTTTATCGATATAATAACTTACTTTAATTGGTAATGCCATTCACTCACGTAGATATTTAAAAGTCACATAAATTCGAAAAGACGTATCCATAATTTGATGTAATATAAAGTAAGCAATTCTGGGGGGGGGGGGGGGAATTCCTGGAATAAATTTTCAGGAAAAGAAACTGCTGGAAATAAATTAAATCCTGAAATAAGAGCGTCATAAGCTCAAGTATCATCTTTCTTAATGAATGAATGATGAAACTCCAATGATAATTACTAAAAATAACGCCTATTTATATGTAAGTGATAAAATTTGTAATAAGTGAGCACTGAAAGACAATGTTGTTGACTTACAACTATAAATGATGTGATAACATCAGCGATCAAATAGTTTATCAGCGG
Organism: Parascaris univalens; assembly: GCA_037576465.1. Classification (NCBI taxonomy): domain Eukaryota; kingdom Metazoa; phylum Nematoda; class Chromadorea; order Rhabditida; family Ascarididae; genus Parascaris; species Parascaris univalens. The sequence goes on from CM075173.1 coordinate 165,120,611, forward strand.
AAACTCGATTAGTCACATTATGATGAACGAACATGAGTGAATGCATTTTCAGATCGATTCACTCAATGACGCTTTTCTTTACTTCTTTACTTTCATTTGCCAAATACCTTTTTTCACTATTGAATGCGCAACATTGAGGTGGCTAAAAGAAAAATAGAATCACTGTAATCGAATAGCTCAACAAAAATAACCGAAAATATCTGTTTCAATGAAAATTCTCCATCGAGATAACACCTATAAGCCAGTTTATAGCACAGAATCGTATCTGACACTAATATTGGCATAACTGTGATCGTTCTCTTTTTTCTGCTCAATTTTACTCTGTTGTGAGGGTAAATTATAGTACTCTTTGCAGCCAGTAAAAGTTAATGACGCTTAAGCAGTATTCTGTAAATGATTAAGCACAACTGGTTATTACTAAAGTATGTGACGCATATCATTGGAAAGTTAACGCATTACAATTTGAAGCGATACGAAATGAATAGAGTGCGTACGATCGAAAAATGGCGAAGTAAACATTAGTGACAAGATGAAGTGATTAGTGAAAAATGCGATTTGAAAGGTGTTTTTGTGATGATCGCCCGAATAACTGTAAACAATGAGTACATTCATTCATTCTGCTTGCACAAGAGGCTAATATTCATTCATAAAAGAGCGAGAAGTGCAAGTGGCAAAACTAGCGGCAACTAATAGGTCGCCCAAGTGGTGCAAAAAGTAACGAGAAGTATTTCCAAGTATATAATTTATGAACATACACAAATATAGAAGTAAATAACAGACATATACAGACGAACATATCATAAGTAGGCACATACACACACATACACACACACATACACACACAGACACACACACACACAGAAACACTAATCTGCATCAGTTGTTTAGCCGCATGACATCGTGAATCATCGATCGTACAAACAACGGAAATCACATTCCTTCTCATTTAGGAGCCTATAGAAAAACACATAGACGATCGTCGTTGCCGTATATTCTCCCGCTGAGGAGTCAATAAAAGAAATATAACAATGAAAAATCATTTTCTATGATTACTTATTGAAATACTTCCCCACATTTATTTCCAATTCATCAAAAATAAAATTTATTCGAATAATTTCTCGTCAAATTATTTCGAATTTTTTTCATAATTTTCCCCCTCGGAAATTATTCGCTTGAATATTATAATTTTTTTTTTTCTTTCCAATAAATGAGAAATTCGAAATTCCATTTTATGGAAAACGATCATCTCATCGATCGCGGCTAATTTTGGCTAATTTTGAAGGAGATGACTATTAAATATTGAAGGAATATTTGAGAAGGTTAAGATGATCACTATTAAATAGTCGACATATTTATACTCTCTACGTATATAAGGTCATTTTACTTTATACTAAATCTATTCTAATTGTAAGAAAAACTCCTATCGATGAATTCAATCGATCAGTGAACTTCTATTATCACAAAATCAATAGAATGAGCGAATAGGCGAGGTGAAAATTGCCTAAATAATTCGACTAAATGATAAGAAATATCGATATGAAAGAGAATATTAGCACTAATTTATGCATATTCTCAAAATGTGCACTTTTAAAGCGATATAATCTCTGATAGTAAAGTTGGTATCTATGATTTAGTTAGTTACAATGGATCAAAAAATTCTTTAGAATCGTTGAACAATTATTAATATCTTCATTTGGTGTTGCTTTCTTTGTTAAGTATCTTAACTGAATTAACTCATTTTGGTGGAAAACAATTCCATCGGAAGTTTTTCTACTTTATAGGAAAGTGTTAAACGAACATTATAAACGCAACAGTGAAGGTAGGGTAGGCTTTTTTGTGAGCAAATTCAAGGAATGAGAATAGATGGATGGATCTAACCGAAGAATCCTATTGTTGATCCACAAAAAAAGCACCTTTTATTCTATTCTAGATGCTCGATTCTAGGCTAGAATAGGTGTCATGAACGACGTAATGGATACAAAGACAGCGAAAGCAATCATAAGAACGACGAACGACGAGAGACATATGTCTCGGTTTTTTTAAGCTCCTTAATAATAAAGGGAAGAGCACAATTTTTCCACTCCGCTTGAAACTTTTCGATGCCTCAACGAAAAATAAGGAAGACCTCCTCCTTATTAATATGATCATTAACGTGGAAATACACAAGTTTTTGACTTTTTGAGGAATGTGGAATTCTCACCTATCTTCGTAACAGTAATCTTATAACTTCAACAAATGAAACCACAATCCACTTACTCTTCAATTTGTTGCTTTTCAGATAAGAAAATTCAAAAAAACTTCCAAATAGATTTCCGAGAAAGAGATTTTAATTTATTGAAGAATAAAATTTGGTCAGAAACTCCCCTCCCTTCCCTTCCGCTCCCCTTCACCTCTCTCAAAAATGTCTGTTAGTTTTAAATAAAGACAGGAAACGAATTGGGGGAAACAGAGTGCGTATTAGCAGCACAAAGCTGCGCACACCGGCTCAGCATACCAAACAATGGCATTCTTTCATGCAGCAATAGCATCCGAACAATTCGAGCGTTTTCACACGCATATATATACACAGCATATGGCTAATGCAATGCGTTGTTTCGAAATCGAAAAAATCTCTTCTTTTCTTACGTGGCAAATTATCCCACCGAAACAAACAATACGTGTGGAGAGGGGGCAAGCACATCATCGCCGATAAAAAAACCCTTTAAAAAATTCCCATATGAAATGAAAAGCTCATAGAGAGAATTTAAGGGGAAAGAAGACGAAAACTTGTAAACGCGTATATATTTTCTATTGTATTTATGTGAGAAAATGGAAAAATTTCTACGCGTAAAATTGTATGGAAAATTCTCCCGTTAGAAAATAACCGACACGCCAATCGATCATTCGTTCATTTAGATTTGTTAAGGTGAAATTACTTCTATTTTAATGATGTTTATCATTGTAATTATTTTTGCAATAGGATATATTTTAACAAACGACTAAGAGAAGAAAAATTCTTACGGTCGAATTCTCTCAACATCTACGGGAGAGATTTGTTGAATTATTTCATCGTGTTCATTAGAAGCCTCTTTGGGGAACACATTACTTTTTAAAGAGTTCGTCCGTCCCATCCATCATTTATCGTTTAACCTTGAAAAGAAGGTTTGCGAATTTATTAATTCTTAAAAATTCGAAGACGTCCACTTATTGCGGAAACAAAATTTGCTTTGCAAAATTAAATTACGACAGCGACAATGAAAGTAATTTTATTCTTCAAAATTCAGTATGTGAATTTATGGAGAGGATATTTTTGAGACGAAATTCATTCAATGATCGGAGAGCGTGGAAAATGGCAAACTGGGAAGTAGAAGAGAGCGGAAAATGGGAAAGTGGCATAGGTGATGTTTCGTTATATTTAATTAAAGACTTTTTCATCATTAAATTCATAGTTTTCGAATAAATATATCCGAAAAACGAATTGTCTTTCTCATTTATTTGTTCTAAAACTGAAGAGGGAAGCGTTTAATCTAAAAAAATCTGCCATTATAGAAGACTTGAGATTTTTTTCTTGTAGTATGAAAGCTAAACAATATGTAACACTAAGTTATATTCATCTCTTTCAAGTATTCGTTGAGAACCTCAAACGCCATCAATGCTGGAATACAGAAATATTTGGTGCGAAAATTGATCATTTTCACGTATTATATGAAAAATATGAAGAATACATCGATAAATCGCTCATCTATGAAGTAATATTTTCTTATGGATTTTACGGATAAAGAAGATAATATCAGAAGCGTAAAATATAAAGATTAAAGCATTAAATGACCGATGTTAGAGGATGAAATGTTAACAATGAAGGTTTTCGACATCAATGAAATAGATAGGCAAATAAAGAAAGGTGACCAATTTTCGGCGCTTATCCGTTAAACACCTAAGTTAAACAAAATCGAAAGGTAAATTAACGCATTATTTTCTTACTAATATAGGTGAAACTTAACGATGAAATGATTGATGCGAACGATACATCGACTAGGATTCTTAATACTTGAGATTTGAAAAGAGGTATAATAATATAAATAAGAACGTAAATAAAATTAAGAGTAGATTTTCTGATGTATAAATATATAGCGTGAGGGATGGGATAACTCAATAGAAATGCATTTAGGCAAAGATCATTTCGATTCGAGAGGTGATTAAGATCATCTTTTTTCTGGAAGCGTTGTTTTGATGCACTTTTAAGGACAACGAAATGGACACTTATAATTCGCAATATAAACGTGCCTGTATATTAATTATTATGAATTTCTTACTTAGAAATTTGTACCTAGAATAACTCAAATTAATATTGATGATGGTAAAAGTTCACCATCACATTTTGTTAGTTTCATAATATCTATCGATCGCTTCCTCTTTATTTATAGGCGGAATTTTATTGGCGTGCACTAAATTAAGCTCGAAATCTCTAAATGTCGTTGAAAATTCATCGATTCACTTCAATGTATCATAAAAATTCCCTCAAGATATATCGATCGGTCCGATCGAATCCACTAAATTTCACATATGATTCCAGAATTGTTTTCTTTCTTTTCCAGGAAATTTTACATAGCGCTTAGCGACTTCTGAGATATTTCTTAGTGATTCGATAAGCAATCACTTTAATCGATTCAATGAATTTATTTCACTCGTTGAACGTTTTAATTTTTAAAATAATGATGGAATTTTTATTTTTTCAGTTGGAATAATTTTAAAAAATGGAAAATTTCTGATAAGATGATTGAAAGAGATAATTTTCGGGGAATTTCTCTTCGTGAATCGATTTCGTTTTGAATATGATTACAATAGAAGCCTGAGAGAGGAAGTGATAATTTGAATGAATAAAATTCAACGAAGAACGGCACACCATCTGAATGTGAAGCACTTTTAAACACAATGAGGGGAATTTCAATGAAAGCACATCGACAACGTTAAGCATCAACGAAATGTGTAATAATAACAGTGAAGTAGGCGATTAGGCGAAACGCATTTAAACAGGTGGCATCGGCAGTTTGCTTCTTCTACAAGATGAATCTATTCAAGAGTTGAAAAGGGAAAAAACGCCTCGCAAACGTGCAAGAAAAAATGAATGCAACGGAACAGGGGTCAAACATAGAGAGCAACGAGCTGTCAGTCGGACCTCAACCTTTTCACGTCGCTCTATTTTTCGCACCCGTTGATGTAATGAAACAATTTAGCCACTTTTATTGCTACCACACTTCTTTTGAACAAAAAAAAGACATTAATTTGTATAATATTGCTGAAATGAACCTACTTTCATATTTTTCTATTTCCTGAAAACTCCAATAAAGCCTATTTTTCATTCACAGAGGAAAATAGATGTGAAATATGATACGAACACCTATATAAAATCCCGCAATGGCAATTTCACTACCCAAATAAAGGACCTTCTCGTCATGAAAACCTAGTGCATCATATTCATGATAAGGCAAAAAAGGACATAACAGTGCTAAAATCGCTTAATTACCTGCAGAAATAACCTAGAGAAGTCGATATGAGGTGAGCTTTTGAACTCCAATTCGCCTTCCTTATTTGCCAACAAATAACAGATTATGAATAAAAGGGGCGTCATATTTTTGTTATACAACCGCTTTCAGAAGTGCTCTGATCCGTATGATATGCGATTACGATAAAATGTGCAACCGATCGATTTAAATGATATTCACATCTTTCGATGTCTTTGAATTTCCACGACTCATGTCAAGGTGGAATTCGGTGCAAGAGGTTTTCCACAGTATGGCTTATAAATCGCTAAATTCCATAATTGTTGATTCGATAGTTAATGGAATTGAAATTATGCGGATCGATCGATACACATACGCAAACGTTAAGAGAACTACAAATTTGCAAGAAACGAATAAAACAAAAGTCGGCTGAAAGAAGAAAGCGGAAAAATTCCTTCCTAGTCGAAATAAGAGGCAAATAAAGTATAGGTCTTTGAGATCTATAGGGAGCGCGATATACACAAAGAACGTATGTAATCACATTAAACTTCACTGAAAGCAAATGGCATCTAATTACTATTGCCGTTAAATTGTAAAATGCCATAGAGAAGAAAAAAGACTGCGCCTTTCTTTTGCTCTTAAATTTCTACACCCACAACATGAATGCGTAATTTTCCTTTCTCCTCTCCCAGAAACGAATAAATCCTCACTATAGACATCGAGATTAAATCGTCACTATAAATATCGTAGGATCGATGCATTAAATCTTCAAATATGGTGATCATCATATTGTTCATTCATTTTGATAAATCATCGCGCATTCTCTGAACAAATAAAATATATGTATCGTTGATCAATGTCGAACAATGTATATGTGCAAACAAACATCACTTGAAGTGAGTTTTTTCATCGTTGCATTGTGGAACATCGATGAACACAATAAGAAATGTTTTGTGTTTTCGGCAGCGATGATTTTCATGAATAGCGGCGCAATTGAAGCGCAGATAAATTGCTGATTTGCAGAAATTGTCTGAATTTCCGCCGCTGTTTCCGTTCATTTATAATAATTTCAATGAAAATGATAATAGAATTAATAAAAATAAATGACGACGAAGAAATTTACTACCAAAATTGCCATTAATTTCAAATTTCTACACGAATAAATCGCTTTTAATTAGCGCAAATTTTAAATTTTGCTAATTAATTCGAGATAATTAATTAGAAATAATTAATTTATGCGCTAAACGTTCAAAATAAGCTTCAAATTTCATCTTATTTCGAGTAATTAGTAAATATAATTTTAAAACTCTTAGAGATTATGAAAATTTCTGCTTTTTTTCATTAATATTTTCATTTTTTTGCTCGTTTCCATTCAATAAATGTCCTTTTTTTAGATTTAATCTAACGTTTCTTTAGCATTCAATGCTAATATAGTGAGTGAGATGATATGTTACATCGTTTTCTATGATTCATTAGGCGCTCCTGTTGTTCCAGATCATTGCAGACAAGTGACACGAATGAGAATCGAGGAAAAAATAAACCTATAGGCGAAGAGAATTTGCTTACTTTCGATAAAACAAGGATGATGTGCGAACACGTAAGTTGAAAGCACCAAACAAAGGTACGTAGTGAATTATATCGTCGAAAAGTTATTCAACTATTGAAATAACAAATTTTGAAGTTGTTGTCTGAGAGTAAAACGCTGGAACTTAGTCCAAGAAGTCGGTCGGCATGATCGAAAACTTCACTCGTATAATTCTCGCTTAGTCGTTGAAAAGCCTATTCTTAACCGTTTTCAGGTCGACTTTGGCGTTACTTTTTTGAAGCGAAGAGGACAGAGGGGTTCTAAGTAATTGCACTAGAACAAATCGCCGATGAAGGGCAAATATTTCTAATAAACGCTTTACTCTCGCTTTAAATTCCTTATTCTTTATTTCATTAGTAGTTTTTCTTTGGTGAAATGAATAATAGAGAGGGGCTTCAGAGCTTCAGAAATGTCGCTTTGAATAAAGAAATTGCATTCACTCGGAGAAAAAATGAAAATTAATATATATCAAAAAGAGAATTCAAGCAAAAAAAAAACCACCATACAACTCGTTTAATTGAAGAAAGATTAACAAAGAGCGATGAATCAGCGCGAATAGGCTTCTCTATATTTTTATCGCTCCATTTTCATCATCTCTCCCACTTACAATGTTCATTGATTGATTCATTGCGTAATTTTTCAATGATACTGCTCATCTCACTAATCGTCCCATCCCCCATCCCATCCTTCACCTCCCGCCCCCCCCCCCCCCCCCCAATCCTTCACCCCTCACCTCTCCGTTTCATACAATAAAGCGAACAATGAAAGGGAGAATGACAAAAAAAAGGATTTGTGCATTGATGTTGCACGTTTGTGGCTGCTGAACATTCATTTTCGCTTCAACTTGAGACTTTTTTCCCCTCTCACAGTTCACTTCTTGAAGAGAATCGTGGAATGTGGTTGTTTGTGCTTTTGAGATCGTGTTCTCAAGTATGCGTATGAGTGCGTTGTATGCGTATACGTGTGTGTGTGTATGTATATGTAAGTTGAAGAGTCGACAAGCTTCATTGACATTCACTATAGCATTGCGGCATTAATTTATTCAATTTCTTGGCGGAAATAAAATTCACTAAATAAACGACTAATTAAAATGCGAAATATAAAATTTGCTACCTTCAAAAATATGCCATCATTAAAATCATCTCATATAGAAGCTCGAAAATACGCAAGAAAGCATCGAAAATAACCGTAATTAGCAGATCATTATGGATTACTGGACTACTAAAAGCGCCTAAAAGTACTGCTATTATTACAATATGTAATATTTTTTAAGTAGCGCTTCAAAGTTCACCGTAAAATATCACCGCTATAGATATTTTATAGCCAAAATTGCAAACTTAATGAAATTGAAGAGGTTTTTTGCATAGTTAATCGATCATGACATATGCCCATTAAAGAAAATGAACTTCGTACTCATAGTTAAACGTCAAAAAGAGGAAAAATTAAAGGAAAGTTTAGTAGCCCTATGTGGACGTAAATCTGAAATTCAACAAACAGTGGCATTTAGTTTTTTGACAGCTGCTTGCTCCTTTCGAGAACTACAAAAACCTTAAATACAACTTACGGGACATTGATGATAAACAGATTGACCACAGAGATATTGCACGATACATGCACATATTTCACTTAAAGTTGCAGTGTAAGTTGCACATATTCGCCTCTTTGCGCATCAAATTCCTCAGCTTTCTTTCCGTCTTTAGCCATCCATATTAGGTAGCACGCTATATATTCGATTCAACAAATAAGTTTGAACAGGCTGAAATTGTAGCCCCTCATACTGAGTTGTTTTACGTGAATATAACTTTTTGTACTGATTAATGAGAACGACTCGTTTAAACGCCCAAAGAAAAAAATTCCTTTGAGAATTTTCTAGTTGAAAATGCCATCAACATTGCCATCTTCTTGGAAGATAAAATAGCTCGAAAACAAGAGAGTGTTAGTTTGTATGAATGAATCATGACGTGAGCATATTGAAATTATCCAGCGAATTGTCCATTCAATCGGAACTTGATCAGCGTATAGCATAATTATTGGTGCATGAGGTTAATGGCAATGGCTGAAACAATGCTCTCGTTTTTAGGAGGTTATCGAAGCGAGGCCCTTTACCCTATCGAGCGGGTATTCATTTTCCAACTTTACCGGCTAGGTATTTATAAAAAGAATTTACCGACCGTCAAATGTGATCTGAGCCTATGAATTAGCTATCTGTGAACCTTACAGTCATACGTGGCTATGCGATAGTTTATGCGATGAAAAGCAATCGGCGTCGAAAAATTTGAAGGAGCAATACTTACATAGAAAATTTTTTAACAAAATAAAAACCTTCTATTTTACTACTAGAAGCAGAATACTTCTAAACTTCGCCTTCCTCAAATGAATGTCCACATAAAGAAATAACAACTAAATAAATCAGCTTTATCACAGCGCTGTTATATAAAATTCCCAAGAAATGAGCCATTTTTTTTTCAATTGCTAAGCTGAAAAGAGAAGGATAAGAGGAGAGGAGGAAAAATGATTTGTGAATACTTTCAGCTAATCTTCAACATGATAAAAAATACGCAATTAATTAAGTTTCATTCAAATATCGCTATAAATAATAGCATAATAAATCATTGACATTGGCGCAACGAAATGCCAAATTCAACACCTCGATAGGAGTTCAGTTCAGCAAACAACACCAAATTCAACTTGTGCATAAAATTCCACTTGAGAATTAGTCTTAACTTAGGAAGTTCTCTTGTAATGCCTATAGTCCAACATACTGGAAGACAAAATTTGATAGGTTTCATTCGATCCGAGTAAGCATAATATGCGCTCTTGTATAATCAATACAATAACAGAAAACGATAAGCTTTATGCGCATAAACGTTAGAAACTGATGTATTGCAGTCGGCCATACGCTTATCATATCATCCTCATCAAAGAATGTTAAACTTGGCCAAGATTGCGTAAAATATTACCTCGCTATAACGACCAATGAATCGTTGTAATTGCTCACTTAATTGGTGATTTCTGCTCGGTTATTCTGCGCTTTTAGCATAATGTCTTGTGAATAATATCGGGCATATTATGAATATTATTATTATTATTATTATTTTTTGTATATACATTTGATTCCACAAATAGATTATAGCATTAAAATTAAAATTAAACCAGTACGGACTTCAGTGGAACACTTTCAAGCATTTAACTATGCAATTTCCCTCGACAAATGGTCAGAGGTCAGTGGTGTTTGCCACAGCTAACCTTTGCCCTCCGGAAGTTCACAGTGCTTTATGGTTCTCTAAATCAAAAGAAATTTACACTTAACTACTGTCCACAAAAAAGTGCTGCATATAGAAGCCTTTCTATATAGCGCACCTTTGGAATTTTGCATTTGCAAAGCGCATTATAATTTGTCTTCTCGCTCCATATATATATTTTCACACGTTTGCGTCTTTCTACTTGCAACACAAAAACTATGAAAGCTATCGTTCTCAAAAGCAATAAAAATTTATGTTGTAGTTCGGTCTATCATACATTCGTTTAAATGAAACCAACAATTGCTTAAGCATCTGAAAAAGTTATATATGGCAATTCCGTGGATCAAAAATATTTCGTGGATTTTTTAGACTAAATGAATTTTCATTTCATATCGATGAGATCCTTGAAAAACTGGTCGTTCACGTTAGTCTGACATGATGATAGCTGCTTTCATGTACTTTTGCAATTGCTCTTTTTTGTTTTAAATCGAGAACATTAATTCAATAATTAATTACCTCAACATATTGTTCAGATGAGGAATATATGTTCTGAAATATGAAATCCCTTATGAATTTTAGCTATTGAACATACCTTTGAAAAAAAGTTGCCTCTCGACCTACGTGATCCTCTTCGGCATAAGAAAACATAAACATTCAACAATACGAGAGAATCGGGTGCGGTCAATTGCCGTCTCGTATATTACAATGGAATCGACGAGGAGAGAAAGCAGACTAAATAGTGACAATGTTGACCCGTGAAAGGTGATTTGTTGTAGCGATGTGAAGGATAGGCCAGTTGGGTAACTACCTATAGAAGTCGATAAAGGGTTAACCGCCATTTGTTGCCCACTAATTGTCTCCCAGAGGAGGAGGTGTTAGCGAGAGAAAACACTCGGCTCGACTTACGTATCGCACTAAGCCCTAAATTGTTGCGTACCGTTTCCTCGTTATCAGATCTGTTCATTTGAAGATGCTCACCGAAAACAACATCAATATCGATATATTCGATTCTTTAATATATTTTTCGATATAATGGGGAATGAGAACACCGAACTGGTTTATTGGAATTTTTTCACGTCTCTATTGGATAAGAAGTGTGAAATATTTCCTCGACTTTGTATACTTTCTTTCCTATTTCATAGTAATTTAAGGGATTAATGCAGTAAGCATAATTATATTAAAGAGGTTGCAATAATGTTGATTTTTTCTCTTACTATCTACTCTAAGCGTTTGTTTAATAATAGCTGAAACCTTTTGCTGAGAATTCGTTCACTATTGTTCACCATTGAGTGATAACGTTTTATCACCGCTTATCAATTCCGTCTTTTCTTTTTTAGCAAATACGATGACACATTGTATAAACATCTGAATTACTTAAGAATTTCATTTATTTCTGAAGATGAAAGAGAAATCATTTCTTTTTTCCCTCTTCTATTGAATAAACAGCAAATATTAATCACTCATATGTTTATTGACGTACAAATGAATGAATATCACTTCCGATTATGAATATCGATGGAAAAAAATAATTGAACAAAATGCTATATATTATTTTATATATTATATATATATTATTAGTAGTAGTATATTATTATATTATTTTATACATATTATTATATTATATATAACAATTATATATATAATTATTATATATTATTATTTTATATATATATATATAATTATATTATTATATATATTATATATTATTATTCTATTTCAAAATATTTATGCTGTATTTTAATTTTATTTCGATAAATAATGATTAGAAGTGAATGAGAAAAAAACCGAATTTGGAATAGTCGGAATTTGGAACTTGATAGATGATAAGAATGAAATCGTTGCATTTTCTTGATAAGCACAATTGAGATCGATTCTTATAAATGAAATCCACTAAAAAAACCAACAAAATGAATGGTCGATATGGCACATAGACAATCATTTTCTACTCACCTGGGAACGATGGAAAAACCTATGTGATGCCACTAGATTTAAACATAGACTGAAATAGAATAGCTTCGAAAATTTCTGCATCAATATTTTCGGCGCTTCGATTACGAAATGAAAGATGGGAGCAATTTGACGGCAGAAAAGATGAATGGAAGCAGAAAGAAATTTAACATATCGATCGCTAATGAGGTTAGATCCGAATAATTAAGAGCGGGTGGAGAGGAGGGGAGGGATGGGAGGAACCAGAAACTATATGGCTATTCGTAGCCGACGAAAACATTTATGCCACTAATTCTATTTTATCCCAGAAAGTGGTTATTGAAATCCAGCAATAAAAAAAGAAGTAAATAAAAATCCTTCTGCTAAGAAAAATCGCATAAAAGACTTTTCAATATGATAATAGCGCTACAGCTAGCAGCTCATCGAGGGCCCGTCAATAACTCTCATATTTGATGAGCATTTACGCTCATAATTGGGAAAGCACCGTTGCTAAATTAATGCAGTTCACCCATCACCTATAGTTTATAATTTCAAGCAGTAAAATTCATCCAAACAAAACCGCAATTTATTACTAAAATTATTCCACCTAAACGCTTAATACTTATTTAATAACAAAAAAGAATGATCTCTTTAGACGAAGTAATAAACTAACTTAAATCATTTCTAATCCTGAAATGATTTAAGTTAGTTTATCCTGAAAATCCTGAAAATCTTGAAATCCTGAAAAAACAACTATGGATTTTAAATGGTTTCACAATAACATGAAAACGATAACCAAAAGGCGTTTTAGAATATTTTACTCCGTTTTCTATGAAATTTCAATGAAATTCTCTCATATTTTACTCATTTTAGCAGCACGAAACACCTAATTCCATTTGTTTTGCTTTTATCCTCGAAATTAATTATATTCTACCATTTATTAGTATAGTTCATCAGTTTGCTGAGAAATTCTTCAGCTATAACTGCACCATTTATAACTTAAGCGCTATATGACGAATTGAAAAGAATTTCGCATAGGAAAATATTTCTAAGGGCTCTTAAAGTGAAGGAAACAATCACGCTAAATAGGTTGTTGGAGGGTTTCGGTATCGGCAACAAGAACGCCACTTTCTTTACGTGATTTCAATATCAAAGATGCCGCAATTCAATGGTAGCACACATACATAGCAGACCTAAAGGCATACAAGTCTAATCATATTGTTCGGCACGAGTTTGCCGCAACTTCACAAAGGGAATATACCATTCATGCGGCAAACCTTTCGAGTGAAACCAATTGAATGAGAAATCAAAATATCTTTTGTATTATGGAAACGATCTGAACAATTAGAACATAAATCGGCCACATGCCTTAAAGTATTTTCATAAAGGCGAGTTAATTTATATGGTTTTCGGGGCAAATCTTCTTGCCTCGATAAGTTGCCGTTTAGGAAAACGTTTGAAATATATCCTTAACGTTGACTCGTCCTTTCAATTAGATATAATGGAATTCACCTATCCAGTAATCGAATTCCAGTAGTTTCCTACCTAGTATGAACAACTATGAATAGCAATAATTTCATTCCATTGAAATTGAAACCTTACTCGTTATTTACTAAGTAAATGCTTCAAAATTAAAATCGTATATCTATTTACCGTTTATAGTAGATTTACAGTGAAGTTATTTACTGTGAATTACAGTAATTTATAGTAAACTACAGTAATACGGTAGATTACAGTAATTTACAGTAAATTAAAATCGTATCTATCCTAAAGTCATAAAAATTAATTTCAGTCTCTTTAAATATGCGAATATTACAGAAGTTTTTAGAAATTATAAATATAATATATCAGTGAAAATATTAATGGATACGGTAAGTTTTGCAGTAAACTTTACAGTAAATTTTACAGTAAACCTCAATCGCGTACAGTAAATTTCAGCTGTTTAAATAAAATTAACGTTTCTAATAAAAATTTAAACTATTCAGAAACAAATATTCGCCCATAATTAGGTTGGAATTTGAAACAAGATGACGATAAATCGATGTAATGCATTAGGCTGAGGAAATTGGAAAGTATTTGATAGTGGCCTTGATTTTAATATTTTTTATTATGCTTTATAGTGAATATCGCTAATATCGCTAATAGCACATATCATCGCTAATAATTTAAGTGTTAATTATAAACGTTAGTAAATCTAATTAATGGAATTAATTAGCAATGAATTTTTTGCATTTCTACTTATCTATGCTTAAAATAAATCTTAATAAAAGAATAAATTTGAGTCAAATTCATATATTAGCGAAACTTCTGGGAATAGATTTACTAAAATATGAGTGTTAGGTTGTAAAGCTATTAGTAAAACTTCCCTCCAGAATAATTCTTTTATGAAATCCACACTTAGCGTTAATTTCAATTTAGACATCTAGGTTCCATCCAGAATAATTCTTTTATGAAATCCACTTTTGGCGTTAACTTCAATTTAGACATCTAGGTTCCATCCAGAATAATTCTTTTATGAAATCCACTTTTGGCGTTAACTTCAATTTAGACATCTAATTTCCATCCAGAATAATTCTTTTATGAAATCCACGTTTACCATTAATTTCAATTTTGATATCTAAGTGTTATCCAGAATAATTCTTTTATGAAATCCAGGTTTACTGTTAATTTCAATTTTGACATCTAAGTGTTATCCAGAATAATTCTTTTATGAAACCCAAGTTTAGTGTTAATTTTAATTTAGATATCTAAGTTCCATCCAGAATAATTCTTTTTTGAAATCCACGTTTACCGTTAATTTCAATTTAGACATCTAAGTTCCATCCAGAATAATTCTTTTATGAAATCCACATCTAGTGCTAATTTCAATTTAGACGTCTAAGTCCCATCCAGAATAATTCTTTTATGAAATCTACATTTAGTGCTAATTTCAATTTAGACGTCTAAGTTCCCTCCAGAATAATTCTTTTATGAAATCCACATTTAGTGATAATTTCAATTTAGACATCTAAGCACGTAATTTGCAGAAAAAATCTCATTATGGCTTAACATCCGAGTAGAAATCGATAAATGATATCGCTTATCGAAAAAAAATGCACTAAACGGCTAAAATCCGGCTAAAAAAAGCTTAACTCTTATCACTTTAGAGATTATCAATAAATTTTAACATATCACCAAGTATGATTGTCAAGAAAACCACGCAAAACGTTATCCTATTGAACGGTAGGATAATCTACATCAGAAATGCATCTAATAATATATCCATCGTTACGTTCAATAGTACCCTATGCAATTATGAAATGAATGGCTTATCATCGAATAACTGCAATCACCGATTCATAATAAGATCATTTTCGCTTCTGCATATATTCAATGACTTCAAACGATTATATACTAAATCGTTTATGCAAACAATAGCCGTAAGTCTTCAATAATGACGATGGCAGCAGATATTGCATTTCATATGCACATTTGCAAGATTTGACGACTGCATACGATTAGCTATTTTCCAAATTTAGCACATTCACAAGTGCGAATTTATCCCATCAACGAAATTTTAATGGAAACGAAATAAACATACGTGAAACCAACAACGTCACGTTACCAACTAACCGAATACATTCAATAATTATTATTAAATCCGAATTTTCTTTCAATTCGTTATGCACCTATCTCTATCATTATACGGGATCTCCTGATTGATACCTCTCTTTTCGTCACAAAAAACACTTCCGATATTTTTAGACTGACGTCCAAGAAAACGAGTATCTTTCGGATGGCAACTAAATATGCTGTGGAAAAACTTACAGCACACGCATAACTGACTGCTAAATTATGAAACAATAACTGTTGAATGAATTACATCGCCCCGCGGACGAATTATACGCTTCCCACAGCAATGGTCACCTCCTATCGCTAGTGGTGATCAACGCTCATCGCAATTGTTTACTTGCCCTGGCAGGTGATATGAGGTAACCGAAGTTGGGTTGAGTGGGAGAAAGGAGAGAGGAAGCCGACGTTCCTCGAATGTCGCTCAATCTCACAAGCAATCTTTTGCAGCCAATCCGCACACCCCCATGTGAACGTCGCCGAATATCGCATCCCACTTATCGTCGGCGAAATCGCATGGCAAGATAACAAGGAACCGGAACAAAACGCTTCTAAAAATTAAAGAAGAAAGTACAAGCCTTCGATTTCATACTAAACAGATCTCCATTCATCCACGTTTTTGCTTTTATTTGTCTAAAAAAAAGGCTAATCGGCTGGAATGACATCATGCTCTTTCGCTGTAGTTAAATTTCAACTGAGTTGTCGTATTTTCGACGAATAAATCTGCACTATTGAATAACGCTCGAATAAATAGTACTATATTAGTCTATCCGAATAGAAATATTAATCAACAACGTCATGATACCCATCCCATCGGAACCAACCAATATATAATTCCTTTCGACAATGGCAATACCGCATCATACTGAAATGCCGGATGCAATCAAAATGCTCCCCTCTATAATAAAATAATAGTCGATTTGTAGAGACGAACAAAACAAGAGATCGACAATACCGACCAACTCTCATCAAACAAACGTCTCATCAACATCAATGAGATCTCAAACAGTTCAATTCCAAATAAATGTACTGAATTATATAAAATGAGCATAAATGCTCTTATGATTCAAAAAAAACCTCCTCGATAATCGCACTCTCACCATAATATATCAGCGGATGCCTTCAAAAAATGATAAATGACGAACATCCCCCTCTCCACTCCCCTCCCAAGCCACATATAATTTCGAGCAACCCAAACCATTCTCTCCTCACCGACGTCCTCTATATTTAGCAATGAAAAATAACAAGAAAACAACAAGGAAGACAGTGAATCAAATTTCATACAATAGCGAATTGTGCATAAACAATATCACGAATTTTGTAATAATCCTCCGAGGCACAACCCTCGACATGAAATCTGCCAGCTTCATTTCGACGTATACTTGCAATATTATTGATATAAAGAACACCAGAGCTGAACTCCGCATGGAATCCATTTGCCATCAGCAATTGTTTCATATCAGATAGTTTGGGATCGTTCACGAAAACAGCCTGCAAATTGTGGATTATTATTCCCTAACGAAATTCGCCACATAACTGAATAAATCAACAATATTTTAGGTTAAGATCTCATCTCAAACTTCAATAAGCCAAAATTTGCTACACCACAGCAATATCGGTGCTCAAATCTTATATGTGGGCTGGAAAACAGTGCCTATGAAGTATACATTTCAATGAATTTCACATTTCCTTATTCAGCATTTCTAAACTTCTTCAGCTTCTGCATATACCCTTCACAATAAGTCCTCATTTTTATTTAAACTTCCACACAGCAGAACTCCCCGTAGTCAAAAAAGGTTTTAATTGTGCTCTCTTTCATAAAACCTCCTCTTCCACCCAAGCAGAGAATTCAGTTCGAAATTGATTCTCTTATTCCACGCCTTAAAAGAGGAGTTCATAACCAAGGAGAATGGATGCGCACATCTTTGAAATAAAGGAAAGAAGCAGTGCGCAGAGTCAACTAGCACAAAAAATATAAGGCGATTTTTCCACGCAGCTCCCGCACACACCCCAAGTAGCAAGACTCTGGCATGCATGATGCCGGGCTCACAGTATTCTTTACCTCACCTAACTTCCACAACTAAGAAGTTCTACACATACAGATCAGATACAGATCAGGAGTGCATGGTGCCGATCAAGTATCACTCAAACTGATAACATCATAGTGACTTAATCATCATGGCCGAACCATTGTTGCACTGTTTCTATGTGTATATATTGCCAAATAATGACGCGTTTTTCAACATGTTTAAATGTGGGACTTTTAGCTCACACATTTGTGCAAGATGCTCTCAACTAGCTGAGCCATTACATTCATATCACCTCCATCAGCGGAGGATTTGACGACCAAAGGAAGAAACTATGCGACCTCGACACTCAAGAACTAAAACGCAGGAAAGTCAAGTCAGTGCTTGTTAGGAAGCGTCCTAATTCAACGCCTCAGTCGGAGACATGAGATCGGTGCTTGAGGCCGTTTCGACTTATAAGAGAGCAGTTTTCTCCTTTCGCCCATCATCTCAGCCACTTTCAACACAGGACTGAAATAGAATCAAATAAGGTAAAACCGGCACTAAAGACTCAAAAACGAAACGCTAACGTCATCAAACATTACTGATTGGAATCAGAAGATCATAACAACTAACCTGATGTGATGGTATGTTGCTACTCGGCATTGGTTCGAGACAGAAAGTGTCTGCCGCAGCCGCCCTCTTATTACTCAATCTCTCGCCGTCGCCCGTCTCCTCCTCCCCACCCTGTTCCATCGTCTCGTCTTCACTTGGCATCTCCTCTCCTTCCTCTCTGTTTTCCTCAACTGCACTCGTCGCTCCAGTTATGGCCTTCCTCCTTGCTATTCGAGCATCTAGCCAACTCAGTTCTGCATCCTTCACCTAAACGCTCACCTTGAGTTCGATGTTACCGCAAAACGTGTCATCGGATGGTTTAAGCGACTATTTCCGAACAAGTGGGAAAACGCATTTGGCAGCTCATTTATTTCAATACATTGCTTTAGATTTAATAGCGCCTGCCTATAGAGTCATCCTGCTGCCTTTTTACTGACACATCAAATAAGCATTCATACAACTTTACGCACACTTATATACATCATCAATCAGCTGATCATTCCCATGGCCGCATCAGCCAATCTTTTGTTCCTATCCAGCACAAACAATCATAATCGTATAGATTATACCTGTGAATATTTCAAATTACAAACAAGCGTCCATAATTAAGTATGAAAACCGCTGCAACCCAACCACCTTTCCACCAAACCAATCCCTTATTCAGACTGTCCCTACAATTAATTCACAAGTACGTCCATGTAAATATTACACAAAGAGATGGTATGCGTTATTTAACACCCTTTCCTTTCGCGATCCACCGATCCACTATTCCGTAACAAAAAATATCTGATATCACGTTATCGAGCTATTCCAATATGAGGTGCAACTTTTTGCTGAAGTGGCTACCCACTGGCAGCTGGTGTTCCATCTATCATGCTTTCGTAAACGTCATGTCGTTCGTTCGAAACAAAGGGTTTAACAATGAAAACAGCGACAACAACAATCTCCACAGAATGCTCGAAGAACATTCAGTTTGGTAATGGCGTGCATAAAAACGACCCTAAAAACCATTAAAAACTTCCGCGCTTATGAAATAAGATAAATCGGTAAATGAATAAAGAAACGGGTCTACCGTTTGGAAGATGAGTGAAGACATCAGAGCATCACTGAGTGTTACTTGATAAATATGCGATTCAATGGTCGCATCAACGATCTCACCAAGACGAGGCGTAAATATCTTCCCCTATAACAAAAGCGATAATAATTCAAAGGATGCAAAAGGTGATTTCGAGCTGATAAAAAGCAATATTTTTACTGAATGCACTCATGGCCGACGAAATATCTCGACGCCAGATAAACGTGAAATGAAAGGAGAACAAAAAACAGTCGTTATGAGCAAAATGACTAAAGACTGAAGATTTCGAATAAATTTTCACTCAACTAAAGGAAACGAAAAAAGTATGCGGCGTCAGTATTGGAAAAAAGACCGTCCAGGAATAAAGTGAAATGCGTTCTGCTTTCAACAACTAGAAATGATAATAATTTGATCGTGTTTTGCTAACTTGCACAATGCCTGTTTCGCTTGCATACTGTGCGAGATGCCTTGTTGCAGCGGCCGATCCATGAACGATAACCAACTGCTTCGGCTTGACTTGTGATAAGATTTTCTTCACGGATTCACCGTCCGAACGACCTTCGAAATCGATAAACTCCACCTTACATAGCACCTACATACATTTCATAGATCGCATTTGAGATCAGCAACATATCCAATAACTTCATAAAATAGTAACACCTAAGCATATGCGTCCAATATTTAAATCAAATGAGTTTCATTGCTGAAATTATTTGCCAATATTTATCATTCAGAAAATATTCTCGATGAATGAAAATCGATACATTCACCCTTAATTAACAGTATCAAATTGTTCGAATAGGACCGCAAATCTGTCCCCATTTTGAAATAATAGCGGACTTGGCGATACAAAGACGAATGGTACTAAATGCTGATTCCTTAAATGATGAAAAAAATCTATAAAAAGCTATTAAAAAAAGTAGCAAACGCAACAAGCCGAAGTCGAAAGCAATGATCAGCAAGTCGAAAGCAAAAAATATTTGCTTTATTGAGTGAAAAAAACACAAAAATGAGAGTAACAAACTAAACTTTATATGCAATCAAACTCATCAACGCATTATTTTACCCACATAATGAAAAAATATCCTCATCAAATATGATTCCCTCTCCAAAACTACTATCAGTTTCCTAGCAGCCTCAAACGAAATATTTTCAGCCGAAAGTAATCTTATCCATAAATATCCAAAATTAAATCCAACTAACCTCCATTTTTGTGATCTGACTAATACACTTTGTAGGCCATTCTCTTTCTTCATAATGTGGGACGGTTTGTCCGTTCTCTGAATGTAGTGCCCCCGGAAT
The DNA here is from genome assembly GCA_037576465.1 of Parascaris univalens. NCBI lineage: Eukaryota > Metazoa > Nematoda > Chromadorea > Rhabditida > Ascarididae > Parascaris > Parascaris univalens. The sequence continues at coordinate 165,141,451 of CM075173.1, forward strand.
CGTCTCTGCTACCCGTTCTGTTGTTATATGTGGAACAACCGACGAATCTACTATCATATATTCCTCGGGACGAATGATTTCACCATAGTCATCCCACTGAAAATATTACTAACAAGCCTTTAACAAGAAAGACAATATGTGCTGAGAAGCTTGAGTATCGGCTCATAAACCAAACAGTGTCTATTCGCACAAAAACATAAAAGTTAGTCTTTAATGAAACCCTCTCAAGGAAAATGCCGGAAGTGAAACTTGATCTAACTATTAGCAGTAAATGGACGGTTGACCGATGGCATTTCTACGGACGCGATTTGAAAACAATCCCAGGTTCAAATATTCCGCTTTTACATCGACTACATTCTCGTCAACTGCAACACCACAACACTTTCCCTGCACAAACAGCTTCATAGTGTTCAACTAACAAATGGCCGTATAATGCGCGCAGCAATATCGATTCTAATTCGATCGTTTCAACTACCTCCTTCTGCTACTCCTTATATCTTAGATTGAGGACATTCGTCGAAAACGAGAGCAACCGAACCAACGGGTGCTTGACTGTCACCCATAGAGGAAATAAATTTGTCTGCTGATAGGAGGATTAAATCAACAACAGCTGGATATGCAAATTAAATTGGCAAGACAGTCAAGAACCGGCTACGCAAATTAGAGCACTTCAGAATTCAGCCAGCGAAACTATTTCAAAGGAAATAACTAGGCAGGTGGGTAAATGCATGCATGCGCCGATGAACACCACTGCTAGAAGATACAGCCGCAGAAACGAAAAACGGAGATGTTTATACGAAGCATATGGAAAATTGAGAACCAATCTCGAAAACTTCCTTTCATACACTTCGCTCTGCAAAAGTCATATTTTTGGGATAACATTTTGGTTATTCTGTATGCGGAAGAAAGTACTTTTACTTTATTTCGATCAACACATTCATATTGATAGAAGAAATAGAAAAACAAATATTATGAGCGGTAAAATAGCAAAAAAATTTCCTTAATTAGTGTCCAATCAGTCTAACATTTCGAAAAGGCAAAGCTATAAGGGAAATCCCCATCCACATTTTCAAATCATACGAGTTCTCTTCATCGATATTTTTACATCAGAAATAACCGAACTTACTCTGGTTTTCTCTTCGATATACGGAAATACAGGAAAAGCCTTCTTATTCTGCTTGAAGAATGACGATTTCTGCTGTTGCTCCCATTTCCACATTATATCATGTGATCGTTGTTCAGCCAACTGCGCTGGTGTTAACGTTGTACCTGTTATGAAATAATATGCCAATAACAGAACCTATGAACAAGAAGTATGTTTTGGGCTATATCCATACCCATGTATATATATAGATATATATATATATATATATACAGGGGACCCCTGATAAAACATCCGTCTTCTGCATTTCTGCAATTCACAAGCAGAAGGAAGCAAAAATTTGCACCTTACATGAAGATTCTTCTACGAAAGAGATTTACAAAACTAATCAACGATGCGAACAGTGAATAAGGATGTTCATTACTCCTCCCAATCAGTGAAAATTCCTTTCGACTGTCTTATCGTGTGTCCGTTGCTTTATTAACACTTGTCGTCTTCTTTCGACATCGAATATTATTTGCGGACTATACTGGAAAAGAGGGGATGATTCCTCACTTCCCTGGAAGGCTGGAAGGAAGCGAAATAATCGAAAAGGTTGGGTGCGTTGAAGATCTCCCTCTTTCTCTCACCATGCCCTCAATAAAAACAAAACACTCTGGACATACAACACCCAATCTGCGCGAATCCACCATAACAAAAGTTGCTGCATCAAAACTTTGATGTTTAGTCTCTAAAATGATAAACAAGCCTTTCACGAAGACTGCAACGACCAACTGGTTAATTTCTAAGCGAACTGCTTCACACCTAGTCGTCTATTCAGTTGCTTTCCCGCTATGCTGACGGCCAGCATGAATTTGACATTTGAAGAAGACTTTTTTGGTGGAACACTTCAACTACAAGAGATGAGCAAAAAATCCAACCAGATTGGGTGGTGCGGGGGAGGGAATGTGAGTGGATGAAAGGGTCTCATGGACTGTCTCCACGCTTCAGAGAGTAATCTGGAAGGCCCTTATTAAAAAAAAGCACGAAAGACTCACTACTGATAGGAGATGTAGCACTCTGCATAGAGGTATTGGAGGAAAGTCTTGATGGTGTATTAGTGGTGAGTGACTTTGCGTTGCCAGCAGATATCCCCATGCTGCTCCCCGCTACCACCATTACTGTCTCATCGTCACTATCGTCTGATGATTCGGCCTGCTCCAGACGCGCATTTCGACGTGACGCTTCCAACCTGAAGCATTTGTCGATATTAACTGACAGTTCTACTGTGTTTATGATCTACGACGTATGGGTTCCGTATTGTGAGCGCATCATGATAGCTGAAATAACTACAGCGCAGTCCAATCATTTCTTCATCGGAAGCTTGACTAATAAGAACATAGCGATGGTTAATCATGGCCTTTTGGATCGAAATAACCGTAGTCTTTTCCAGTTCCATGTCAACAAACGTTAGGAACACTAAAACTGTTGGCTTCCTATCAGCCTGGGAAGTTTTGTGGATAAATTATCAAAACTAAGAGCCCGGAGTTCCTTTCAACTGAAAAATTCACTTGATTACCTAATACCGATGGTATCTATGAATTAAGAAAACCCATTGAAATCTCAACAAAGACTGATTTTTCAACCTGTTGACAACTAACTTCTTTCTAGGAATAATCTCCTGTATGCAAAGAAGTAAATTCATACATGCGACTAAGCTGTTCAATAAACGAATAACTTATATAATTAGTCAACATGTAATATGCACTCAAAAGGTTTCATATCATAAATATTTAATCTAGTTTTCGAAGCTGCTACTTCATTGAGCGTAACATCTTCATGCCGCCCTCGCTGCTGAAAGATCATTAGCGCAGGCCGGCTGTTCCCTATCACAGCCACTCTTTCCTTTACATATAACAACGTGTTCAATCTTACCGTTTACGTGCAGCTTCTCGCTCATCAGCTCGTTTCTTTGCCCGATAATTCTCCAATTCAACTCCCTCAAGACGAATTCGACGTTTAACTTCAAGTGTCAAATTACGATTCACCGTGCTTGGATTTTCGGCCATCTGCTCAGCCATGTGTATTAATCTAGCTCCGAGAGTACGATCCCCTGATCTGCCTAAAATTGCAGCTCAAATCAGTCATATTACAGTATTTTATCAGCAAATAGCCTCTCGTAAAGAAAGATAAGCCTCCACTTAAACTTGAGTATTCATTTGTCGCATGAAATAACCTCAAAAAAGCGTGCAGTAGCTCTGGAACACTTCATTGCGGATAGATTATCATGAGCGCATTGATAAAATATGTAGAGAATTTAACGAATTGAAAACCTCTCCAAGTGACCAGGAACCCTTCGAAATTATTTGAAAACTACTTAAAACTTCCTCTCTTTATCGTTGCCGTCGTTATCAATTGACTTATCAAGAATCTAGAAAATCTAGCAAGACAGAACGCCGCTGTATCAACGTGACTGCCTAACGCGTTTTGCTCACGAATTTTTGTCCCATTTGTGCTTCAAACGATACGTATTTGTGTCAATATTAATAAGGAATTAATTAAGAGTAAATTGGCGGTCTTACTGCCAGGAATTTCCTGCTGATCAAAATCTGATGATGATCTGCTCATTCTGACTGCGAATACATCGAAACTACCTATCACTGTTGAAAGTTCAAGATTTAAAGAAAAAATGTTACTTCTGACGACTAAATGCCCGAAAATAATTATCGGCGAATTTTATCAGTAATCCGAGCACTTGCACAATTCCTTCGTTTCCGTTGCCAAAACGACTTGGCCACAAAGAAACAATATCACTGAGAAGCAAACGACATTCCAAGATTGGCTTACAGAAGGTAGACTTATGAAAGGAATAAACCTTTATATCACCTGCCACCAACCAGGATATCAAAGCAGAGATGAGAGAGCAAAAGGCAACGAATTCAGAAAAAAAAAACGAACAAACAAGCCACCCCAATAAATCGGTACTTTTAAACGGATCTATTAAACTACCACGTTTATCCTTGCCGCTCCTGCTTTACCGGCTCAAGCACATCCCCACAAACTGCTCTTTCGCTTCTCATGGCTTATCATCAAGCCTATTGTTGACCGTCCCATATACAACTCTCCACTTCAATTCTAATGACTTATATTTATCAACAAAACATATTGTTTATTATTCATGCTTAACACTGCAATCCGTTCCCTACCTCATATCTTCTTCTCCTAACGCAGACACAGCGCTGCACCACCATAAACCTAATTCCACAACCTACTAATAAGCCGTATTTTACAAATCGATTCGGCACGCATTACACGCTACATACAACTCTACCACATAACATACATATCAAGTTCTTTTCTTGATTTGACTTCCAGCAACATCCTTTCCAATTCAAAACCTCATCGGTGCAATTTTCAGACTGGACGATTTGGCTTCTACGAGCTTAAACAGCTGAATTTTAAACAATGGACTGCATCTGAGATGACAGCTGAATATGGGTATATATTGCTGTGCATCAGAGGAATAAGTAAAGAGCTTTTTACAACGAAAATCTCTCGAGATAGTAACTTTTCGGATCGATGAAAACGATAAAAAAGTTGAAAATGGGAAAAATGGAGAACTTTCGGATGGTTAACGATTCATCAACTTCGGGGAATTTTTGAAGTGAAAAGAAATGCGAAACACACCAGTGACGATGACTGTATTCCTAACGTCGGCGCACCATTCCAGAAAGATTTCACGTGAGAAGCCACATTCCATATCTAAACCGCTCACCAATACCACCTTAAAATACAGAAAAACTATAGATAAAATCGGAAAAAAAGATCTATTACTTCTATCTGTCTGTTAAGCTCAGATGACCGGCAATAAACCACCTGTCACGAATCTAAGACTATTCATTATCTGGTGGCTACAATATCGCAAGTTTTATCTCAGCTTCATGGCAACTTAGTAAGCCGTTTTTCAACAATCAGCTCAAACTGTAAGGAACAGCGAAGCAATGAAATCAACGCAAATTTGCAGAACTCAGTGCTGCACTTCCCAAAAATATAATGCAGTTATTATCCGCCCAATATGGCCAAAATGTGCCAACTGATTTAAGCAAGGCCAAGAATTTTCAACGAAATTCATCGACTGCTGCTGGAGAAATAAGGACATAACTGACCACAGCACACATAACAAACCATACATACCTTTGGACTGCGGATACGCAGCAAATCCATATGCGTATGGCATAATTGAACATGACGGAACTGGAAGGGGTTATAGCGGCCCACTTCAAAGGACTTCAGGATCTTGTCGGACATCCATTCTACTTGCGACTTGGCGAACTCGACAACTGATGAGGCAACATGGCTCAGCATCACCAAATTATAGGTCATTAGACCTGCCTCCGCGCTGCAAATATTTCCTTACGTAATCTTAAGCAGGAATTCCGAGACGTAGATCAGGAGTTGGTAAGGTTCAAACATCGAGAAGAAGCGAACTGAAAGAGGTCGTAGGAGACGAAGAGAGACGGGATCAATATTCGAGCAATTTTTGGCCTCAATACCCAAAATTTCCAAGGAAAAGCACTTTAGCAGCACTTTTAACAGCAGAGAAACTTGCCACCATCAAACTGGTTACAGGCTAACAAAAACTTTTCCCCGCCACAGCTATAAGCATCACTATGCATGTGCGCTGTAACTACTATTGTCCTGCGCAGACGCGATATCAGCAACTAATCGTGAAAACAATAAAGGCACTAACTTATGCCAAAGTTGGTCGAGAAGGTGCGCGATCTCGAGAATTCTTCCGGCAGTATCGATGACGATCATCACGTCTCCTCCATCTCGCACAGTCCCCAATAATTTCGTCACTAGCTGCTCATCTCTTTGCTTCCGCCTCGGCTGATTATAGAGCGCATTGAACGCGTCCGTTATCATTAAATTCGGTCGACCAATTCCTGAACGTTCATGCGGCGATACTTACGAAACAGAACACGGAACATGCTGAATATCCTAATACAGCAGTACTTTGTCACTAAACGGATGCCGAACCTAAGTACTTCAGAAAAAAAGATATCACAACGCGCCAATCGTCCGATGATGCTATCTATCGCAAAAAGAGAAGTAAAACATCCCGCATAAAGATGAACGCCGATTCGATGAAGAAAACGGATAGGTAGATGGAGCGGGAAGAAGTGGTGAAAGCGAAAGAGAACAGAAAAGGTGGTGAGTTGGGGACGTGGGAGGGGGGACGAAATACGCTAAAAAATCCTTTCCCCCATTCATTCAAATAAGGAAAATATACTCAAAGAAAACAAAAAAGGACTTTAATGAAGGTAGTGGGCAATTTTCGGGACACAACATCAACATTTACTGCAGCGCAGTTCATGATGCTCCTGGCTACAAGTGCCGCATCGAACCATATAAAGTATAGAAAAATATGGTGGAGCTGCTTTCAAACAAGCAGTAATATGTTCACGGTATCGTAGAGGAATACGTTAAAGCAGAACTAGGATAAATTTCATAGCATACCTTTAAATGACAGATTACATAATATACCTTCAAAAGTGCATCCGTTGAGATGTCGTTCTTTTTTATGATTGAAGTCGACAGCATAAACGATTTCCTCATCACCCATTTTCGTTATACGCCAAATTGCACCACCAATCATATGACCTGCAGGAAGTGGCGTTATTTGCAATCCGTTATCGCCTTTCAGCAATATCTGCAAGAAATCGAGTGAACTTATGCAACAAAATATTCTAATAAATAACTTCAACGAACGTCTCCTCATGGTTAAATTTGTGATGATCAGTGAAATGATTACTTGAGGCTAACCGGAATATCCACAAAAGGCAATAGAGATATTCACTGATAAAGTCATCATTCCGGACAGGATTCAGCTAGGAGCAGTACCCATTTCTTCAGGATTCCTCATCGCTATATACTGCAACAGCAAGGTAGTCGCTGAGAAACATTTCTGATTAGAAAGACAGTAAAGGGTGTAAAATTGCTTCTAGTTGTCGGTGAGATGCCTACTTTAATCCTGCTGCATTTGCCATACACCATCTCTACACATTCCATAAAATTTCCGCTAAGATAACGAAGAGTACCGTCTGGCTATATTTGACTTGTTGAACTCGTTCGAACGCGCCATCAATATCATCGAGATTGAAAAGTGTAAAATCTTCAACGCTGGTATGCCCATTGACCCAGTCGTACAGAAACATCTGGCCCATTTTATACACCGGTACCTGAAATTGATCGCTTCTATTCAGCGTAAACCTAAAAAAAGGCAATACAAGATTTGTCTCGTCCGCGGAAACTTCATAAAATTACCAAATCAAAAACAATCAAAAATATGCCTAAAAATGTCAGCTGATAGTATATCCCTCAGTTAAGAGATGGAGCTTATAAGTAGAAAATTAGGTACATCAGCTGTACATACATAACCGAAGATCCAGTGGCAATACCCTCTTATAGTTCTCACAAAATCATTGCCACATTCGACATTAAGAATCTTGAATTCATAGCTCCACAATACGTATGCAACAAGTATATTTGAAATCTACCTTGGTGCAGCAACGACTGCATATATTGAAGAGATTATCGTTGATGCTCCTTTGAACACAAAATTCAAACAAAAATACGTTACGATGTAACAAACAACTATGATGAATCTGAAAGATATAGCTTTGTGGGTTCTACAAGATCGCCAACGATCGCATATCAGCGTCCAGCAGAAGAAATAAGCACCCACAATAAACTACCGCTTAAAGAAAGTAACTTACGGTCGCATAAATTGGACAATTCATGCCACACTTTCGCACAAGATATGGTAATGCACCAAGATGAAGTATATCCGCATATGAGAGTAGAACGGCGTTGATCTGTGGCACACGACGCTTAACCGCCTCTATATAGGCCATATCGAAGCGTTCATCCCAACCACAATCCAATAAGAAAAACACCTGATCAACCTAAATAAGGCTTCTACTATTGCTAATAATAATATCCATTAGGTGAGTAATGAGTGAAACGAATATATAACATTTTCTATTTCGAAGTGACAATTTAACTATGCAATGGCATTTAGCCGTTATAAATGAAACACAATTTCCTCGAAATTTTCCAACACTCAGAAAACCGAAATTGCGTTGAGAAACTCAAAAATACAACGAACTCTTTCATTCGATGTCTTATTTTTGAATATCACCATTGAAAGCGCTCAATTTTCTTAGTGATAATAAATCCGTTCAGTTTTCCCTCTGATAAGAAATTCAACTTCCACTGTTATAATGAACTAATTCACTCAATATTCTATGTTATATCGTTTGTCTTCTTTCACTTAATCACTTAACTGATATCACAGAGGGTAGACGATGATAGGCGGAAACTGTCTCATCTCTTCTTCAATCGTCAAATCATAGAACTTATGTTAAATTATCCTGGATAGTGTTAACCTATCCTAAATAATGCTAAATTATCCTGGATAATGTTAAACTATCCTAGACCAATGCGTCATATACGTTTAAAATGGGGAAACGGGATGACGAAAATGAAAAACTTTGAAAAAAAAAATGCTGAGAACATTGAAAAATATCCCGAATTTAATAATTATCAGAGCCGTGGAACTAAAGATAAGAAAAATAAAACTTTAACGAGAAATGACAAATTGCCTACCATTTAGCGATAGTGGTTAGCTTAAGGAATGAGGAAATTTAGCCAATTCCTCAATGATCCAAATTAATTAATTGAGGAGTTTTCAATATGAACGGGATTTAGTTTGCATAAAAACGTCGAAAAACACAATCTTCCATCCTCGATGAGGATATCCTGGAAAAATTACTTCCAGAGCCTGGAAAAATTACTTCCTATCCTGGAAAAACTACTTCCAGAGGAAGTTCTCATATCCATCTTTCTAACTCTCTTCCTAACCCCCAATCCATAAAAATTAATTAAAAACACAACCAACTTTCTCTATCGATTTCTGCGTTGTTGCGTTCAATAGCGTATGCCAACGAAGAGCGAAAATTCGAAATATTAAAGTATAGTAAACTGTTAATAGTTATTATGAGTTATGTTATAAGGGAAAGAAACTTGAGCAATTTCTTTTCATCGAAAAACTTTTCCATACTTCATTTTCTTCTCCAAATATATGAAAGAGAGCTTTCAATACGTGAGCAGGAGGGGTGGGAACAACTACAAAGAGACGTTCAATAGTGGGAAAGGTAAGTCGACGAACCTGTAGAAGATAGCAGAGCGGACCATCGTCTTGCACTCCGGAGAGTGCCTCCAATTTGATAATGGAAGTCATCCGCTTGAATTAAGCAATAAATCCAAGCGAAACTCAAGTTTACGCATATAATCCTCGCAGCTAAAATCATCAAATGAGGCGAAAATGAAGAGCCAATGGAAAAGAACAACTTTAACGACATCAATTCAATAAATAGTAAAGCAAAATTACTGATATAATATAGGATACTTTATCCCGAAAAAAAACCCCAATGATCTTTTCCAATATAATAATTTCAGGATGCTTTATCCTGAAAAAGAAACCCCCAATGATCTTTTTCGTCAAACGGACAGCTGTCGACGTATAAAAGACTTCTATTATACCATCCAAACATAAAAGTATCCATAAATTTAAAGAAACGAGTTACTTTTTCAAAGAGATTTGAAGAAATTCGATACTAAATTTTAGAGCGCCCATTATGGGAGTCCTAAACGAGAGAGAAGTGAAGAACAAATTGAATCCTGGAACTCTAACGAGAGATCCACAATTCCAGAAAAAAAGGAGGAGATCCACAATTCCAGAAAAAAAGGAGGAGATCTCCACAACTACAGGGAGGAGATCCACAATTCCAGAAAAAAAGGAGGAGATCCACAATTCCAGAAAAAAAGGAGGAGATCCACAATTCCAGAAAAAAAGGAGGAGATCCACAATTCCAGAAAAAAAAGGAGGAGATCCACAACAACCACAATACAGAAAAAAAGGAGGAGATCCACAATTCTCCACAGAAAAAAAGGAGGAGATCCACAATTCCAGAAAAAAAAGGAGAGAGCCACAATTTCCAGAAAAAAAGAAGAACAAAAAAACATCTACCACATAGTTATATAGATTTTAAACCATATATATAAATATCCTCAATATTAATAGCAAAAAATTCGGTTTTTTACGGGGAATTATGAAATTTCACTGGAATTATGGCTGTCCTCATTTAACTAGAAACAACACGTCACGATCATTATCCACAATAAGCAACGAAACACACCAATATAAATCGCCCCGATATGTGCTTTTTACATCTCCGGTCCATATGATTGCCAAACTTCTAAAGCTAAAATTTCCGCTCATTCAACGCTTGCTTCCGCTTTAATCCTCTTTGGTTACACGCCAAGAATTTGAGTTGCCGTTGAAAAGCATTCGATGCGGCTATGACAATATTTCCAAATCGGCCGATGATGGGCATTCGGATTGCGCGACTGAGGTGTGAAATCCATAAAATCCAACTTGATCGCCTCCAGGAGGGTACACCAAATAAATATAATATAGCTATAAATCTATCCATATAATCTGGATGAGATGTAAGATGGCAATATATTATGGGTGGATTTTTGTCCAAGAAAGTAATCCAAGAAAATATGGCTAAAAGATTGAACGTAGCAGGAATTGAACGTTTCACTTAGCAACGCTACATTACCTCCAGAATCAACCAAAATATTAATAACTATTAGCATTTCTCATACATAAATAAAGAGTAAATGAAAGGAATGTGACAATTTTGCGGTTACGGAAAATGGAAGAGAGAAAACTGCTGAAAATCTCTAAACTTTGTAGGATTTTGTAGGACTTTTAGGATTTTGTGGGACTTTTAGGACTTTGTAGGATTTTTAGGACTTTGTAGGATTTTTAGGACTTTCCAGTAGTGGAATAAATAATTTCTCCTCACAGTATCGTCCAATTATTAATATTTTCCTCGCATTAATTCGGTGATCGTAGATTTTCTGGATATCTTTCGAGCGATCAGCAAACTCTCTCAAATATCTCTATCAGACCGAAATTATAAGTTGGCAATTGGATGCCAATAGGATCAATAATTGTCGTCAATGAAGTTTTGCTCTGAACTATGAAAATTACGACGAATCGACAATGTATACGACGAATCCATAAAAAGTCAACGTTGATCAGTTATTCCAGAATATTTGATGAAATTCTCATATGCGTAAAGTGACGAACAATGATAAAAGAGCAATTCAAATTAATATAATTATTTCGAATATCGTAAACTTCTTTTTTTCTGGATTTATATTAGTTAAGCCAACCGGTAACGTTAATTAACTTCCGGTGAAAGTGGAACCATATTTCGGATTCTCTCTATGACGAAAATCTGAATTATAGAAAATAATCCAAAAAGCTTCGTTTAGAAAGATGACTATAATCGATGCCATATAGACAAGCGAAAACAAAAATTATTGAAATTCAGGATGAAATTCAGGATCAAATAGTGTGGAATAGAAAATTCCAACATTTTGTGGGATTTTTTGATAAGTTCTTTAAGACCGATCGATAGAGTCAACGATACATGATCGATGTTTTAATTTCATGGATAACTGAGGCAAAATTTTACTTACTTAAAGGTTACGTTCAATTTCTGGATGAATTTCCGGATGAATATAGCAATTCTAATTTTAAGATATTCAGTATGGAAATAAAAGCATTTGCAAATTTTCAATGAGCATATTTAGTTGTTAGCTTGAAGCTAGGAGGGGAAATAAGTTCGATATGCAGTAAAATAAATTCGAAATTTCTTTTAAAGGCGGCGATCCATTATCCTATAAATGATCATAAAAAATGCACTAAGGTCAAACCTCCCATAGTTCGGATCACATTTCAGCACACTAAACGACATTCGGTCTGATCTGAACTTAGAAGATATATGAGCGAAACGATTGTGTTCTATTGTGATGCAGTTGGAGTCGATCCTGAGTCAGTTGTCACTAATCATCTTACATATCATCATTTCAGCACTGATAGTTATAGGTGGAAAAATACTGGCATAAAAAGCAATATCCAGTGGAGCAGGCCGTAATATTATGACTCCTACGATCCTAATTTCGATCGTGCATCAATATTCCGAAATTATGCAACTATGATCTTGAACGGAACAATTACTTCAGTGTAGATCGATAATGTCAATGCCGCTCACAATTACTTCCTCGTCTCAGTATTTCATAGCCGTATTCTATTTCATCGCAAGGCTTCTTTTATTGCGAGAAAATATGGTGATTATAAAGAGAGGGACAAGTTTCAGTTGTATTCTTCATTTGATTTCATCGGAATTCACTGAAATTAACTCTCGCGAAGCTGGTTTCTATAGAATTTCTTATCTGCTGCAAATTCCAAGTTTTTCCACTCATCGTATGGGTTTATAAAGAGTGCGCAAGCAGCTCGTCATCAAACACTCGACATTTGGTTCATTTATTCCGAGTAATGTCGTCGATCATCTCAATTACTACATCGCTTTTACTTCTCCTATCACTTATGGAATGTAAGTGATTCTTTTCATACATTGATCATATTCTTAGCGATTGACGGAAAGGAAACTGATGTTTTTCGATGCCGATAATGAAGTATTTCGGATTCCTTAAATAACCGGAAACAATGATAAGGAGTATGCTAAGGTGCTAAGCTTTCTATAATCATATATTTAAACTATATTTTTAGGTTTTTATACAAAAACAATGATCACCTTATCTGTGATAATCATTGTGCATTTCGTTAATTAATTAATTAAACAGTGACCACCTAATTGTGTATTAATGGGTTCATCCATTAATTAAGGAATTCGTTATATGTTTCTTTTCACTTTCGTCTTAATCTATGGGGAATTAATCAACTTATACAATGTTCATCGATATGAACAGCATATTTTTCGTTAATCAAATGTCACATAGAATATAACATTCACAATTAAGATTCACCAGAATACTCAAATAAACCGTACAAAAACGTTTATTCCAAGTAATCCTCAAAATATGCTTCAGAAAATAAGAACTTTGTTGCAGTCGTTCATTTTGCTGCCTCAGAGCCGACGAATCTTGGACATTGGACTGCTTCATCATCAAGTGGTTGGAGCAGCTCACCAAAAGGCGCTTTTGGTGGTTCTTCAACTAGCGGCATTGGCTCAGCAATGTTCTCCCCTAGTTCAACTCACAACAAGAACGAAACGCAAATTTCCATAAAAGACAACACGAATTCGAAAAGTGAAGGCGTCAGTCAACCAAAGAAGCTCAGAATCACTGGATGGATTGAGTACAATTAAGTATAGGTGATCTGAACGCGTCTCCATAGTCCACTTAGAAATATGTCGTAATTTTGTTTTGTAATCGGCATTTCGTCTGCAATAAATATAATCTTCTTTTTGAAGTCTGCATTGTTTGCTATCGATCCCCTCGCATACGTCTGCAGAAATATTCCAAGATTTTGCAAGAAATTTAACCAAATATGACGTATGTGAAACTATATCTTTGGGAATCTCGAATTACTCGTTACTGAGCGATAATATTAAAGCAAAGATGGGGACGGTATCACGGTTGATTTGATAGGCTTTTGAATGGAACACATGCATAGCTTTTCTGGAATGTGTATTCTGGATGATGCGCAGTCTGACTTGATGATGTGATCATGGACGCCTAAAATGTCGCTTGTGAAGGTAAAATCGGCAAGTTCGAATCGACGATGATATTAAAATTTCGCTCATGCTGCACATATTAAGAGAAGATCTTCAACGCCCAACTAATAATAATGTATGATTTCTCTTATTACAAGAATTTCAATGAAAGAAAAGAGTAGGAGAGAAACATATGGACAGAACAGTTCAAGAACTCACTGATACAAGTTTTAGTCCATTTTACACAAATCAACAAGTTCGACTCCGAGTCGCTCTTTACGCAGTTCTACAGCCGGTCAATTTTAAGCAGTGCTATTCTCAAGTAAAGGAGCAAATAACGACTTATAATAGATATTTGACACAGTGTTGCGAGGAGAAACCACTCGCTTATAATCACTGTAATCAAATATCACATTTCCAAATGTTTCTTTCTGTTGACAGCTTCCCTCTTATGAAGGAGACTGCCGAACTTCATTATTGTTCTTTACACCTAACTGATATAAGTTATAACAATTGAAATGAAATTACTGCATATTCAAGTACTTTCAAGGTGTTCACATTGGTACATCATTTCAATATCGAATAAACAGATAACAGAGATTTTATAGATCATTTCAGCATGTCTTCATCGCTTTAGCTAACAATCCACAACAGTGAACCATCGACCAACGAGAAGAATTCTGGCAAAATCCTCAAAGTTACTAATAGAATCACATCCAATGGACAAATAAATATTCGTCTGAGCGCATATCGTTATTTGTTGCGTGTATTGAAAAGTGTAATATGAGCATTGTCGCCACTGAAGCATTTTAATTTTTCCCTAAGCAATAGATGACCAATCAACCGATCGGCAGTTAGCTGCGATGAACCACGAGATGCATTTGATTTCGCAGCTACTCATCATTGATTATCATGACATTGTGCCTAAGCTTATCATAATTTCAGCATATCTGAACGTGTGGACTTTTTTTCCAAAGTAATCCTAAAAAGTAACTTTGTAAGAAAAATAAACTAGTGGGTTCTTATTTATTAATAGGGGTATATAGACAGATACCAAGAATATTGGAGAAGGAAACGATGAAAGTCCAATTAGCATCCTCAACTGCGATCATTAGAATATGAGACATTGCATCTCAACCGTTTAGCTGTTGAACTGATAGCGATAAAGACACAGCAACTCAGGAAGTAAACCTATGTAAGGAATCATATTTATAAAGTAATCTTAAAAGATAAATAATGCAATATTGCAATACAAATACAATGAATAGCAAATGAGATGGGAGTAGAACATTAAAGAGAAATTATCACATAATATTGCTGGTAACTATTGAAATAGTAACTAATACATAAAAATTGAAAGTAAATTAGAATTAATTGAGAAAGCTGATCAGTGAGAGCTATATTGCTATCTGATCGGCTCATTCAATCGACACAATATCATCGTTGCACAGCGATTTGTCCATTGAAGGGAATCATCACAAAATGCAAAATGAAAAAGACAAATTGAGCAAATTTTAATTTCAAAATTATCCACCTTTATCGGAACTGCAAAAGTATCTAAAGGTATTTAACTCTATTCGATATCGTTCAGAATTTGCCATAAATGAGAAATTATTGCCTAATTATTCAAATAATCGAAATATCTCCATTGGAAATATGAATTACTATAAATCTGAAAATTATATGAAGTCCGCCTTTTTTTTCAAAGGTGAAGAATATATATTTAATTGTTTGATCAGAGTTGAATTGGTCAATTCTTTAATGTGAGATTTATTCAGATAGGGTTCAACTGTAATGAAATGTAGCAAATTTGCGCTATTCGATTCGAGTTGATCCGAAATGATAGTCGATCCGAAATAAAAGTCGATCCGAAATGATAGTCGATCCGATCCGACGGTTCAGTTAAGTGATTAGAAAGATTAATGTTATTGTTTTCGTTGTCCTATTATATTTATTTCTATGAGTGTGATCATTTTGTTAAGTTATTATTGTATAAGTTTCTTCATCGCATTCCGTAAAAATAACAGTAATTTAAGATTTATTATTAGCAACCAATATAACTATTTTTATTTTATTATAATTCTTACGTATGAATGAATTCTTTACATCGATTTTTCACCGAATTACATATCGCATCAACTAGTTTCTTTTAAAGCATTTTTATTTGCACCTTTTTGAATAACCACATATGTTACTGGATGATTTTAAATGATCGTTACATCCTCAGCCTTATTTAATGCCATATGAGACCGGTTTCGAGGTGTACCTGATGAAGAAAAAGAATTCTTTTCGTATATTTTTATGTTTCCTATGGGATTATATATAAAATGGTGGAAATTTCCGATTGTGCACTGAACATTCGATCGCCAGTCGACAATGGTGCCTTATCTCATCCCATTGGCGGTGTCGTTCATAGTCTTAACCTCTCTCAGCAGCTGTAAGTTTCGTCTTTATGAATTAATGAGGTTCTCTTGCTATTTTAATGAGAATATCCTATACTCTTGAAAGAAAGGAATGAAAAAAATAAGCGCTACAACTTATCACAGTGAAACCTCTTGCTCTTTATATATAAGATAGAGTCCCCCAATGCGTCTTTCAGTGCTCATCTTATAGCACAAACTATTGGCTCAGAACGGTTAAAGTCGTCAACGAAATTCACATCTTTTTGGGAAGTAAAGCAAGATGGAAAGGTTTTTCTGTCTTGCCCTCACGTCTACCCTCCGAGCTTTCAGATTCTTTAATCAAACTTCACAGCTTAAGGTTTTCAAAAAAGAGGTGCTGGATTTGGTGTTTATGGCTTCTATAGTAATTGCTGCATTCTCTATCATCCATATTATTTTCCTCACAAGGAGAATTTCATCTCTGAGGACAACAAAACATTCGGGAAATTTCTGAGAATATAACTCTGAATGGATAGCCTATTTTGTAAAATTGCTGCGAAGTTGAAGGTTTACACCACTGAACACATTAGAGCAATATTTGTATTCAACTTTTGTGGCGATCTTATCGTTTCGGCTTCAAATTGCATGATATAACTAGTAAAGCGTCCACTACGCTTTCGCACATTCGAGTTCATGCTCGAAACTTTCAGTTACGAAGTTCGATGATATTATGAGCACTTTTCTTTTTGAGGGAATTCCACTGGTGAGAGTGGATGCTGTACTCTATAAATTGGCTTTTCCCTTTCATGACTGTTTTTTCTCAATGCATTATATTTTACGAATGTAGATTGCTTAACCTTTCAATAGAAGTAAGGTCGATGGAGAAAAGCGCCATGCATATGCACATCAGCTTGATCGAAAAAAACGTCTATATAAATACAAATAAAACGTTACTGGTTAGGACATCAACAGCCTAAACTTCAAGAGAGCTCACTTAGCAAATGTGTGGAAAAAAATTCAACACATTATTTTGCAGCAGCTCAGTTCTTGAACATAGAACCAAATGGCGCTACTGGAGGTTGGATTGGCTCGTCGGCAAATAGCTGGAGTAGCTCGGCTAAAGGTGCTTATGGCGGATCATCAGCGAGTGTTTTTGGATCGCATATAACACCCTACAGCACTTTCAAGAATGAACCAAATTGGCAAGCAGAGAACGAGGAAAAATTCGACAAAATGGAGAATAAACCAGTAATATTCAAACTTGGTGGATGGATTGAGCCAAATGTGTGATGGAGCTGTTATATGGGTGCAATTTCTGATGGACATCATCTAGAACACATAATCGAGCTCTGTCGACGATTACTTCGCAGATTAAATTGCGGAACGAAAATTACGTTGGATATTTTGTAAAGAGATCAGATATTTCATCGAAAGTAGCTAAAAGACGATAGGAATTATCTTATTGTTGTGAACTTGATTACTTATGGCATATGCATATTTGATGGCAAATCTCATAGGAGTGGAATATGATAATGATTAAGACGACATTGCTGCGATTGGTTCCGTATTTGTTTCCTCAGATAATCGCATTTAAATGTGAAAACTCTTTTCCAGACGGCTGTCAATAAACCTTTGTAAAACCGAAATTCATCGATGCAATTTTTGCGTGGACTAAATGCTGTGACTGGTACGAGGATTCCGTGGTGTTCGAGCACGACCCGCCATTAAGGTGTTTATTAATTCAAGCGATCAAGGTGTTAATAGTAGCTAAACACCATAGTGGTTTTCAATATTATTTCAGTCGTTTTAACTTCGTTAGTTCTCATGAGTGACCTTCGGCTTATTCTTAACCCTTGGATTTCTATTCAAACTAGCAGCAGCGAGAGGTAAATATAAGTTCTTCTTCTTTTCGGCTGCTGCACGAAGCTTTCGCTTGAAGTTTGCTGTTGCTGCGATATCCTTGCGAAACGCCTATAATGGGAGTGTGACGATAGCTGAACATTAACCCTCTACATTTGAAGCTTGAATAATTTGAAACTCGATGACTGACTCTGTACTGATAGAAAACGTTTCTAAGCATATAATAGCACAAAATACAGGATCCAGGATTCCTATTATCCTAAGTCTCAGCAATAAATTGAAGTAAAGCATGATATCACTAACGCTTCGGTTTTTGGCCTTTTTGCTAACTGCAAAAGAAGTTTACCTCAGAATTGTTCCGCCTTCCTGGGGTATTTATTTCTGAGAATCTAGCGTAAATAAATAAGGAGTATAAATCCCGTTACCTGCAATGAATCCTCAATATTCTTAATATGGCTTCTTGCCATAGCCGCAAAGTAGATCGAGCAATCGAGAGCAATAGTTGAGGTAATCAGCAACATGGTGGCCGAGATTACTCTAGAAGAAACAGCGCTTAGGCAAATCGACAAATAACACACATGGATAAGTATGAAGCGTAATTTTAAAAGTATGGGCAAGAATTATCGCGTTGAATCATATGCGATCTTGATCGGCGCGTTTTTTCCACTCTGAGGATAGTTTACTCCCCAACCCCCCAACCCCCCTCCGCCAAAGAAGAAACTTTAAACGTTGCAAATGTGCATTGTGGATGATGCTTGCGTCAGAAAACTTTGCAAATTAATGCAAACAGCTTTAAGGTGTCATCTCTTTTATCAAGCTATGTCCCGTCTCCTATGGCCTACCTGAGGTGGTTTCGTCTACCATATGTCTGAACACCTTCAAAGGAAAAATTCACTTCCATTATTCTTATAATGATTAATTATCAACGGTAGGACTTCCTATCGATGTACTGTGGTGATTTTTGCAATGGCTTTGTATTTACTTTAGAATTTTTATCGCAAAGAAAATTCAATAGTACCAAAATCAGGGTTCGCTGACCTAAAAGTCGTACAAAAATTCCGCCAAATATTCGAGAAAATGAAATTCGAAACAAAGAAATGCTTCTTACAAGAGCTCTAATCTGTTAGCGTTTATCCATCTCTGTAAAGAGTGAACAAAACGGAATGCCTCCTTCGATAAAGCATTCTTCAAACCGATCGCCACCGAATAGCCTTTAGTTGGCGTTTTGAGAGCACTGTTCGGCTTCTTGCGATACTGATTATTGCCTGTAATCAACAGTGCCATACAAAGCGGTGTTGTGCTATAGAAATCTGATGCTTCTTTATTTACGAGCGCATATTACAGCTAGAGGAGATTTACACTGAACAAGAATTATTTCAGATTGTAAAAGTTAGTGCAAAAATCAGCGCACTCATCATGAAGGCTCATCGCTGCCAGTGATGGACAGAATATAATTAGCTTAGATCCTGTTTTTGCTGGAATACATTCTGAAAATATGTTCCCTGCAGGACATGTTGAGGTTGTAAATAAAAGTTCGAAACAATTGGCCTAACTTGCATATGACGCGTAAAGAACCATTAACGGCATTGATAACTGTATAAGATGTACAAAAATGGCGAGGAGAGTGTGAACGGAAGAGGAGTATTTCAGCTCAGTGTGGAATCAGCTTTGGTTCATATTAAGGATACGTTAAAAATATCAGTTGATAATTGCATAAGTGGTTGCATAGAAGTTTTTATGCAACGGCGGTTGCTTCTCTACAAGAATAGTTTGTACTGTGAATCGTATATATGCGCAAGTCTCCCTTAAAGAAGTATTTGGACAGTTAGTTAATGGCAACTGCGAGAATGGAGCGGATGGAGCGGAGCGGATATGGAGCGGATATTTTATAAAAATCGCTTCAATATTTATGATCATTCAAATAAATGCTTCCAATAATTATGCAGAGAAGTCCTTAGTCAAAATAAGTCATAATCGATGAAATATTTCTAATATAAGTTGAGAAATACTGATAATATGTATTATATTATATATTTGTATATATCTCAAATATATTCTCTGTTTTGATCACTGCTTTCATTGAAACAATTAATTTTACCTTGGCGATATTCTGCTATCGGTTTGCCCATCATGTACATGATTGGCAAATTCGAAATGCTCATTTTAAAGTTTTCTGGACAACCTGAAACTTTTTCAATTAAAAGGGGAAAATCCCTTGTAAAAATAAATCAAATAAACTTCTAAATGATAATCGAGTATCTCGACAGATGATGTGTAGTGGCTATTAATCAATCACTACGTTCCCGTATGATAACCAACTGCACCTCTAACATGAGCTGTTTCTACAACAAAAATGCAGAATACTTTTATGAGGTTGTATGCGTTCATCGGTTTCTATGCTCAATATTAGTGAAAGCGAAATTTGTCTTGCATGATGATATCACTCGTTAACTCATAGATTTTTCGAAATCCAGTGAAATTGAACGTATATATGGCAAATGATAAACGCTTAGAACAAATCCACATGAATTCACTCACTATGAGACGATTCGTTTGTGGTAGAAGAGCTATTAGTAACCATCGTCGACTGCAACTTCATGTCTAGAAGTATATCCCCATCTCTTGAGCGCTCCACACTCGAATGCTGAAAAACACTGTTTTTTACTTCCGCGTCGGTGCACACAGCACTCTTAGCAAGATGAGAACCCGTTCATCTCTTTTTCAGTCTTTGGATTCCTAGATATTATGGAGCAGTCTTGAACTCAGGCCACCCGGTCTTTTAGGCAACCTGAGTCTAAGGTCATCCTAAGCTACGATCACCGTAAATTTCATGGTCTCTGGAATATCGCTATGCTGATCAGAAAAATTCCGCAATGTCATGAAAATTGCGACGTGCGAGCGCAATGTTGGACAAGGTGAGAAAATGCAGGGCCCTAGGAAGGAATTTGCTGGGTCGCTCTAAGTTCAGTGGCTTGACAAATGTTGTGGACGCACCTTAGGAACAATGCCATTTCGATCTCTTGTGAGTACTACAGGATGCCATAAATGAGGTAATATTAGTACCGGCTAAACACCACCTAGTTTCCACGACCGAAAGGAGTTCCTCTGTCCCGAAGCACAGTGATGGTCATTGAAATGCGGTAAAACTACTGTGAGATGGCAGCAATGCCGTGAGTTGTAGACATTCCATTCATGCCAAGTTTGAGGAAATGCTGTCACATTCGCCGAGCTTGAAATAGCCGAGCTTGGAAAGGAGTTCAGACCTAGAGATATCACACTTCTTTTTTTCTCCATTATAATTTCCCCAGTTATTGCCTTTTTCGTCGAGATTCCATCCGAACTTAACTTCCTTTCACTCATGAAAACTTGAAAACGACCTTTCATCGTCGAAAGTTTCATAAAGAAACACCTATTTCTGAAGTATGAAATGCTGAAAAGTATCTGCGGATATGCATAACTTTAGAGGATGAACGTGCTGCTTACAGTCTGCGATTGATGCAATTTTTGGCGCCAATCAATTCAGAAATAATATTTCAACCGCCCCATTCTGCCTTCTCAAAAAGAGAACGAAATAGAATCGATAAGAAATTCTAACAACGGGACAATCATACATCACAAATTGTATAATTCGCGATTTTCTATCTTTGCCGACGATCTAAATAATTCAAAAGAGACAATGATTAATGAAGCAATAATAACTTAACAATTTTCCTCATAAAACAGTTAGCATTCTTCTTAAGGTCTCAGCGAACATACTGAGCATTAAACAATAGTTTATTGCTATCATTGCTCTCTAAATATTCAAAAAATTTGAGGCAATAATGCTGTAATTCCAAAATTTGAGGCAGTTGTTCCATTCGTAGCCACCCCAGTAATATTTCCCAATAATCTGCCTGATATCAATGAACTATTAAAGCCGAATGTTGACGTCTCGTTGTGATAACCGCAGTGCCAATTATATATTCTATCGCGTAAATGAACGCATAATTCAATCAACCGAACCAAATTCATACAGTAGAAGAAATAGATTTTATAGTGCGTGAAAGAGGAAAGAGGAGCCATTCCTCTAGCTCGCAAATGGCATAAAAAACAACAAGTTTCTACTCGAACTATGTCCCGCTTTTGAGCGGATTTCTCTGATTTCGATAGTGAAGTGTGGTGAAAATGAGCGATACAAATCACCTGTAATTGCTTTGCGTAGGCATTTGAAAGCAATGCAGTGAGAAATATTAGTTGAAGCATTTCTGAAAAAGAAAAAAATTCTCGGATTTTTCCAATGATATAATGCACAGCAATTATTCAAATATTAACGGATTTTTGTTACTTATCATTTTTCCGCCCCATATTGGTTACATTCTCTTTTGTCAACCTCAGTTATTCCTTTCTTTCACTATGATATGGGAGATGTTGAGTAAAGCAGTTTGCAATACGATTTCATAGCTGAACTATCGTAAAAAGCAATACAGCACTGCAATAAGATAGCCTCGTCAGAATTTGGCTCCACTAAAGGCTTTCGGAAGAATCTACATTTTTTTGTTCTCTAAAGTAACGTCCGTGTATAGTTGACATCTTGTGAAACGAGTAAGTACCCCACAATCCAGAGTGCAACTACTTCGTCTACCTTGCGATATTGCCGAGTTAACACATTTTAACGTGTTGCGATGCTTCAATGAAAACGAATTTAGCCTTAAGAACTGTCTACATTTATTTCCATAAAGTGTATTTTAATTGATCTGCTTAGAGGGAATTATTGGCATGAAGTTAGAGTTCACGCTGAAATAGGGCCTCTCTCCCTTTCACCTTCCTCATCTTTCTTTTTCGCACCTCAATCAAACACTCACATCAAGAGCAATTGCGCATATTGGATAGCCTCGTCAGAATTTGTTCCGAAAAGAGTAGTGTCAGTGATTACGTAGAGCTAAGGGCACAAGTCATTCACGTACGATTGGTCGATTAAGAGTGAAACAATGAAACCACAAAAGCATTTGAACTTTCTATTATACAGTTGTACTTCTCCTTCATTAGTGATGAAAATGGCATATGGCTCGTACGTAACACCGCCAAACGCTATCCGCCAAGATGAAGCTGTAGACTCGAAAACCCGAAAACTCTCAGTTCGAAATTACAAAGTTCCAACTTCGATAGACGCGATAACGACAAGACCACTTCACAGGGTTAGCTCGATTGAAAACAGTGTCAACATTCTTCACATGAAACTAAAAAGATGCCGAGAAAATGTAAATTCCAACTGAAGCTCATCAAATAAGAGCACGAAATTTTTGCATTTGTGCATTTTACTTGTAATAACGCTTACAGAATTTGCATAATGTAATCTTGTTCTTGATCTATGTGGGGTTTGCCGCTTCTAGAAGGTTACTACGATAACTTATTCTTTGAAATTCGTCGCCTAATGAAGTTCTTTTCATTTTTATTCATTGCTTTCATCTTGATGAAATGATATGTTGTCGGCGAATAGTTTAGTTGTCTCAGAATGCATCACTGAGTGTCGCAAGTGCAGAACAGATGTGAATAAGTTCTTTTTGTGGCACTGATCGATGAGTTCGTCAAAATTAAACTGAGATTCTATTGATGTCCACGAGTCTGGCAAATGATGGAATAATGTTTGTAGAAATGCAAAAGTGATATCTCGCTATTGCAAAGCTCCCTTCAAGATCAGCTCGTATATATGGTGGAACATTAAAAGCTACCTCCATGTGGATGACAGTTCAAAAATTCTCTATGAAATCATAGGCAGAATAAATATCAATCTTTATTGCATTCTGAGAACGATTACATCATCTTCAGCAGAAGTGGAGAAGGTTATCATAAACCTTCACTGAATTGTTTGAGGCAACGGCCAGCGATCACGAAAATTGTAGAGCATCAGTCCTATGTAAAAGAAGGGGATGCATGAAATGAATATAGGTAATCCTTGTCTTTGACTCCTAGGTGTGGATAGACACTGGTAACTAAGGAAATTAAACAAACTTGAAATGGTGTAACTTACTTTCAAAAAATAACCGGGGATTCACAAAAAACTCTCACAACTGCAAAGAGGAAAATCCGTTTATTAAGCGAACTGAAATCTTATTATATCTATTATTCAAATTTCGCTTTATATCTTTCCTTTATCAATTTATCAATGAATCGAAGCCCTAAACGATGATTTTGCTGAAGTCTGGATTTAAAAAATGAGGAAATGTCCCTCCATTATCATGAGAAGTCATGTCTCAATGAATTTGAGTTTTCATAATTCAAACTAGTAAATTTAGACCACATAATTTAACGGAAGGATCAGGGAATTGAAGATGGCTTCTTTTTCTTGCACGTTCCTGTGTCCGTGTAGATAAATAGATCCAGAAGCTGTCATGTACTTTCAGAGTACTTCCAGAATACACCCAGAGTACTTCCAGAATCAATATATCTACTATCACTCAACAAAATTAGAACAATAAACATACACATATACGTTTTCGTGGACAAAAAAGATTTTACAATCTCTACTTCAGCTCACCTCGAGCTCATTTTACATTTTAGTAGATGTACAGTTCACATTATAGTAGTACATCATTTGCGTAGTTATCATATATGGACCGTCACTTAAAGCCATTTATCACTGAAGGATATGACAGTTCTTGGTTACATTCTATGTTAAGTTTGAAGGCGTAATCTCATAATGATCGCTGTATTATTGGAACAAATTCATCACTCATGTGATCAAGAGTGCAGCAAATTCATCAATTGATCAGTTTCTCAAATAATCGTTGCAACAATCTCGATCCTCAATTTTCCATCACTAACCAACTCAATAACCATGTAAAATTTCGCCTTGTTTATGAACTCTTCAGAATCCTGTGATCATAGAGTATGTGCAACATACTAGCTGATATGCTCTTAGCTGAAATCATATTACCACACTTTAGTGGAACAGAAGCACAGAATGAAAAGTGAGCTCAAAGCAGAGCCTGTATAAACAGTTCTATGTTCGAACGTCCGTAACTATGCACATCGCATCGCCTCACCGAAGAGCTAATGATGATTATCTCACATGAAGCCGCAACCTATGAAGAAACCTCACGCCATCCGAGATTCATCTGAAATGAATCCATAAGAGCACCTTTTCTCTTTCATGTACAGCCAATTCTGTGTAAAGCCGTTTGTTGAGGTGTTGCTCCATTGCCATAGCGACATTAGTTCATCGCTCTGTTCTACGTAAAAGCAGCCGATCACACTCTCACAAATGTTGTGAACGATAGCACTTAATTGACTGATAAGTGATAGGCGAACTATCGGCTCGAAGAAAATACGAAAACATTTTCTCAGTAATTCGTGTAACTTTTTGTTCATTTTGGAGCACTATAAGAACATCAACAGTTCTGAAGTACTTTTCAGACGTAACGAATTAGTACAATGGGTTAATCTAAATTTATGCTTTCTTGTGTAATGAATTTCCCAAAAAGCGTGTTTTTCCTGCAAATAATGAACCAAACGAAAGGACTCTATACCGCGATCGTAATGTTTTCAACGATGCCTTTTAATGCGTTAAGTCGTTTCACTACGGCTACCTATGTGATGATGAAGTTTATCATTGTGGATACAATCCAAAGCGTATCCCATTGGAATAACCGGTTGTATTGGTTTGCCGCATTTGATTCTCAACATCTGAAAATAACAAATTCAAATTGGATCTTATTGGATCATGAGATTTTAATATGGATTCCATCGATCGTTGAGTATTGGCGACGTATGAGGAATAAGCGTTCTAGGTTTTCTATGCCTTCTGCAACAAACTCTAATAGAAAATAAAAACAATATGATCCATTGTTTTTTCGATCAACAAAGCAATATGATGACGAAAAGATGCACAATTCGCTAACCTATCTATGCTGCTAATTCTCTTTCTTATTGGGAGTACAGGAGGTTACGCACACACTGCCAATAATATCGTGAGAAATAATTTAAAAAACCCATGCCTAGAGAGTAACATCCACATTTATGTTGCTTCATTGTCAGAAGGCGTTGGCAAGTACATTGGCATTGCTGCCACCGCTAGGA
Source organism: Parascaris univalens (assembly GCA_037576465.1). NCBI lineage: Eukaryota > Metazoa > Nematoda > Chromadorea > Rhabditida > Ascarididae > Parascaris > Parascaris univalens. Next base: position 165,167,490 of record CM075173.1, read on the forward strand.
TTCGTAAGTTTTTTTTTCTTGAAGAAAAAAGTGCAAATTTTAAGAGGGCAAACTTTTTTGTTCAATGCTCCAATAAAATAGAGAGAAATTTTCTTGGCTCCCTTTACACTCCTCCAGTTTTATTAATGAAGTAATTGCTAGGATTTTTGTCTTTTTTCGTGTTTGACTTTCGATCGGTTTGATTTCAGCGCAATGGTGCAAAAACCCCTTCCTCATTAGGTGCCGATGTATGCTAACAATTTGCCGCTAATTAACTTCATTCAAAGCCGAAAGTATAGACTGACTAATGGAGCAGCTTTTAATGAAATCAGATGTAATCGAAAGCAAATGTGATAGAACCTTTAATAACTGTGAGCGGAAGTCCACATTATAGACTCCAAAAATAAGAATATTAAGGCATGAACGGACGCAGAATAGACAATATACATAGTCGAACACTGCTTCAGTATAGGTCTCGGTAATAATAGCTTTTAGAATTATTGCATTTGGTACGGCGACGAGAACGACGGAGAGCAAAGATAGCAAAAAAATCAACCTTCAAGAAATACGATAAAAGACGGTAGGAAAATCCGACTCGATCGCTATTATTCGTCTCAATCAACTAGGCTCATATAAATGTGAGGGTATTAACAAATGATTGGTAGTTTGTAAATACGCAATAAGTTCCTCGATAAGGTTTTTAATATATATATATTTTTAAATTAACGTTTATGTATGTGAAATTTCGTAGATGATGTCTTTTTATGTGGAGATCACCAACAATAGTTCCTAAAAAAAGATCCCATTCCACGAATTCTGGAAGAGATTTCTCTGGAAATAAAAAACAAACGATCATTTGTCACTAAGAGAAACTATTTGGGGATTTTCATCAACGTTTGCAAAGAAGGAAAGAGGAGATTCGACATTAATCGACAATAGACCTCGTTCTAGCCAAATCTCTTCTCAATGACATTTTAATGCCAGATTTTTTTGCTGATATTTTCGCCATACAATATGCCGCAACGCTGAAGCAGAATCCAACCATATCGGCTGTAATCGTGATTGCATAATTGAATATACTGAAATATTAAGTTGAACATTAAAAATGGATAAGCGTGCAATTTATTTATCAAATTCTTTGTGTGAGAGAATTATTATTGATATATGCATAGAAGATCACCTTGTGGAGCGATAAGTAATGGCAATTTTCATTCTAAATGACAAACATTTAAACATAAGTATAATTCACTTCAGCCGCATTGTTATTAACATAAGAGGAAGCAGCAAGTTCTACGACAATTTTGCACAAGTGTTTGTCTGAGTTATGAAGTTAGTGGATTATTTTAACCATTGTCAGCTATTAAACTGCTATTCCCGTTCAATTATAATATAAGACGTTTTACGGATCACGTAGTCTCGTACAACTCCATGCAAGTGCAAGTAAAAGTTGGAAAAGTTAGAGTTCTTGAAATAAAACCTATAAGGTGACGACCGAGCACAAACTTTGATGGCTTTTTTCTTCAATTTTAATGACGCACCATAGCTCGTGTATGTGAAAATGACTGAGCAGGAAGGATATAGGATTAGCGGGGAGGGGAGGGAGACGAGGTGGCGTATTGCAGCGTTTGCGAATTCTCGTTTCATATGAGCCATTAATGGCGACAAAAAATTGCTAGAATTATGCATATTTTGAAGAAGCGTAAAGTAGGCAGAATGAAAAAATTATTAGCAAGACCACTTATTAAAGTCGACGAAGAATGGAGTTGTAATCTTCAATGAGTACTCAGAAATATGCTACAGGATAACATATCTCATATCCACGCACCTCTCCATCGTTTATTTAATTATAGAAGCGACCGACTACAATATGATCGTCCAGAAATTCCAATTACTATGCTATTAGATTCTAGTCATATTATCTTTTCTTTCGTTTCGCATTCCCTCTCATTGCCGAGTTATTATCTCTCGAGATCGAAATTAAATTAAAAATCATTTATTTACACGATCACTCTTCCAACGGATGGCATTTTTCGGGATCATAAATGAGGACGTGCTTACAGAGGGCGGAAAAGTTGGTGTAGATTTTGTCGGCCATCCACTATGATTGATTTTTGTCGTTGGAGTTAACTTATGGCTTACACAAGTTTCATCTATAACTTCATTGAAATGGTTTATTAAGAACCTACCTACCTTGTCAGGTAAGTTCTTAATAAGCCTTTACTCCTGCTCTATTGACATCAATGAGTCAAATTTCACTTCCATTTCTTGGAAGCTAGGTTTTTGCATCTCGCAAACTTGTCAAACCCATTTCATCCGTTGGCAAAAAATATGCCAGATATATACTCGAATTACCCAGACTGCTGCTCCTCTGCAAATTCTACAAAAGCCCAGCCACTTTATTATCTAACCATCGCCAAATGACGATGCTTTTGCCTTGACGTTTGTATCATTCACGCGAGTTTTTTGCAGCTCATTTGCATTTTTACCTTTCACTTGAATTCAGTAAATGAACGTGAAAAATAGTGGAAAAAAATGTAAAAAGGATATCTTAGATTTCACACTGCTATCATCAAGTTTTTTAGATTCAGGAGCTTGAGCTGGAGCTGGAACTGGAACCATCCAAGAGGCAAAGATACACCTACGCAAATAAGGTCGTGCAGATGCGATTTTGGCGAAATATGCTTCATAACTGGAAACTCGCAAAATCTTTGAAAAACTTTACATTCATATTTTATTTCAGCGAGATTTTCTCAACGAAACCGTCAGCAGGAGATTCTGCCCTCAACAAGTTCAATGTGATGCATGTGCTATCAGAAAACACACACTACAGAACAATTTAAGCAATCAATAATACCGAAATATTTCTTTCAACTTTTCTGAGAGAGGTAAGAAGGAGTCGCTTTTCAAATTTTCCTAATTACTTGAAAGAACTTGAAATCAGCACCTTCCAAACCTACCAACCTGTAAGGTAGGCCAAATGCAAGCGATAGACTGCATTGGAAATTTGTTGATCGATCGGGTTTGATTAAAGTCGGAAAGATAAAGGCTATCGTTAGTGAAACACCAACAAGAAGCGCCGTTATCACGATGCACGTAGCTTGCCTTCTGTAATAATGCACCATCCGTTAAACTCGACATCCGTTGTGTTTGGCAGCAAATCGATACGATTTATGTGGTGATTGTGCAGCGGTGAGAGCTAACGATAGTGCGGAAAATGGAAATTGGCAGCTGAGAAAAAACGTCTAAATTCAACTTGATGAAATGAGAGCACAGAATAATGAATAAGAAGCAAGAAGACTTCAGCTAAATGCCTAGTATTTTCGACTTGGAGCTCACTCGGTAGCACTTCACGAGCGTTAACCTCTCTTCCACTTCTTTCTAATGGTCATGACCAATATATATGGTAAATACTAATGTCGCAAACTATTTCTCGAAAGAAAGATCGCTAGGACGAGATTATTCTTCAAAAAGATAAAGATAAAAAATTCAATGAAATTGTCAGAATAAGCATGAAAAGAAGGGAGGATGAAAGAAGGACACAAATAAATGGCACGTTTTTATCCTGTGATGAGATTCCTTTTGCAACACATGATTTATAGGAAACATAGCTATGGGCGAAATCACTGAGATTAATGCAATCGCCTACTGGCAAAATGTCCTCCATCTCCACACTGGTCAAACAAAAATTGTCTTCACGTTTCACCTGTAACCTCGTTTGTTAAATTCAAGTAATGTAAAAAGAAAGCGATAGATTTAGGGACCTTCATTTCCATAACTCTTACTGACTGCTAGCTTCCTGTGATTAGCTAAGAGTTATCGCTGAAAGTTTGGTCTTTTTCTGAATCTTGTCCTACGTGAGAGCACATATTTGGAAGATTGAAAGGCAAAAATTACTTTCATTGTAAAATAATAATGCCGAAATAGATGAGCTGTCGTGACGGTAACTTGTGAATAAAATTACAGCAAAGAGAGAATTCACTTTCGTTCAAATTTTATTCGCCTTCAGCAATAGAAAAAAACTCATGAAAATGTTCTCGCAGAGCTTAAGCTTCGATCTTCGCTATTCTATCAAATTCGATGGATTATTTTTGTCACTTCACTGTAAATGAATTGCTAATCGAAAAGAGAAATGGAGAAAGCTGATAACTGATAAACAGATTTAAAGCACCGACCTCGAAATCTTTCATAAATCTGAAAGTATCCGTTCTGCAGAAATATTCATATTTAAAATTTTCTCATTATGCTTGTAAAGATCACATTTTCTATGTGCTCATGCCATCAAAAATCAGAATAATTCATGCGTCTTTCTAAGTGAAACATCAAACTTTGATGGAACAGGCTCATCTGACGCGGAAGATTCTGGGATTATAAGGTTGCAAGTATTTCATAGCTTTCAAACATAATTCAAACTGCTATAAATATTGAGGAAATTAAGCGAATGCTGAAATGACCTGCAGCCAAAACTGTGTCACTTACTTTTCGTGAAAGGCGACGAAGGCAAACGGGTATCGCACAGCGAGAATCCGTTCACAGCCAAGGCAAAAGGTAAGTAAGGCTGCCCACTGACCACTAATTAATCGTAAAGATGGCCAAGGCTTCAATGCACAATCGAGCACGCTGAATTTCGGAATGTAGGTCATCATTCTGAACTGAACGATCTTATAGACACCTATAAGATGAAAGTTTGTCAATTACCAGTGAACAGAATTATGCGACTGGATTTCATAACAAGAAAAGGAGTACAGGTCGAGAGCGATTAAATTTATGTGCGAAGATTTTATATGCACTCACATTAGGAAATAGCGACTATCAAAGTTCAAGCCAGAGTGAAAAAGATCCATCGTCGTAAATTCGCTTTCAACTTGATGTTTTCTCGAAATGTGTGGCATATTCGATATTCGACAACATTACTTTTCGAAACATTTATGAATGAAGCCGCAACAAGGCAGTGAATTCCGTTTTGCATTGTATTTCAAAAACCACAGCTCAGATAAATCGATAATGTGGTTAAACTGCCTCAGACACATGCTTCTCAGACTCACTACTTACCGTTTAAGACGAACGACAATCCGTTAATGAGGTCGGCAATTGCTAAAGCCATCACCACTCGATACGTGCTTCGTAGAACCGATGAGCTCAAATAAACCAAAACCACAATAATATTCGTAAGCATCGCAATGGAACCAAAGTGGTAAAAAAGAAGTACGCTCGATGCTTTCCGCTTAATCGCTCGGCCAATAATTCTTCATTTCTTTGTGAAAGACTACTATTGAAAGACATTTATGATATTAATGTTGATAGGCGACGATGGATGCTGAAATTTGAATGGTTAAATAAAAGAAAATCATTCATATTAGTCGAAACTAATTCAAAAAAAAGGCCGTTTAATAGTGAGGCGTCGAATAGTTCATAATCTCTACAAATGCGTGTTTTAAGATAATTTAAACATAGTTCGAAACGTATGACTTAACATTTCTGATCTGAGATGAACTTTCAATGTATATAATAGGGAAATATAATATGCATAACATGAACTGTTGTATTTCAAATTATCGAAAACGAAATGAAGCATTAAAAACTCATAAAAATAGCAAATCAATGAGTAACCTACATCATTAACTTCAGCAATGCTCAGATAATAATGTTGTAAGCACAGCAACATAGCTCATTCAACACAATTCAGTTAGTAAAGAAGAAAAATAAACCAAGGATGGAATTCATAAAAATGTGGAATTGTTAGTCAATTGGATAGTCTCAATGAGAGCATTTCGGCAGACACAATACGCTCATTACTGAACACTAATGGAACACTTTAATAAATATCGAGCACTAAAGAATTTTGGAATGCACTCGTGAACTATATGATGCACTACAAATTAGAACATTAAGCATTTTATATATTGAAAGCTTAATTATATTTGACGATCATCAGGCGTCTTCATACGTCTTCATATGGTTTATCTGGTTTATTCTGATTCATTCCGGTTTATCCTGGTTTATTCTCTTTTATTCCGATTTATTCTGGATTATTGCGGCTTACTTACTTAATCGGATCTTAGCGAATTAACAAACTAACTAATTTACTTACTTTATTGAATAAATTCATCAGCGAATTCAGTGGATCCATTGCATAGTTACAGGATTATAAGCGATTCAACAGATTAGGAACCAATAAAAATTGTAATGAGTAAATTAGATATATTGCAGTAAACACTTATAAAATAAATAATACGAGCATTTATCTTCTTAAATGATAAAAATATCTCTTATGTACTTATGAAGTATTATTGATTTCAGAGAACTATAAACGTTAGAGTAATGCTTCAGTGTGAATTAAACCCCGGTGAAATTCGATCGAGTCTTCGATCAAGTACGCACGACAATTGATACTTGAAGAGCGAAGGAAATTTCTTTCATAAAAGAACGATGTCTCATTTCCTTTAAGAATCTCACTAATTTATTGAGAGTGCATTTTTAAGTCGCTGATTTTATTCATAATGCCTCTAAACATCGTTTAAAAAATGCACTTTGCAGCATTGAGCACAGTTCGTTTATCATAATTCAGACTGCTGAAAAACTTATTCCACTTGCGTGAACTATAATAAAACAATATTTACTGATCGAGACGAAGTAAAATAATGCATGTAGATTGCAGTTAATAGTTGATAAATGTTACTGAGCGTTTTATACTCATTTATTTTATATGCTCCAAATATGATAAATTTTGTCTTCTCATTAAGCCAATTTCTAAGTGGAAGTAAACTTAATTGATATCAGTATGAAAAGCTTTAAAATATAGAATTTTAGGTGAAAATATTATGGTATAGCATGGAGATAATAATGCGAGAAATAAAACGCATAAAATACGCTCTGCCTTACTAAGCGGAATCGACGCGGTAGAGTCTATTCATTTCATATACGGACAAACAATGAAAATGCAATGCAAAATGCAAACTACTGCTTATCGTCAAATGCCTACAGAAGGCATCACATAAGTATCTCAGAATCCTTAACAATATCCAAGTCAAACATGCTAGCCTGCATACTGAATTTAACCAACAGCTGAACAATTGTAGAGAGTAATGAGCAAAGAAATGAAAGAGCAGCTGAAACCAATGAGCTTCGCATTCTTGATGCTCGCAACAGTGTGCCAACCGCTTCTGAAAATGTGCAATAAGTGTCCGAGTCGTGTGGTGCAATCACTTCTCCAGCTGGATCTATAGCCATAGAAAATGCCCTTACAAAAGAAATTAATAGAGGCTCACTAAGAATACACAGAGCAAAATGACGATGCTTTAAAAAAATAATAATAAAGGAAGAGGGAAAGCGTCATAGTGCGAAATCGCTGTTCTGCCATAGCGACCAGTTAGCTAATAAATGAAAGCGCGATCTGTGGACTTTGACTAGTGCTATACTCATTTCTTTACGCTCGAATCATTAAGTAACTTGCCTTCTGTCTTGTTTATCTTTGTCTCCTCTCTTGTCTCATTAGGTGGATATTATTCCAGGGAGAATGGAAGAGATGGGACGGAACGAGAAAATAAGAGGTACGTTTATAAAAAACAATAATTATTCTCTGAGGCTACCTCTGCTTCCTGTTTCAGTCGCTTAATTAATCCTCCACATGCTGCGTTTTTTGTTTCTCGATACAATTGTCGCATTGCTTTTGCATCAGTAAGTTATATTCAAGATGAGCAAAGTAGGCAGGCTAGTAAGTCCACGGAAGTCGGGGTGAAGGCCGTTACTGTGGATTCATATGAGACAAGAATCAGTGACGATGACGCCCTCAATATTACTAAGACAAAACGTAACATTTCATTCTCACACTGTCGCCATCGACAGTACATATCTTGCGCCACCTAATCACTCTCTCATATGTTCCTTTTCTGCTTAAGTCCCAGCCGCTGTTCTCAACGGTTCGTCCATTTCGATTCCACATGCAAGGACAGACATAAATGCAAGCAACTGCTGTGGAAAGATAGCTGCATAAAACGGCCTATGCGCTTCTCACAAAATGTGCCGAAGACATAAAAAAACACTAGGACGATATCTGATGGTGTGGCTGGGTTGAAGACAGGAAACACTCCCACACTGTAACATTTTTAATATCACTGGAACGACCACGAGACATCTGGGACCACAAATCGCCTTGCGAATTCCTTTGGGTGTGAGTTGATGCGGAAAGATTTCATCACCTTGTGCGCATTTTCTTCATTACGGCACAAGCAAGACCCTTACAGGATGTCTGCCCTTATAGTTAATCGGCTTTCTCTTCGGTGAGGTGCTAGAGACAGCGGCAACGTACAGCAGGGTACATTCATGGCGTCAATCATTTCCTCCAAGCAAATTCACCTCACTCGGGTTTCCTGTTGAACGTTACAGATAATCTGAAATAATGTTAGAAAAAAATATCGGTTGACTCAGCACCTCAGTCGGTCGAACTCTATAGTTCCTCTTTGGATCCGCTTTGTAGCGCTATTCGAGGTGACATAAGAACCTAGACTTCTTATTGCCACATGTGCTCTAGCTTTCTTGCCTTGAACTCGGCAACCACAGAAATCAGTTCTGCAAGATGTCGTAATTTATCCGTTAATGTAACTGCCCCGCCAGACAGCAGATCAATGGAAGACGTTTTCAGTCACTGTCAACAGGTTGAAACCGGCAGATCGACAAGGTTGCGTCGTTGACCACGTGTACACGCCAATCTTGAAATGAATGTTGCAAAGGTAGGGTTTGCCCAAAACGCTCGATCCTTGTACAGTAATCAGATGATTTTCCGCAAGCGGTCAAGTCAGAGAAGGCGCAATTCGTGCAGTTTGTGAAAAGTCGGTTTCTTTGAAACTGTTTGAATTTCATTATTGTTTAAGCTTCATTATTTGTTCAGAACATACGTGTTAACGAGAAACTACGTTAAAAAATGATCTGTTATGATCAAATCGGTTTCGTGGTCGCCGTGATCGTTGTGGTCTTCATGACTCAACAAGTTGTACGCGTATAGTTATTCGATCCTGATGTGGTTCATGACCTCCCCGTGCCTTCAGGGCCTTCAGTAGTCGACGTCTTGTTATCCCCAAGCAGGGCCATAAGAGGCGTTTGTGGCTGGCCAGCACGGATTGCAAAAGTGTTTGTGGTATCGACTTTTTAGGGCTCCTTTTATATTTGTTTCATAATTGTTGTGATTCAAAGACGCAACTTCTTGTTCACGATTAAAGTCATCCTGAACTGTGCGAAAGGATAAAGGATATCATTTCTTAGACTATCTCATGAACACTCCAAAGAAACCCAAAAAAGGAACCGTCGTGAAATTTGCTCATTCCACAGATGCAACGGATTGCCACGTTCCCTACATAATGGGTTACATCAGAACGGCCCATTTCTTCATAATGAATTGCTTGATTAATTGAGAAAAAGCGGTTGGCTGCCATTATATGCGAAATAATGAAATGCTTCTTCCGCTTAGAAGAGATTCAGAAAACGATAGAAGTGACTTATATCTGATCTCACTGCAGCTTCGATTGTTTCGAATACTTGCAATGAGCAAACGCTGTTTGAAAGTTTAATTCACTGCTCTTATATGTCGTAAGTGATAACAAAAGATTGTAACACAATAGCAGTCAGATAAATTCATTTAATCAGATAAATTATGAATATTAACGTAATCCACATAAAATACAAAGAGCAAATATGCTAAAAATGGAAAAAAATGCCACCGTGGTACTTTACACAATTGTTAGCAAAGTAGCGAATTCGAACCAATGTGTCTACCATGAAAAGTGAATAAAAGCTGAGAGAAATGAACTTATAGGTGAGCTGATTCTGTATTGTTCTGTGCATGATAGCATGATTAAATATGCCAAAAGTGAGAAACAACAAAAACAAAACAAGAAATAAGTGAATTATACAAAAATGAGAGAAATTCTTCAATAAGAATTGCTTAGAGTGTTGAGAGCGACAGTTATGGTTTAATAAATCCCCAATAAAATACGGACATATTCTTTAAAATTTTCCAGAGGAATTCTCATCGAGAAGAGCGACTGCATCCACCGGGGTTAGAGAGGTAAGAAAAAATGAGTACTATTCTTGTGGATCGGTTCGTTACTCAATGAAAAAAAAAGGAAGTGATAGGTGGAATGTGTTCAGAAAATGGCGAATATTTGCTCATTCTGTGGAAATTTTCCAGCAATCGAGCAACTTAAAGAATTCACTATAATTAAACAAAGACACGGAATTGTTGAAATTTGAAGAAAACACCTACAAAGAAGCGGTTATAAGTTGAGAACTGAGGAAAATAGAACGAAAATAAGAGGACTACTTGCAGTATTAGCAGTGCAACCGTGCTTTTGGAAATGACTTATTGATGTTTGCTATATGTGATTGTGGTCCACAGCGGCTGGTTATAAGTGACGATCCCACATGAAAAGGTAATATTATTGATGACGCTTTTCTGAGTCGCAATATCTGAAAGTAATGTGTCGAGGTGAGTTCTAAGTTTTGCCATCTTGATATTATTGTACAGTTACGAGGGGCGAACAATCTAATCGTGCAATATACGGCGGCTATACGGCAATAACATAGTTGTCCCCAAGCATTGCACGCTTCGAATTTTTGAACGTGTTTGAAATTTCGGGCAAAAAAAGAACATACTTTAATGACCTTTATAAGTTGCAAACGGAAGTCAACATTGAATGCGCCAAAAACGACGATATTCATAGACGATCGCATACAGAAAAGGTAACATGTATAGCCGATGATATTTGCGCCGAATGATCTCAGCAAAGCGTTAATTGCAAGCAAAATATTCGGTACAGCCACGAAAATGACTGACAGCAGTGACATTAAGAGAATCATCCTTAAATAGAATATTTTTAAATACAAACTAGTGGCAATCGTCATCTATTTTGATATTATCACGATTGCAAAGATAAGCATAATTACAAAGATACTTCATTTACAAAGATAAGCATAAATGAGCTATAATAATCTAAAAGATAGAATCAAATAAATGAATAAATAAAAAATAAGCTTAAATCAAATCCAGCAAAAGAAGGATAGAATCATCAAGAAAGAATCTGCATATACTTTCTGCGAAAGCATTGCTTATTAATGAGGATGTAATCATAATATTGTCAAACCTTGCTCGAGAGAGCTCCTTTTTTATGTAATTGTTATTGCCAGCTTTTCTGGCCGACTCTTTCGCCAAGTGGTATGCCATTATACTGAAAACAAATCCAAGTGCATGACCAATGATCGCAACAGCGTAGACGACTTCACTAAAATAATTAAACTTTCAGCATTTCGAACGGCACCATTTATAATTCGAAAAGTTTCAATTATATGCTTGAGGGTTCTCATTCATCGAACAAACCGAACACCTTTAGGCAACTGAAACAGGTGATTGTTTTACAGCAAACTGCCAGCAGCTCTCAAAAAATTAAACAGCCAACTGGGTTATAATATCTGATATTGTAGAGTGCCTACTTTGGTCTATGAATATATTATGAGCGAGGAAAATGTATAAATTCAGTCATTTGCTGGCAGAAAAGAAGTAGCGATATGTTTCAATCGTCTAGGTAGTATAAACTACGACTGAAAGATTTGGGTAACTTTTTAATATGAATGCAACGTAATGAAGTCTAAAGCAGTAACGATGACAGTTATTAATTCGCTGACATTTACCATAAATTCCTAAAATATGGGTGTCATCTTTTTCCTAAACATTTGCGTGTAATCTGCGCCAATTTTGATCTGTTCATTTGAAGAGACCATAATGGGCCAAACGGTGCCTTCTTCGTTGGCCACATCAACCACCACGATGTGAAAACACTTCCTTCTCATCTTGGAGAAGAGATCTCGATGATCTCGATGCTCCGCAAGGAGGTGCTTATGTTTTTGAAACAACTTGATGGGGGCCGGCTGTTTTTGAGGCTCGAAGAACTCCAGAGGAAGAGAAAGAAAAGAGTTGTTTCTATCATGAGACGACATTAATTTGCTTTATGCCACTGCGCTTTATCGTACCGATATATACCAATAAAGAAGTAGCAGTTTTTGAGCAGCAATGATTTTGAAGTCAAATTACGACGGAATGCGAAAAAATCGATAGGATATTTCTCGCCGAAGTAGAAACAAGCTAATTTGTGTCAAGCGTTATGATCTGTTTAATTCAGAATAAATGCAGTCGTATTTATTTAGCACTTCAGCGTTAATGAAAGGGATTTATCGTTCGAACGATTCGAGAGGTTATTTGGTGCTGTTTTATTGTGTTCGGCTAATCTCATCTGGTCAACTTGTTAAGCAAATTGTCACTCAGAATACATCTGTACACCTTCCAGCAAAACTATGTCAAGAGTTTCAACTGCTTTCCATAAGATTTCGCTTTTATAGACTGAATGTACACCAAAATGTCACCTGATATGGACAAAAAATAAAATCAAAGAACTGGTTGCCTGTACTGGTTTCTGATCAATTTGCACGTAATACTTTAATATCGTGTTCAGTGGTTTGTTGAGACTGACCGAGCTGCACTGTTGTTTTAAACTTTTAGTAGGCTTTCTCTTTGTGTTCCTTACTCAAATGCCATAATGGATTAACCAAAGCTGTATTTGAATTTCTGATCGAATTTGATTGTCTCCAGCACATTTGAAAGGGCAGATACACTGACATATGAGCAGTCAGTTTGCATCGTAATGAAACACTCAAATGTTTGAAGGATTTATCGAAAGACTGGTGGTTTTTGCGCAGTTACTTTAATGGAAAGTCAATAAATTCGTAGACGTTTAACAATGTTTGAAAAAAAAAGATGTTCAAATGCTAGCGAATACCATTGATGAGATGAAATCCAGCTAGCATTTTAAGGTCTGTTACATCGTTTGGTGTCTGAATATCAGTAGCGTCTCCTACTGCCACGATATAGGTATAGTGGTAGACGTTTCTATGATTGTTTCCTTTGCGTCTTCAAGGTGAGCGAAAGTGAACTCTTCGTCGAGAATCAAAAGTAAGCTGGAATTTTTGTTTAAAGACGACAAATTACCTGTGAATCTCGCCGTAAGTAGACACAAGACTACATGCATAATTCGAAGGCCGATTTCTCGCGATAATTAACGGATAAATGTGTGCAAGGCTGAGTGAAATGATAACAAGAGCGACTGTGATAATAACAATAATTACGTGCCTCCTGAAAGGACGTTCAAAAACATTACACCACTAATCTTCGGTGATATGTCTATTAGAGCTGAAGAAGGAGGTTTCTTTGCCTACCCTCCGCAACATCAGAAATTCCTTTCACTGCCTCTTATATTGGATGATTCCCTCAAAATTCTCGTCAACCAAACAGTTGTGCTTATCAGCTGTACTTTATTTATCATTTTTTCCATTTCCTCTCGCTATAGAAGAAAGCATTTCAGTTGCAGTCGCTGTTTATATTTGAGAGAGAAACGTTTCAACGCCCTTCGACATCACTTTTGTGCAAATAATGAGCACTATGCGAAAGTGTTGAGTTAATGAGATTTGAATTATAAACGGTGCTGCTCGCAACGATGTGCTCGTTTGAAGAAATGTGTCGACGGTATGTTTCCTATTCTACTGTTATGCATAGATGCATTTGTGCCTATCTCTGTAGTAAAAAATGGTGTGAATCCCATCGTTGGAGGATTGAAAGCGACAAGGAATCTGAACGCCAATAACGAAAAGAGGAAGAGAGAAGTTCAATTCTTATGCTGACTTCCTGGAGCGTTTATTTTATCTCACTCTTTTCGCTTATCCTTCCCTTTCTAATCGCTGTTACCTTGATGGAGAGGAATTCATGGACTGCATAGAAGGGCGTACGAAATGGAAAGAATGAATCTATAGTGTAAAACCTACGGTTATTGAGCTTAAAGCTGTGAATGATACAGTTTACTGAAAAGGCAAGTTTGAGGCCACTGATATGCGTTGATTGCCGCAAAACGATAGTGCACTTAGAGTGTACTATGTCCCACAATAGACTTTCTTGAAAAATCTCAAGACAATAATCTACTACGCCGTTATCTTCTCCTGGATTTTCATTAGGATCCTTTTCTCATCGAGGTAGCTGAGGACGATTTTCTCCTCTTTCAGCCTCTAATTCGTTCGTTTAATGTTCGCATCTTTCTCCGTTCATTTGAAACCGCATTCCCCCTCCCTCTCTGCCACACAGCATGACTAAGGAACCCTTTGAGCAAGCCGAAATGTCTGAGTTGTAAAAGCATCTGTTCTATTTGATGTCATTAAATGGGAGAGTTTCTTTATGTGAGCCGTACAAATTATTATCTTAGGAATGTTTTCTTCGCTCATATCGAATTGAAATATGTGGAAAAGAAATTGAAGAAAAGTGTGGGCTAGGTTATTGCAAACGGTATATGTTGTTCGCCATTAGTATTTTCATGTGCTTAACATTATGAGCAAGAGAAAGCTTTCAGTGAGTTATATTAAGATCACTATGATAGTAACCGACATGTGATTTTTGGCATATGCTTAATGTATTCACTTATTCACCGAATGAAATAGTTAAAGTGGAATAGTTTATGGACTTAATAGATGGCCTAGTTCGAGAATTTCAGAGAATTTCTTACAGCCATTATGGCCTAGATCGCCTTTTCAACAAATAAATTTCATTGTTTGATGAGATGCCAATCAATTTTTTGTTCAGTTAGTTGGCTTTTGTTCTTAGTTTCCTGGAAATTCAGGAATTTCGATTCTTAATCGTAATTTATCGAATAGAACGTTTCAACAGTGCGACGCATTTTCCTCATCTTTTCGCGCTCATATCCCTATAGATTTCTTTCAACATTTCTTTTAGCCTCATATGTCAATACACTCTAGGCAATATTATACCCACTCAGCCTATGAATAATAAATATTCAATTAAAGGTTTGATAGGCTCATTTAATGAATTTATTACAAATATTTGAGGTAAGTTTGAATGCTCTGGGAAAATTATAGGTGCTTTTTTATGTAAGTGAATTACCACTTGACTGAAATTCCACGCCATATATTTGCAATTTGTTCTCTTATAAACATCAATAAGGGAGTAAAAAGTGCGTAAATTATTCGAAGGTAATCCTCATTGAAGGGCTGATGAAGTGGTCAACGAATTTTTCACTCATATCAAATATAAGGCAAATACTTTTGTTAGCAAAGATTACAAGCACAGTACAAACGCTAGAGGAGTTTCCACGAACGAGTCATTTCATTAGATGCAATGAAAGAGTCACTTTGCCACGTAGGGATGAATGGAGAGGCATTAAAATGCTTTAGGAAGTTTGCTATGATATGTGAACTGAGCGGAAGAAATGTGACAGCTATTTTTCCAATATGAGGTTTCAGCTGAATCTAACACTGAGAAAGCGTCGTCGAACTTTTTCTGGTAATGCGCTAGGCGAATGACCACTTCCTTACTTCTTTTATCACTGTATTGATAAAAGCGTTTTCATATAAACACTCAATGATGATAATTTATTACTCTGATTTTATTAATGAACAAAACGCAAATCTGCTGCTGAATTCTTTGAAGTCTTGTCATTCATCAAAGAAAAACGACAAAAATTACCTGTCATGTGAGGAAATATATATGAAAGGATATCGCACGGCCAAAAATCGCTCAAAACCCAAACAAAATGTAAGCATTGCTGGCCATTGACCGCCAATCACCCGAAATGGAGGCCACGGCATTAACACACAGTCGAGAAAGGTGAATTTTGGTATATAAGTCAACGTCGCTAATTGTACAAGCTTGTAGGCTCCTGAAATTCGAAATTCTCGAAATCACATTTATTGGTGGAGCATGTGATCTATTAGTGCGAGAACGGTTTTTATTAACGTCACTTAAAGCAGCGCGGAAATAGAATGCGTTACATGAAGAGGGTCTCAAATCTTCACTTCTACAGAACCCGTAGATCCCTTGACTCCAAATTCCTCTAAAATTTACCAGCAATAGCACAAAGCGCTTGTTATGTCATAAGCCACACTTATATTTAATATTTTCGGAACGAAACTTAAATTTTGATATTGTAAGTATTGTTAACCATCTATGACATACGAAAGCAAACGAATGCTCTTCAATAACTTCGATTTTAAGGAGCTGAAATATGTGTCATATTTGAAAGATTTTTCGGCAAACATTCCAAAAATATCTCTCCTTCATTGTGGCCTTTTTCGTTTAGTTGCTAAGTATATTTCAGAAACTCGCAATTGACGCCCAGTCGGTTTTGTCGCCTTTTCGTTGTCTTTGTGAATTTCGAGAAAAATCTTGTGGTCGGAGGGAGAGCGGTTGCTCCACATATGTAGGAAAGGACGGCCACTATATGTTTTAACCAATCATCCTATCTATTTCTCACCATTTATGACAAAAGACAGGCCGTTGAGCAGATCTGCAAGTGCCAACGCAGATATCATAAGATATGCACTTCGAAGAGCAGCCGTTGAGCTGTAAACGAAAACAACAACCAAGTTCGTAGCAACAGCAACAACACCACATATGATAAAAGAGAAATATATCGGATACCTTCCGTCGGGTATTTCAATTAATGAGGATGTGTTCATTATATTATTGATAATGGCGTCTATCCTAAATTGCAATAATAAGTTTTTTCAAATAATCGACGAAACGGTTCGCAAAAAACCGACCACTGCCAGTAATAACATTTATTGAAATTTTCACTGAATCTTAGCACCTTCACGTATATTAATTGAATCTTTTTACGGTCGGGAAAAGGAATCGCCTTATACCGACCATAGTTTCAAGGACGTCAGTCATTCAGAATCAAGATTATACGTCCGGAAAATAGAATGTTCCACTCGAGAACTTAGAAAAAAAACGAACATTGAAATCTAAACAAAACCTTCGAAGAAAATTTATAATTCTTGAACGTTAAAATGCAAAGGAAGAAATATTAATCCAGGCGAGAGAGCTGCGCTCATCTGGATGGCCAATTGTCCTCTTTTACCTTCAACATTGTTAATTGACGACAGGGAATTGTTGTTTTCCTCGAGAGAAGAACAGAATTTTGCTATCACGTGCCGAATTTTAAGCATATTTCAATGATTGCTTTCGATCGAACTGCACCAAGCGTTTTCTATCTTCGAACAGCACGCAAACGACGTGAAGCTGCTATTGTATGCGCATTGGTTGCCTTGTTTATAATTTGATGTGACCTATGGAAGGAATGAGAGGACAGTGTAAACGTGGATGGAATTTTTCAGCCAATAAAAGAAGACTTTCGGGAGGAAGAGGGTGACAAAAGAAATGTCTCGGGTCACTTAGAAAGAGGAACGAAATGGATGTTAGTCTGCTCCGTGGTGAAATGGGCTGACAGTGTTTCGCTCGTACGGAAGCTATATAATAATTGAAATTGACAGAGGTAATATATCATCATTATTGTTACCTCGGCAACAAATCCAGCGTCATTTAAAATGCTGAAAATAATGATAGATAATTCAGTCGAAATTACTTGGATCATCTGTAATGATGATGACTCGCGTCGTTCAGCAAGTTCGATTTTCTTAACTGAAAAACTTCTGATTCATGAAAAATAGTAGAATGCCATTTTCGCTTCACATCGACGGGAACTCAAGGATTATATAAATGTAGAATTAAGATATCCGAAGTCAATATCTCCTATATTCACTGTTGTGTCATCTGAAAAAAAAAAATTTCCGCTTACACTGCTCAAGATGCACCTTTATGCGAAGAATTCGAGATAGAGTACTCCAGAAAATTTAATGAAAATAAAGGTTATTTCAACGAATATGCAATAATGAGGCTGTTCAAAAATCTTGCTTGTTTGGATTGAAATTATATTTCATAGAGTTGAAGAGGAACGACGAATGGCTACGATTCAAATACAATTTTACCTTTAATGAAAAATAAATAAAATAATAGTTAAAAAGAGAGAATATGTAGCCAATATCAATTGCATTCGATTATCTGAAGCACCTAATATGAGATTATCTGAAGGTACTTGATATGAGGCAATGTAGTAAAAGAACTATTCCATCAGAAGAGTGCATTATGGACGAGAAGTTCATAAATTCGCATGAATTAAGATTATATGAGAACGCCTGGAAAGAAATATCTATCTTCCATCTGTCATATTCACCTTATTTTTGAATATCTCATTGATTGAACTGTTCAGAAGAAATTAATGAGAAATTCTTCAGAACTATGGGATGAATAGCGCTTTTTGGAACAGCATCCTCTCCCATTATCTTTCGCTCTTTATTAGTAACTCTTCCCTATTGGATTACTATTTTGCAAACAAAATAGAGGCAAAAAGATAAAAAAGGTATTCCACTGGTGGATTTCCATTTTTTTGTTTGATTATATCTCATTTCATATCAGAAAAATGAGAATTTCTATTCATTAGCGAGGATTTTCAGCACGCGAATTTCATATCGAACGAAAATCTTTCTATTTATTCTTTTTTCATTTGATTGACCAACTCTCCACAATGAACAATAGGTGGAAACCGCTGTCAACTGACGCTGACTATTCGATAATATCAATTCTGTAGGATTTTTCCCCTCCTTTTCAGGCGAATATTGGATTCGTACTAATAGAAGTAATAGAACTGCTGCAAAAAAATTTCAGCATATTTTAGCAATAATCAGTATCGTTAATTTTTAGATGTTCCAACGATCCGAAGACAGAATTCGCGCTTCCAATTTGCGCCTCCCATATGTTAGACCTATTATCAGAGTGCTTTAAAAGGAGCCGTACCAAAAGGCACTGCTTATCCGGGTCGAATGGGATCATTTGTTGCAGCACACACAGCCGTTCAAAATGCTCTCATACTTCCAGTAAATTTACTTTATCCTTTATGAGGATAAGACTCTCCCATCTTTAGCAAGACTATAATATAGCTTACTATCAAAGAATATTCCACTCTTACATTCTTTACACTGATGAAATGTTTGCAGTTTGTCAAAATTAAATCCAAAAAATGTGTTACAACTTTGTAGTTCAGAGAAATTTATGAACATCTATAAGGATTTCGTTGAAGAATTACGATAATTCTGATATGTAGAGATTTTAGAAGTAAAAAGTAACTAAAGTAATACTCTCAGAGGTGGAAATATCGGCGCAAATGGCACACTTATAATGTTGAGTAGAAGTGACCTTAATGGCGTACATGCAAAATTGAACTAATTTCTCGCGTCAAATGAAGAGAAAATCGCCGATGATAAGTGATAAACACTGTTTACGTAAAGATTAGAGAACTAAGCATTTATGCATTCTACGACAACGATAAGCAGCTGTTTGATAGAGAAAAGGCAAGGAAAATAATTTCTTTCCATTTTTTCTCTTTCTCCTTTTTTTTCATCATTTCAGTCTTTCGTTGTTGAAGTGTCTATCGCCGTTTTATGAATGATTTCCTACAGGTGCAAAAGGCGTTAAACACTCTGGTTTCTCGGCAGTCGGTTATAGTGTAACCTATGGCGGTTATACACCACCAGATATACAAGATGGTCCAACGGCTGCAGTTGCAGGCTCATATATAGCGGGTCAGGGTGTTGTGCTAATGCAGCGCATAAGAGCGAATTCCGACGTTGGCATTCCAGTCGTTCAGGTAGTGCACATTGCATAAAACAGTACATTTCAAACGCCAGTATTAAAGGCGTCTTTTTCTCGATGTGATCATGTTGACCAATGTGGTAAGCAACAAGAGCATTGAGTAATGCGGGACACTAAACATTCCGGCATAATTAGACTCCTTTAGGCAAAAATATAGACACAACACCATCCAAAGACTCAAAGTAACCTGTTTATTAAAACGTTACGTTTTTTCGCTAAAGATTATAGTTTCCTCTCATTTCACAGCATAAATACAACAGTGACCAAAAAACACCACAAATAGAACTTCATTGAGAACAACGTATGGAGTGGAAATTTTATTCACAAGTTATGTTTGATGAAAGTGGGAATTCAGGGCAGCCAGACAGTCCGATAATGAAATAAACAAAAAATACTGATGAAGAAATGATTTATGAAATGCCAGTAGTTGAAAACAGACGAAAGAAATTGAGAATTAAAGCGATAATTTAAACTGAACGCTGAGAGCGCTATCCGAGCTCATATCCCCTGCAGAAAAGGGGATATAACCTAGGATAGACCCAGTGAGTTGAGTATGAGCAAATTTGAAGTAAAAGATGCTTCCAGCTGCTCGAAAGACGTCTTAAAAGATGCAGAGAAAAAGATCTCGATTCAGTCTAATTTGAGTTTTGCAATTTCTGGATCATACGGATAGGATACTACGATGTTAAACCAAATGGTATGCAAGCGGATGTTCGGAGCAATAATATAAGAAGGCATATATTGTTATAGTAGGTTTATAAACGTCGTTCTCAAAATTTGAAATATGCACCGCAATCCAACGAGATCACTTTCGAATTCCTCTGAGCCGTGAATGCTCGAAGGTCTAATGCTGATCCCACAACGAGTGGTATCATGGTTTGCTACCACGTACATGTTCCTCTATGAGCTACATGGATTAATAAAGTGCATCTGAATCTTCCTCTCATTTTTCTTTCCTTTTTTTCCAGAATAAACCACAATAAACCACAATAAACCAATAATTTTTTGAATATGTTTCCTTATAGTTTAAAAAGAAACATATTTTTATCATTTCCAATGTTTTTAAACTATAGTTGCAAATTCACTAAAGCACTTTATTGGAAAATTTAGGTCAGTAAAATCTGAAGGTTTACTTACTAACATACTTCAGGCGGCTACCAACATAGTGAGGAATACAAGAGCTGCCGTACTTTCTGAATGGCAATATTTAGCCTATTTGACTTATCAACACCTCATGCTCAGTGAGATGTTTTTCCTTAGCACAATTACACTGTTCTAACCCCGGATCGCTAGCTGAAACGCGATGTATATTAAAGCATTTTCATAATTCCACTAATGCATCGATCCTTTGTAAATCAGAGTTTGAAGGGGATGTTTGAAGGTATCTGTCGATCATTTTTAATAAACAATTGAATTGGGAAAATTTTTCTTCACCTTTATGTAAGCATAAACACTAGGAAATAGATTTTACTTAATGTGAATACCTAATAGATCGAAATTTATCTATGCCCAATCTTCAAGAAGTCGTAAGCGCTTACTTTGTTATGTCTGAAGGAGGCGGTTCACGCTTAGAACAGTCTGACTGAAAACGTTACACTCGAAACAATAATGAATTATGCGGGAATAAGGTAATTTGTCGCATATGCACAGACTCGCACACGTATATTATCATCGCTGATGATGGAACAGTCGATACACCAAAGTCGACATTGCAGGGATGAGATGGCCGATTGAAACTTACAGAGGATTTGTGCTGAAGGCAAATGTTATTTTGAGAACTCTCATACAAAACGGTTCCAAGCACTTGCAACCTGTTTATCTCTTTCCCTTACCAAACGTTACATACATAGATATATAACGTATTATTCCTACTGACACTGACACTGACACCGTTCCCCCATAAATTGCAACACCTTTTATTATAAAAATCGTCAAAGGAAGCTCGAAACTAGAGACATTTAGATGGAAATTCAATGAGGAAGTGCTATGACAACGGCTGCATAACAGCTGCTCGTACTGACGATAGTGCATTTTGATACGAATAGCAGCAGATATGCACAACCTTCCGGAATGTCTAGACCACTAACGATCAGTGAATTTTCCATGAGAATAGTATGAGAGCATATGTTCCCCTGGAACTGTGCTCGTTGCTGAACGAGGTGGAGATTAAACAGCCCTGCGAAGCATTTTTTCGTGATAAGTATGATACGAGTATGACACCTTAAGTATGATACGAAAGGAGGACACGTCTAACCACCCTCCGACGGCAGCTTCCGTGGCGCAATCGGTTAGCGCGTTCGGCTGTTAACCGAAAGGTTGGTGGTTCAAGCCCACCCGGGAGCGCCTCTTTTCACGCAAATTTGGTACAGCTGCTTTCAGCCAACCACTCCAAAATGCGGCCCACTCGATCACATCGGGTGTGGTTGGCACAATCAGCTGATACTTTTTCCTCACCGCTCAATAAAAGCTTTTCTCACTGCCCCACGGGGTCAGTTATACCTCCCTCACCCACTAGCGTTGTATACTAAATCACAGAAGACTGTCAACAGACGAATGTTTTATACGACCAAAGCAACAAATCTGCCAACAAAAAACACGGATGAAACAACTGCGGCGACTCGCTCAACGATAGGATTTCTGGTAACGTGCACGCGCACCTGAACCACCGAACTTCTTCGGCTCCCTGCGTCGTGGATCAGCGACAAGGAGATTCCTATCATAGGAGGTCAACTGCTCTTTCAATTCCTTCTTGCTCTGTTCATCAACGAATTTCTGATAATAGGCCACAATCGCTTTTGCGAGTGCTTGCCGGATAGCGTAAATCTGCAATAAAAATGAACGTGGCTCTCTGAAAATTTGTCTACAGCTCTTTGCCAGTAATCTCTAAAAAAGCACACTGATCGTTTCTTTATTCAAACGAAACAATCCTCGAAATATAACGAAAAGTGCAAAAGAACCCTTTCTGCTCACATTGCTTTCTTTAAAAGCTGGCCGGTGCTGCCAGCATGATTATCATATCTGCAAGAAAAGCCATATTTAGTAGCATTTTCAACATGATGGGCTAACACTTTCCCGATGAACAATTTCAATGCAGTTTATACGACATTTTTCAGCACATTCATGAAATATTAAAACCGAAGTATTTGCTGCGTAGTATGTATTTCCATAAGTTGCTGAGTGGTACTTAACAAAATCTGCCAAACTCTCTTGTTAAATATAGAGGAGATATCAATACATGGTGACCGACAATTTACTCAACTCACTTTCACAAAACTAATTCTGATTTGCCGCTACCGATGCTGCAGAGAACATCTCAACGGAAAAATGCGATAACAACGCAGAGATCGACGTCTATTTCGTCATGATGCAAAATAACGTCGCATGCTCATCAATCTAATGATTTTCTGCTACGTTTGTGCAACCTCACGACAACTAATCTGGACACGGCACATCTAAACAAGAAAGTGCTACTGCACCTATTCTCATGACCTTTGAAGGAGCAAAATAAAGAAAACAGAATTTACCTGTGCGACGTGGCCTCCTCCCTTCACTCGTACACGGATATCAACTTCCTGGTACCGCTCTTTACCCAGAATCAACAGCGGCTCCTTAAAGACAATAAACTTAACATTGGCTCCGAGCACCCAGTTCATCTCAACAATACTGCAGAAGTGTTTCAGGTCTAGCCTATGTGGCAAAACGCTCCACTATATTACTGACAATTACTGATCATTGCGTTATGAAGCATGCTTTTGTCGAGAAGCAGAAGACTCTAACTATGAACGACCTCTCAGCATCAACTTCTGTGTGGGGTCGTTAAAGCGCAGACCGAGTTCCTAAAAGAGGGTTGAAGTTGTTGGGAGCGTAGTAGAAAAAAAGTGAGAAAAAGACGATGCGGTACGAACAAAGAAAACGCCTGGTACCATTTGGATACAAAAAGAAGGGGTTCTCTCAACCAAAAACGCTGCGGTTTTCCAATCCAGTACGGTGTAAGGCCATGCAGTGAAATAGAGGTGCTATAGCCGAATACTTTTGTGAAGTTTGGGCACATTTATAGATGTTATGTAACTGGTAGATCTGCCTTTTTTACTTTCTGGCGATTCCTCGAATGGAATTATTAAATCCAATGCATCAAAACTGACCAATGGACTTCAAAATAGCTTTAATGTCATTGCAGAACCTCATGGGCATAAATAGTAGCTGGCTTATATGTTGCCACAGGCTCAGAAATTTCTTTAATGCCGAAGCCGGATAACAAGGCGAGGCGACGATTATCGCCGAGAGATCGAGAGCCCGTCTATACGTTCAGTGATATAGTTTCAAAAGAAAACGCAAAACTACCAGCCTGCATGAGACCGCAACAAGAAAACTTCAATGAACTATTTCCACCTAAGCAGCACAACCCAATGGAGAAGACCTGCTGAGCAATGGGCGGAAAGGAACGGAATAACTGAAAAATCGTTTCTGCAATAAGATTCGCCGCAAAATTTCTCGCTTCGGATATCAAATCGAACACTGAATATAACAACGAACGCTACATCCCGGACCCCAACAACCTCGTACTTCAAATTTCGGTTATTTCCATAACCTTTTCTTTAAATACAAACTTTCCATCGAACTATCTCACATCCGGAAAAAAAAGTTCTGTGAGGCAAATATGGAAAGGATTCTAAAATAACCGAAACTTCCAAAAAACTTTAGGTAACGCAACAATAAAAATATAAGCGAGAACAGAGAAGACTGAGCATATAACTTCATTGGCCGCCTTCTACCTAATACAGAGGTGTTCCTTTATCCTCCAAATAGTTTGATAGAGATCATATGCTAGGATACATGCTGAGGAGTGCTGCGTGGAGTCCACATAATGTAGACTGAAATAATCACTTTTCGAAGAAAGATAAGATACGGATTGATTATAATCGAAAAAAGACTTCTCACCTGAAGTTTGATCCGAAGGATTTCCGGTTGCATGTGCTCCAATGGGCGTCCATTTACCTTAACATTCAAAGAGTAAGATGACGAAAAAATCGTGTAACATCCCGCCAGAATCCATCCCGAGTTACTATCGTAATGCAGTGCATTAGGTATTTTTAACTGAATCTAAGATCGGTTAAAAATGCACCAAGCAAACCCTTTCTAAACAATGTAGACAATGCAATAAATCCTCTGTAAATGTCGATAGCGCTTTTTCCCAGATTGCCGAGTCTCAACGATCCTAAAATTACATAACAACAGCCCCTCTCCTAAACTCCACTTCTTCGTATGTCGTGGATGAAAGTGTAAATTACATAAAGTGCAAGGCCAGGAAACCTTGAAATTCTGGAAAACCAGGAGGAAAGGGTTGCGCAGACAGAATGGGTAGGAAAAATGGAGAACAAGAGGAATACAAACAAACCTGAGGGACTTGTACTCAGCCAGTTGGAGGTACAGAAATCTAAAGAATTTTGTCGAAATGCTCTACATCTAAAAATGCTAACTGTTCTTTTCAAATGCTTTTACTGAAGACCTCTTTGTACTAATCTCAAAGAATTCCTACTGTCAATACATTCACAACAAAATGCTGAAGAAAGCGAAAACAATACAGAAAGTAAAATACAACAACTGAAAAATTGAGAAAACGAAACAACAAAAGCTGTTGGATAACTCCATTTTTGAACTTTTGAAAGGACAAAGAAGAATTTATTATTGAAGGGTGCGAAAAACGTCGGAAACTTGCGAAGATGAACAACGCAAGGCAAAGCCTTTGAGAGAAATCAGTGAGATAAGCTCTATACCTTTAAACGCAAGCTGAGTGAAACAACCCAAAGCGGGACAAAACACTGATGGTGGCTACACAGTTTCAATAGTGAGTGAACTCGGTCCCGTCTTCAACGGTTGGAAGACGAATATGGACAAAAATTTTCTTCACGTCTAATGCGTGAACTTGTGAATCTTCAGGAGAGAATGGGGTACACGAAAGGCGAAAGTAGGGGAACACCAACGGAGAAAGTAAGGTTGTTAGAGATACTTTAATATCTTCTGCAGAGCGTTATCTCTTACCAACGTAACGATCATTTCTCATGTATTCCCCATAACCAATCATTATCCATTTCATCTATAACAGGGAGATAATTTTTTCTTCAAAAGACTTTAGCATTTCCACTCTGTTCAAATCGGTGTTTCAAGTCAACTTCTACCTGTTTGTGTATGCAACAAGTCCCGACGTTATTTCGAATAGATCCGATCTCAATCCTATTTTTCCCGTATTTTTTTACGATGCCTATAAGATTCGGAGAGCTAACGCAATATCCTTTGGCGCCTGACGGCCGATGCTCCCAATCAAGTTGCTCCCACTCTACAGTTACTGCCTCAGCTTCTGCAAGGTTAGCCGCTAACTTCAACCTTAGATGTTATTCAAACCTTCTTCTTAAAAAAAATCGATGTTCAAACCTTTTTATCTTTGCTGAAACTCATGCATTTGCTTCAGGAAAACGAAAGTGGCTCCACATGAGATGTTTGGACAGCCTGTGTGAAATGTGAATCCTCTTCATATTTCTTGGGCTAAGGCTACATTAATTAGCATCCATACAATCAATACAGAGTCATCTCACAAATAACGATTCCCTCGATAGACGAATCTATGTGAAGAAATCTATCTGTACAGATACCACTCTCTTAGTCCACTCGTTTCCCTCCTCCTCCACCTCTCTTTACTGCCTCAATGGAAACTGCGTCAGACCTTTTCTTTCCTCATCTCCTTACTCATATTTAACAGGCAACATTTTTCTCCAGCGGTATTAAATGGTACGTTTCGGGATGAATGTCTTGTCAATTGGTAGAATAGCGATTACCCGGCAGTCGGGGTGGGAAATGAGATCGAATGGAGACATATGCCTGCAAAGAACTGCCGACCCAGCAATGTTTGCCAGCTAGTGCTGTTCTTCTCACTATTCAATTCTTCTATGACGAGCACTATTTTGTGGTAAACCGGCTTATTAAAGCTAGAATGGAAGGTGGTAAGTGATTTATGTTACTGAGAGGGGAGAAAAATTGAAAGAATACTCACAAACCTTGATCAGACCTCTTCCCTTCTTACAATAGGCAACTGCAGTTGCCGTCTTCTTTCGGCCAAACACTTGCACCGACTGAATTGTTGATGCCGTCATATTCCCACCTGAACGAAAGAGTATTTCACTATAGCCTTTACTGACTTCAAATCACAACGAAGAGCGACAAGAGTGAGCATAATCTGGGAACATAAAAAGAGTATAGCTCCAACGCTAAGAGGTGATATCATTTGGTGGTATACTCACTGAAAACAGCTCAGTGATCGGAGCCATCCTTTACTCTTCCCTTATATCCCACCTATTTTACTCCTTCCTATCAGCTGCACAATGAATTATGCATAATACTTGCAACGTTAAGCATATATAATCAATATGGCTATGGCCAATGAAGATGTCCGACTGACGAAAATATGAATAATGAGTGGAATTCCCATCCAATCGAGGTAGAAGCAAGAAAAATATCAAATAACTCCGAACAACGGTTACGGCAAACAAATCCAATGCAAGGATATTGTGCCTATATCCTCGAAGCAATAATTCCCTCACACAAGCAATAAAATAGAAGCAGCGAAAACCCATCCGATAAACCATCCACGTACGGGAAAAATTCTGGAACACCCCCTCCCTAATATCCAGAAATAAAACACCCCCCCCCCCCTCCTCAGCAGTGCAAATTTCAACCGAAACGCTCGAAAAACGCTTTAGGCTCGTGGTGACATCAATATTACCGACAATGACATTTCCATTTGAGATGCGTTTATGAGCTGCTTGCAAATATTACAGCTGAATCGACACTACACGAGACAGTAACTGAGTCTGCCGACTGATCAATGAAGTAGTAGGTTATATGAAGATTTCATCTTTAATGCGTGAAATGAATATGCAAATAACCAACAAGTAAAAGTAAATACAGAAATTAGCCAACAACGATAATTAGACTAAATAAAGATTAATATCATTTTATCACTTATTAAGAGATCAGTCGCTGCATCACTTATTGAAAGTCTACTTTCCCAAAGGCTAAATGTTTCCAACGATCCGTTTCCCGAGAGACTTAGAAGAACGTAGCGGAATATCGTATGTAAGATGACAATAATTGCTTTTTTATATGTTTATTTGAAAGTCCAAAAATAGAAGACGAATGAAATGCGGTGATTGTTCGGAAAGGTTTTTTTTAAGCAAAAATTATGCTTAATTCAGTAGCTGGAAGAGGAGTACCTCATTAAAGAAATTGGTAAGCGAAAGTCTCGGTCGTTATCTTGGCTCTATCAACTCATTTTGCCCTACTTGAGGGTTATTTGCTACCCGAGAGAGATGATAGTACGAGGTTCGTTGAGATCGATTTTAGCATTCGACGGAAAATGGAAACCTAATCCCGAGCGAAATATATCAACCTATACATCCTTAATTGCCGTAGACTCAACTTTTCCTTGAATTATCGTTTTTTCGGAAGTAATTTCCGCTTTATGATCGCGTGTAGACATTAATAATTCAAACGAAAGATGAATTTTTATTATATCCAGGCTAAGGGCGATGATCGAATGAAAATCGTTATTCATACGACGGAGCTGCAAGTACCACGATGCTCATCAGATATTGTCGTTGAAGTGGCATTTATCGCCGAACGTGCGGTCCGTCTGCAATCATTAATGCTGATAATGACCTCACCTCATTTCCCACCTCCCACTTAGGCGATATACTATCTGCATTATATTTCCCTGTCTTATTAGAGTTCTATATTTCTTTAATTCATTTGTACTGCTTAA
This sequence comes from Parascaris univalens, assembly GCA_037576465.1. Classification (NCBI taxonomy): domain Eukaryota; kingdom Metazoa; phylum Nematoda; class Chromadorea; order Rhabditida; family Ascarididae; genus Parascaris; species Parascaris univalens. The sequence goes on from CM075173.1 coordinate 165,195,866, forward strand.
TGTTTTCCAACAAATTCGTGCATCGATGTCGTTAAATCAGGAAACAAATAGAATGCTTGTTTTATAATCTTCACATATGTGAAGGATTGCTAAGAAATTCGGCAAGATGGGATAAGAAGAGGAATCGGGAAGCAATATGGAACTTGCTCGATGGATTACCATCAATTGGATTAGATAGTGACGACTTTAAACTTCTATAAAATGATTATCGTTCAGAGTTAAAGGACTCGGTGACGGATGTCGGAACGACTATGTTTTGCTGTATGATGGAACGAGAAATGCCACAGAAAGGAGGCCCACTTGTAACGGAATAGAATGATCCTTCATGAAGAGCCGCAAGAAACAAAAATGATCGGAAACAGGGTGGGTCAGATCAACTGAATACAAAAATAAAGAGATATTTATTAAATAAATTGATACAAATATTAGGTAAAACAATAAATGAGTGGAGCCCATTTTTTAATGCACCTATATAAAGGAAGCTGGATATTATCGTATCGTCATATCTATAAAATGGCTCGGAATTCGAGATATTCTGGATAATTTACTTCGACTGCTAACTAACGGAAAGTGTCGGCTTGCAACCGAAATTCGGTTCGCCGATAAATTTCGTTAGTAGCGACTGGCTGATGATAGAATTTATTCGGCAAAAAATGAACGTCGGTTACAATCGAAGATATCAAAAAAGTGAATTTTCGACTGACAGGAACTGTTCAAAGCCTCGATTCCCGATGAACTTTCAGTTATCGTTTTCATGCAAATGTCCACGTGCCAAAGAAAAAATCTAAGCCAATCGCAACAAATGAAGCTATTCGAATGATTTATAGGTTTCCTTTGACTAACCCCACCTCTCCTCCCAATCCGCCACCCTTCCCACCCGACTTCTCTGCTTTTATTCTATTCGCTGGAACTAAGTGATAAGGAAAAATGCAGGGCAGAGGAGATGCTCAATCCAGGTACCAGTCTCATTCTCCGAATTTTCTTTCATTTAGTTGTCAAGTTAACGAAGATTTGAGTCCGTAGTTCATCTCAGCCTTCCAGAATGCATAACGAAGAACTAGCTGGTTTTAATGCTGGCAGGAACACAGCATGAACATATCCGAATATTTGCAGCCATCACTCACATCTCGTTTGTCGCGTTTGAATTTTCCATTTTGCTTTCCAACTCATGAGCCGTATTTAGACTCGTCTTTGCAATCACATCAAAAACGTTTTGTGTGTGTGCCCTGTCGTCTAAATTTTCGAATTAATTACTAAGTCTATCATTCAGCTATATTTTCATAATTAATCAACGGAGGAAAATTACCGGTCAGATCGATTATCGATCACAGTCTGATCGAATTTTTTCTTGCCAAAATAGATATTTTCAAAGAAAGGAACGAAAATATTTTCTTCAGTCGACATACGTTCACTCATAGGAAAATTGACCTACTAGGAGAGAAAATTAACTCAAACTTAAAAAGTTTATTCCTTATTCGAGCAAACGGACGAACTATTGTGTTGCGTGATTGACCATGTATATGTCTTTTTAGTGTTGATGCTTAATACCAATAAATTGCCTTGGCATTATCATAAAAAGCTATCATTTTAATGTAAGTCAACTTAAAAACGATATCAATGAATCCAAATTAGCCGACGAGTAGAACACCTTAAATATGGACTTTTCTACCTGCTTATAGTTTAATATCCAAAAAAGTTTGATAAAATTAAAGGTTAGAAGTGCCAGAACGAACTCGATGTGCAGAAGGTGGAGAAAATTCTGCTGCAATCATCAGTTTTACTTCCTATCGTTTTTAAGTACATTTGGTGAAAGTCACACTAACCAGTTACAATAGCGGTCATCGCATCAGCTGTATTTGAATTCGGCAACACTGAAGGGAAACTAGTTTCATGATCGATTTGCTCAATACTGGAAGCTTCATCCATCAGTTCACTGATTAGGCAATACCACTCAGGCAACTAAAAGAATAAGAACTACTATTTAATGCGATAAGCAAAAATTAGCGAAGTATTCGAAAGAATTTTTGCTGAACTGAACGGTTAGTTTAGCTCTCTAAAATACACTATAAGCTTCCCTCATTAATTTCATTGCGCTAATTTCTCTATTACCATATTTGAACTTATACGGTGAACATAACTTCTAACTCAATAACTTGAGATATATTAATTCACTTCGTTTAAGATCATTATTTCTGGATAACTGTCGTTGGGCGAAACGAACAGAAATGTGATAAGAGCGATCGAATGGCAGAACTCTTGAGTATGGTATCAATTTATAGATTTAACATGGGTTCTGACTTACATTTCATCAGTGTAATGCACACGAAGTTGAAGGCTATCTTTGCAACTACACAACTCGAGCTATCAAAAAACTCACCGCAACAATAAAAGATTTTAGTCAAGCATTACGTATTCGAGATTTCCATGGAAGATTACTTACCGTAGGTTGAAAAACCGTATAAGGTTTATATGGTGGCTTCCAAAGGCTTCTAGTGATAAGTTCACTCTTGTCGTTTGTCCAAAAAGTGTCCACAATGATTTCTTCATCGTCACAGAAATGAATCTGCGATAAAGTTCATTGTTGAAAGCGGGAATTTGATCATTTCCCGATCAGCATTAGAAAATTGAATTAATAAATGTTGATTCAATTCCTGCTTCATTACGCTGAAATATCGAATCTTCGTACCGTTTTATTAATCAATTTTCTTCAAGCTTGTAGCGGATCCAAGGCAGCAACGCATATCGTCTTAGCTAACCGCCTTTGATGTGCGATATACATATATATATATATATATATATATATATATATATATATGTATGTATATCGCACATCTATATATATATTTATATATATATATAATAAATAAATATATATATATATATATATATATATTTATTTATGTTAAGAGAGCTCACCTATTTCAGGTTTTTGAGAGATATAAAATTGGGACACATTTTAGATAATCCAACCCATGAAAATATTAATAACCAACCGTTGGCTTTCGACCATTAAACTCATCTTCAACATTCATCGAAAGTCGACAACTCTCATCGAACAATATGAGGTGCTCGAGATTCGTTGGTAGGACGATACCAAGGAATCGTTTCAGTTCATCAAAATCGGGTCTTGAAACGAAAGCTGCCACATTGCGTAACGAGTGTAGACCTCGCAGTGATGGGTAATTAGTAGTGAATAGCGTCTTATTTGTTGTACTCACCGAATATAGTGAAGGAGGAATTGTCAACGAGAGGAGTTTCTCAAAACGATCTGAAAGGGTTATCGCTTCGAGAATGCATTTGTACAGTCTGAAGCTAACCGATGACAGCCGAACTTCTACTGTAGGCGAAAGAGGTGACCAATTAACATTTTTGAGGTCTTAAAATTCCACTGAGATCTCATTAATCCGCCCCAGTCGAGCTGCTCGTTATCATCAATAATAATAGGTGCGGAAATAGGCGTTGAGCTCCGCTGCAGAACGGAACGCCGAAATTTATAATCTCCGTATACGCGATGCAGAATATATGGAAAAATGCATAGCCTTGAGCGAATTCCGTCATAGGCGGACTTGACTCTTTCAATAGGTGTCCTACTTTACTCGTGAAGGGATAACGCTCCGAGTGACAATAAAACAAGAAGATATTGGTTTTTGCAACGTGGGGAAACATCGTTAATTCCCGAGGTTCCCTTAAGCGGTGATACAATATATCTGAGCGAAACTCGTCAAATCATCATCTTCCTGTGTATTTCCCAGCATATTGATAGGAAAGATGAAGGCGTATGCAACGAGAAACAAAACATCCAATTTCATACACACAGGTGTTAGCGATAAGTAAATATTAAGACAGACATGGGATCTCATTTTCTAGCAGAACCTATAAAAATTTCCTTCACAGTGGAATTTCGTCCTCTGATATTGCTAATTGGTAAATATTACAGCATTGACTTTAAACAATTCAGATTCGCGCAACAAAAGTTCTTGACGTATTTCGTGGTCTTTTAACCAAAATAGCGATATCCACTAACTGAGTGCATTAAAATAAATATTAATATCGTGTGTATGCATTAACGAGCCAATAAGGCATAATATTTCCACAGTTCGTGCATATTTGAGGCTAAGTACCTCAAGAGCAGCGGAAGTTACTGTCACACCCTGCAAAATATTCTCTCCACTTAGATGCAAGAATGAATAATTTACGTGTGTGCTTTTTAAGGACGTCTTTATAATTTCTCGAACTATGCATCTATTTTCTTAGTTCATTGTTTTGTATATTCATCTACTTGTGGTGGTTATTAATTACACCTTCTTACTTTATGAAATCCTGTGTAATTTAGCTGCCGCAGTGGAGATTTTTTGCAGCTTGATGAGGGAAACAACATTAAAATTGCAACTGTTAAACATAACTAATATTAAAAAAATGTATAATTTGAGACGTAATAATATAAAATTTAACCATTTTATGTAACCCCAAAATTCCATATGCTTAATAATTTATTGAATTGAAGAGCTATTCTTTCATACAGTTCCCCGTCGGTAGTAAAGAAGACTTCAACCAGAGTTCAACGTACAATTACTGCATGAAGCAATTTTAAGTACCTCTATTCATCAATCTGAGCACAAATTGTGATCGCCGTTGGGCACCTCTACCACTGAAGGAAAAGACTACAGCACGGTCACCAGCACGCTCATAGAAATATACAGAGATGGAAGGACAGAGGGAAAGAAGGGGATGGAGGGAATGACCTTTGACATGAACGCTCATAGATCGTTGAAAGTTGCTCGTGTGAACGCTTCTCGCCCACAGCACTGCAAAAAAAACAACCACGCCCAAAATCTACGCGACGTGGATGTTGCATGTAAACGAAGCAGCCTTGACAAGAATCTTTGCAGTCCCATCGAAGCACTTCCCCACCCACTCAGTCCTCATTCCATCGATGGAACGACAGAAACATCATCATGTCCATATTTTTAATGTTTTTATGCGGACCTACCTTACCAATAGCCCATCAAATTCCCTGCTATACGTCAAAAAACGTCTATCCTCCTCCTACACTCTTTTCTGCGCGATTCAGAGCCTTAAACTGAATAAATCTCGATGATGTGCTCAATGCGAAAATCCAAAAGTATATGGATATGCAATCATACCTGTAATTTTATATTCAGGATGCTTCGAGATGTAATGCTTTGAGCGTGATGAGAATGAAATATATTCGTATGCGATTTTTCTTCGCAATAGCGTTGTTGAATATGAAGAATGCGTAGTTTGGGTAATGATAGAATTGCTTTGATCATCTCATCGGTTGATGAAGAGCTAAAGTCGCATTTTTATTGCTTGTCATAAAGCTCATAAAAAAAGCTCAATTCATTATAGTGCAAAAAGCCCAGCCAAGATATTCCTTCTTACTAACCATCCGGGTTGGTGGCAAGAAATAAAGCCAATTCGAGTCAGAATGTGTTAAACCTCATGAGATTCATTGAAGAATGTTGCAAGATTCCAGCGGTATGACTGAAATGCTAAGTGAAGAGTATATGAATGAGCGAGGAGTGTTGAAAGAAGAAGCCAAACGGAACAATATGCAGCGCTCACGTAGGATTTTTATTTAAAATCATCCGTGCCCTGTATGATAATGTAAACCCTAACATGATAGCCGCAACTGCTAACACTATTCTAAGAATGAGCTCTCAAATGACACAGCTTTTCCATACAGCCCTCACATTGCTTTCTTCAGGTTTTATCCGCTCGGATCGAGCAATAAAAGACGCTTTGATAGGAAAATTTTTAAGACTGATGGCAATATCGAATAAGCGATCAACGCCACAACCAGGTATAATTCTTCTGACAAAACAACTTTATGAGACTGACAGTGAAAGCGATATCTTCATTGTCAATTTACGTTCGCTGGAGACGGCGACCGCAGTGAAGACAGAAAAGTGCTAAAATATCGGAATTTCTATGCTATTTAATGTAGCGCTTAATTCATATCACGTTACTAACCACAGCAACAAATTTCTGTTCTTCATTTCCCTCATTTCTCCGGAGCCGATCCATGGTTTGCAGTTTATGAAAAAATTTGTTTTAATTCTCCCACTATTGACAATAAAGTCTCATTCTAATTCGCGCAGATTCATCGTCGTGTCATTAACTGCAAAGGCGTTCGACAAGTAAGGATCGCACTTAATTCAATAGTCGAATAACAAAGGACGAACTTCTTGAATAAATTGCTGGGAATATGTAATTCATCCACATTGATCATATGCCTGATCAATTTCGTATCGATATCGGCGAGCACACATGCATCATGAATAGCCAGCTTTCGTATCCATGGGCATCGGCTTATGCAACATGCAAATATATTCACCTAAAAAAGGTGCTCTACGGCTATATTTAATGCTTTATAGTCTGAAATATCGCTTCAGATTCTGAAGAAACAAGCACATTTTCATCACTTTTCAACGGCTGATATTGAAACTATTCTATGAATTTTTTTTCACGTCACTCGAGCTGTACACCTTATGTTTGAAGCACAGACATTCCTCTAAGGTATAAGTTGATGCTTTAGTCCACATCACTTTTCAAAACAATAATTTAGCTGTACGATGAAATTAAGAGATTTCTCGAAAATCAATTCGAGACATAGGTGATTTCATGAAGCCACAACGAGAGAATCAGATGTATAACAATTTAGAGGGACTAGCGTCAGGAAAGGCTGCCAACATTGCTGAATAATCTAATTCCAGGAGCATCACTATAGGTCAGCTATCCGACACTATACTACGCTATGTGATGAATACCAATATTTAAGCGAAAATAATAATAGAAGAGGCACTTACGAGTGATGAAATATTCCCTGATTTGTCGACTTCGAAAACGAAATTCTCCACCGCTAAAGAAACGCCATCGTTACGCGCTGAACAATACAGCACATCGTCCCACTGAAGAAGTCATTATGGCATAAATCCTCTCTTCAGATCATTTCATCTTCTCGGTTTTTTTCATGTCAGTGTTGTCAGAGCGACCAGGAGAGGGAATTTTACGATCTCTGTGGCAAACAAGCCCCAACTTATATAATACAAGTTGTAATATGTTTATTCTCATTCAAGCAGCAATAAAGAAAGAATGAAACAATTAAAAGGATAAAATAAAGCGAAATAGAATAGGTCACACACGGTCACGTAATGCAGTACTTATACTTATATATATTTGTGAGAAAAAACGATCAAATCTGCTGGAAATTGAAGCTGTGCAGGTCATCATATGAAACAATGCGAACACAACATTATGCACAAAATATATGAATACATGAGGTCGAGGCTCAAAATCTCAGTTGAGCAGGGTGCAAAAGAGTTTAAGGTCCAAGTAATTAGTTCGGTTCACTAATGTGGTTAAATTTTGCACATCGGCTATTTTTTGAGGTAAGTGATCCCAACCCTGAATTGAAAGCCATGCAAGACCATATCAATTGCTCAAGCCTTATGAGCTAATTGAAAGTCGTAAACATGGAACTCTCGAGCATGAACTACGTCGAAGAATTTATCTAGTACAACACCAGAAGAGCCTGAAGTGATGCGGTAGCAGAAAGTAAGGTCGAACTGAACTCTTTGATATTCTATGGACTGCAAAGTGAACACACATCTCACCGGTAAGACCCCTCTCCCATAAACGCCCTATTTTTTTACGTTCTTCTGTATGACATTCTGAAGTTTCCGTAGCGAATTTTTAGCAAATTTCCTCATGTAATGAAGCAGATTTTCAGATGACTATATTACACCAGGGGAAGTCTCAATTACTAACTTTAGAAGGAGTTGACACCTATCTGGAAGGATATCACTACCGAAAATAAGAAACCCGACTCTCTGTTTGTATATTGCCATGAGGATTATTGGTGGACGAAACGGAATGGAGGATCGCTAGCCAGCTTTATGACTTTCAATCAACGTTATACGGTTGCGTTGCATCGAAATTTTTCCCTGTGGTATCCTTCATAAGAGAAAGATATCTTCCCCTATGGTATCCTTCATAATCGAGCCCTTCCTTATTTGCTGGTTCATGTTTGAGTAAGGTGGAAGAGTGTAGGCCGAAAAGGAAGGGCGACTAGGGGAGAAAAAAGATAAAAGAACTATTTTATGATGCCCATTATAAAGCCACTGCGGCTTTGAGGATTTGAAGACATGGTGCAGATAGTCAGCATGTCCGCTAACTTCGCTCACATGAAGAGCGCCCTCAGGCGATAATCTATTCGCTGTCTTTTAAAATTCAACTATGCTGCACACTGGAACAAGGAGAATGCGAATGTTTGCAGCCGCTTCTGCGCCCTTCAATCGGAGTTTATGACGGTGATAGTTTCAGCTTCAATACTTTTAATATTTATAATTGTCGGAACATTGCGGCTGCCGAACTTGCTCGAAAGGAACATCGAAGAATGTGCACACAAGACTTACAGTTTGAAAAAGTCGTCTGAATGATCGATTGACGGAAGCAAGTCGACCTCGTTCTTTCACTTCCAAATGACCATAAATACGTCTTCTCACATCATCAGATAGCAAGTCAAACATTCTCAAATATGAAGGCTCTACATTTTACGATCCGAAAAGGTTCATCAATCAAAACTGCACCTCTAGAACATAGAGACATTTAGGGAAAATGATCGCATGGAAGTTGCTAGGATAGTAACGCGGCAGACATTTCTGCGATTTCGGCGATTTCTATTCGGAAGAAATTAAAGTCATACATGGTCAGTAAACACCACAGACCTTCAGATAGTGCGTGTAATTCCTCATATGAATAAAAACGACATAAAATTTCTTTAACCTTAGTGGAAGGAAGTTCGACACCTACTCTGATGTCACAATGAGGAAACAAAGAAGAAAAGCCGCTCAAGACTGATAAACGACGAAAGAGTGATAAATGACGAAAATTAGTCAAAGGAGATGGTGTGAGACATGATATGCGCTTTTGCAATTTGATTATTTCATCAGCCAGTTTAATATTTCATCGGCCGAAAAATAAAATATTAAGAATATTGCAGTTTTACATTTCAAGCGATTCGACGAACCGAAAAATTCTCCTATACAAGGCGCTTTTGCAAATTCATTTCGTCATGGCTCGTATGCGTTCAATTCAGGAATCCTTGCATCGCCGAATTTCATAAGCGTTATTAGAACGGTCTTAATTGTTAATGCAGATGTCGTTGCCCATCCTCATCCCACCAAACAAAATTGGTCAAGTCGCATTTTGTTGCGACAGACGCATTAGTCCATACGAATCCGTCAAGTCTTGATGTAAGTTTTCGTGGGGTGTAAACTACAACTGCAGAACTTCGCAGTCATAAATTCAATGGTCCCCCAGTTTAACTGCAATTTGCGAATCTGCAAAGCAATCTTGCAAGAATGTATAGAAAAAAATGAAGTTAATTCAACGCCTTTTACTGTGAACTATACTCCATATTCACGATAACTGTTTATTTACCAACACATTAAGAACTAATATCAATGCCTTTTACCCCAACAATAACAAATGAGGACGTCGATTTACATTTGGAGGATGAAAAGGTATCACTGGGAAACACTATTGCTGCTGCTGTTGCCATTATCTTCAGAACCTGTTCCCGAAATAGTAATTGAACTAGTCCGGCTTGGATCCGCTCCGTCCGTTCGCGCTGTACTGAAACGTTAACTTCTCTCATATACGTGAAATATTTAAGCTGAATAACACGTTGAACGATGAAATCGCTAAAGACATATTATTTTATCATCAAATGAAAATTACACTTTCTACGAAGAATGTGCGCTATACAAATGCATGGTATGGGGTAGACTAGACTATAATATAAGGCGTAGAAAATAGAGTAATGACAAGTTTCGATTATGGATATTACAGAAAGATCTTCCCTTAAGATCCTACGATTCCATTTAGCTTAGGTGAGTATTCCGAGAATGTGATCCGACTATAAAATTACTCGAAACATCTACAAGACTGCAAGCCTCTCATTATATTTTAGACTACCACTGAAGTATGACGAAGTTGTAGAGATGAAAAAAACCCACAATAGCACGACAGTAGGTTCATTAACCGCAGTTCACATAACGAGTCATACTGTCACAGGTCATTGAACCATGTCATGGCTCCTTCAGTTGCTTGGAACTGGCTCTCATGGAAAAGGACTTCCGCCATGTGAAGTGATGAATCCTTTTCCCGCGGGCAGATTGACTTCTCGGAACACCTCCCACGGAGCGGTCCCGGAGAGTGAAGTCCCTCTCGCGACCGATACTACTTCGCACATCCAACCACCTTTCAATCAGACGAGGTTCTCGCATCATCAGAAGTCAAGCAAGTAAAAGAGTAGGGCAAGGGACCGCAAACTGTGCAAGCGCTGCGGCAGTGGGTTTTTTGAGCCAGTGCAAATTACTTAGCCCTACAGTAGTTCTATGTCGCAGATATTCTCGAAACGTTACAAGTGTTTTTATCCACCAGCTATATGCTTCCACTTCAAGCCAAGGATTCCCATCATGTTTGTTGACTGTATTCATATTATCTTTCATGATAAACTATTGTTTCTTTGACGGCACATGCAGGTCATGTTTATCATTCCTATACACTGCACCATGCGGTTTGCTCGTTTCTGTGACTCAGCGGCTCAATGGAGAATTTTTTTTCTGCGTACAACCGATGAATTTGCACTTCTAAGATGCCATGTGGAGATGATAAAAGCCACTGGAATACCCACGAGGTGGGACGTTTTCTGATCGTTGGAATCCCTGTGGTTCAAAATTTCAAACTCATATTAACGCGAGGGCCCTCGCCGGGGAAGGAGGTTGCTGGTGAACTCCGAACACTAGTGTGCAAGCATCACTGAGCTTGAAGATGGAAGTACTTCATAAACCGATAAACCTACACTTCAATTAATGAATGCGAATGTTGCGGGGAGGCCATGCGTAATCGTCGTCCACGATCTGAAACCACGGGAAGATAGTGGAACACTTACGACAGTTACCATTCAGAGGTTATTAGTGCTCTTAGCGATGGCGAACTGCGAGTCCTACAAAAACCACCTGCCGTGATTAATCTGCCCGTGTGAGTACGTACACATCGGGTGAGGACGTAAACCACATGATACCAATATCCTGCTTCTGTGACAACGTGCTGTGGCATCGCATCGCCGCAAATTCATAATGCAGCCCATATTTGAAATGCAAACGCACACACTGCATCTGCAAACCAGTAGTTCGTACCTTTTTCATATAAGCTATCAAAAAACGGAAGATGTCAGCCGATGATAATTTTTGCCCAAACGTATGATGACTGACAACCGCAGAGAATTTATTACCTATTTCTAATTCAACGTGACCATGACATCATTATAATTTAAGTGAAAGAGAAGAACCTGTGCGCCCTATTCCTGCAGACCTAGAGGTCGACATATTTCGAGATGCCTCACTCGGGAGGGCTGTATCCATCAATTCACTAATCACGCAATACCACTCTGGCAACTGAAAATCAGAAATATATTAATTAAATCCGCATTTCGAAAAGCTCAGTGTACTACTAAACTATATTTAAGATTAAGTGGTAGCATTATGAGATGATAAAGAGGATTTAAGAAGAAACAAAAGACAAGAAGTTATCGATGCACCAGGCACTGCAAGACGCGTAGAATAGAAGTTACTATTGTAGTTCAACCTTCACAGTAAGAAGATTACATAAAACTCCACCTCATGGTACTTCTAGTGTTCAGTTGCGCTAACTCTTAGTATACAATAAATCATTCGGCCTTCATCATAGCATTCGCCTATTTCGAAAATGAAACAGCAGCACGTCTTGCGTCCCATCAACTTATGCTTTATCTCAGAGAGGCTACCCCAAACCTTTCGAAACACTGCAAAACTTCGATGAACCTATCCATTACCCGAACGTTCGCTATCGCAGTCATCAAACAACAATCTTCACGTTCAACTCTGTGCAAAAGCAAAAAGATTTGAAGATATACTGCAGTGGTACAGATGTTGTAATGGAATAGAATACACGGACTGATATTGCTATGGCAAAAACATATGCTGCAAGGAAATTTGCACTATGAAGCGTGTGCAGCTAACATACAGTAGGCTGAGTAACAGCGTACGGATAATAAGGTTTGCTCCATATGGTATGTGTGATGAGTTCACTTCTGCCATTCATCCAAAAGCTGTCGACTATTATATCGTAATTAACACAGAAATGAACCTGTAACAAATGAATAAACCTATAATCACACCTAAAATAGCGAAATATTTAGGGACCTCATTTAATTATTCAGCTTTGTTGCAAGTCTAATGACTAATCTGCAAAGGATTATTTAAGAGAAATCATCCTCGCGAAATGCAATTTATTTCCTCGTCGATTTGAAACAGGAGAGAAACGAAACGAGTGCAGATACGTTGCAGTTTTCGCCTAATTCTGTTAAAACGCTCGCACTATGTTGCAGTCTAAAAGAAGGCGCATTTACTATATGCTCCAGGGTAATTTACATGGTTTCAAACGAATATTCGTCTGAATTCACCTACATAGCTTTCAGGCACAAATTTTTATACCTTGAACTCCTTCCTAGTGTTATTTTGCTGCTTTGAAAGCTTCAGGATGAAACCCATTGTGTACCTCTACTATCCTACTACACCTAAAATACAGAAGCAAACCGCTTGACTTCATTAAGCCTAATACATATGACGGTATCGTATGCCCTCATCCTTTCCCGCACTTCCTCGTTCGTGACATTTTGCAAGATGACATAATGCTACGCGTCGGAGCCAAGTCTCGCCACCCTAACGGATCGCAACAACAGACTAGAATGAAAGATATATGCCCAACGACGTCCTACCGTCGCAAAATTTATTCCGATCTGCTCAACGTCTTCGCAGCTTCTCCTCATTCACATTGATGCTTACGCTTCGCTTCTATCCAAAATACCTATTTTTTAAGCAACTTAGGTTTTTTGTCATCAACTGCCACTAAGACTGCAACAATTATACCAAAACTATTAGTAAGTCTGAGCAGCCGTGTAGTAATTAAAAGTGAATTAAAGTGCACTTATGCATCATCACAGCTAATGCGTATTAACGGAAAGGTAAAAAAGAACCTCCAATTTGAAGCCTTTCAATTCGTCCTCTGCTTTTAACGATAAACAACGACTTTCATCATAGAGAACCAAATGTTCTACATTTTGAGGCAGCACATTCTTAATGAACTTCTTCAATTCGCCCATGTCAGGCTTTGAAACGAATGCTGTCACTGTTCGTAACCATGATAATTTGTGCAACGATGGATATCCGTTCAAGAAGAGCCTCTTGTTGGCCAAACTGATTGAAAATAGCGACGGCGGAAGACTTAACGATGAGAGTTTCTCAAAGCGATCTGTAATGACCGCAGAAAGTATACAGCTGGTGAAATTCTTGTCCGTATTTGCTTAACAACTGCTGGAATAACTGCAAATATAAGCAGACAAAAATTCTACGGAACATCACAATAAGAAGATATTAAAGGGGTAGAGGATAGGATGAACGCTTTGATACTTACCTTTTTAGTATTTTCATTTCTAACGAATTCTGCGACAACACTAAATGCGGTTAAGACAGTATACATCCCATTTATCCCCTTCCCGACTGATGTAAATTGGGTCGTAGCAATCAGAAACATTAAAATATGGCAAATTTCTGTGCCTGCCATATCAGCAACCACCATATCCCGTACCATTAATGTTTCTGAAGTAAAAAAGTGGGGAAACACGCCGACGAAGAAACATGCGTTATGATTTGGTACTATAGCAAACTAATTTAAGCAGTTATTCACATATGCAAGTCACCTCAAATGCACAAAAAACTACGACTAAACCACTTCTGTTTACAAAATCAAGAAGTCAAAAACAAAAATTATTTGCAAACTTTAAAGCATTTTGAGTATTATAACCATCCTGTCCTGCTTTATGTAATCACTCTGATATTTTCCCCTATAAATGTTGGCGATAATATGCGAGTAAATGAATAAAATAGGAAGATTTGTGCGTTAGGTCATGCAAAAATTAGGCCACAATGATGCTCTTCAACTGTTTTTCATGATAGCTTCCTTTACGTTGCTTCCCTGTCCACGCTACTCAAATAAGCAGTGCCGATCCATTGAAATGCTTCCAATTATCAATTTCTAAGCCTTAAAACTTGCTTGAAACAAAACGAAACTGCAATAGAGAGCACTCTTATCTGTAAGGTATATAATATTTGACCATTAAATCTCTAAAAAACGTCACCAACTGAGTGCATGGAAGTAGGTATCCATATCCTGAGTATGTACTAATGACCCGATAAGGCATAACGAAGTCATCGTTCCCGCATATTTGACGCTCAGTACTTCAAGTGCTGCCGAAGTCACTGCCACTCCCTGTAATGAAATACTTTCACTATCGTGAATCCTTCTGTGCTTTTGCGTAATCTGCAAAGTGACGCCAGTATCAGAGCCGGAACTGATTGCTAGAGCAGACACAAATGTAAACTGGATAACTCTATAGTGATGTTGAACTGCTGAGTACGAAAAATTAAATGCAACAACTTTTAAGCTTCACAAATAAGACATAGGAGCCCATTCGCATAACTGTGACTTCCTTCGTAATTTTTTAAGTCACTGTTCAAAATCTTATGCAGCCAATAGTGAGAACTGGCAAACAGAACAGAGAAATGACACTTGAGCTTCCCCCACCTTCTCTCATCCCACCCTAACACTTCTCTTGCTCACCACAATTGACATTGCTTCGTTAGAAAAGCAACTGCGTTGCTTGGTATGTCGATCTCAAAGAATGAAACATATGTTTGTATTTCTTTGCATAGATCGTCTCTGATATAGCATCCTCTGGATTTTTTTTATTATGCGTTGCATAAAACAGATACTGGCTATATGAGCTTGAGAATATAATCAGTGAAATTTTCATTTTTATTAATGCAATCTTTTATTAAACGTTTAGAGCCTATAGGTAATATGAAATTACTATGGAAAAGTTGAAGCCTAATATCTGAACGAATTGAATATTGATGCATATGATTTATCTATTCATATCATTCGATGAATTCGATACTAAAAGTCCTATAATTCGACTCATTTCCGTTTCTGCAAAGATTTGAGATTAAATTCGCAAAAAGAGAATCAACAAACTTGAAGTTTTACGCTCGAAATATTCGTCGATATGAGATTCTCGACATGATGAAAATGCAATATATTGGTGTGTTTCTTCTCTTCATTATAACGTTGTTGAATATGTAAAATGCGCAATTTGGGCAATGAAAAAAGCGCCTCAATCGCTAAATAATATGTAAATCTGAAAAAATTTGAAAAATACTTCTGAAATGAATGATCGAAATATTTGAATTTAGAAGAAATACAAACAAAAATCGCTTTCATATATCGAATAATTTGAGAAATTTTCTGAGAAGATTTCATATTTCTGAATAAGCGATATAAATGAATGATCGATGTTCATGTTGCAGATTATTTTAATTTTCCTCCTATTATGTAGGCATATTTAATTGTTCCATGAAAGCAATTAGCTAAGCGGAAAACTAATATTGCTTAATCGACGTAAACACTGTAAGATGGAAACCTGCCAAACAGACCACTCGGTATATGCAATTCATCGACATTGGTCATCTGTTCAAGCAATTTTGGATCGATATCACGTAGAATATGCTCATCATGGATCGCCAACTTACGAATCAACGGACATCGCCTCAAAATTGCCTCCAATGATTCTTTCTGTAATGTAAATAGCATATGTTTCACATCAACGAATGAAATGTACAAAATAAACACCACAACTGAAGAGCGTATACTCATTTTTGTTGCTATTTTTTTAAGTGACAGCTATAATTTGTAAAATGCAAATAATAAAAGAATCTGTTGCAAATAACTCAAGTGAACAACTATATCAGAAATGAGATCAACTTAGCGAAAATCGGGAAACTTAGCTCAGGAAACATTTCTGAGGCGAGAGAGATGGACTGGATAAACATTGACTTTTGAGAAAATAATTTATGAAACTATTACTATTGCCACTACAAAAGTAATATTGTACATATGGATCGATAATATCACAAATTCTAATATCGTAAAAACGAGATTTCTGTGACAATAAGCGTTTCCTTTATTGCGATCAAAGAGACGCCTTAAACGCAGTAGTGTCGCATACTTTCAGAGAATTTCCGATTTTTGCATCAAGACTATTTCTGCAACGAAGTTAATCAACTCGAGAGTAATCCTTCGATTCCTCACATCTTCATTTATTCACTCAGGTGAAAACATCACAAAAGTTAAAAGAGCGGCTTAGGCACATCGTCAATATTTGCGAGCAACTTGAAGGAAGACGGTGAGAGACGGCTCACTGTACAAAGAGATGCGATTACAAGTAATACTAAATACAGGATAAGATGCAACGTTTCGGATATCGAACAAAGACCTGGAACCAGTTAAAAAGAGTTTCACGGTGAAACAAGTGAAATTAATTCTCGCCGAAAAAATGTGAAAAATAAGAAACAATAAGCACTAACAATCGGATCAGGAAAAAATGGCTTCTCGATCTCCATAACGAAATCCTCGCCAGCCAGCGAAGTGCCACTCAACCGTGCTGAGCAATAAAATACATCGTCCCACTGAAACATTCAGAATATCATCGATGTGAAAGGAACTGACCTGTAAGCTAAACAAATGCGAAGGAATGCCCGAATTAAGATATGTCCGAATTTTGTAACCTCCACAATCCTCACAGATAAATGTACTTTTTTGTTTGATATAAATAATTGTACCCTTAACGAAATCGCTCATCATTTTTTGAACGTTAGTCCATTTTGAAGTTTTCCAACAGATATAGGAGGCTTGTTGCTCTGTACGACTTAGGAGTGCGTAGATTTTAAAAGCAATGAAGGCTATAAGCTTAAAGCTTATAAACGAAGAAAGCTCGGTAGTAGGAAAACAGCAGATTTGATAGTAATGCCCAATAGCGCACATCACAAAAAAGTACACACAGTTTTCAGATGGCACATAGGGTGGGAAAGTTGGTCCCATATTAAGTGTGCATACAGCAAGATTCTGCAAAGGAGCGACATGGCGCAACGAACGAATGATGTGATGCAATATCCCTTTTGTGCATAGAAAAACTTCAGCGTCAAGCATCGCTTCTGGACAAGTCTGAAGAAGGATGCAGCACAGAAGTGATGACCGGAAGGCTGAACAGCTAGCTTCACGCAGACTGAACGAGCGGTCCCAGCAACTTCTAAACTGTAACAATGGCTACTCCTCCTATTCCGACCATTCCAACAATTTCTTTTGAATTCTTCAATTCGGCAAGCCCTTCTCTCTCCGAATATACGCCGCTTAGCTGTCGAAAATTCTGCAGGATAAACGCCCATGCGAAATTGGATAATATTTGCTCTTGATGGAGCTGAAAAAAACGACTGACCGTGAAAAAAAGTGATCGCAGGCGTCTGTTGACCGACGAGAGATGAGCTCGTTCTTTCAAGCTCAAATAATGGAAAATTCGCCTCACAACGTCGTCTGATAGCCGATGGAACATTTCTGCAACAGAATCTGAATCGGCGAAAATCGACCGATCACAGAAATGAATATAAAAATGCGAGATTGTGCAGAATTTCAGCAGATATTACACTGAATATATGTCACTCGTATTGTGTCAGTTCATCGTTGGAAAGGAAAACTCCGTTCTCCCGAAAGAGACGTTCATTGCAAACGTGCTGGTTTTTGAGGGTTTAATGCTTTAGCCTGTAGAAGATCATAAAAGAGGGCTGTCGTGGATGTTCTTCGTTGTTCTTATCGCCTTACAACGAAAAACGACTTTCAACTTCTGGTTTCATGCCGCTTTCGAGTTTACTCAACGCCCATCAAGTAAAACTTGTTTTCGCTTCATAAACAACTACTCCAATTGGAATATTTTATAGGCGTGGATTTATTTTATGCTTGAATTAATTCTTTCAAATTATTTTTTGATACCAAGCAGATGTAGCGTGAATATAATTGGCCGCAAAGTTTCCACTTTCATAACGAATTTTTATCCATCATCTCGCAAGATTTATTCTCATTCTGCAGTTGAAGTGTTGCCACCGAACAACCGGAAAAAATTGCTCCCATTTACATTTTGATATGATCAAAATATTATCGATGGAGTAAACGGATGAAAGTATAAATTAGGTGACCATAAATAAAGTGAGGCTAAAACTATTTTCGGTACCATGTGTTTAACTTCTTCGTCCTATTTCCACTTTCGTTCGTCCCGTTTCCGTCCCTATTATCCCTTATTAAACGTTTTGGCAGCCTCTCATCCTTTTACTGTTTTTGAAGCATATTATATAACGATGCGAGGTTATGTTGTTCATATATATGCCCGCTGTTCATTTACTCACTAACTTCGACTCATAAGGCTAAAAATCTTTGCGAATGAATATATCGTAGTTGTGAGAATTACATATAGAGAGAGTCTGATCTCCCTCACCCGTCGATCCTCACTATTATGAGGCGTATATACGATAAATATGTGAAAACTTATGGAAATTCCAAATGTGCCTTCTTTTCTTTGGTTGGAGAAAATGTCTGGAGGAGCCAAAAAATCCTTGCAAAAGTCTATAGAAAGTCCATAAAAATAGTATGGCGACTTAAAAGCGTTGCAATAAATATTGCCATAGACCATCACAACACCGACATTACTCACAGAGAAAACGATTATTGCCACGTAGAGGAAATTCATATCTAATACAGATCGAGCTTGAAAATAAATTTGCTCAACTATAATTGATGCAAGATAAAATCATATGCTATTATAAAATTCAGAAAGATCTCGAAATCTTCAATAAGACCCTTCCCTCAAATGACCGCATCAAAGATTCTATAGCACATTTAGTGAAACGATATTACTGAGGTATATACACGTGTAAATTGCCATGGTTAGTCTAGGTTGATCAGATAAAATTAAGAGTAGGGTATACTTAACTGTTCTCTTATCAATGACTCTATCCTTAACAAGCAATGCAGAAGTTGATGCCAACTTTCAAAAAATTTCAATTCGTTCGAAATAAAACCCCATAATACTTACACGTTGAAATTTTTGGTACTCTTCTCAAATATGGCGCTCTACTTCGAACTTTTTCTAAGAGTTCAACAAAAGTCAATTGGGGTCGCCCTCTCAGAGTATCGTTCCAAAAATTTACAGCAAACATTGCAAAAACCGTCTTAATATCTCTATGCTGAATTTATTCATACTTTTTGTTCTATGAATATAAAGAGTTTCTCTGCTATCGCATTGGAACAACGGCCATAACTTGTTGGACGAGAATGTGTCTCATTGGGAATTGCTTTAAAACATGAAACAAAAAACGTCGATAAAATACGCAGATCTTTCGAAGCCTTTAAAGGGGAAGCGAGACAATTTTCAGCCAATGGTGACGAATGACTTGAAGAAGTTGGCTGCACATAAGAATTAGATTGCTTTTGTAACAGTTTAATGTTTCGATAGCTGAGGATATGAAAAAGAAAACTATATTGAAGCAGTGATGGGTAAAAATTGCCAAGCATTATTGCCTACACAACATAATATCGAGTCGGATGATGTTATAAAGAGTAGAGGATTACTATGGGTAATTATAAATTCATTTCATTCGTTATTGTTTAAGCGAAAGAAGACATCCAAACGAATATAGTAACAAATATTTTCCAGCTTATTAGTAGTGTCCTATAAAAAGTTGCTGTCAAGTAAACGTCATTCACGCATCCAAATGGCGCTCACTGCATAGCGTTCCATATGATCAGATTCACTGTACCTATATTTTCATGTGATAAGTGTTGTGGTCTCTTTATGGACTCTCGTTTTTTTGATGCCACGTCAAATAGAGCTTCTGATATTTTTGCCATTAGAACACATAGCCACATTCAGTATGCGCTCAAAAAATTTGTGCGTGTTGAAGATAGGTTATTCATTACATAAGGACATTTACTATAGCGCAATTGCCAATAAACATTGCGTTCTTCTCTGTTATAGTACTAACAGAAAATAGAAAAGTAAAGAGCAGTGACAGCTTAAAAATGGGAAGCCATTTTCGAGTATCAATAGCCGTAGTGTTAAACTGATCTAGCAGTAGTGTTAAATTTATGTGAATCGTGGAAATCTATGAACGAGAGATCGTGCGACATCCGTGAACATACGGCTGCTCTGAGAAGAAATGATGACGCGTAGAAAGAATTTCGAAGCCCTCATAAGGTGTTTAATTGAGGGAGGGTTCAATGTAGATTGTAAGAATTTATCAACATCAGGTGTTATGCAAGCTGAAGATCAAGCCCTATCAAAGTTTGTAGGAGGCAATCTTTTTCTCCAGAAAATTCTTCATATTAATAATAGAGCAACTAGTGACATACACAAATATCACTTCGATGACACTGAAAAGTATCGGTTTTTTAACCGCTTACTAACATTTGACTTGATGGTGTTTGTCATAAAAACATCGAATGGCCATTTAATTGTTTAATAATCCACTAAATCTTCCCATGCTCTCGGCTATAAACGAAGAAACTCCATTCGAGTTTATAAGTTAAGCGGTTACTTTCACAGAATTTTACGTATTCTGCGAGCTTTCCAGGAAGTAAAATCGCCTCGTTACTCTTCAGCTCTGTATTTATAGTGCTCTAAGTAATTAGTTGTTTTATGAGGCAACAAACATTCACAACTAATAAATTCATTGGGGGAAAGAAGGAAAGAAGTATAATTTTGCCAATTAATACGCCTCATTTCGAAGATCACAGTGCATTCGTTCTCCATTTTGAAATTTCTATGTGCATTTTTGACGTTTATCTTTCCCTATCTTTATGACACTTCTAGCAATAATTACAGTTTAGTTGAGCTTTTCGATTAAAAAAATATCTGAGATCTTTTTATGCGGAAAAGGAAAATTTTCCATTTGCATTGGCATCTTTTATTTATCATTTTTATATTGAACCGCCTATATGACAGGAAACTTTGGTATACCTCCTCATTATCACATACCTTAATTCCAAACGGAGAACTCCGAACAGAGCATACAACCAACCGCTCAGTATAAAACCAAAGACGATAAATAACTCAACGCAATGATGGATGGATGTCGACTTTAAGAAGCAAAAATCCAAATATTCCAGTTGAAACACTGAAGTCATTTCACAGTATGATGGGAAATTTTTATCCTTGAAGCTTTGTACTTTTCAATCATAATGACTTATGGATTATAATAAAGATGCTCACCTTTAATGCGTTCAAGGACGTCGCTATTACAAGCGTAGAGAGAGACTGAAGTACACTTTTTCATTTTTTGCATTCCTTTCCAACGTATGTTTTCTTCACGACGTACCGCACAGACATTGTTTTTTTTGGTCATTGCCCCTTGATCTGACTATTTTGTGCGATATTATGGCAACATTTCCGCTTACATTTTCCAACTTTTGAAGTTTTCTTTCTTTAGATGGATTATGGACCATTAAATAAAAGGTTTGAGGCACTCAACTGTGCTAAATCCTATAAAATAATCCTATTGATTTATGGAAAATTCCTATGATCTTCTTATGAATGAATGGAATAATTAATGTGCCCTATAATTAATGTCGAATCATAGAATCTTCACACAACGCACAAATATTTTCATTTTATTACCGAATATTTCAGTAAAGAATTCATACACGGATTGTTCAACGTACATAGTATGGCAATTTGGACTCGGTACTCTCTCACTGATAGATAAACTAACTGTTAAAGGCAAAAAAAAAAACAACGAAGAATCATATAAATGCTATCAACATAAAAGGACTGGATCTCAACGTTTCATCATCAGAACACTTAGTGTATAGAGGGTTGACTAGACTTACAAAATTCCAGGAACTCACTTCTCTGATCGAATAGACCAAATCGAGGTGGAAATTCTTTTTGGAATAGATGATCGAAATGTGGGAGTTCTTAATTTCTTCATCTCCCTAAAGCTTCTCTAAGCTTCTTTCACTTCTCCTAAGCTTTCATGCATTGCTTCGTTTTCGTTTTCGGTTCGCACATTATTAGTATTTCATTTACAGCTACGCCTATACGATTGAAATATTGTTTTTAAATGAGGATATAAAGAGTTCATATATGATGCGTGACATATTTCTATCCCAGAAATTCCATGGGCATACTCGTTAGGCGTTAAAATGCAAGACAAAATCATCATCGAATGAATAAATCCTCAAAATGTAATACATAGCCGAAAAAGAGCAATGAGGTATATGACATATCACTTTATACAGATAAAAATCAGTCAGGTAATGCGTAAATATAGCACACAGGTACCCAGCCAGTTGTACCTTCCGAATTTCGGCATTGCCACCAAACGTTTTTCTGCTGTAGAACCTGAAAATAGAGATACACTAAGATAAATTTTTGACGACCGATAAGCCGTTTAGTCTTTCATAGCTTTCAAACGTATGCTTCACTTTTCCAGTTATAATTCTTAAGCGGTGTGAGAGAATTAAATAAATAAGGATCTTCTTATTTGAATAACGAACTTTTTTCCTTAAACACTTGAAGAGGGATATCAAGATAAGGATTACTCAAATTTTATCTCCTTCACTGTCGTCAATTGTTGCACCTAAAATTGCTGAATGACAGCATACTCGTTGATTCTCCACGGATTTTTTAATCATAATTTAACGATCGTTGCGCCCATAAAGACATCTGAATTGTGGTCATTGAACACTCATGAAAGGCATCTATATGCAGGTCATAAATTTCATGACGTATCACGCTGTCGATAGCTCCAAGTGTACAGTAGGTTAACATGGCAATTAAATGCAGAATGTTTACCATTAAATGATGCGTTTTGCACCTTCTTTTATAGACAACATACAAGTGAATTACGCAATGAAATGTTATATTTTCTTGCATGAAAAGACTTGCAATTATGAAGCATTCCAGCAAAATTGTGACATGATGATTATCAGTTTCATGCAGCATAACTTCTGTATGATTAGTATGTCGTCAGCCTGACTATTAAGTGGCAAACCTGGATGATTTCGCCTTGTTTAACACTGAGCTCAGCTTCGTTGGCACCTTCGAAATCCTGAAGTGCCTGTGCTCTTAATTTCATTTCTGGTGAAGTCTGCTTCGTCTGCGCAGGATCTTCTTCGGTTGTCTCAATTTCCTCCCTATGAATTTCTTCCTTGAATTAGATGAATCCGTACGTGAAACCGTTCATTTTAACTTATTTTCATTGAAAAGTCCCTTAATTTTCTTCGTAGACCGGAAAAAAATTTTTCTGCCACTTGCTGTGGTGCATTGATGCATTTTATATTAAATAAATGATAAATCCATGCATGGGATGCTTGATTTGAATTTCAGAAATTTTACCAATGAATAATGAAAGCGAAAAGCGTGACTAACTCAGCGGCTCGCGAAACATATTCATCAAGCAGCTCCAACTCAGCGAGAACGTCTTGTTCGAGTTTCTCAAACGCTTTACCGTTAATAATTGCTGATGTCTCGGAAGTTTCCTTATGCGAATGTCTGAAAAAGAAAACTCTATTCGCTACTTCGAATTATTAATTTGATCATTATTTATACTCGGTTTTATTTGCACATTAGAATTTAATATATACATTTCGTTTGTTATCTATTCAGGGTAGACGTCACGATATCATAGAAAACGATGAAATTCGCAGAAGACGAAGAACTGATGTGATCTTCGATATTTTGAAATGAAAGACTGAGCACTGCTCGTTCACCGATAAACGTTATTGTAAATTGGAAAATGCTTAATCCACGGCTATATTTTTTCATGCAATAATTCGACCATAGTTATATCATTTTTACGCCACAATCTTCTAATTTCCTCAAACCAAACGCTTTTCTCATTCTTCAAATCTTTATTAATGCTCATGTTTCATGTTTATTGTGGTTTACATAGCCCTAGTCCAAATCGCATTCTATGTGGTCTCAAAAATTCCCATTTAGCAGGTACATTTACCTGAGTCATGTCTGTGCAGATGCCTGTTTTTGCTTACCTGGTCGTCAATCTTTCCTCCCGTCTTCTTCCACACTTTTCGGATGCGATGAAAATGGTCGGTGACTGTGATTCAACATCACGACTTTTTCGTTCTTTCAGTGTTTGCATTCTTTTCTTACCATATATTGCCTCAGCATTTAACGAATGGTGTCACTCTTCTTCATTCTTTATGTGTTGCTTTGATTTGCACCATAAAATAGTAATTAAGCTAATTTGTAAAAGGGCACTTTGAATTTTCAATAATTATGGATCACATTTGTGGATTTGGACGCATTTTTCAATTCATTGGCTCAAATTTTGCAAGGCGAAAATAAACGAATCGATGAGATGAGTTTGTCGTGAAGAAATTACGTTGTATTTCGTTTCAATATCCTATCAAAATGAATGGATCTGACAAGGTGAATTCGGATAGTGCACGTTGTTTCAGCTAATGTGGCATAATTCTGTATGTTTCCTTTTCAGAAAATATCAACCAAAACGCTCTTCTTGGTTGAACTGTGGAACTGCATTAGGAACAACTTTTGTATGAAAATACTCGTATCTCATTGTAGTATTTAGTGCACATCTATCATTCCAGCATTTGATGCTGATCTGCAGCCGTTTGGAACTTATATAAAATATGGAAAATCTCATAAAACGACTATATGGCTAACAATTACTGCAGTCTATATATTACTATCTGCTATTCTTGACATTATAGTAAAGAAGATTTCGTTTCTGCACTTTCATCGATAAGAATGTTCACAGAGTTGAAAACGTACGTTAATATCTATCGTAATCGCATTCAGGAGCAAACAACGAGAAAAAGAGTAGCAGTTTGTTCGTTACCGAAAACCTCATCAAAAAAATATTTGCTGATATTCTTTCGCACTCTCAAATCAATAAATCGATAGCGTACTGCAAAGAACGTTTTATCTGCAGCTCCTGTATAATAATCAACCTTCTTTCCCTGTCTTTCGCAGTGAGTCAACTTCAGAATTGATGGATTATTGAATATAAGACGGAGGATCCTCCTCTTTTTTGTTCATTTGCTGTTGGCATGATAAAAAAGTGAGCAACTGACTCTAATCACATCGATATTAGTGATCGAGTAATTTGTGTGCAAATAGAGGTACTTTTAAAGTTTTATAAGGAAAGTAGAAGTCTTTGTTTTTTTTAATGAAAGTAGCAGTACCTCCTGAGGCATCTTGCACTAACGAGAGGCGACGATTCAAGGGAGAAGGTGCTTTTTGAAAAAATTCAAATTTGTTGGAATGGGTCATCTAAATATCACAGTGTTGGTGTAATCTATCTGTTGCTAACTTTACAAATTTCTGTTCAAGTTTGGAAGAAACAATAGTCTAAAAAATGCGCCACGAGGAAAGAAAGGCAAATGAACTAGAAAGTTCGAGGGATCCCTCATAAGAATGGCTTTGAAGCGTACTTGGTCCGCTGACGTTTGCTGAACGCTTCTGTCAGCGGAACCACTGAAAGCTGGTCACAAATTTTTGAGCCTAGATAGTCTCAGAATGTTTCAGCAACTGAAGAATTAACGAATGAATGGATTTACAATTTATTTCACCTCTTCTCCTACCGAAGTTTACAGAGAGCTCATTTCAATAACAAATTGAAAGCCTATCCGTGTAAAATGCATGCCACATTCTACAACTTCTAACATACGACAACCATATGCGAAAATTAGTAAAATCAACATAAAATAAGAGGCAAAACATTATTCGAAGATATGCAATATACGCTGCAATTATTTCTTAAATATGTGACTTTAAAGTCGAACTCAGCTGTTCTTGAATTAACGCTACGGGTCAGACGAACACCCATTATCGCTAAGGCTTTTGAGTTTTTTCTTCACTTACCTTTAGAACGTCGAATTACATTTTCTGCTGCAATAAAATTGCAGCACTTTTGGACCTTTGTGGATCAAATTTATGCGAACAAAATTATGCATCTATTAGATTCCCTTATAACATTCTATGACATCAAATCGCTGCAACGTATATTGCTGTGGTAAGTATGAATTGGTGGAAACTTACTTCGTGATTTCAGCAGCTTCTGCTAACGAAATTTGCCCTTCATTCATCGCTTTGCAAATCGGACAATTCTCACAGGATCTGAATGAACACTGAGCTTAGGTGAGATTTATCAACTTTCTGCACAGTGGCAGCAATATGATCTGAATACAAACCTATAGTTTATTTGCGATATATACATTATTTGTTTATTTATATTTATATTTATTTCAGTGACTAAATAAATAGATGTGTAGCGAAGACAGAAAAGCACGTCTGAAAGCTTCATGACTCGAAATTCACAGAGCGCTATGATTCTGGACGGCAAAATCACACTAATCCTGTGAGATTCAGGATCACAAAGAATTAGAAGTTCCTCTCACTCTGAAGAACCATAAAGTGGAGAGACGTTCAGTGTAAAATGTAGGAAATTATTGGTCGAAGTTTCCTCTACTTCTTGAAACGATGAAATCCACGCCGACAAAAGAGGCTTTAATGCAATTTTTGTTTGTGAAATTCGACTATGCGGTAAGAGGAAATACTCTTTGATGGTACAAAAGGTCGCAGAATAGCACCAGCACCTCCACCATGCCACCATTGCCTTAAATTCTTTTATTTTGCTCGTCTCTCTCATTCGTAGAAGAAAATCTTCCACTTTTGATGTGTTGTTGCAAAATTAAACTTTCTTTTTTAACCCTAAATTACAATTATTTGCTATTTTACAATGATGTAAATTTTTTCCACTCGTGGAATATTTTTAGCAATTTCAAATTCCAAATTATATATTAACCGATAAGTTTGTATTCTACTCCACTCAAGTGGTTTCTTATCAAATAAACGGTAATTTTAAACGCTGTTATCAAGACGAGTTTCGTGCGTTCGCTACTCCATTATTCAATGCTAGCTGAAGATTATTATAGTGATAGGAACGTTGGTGTCACTATCATATGAACAGAAAAAATTAACGACTGTGGGCAATCAGTCCACTCGAGATGGCTGTATTGTTTGGATTGCAAACCACCACTTTCAAAGCCTCATTTTCTATGAAATTATGCTAATTGAATTTATACAAAAACGAATCTTCAAGTAAAAAGAAATGATTACTTGAACGAGTTGAGCGTATCGAATTGGCGATGATTAGCGACATGACGTCTGAATGCCAAATTATCACCTGCTCCAATTTCTAAACAAAAACGAACTTACAATATATTCTGAGAGTGAAAAAATTTTGCTTCTCATATACAAGAAAAATTAGTTCATTCCTATGATGCGAAATTTGTCAAATGATGGTACTTGCAATTCTCTTGTTGAATGATTTGGGTCTCCGCACAAATATATTTCTCCCCTTCCACAAGTGACTTTTCATAACGAAAAATGAGGAGACGCTATGAAATGTTATGAAAAAAGAATCTTGCAAATGCTAAGCTTTGTGGCAAAAATTTCGGCGCTATAGTGCAGTTGAATTTTGAAGAATGCATGGGATATCTGCATTTTTTTGAGTATACATTATCATGTCCAGGTAAGTTCGAAAATAATAAAGGTAAGAATTTATCCATCTCAAGGTTTTTATGAAGATTTACGCGTTATCTGTGCTCATATTATAGGAACTAATCCAAGTTGGATATCTTGCTATAAGGATATATTCATTTCAGTTTCAGTGCTCAAACACTACAAGTTTGCAAGAACCAAGTTCTTGCAGTCATGTCCTCTATTCTTCGCAAGAACGAAATCGGGTTCCGCTTTACTGCCATATCTAACAGTTTCATTAAATTGAACGCTTCTTCTCCAAAATAGAGACATTCGGGAAGAGCGCGTTTAAAGTACTTAAGAGGTTCCGAACACAACAAATGAATTTTGCATTTTCAATTTGGCGTTTTGTTGTCATTGAAGGCAATCGTGTTATGCGCAGTGTTTGCAGACATTTTTCGAAGCTTAGGCAGCAGTTTGGGATTTCGTATTTTGAGAACAAAGTAGCGAAACATTCTTTTGCATCGGACCGATGCCTGAGAAAATCGCAGTGAACTTGTCTCTATGGAGACGGTCGCTGCTTAGGTCAATCGTGAAACCACACTTAGAAGATGCTGCTGTAGCTCAAAAACGCAACAGCTACTATTCGGCGTGATCATTTACTTACACAAATCGTCAACACAAATCGTCAACTGCTAAGGACATGCATATTCTGCAAATGGAGGCGCTCATCCATTTGTAAACTGGTAGAAATTATAGCAGCAAAATCCCTCTCATAAGAAATGTTATATGGTCCCTATAAACTTCAGGCTCAAGTGTTTTCTCAGACCAAGAAATTAGCGTTTTCTACGGTAGATATAGATGAACTTGGAGTCACAATCGACTTTAAACTTCACTGGAGACTGCTATCTCCCATACCTGCTGCAAAATTGTCGAAAATTGCAAGCTGTATTCGTTCTCGTTTCCGCGACCACTTTGGGAGAGAGTGCACTCATGCACGGTCTGTTTTCTATTTTCTCCATCAAGATGTTATATAATGTTCAGAAGCTGTTCACCCCTATTGCTTTCCACAAGATTTGCTGCTGCTCATACCAGTTACATTATACCATTAGGCTAAAATCCTTGGCTCGGTATCATTGGAATACTGCGACTTAAATTTGGCCTGACTTTTCAGTATAAAATTATGCTTGCCCTGCTGACATCCGCTTTCAGAAATAGTAAATTTAATCCTCTCGGTGGCCGGAATAAGAATCAATCTCAGATCTCGCAATAAACATTTTGAACTACAAACAGTCTTCTGCGTAGTTTCAAGTTTTTTTATGTGCGAGCGTGGTGGAATCTGCTTTCTGCCGATGTCTTTAATGACCCAACCCTTCAGTTTTAAATCTGTAGGAGAGTCGTTTCAAATTGCGCACTGTTGTTGCACGTGTATATTGACTCTCTGTATACATTAACTGCAGCTTTTGCGAACGTTCTGCTTCGTGCTATTTATACAGATGTACTTCTACATATTTGCTTACTTTGGGCTCAAATGAGCTTTTGTATAAAAAATAAATATGCGAGGGGATAAATATAAGTGAAGTGCAAAGAACCGATCAAATTCAGAACCCACTTCCAGCACTCAGCTCGGAGCTCACTTCAAGTGGTGGCAAAACGGGAACTCCGCCAATTGCTCGAATGTAGTCGCCCATGTTTTTTCGAGGTGCTCTTTCTGGTTGTTTTGGTATCATGTCAATTCTATATTCATATTCGCTCCCTCGTACTAATGTTTGCGACGGTGACGAATGGGACGATCCATAGGTAGTACCATGCTCGATCATAGTCTGTGGTAGACTTGTTTGCGAAGAATTTAATAGTGCACCCTTAGCGGGTAAAGTTGGCTGTTGCGAAACAGGCGACGACTTTTGAATACCGTCAAAGGGCTGCTCTGCAACGTCGCGAGAATCTGTTTGAATCACAAGTGTCGATGGTGGCGTGTGGTGAGGGGGTCGCTGCATGCTAATTTGAGCCGACATGGTCTCTGACATGGATGCCTGCGGCGCATCTGTTGACCTTCAAGTGAAGGAATAGTCTCGTACGCAGGCGAATCAGTAGTAGCCGCTGATAATTGTTGGTGCGATGAATCACGCGATGAATTTGATGTATTCCGGTAGAGGCGTTGTTGTGCGGCATCGTACGATGCCAGTGTTTGAGGTGGGGTAGTATGTGGAGATCGACGAGGCACATTATCGTGGGGACCACGCTTTGCGCCGCCGTGTGATGCAGTCGGTGGCGGCTGTTGAACCGGACGAGGTGGCACTTGTGATGAGCTTCCATAAGACAGAGGGTACGCAGTGACGTTCCCTTGACTGGATCCAAAGCGCATCAGAGTTTGTTGCGTCTCAGTGTTCTGAGGTGACCGGCGTAACCCACGTGGAGGAATGTGTTGTGTGGGTGCTGATGGCGGGCGAAAAACGGCTGCTGAATTTTGCAAACGATCTGAGGAAACACGGCCTCCGGAACCGCCATCTTTTATGTTGTTGCCTCCATGGAAGTAGCTGTCGTCAAGGGATTCAGGAGGAGGATACGCTGGCTCCTCCGTGATGCTAAAATCGTCGTAGTCTGGCGCCGGTTCGTAAATGCGACCCATATGCGCTGGTAGCCTGCAATCACATCTATCAAGTGAAGAACTGGAAAATCCCAACATTATATTTCTGGAATTTCGGACTGGAAATCCCACTACTGGGTGCTTTTCTATGCCATGAGTAATATGATGAGGCTCATACGTCAAATGCAACTGGAACATAACAGCTTATTGTTATTTTAAAGTCTTCAGTTAACTAGTATACTGAAGTACCCTGCCTCTAGTCTGAAGCTAATTAGGAAAATTCACGTTGTATTTTTATTCGAACTTCCGTTTTTCTAAGTGAATCCGTTAGGCTAAAGAGAAAATATCCTTTAGCATCGTCCATCTTTTAATGTATTCGTTCGAAGTTCTGCTCAAACAATTATGTTTTAGCATATTTTGGCACTTCCGAGAAGGAAAGTCAAAAACATTTCAGCCATCATTTTGTCCGAGTTTTTGAAGAATAATGCCCCGCTCGAAGAGTATACGGACTTTTTTTGCGAACAAAGCGCTTCCATAAATCCTTAAAAGTCGACGAATAAAGGATATGAAACGGGAAATTAGCAATCCATGTATCGTTGCACTAATTTTGTAGCATTGGCTTTTAGAGATTGTGAATTAAAGTATCCTGCTTATAGAAATCGTTAAACGCTCACATGCAATGATCATCATTCCTCTTCTTATGGTAAGTACTGAATAATTACTTTACTGTGAAAACTGAAACGTTTAGACATTTATTGGCCCACTAGAAATGTTCCATTCGTTGAAACGCTTGTCGCACAAATCTTTTGAGCTTTTCGAATTTTTAGTTCCTCAAAGTGTATGAAATCAGATTTCGTCAATTAGGTTGACGAGTTCGATGCACATATTCTTGAAACACCATAAGTCTATATGCATAGTGAAACAATATGGGCTCACTTGTTCATTCTCGACTGCGTAGTTCGTTGCATTTTGCTCAATAATGCACACCACTATAAGCAATCTTATGCGTTCTCTTCGAATGAAGTATTCTTTAATCTAAAAATTAAATCCTTCTCGCGATTTTCGAAGAGGAATTGCTCTGAAATTATGCATTATTCTTCCACCAACTGTACATATTTATACGCAAACACAGTATGTGCACAGAGCACGCGCAGATGATATATGACCACATAACATAAACAGAAGTATGTGCAGATTTGTATGCGTTGGTATGCGCGTACTGCGTACAAACTATCACCGGCATATTAGGATCGTTGGCTACGATGAATCACCAGTATTTTAGTGAAGGGGAATGAAACATCGAAGTAAACAGCGAGGTTGATAGCATTAAGCACTCAAAATGAACAAACTCGACCAAGGATCTCGTCGATACGATACTGCCTCGAATGCTTGAATACGCTATTTTCATCACGCACATGAGGAGGATTGTCCTTTAAATTCATATATCCAGTTGAGAGCAGCATAGAAAAGTTAAAGCAAAGGACGCAAACTCTACAAGGAATCTACAAAATGGCGGAGTGATGACTGTTGCGGTTATTGTTTTTAGGGCAGGTAGTCCACGTCGCAGTTTACGAAGAAGTCACAGTCAATATTCGTTTCTGAGTCATCAGAGGGAATATATCAAAGGAAACTGAGGTTTTCTAAGAGGATACATATTTGCTGGGATTATTATGAAGTAATCATTGACATGAAATTTCGAAGATAAAAGTTTGAGCTATGTCGTTGGAAATAATGTTGGTGTCAGTTTTATAATGTACCACTCATTCCGCTAATATTACGATATTCTCATTACGATATCCTTCAAAAAATGTTGAGAAGCTAAAGTAACTAGTAGGCATCATAGTGATAGAAAACGAGCATAAGATGTGCTGCACACAAATGGCTGAGTTGGCGATTGTTAATGTTCAGCTTGGTGTGCAAAGTGAAACGTTTAGTAAATATGCTGGCATTGCAAGAGCTTTGTTATCGACGTCGTTCAGAACGAAAAATGATGGTAGAATTTCATGAAGATAACGACTGTACTGATTTCTCTTTTTTTTCCATGTCACTGCCAATGCGTTCCTATGACGGGTAAGATTTCAAGGGTCGATTATGAAAAACTGATAGGACGATTTGCAATTCTGAGACAGTAAAATCGTTGAATAATTTCATGAACATTTTTTAACGCGATATTGGGAAATTACTACTCTATGTCGTGGTATATCAGCATTATTTGCAAGGTGCTAATAAAAGAAGCTCGACTATGCTCGCAAATATTACGCTAATAGTTACATTCATTCAGATACTAATTATATCCATACAATGACCTGACGAAAATCTTGCCTTAATCAATTTCCCCGAATCTATTTGGATCCACAAACCTAACCGATCCCCTATTGCGCCAAATGTTTCCTATTCGGCTTGGGTGTCCTCTGTCCTGTTGAAACTGTACACCTTCCGCTAGAGTTCATTCAAATAAACTAAATAAAGACGAGGATGGCTAGATTAAGCAGCAACGGCGTCAGCAACTTTGTGAATGGCAGTTCGATGATTGACACGAAATTATCGCCAAATTACTTCTGTGTCTTTGGGGATTTTTTGTTGTGCTCTAGCGACGTTCGCCCGTTTTTAAGATGGGAATTTATTTGAAACATCAACTTCGGCACGCGTGTTCATTACCATAAGCTTAGTCAAACATTGCGGAGACATCGCAGATTTTCAGGGTTCGGCAGAAATTCGATGCGCTTTCCTTCCCAGCTTCACTGTCGAATCACACAACACACTAATGAATGTGCATCGCACACGTGACAGTTTGGTGTTATCTGACAAACTGATGCAAAAGTCCTGGCTCGATGATGTTTAAGACATCGAATTTTATCAACAGCAGCTGCCCGATCGTCGTACAGGTTGCAGTTTCTAGTTGATTCTACTACTCGTATGCCTGCGTCTGCATGCGTCTGTATGTATGTACCAGCGTATGCACGTGTGAGCTTATGCCCACGCTTGCATACATGCAGCCCATACCAGGATACACGTATATGTGCGTGCGCTTTTGAGCATCCGCGCTCGTGCTTGCAAATGTGCATGCGCGCATACGTGCACGCACTTGGGTGCGTCTGTGCACGCGAATTTGTGTCGGTGAGCTACATGTAGACTCCTGTACGCGCAGACGCATGTGAATGCATATGTGTCAGCATGTATGCGCACTTGTGCATACATGCTGACACATCCTATTGGGGACGCTGGGGAGAGACAGGAAAAAGAGGATGGTTATTAAATTGGTGGACATAATCTAACACAAGATGACCTGTTGGACCGTTTGTCGTTTTAGTATGCTAATTTCTAGGAGTTTTTAGATTTCCCAGGAATTGCAGTGCCTTTTGCGACAAGCATGGACGAATGCAGTACTAGGTATTTGTCTACCTTCTTAGAACCGTCGTTCTGAGTCATAACGAGCTCTGTTATTGAGTGTCTCATATTTCTTCGAAATCGACGAAATATATGTGCTTGCGATCAAGACTGCATAGCCGTACATCATGCAAACCTGTATACTCTGGATCAAGACTTAAATGCGCGCATCATGTTTTCTCTTTCGGCAGTTTTTTGGTATTATTTACCGTCTGACGCCTTAAGACTATTTCTTTGCTGAAAAAAAAAGTTCAGTGTTCTACGCAGAAAAATGAAAGCATCTGATAGAACGAATGCGTTTAGTTGTTAATAAAAAGGTGGAAGTAGAATTTACTTTGAGCGCTGCATATTGCTTTCCGCTGAGTGATGTTAATCTGCCTCCTGGCACACTCATGCTCTCAAGCTTTCAACAAATACGTCCCCATAATTTCTTCTTTAAGACCTCCAAAGTGACTATTCGAACAATTTGGGTATCAGACCAATGTGAGGTATGACACCACTTCCTTGGTTGGTTATCATTGTTGAGATATCCGAAATAAAGTTTACATCTGATAGATCGCAAAAAAAGGGATAACTGCTATTTTCAACAAAAACGATGGCATGCAAAGTCGTCAATTCAGAATAAACCAATCACATATGCAAAATTTTCAATGAAAGGCTTATTTTTATGTGGTCATGAATTAATAAGCAATAAATTTCATGAGGCTTCTGCGATTCCGCACTGAAGCTGCCCTACAGAATGGGTAATCCTGCGAGGACGATAAGCAGAAGAGGATTAAAAAAATATTTGTGTATTTTATATCGGACACCGAAATCAGCTGAGATCCTTTTTCATTGACATCGTTTGTTATATCGCAACGAAATGTTTGTTATATCTTCAAAAAGAGGACATTTTATTGAATTTTTAAGTTTCTTACTTGTATCTTTGCCATGTTATCCAGTTAAGGTCGACGCCGATCCCCCTAGCTGCTCGGTTCGCGTAGGCTACCAAAACATTATTTTAATGCTAAATTAATGTTTTAAGAGATTTTCTCTGGGAAACTCTTCGAATTTATAGGAAATGTTGTTCACGTGGAAAATCTCCCGTCAGGTGAACAAAACTTAGAGGTTATAAACGAAACATTCATAAAATTTCATTATATAGAAGTTCTGCTCATCAAACATTAAATATTCGCTAATGCATACTATAAGTGCAAATGTTTGCAGTGCAGTTGTTCTATCGAAGTCTTATACACACATATATTCGAGTGTTAATAATATGTGGAAAAACAACATAATGCTGTCCTCAAATCTTATTTCAAGATAACATGAAAAAGTTGAACATTAAAGTTAAAAAATAATCGATGGCGAAGATGAAAAGATCGGAAATGATTTCCAGGAGAGTACTAATAGTGAAAGAAATAAACTTTTCGATGAAGCCCACAAATATTTGAGCACACTATGCTAAAATATGTGAACCAAATGAAACAGTTTTGAGAGAACTAGCATGAAAAGCATCGACTACAAGAAGGGCGGTGACACCGACTGCTATGGCGATGGTTATCGCCGACTTCTGACTGGTTGCGCTATGAAATTGGTGAACGTTATCAAAGTGTTACTGCCGATTTCTGATCTCAGTGACAAATTCAAAAATGCACACTTCGATCGTGCAATAGGTGCGTTCATCTTTTCTGGAAGCTAAAAGTGACGTATACATTTTATATCAAATATAATAAACAGTTAAGTAAAGCTTGATAAAAACTCTCATAATGAATGCATCATTAAATAAAGTTGATCAGTGTTTACATTCAACTAATCACCGATTCTTCCGACATTATCATTGTTCTTCCCAGCAAAAATTCAACATAATAACAAAATAGATGAACTGAAAAGTGAAGAATAATCTGATTATGAATTCATGCTTAAGACTTTCATTTCTTGAAATAAACGCCATAGAAAACTTTAGCACAAATCTGCCTTCGAATAATGAAGTTTAAAATTGAACGAATTTGATAATGCCTTCGATTATCTTAAATTTGGAATTTTATAGGATCGAAATGCCGGAATCGATAGAGCAGCTCAATAAGTTATCGTTTTATAGGCCACCTTTACTTAAAGGTATGCAAATGAATTGCATATTCATGTGAAACAAAGAAATGCGTGAAATGCGTACATTACGCAAACATTGTGAACAATGGATAACCCCTCAATTTTCATGTGTTCTATGCAATTATTTCCATTTGTGTTTTAACTAAATTGTTTTTTTAAAGAGAGAAGTGCGAATAGGTGCAATAAAACAGCTTGAGAGCTAAACTAGAGAGTCATACTATAGAAAGGTTGTCTGCATCGATAAGTGTAATGTCGCTATCGATATCTTCTATGAAATTATGTTGAATTCTGTTAATCTATTTGAGCTATGGATTGCATCATCTCTTATTCCATGAATTCTTAAGTCTTCATATATTTTATCGGCACCATCATACCATTCTTTTGCATATGATTCATTTCCACCTTGCAGAATCGAACTATCAAACATTTTCCTGAATATATCGAGGTCAAAAAAGTAAATCGTTTTGTTGGTCACGCTTGTAGTGGTGGACTCAACGAAACACTCATATCTTATCCTTGGAAGTACGTTAACCTTATGGTCTCATTTTTAGTTTTCCTTTTTTATTCGATCTGAAACGAAATAATTTAAATCGATGAGTGGCTTAAAAATTTAATAGAATTTCAATAAGTTGTTCCTATATATTATTATAGTCTATAGTGCTTCCGTGATCTTATTTCATGCTTTCTAAAAATTCAACGTTTCCTCTCTTTCACCGACGAACAGTCTGGCAAGTCTGAGGAAATCCCCAACTGCAACGATTAAATGGGAAGGATTTTGCAGTAGATGGCACATATATCAGAGTTCTAACACTCATGCTCCCTATGTTTGATTAGAATTTCACATCATACCACTTTTGTATTACTTTGCATATACGAGAAAGTTGTCACACAGCATTTTGCTCGCTAGTTTTATGTGCGTTATAAGCCACATGACGTTCGACGTCTTCATATGCACTATCGCTTCTTCGAATTTCAGCGTATGTGCACAATGTTTTCGAACTTTGAGATATCGGATTTGATAAAACGACCTCAAGCTTTTTTGGCTTATTTTATGGATCTATAAATGTTCTGTTCGATATTCGGCACGTTGCCCCTGAATGAAACATTCAGTTATCTTAGCATTATATGTGAGTATTTTTTGTTAAATTGGTGTGTGCTTTTGGCATTCGTGTTAAAATAAGTTTTCAGCAGACTGATTTGAGGAGCACCACATATGACGATTTCTTTCGATAAACCAGTGGAAAAATAAGTCCTCATCGGGTCCTATTTCACATCATGAGAATATCGAACAAATGAAATATTCCTGTACCTACAAAGAACTTCGGAAATGATTCAAACGTTGCAGAGAAAATATTAGTTATGAAGCAATGCAGCCCTGAATTAAAGTTCGAGATGAACGTATGAGAACGTTCAATAAAAGCTTACATGCAATAAAGGCTACCAGATAAGGTGATATGCAGGCGATCCCATGAAAAGCTCGAAAGCGAAGATAGACGCAACAGTTCTGCCAAATCAAGAGCATATTATCATATGAAGTAGATACTGCGTCTAAATGCATAAGGCTCGATATTGTATGTGGTAGTTTAAACAATCGAACAAGCGGAATATTTTTGGAGAGAAAACTGACCATTGCTCTATAATGAAATAAAATTGATGCTGCTGTTTTCGGGATTTGAATGCTAAGAAATTTTATGTCGATAATTTCTGCGATAAGTTGGAAAACTTAACGTTAATATTACATGGGATCGGGAAGAAAATCAATGAAAGAGACAACTGTCGTCGATTGGGTGCATTCGTTGCAACAAATACCTTGAAGATATATGTGGGGATTTCTACCTTTTGATGGATAAATTTGACTTTTTTCTTGGCTTCGTCAGTGACGCGTTCAAATGAGTAACTATTTCGGCATGGCTATAGTTTTTTGGCATTATAGCGACATGCATCTGCTGAGTTCGCGATAGCGGAAGTCGATAATGAGAGGCAGCAAAGCTGAAATAGGTGACATCATTGTTGTGGTAAGTGGAACATTTTTGTTGAATGTTGTGAATGCCGCAAATGGCATGAGCATTCGATAGAATATCCAAGGCGTAAAAGTATCTTTTGCACATGTTCGGAAGCAATGAGTGATGTTGATGCTTACCATATTCGTAAAAAATTCATTGTGGCGACATTAGAGATTTGGATCCGCGAATGATGCCGGTCGGCTTGCGTCATATTGCGATTCCTCGCGATATTTATTATTCGAAACAGTGCACGAATATTACAAAAGTAGAAGAAGGAAATGAATACCGCAGATGTGGTGTAGTAGTGGGACGACAAAAATTCTGCCAGGGATCGGTCACCAAAACTGACATTGCAGTCGGCTGCCCAAGTTGGCGTGGATTCGGCAACTTCCAAATATCCCCAGGAGTTGCCCCCCTTTCCTTATACAGCGACTCTCCATTCTCCGCTCCGTGATTCATGTGGAAGGAGAATCGCCTTGCTAGCTGCTGCTGTGCTGATTCAGCAGCATCCGGTCACTGCTTTTTAAAGGTTTATTAATTCTTGCGGCTTTAATGAACGCCCGCTACAAACAGCGTCACTACTCTGCTTGCGGCTACATCAGTGCATCTTTTGTCGCTTCATTCGAAAGGAGCATCAGAAACTTAAGTGTAAGACGTAGGAAAAAAACATCCTGAAAACTGACTGAACCGTTTGCATATGGTTTCATCATTTGCATATAGCCCTTTCCAGCTCTCCCAAATATCATGTGCATCTGCAAACATTCGAGAAATGCGGCGCTTACAAGGTTTCCAAAAAAACTGAAACATTTTTGAAAACACTGGTAGCCACAGCTCCAAGGCAAATTTTTCAATCCGGAATTTTCCAATCCAAAACAATTGAAAATATAAAAAAAAGCGAATGAATCGCCTTCAACAGTGTAACTCATCGCAGAAGAATTGCGAAAGAGGACCGCTGCATCCTTTCTGTTTTCATATATTTCTCACTAATTTTACTATTCATTCAACTGGTTTTTTCTTTTTATCCAAAACTCAGCTATGCAGAAGCCTGTTG
The DNA here is from genome assembly GCA_037576465.1 of Parascaris univalens. NCBI lineage: Eukaryota > Metazoa > Nematoda > Chromadorea > Rhabditida > Ascarididae > Parascaris > Parascaris univalens. Next base: position 165,234,514 of record CM075173.1, read on the forward strand.
AAAGCATTATTCTGTACGTATCAAACGGTATGCTGCACTATTGAGCACTTCGCCAATATATATGTACATAAAAAGCAGCATCTTCATATTCCGATAGATTTGACCTTTTAAGACCCTCGTTTTTTTAATCTAGTCACAGTAGAGAGAAAATCCAGTCGAATGTAGAGTGCATACGAATTTCTGCTATCTAAGCGCCTCTTCACTTTTTCAGTGTGGTAAGTTAACGAGACCTACTGCACAAAGTTTAACTTTTTGCATGCAAAGTATCCACCAAATTTCGCAAAATTCTAACTTCAACTTGACTCGAGTCGAGTCGAAGTAATTACATGATTATGGGCGTACAAATACGCACGCACGGATGCCTACACACAGACGTACACTTAATGCTAAAAATGCTTCGATAAACGTTCGATGAGCGCCGACACAAGATGAAATAGGATCAACTTGATGCATATCTGCAAATGAAACCAGAAGAGTTGTTAAAAGGGATTCTGGTGATGAACTTGCGGAGGGTGGTTGCATTTCGGTTTATGTTCGTCATGGCATCTGCGCTAATGCCAAAGGAAGCGATAGCTAACGCAGTTTGGGCCGCATTTAAGCACACGACAGCATATAGTTTTAGCACAGTAAGTCAGAGACGTATTCAAAAGCTGTAATGCCCTAGAGAATCGTTGAATGACTCGAAGAATATAGGCTTAGAATCATGAAAGAAAAGTTGCCGTCATACGCAGATAAATTTACTACTCATGACATATATTTTTTGTGATTTCTTACAGAAACATCACCGATAATCACATCAGTTTCTTAACTGATGATGCAATGTTGCGATGCCTAATCGAAAGATGAAAATATTCTGGGAAATTGTTTCATCATTCAATACGCATTTGTCAGTCACTTGGCTCCAGCAAAGAACATCTGTGAACGAGGCGAAAAAAAAACGTACTGATTTTGATGCCGAGTCTGAAGATTATTACCCGTATTCGCTTATTGAATATTGGCCCTTCAAATGTCGGAATTGTGACTTTCTTTGTTGCACTCGGTGCTTAATTTCGGGCAAAATTTGTGGCTTAATGAGAATGGAATTTAAAATATGCCCTGTACTAATTAATGCACGCTATTACCTCGTAGCAAGATAGAATACTTTCTCGACAACATTAAAAGTCTGCTATGCAGGTCGCAAAATGATTCTAGACCTTCGATCGATTATTTGTGCGAATGCCTACGTGCGATTATGGGTCGCTTCCTTTCCGAGTATTACTGCGGCAGTGAAGAGATCCAAATGAGTAGTGGTGAGTGAGCAAAATCAGCAGAAGGCTATGGCTGCCGATAGCTAAAAATTCCGGCAGCTGATTTCACCGTGATGCGTTGAATTTGTCAAATGCGAATGAAATGTAACAAAGGCGGAAATACACATTACCATTTAAAACCGTCTTTGTTAATATATAACGATATTCGTCCTTACCATTGTTCAATAACATTAGCAAAATTTGGCGCAACAACGATCACAATACTCCACATTGTAATGAATGCAAATCCCTCGGCTACATATTAAAATGAAAACCATTATCAGCATCATTAATTACTACATGGCAATTCATATTCCATGCACACCTCAGCATACAGTCCTTTCAGCTGGTTAGTAGGTCAGTCGAACCGAAAGTCAGGAGCCGAAATCAGATGTTTTTCTCATGTCGAATGACTCTAGGATCAATCAGTTATGCACGCACCGATTGCTGCCTTGTATAGGAAATACTATCGTCGAGGTGATGTCCATGCTTCTAGTGAATCATTATAATTGCATCTTTATTTGAAAAGTCGACGTCACTCACTTCCTTGCTGGTCAAATTTTCATCCCTTTGTCCAGTCGTTAGGCAGATATAGTCTCGTTAAAATAATAAAATTCTGTTTATCCTAAAGAGATACTAAATCCATCGTTCAAAATAAATAAATGGGATATAACTGTTTTCGGGTAATAGATCACAACGTCTATATATAATAATTACGTGTATAAAATATGTAAAATTCTGGAGATACGTGCTAAATGAATAAATATATAACAATAGATCACAACGTTTATATATAATAATTACGTGTATAAAATATGACTTCTACTGAGGCACTTTAGCATATCAATAATAGACGCATGAATGAGTCACTTGTTGTTTCAGCCGTGTTATATCGCCTTTTTCTCGGAAAATTTCCGGCACAAATGCCAATCACTCTCAGTGCAAATATCGAATCCTTGAAATTCCTGAATTTAGCGCTTTCTTAGTGTTCCGTTCTCTAATTTTTATCCTTTAAGAATTTGCAGTATGCCCAATAATTTTTGTTCATCAGGTTTTCAATAATTAGGCTAAATGACAAGCCAACTTTATTTGAAATATTGTAAAATTGAATTTTGATGATCCATAAACGTGGTTTTTTTATTGCTTTCTATAAGCTATAAAACGCTTTTCTTCCTTAAAAACGCAGAATAAGCAGCGTCATCACGTATTCCACTGCCCTGATACTTTTCCATCTCCAGGAACGTCGTTAAATTTAATTCCACCTACACGAATTTTCGATAATTGCCGTCAGAAATGTTTAAAGACTTCATAAGCCAACAAAAGCCAAAAAATTTTCAAGTACAAGGATGAAAGTGCTTTTCTTGGAAGTTTTCGCAAAGTTTTTAATAAATAGGCGCAAAAAGATGATTAAACTTTCCAATCTTTGAAAAGAACCATTTTATGTGCTAAAAAAGAGACATAAAATCTGTTGAAAAGGTAAGTCATCGCAGTGGAAAAATGTGGAAATTTCTTCGAAATAAATGGCAAAATTTTTGTTTTCCTCTCTAGGAAACCGTTACTGATATTTTTATGCTCGAAAAACCGTTCAAATAAGATTCGATTATGATTAAAATTTCGATGACGATTTTCGTTGATTTACTTACTGATTTATATCAGTAATTAGTTAACTCGTTAATGAAACGTGTAAAGGTCTAATCGTATCAAATAGCAAAGGTTCGGAGTTCGCGGAATATTCAACCTAAACTATATTTCCACAGGATCTCATCACTTAAATTCTCAGTGATCGCATTGATGCTGATTTCTCGATTGCTTTCTTTTATAAGTAAGCATCGAAAAGCTTTAAGAATGAATTTTCTTGTATTGTAGTGAATATGCACCGTTATAACATCACTTGTAATCAAGAGAGAGTAAGAAAAGCATAAGTCACCAGTGGACATTAAATAAAGTGAACTGAGTTGATCACGTTGGTTCTATGAAAGGAGCAACGTTTATTAGGAAGACGAATTAGAAGAATGTGAGCAAACTGTGAGGAATATTTTCACTCTGAATTTGATCAGAAGACGAAAGGATTGCAATGAAGGAACACTTAGTGTGTTCACTTGTTAGAGTGGAAAGTTAAGAATGCTTAAATTTGGATATATGAAGGGGAATCAAAATGCTGCACTTTAAATGAACGGCAGGCGATTCATGCGTCTTTTCATTTTGACTATAATAGAAATATGTGAAGTTAGGGTTAAATCTACAGAACTCTTAATGTTCTTTACAATTCGATTAATCGTTAGGATTTCAAATTCGTTCGATTATGATGCTATACTCTGGAAGTAGAACACATCTAAAGTATCGATTTTGCATCGTAAGATGTGACACTCGAACGGAGCCTCTTGCTTATCGGCATTGTGCAGCAGGATTGCTGCGAGAGCTCAGCAAACAGTACTATGCATTTCGTTGCTCCACAAGCGCGTTGAATGGCCACGCAGTCATCGTCACCGCCGAACCGCCACACTGATTGTTGATTTGGCTATTTAATTCTCATATTGATTCAGTGTGCTATTAATTGTACCTAAAATGATACGATATTTCTGAATGGAAATTGTTCACTTTTGCTTGCATTTATTTCAATAAAGGTTATAATTAGTCATAAAGATAATATTTTGCCTCTGATTTTGTTAGAAAATGTTGTTGCTCATCGTGACGTGTACATAACGTACTCGTAGCGCTCAAGAAATGGGCAAGACGTACATTTGATGGTAATCGGTGAGCCTTCGTTTAAGAAGCAAAATTCGATCCTCTCAGGTCTAATCTACGTGGTTGAACATAAAGGTAACTACTTTATGTTCAACTTTTTTCTTGGTTTCTTAGGCACTGAATATCGCTTTGACTGATTTTTCTATGATCGTAGTATTCGAAATGATCAAAATAAATTACCTGTATTTACTAAAAAAGTAAGGATATTCAATTCGGACCAATGTTCTTCTTTTGAGGCCAATTTCTTACCACTTGAAAGCGAAGGCATTAAATCTTAGCTGACATCGAAAGGGTTCGTCGTGCAGGCTGTTTAATTCATTTAGTAAACGCCACCTCCAGTAATCGAAAGCGCCAACGCTTTGCAAATTTTCCCATGTGAATGCCTTGTTTTTTGTGCATATAAATGTGTTTCTTTTTTCAGAATTTATTCGAATGTATGAAGTATGACGGATATGACTATCACCCCAGTATGATCTCACGTAACACTGCTGAAGTTAATCCACCGATTCGAAAAGAAATGATAGGCAATTAAAAATGCCCAAAAAATAGCATATTTCAGAACATTTTACATAAGGCAAATCATTTGTACAATCAATGCTATCAAGTATACTTGACATTCATGGGAAGCTTATGCGAACTTTGTTCAACCACTTGAATGGTTCTGTACTGAGCATGCCCTGTTACTTACGCGCTTATGCATTCATGTGATCACTGTAACTGAGCAAGTGCATTTCATGACTCCAGAATTCGCTGGCAAGGAAATTGATAAAATAAGGAACATTTCATTTCCTGTCAATGGTCTCTTTGTCTTCCATTCTTCTCTCCATATTTGCCCTTTCTTGAAGAAGTCAGAGGAGAAAAGAAGGGAACACATAACAGCATTAGCAAAATTGTTTTGCAGCCCCGATTGGGACCTGTCATAAGCATTTTCAGCTAGAATTCAATGTTAGTGAACTTCCAAGTTGCCTTCAAGTTATCCCATTGCGGAAAAGAAAGTAGGAAAAATTCTCTAAAATCTGTGCCACCTGCTTTTAATACGAGTATCATCGTTTGCATGGTGAATGACTCAATTCATATTACCTCACGGTGCACATAATATCATCGCTTGTTATTTCGCTGTGAGCGATAACAAAAAAATTTGAATCTGTGCTGGCTGATGCAAAGCACGTTTTACGTCAGTTTACCCATGGAGCTAATTTTTGCACGAGGAACCGCAATTTCAATAACTACATATATATGTGTGTATATATATGTAAATACACATATATATATATTTCAATAACTCAGTAACTATAGAATTTCAGTAACTATGCATGCAATCAGTGATTTTTTCATGGGAATTCCCCAGATAGTGGTAGTGACCGTTCAATTTCAATGGCTTATTCATAATTCTTTTCACATTGGGAAAATTCGATCGAAAAATGCGTTTCAAATGCATTAGTCTGTTCAATAAATTTGTTCTAGTCGTTTATTTTTTTTCATTTCATATATTCGATGAGATCTTCATGTATGGAACAAGCTTTATCATCCACCTATTCTCAATAATCATTCACTTCAATGCTTTCTCAATTCTTTTGCCTCAAAGATACGCGCAATTTTTATTTTAAAAAAACAAATGCCACTTAATAAATGATCACATAATTGTTCATTTTACTCAGTAATCACTTCTGAGAAACTTTGATGTTTCATCTTTTCTGTTGTTGAATGTTCTTTATGTCTCTCATTTCATATTCAACGATATAAAATTGCGCATTTTTATAGCGAATAGGAAAGTTATCGCTGAATATAGATGACGATCTTTTATTGACACAGTCGCAATTCTGCCACATATCATCGATTCGTTCAGAGGCACCTACGCGATGGTAAACAGTTCTCACATGAGAGCAACAATTAAAACATGCAATTCGTTTAATATGGCCAAATGAAAATTACATTCTAAGGCGTTTTATGTGCGTTTTTACTAAGCGATTAGCAATGATAACGAAGAGGAGTTATTTCAGAAAACCATATAGAAGAAATTGGGTTAAATTCGAACTGCCTCGACCGAATCAACTGTGCTAAAATTATTTTAGTGCTATGAGCGAAGTGCTGAAACATTTTAAGTAAGATAAGTCAACGGCTTGAAGCCATTGCGATTATATCCATATTGATATGCTTTAATAGATATTGTACTTTCTCAAGCACATGTTGGTTTTTTTGATACCGCTGCCAAAAATCTTAATAAAGTAATATAGAACGAATTTATTCAGATTTACAGTTAACTGAAACAAATGCTCGAATTCATGATTTAATCATTAGGATCGAGCTGCCATTGCTACTCTAGTCTTTTGTTTACCGGAAAATCAGATAAACATTCCGAGGAGTTGGCGGGAGTTCATTATGCAGTTTGAGTAACTTGAGTACTTGCTGAAGCAGTAATCATTACTGTGTAAAACTTTATATTCGACCAAAGGTCTTAACGCTTCTTTTGATCAAAAGAGATATAAGTAAAACCTACGGAAGAATATGAATTTAAAGTAGGCTTCCACAAAGGAATTCGCCTTAAAAGCTTAAATTCGTAAAGAAGAAGAGCCAAACTGAAAAGAAAATCATGCAACAATGGTCTTTCAGGAGGCGGAAAAGCTGAGAGGGGCAATTTTCGGAAAAAAGGGAAAAGAGCTAACTGAACTGCCGTATTTGTCTTGGAGAATCAAATTTTAGGAATGGCCATTTTTTAATGAGTATATCGACGCAAAATAAGCTGAAGAAAAGGTTAGATGTGATAGATGCTATCAATGGAGAGTTATTTCCGAGGGCTGTAACAAATATGCGATCGCCTAGTTAGCTATTATAAATAAAGAGTCAACTAGCCCTTGAAACCTTGTCCATACTGGGATATTTATAGTTTAGGTGGGTCTCAACCTAAGGCTTCACATGTATAGAGCATTCCGCTTGCACATTTATTTCATTGTATCGGCGAAGTTTACTTGTACTTCCACTGTATTCATGAAAGGAAGATTATTTTTGCAGATATACTCAGGGGAATTTCAGGCATTTTTAAATGGGATCCGAATATGTGAGATCGATACATGGAATTCTTACGGCCGCACAAGTGGTATGTATAAAAATTGCAGTATATACGGCTACTGAAGAAGCTTTAACGCGGAAAAGTGAAAGAAGCTGCTCAACTGTGCTCTTGGCAATAAATTTGGCCACTTATCTTTTTTTGGTTGATCATGAATAAGAAACAATAATAAGAGTTTTTATTTGATTAAAAGTGCTTGTGGACGGCTTCCATTGTAATTGTTGCACAAATTAAATAACAACAATTGCTATGGAATGTCCCATAGTCCTTCCATATGCGTAGACCCACTGATTTTCAGTACATGGTCCTATAATTAGTTAATAGTGATTGCAGTGAAAACAATTATTCGTTAATTCAGATCCTTGGTTTTGTGGCAATGTTTGCGAGTTCATTTATATGGGATCATACAAACGTTTATATTCAACTTGGATACAAAGGATACGGCTGGCAGACTCTAATCCTCGCAATTCTACTGCTTACTTTTCTCATTGAGCTTGCCATTTTGGCGTCGCAGGTTGCTGGTCAAGACCTTCTCGCTAAGATTGGCAAATTCAAGGTGCGTCTGCAGTTTTTACCTGCCTTTTGCAGATTTTTACCTGCAATATAATTTATATATATTTAGCCTCGGCGAACCGTTCTGAAGGTCGGTAAGGAAGTTTCAATTTCTCACCGTCTACCTATGGTAGATTCTTCTTTTCATCGCACGTCACTAATTATTTGAAGATTATCATAAGAGTTCATTTACCCTTACTTGGAGAACCTGCGCGTGAATATTAGTTGCAGTTGCAGGTGCCGCACCTGGCTGAAATGAAAACTCTATTGCTGGAATGTCGAGCAGTAAAGTGCATAATTTTATGCCAACAAAACATCTCATCTGGTTGTTTTGAGCAATCGTATCGGATATATCACATCTGTCTCACGCAACTAAAATCGTTCCTGTGATTCTACATTAGAATATACTTATTCAAATTCGAAAATTTGTTCCAAATAGGTGATATTTATGACGGTATTATACACTAAGAAAATCATATTTAGTGAAAGTATTAGCTCGCAACTTGTAAAAAATGCAACGAATGTTGAGGATTTATTCCATCTATGTGGATATAATCATTTCATTTCTATATAGTTTAGTGTATTATTTTCAGCTGTTGCTTTTATACGTTGGATGCTTAGTTCTGTTGATAGTAGCTGCGTCTCTCGAATCTTGGTACTGTGGACTCTCGATTGGCGATTCTCTTTATCATGCTCGTTTCATCATCGTCACTGTGAGTCATTATTTTACATCTATTTCATTTAGATTTACCTCAAAACGAAGAAGAAGTTAAGCTTTACAGAAAGTAAGTAAATTCGTATACAATTAAGATCATCGAATGAAAATTTGGCATTTAAGTAAATCGCATTAATTTACCTCTATTTTCAAGAGCAGCCTCCAAATGTGAGAAAAAACCTTTTCGCTGATAATTTTTGAACGAGATGAGAAATGAACCCATCACTTTCTTTATGTTTCCCTCTCGCGTTGTGTACAAATTTGATATGACATCAATTGAAGGGCTTTTATCATCGTCATCATGCTATTAGACCACACCACTAGAATACAACTTTCATGCTACTAAAGAGTGGAAAATTTCATGCCCTTAATAATCGTCAATAATAGTGCAACGATGATCCTCAGCATTCAATTAGCACTTTGGCCTAAGCAAAAAATCCCAGTGCATTACTCTCACCATGAGGGTTGCAAAAAAGTCTCTTCTTTATAGTGCTTAAAAGAAACGACGACACCGAATCTAGTTTCTCAACGTTAATGGTAAAATGTGGATAGGAAAACGGCCAAAAAAGGCAGGTTTTTGGATCGATAGGTGGATCAGAAGATCCACCTATCCATCCCAACTTTTTGTACATTTAGTCATCCCGGCAAACAAGCTTCAAAAAAAAAAACGTTGAAAAGCAATTAAAATTATCAGTATGGAATGAATGGAGCAAAACTAACGAGAATCTGGATGAATATCATTTAATTGGCAAACACCCATTGATGCAAATTCAACGATCGCTAAATGACGCCACATAAAGGATCCAAAATCAATTGACAGAATGCTTAAGATGAAATTCTCAAGTTGAATGTTTTTTCAATAAGCATTATTTATGCAATTTCTTCAATACCTAATATTTGCGCTAGTCAGTAGGTAATTACATCAACGCTTCAGCAACGACATGATGCGCACATACTTGACTGCAAAGGTGGGTGGAGGAAACTAGGTTATTTTACAGATTTATCTGATTAGAGGAAACTGCCTTTAGGTGTTTTCGAAACTGCGATCTTTTCGCTTCCTGAAAGATATTGTAACACTGAGCTATGCTTTATACTTGAATTTACTCTCATTCCACTCGCCATTTCTCCTTCATTACTCCCTCTGTTATTCATGCCTATGAGAATAATAGAAAAAGCGGGTGATGTTGATGTTTGAGAACGATTTTTCCATTAATCGTCAAAAAGTGATGATTTTATAGACTGGGGAGAATTTTATGCCCTAATTTTAATGAAAAATATTCTGGATGAAAGAAACGACATTGACGCTAGTATCTTAGAGATGATTAGGGTACAATCGTAGATTCAAAAGTATCTTATGAGCTTTTAAAAATTCGTTCTCAACTAATTCAGTAAATATCTCATAGATTAGAGTATATTTGTGCAAGAAAACGTTCAACATTTTCCATCGTTTATCAACAACGGTGAACAATCTCCCTACTAAAAAAAATCCCATAGCATTTCAGCATTTTTTCATTCTTACTGATCAATGACGCTTTCCCCCAAGATATCTCATAATATAAGCAAATATTGAGGTGAGCATCGAGTCATTCAAATGTGTTTCATCAAATGATGAATAATAATAGATCGTCGATGTATTTCAGGTGGTTAGTTGGATACTCGTCCTCACATATATTGTGATGATTCTCATTACTTTATTCTTCTCGTGAAGACTTTCTAAATCAGCTTCTAAATTTTTCAGAAATTTGTATGAAATTTCATTTAACTGCCACCTTAAACTTATGCATGATATGTCGATCTAACGATATAGATCACATATTTTCTTCGATTGATATTTTCTTATTTCTCAATATCTCATATTGTTGTAATTTTCATTGTTGTTTTGTGGTAATTTTCATTGATATCAATCTTATTCGATCGACGATATTTTCACCGAATATCGCTCGCTTTTGAACGTATCCAGTCACAATGAAATATGAAGTAAGTCAACGAAAAATAATCTTTTCTTAATCCTTAAAAGTGAAATTCATTTCCTTCATGATGTCATAGTATTACGTTATTTTGTTAATTGCTTTTTATTTTCTTCGATTCCATCTAAGATATGCTCGTTTAACAATAAATCATACACTTCAAAATCTAATTGATAGTTCGAAAGTTCGAAAGGAAGTTCGAAATTACTTCGAAAGATTCGTTGACTTTTCCTTTTCGTTGAAATGTTATTTGCTCTTTGTTGAATATAACGCAATGAAATGCGTTTCAATGAACTTTTATCATAGAAACGATATTAGTTACCACGAATGGGTGAATTCACACTATGATGATCACAGTTGAACATTCACATAGTTTCCAGCAGTACAACGATAGTCGTAATGCACAAGATGAACGTTTGAGCGATGCTGCAAACGATCGCCCAATATAGATTATTAGTTTCGATTTCATTATTTCAGTTAAAAGCACATCATTTATTTCGAAAATGTTTGCATCCAATAGTCCGTCTGATGACCGTACACAAAATGATCTCAGTTGGTAGCAGTTATGGCATAAACCTTGCCTAAACGTCTAACTGGCGATGAAAGTCTAAGGCTGATCGAAAAATTTAGTACCTCTCATAGAATTGCGTTGTTTTATATATTTGAGCAGTGAAGTCTGTTAAAGCACGTGAATGTTCATATGCAATATTACATCATAAATAATTAATGTTATTGTGACTGAATAAAATGGAAGCGCTTCATCGTTTGTCACTCGTCTTTGCCTTTCCTAACGATGAGAACTTTCCCGGAAAATCCAACATTTTTAAAAGGTATTTCATTTACCCATGGGCAAAATATAGCAAATGGGCAAGTGAATTGAAAATATTGATACGACACGATAACAAATAAATTCAAAACAAACTATGACCTATTGACATTATCGATAGTACCAAAAATGAATCGGATCGATTTCGACTGTGACCATTCAAATATAGCGTCAAGATGGCAACTGTATATAAAACATAAATCCAGTGAAATCGAAAGTAAAAACGTTATGAAGTGTGAGCTGCGTAACAAGTGCAGAAATATGTGCATTTATAGCTCGAAGTTTTCTCATTATAGGACAAGATGCGCACAGTTTCAGTTTCGCTCACTGAGTGGTCATTACTCGATGCAGTGATCCCCTTGAGAAAAGAAGTGAAACATCATAAGAATGAATAAAAACGTTGTGGCTAATCAAGGCGCTGGAATGAATTTGCTAAATATTCTTCTGAGTATTAATTACTTCTGAATTTCTTTCGCAAACTTTGTCGTTTGGTCATCAGTCGCTTATTTATTTACGTATTTATTTGTATCTATGTGTTTATATGGTTCGCTCTGTCTTAGGGTTTGAGTTTAGCAACAGATGAAGCCAAATTCATCAAAAATTTGCTGCATATATCGTGCCGCTAAAATGATTTCACTAATTCATTGAAATTTACCATATTTGCTCCTTGGATAGCTAAAAATTCAAGAGGTGGAAGCATTAATTTTATTTCCTCCCGCAGTTTTCATCTGTCGTTTAAAGAGATCAGCGCTTTGTGCAAGAGCTCTGACACTTTTCAGCTTCAAGCTGCAGTTGCCACGCTCAAAAAATGCCTACATCATATGTCCTGAAACATTTCTCTGTTATAGGAGATTATTTCTACTTATGGGTCCTTGACAAAAATTTGAAAAAGTCCGGAGAGTTTCACGCCCACCTCCTTTTACTTCTACATACCCTCAGAAAAATTCAGGTCTAATTGGAGTCCCTAAAATTACAGATATCTTGTCATTGTGTATCCACTTTCTCAATTCTGTCGTTTCTATGAGAAGTGCATACTTCGATAAGATAGTGTTAGCAAAGAAAATTGTTGTTACGCTATTTCTTTGACCACTATTCTATTGTCGCTTTAATGTCTGTGTTCACTTTCATTTTGAAATACAAAAAAACGCTGAAAGGATTTGAAAGCTTTAATGAAAAGCAAAGATTCAACATTATCTTGCTATGTGAATATGCCGCTTATGATTCCACGTTCAGTTAAAGAAATAAAAAAATAAAATAATGACATATTTGGCATGTTCGCTATTGAAATTAATCCTGATAGATGAGCAATTTGAGATGATACTAAATCGGGTAAATTGTCATGCTATGTTCACCCTGAAACAGCGATACCCGACTTGAAGGGCAACAATTTCTTCGCTTTGATGTTAGAGGAGTGATATAGCAAATGCAATTAATTGGATAGCTGGAAGTGGACTGATGCATCATACGGAAACGCCTAAAGTTCAGATTTTGTCCTCTAAACGAATAAACAGTGAGGAAAATTGAATTCAAGAAACGAAATTTTGGCATTTTCTAGATTGAACAGTGAGATGAATACCTGAAAGAAATCTGTCAGTATAACAAACATATACGAGTCATTTTGTCGGCATCAAAAATCAGTCGCTATCGAGCAGCTTTTTGTTATGACTATAGCCGAGCACATTTGTGTAAAATTATGATTTTTTGATGAGATAAATGCTCAAATTTCTCGATTTCAAGACATTTCAATACACCATCTCTACCACTCTGAAGTCCGACCTCAAACATTTCAGTTATTTATGTCGCACTTTATCAGCAGATAGATTTGCTAATTATATCTTTGATAGTTATTTCCAAATTGAGTTTATTGAGATGCTCAATATAATGAGAGGCATCTGCATGTAAAAGTAGAAATTCTCATGCGTCAGTATCTTTTCATGGTGAGAAAAATGCACGGCATTCAAATCACTGAGTAATGCAACACGTTTTCCGCTTTATGTACGTTGTGCATTATGCATGAAACTGTTGATGAGCACGAAATTCAAAAGTATTTCTTTTACTAAGTGACTGTCTGATCGCTCGATTTCAGCAACTGAGTAGAATTTTTCTAGTTTCCGATACTTACGCAGTGATCAGTCCCAATGAGCTTAAAAATGTTCGGTATTAGAGTTTGCTCTAGATTTTCCACATTCATAATTCTTTTCAGTTTCTCTTGATTGGCAAAAAATATCTGATCAGCAGATTCTTATGGGACATAGAAGTGTCTTATGCCTTTAACAGTATGGATGTAGGTGCGATTGCGCGCAGTCACTTTGTTGATAGAATACAATCTGCAACGGTGAGATTGGTTTTTCGATACTTCGGTGTCGTCATTGATCATCGATGGATGAGACGGAAGCTAGTGGAAGGATATAGCATGTAGATGGATGTGTGTGGATGGACGTTTGTGTGAGGGTAAGCAACGCACAGTTAGTTAAGCGGCCACATCGATCGTCGAAGAGTATTCCTTTTCGCACGAATCGGCTGCCTCCTTCGCCAAGAGGATGCAGCATTTTGGTTCGTGTCTCGGGAGTCTGTTTTCATTCAGAATGCAATTTTGTCGCCAATCAGCTCCTCATCTTGTTGTGTATCTGCCATCCTTTTTCCATTATCCGCATAGTGCAAGTGCGGTGTCTTTGTTCTGGTCATTGTTCTAAATGAATTTTGCGTGTTCGCATACAAATTCCACAATTTTTCTGTCGCATCATTTTGTCGCTTCCTCTTATTGTTCTCTTATAATGTTATGCACGAATAGATCGTTATAATTCTACCTATCATTTCTTAATCACAAAGATGATACAAAATCAAAGAAAGTCCTGAGAGAAATTTAGGGAATTCAAGCAAACAATATTCATGGCTACCAATATATAGAAATACGAGTCATTTATGATAAGCCATAGAGATTGATCTGTTCTGTACCAAGTGGTTTTCCATTAATATCAACTTTATATAAGCTGAAAGATAGATTGTTATCGATGGGGCACTACTTAAGAAAAGATTACCTTTTCATGCCTCTCTTTGAAACGTTAACTGTAAGAAAATAGTCAAATATTGAAGAAGTAATTTTCACAAATGATCGGGCAGATCATCATCACAAACTACTTTCTGTACAATATGAATCAGCGTCTGAATCAACAATTCAAGTCAACATTTAGTTTAGTTGAATCACTCGTTGCATTTTCCTCTCTCTTCGACTTTTACTGCCATTAAGAACGAATAGCGCTAGTAGCTATTGGCAATATTGTCACGCATTTGCATAATTCAATAAACAAATTAATGCGAAGATTTCATTCGTTCCACAAAGCTTTCAAGCGTTGGATTTCATTATCTTTCGAGTGATCACCAGCAATGCTTATGATATGAAATAGACTTTTTTGAAGAAATCAATGGTGTGTTTCCCATCCTCATGAATGTCGTCTCATCGTTTGCTAAATAATGATGTTGAGCCAGTCTAACGTAAAATCGAAGATTTGATATTCCACTGCAGTTACACTTCCAGATATTTTCGCTTCTTTGTTCTACTAAGCAGTAAGCGTCTACGCACGTTTACAGCAAAGTATATGAGCACAAATTTAAACATATCAATAGTAAATGTCACCCATAATCAAGTACTGATATTATTGTCACCTCGTTTTATGCTGACGAATTTCTACGCGAATCCAACGCCTCATTGATGAGTATAATCCGTGAAATTGTAGAAGACAACTTTGCCGTCTCTCCTCAAGAACAAATCATTCGTTCGGCCTATAATACTATTGGCTATTGCCTCTTATTGAATTTTCGCCCCATTTCATTCACTTTTCGAGAAGCGCTGTGTGTACTGGGAGGGAAGGAGGTGGGGGGGGGGGGGGGGGGGGGGGAATTTTTGAATAAATGAATAAATGCATTGCCCGGTTGAGCGAAGTTTTTTATTTCATGCCTGAAATTTGCAGCATCATATGATTGTCTATTGTTTTATGTTAGCGTGTTTTTGTCTCAGTGATGATTCTAAGGTTTCGAACTTAGCACATCGTTATTAATTCTTCTCTCTTGATATATTTGATCATATTCATAGATAATTATTCTTAGTGTAAAATTTTTAAGATATTCGCATCTAATTAAGCGTCCATAATTCATCATAGATAATTTAAACAAAATGCCAAGAATGCGTCGAAATTTATCTTCCTAATTCCCATTTAAGTAATCATAAATATGTGACTTAACATTTTCGCACTAATTAATCGCTCTACTAGGAAATAAATAGCAGGAAATATTTCAGAACCTCGAAACTGACCATATGTGTGAAAATTTCTTCAGAGAAAGTGATCCAGTTCAGAATTGGAACGAATAGAAAAGTCATAGCCACGAAAGATATTTTCCATTGAGAACCCATCGAAATTTAGTTTTTTAAGAGGTTTTTTGGCGCTGAAGCCATCGAAAGTGCTCGTATACAGTTATGAAAGTAGCACCATTGCAGTAAGATTTGACATGCATAAAATCTATTATACGGATCTTAAAGATTTGCTATACGAGCCGCTTTCTTCAACGCCCAAATTTGCTCCATAGATAGGAAGGGACACTAAAATCATTGATAAAAATTTATCGCCTTCTTTCTTTGAGTAATGAAGAATTCTATGGAGTCGTTGTTAGCAATTAGTAAATATTTATTTGCGTAAAACAACAAATGCTTGCTAAACAAACAATTGAAGGGAATTTTTGCAATCAAACGAACGAAATATTTCTTCGCAGAGAAAAAAAAAATCAAATAAAACGCAGCTGATTTCCTTGAAAATTATCTTCTCTTCAGTGAATTGAATTTTGCCATCTTATTTTGGTACTCTCTTCTTGTGGAACATCAAGGAATTATTCCAGAATTATGTGGAACTTTGAATTCAATTGAAGTTTTCCCATAGATTTTCAATAACACGTTTTATAGCACTGTTCAACTTGTGGCACTTATAGCTGAATTAGGTATAAGAAATGCGACAATGAAACATAACACCTCTAACGGATTGGTTAAATAATAATGCAAAAGTTTAACTAGAGCTTTATAAGTGAAATATCATAAAATAAATATAAGATAAACATACAACAGTAAATATAGTAAAATATAAAATATAGTAAAATATATAGAAATCATCATAGGAAAAATTTTATTGGGATGACTAAAAGAAGGGAAATATATACTCATCATGTTTCGTTACCTCTTGGAAAACCTAATAGAAATTGCTAAACAACAGCATAAATAGATTTGATGATGCTCGACATGAAAGAACAACGCTCATAGTAAAAGCTTCTCATATATATTTTCCCCTGTAATCTAGTTCCACTTGCTCTCCATAGTTCCAGTGAGATTTTTTAATGGTTTAAATTCCTTTAATTGTTTAATCTTCGCTATTCTTCATAGCGAAACCTTCATAACTCTGCATTCCATAGCTTATTACTACATTCTTTTAAATGAACGTATTTTTTAAGCTTCGATATGGTCGCTTTTGATTTAAGGAGAGAAATATACTTAAGGAGGTTATGTGAGTAGTTGAGCGAAATATACTTTAAAGATACGATGCTATACTTATGAGTGTTTGTATAATCAAACGATATTCATCATCAGCTAAAGTTCTATCCGACTTAACGCATTAATGATTCTGGTGTTTTTGTTATGAATTCAAATTTGTATAGAATATTACAGATTTTGATTTAAAACTTATTCAGAAT
Organism: Parascaris univalens; assembly: GCA_037576465.1. NCBI lineage: Eukaryota > Metazoa > Nematoda > Chromadorea > Rhabditida > Ascarididae > Parascaris > Parascaris univalens. The sequence goes on from CM075173.1 coordinate 165,251,399, forward strand.
TAACAGCAAAAGAAGGCATCACTCTTCGAAGAATCAATGATGCAACTGCGAATGTTAGACGCTATTTGTAAGTTAGAAGTTAATTAGAATCTAACGCGATAAGTAAAATTAGTGCAGTTAATGAAGCTAATCAATTATCTATGCACTTATCTCATCGATAAAAGACTTACTTTAGACTGAATTGATGCGAACGATATGGAATCATTTACCCCTTACAAACCTAATTATCATCAAATTATCCTTCATAAAATGAAATAATTGAGCTCCAAAAAAAATTAAGGCAGTGGAAAATTCTCATTAAAAGCTTAAAATTGAATAATTTCTACGAGTAGTTAGGGATAAACTTTTACGCCTATCATGAAATTCTTTCCATCTTCTGATGTGAAGATTTGAGTATCGACTTTATTTGCCTCAGATAGTCTTCTGTGAATAAAATCCATAAATTTCCGCTTATACAACAAAAAATTCGAAACGCATAAACTTATGATGAGTTTCTTCGTTAATTTTTAGTAAATTCGAAATTATCGGAGCAATTTTATTACTCGTCGTCGAGAGGTAATTATTTCTGCAATTCATTGGCATACTTTAAAAAATCGATTTTAGCATAAGTGTTGCTCATATTGCCTTCTCCCGATGATATATATGAGACAGCTGAATTGCGAATAATATGTGAAGAGTACTGCTATAAAATATGTTGAAACAGTTATTCTCCCAATTTCTCGCTCGACAAAGTGAATCGAAATTCTCTCAAGCGATTGGTAAATGAAGAAAAAAGAAATAAGTTAGGTAACTGGCTTATTTAGTTATTCAACTTTCTCATTTGTTCATCGATGGTCTCGAGATATTTTAGATACGATTTTTAGCTTCGAAAATTGTTCTGACACTTCAGGCAACCTTTATCCTCACCCTTATTTAGTACAGTTGATCAATATATGTTTTATTTCATTCGATCAAAGGTTCATTGAATACAAAACATGTGAAATTTACGTGTGCCGAACAGGGGATTATTGCTGAGAGTAGTGATGAGGTGATTTCTTGATACTGAGAATTTCTCTTCTAAATTCAGAATTTTATTCGGATTATAATTGGAATTTCTTTCAATATATCCTTTCTTAGTTCGCGATAATTTTCTTCACTTTTTACTCATAATTTAATGAAGAATGCTATGATAAAGTGATATGGGATGCTATTTTAATAGATATTCATATCTTGAAGAAGTTAAGAATATTCTTGCGCTTAAACGCCTGAAAGCTTCAGTGTTGCTGATAGAATTTGCAGCCGTTCATTATTTCATATTTGTAAGCACTCATGAAATATCGAATTGATATTTGAGGCTATAGACAAAATGTATTGAGGAGATTTTTTAAATTGTGTTAGTCGAGTAGAAGAAATCGAAAGCATCAAATTTCCACTCTCATGTACATCAAAGATGTTCAATAATGAACACCGAAATAATTTCGAGCTCTGTTTATCGATAATTTTGAAGGAATTTAGAGATTTCTGAGGGAAAATGAGAATGGCAATTAGTGTAGTTCTCCCTCCACTCAACCCCAAAACAAGAATCAGACGCATTATCTTGTGAAATACAAAATAAACGTAAAAGTAATGCCGAGATTATAGCAGTGACGTCAACTTATAAGCCATCATTTAATGCGAAATTATTATGGAAAATATTGTCGTTATGCTGAAAAAGTATAGTTACAACGAGCTGAGAACAAGTGGCCGGTTGCGAGCAATCATAGTGCATGTTATATACTGTCTGATCATTCACTGATCGATAAAGAGCGCAGAAAAAAAAGGGGAAAAAACGATATAAAACGTTTTTGATTTGTAAGCGAATGAGGGAGAAACGTCTCGGGAGGCACTAAGATGATGAATGTGGCTGGCTGTATGTCGCTGCAAGCGTTCATTGGTGGGCAGCGGTTTTATTAGAGCATTGACAAAAAAGTCTAACGGCCTGCCGATACTGATAAGTCGACTTTTTTTCACGGTTTCCTCTGCCGAATTTTGCACTTTTCAATTTTTCTTATCCTTAATCCTTAATGAGATTAACAAGGCAAAAGAGATTAACTATTATACTCTCAAAAATGTTTTAGTTGATAAATTTCTGAATGCGATCATAATCATTGCCATCAAAAATTTTCCAGTTTCATTAATTCATTAATGAGGTTCCCACTAGCAAAGTTTCCAGATATTAATCCTTATTGCTGGATGCTTATTTGTAAAACTTTCATTTTTTCGTAAGATTTTTCCGAAATTCATCAGTTATTTTCTCGAAATTTTCTCAACTGTGCAACAGCGTTTACTAGAATCTATGTGGAAGTTGGTGATGAGCTTAATTAATTACACGAAGCAAAATGCACCACCGAACAATAATCCACAACAAATAAACGATTATCTCCGGGTTTTTCTTTTTTTCTTTTTACGTTTATGTCAAAGCTCGTCTATCTGCGTTATTTCAGCTCAGAAGTCATAATATAACAATGAGTTTTGCTTTGCATAACAATGAACTTCTTCACACTCATTCATCGTGATCAATTTCAATTCCGGTGATTCGCTTCTTCAGCACTAAGTTAACGGCCGCATTTGACCGCATTTTTCAACATATTATAACAGCTGATTGATTCTTCCGGTTGCGCAATTTTTCAGCCACATCTGCTTTCTTGATACTCTTTTTCTGTGCTATCTATACTGATAGTTTGAGTACGTAATTTTCCAATGTCTTCAGGTCTAATGCTTCGACATTTGAACATTCTTGGTGATTGTTATTCAGCTTGCTTCGAAAGCTGTTGAAAAACAAAAATCTAGCAGTCAGCTTAACAGATAACGTGGCTCGTGTTAGTCAAGAACATTGTTAATTTGGAGGCGTGAGCGCTCTCGGGACAGGAAGCAACTGCAAAGCTAAACAGGAATTTCGCGTACTTTTCGTGGTTGTATGCAATTTGATGGCACTCTTTGATGACATCATAGAAAACAGCCGGAAACGAAATTGGTTGAAGGTCAACGATTGCGAAGAGGGCAACGATCGATGAAAATATAAAAGCAGTCAAGCAAAACTAATGCCAAACCCCGCAATGGTTTTTAGTTGATGATTGCTTATTTCTCGAAATATACAAGTATTGCTGAGATCATCCGTAATAGAGTGTTTTCAGATTGTGCGTTCATAAGCAATAGCAATTTTTGAGATAATAATCAGATCGCTAACTGAATGATTTATAGTTTCTCGTTTTATTGGCAAAATAAAAATTGTGCGAACATTGGATCTAGATCAGTTAATTATTTCCTAACATCAACGGGATGTTCTTGATGCTTTCTTATGTTGTGTTTCTAAAAAACAAATATGGCAGCGCCTTCTCTGATCTTATACGTGTATCTTTGTCATCCGTGAAGTGCTCATATAATATAGGATTATGTAGAAACTTCATCCAGGTTTTGCTTGAATTTGTTGGATTCTGCTGAAATTAGACTTGAACCGTCGAGTGAAAACAAAACGAATCAAATAAAAGTATTTCAATCTTATTATTGATAGTGTTATAATTATATTATTACCATAACTTCCATTAATGTTACTCATCATTACGGAAAGTTTTATAGGATGCTTGTAAAACATCGACTTTGAATAATGTTTCTCCGATGCTCGTTTAGATGTAATGTTCACTCACTGGCACCCCCTTGAGAACAGTTCTTCCGCAGTCATCAATTAATTCTCAAGAATTGCAGAAAGAACAAGAGATTTGTTAGCTTTCAAACCTGAGTTGTCGAAACTATGGAATGTCTCAGCGCAAATAGTCATCTATGTCAGCTACCTTTTCCTTTTTAAGGCTCCTCTATTTGGTTATTTATTTCATTCATATCTGTTTCAATAATGATCCCTTTCCGTTTTTATTTTTGTCATTTTCTACTTCGTCGTGATCGTCAAATTAATGACGTTGATAATGAAGTCATACATACATTTCATTATCTTATTCCGTTCATTTCCGCACGTTTTGCTGGGGTTTTTTTGTGTCATTTGTGAGTGAAGACATTGCTGCTGTTATTGTGAAAGCGTTACACTTTATGTGAGTCACTGTGACAAAACATGGTTGCCGTTACGCAACAATTAAGATGATTCACTCCATTTTTTGGGGTAGTGAAACTATTGAATTGATGAGGAAATTCTTTCATTTGCTCACCTTTATCATATATAATTCACCTCAAAATAGTATATGTGTATAAATATTTAAAGATAAAGCCATATTTTGATATTGTCACAGTAAGCAATAAGATCGAGAAAACATTTACGTGCTGACGCCGCATTTTTCACGCCTCTTCGCTGAACTATCATGAGATGATAACCAACGAAAGCAATATAAGCAGTATTTAGCGAATACAACGATAATATCAGATAAAGCTGATGCAGCTGATCCTGTTCCAAAGTTACTGGTTTAACTACGTGGCCGCTGGTTAAGTTATGAAAATCTGCCTATTCTTTCGAAATTTTGTAAACCAAATGCAAGCCAGCATCAGTCTTTCAGTTATCCTTAACAGCGCCGACTTTGACAGTAAGAAGTTGGCCATTGTTTATTATTTGTCTAAAAATATTGGTGCATTTCTGATAGCATCTAGAAAGTCAGGAAACATCATATATAAAGTATGAGAAAGACGAGCTGATTTGAAGACTGTCAATAAAATTCATTTATATTGCTTAAGAAAGGATTAACAAGTGTGTTTGATTTTTCGACGAATATTGTGGGAAAAACTAGAAGATGAAATGCTTAATGCCAACGATAGTTCTCACCTTTCGTGCTTAAGCCAATGTTTTATAGACAGCTCATCAATGTTGATGGGCTTCTGAATACAAACATAATTTCATGATATATCAATGAAATGCTCAGCGAATGTGGCCCTCAGAAGTTGAAATAAATTTTCCACAGGCGATTTGCCGGTAAACTCTCTCATAGCTTTGCCTGAAGAATTTGATCCTTTCTTCTCGTTTTCATCAGATTTCTTACAAAGTGCGTAATGCACCAAACACCGTCACCTAATCGGAATCCACTCCATTTGTGCTACTCTTAACCCTCCCCTTTCCACCTTAATACGCATATAAATTCTTCGGTCATGTATGCTCGCTTTGTAATATGTGATCCCCGTTATGAAAATCTCGAATTTCGCCGACTTTGACGATAGATGCCATTCAAAAACGATGAAGACTTTATTTCGGCGATATTTTTCCGCGACATTCTGCACTTAGCTGCACAAAACGGTTGATTTATGCCACAATTTCAAATACGAATCATATGCACGTTCACCCACAATTTCAAATACGAATCATATGCACGTTCACACATTTTGTCTATACTAATGAATCGTTGAGAATGCTGTATCTATTTGATGCAGTTTTGTGCTTGGATGCAATTTCGCAGTCACTTTATGTGGTACCGTGCGCATGGATTGAAAAGGACTTTAAAGGTTATAGAAACCTGCTGCGGGGAGTTATTAATGCATTATAGCATCGTAGTGCAGCTTCCCACTTGTTTTCTTTGAATTTTTTTCAACGGTTCATTTGTAATTGGTGTATTTCGTAAGTCATGCGTGATATATATCCCACCATTATGAGTTGTCCTTGAAAAAAAAGAAAACTACGTTTTTTAGTGTTCTCGAAATGCATCTCACCGTGCTAAAACGCCCGTTGGTAAGATTTAGTGATGTACATGGCGGCTATCTGGAAGGAGCTACGCTCACATTCAACGTGGAATATGAGCCTGAACTTGAGGTGACCTCTCAGGATTGGGTGGCCATAATACCAGCTGGCAGCAACGATCTCAGACAATTTGTCTCGTTTCAGGTTATGCTTCATCGATTCCTTCTTACTGCCACTAATAAGTGCAAAACTTTTCGCTCCGCTTTATGTATCTCCAATCTAACGAGTAATGACATCATAACTTTTGTAGATAGCACCGATGCATAATGAGGCTTGTCATCGCATGTTCGATGTGGACACAAATGGTAACGAAGCGCACGGTGGGCAACGACCTCATACCCATTCGATCTGCTTCGACCCACAGTTCGCACCTGTAAGTTTCTCAAGTAACATACGAATGCTAAATTTAGCTGTGAATTCTATGTTCTTCCGGTCAGACTACATTTTCTGCGTAGCTTCGCTCTGAATCGATTCGATTTTATTCATCGAATTTTTCCTCACATCCTCATATCTATTTGTCTATAAACATTCGTCGTTATTGAGGGAATGCATCCATCATGCAAAATCTGTTTCTGGCCTTATTTATAGATCTCGTTTGCAAATATATCGAAAAAAACTCACTAAAGTAATAGCGAATGTTAGTGCGACTGAAATTAATAGATATTATTCTATTGTAAACTCTTCTTCGAAAACCTTAGAACGAAAATGATTTCGGCAATGATTGTGGAGTTGAAAAATGTGCTTCTGAGAATGTTTCCGATCTAAATCTTCTTTTTTAAAGATTAATTAGCTATTCTCTGCGCATTGATTTCAGTATTTTGCCGAATTTATGCGGTGATCTATTTCTCCAATGGTACATTGCTATGGATCTTCAAAAGCAGTGACTTTAACCAGGCATAGAAATATACACACACAAGTGTGATAAATCACTCTCGCCAGTGATGAATAAGATGAATGTTGGAGAAACAATCGAGTTTTCAATTTATCGTAAGGCTGACAGCTCGTCGCCGATGCTATTTTCTTCGTCGCTTATTTTAGTTAAGAATATATGATCATTTGTTGTCTGTTTATGGATAATAATTTCAGCTGAGAACATCGTTTTCAAAATAGATCAGACTTCGCAATCGGGAAAATATCACCACTGTTCACATTCGTAAATTACTCTAATAGTTTGTTTCGTCTTTAGTGAATTGAAATTACTGCTCAGAGCCTGCAAAAGCATAATATTGATATGTTATAGTTGTTGCTTTATAATATCGAATATGCGGCAGCAATGGCGAGAAGAAGTATTCCTGTTGCGTCAGCACCCTATACCATTGTAGCGAAGATTTTAAATAATGCTAACGATGGTTGTGACGATGTATTGTGATTATTAATTTCTCATATGCCGTTAAAGAACATTTATACGAAGAGGAATCTTCCAAAATGCAAGTGATTATATGAATTAGAGGGTACATTCCTTATATCTGTTTAATGAAGTTATGGAATTTGAGAAGAAAAGCCTCATAGAAGGTTAAAAAAAGAGGAGAACCTTAGAAAATGATGAGTTTATTGAAGCAGTCATGATGCTTCTGACAATAGCTCATCTGTTATATGGATGAAGCTTACTGTTGTACTTCGATGTCGGTTGCCTGTAGCAGTCGTCTCTCTCGTCACTATAACGTGGGCATCGTTAAAGATACTCATATTAGGCACAAAGGCACAGAGTGGGTAGCTGGCGTCAAGCGAAGATTTCCTTCAGAATAGGTACGGTGTATAGAGAGGTTTTTTTGATGACAGTGCATTAGCATATCCATCTACGGTCAAGTTTATTCAAAGCACGGTAATGTTTATAGTGCGGATGTATAACGGCTGGTTACTCTACTCATCCTTGTGGTCTAAAGGTTGCTTCTAGTAAGTGTCCCATCATTGTGCTGTTGAAAAAAGCTTTTTTGAGGTCTCATTATTAGTTCTGTGATTCCAAATATGAGACTAAACACAACGTGTAGACCATAACGTAGACCATAAGCGTTGCAATCTTCAGTGATAATATCCACTTTCAAGAATGAGAAAAACTTGTGAAAATCTGCATTATTATGAAAGTTTCATATGAGAGGTGAAATAATTGATGAGACGGCCACTAATGCTCGAAGTGATGAGATTCAGTCAGCTATTATAACATAACAAATAAGTTCTTGTGTTGAAATACTTACTTTATCATGAAGCATGAATAGTTTATTGGTGCATAAACAAAACTTGCAATTACACGATTCAGGATTCATTCAGTCGAAGATGAAATGCATTTCATTATTACTGAATTTTCTAATCAGAAATGATCGCACATATGCCCTTAATTAAGTTTACAATCAGGAGTTTTTTGCCTCTGACTTATCCAACAATTGAGCTCTGCGTCAAACTGACATTAGAAGCTGTCGCTTAGCGGTAACTCCCAAAGAATGTCGTGAAAGCAATAACTCGTCGAATCCATTAAACGCTAAAGAAGGGTGCTGTATTCGGTCAGATTTTCTCTCCATAGGGCAACTCTCAAAAATTCTGAGGAATTATAAAGCTTAGAATTTTTTCCTATCGCAAATTGACAATTGAAAAGATCACAGTGTGATATGAAACTCGCCCGTTTTGGGTTTCGTGCGATTTCATTGGAGCAATCATATTCCTATAACGAAGAGTGCTCTCGTTTATTTTTTAATCTCATCTCACACATTACGTGCGAAATTTATTCTCTTTGTGATAGACAAACAAATGTGTGGAAATGAACTGAAATTGCAAACTCCAAAACTTGAGTCTAATGCACGATTACATCTTCAGAGTTGCATTTCTTCGAAGACAAGGGCTGACCAGCTGATATTCGCCATTGCAAGTTGAAAAGCATTTGCGAGGGTCAACATTTCAAGAAGGAGATTGTTTCAAAGGAATGCATAACAACTGTTTCCACTGTATCTAAGAGGCTCTAAAATAATCGAAAAAGGCTTCTGCAGCATTTCAATCTCCACAACTCATGAGCAAAACTTGAGTGACTTAGTAACATAAAATCTGATCGACGATGCACAAGAGGAAGGACCGAGCTTTGGATCTGGTCAATTTGGGTGGTTAAGATCATAAACGACAACAGCACTGCTATTCGTCACATGAGATGGTGTAGTTAGTTCAAGTGGGTCTGCATAGTGTTTTTTTCTGGATATTCTGGAAAGAAAATTTGAATACTGACGCAATTCCGCTGCAGCTATAGGCCAACTTTTTGGTAGTTTGCATCTCAAGCTATGAGGTGGTTAGACACAGTACCGGCATATAACAGGGAATAATGCGTATAAAGTAGCATAACGGTATTTTCAAGTACACTTGCCAAAAAGGAACGTTTATAACCAGCCATAATTAACAGACCAATAAAATGGTCAGGTGCTTTATTGATTTGGGAAAGCATTAAAGGTTCCCCACGAATGACTTTTAGAATATTTGGCTCATAACAAATTATCATTACGATATTTTTACTGAAGCGTTTACCCATGTCACATATTAATATTCGTTTATCCGCCTATTTTATTTCACTTCAACTACTTCTTAGCAATTTTGTGGACGAATTTTCGAAGAAACTGGAGTAGAAGGGAAATGTAAAAGAGGCAAATATTCAAGGGCAATATTATAGTGAAGTGCTTATGTCTAGAAGGCGACAACCTTTGAGTGATGTGTAATGTACATTTTGATTGACACCTCGTTGCGGTTGCAATCTCATCGGTCCAAATTTCAACATTTCATTTGCATTTTGAGAAGTTCTGCGCAACAAACTTCTCTTATCTTTCATATCATTGTTTCATAGTCAATTTTCTCGACTTCTGAACAGTTTCTTTTGTTTCCATATTACTTTCTGCTAAATTCGAAAATTTCACCAAATCCTCATGGGAGAATGGAAGACTCTCCTAAAGACTTATCCTATGTCTACGGTGGCTAGCTGGTGTTTTTATATTTGTAGCGCATTTAATATGTATAATTTTTCAGATATTGGAAAGGAGGTGGAATAAAATTACAAAGAATGAATATCTAAAGTAATGATCAAAGCAATATTGAGTATGAAGTCAAAATTTCTCACTATAATGCAACTTTCAGTTATATTTTGAATATGCCACTCAATTTATCTATAAAAGATTAAGTAGAGGGTGGAAAGGAGTGCTAGCAACGAAGTATAAAGATGATGCATATATGCATACTAGATAAGGTGTAACATTGCCGTTTTGAAGGTTCCGAAGTGAACTGGAAGAAAAAGTGGCTAAAACCTATGCATTTACAAGCCGTAGAAGTTACTTCGGCAATACTCAAGCATCATAGCCTATGCAATGCATCTAAACGCAGAAGTGGACGTTTCTGAAAGCGTGAGGTGATAGACATATATCGATGATAAAAGAAAGTCTTCCAACTTCTCGAACGATTTCTCAACTTGATACAGCCGATCTTAGCTTAACCGTCATGGAGTATAAATGTGTCAATATTTTATGTTTTAGTCTTATTCGTTGTAGATAAATTGATGATTTGCTGATATTTAACATTAATAACTTTAATAGTTTTGCTTAACTAATTCACCATGTCTCGTTGCAGATTGAGATTACATACACAGGAATACAGCTAATTTTTTTCGATTTAAGTTGATTTGTCACCTGCAACGGTATCGTTTCAAACGTCTATGATAAGACGGATCAATTCGATTTTGCGGTGAACAAGCAATATGTTGCAGTAAGATCCTAACGTTCAAGTGTCATTTTGTAGTAATATCCCAACGTTCATACGTAAAAATCTTATAATTTGTCAGGACCTCTGATTTAGTAGACCTCATTTAAAAGATTCATTAATGAAAATAAATGTAAAGAAGTGGTTAAAAGCGATGAAGATAAGGGTTCCAGTGTTGCGTTAATGGAAAAATATCTGTATACTGCATTAATTAATAAACTAGGATTAGCATCTAGTTTCATTCGTCCTAATGGAAAAAGCATTGAAAGATTATGCAATGGAATTTTTTATGTACTTTAGTTCTTTTTGGTTCGTAGCCTATTAATTAAAGGGAACATATATGTATGTCGTATCCTCTATAGGTTGATATATATGACAGTTTATGAATTAATGGTTTCTAAAATAGCACAAGAAATTATACTATATAGAGCGTTTATATATTGTACGCATGCAACATATTAAACTATCGCAGATTTTGTACGGTATATTGCCACGAGATGTCCCAGCTTACTTTGAGCAGTTAATTAGAAGGCTCTTATAATAGCATTTTTTTGCCAGTATTTTCCAGTGAACCTCGAATGTTATTTGCTTCGACTCGATAGGTTCAACAGCTAGCATAGAGCATAAGAGTAGTGCTCTACCAGCGGAATCAGCCTAAGGGCGATAACCTCACCATCGACGTTCTCGTTCATCGATCTCACTTATCACTACTAGTATTGCTTTCGTTAACGCTTCGTTGTCATATCATTTGGTTACAAGAACGTTTACGCTTGGAATTGCTTCCGAAAATTTTTTATGTATACTTTTTCTCCAAAATATATTTCGACGGTGCTATAGTTGTTATGTTTAATTTGTACTTTAATGCTCTTAAAGTTCAGCGTCTCTTTAATAATTGTTGTTCCTGCGGTTTATAATTCTTTACTTTTATATTTCATTTAACCTTCTATATGATTTAAGTTCCACATATTACGTGCCGCACTTTCATCTCAAGTTTCCTCTGTTAAGGATATTTCAAATGATCTCCACTGCTTCCCACTATTTAACACCTCTATCTTGTACTGACTTTTGCAAATAAACATACTTTATTAATGCCGAAATACATAAAAATTTAGTTGCATATAGTATTCTAGCCTATAGGATAGTTATTTCTTAACAACTAGGTGTGTTTATGTGCGTAAACGTTGGTTCGCAGTGATTTATTAACCGCGTGTGATATGCGGCCTTCTCCCATCTTTATTTCGATCGAATTATCAGTGCTCGTTGCAGGCAGCTTTTCTTAGGTGTAGTGGCACTGTAGATTTGTGTCTATTGTGCGTTCTTAATATACATCTTATCCACAGATTTTTCCATTTCTTTTCCTTTCTATTCCTTTCTTCGCGTGCAATTGAGCTTTATAGGCAATTTCTCATACTAACTGGGTTATGTGTATTGTTCCGACGATGGTCTCGCATAACCCTGGTGCGCATTCAACGGATAAGAGCCGAAAAGTGGTCACCTTTTATTCTCATAGGCATTTTATCATATTTAGTTACTGGTTTATCATTCCCTTGCCATTATGTTTTAATAACATTTTCTATGAAGTATGTTCAGTCGTGCATGTTTTAATCCAGCAATTAGAATATGATAGGACGGATCGTTGGGTATATTTCAATGTATTTCCCGACTAGAGATTATTCTGCAATTTCTAAGGTCAACATGTTCATTTATTTTTCTGTATTATAAACGTCAAATTAAACACACATATATATATAGATGTTTTTATTGCTATAGAAGTTCAGTATTCAGCAAAAAAGATTATTTGCATTCCCCATACTTTATTTCTTTTCTGTTTGAGCAACAAAAATTGAGTTTTTCCTTTGGTAGAGAATAATCGCAAGAAATTAAAAGATGTCCTTAAAGGCTTTGTTTATTATTAACGATACTTTATACTGCTTTGAAACAACCTATGCTCACCTACGCTTGCTTCAAACAACGTTTTATGGCAGCTTAAGGTGCGAAATCGTTTTGTACGACCCTCTCATTGATGTTCTTCAGCTTTCAATGAAAATCAAATGTGGCTTGGTTAGCTATCATAGTTACGAATGTGATCGATGAGATGACGAAGAATTTGCTGAGCAACAAATGTTGAATTTGTATGTTTGAAATATTACTCGAATAGGCAATACGTTTGTCAAACAGATCTGTTCATTTGATGTCACGTTTTGAGTCATCGATCACTCAGTGATCTTTTGCATCATTAGTGATCGATTCTACGAAATCATAGAGAGAGGTGAAAGTTTATATAATCACTTACTATGACTACAATATCAAGAGCAAATTGTTCGAAGATTTTCTTAGAATACGATCATTTTCTGTTAAATTCCAAACAGTAGATACCATAATAAGCGAAATAGCTTAGAATAAAGAACTGATACATAAAATAATCAAGAAAAAACGAAAAGTTCCAATGAAGTGAAGAATGATTTAAACATTCAATCAATTGCAGTTCAACACCGCATTGCATTTCTTGTAGTTTCATCCGAACGCATAACTAAAAGAATAAATCCAACCTCAAATCTCTCAAAAAAAAGACTCCAGAAAAATGTGGATTAATCGAATCCAAGTGTTTACTTCTCCGTGAAAAAGAAAAAACAATGTTTTGCTTCTATTACGAAATTTTCTAGTTAGTCGTTCTTTCAAGAGCGCTAAAATGATTCCATCATTTTTCAGCTTAAATATACACAGTAGTGGATGCAGTTTAACGGATCTGTATTGTCTTCAGTCAACATCATTTGTCATCAACGCATTTGAATTGCAAAATTTCACCAATTTTTGATCTTTTCAGCATAAAATTCCTCGCCGAATCATAATTCGAACTCAAAACTTGCTTATCATGTCTAACCCTCTTTAAATATTCAAAGTGCATTTCCTCATAATAATTTTCCCCTCATCTAAATTCATATTATCTCATAATCTCAGTTTCATACCAATTTTATCCGATTTTCTTTTGCGATGAATCCACAAAATTCATAAATGGTTATATGCTGAAGCTAAAAATTATGTTGGTGTCAAATATCGATTCAATAACACCCTTCCTACCCACTTTTTGCTATGTCCTGTTTGAATCGTTAACAGCTGATTTGCTATGTTGAAAGCTGAAACTCATTTAACCAATACCGGAAATAATTCAATGTGAGTAAATCGAACGAGTAAATTTGCAACAAAACTATCATCAAAACGATTTCTATTTGCTTTGAAGAGATGAGAACGTTAGTCGAATTTTCAATGATTGACTATTTCGCATTTTTTTTAAACGTTCATACGATGTTATTATAATAATTTTATTTAGTTTCATATATTATTACATTCAACATCATCATGTCATTAACACTTTTTCCAGAAAACGTTTGAAATCCTTAAATATTCCCAAATGTATTTTAAATTGCCCACTAAGATATTTATTCGTCGACTTGGAGTGAAAAAAAAGAAATGAAAATGACATCGTTTGTCTCTCACCTTAAAGGTCGACAAATGAGAAATTTACCAATTTGGCGTACTATCTGATCGATCAGCTGTTGTTAAGAATCAAAATGAGTCCATTTTCCCATCGACGTTATCCAAAGAATTCTCGGGAATGTGTTCTTCTTTCTGTGCATAAAAAAAGTTGACAATATCTTTCAAACTGTTCGAATTTCTCGAGTTTGATGAACTAATGGTTTCTTTTTTTCTCATAATTTAACCGGCCAAGTCATTTATAGTATTGGTTGAAATTCAAAAATTTTTCATTGTTCTGAAATTTTCCACCCCGCTGAATTTTAACTTCGAATTTAGATCATAGTTGCGTCGAAAAAAGTTGAACAACACTGATTTTGAGAACAAAATTCGAATAATTCCATTCATTAGCACACAAAAATACAAAAGTTTTTAGCGAACATATTGCGCGATTTATATGACAGTCGAATCACTCCCCAATGGTTTTCATAGATTTGCCTCTCAAGCGTCGTTTCGGTCGTTAAGCTTCTAAACGAAACGATCGGATTGCGAAAGAATGTGAGCATGAAACAAGTTGTTTTTTCCCTAGGATAACTGAGATATGCACTTAGTGCTCTTCTTCGACGAAAAATGCTAGATGTCAGAAATTCGTGGAGAAATCTGCAGAAAATCCGAGCTTTCTGTTTCAAAACAGTGTTTTACAATTCACCTTTTCGTTTTATTGCGCACTTCACAAAGAATTTGGAATTTGCTGTCTCAATAAAACGGAAATAGTGGATTTTCCGGAAATTTTTCATAAATTTGGAAAAAAACCTAAGACTTATAAGAAAGCTGCAGACTGATTCTCTCATCGCGATCGCAATTCTTAATGTAAAATAGACGGCTTTCGCTTCAGCAACATTTTTATGCAGTAAGTACAAAGGCAAAATATTTGAATGTTGCGAATGCTCCACATTAACGCAATTTGTCGTGTTTTTGTCATGTTCTACTTTATAAATACTCACCAGGGGAACAAAATTATACAAAATTTTTCATTCTGTTCAAAGTTACGCAAGAGTAGGTGAAATGGAAACATTCCAAACATCAAAAACACAACTTAATGATGAGTAATGAAAATGTTTGAAATATCTCATTTGCAGACACATGCACTAATCTCTTGTGAACCATTGCTCTCATAAACATTTAGCTTCGCAATCTTTGTACGCATTATTGTGAACACAAAGATATTCCACTGTTGTAATGTATAGTTATTCGTTTATAAGCGAAGTGCTTAGTCAGCTCAATACTGCCCATATTTGTCTAAAGCAGTCACTACTGTCAAAGCTGGTGAAGAATCAGAATTGGCTACCGGAGCGGATGTAACTTTATATATCATTAGGTCATGTGCCTTCGGAGGAATGCACGGTTCGTGTTGAGTGTTCATCCAATTTTTTCTCGTTGGTTGAAGTTTGCTCTTCTCCGATCCATCTTGTTTTTTGTCTCGCTGGAGTGCTGACACGTTGGAGAGCAAATAGTTAGCTGAACATGAGTGTTGGTTATCAACTGTCGTGCGCGGAAGACCGAGTCAAAACCACTTGAGATGTATTCTAGTTCTACAGTGTACGTTTCTGGATAAATGAAACCGTTATGTTTAGCGTTTTTTTTTCTGGTCTTGATACGGCCCTTGTCTGTAGTAGCTAACTTTCATCTCCCACCTAGCTGTGCGAGACATCCATGCATTTGAAATTTTACCACACTTTCCGCACATCAAACATCATGGACATAACGAGTTGATCGGTCTACCAGGCTAATCTATAAATTAAGGGCGGCAGCAATGTTTTCTAATGGACCATGCATTTTTTGTGTCTTGTATATTTGATCTTGCCGATCCTACCGGTCTCTAAGTCCACAGTAGTACGAGGCTCTTTTTTATTTGGAATCCAGTTTCTGCCACAGAGCGATTCAACAAAGTATGGAAGAATTCGTGAAGCTTGAAAACGGGTTGTGATTATCCCAGCTTTTGACTCCTTAAACTATTTTAAATTAGCTTTACTAAGGTGCATTACATATATATATTTCGAATGTCATGTTAAACCATTGACATCATTATCGCGCAATTTTTTTTTCTTTGATAGTTCAGAGAAGTGATTGGGCGGGGTGTATAATATGAAAACTCAACTTGTTCCGCCTTCTTTAAAGCACTTCTCTTTGTGCTCATATTCAACAGTGTTAGTTGACTTAATGCTTGTCTCGAATGTTTTTGGAGGATGTTAAACGCTCTGCTACCTTCCAGTTATTAGTATAGAAGATTATACATCATTTCCGTGGCGCCCGTCTTCTCTTACTCATCGTTGTTTTAAACCGAAAGAATGACTTCCTTGTTTAAAGATCGTTGATACATTATAGAATGACTTCCTTTGATGAACCCAATCGTATTCTATTGTCCTTTATATATATATATATATATATATATATATATATATATATATATATATATATATATATATATATTGCAAAACGATATCGTTCATACAATTATAGAAAATAAAATAAGCTCTCACAATACTCTCTTCTATTCCCTGCCGAGGCCATTAAGTATTGCAAGGAAAATATTTATATTGCCACAAAGTGGCTTATTGTCTATTGGATTCCATAAATTACGAATTTAAAAAGGAATTGAAATAAAAGAAATGCTTTTTTAAACATCTAGAAGCACTAAATCTGCAGCAGGGGAATTTAGTCTCGTGATTTGATTGGAGGAAAAGTTTTTTTTCAATAACTGCTAGACCCGGGCGTTCAGGAAATCTCAGTCTTCAACTGCTATCAAGAGAAATTGACAAAGCTCATGATTTTCATCAATAGTTGGGCAAGTAAGTCTTGCAAATATTTTATGGATATGTGTATGTACGTGGTGCATATGAATAACACACTCACGGGAATTGTGCTGTTAGCCTATATCAGACGAAAGTATGTTTGGCACGCAGTCATATAGCCAATGAAATTTTGTGTACTATAATTTGGGTTGAAATTGTTGGATTCAGCGCTAAAAGCACTATTCAGTGACAACACCAAGAAGATTCTAAAAATAGTAAGAGGTGGTCGGCGAGCAAACGAACAAAGCCGATTGCTGAGCAACGCTTTTGCTCGCTAATTGCCTAAGGCTTGTTTGTGCTTTGTTTTCGCAAGGAAATCCTTTGGAAATATTTTTTAACATTTTATGGTTTAATTGCAAGCTGCTACGAGCTGATGCAAAGTCCTAAAGGAGCATTGAATGGCCCATAAAGTTTCTGAAAAATGAAGAGTTGCTAAAGTATTGGCGTTTTGCGCACTTCAGTCAAACCTACGTTATTATCGCCCAAATTCGAATCTTCTTTTCAAATTTATTCGACTGTCTCGGAAAATTCCACATTTATACATTTGCCATTTACATGTATTGCTTAGCATTCAATGAACTATATTTCTAATAATTCTATGAAATCGTAATTAATGGCATTATTTTCATATATTCGGCAATGAACACTGCCGTCATTGTTTTGCGAAACTGAGAAATTCTCGAAAGAAAAAACCCGTTAAGCGGAAAATATATCTCATTCTCATAGTACATCCATATGAAGCGTTACCTTTGTCGGAATGCACAGCGATCCGATGATAACGTTGATTTGGCTTCATTTTTTTGCAATTCAGTGAGCGTTACTTAATTCAGTCACAAATTCTCTAATTTCAAAATAAAAATGAACGGTATATGAGAGTATTTCTCGTATATTTTATTTTCTATCATTTGTAGCATTCAAATATCAAGTATCAGTAATTATATATAATAATCTATAATATATAATTTAATATTAAGCGTATAAATGTTGTGTACGGGCTACATATCATTGTTTCATTTTAACAATATGCGATGTGAAAAGTAACTTCCACAAAGTGCTATTCAGTCGTTAAGTTAAATTTCTCGTCAGTGGCGATCGACAATTGAAATTGTACGACCATCAATGATTTTTCATTGGTTTATGTTGGAATTTCATGTGGATAACGCTGTGCTTAACGAACATAACGATCGAAAGTGATTAAGAGTTGAACGACGCGAAAAACATAAAGTGGGATCAAATTTTGTTACACTGTTATTGCATTTATTTGTTTCGTTTAGATATTTCAGCCGTTCGTTCGACGCGAATAGATAAATTGCATAGTGCATGTTGAATTGATTTGAAATTCATTTTGCCGTAGTTTCTTTCTTCGAACACCAAACGCACTGCCACATTGATTCACACGTTGGTTGCATGATTTATGAAAAGGCATTCTGATGGATAGCGATATTTTTATAGCATTTATGAGCTTATCATATTTATTCTTCTCTTTTCCACATTCCATTATTTTCATTTCACGAAGACGATAGCTAAAGTTGCTTCCGTTGAATAGATGCCCTTTCACAAATCATCGCCACGCTCTTCTTTTTTCTATTCTTCAATTTTCCGTTCCTTTACTAAAAAATTAATGCATATATACTTTCTTATTGATCATTGCTGCCTATAGTTTGTTAACATCCAGCCAGTTAACGCACATAATTGAAACGAGTGAATTGTTTCTACGCTTAACTAAAATTTTAGCTTCGTCGCCATATCCTCGATGAGGAAACCAATGCGCATGTGCATCAATCGATCATTGCAGTCAGCGGCGCATATAAGGAAAACATTGGAACAAGTTAGGGTCTCCTAGCATTGGCCGACCATATTT
This sequence comes from Parascaris univalens, assembly GCA_037576465.1. Lineage (NCBI taxonomy): Eukaryota > Metazoa > Nematoda > Chromadorea > Rhabditida > Ascarididae > Parascaris > Parascaris univalens. The sequence continues at coordinate 165,269,976 of CM075173.1, forward strand.
AAGTTGGCCGCATGAATATTTATGCGTTAGTTGGTGTTGTTTGGTGATTTATGGCTGTACTTCCCGCATAAAATGAGTCAGCTACTGCACTATAAGAGATGGATAATGGATTTGACAACAACAACATGCGCACAAACATATATATATATATATATATATATATATATGTTTATGCGCATGAGCACATAAATGTAATAAAAATATATTGTTTAAAAATATATTTGAGAACACTTTTAGGTTCTTATCTTTGCGATATTGAAAACCAAAACCACTTCCGCACAATTTCCTGACTATAGGATTCGGCGAAAATGCATTTACGAAATAATTCGTGAAGTGTGGCGTTCCTAGAGAGAACGAAGCTTCACTTTTCCGCTCATTATTCTCTGGAGCTGGTAGTGTAACACTTAGGATTTTTCTAAACAAGTATAAAGCATCATAAAAAGTCTTCGAAATTTAGCCCTTTTAATGAGAAAATTTATGGCAATATTTTTTCGCTTTTCTTAAAAATATGAACGGCCATTTATGGACTTCATTTTTTGCCAATGCGATGTCATTTCTCATCGATGAGGATATATTTCTGCAGAGCAGCAAATATGCAAAGTAATTCGTGAATACTGTAAAGCAGCTGGTTTAATGATGCCAAATTTTCCCCTTCCTTTCCTACTGAGCATTGATGCAAAAGTGAATTTATCCTCTCAAATACCATAAAGCAAAGAAAGCTTCACTTCTCTCTGAATTGCTGAAAAAAAAACTGTCCAATTTTACATTTGCTCGTTAAGTTGTCGATAAAATTTTCAAGAATGTCCTGAACTTGTTCTTCAGCTAATTTTCTTTCTTTACATCATTTGAATGTCTCACATAAGATCTCACTTGATTTACTGCTAAAGAACTCGCTTCAGTTCCATAGAGTTGAAATGTTTATTCTCAATCTCGTTCACTTTTGCATAGATTCACTTCTTTTCGTTAATAGCATAAGTTTTTCGACGATAACTTTCATTATCGTCTATTTGTCATAACTGCACAAAATCGGTTTACTGTGATTTCTCAAAATCTGTTCACTAAACAATTTGTGAAATAAATCCTTATAAAGATGGGTAACTGATCTGCGAACAGTATGCGCATACCTCATTTCTTTAATTTCGTGAACATTTTATCACCTTTGAAATCGGCAAAATTTATTTTAATATATTCTTTGTGTGCGAGAATTTTTCCATATGAAACGAACTCGAATCTATCATTAAGGGAATGCTATACTTGTAAGTCTGAATCCACAACTCGTTTCATTTCCTCTTCAACGGCAGAACAAAATTATGCATGCCTGCATCGAATAGCATCTCAATTCCTTTTTTTTTTCTTAAATGTGAACGTTATATCTTGCGGAATACTTCTAAGACGAGTGCATGAAAACAGCATCCCAGTTGACGTTTAGAATGCCAAAGTATTTTGTTCTTTTTTGTTGCATCCTCGAACGCGTTAAATTCCCGATGCAACCAATATTCTTCTTCATCTCCTGAACCTGAGCTCATTGATCGATAATTCCTGAATCTGCGTTTTACTCGCTTGAGTATTTCTCGTGCACAAAGTTAATAAAACAGTTTTCTGAAAGTTTTCGTAACTAGAGCAGTGATCGACTTACGCTGATGGGAGTCGAACCTCTTTCAATGCCCTTCAAATTCATAGAATTTCCTATTTTATACTTGGTGTGTATTTTTTCCACTACGAATCGAATTTTTCATCGTTCCCCTCTTCTATATTTGTTGCCTTCGATCTGAAATGATCATTTCGGTTAAGACTTCAGAAAGAATTTGTTTCGTTTAAATTAAACTGAATATGGCGAAAGTAGATCATGGTGCTGAATAAACAAATACTTTAATCGACAATGCAGTCATTACGAATGAATGTCTGTCTCTTCATATTGCTTCAACTTTCGCTTAGCAGACGTTGTAAGGTGGAGTGAAGGTTAGTGCCTGGGGTCGTCTCCTGCCCATCAGATACTGATGAGTCGATTCATCCTTGTTCCGCTGATGAGAAGGGCACTGACGTGCTGCATCACCCTATCCCTTGCTTGCATTGACTCTGTTGGACGAAGTCAAAGATTTTGCTGAGAGCTCTCTTCAAACCGACTGCGCAGTAAGCGACACTAAACGATGAATTTAGCATATAACTAACTCATTAGATAACTAAGTAAAATGCTAGTAGCTATAATGAGTTTAAATCTCGAAATGTCGAATCCTCAAAGGAAACATTGAAAATACCACCAATGTAGGGACAAATGCAATCAAAAACATATGCGTTATACGCAATAAATATATGTGAGCAAATTGAAAAACACAAGTGTTTGCACACGCAATATACAGATAAGCTCATACGCATATACGCATGCACGAACACGCACAGAAAGAAAAGTTTGAGATTTACCATTGAACAATATGAGAAGCGATTTCGAGGCGCCCATTTGAAATAGCTCACTGGCATATTCTTCATGTTACTATAAACAATAGCTGCAAACACAACCGGTTTGAGTCGAATAGATATCAAATGAGCATTGATGACCAATCAAAAAAACGCATTGCGCTACTATTTTTTAGTAATATTTGTCTTCTTTTGAGTAACAAATATATTTTGTACTTTTTCAGTTTTAGTGAACCGATAGAACAAAAATTGTTTCTTTGGAATGTTAGAGCGAAAGACCATGGGCAAGCGGTTAGGAAGGAGGAAAGGGGGCAACAAAGTCGTTATGAATTTAGTGAATTGAGAAGAATCTTGGTTTCAGCTACTACTGATAGGTGAAATTAGTGATGAGTTGCTGGATAATGATAAGGCTATTCCCAGCGGTGTGCCTCCGTGAAGATGCGTTGTTAAGTAATCTATTCGTGATGCATATGTTGTTTTATGTTATGTTACGAATGAAGAAAATCTTATTTTCTTAGCCGAGAGGATATCAGTGTTAGGCAGCGCTTTATGTTCAAATAGTCTGGTACCTGAACGACCGCAAATTATGCCGCGGTAGTACTGATGGGTAGATAAAAATAGAAATTACATGATTGATGTGTTTATTCGTTTTCAAACCGGATGATTCTAGAAATTATGATAGCCCACAGGAATTCAGAGAGTTGAAAAATGTTTCGTCATATTTGGTTATTAATGACTCATCCTTAAATCAATGACTAGGGAATTCCTTGAATTGGAAATTCTCATTGGAGCTTACTGCAAACTAGTAATTTCAACAGGGACGCGAATATTTGTGAAAAAAAAAAAAACTTTATCTTCTTCATCCAATACTATCGCTGTGTCTCACGTAAATCAAATACTAGAGAAATTTTGCTTGACGAGTCTTAAGCTGAGAAAATTTTGTTTCCGGCTGTAGATTTTTGAAGAGTTTGACCTATAACGGAACACTTCGCATCCCTTACTATTTCTCGCACACGCTACGATGCTATGCGATCATAATCTGAGTGGTAAGAAGTTCAATCTCGACGACCCTGTCGGTCATTTCGGTCATTGCATGGTAATTGAACGTCCTCGATCGATAATTGTTTGTGTTTCACACGTTGGTGGTATAAACTTGCCGCTATGGTCTTTTATAGTCCTTGAAGAACCTTCGAAGGCGCCATCTTGCATTCCTTAAGTTTTGTAGCATTGATATACTGCGCACTAGCGAATTTTTTCGCAGTTCTTACTCAGATTCCATTTTAGAGTATTGTATTTCGATAAAGTCGGATTTTTTACTTTTCTTCATTCTATGGAAAAAATTCATAGTTCATATTGTTTCCATTTTTGCAATTTCATTCAATAAAAGTAATACTCAAAATTTGCATCCAATATGAAAAATAAAGCGATTTTGCAATGGATAGGTGCCTTAATTATTAAAAAGCCTATCGAGAGCGCGGTGGTCATGTCAGCATGTGCTAATGCAAACGTCCGCTTCAACAAGCAGATAACGAAAGAATATTTGTTTTGTTGTCTAGCTTCAAACCCACGCGCTAGCCGAATAAATGCTGACGGAACGCTTACATCTCAGGCATGTTTTTGCTCCAATGAAGAAAATTCCCAGCTCTCCGAGAACGGTGATGGAAAAATTTGGTGTTTTCTGAGGGGTTGATACAGCAACGCGCAAAGATACGCTATTGCTGATGTATCAGCTGAAGGGTAGGGGAGCGATCACTGAAGCGTTTAACGTTATAATAGATAAACTGCGATCGACTAATGCATGTTGACCTCAGAGGTCTTTGGTTGGTTGAGAAAATAAATGAATTCCAACAAATATTTGGAATCAGCTAAAAGAAAAAAATGACTGAATAATTTAGAAAGGTGGAACTAGGTAATGATTTAATTCCCAACAAATATCTTTTAATTCCCAACAAATATCTTCAATCTGAAGCTTCAGTTATTTGTTGGGAATTAAAATAGATGCTTGTGTCCGTCAAATTTACACACGTAGCTTATCAGCTTGAGGCGATTTTGAGTTCATTGCACGGACGTTTCAGAAGAAATCACTTTGTAATTGGGTCTGTGTGTTCATTTGTCTCAGTTTCTGGTGACATCATAAAAAATCCACAGATTTGTAAATTTACGTTTTTGTTTCTTCGGCTCAGTCTATCCGTGCGTCGTGATTAGTGACTGGTGCTGCATAAAATTGCATTCTCTGCTAAGCACACTATGCCCTCACCTCTTTCCTTCCCATTTTTCCCATGTCGTCTTTTTTTTCCAGAAATGTATGCGTTTCTAATGATATCGGATGTCGTTCGACTTATCCCATAGCTCAAACAACTAAAAATGCAGCAGTCTTTTATCAGTTGCTCTTTCAGAAAAATCTTCCGCCGCAGAATCGTTATGCAATTTCCCCTACTCTATAACCTACGTTGCATTGGCTTTCTGGTCTAGAATCAGCTAAAAGAAAAAAATGACTGAATAATTTAGAAAGGTGGAACTAGGTAATGATCGTTCATTGCTTCGGCAGAATTCGTTGTCGCAAACTCTTGATAGTTGTATAATGAGCACTGAGGCGGAACTATACTTCCACCGTGAAGAATTCCTTCATATGGGCACATGCACTAATGCACTCTTTGGGAAGTATGAAGCCGAGAGTGGCAAAAGCAGTTGAAGAAGTTCAGCTGGATTAAGTCACGTTGTCTTACGAATAACTACAGATAAGTTTCATAGTGGAATAACTTTACATCTCATTGGAACGTAGCGAGTGTTCAATTCGAAATTTCCTTCGTCTCCAAGTTGGTGATAACGACAGTCCGTCAAATGGAACACCCATTCACTGTATTGCACCAATAATTTCATGCATTTTCTTTCTTATCCTTGATCTTGCAAGCCTTTCAACTTCTCACAGATATCAGTTAACCAGGAAATCCCTACAGCTGCTCGCCTTCGCTTTTTTTGGTTCTTATTTTGCAAAGAAATTTATATTTTAACGAGAAATAAGGATTTTTTGCTCTTGATTATTTTACAAAATTCCACTTTGACTGATGCAAGCATAATATCTTGGCAACGAAATCTCACGATTTTGGACACTTTGCAGTAAAAAAAAATCGCTCGAAATATCTTTGAAAAAGTCGCTGCAGTCACCAGGATTTCATCCTCTCTTTTATCAGGCGCAGCGGATTTTCTCCTTTTAATGATGGCCTCTAATATGGGTAATGGTTGATAGAATGAAGCAAATCGTGCAGTAAAGCACTCATTTAGCACGTTTCACGTACGAAATTTTTCTCCTACTTGGGAACTGGAATTGAAACATCTGCGAGAACGTAAGCTAAATACCTGAAAGTCTTTGATACCAAAGAGAGAGTTCTGGATCCCATCACAGGATAACACCTAAGCGATCATTCGACCAGCTCTTTACCCGAGTAATGATTTTTAGCCAATATTCGTGATTGTTTTTGCTATATATAGCCAGAAATGGTGATAGAGCATTTATTCTACCGACTGATATTTCTATCGAGAACGAATGGACGTGTTCACATGAGTTGTTTGCTCATATCTATATTTCCTCGCATCCCATCTGGAGAGCTAAAACGCGTCTCGATATCAAATAGCTATTTGGGAATGAAATCAGCGAATAAGAGCGTTTTTCTTTTTTGTATGCTTCGGACTATATTTACGAACAAAACGATGCCATCGGTGTTTTGCCAAATGTGCGCATTGCCTGTTTCGATTCGCGTCCATACCTATTCCCTTTCAAATGAGCTCATTACTGTCTGCATTTGAAAACTGCTGATAATATATGAGACTGAAACGTCGAGTATCTTTATATTTGTGTTAGCTCAATTTTTTATAACTGTTCCTATCATCTCACTGCTGTCACTAGCTAGCTAAATAAAAATATTCACTCAAACTTAATTTGTTCTTTCTTTTTTCATAGTCAATGCTGCGCTCTCCCAAGTTTGTTTTTATCCTTCTCGCCAACATGAACAACGCCCTAAGTATACGCGCTTCATCTTCTGAAGCAGTTAATCTCCTTCGGAAACTCTGCGCCTTTCAAATTGTTGAAATTTTTCTGTCAATATACCTTTATAAAGATCTCTAAATAGAGGGCACGAAGGCAGAGGAAAGGATTCCGTGTGGGATTTTTTCATATTTGCTAGTAGATGCATATCAAGAGTGCGACGAAGTTTCACGATTTAGCTGCCAGTATTCCTTTTTTGAGCGTCGAACGTTTTTGCACAAATTAAATGAAAGAAAATTCAAACTGAATACTTTTTTATTGTTTAAAATGTCATCTACTTAGCTTTTTTTGATTAGTTAATGAAGACAATAGCTAGTCATGATAAGCAGTTAGTATGAGTACTAGGCCCTCTCTGTTGTGCCTAGAAATCGTCGGAACTGCCAATATGGAGAAAGAATAAATCTTCCCTCGATCCCATAGCTGTTGAGCGCTTCAGCCGTTTAGCCCATTTAACTCATATTTACTGCTCTTTTGTTTATTGCAACAAAATCCATTTGCTGGAAATAAGTAATTACTATCCAGGGAATTGGTGCACGAATCGTCGTTTCTGCGATTTGTTCGTGTTGCGAATTGCCGACCCAACTTATAGATCGTTGAATTTTTCGCTTTTCTACCTGCAAAATATATTAATCCCTATATTAATCCCTCGCCACATCTATATTCATATGGATTTATTTCTATTGGACCGTTTATTTCAAATAGCTTCAATAAAGATATGGTTGCAAAGTTTGATTGTTACTATAATGCACGTAAAGAACGACAGTAAATCCCAACTTTGATCAGCTTTTAGTTCATCAAAATCGAAAAGAATCTGAAGATTCTCAGGTGTATAAGAAATCTTAATTCATTCTGAACTAGGTAGGATTTTTACTTCTTACTCTTTAAGCTAGAAAAAAGCACATTCTATGTAGCATTCGTAGGGGCAGCTGAATCAGCTATTACTTGAATGCACTAATGAGCATTTTAAGTTATGAGCTCGCAGTAGGTGGAATGTCTTGTTCGGTTAGCTCAGCTGCTAATATGTATATCGTGCTAGCGCCTTCAGCACTCTTTTCCGCTCATTTGACATCTGTCGATGACATGAAAAACTTCTTCACATTAAACGGGCTTCTGAGAACTATATTCCCAACCACAGCACTCAACAATCTTTTTTCAGGATGAAGATGCAATCTGCGCTCGAGTTTTCCTGAAAAGGCATTTTTAACCGCTTTTTACGAATGGATTCACTCATTTTAGAAACGTAACATCATCCTGGTCAAATTCTCGTTTCACTTTCGATTCCACTAGATTTTTTGAATAAGTGTTTCCATTTAAAAAGATTTTTTGAACGTATTTTTTTCTCGTACTATGAGTTAGCCATATATATGACATTTCAAGCATGTAATTAAAATATTTTGTTCTTTTATGATCTCGAAAATGAGACGACAATCGTAGAAAGAGGCAAATTATCACGTGTAAGGGATTCTTTACTTTCTAAAACTTTGAGGAAATTAATCCAGTACGCAAGATGAGGACAAGGGAGACGGAGAGGCGGTGGAGAACCCATTGAAGGTGTTTCAGTAGGTTGAATTTGGAATATCTCTTAATCAACGGTGGGTGACTGTGAAATAAAGTCTTTGTAATGTGGTCAAATGTAGTTTTTGCGGACCAAATATGTGGGCAAAGTGTGCAATGATAGCGGCATGCGATTATTGCCTAATTAATGATGGTTTCATGATCCTGATAGCGAAAAAAGGCATCAAAAGTTGTTTATTTAACTATTTGGCAAACTGCTTTTCATTAATTTCTTTTTTACACATTCGGACTTTTTGTTAAAAACGGCCATAAACTATCGGTGAGCAGGAAGTGTTGTATATTGATTGCTTGCGGTTGCTCGAAAAATTTGGCATTATTTGGCCTTTGAACAGAAGGTGATCGCAGATGAAATCACTCTCATCCCATGCTCTCCCTAAAGGCTTATGAAATTAGAGAATCTCTCTTCAATACAAAATTTTTTGTTTTAAAAATGAGAACGGGACTATTTTGCGGAAATTCTCGAATAATTGGAGACCTCTTTCTCAATTGGCAATAACCTTGAAAACGATAAAAAATTAATGAAGAAAGGAGTTAATAAAGAAAAGTCGACCAACTTTCTATTTAAAGAAAAGCGATATTTTCTTCGAAGACGATATTTTGGACGCGCTGAAGTCACGCAGACTGCCTTTTCTGACTTCGCAGCAAGTAAGCAGTATTCCATTATCACGCAAGCGCAATATTCATATAGAATAGAGGTGTGGATTATGAATAATTGTTTTTTGAGTTATATTTCAGTCAGCTTATTTGTATATTTAAGTGAAATTGGGTAATGGGACAGAGTATCTTTCGAATGCATAGGACCGGATGGGAGAAGAATTGTTACTGAAACCTCATGTGTTCACTAGAGGCTGCACAACAAAGAAAGCATCGCTTGTGTCTGAATCCGTGGCAAACAACAGCCACAACTAAGCTGTCAACTCGACTTCTCGTTTTAATTGGTCGTTTCAACATTACGGGACACAGCGTCCATCTCACTGAATCGATTTGAATCGACCGGGCATTTTGATGCTCGCTTCAATCCTTCAGACATTCACTGAATCATTTGCTGTTCTATCGTTCCCGAAACTTATGCCTCCTCCCATCTGCGCTTTATGATGTCTGTAACCTTGCCGACTACTGCTATGCTATTTTACAGCTTTTTATTTTTCACGCCTATTCGAACAACATCGAATCTGTGCGTACTCGTTTCTCCATATGGCACTTCTTGCTATGTGGCTACTCACCTGAAATGGTTAATTCAGTTGAAGTGAAAAGGAATGTAAGGCTAATTCAAATTTAAGTCACAGTGTTGTTGTCCGCGAAAACTTACCTGTATTCATTAGACGATAGGACTAAGGAATTTTTCGCTGCCTAAAGTCCGTATATTTTTGCAATCGGTCGAACATCAGAAGTGGAAGAGAAAATATTTTTTTGAAAAAGTTTTACATGATTAAGAATATTAGCAGAACACCATAGGCAAATTATGAAACAAATTATCCTCATTAAACGAAACAGTAAGAAGAGCAGTTTCTTTAGTACCTCTGTGAACTGATTTACTCGTCAATGTCGATATCTTTCGAGCAAAGACGACATCTTACTTTACAGCGTGTCGCATAAAATGTAAACTTTCGCATTTTTCTAGTATTGAAGGAGCATCAGCGTAGCAAAGCTTTCAAATGAACTAAATAGTTGTATTGACTTAGAGGGGTGAGGGAAGAGGAGAGAGGGCGAGGAGCCGATTGTAAAAATTTCATAGGAAGATTAGCAAATTTTTCTTGATGAAGACAGTTTAAGAGACCTTTTTATTAATGATAAAGCAGTTATTTTTGAATTCATGGATGAAATGATCTATCACATCCCAATTCCTTACTTCGTTGGCTAGCTGGGAAAAAGATTTGTGGAAATTATCATCTGCAGAACTGAAAAGATTGTGCTATTTGTGCCAATGAAATGGAGTCAATGCATTCGATTGCTACACGCAACTTATATTAAATGACTTTCATATTATTTGTAAATTATAAACCCTATTGCATAAATTCACGTAATTTGTTTGTCTGCAAGCAATTCCTCTCTCATAATGTTCAAGTTTGTTTTCAATAGAAATTAGAAGTCTTTCGTTCGAATATTTTTCTTCTCATTAGAATTTCGTGTTGAGTTAATTAACACCGCCTCAAATGCTTCATCGTGGAATGTTCTCATTATAGAAATGTGTTTCACATCTGAGTAAAACAGCTGTCACCATCGATTTTCATCTCATTAATCATCTCCCATATCTCCAGCTGGATTTTCTTCTTCCTCTTTTATGTATCTATTCCAAAAATGCGTCATTTCGACGTTGTACTTATATGCATACATCTGTCAGTTAGCCTATCTCTTTTGAAAATGGGAACTGTTAGAACTGAAATTGGCAAATTTTGTAGATATAATTTCCACTATAAGCTAATTGTTTTCTATCAACGCTGAGATTAATTCATCATCTCCACAATGAGTTGCAGGTAGGCAAATATTTGCTCACTTTCTCATCCACTGATTTGCCCGTTTTGCTAACTAACTTAGCAAAAAAAAAACAACTACAAAAATATACAAGCAAGAGGTGGCACATACGATGTATTCTTAGGTACTGCTCGTCATATTAACAAAAGTAAAGTTTATAATATGATAGTTTTCTACATATTTTTCCACGAAAAAATTCGTTCTTTTAATGATTCGATGGCATGCCGACCAGCGTAAAATCCACCCAAGTTTTTCCATCAACCTATATACGTTTATAACGAGTTTTTTTGAAAGTGGCGAATGAACGTTAACTTGCTGGAAGGAATTAGCGTTACGACAAACGTTACGTCTACCATAGTTTCGGCTTCAGTAATTCTGAAGCTGGGCTCTGCAATCGCAAATTTGCATCGCGATGAACGATATCAGGTGCGAGCTCATTGACAGGTTTCCATGTTTGTGCTATTGCTTGAATATAGGTACATCCGAGATTTGAGCTATAGTGATTAGTACTCCATAATTTGCGTGGATCACTCAGGTTGAAAAACAGTGGAAAAAACCTTTCAAAATATCAAATAATTCGCATATGTCAATCGGACTCGCGTCCTTCACCGATCGGTTTCTAGAAAAGTGAACTTTCGGCTCTAACTGAAACTTGTCATCTGATTTCACTCTAAAACTTTTGAAATTAGCAATTCTTTTGCATAACCTGCTCAATTGGATACTGATCTTATTACTTGTTTTTTCACTATTCCCGGCTATTTCGATATGATTCCAACGAAATTTTCACGTATAGACATAGCAATTAGCTAATGAATTAATGCAAAAATTATTTTCTCAGTGCATCGTCGAATATTTTACATCGTTCGGCACTGATTATGACATATGAGTACATGCAAAGTGCAATAACTATTGATCGGCGCAATAATGGCATTCAGATGTTTGAAAAAATTTCTGCGATATGCAATATTTGAAAATATGAAATGCTCATATATTTCATGAACGAAATTTGTCTGCTTTGATTTATTTCAGTGTTTGATCTCATTACATTTCTATAACTCTACTAAATGTCTGTATTAGAATGAGATTGGCAGAACGTAAAAAACTGTCTTGTAATGTAATCTGAACGTCGAAGCACCTAAACGTTAGACAATTCTAAAAGTTTTGAAGGCATCTTGACGTCTAAACTCGTGATCAGAATTTCGTGAGGCTTCAGAGTACCAATGCCATCAAAAGCATAGCGAAAAGACAAGATATATTTATATTCAGATAATCTGTCCCTTTGACAATCAACTTTAGAGATGTGAAGCTTTGATTTATGTCTTGAAAAGAAAAACCTCAAAAAATATCTTGCCCTCATTTTGTCAAACCTAGAGATGAAATGTAATCTGTCTAATCTCAAATCTAACAGAACTGCGTATTCGTTCCCATTTCCATAAAATCAAGTAATATGCATTAGTAGAGGGCGTGTCCCACGATAGGACGTGTACGCGCTATCAAAAACTACAATATAAGGATGCATTTAAACGAAGAGTGATTAATTAACTTCAATTCCAATTCATTCCCAACAGTCCCGTGCAGTTATATCCCCATAAAAAACCGATATGCAAAATCGGCAATAAATTCGTCTTAAGTTTTCAATGATTGCAACTAAATAAAGGTACGGAGTTACGCTGCAGTGGTCTCTTCCGATATGTCATTCATAGAAGAATCTCTCAAAGATTTCGTGTGTTTTCGAAAAGGTCTTCACTCTCATGCACGATAATTCATTGAACGCAAAAAATAATTATGAGGTCATCATCATCACATATCTTCTATCCGTCCATGAGAATCAGCTTTAATGAAATGTAACGTTGACTCTTTTACGGATAAAAGAAAAAGTTAGCGTTTTTAGTGAATTATTAAAGGAACATTCATATATACCATGGACTATCGATCGGCTATTACAGAGATAACGCATCAAATGCAAATTTCAGCAGAATGCACCTGATTACTGAAATTGTGAGATTCCGGATTTGTGGTTGTATACAGCGATTCCCTCATAGCAGTGAAATTTCGCTCACGAAATCTTTGTTTTCTCCGCATGAAAATCTCTCAGATGGAATATTCAATATCGTTGTATATTCAATATAAAGCTTTAGCTCCAATCTGTTCCAAAATACTGTTTTGTTATTGTGCTCATACGAATTTATAAGGCTATCAAATTTACGTCCGGTCTTCTTTTCAATAAAATTGGCGTCGAAATTATATTTTAGAAGGGGGCCGATTATATTTCTTCACCTACTTATGCTCATTTTATTTATCTTTATGTGGAAAGCATGGAATTGAATGGAAATATTTTCGCTCAGACCATATCTCTCCAGGACAGAATTCATGGATGCACTTTTGTATTGCATTGTTTTGTTTGCTTGATATTCGTCTAAATGAAAACCGTAACGTTAAGACCTATAATGCCGGCTTTAACTTGAAGTGCGCGCACTTCTTGGTACGCAATAATTGAAATGGATTTCCTTTATATAGCATTAATTGCTCTGGTTTGCATTGTGTTAGCTGTACGCCTTAGTGCTTGAAGGGTGCATATGGGCGTGGAGATTTTTTTTTTCTTCGAGCGATTCTGATCCATCTCGCTAACCATTGCGGGAGGATTCACTGGATTCTCGCTAGTGTTCGGCATTTGGAACGATTTTTTTTTATCATAAGTAATTTTGTTACGCAAAAAGCTGCGAAGATGAATAGAAATTGCAGGCCTTTTTGTTCTGAATTATTCAAGCGTAATCTGCGTTGTATGTCTTGTGTCACAACTGCTTCATTCAAGAAATTTCCCAATTTGTCAATAAGAAGTTGCTGAAAATTGTCGTAACTGCTGCCCATATTTGCTTTATTTGCTGATCTATCAGTGGGATTCGGTGTGAATATTAAAGGATTCTAACGATCTGGGAAGCATTATATTATTTGGTATCCATGTAGCGCTTATCCACTTTCTTAGCTGCCGTCAGGAAATCCCTGTAGAATGCTTCGCAGCACACACTTTACTGCGCTATAGAACTTCAGCATGAGTTGTTGTCGTTCTCTATGCCTTGCTAAGCTAAATTTTTTAGAACAGTTGAGATTTTCTCATCTGCTGTGAGTGGAAGTCCCCACAGAATTTTAGACATCTGGAATCGAAAGCTCATGAGAACAATCGATGACCTAGAAAATCATTGGAAATCTCTGCGTTTTAACTGCATCCGCCAAAGATAGGTGCTTCTGAGCTTTGATACTCCTATTGTTGGAATTTTTTGTTGGCTGAAGCTAGTTCCAGTTTTCGTTTAAGCTGGAGCAAAAAGTTGAGGAAGGAATTTGTTACATGAGCCAACCTTTGAAGCTTGCTTTCGGCTGCATTTAAATATGGAACTGCATCCATCAGTTACATATTCACAGCAGCACCGATAGGGTGAGAAGAAGGTTGACATGAGAACAAAATATAAGAATAGTAGCCTTTAAAGATATCTTGAAAACCGTCCTCCACAACAATAAAAATCGCCTTAATGAAGGGAGTAAAGATATGTAATGTTTGAACAACAACGATATTATTTATATTATTACGATAAATACACTCGCCGATTCCGATCACATTCGTTCTATGCGATATTGCTTCGTTACCTCCATTGCTCACAGGAAATAACCAACTTTTCAGTTGTCAACTCTCCTTGACTTCCTATTTGCTTCCACCTGGTGTTTCGGATTCACTTTGCGTCTCGGATTCATTTCCCACAACTGGTAAACAAATTTTCTAACAGTACCTACGTTTTTGTTGCCGTTATAATTTGTGACCTGACGCCACATCAAGCGAAGCGATCTCTTTCACATAAAAATGGCTACATTTTTTCCTTCATTTTCTGGTTGAATGCTTTCAAATGAAGTGGACCATTCCAGTGGACCAGCCTATCTCTCTCACATATATTCTCATTCCGTCGTTTCCACCTTTTCATCTAAATTGCTTCTCGTTGAAAGCTACATTCAGAGTTATTGTTGATTCCACAAAATGCGCATATTCCCAAAATGTTCGACCTCAGCGCTTAATGCACTTACCCTAAATAAAGTCAGTTACTACATGGAGCAATGATTTCCTCGATATGCTTTTGCTTCTCACTCTTTTCGCCTTTTCCGTTCCAAAAAAGACATTTATCTTCCATATTTATCTTCCTCCAAAAAAGACGTTCATCTTCCTCTCGGCATTTTTGAAACATTAAATTCTTATTCATTTTCATGTAAAATTTGTGACAAATATATGTTCATCACCTTGAGATTAGCAAAGTCTGATGTCTGTGAAGAATTTCCTTTCACCTAGAAATAACCGGTTATCCTACAAAAGGCACAGCTATTGAAACTAGGTGATTTCTACCCCGAAGAATCAGCGCATAAAAGATTCAAGCGTTTTTCTTCTCCTCTGTGGGAGCGCTCAATCATTTTGGGGGATCAAATTTGGCTTGTTTTACAAATATGCTATGGAAGATCAATTTTTTAAATTAATATTACACTTAACTGCTCCCTAATGCAGTATTTTTCAGCGTTGATTTCAATAGCAATTGCAAAGAGACGCATTTTATAAATTCATTTAAGTAAGGCTTTCTTTACGTTCTCATTTGTTCTCTTCAACACCTACTGCTCATTTCAATATATTAATGCACTTACTATAAGAGTGAAAAATGTCCTTTCAAAGCAAATACTTACGAAAAGCATTCCGCTCAGATTATTGATTGAGTGATCTCTATTTGAAATGATTAACTTGACTTGATTCAACTAGAATTATATGAGAATTTTCTTTTCTATTTTTTAGCTATAGGCGGAAGCATTTCAAACTTGATCATCATAAAGAAAATTTAGCTGAATGCAATACTGGACATTCGTGATGCCATCTTTAGGCATAGAATTTCCTTACAGAACTACTGAAACAGTGATACTGCTAGGTTATGGATGTGAATTTTACCTTAAATATTCAGATTTCTCCTTGAAAATTCTGCAAAAAACGAATCATCGTAGAATATTCCAGTTGTTCTGTGTTTTATTCATTTTTAGATTCAAAGTACCACGCTTGTTGAAGGGCCATTTTTCTATAATACATAGCAGATAGCCACTAGAGTGAAGGAAGTTTCCTTAGTGCATCATCATCCTTCAGCTGCGCATTCCTATTCAAGCGCCAGATGAGATTCAAATTGCGTTTTTCTCGACATACTTTTAAATATTCTCATTGATTCCAAATTAACTTCAATGTGTGTCGTTGAGACGCTTCCAATCCTTGTCTTTCTAATTTACTTATTTAATTTCGTCGTTGCAGATACCGGCACGACATTTCTATCAACTAATATTCGTTTCCGAATCAAGACGTGCGATCATTGGTCGAAGTTCGCTCTTTTACGTCGAACCGAATAGGACGTTCGTCCGAGCTAACCGAGTGAGTTACAATTTTTCACGCCGTTGTTTAAAACGCAAAATCCTTCTTGCAACCTTCTATAGATGAAGAAAAGTCCTTTTTGCGAGCGGTTTGGAATTTCTTTCAAGCTGTTTTATTTATAATCTAAACGACTTAATTTATATATTAACTACATATATATTTCCTTATCCATGAGGATATTTGTGCGTCTTTCGTGACAAACGGTTCATGCGACGGTCTTTTCTTTCTTTTTCCAGTCATTGGAATACGCAAACGTTTATATGAACACTGAACTATCATCGGTGCCAGCTCACATGAAAATGTCACACTATATGAGAAACTTTTTTTGAGAGGTTGGGTTGGGGAATGGGGTTGCCAGAGTGCACTAAGGTATATATAAATCGGCTAGAATCTGCTAAATATATAAATCGGCTGATATACTGAATAGTTCATGATCTTTCGTATATCTTGTTGAATATTTCATCGTATCAATTACTACGAAATTGATACGATGAAATATTACTGCGAAATTTACTACGAAATTCCAGTCAATGAGTATAATAAATTGGGCACAAATTTCCAATATAATAGATCTGACGTCAAATTACTGAATTAACTTGCAAAGTGGGGATAGTTCACTTGTTCATTCGAGGCTCATAATCGCCTTTTTCCTTTGCAGTTGCAATCGTTAGTCTCTGTTTTTTGTTCTTTCTCTATCGCAAATTCGCCTTCGAAATCATTCCTATAGAGCGAGGATTGTTGGAGTTGCTGTGACTGCAAATGCAATTGCCTCATGAAAATTTCATTCTGTTGTGAGAGTGTTCCGTTAACAAACGGTTTCACTATTACCTCTTTCATAGTATTTCTCCCGTTAAGAAGATGAAGGAAAATTTATTGCATTAGTCTCGAAATTTATTTATTTCTTAGCTGCTTTCCTCTCAAACAAAGAGAAAATGAAGTTGCTGTGCATATTTCTATACATTAGGTCGTATCACATCGTTTTTCTTTAAAAAGTAAGTTTCTCAGCCGCAAAACATCCTGTCTGATATCGCTTTATTACATTTACCTGCAATTTACTTACCTAATTAATGAGATCATAGAGTGCTAATTGATGAAATATATTTTCTAAAGCAATAGTTGGAAGAAAATGCTTCTTTTTCCATCTCCAAATCGATACTTTTCCGTTGAAAATTGTCTTAAGGGTGCAACTTCCCAATAGCAACAAAAAAGAAAGAGAGAATTCAGATGCCTTGATGAAATTAAGTCTTTTTTCCCGATAAATAGGTTTAGCAATCGAATTAGTCTTTTATTCTTATACGTCTTAGCAAAATGGTATCCTCTATCATTGGCGACGTTATATTGCTGTCTGCTTTTCCATTATTTTCAATGCGATAATCGTTGATTCGATTCGATATTTTCAATTCCTATCATCTGCATTCAGTGTTAACCGATTAAAATTGATCTATTAGCTTCAGAAAGATTAATAGACACTCACATGCGCCACATAAAATTTACGACCATATCATTACGCGCTATTCATTGTGCATTCATAATGTCCTTCATTTTGTAGAAACGATTACTTTGTGCAATAATTTTCCCTATCGGTGTCGTTCAAGTGAAATATGACTATACAATTGAATTTATGGAAAAAATAGATTTTCTGTGAAGCTAAAATTTCGAATGAATTTCTCGCATATTATTGTATATAATGTGCAGAGATTCGAGAAATTATACAATTAATTGGCGTAATATTGCATAGAAATGTCTTAAAGTATCCGGAGAATATCCGGAGAATTCGCCGGAGAAAAAAATCCATCATATCCGGAAAATTTTCCCAGTTGTTGTTGTTTTTTTTTGTATCATAGCGTTTTCCGTGAATATTGTTCCCTTTCTACGGCAATAATTCCTTGAATATCGAAGTTATATTCATCGAAATTGATTGGCGGATTATTGACATAACTGTGCAAATTTCTAGAGAATTTTATGCGATTCACAATAAATTCTATTGAAAGTGACTTCTTTCTTTTAAATTTTGGCTTCCTTTTCTCAAAGGCTTCGAGTTTAAAGCTATTTTATATCAAATAGCCTAATAGAGAGTAATCTTTTGAGAAATAGTGTCATCAGCTAACCTCTCGTCGTAGAATAATTGCACCTTGTTAGTTTTATAATTGATTTTTGCAATATCTTTTCATATCATGAATATAATTGACGATAAACTTGCAAATACACCAGTCGTTGACTTCAATTGGGGCACTCTTTTTGTGCGGCACTTACCTCTTTAATCTTTAATCTTTAGTCCATGAATTTCTATTCGCTAGGTAGGTAATCAAATACACTGGCATAAAGGGATAGGTGGAATTTTAATTTATCGGCTTTTGCGATAAATGCCAATTATCCTCGTGTGCAATTTTGATAGTTGCAATTGTAGTCGTTAAATGGGCTCGGAGAAATCATAGAAAGAAATAATTTCTTTTTTTCGCATCGATTCTCGTCCTTCTTTTTTTCCCTCCTCTATAGTGTTCATTTCAAATTCTCTTTGAAACAGAAACCAAAAGGAGGAGTAAGACGAAGGCGAAGAAAACTTCTCACCAGAAGATGACCACAATTCGCTGGGTTTTCTTTGAGCGGGGTGGGGGGGAGGGAAGAGGGGACTGAAGGTTTATAAATAAAAGGAAGTACTTTTAGTGTTGATGAGCCGGAAAACAATGAATGTATTTAATTAATGGGATCTTTGCCTCGTAAACATGAAAATGCATTATTGCTGCTGAGTGAATTTGAAGAGCAATTTGATGTTCGTAGCTCTCATCAATAATACAATTCAGGAACGTTCTCTCTTTGCGTTATTTACTATTGCATTTGATATATAATGTGAACAATCTCAATGCAAAACCTTCGCATTTATCTTTTCGCATTGTAATTACTAACCAATTTGCGAAAGGTATTTGCTAACAGAGAAAAGATAACATTTTACTTTACATTTATTTCCTCTAAATGTACTAAGTTGTTCGATTTTATGCATTTATTGCCAATAAATGGAACACTTTCTATAGATGTGAAGTAGAAAGTAACCTAAATGTAACCAAATGAATCAGTAATGAATTTCAATGATCGATCGATCTGTAACGAGCAAAATAACTGATGATTTTTGCAGATTATTTGTATTTATTTGAGAACCATCCAATGAAATTTTGTTGTTAGAAAATGATATTAGTAACTGCTATTATGAAGAAGACTTTACTATTATGAAGTAAAAAAATGGAAGTTGTATGATATTCTTGCAGTTTTATGTCCATAGTGATGATTGTTGTTCATGTTTTGCAAGTATCTGATACGAGTAGAGCTTTGGTGTTATATTCGCATTTTATAGCTATGTTATATTCGCATTCCTTGTTGCAGTTCACCTACTCTCAGTTACCTTGCATTCATCATTACTTATAATGACTCAATAGAGGCATTAGTTGTAAAATTAGTTCCCCGTTAAATTTATTTCATATTCTGGCTTAATAACTTCGAAGTGGCGAAAATATCTCTATCACAGTTTCGATTTTCTCTGCGCTATAAGCTTCTAGTACTTTATGTTTAGTAAGTATGCATATTTCCATCATTTTTTGAGAAGGACGTGGTTTGGGGCACATATCGTGCCCGAATTTATACCTCAACCTATGAATTTTTAGTAGTTCATTTCATGAGTATGATAATAGGTTTTTGTGAAAAGTTGCTGTCCGACCTAAAGATTTCACGAGAATTGAAGATGCATTTCACTTAGCCACCAAAATCGCAGTCAAATTCATTGAGATTGGCGGCCCAAGTGGCAAGTTGCTCGTTAATAAAGAAATCTCTAATGTTTGCATATTATTTCAATGTGGAACAAATGAGGAGCGATAAGACTTTCTTTTGTTATTCTGCGTGTAAAAGATGTGATTATAAGCTATTCTCTTTATGGTTTTGTGCATATCACATTTCCGTTGAGCAGTGTGATTACCACGACTGAAGAGATTCAAGCGGAAATTCGAGCGGAGCAATTCATCAGAGCTTGAATTCATCAGCAATTCAACTCGCTTCGTTTAACGACGATGAGTTACTCCAAGAGAGAGCTTTTTTTCTGAAATGTAATATAAACCATGGTTAATGCTTCAAATACTTATGCTTTATGCTATTTGATTAACCTCTGGGAAGAACTTTTCCTATGGCTACCTAAATATGCCACTAGATATAGGGCATATTTATGTGAAATTCTTCGAGTATTATTTTAGAACAGTCACTCGCTTAAATGAAAAGAGGTAATTGTATCCGCAGATATTACCGAAGAGGTGAGAAATCAATTCCGTATGGCATTTAAACAATATGGTAAATAATCGTCTTCGATATATCATAAATGGAACGCTTAGACAAAATTCATGATGATTTTGCTGAGCTAAACCGAAATATTACGTTTGACTGCCAACTATAAGGGCACCATATTGATCTATTGGTTCGATTAATCTGCAAAATTCATAGCCCTTATAGCTGTTTTGTTTTAGTCCTTAGGATAAGGTGTTATCACTCGTTTGATCGTAATCGACCAAATTTTCTGTGTGATTGAAATCTATCATCATGCTATCATCATTTCAACGTTCCTATAGAAGGAATTTTACCGATTTCCATATGGAAGAATCGGAGTGATAGAGAAATTGTGCAGCGCTATTTAATTTAATAGATGAAAGAACTTTTATGCATTTCTAAGAACATCATTTTGCAGTATACGAACGGTTGCATCGTTCCATACAATCAAAAATTTGTCTATTTTTTCCCCTTGTTTCGTCATATGAAACCGAAAAGCATTCAATCATAAATTCACCAGCCGAAACCAATAGCGATATTGGTCTCCAAAAATTCATTTGTGCCACCCGACTAATCCTATTCTGCATGATTCATGGGCAATATGGAGAATCCCATGGGTTCCGGACGGGCTTCGCGAACACGTTTTACATTCCACCTTGCTGACAGATAAAAAATATCAGTTAAGGTGATCCCATAGGCGTTGTTCGCACTGTTGCCACTAAATAGCTTCTAAAACGATACGAGAAGCTTTGAAGCCGCAATGCTTTTACGCTTTTCCGACTAGCACGTTGAATGCTGATTCAGCTGAATTTAAATAGTGCAAAGTTCGTTTCATATTTTGGAACCCGAGTTCACGGTTAAGAGCAAGTTCTAATTGCAAGCTGTATCCCCACTAGCAATGGATATATCCGTAAGTCAATTTCGAGAAGTCGGCTCTATGGCTTACTCTGAACTGCATTAAGAGGTCGAGTTCTTCAGTTCGAAATGTACACTATTACTTTGGATACCGCGGACTCGAAAGTTGACGTAGAAACTCTAATTGTTTTCGTCGCAAGCCAGACAATCGAGGCATCTAGTGACACTGAACGGCTTTCTGGCTTAACCTTTGACAGGAGGTTGCAGTGGCGCGCCCACTTAATCACGCGACCGCTGGCGGCGAAACAGCTACTAATCATGGTTGCGCATTTTCCTTACATGCTGAACCAATCATGCCATTGTTTGAGGCTCAAATAGGCGTTTTTCATGCCAGCAGCAGCCACTGTACAACACCAACTTTATTTAAACACAGTGGTACGCCATAGGCACTACTTTGCGAGCACTGCCACTCACTACAGGTCTGTGTGAGAACGACATAGCGCAGCAGCATTGACAAAGTAAAAGTACCTACAAAGTAAAAGTATGTTGTGCCGTCCTATGGGGACTCAGAATACGTCGCACAAGCGCGGGAGTTTTTGATAATGCGACTGTCGTTGGCATAAGAAGCTCCTCCATTCCCGTGGGGAATTTGGCCCAGTCACATTACATAATAGGGGCTCCCCTCCATACAATATTTTATCCCAAAAGCTCGTTCATCTTTAATTTGAAGAGCCCTTTGAAAATCACAGAGCATTCACATCCTCCACGCAAGCGTAACTTTCGTAGTCCCAGATTGTTTCAGACCACTCAAATTATATTTAAAAATTACTTCGCAGTCATCGCCTCAAATCATTTCATTTACACAATTTATAAATTTACATCTGACACCCCACATTCCTAGGTTAACATAATCCACCGATGAATTAGGCAGATTTCTCTAGCACAGTTGAGACGGTCAACGGTCTCCGGTTGCTCTGGCCTAAGCGCTTGATCAAGAGTCTGCTGAAACCACTGCCTAGTTGGTGGTACCTCGAAGATGTCCCGGCCTTATCGCCGGATCGACCTAACCTAATTTTGTTTAAGTCCTTCTACGACTTCCAAGCTGATCCCCAGAACGAGACCCTAAAAACAGCATCAGAGGTAGGCATCGATGTGTTCGATGGCAATGATACCGATCAGACGCTGCAATATCTCACAATGCGTCATCATTAATAAAGGAGTCCAAAACGTCCCGTTCGAAGATGTTCCAGACCGCTGAGCAGTTCTGAGACCTCAGAGTTATCACGCTTTTAAAATTCGACGACCTTCAAAAGTCCTTCTACGACAGTCGACTTCAAGGGTCCCATTCTACTTTGAAATTCGAAGACAAAGCTTTCTCGTAGGGCGCCCATTTTTTAGGTTCAAGAACTGAGGGCATCGAAACATCGAGACCGCTGAAGATTCGATCGGGATTTTTATTTCCACGAGGTCTCGAGGTTCACCTTTTGTCTGCTTACTGACGTTTGGAACCGAATCTCGCCAGTTTCTGTAGGCTCTGTAGGCTCTGCTCCGCCACTATAATAAAGAATCAGTTTTCACTGACTCTGACAGTGGGAAAGGATAAGGTCAATTCATTGGATTTGGCTAATCTATGAGTTAAGAACCGGCTTCCCGGGTCAATTGGGAGGTGACTTCTTTCTAATTTTCCATTACCTGCAAACGTCTGCACGAATATAGTATGGCATTTTCGAAACTCAAATGTGCCTACAAGTCAAATTAAACTGAATAGGAGTCCCTTTCAATGCAAGATGTTCTTCTTTGCAGCTATCTCTGTACGTGGTGAAAGATAGATGCGATCCATTGCAGATCCTGCAACCAAACCTGAAGCGGAAGGAATTGTGCCTCAACAAATCGAGCAGAGGCCCAGATTGGGCGGTCTGCCTGCATAATGATTGTAGGCTAACAAACGGTTGCAGATTCTGTAGGTTCGCTTAAACTCGAAACTTCAAAGCTGCGTATTGGCCAAGTATTAAATAGCCGTCGGATTTATGTGGTCATGAATTGGGTGGGATTTTGGAAGTCACTAATGAGCTCCTGATTTTGGAGATTTGCTGCTCAATGGCCTCTCGAAAATTGTTCGGAGACCCGTACTTTCGATGCTCTGAACGGTGGTTATAGCCGTGTGATGATAAAGATGAGCTTACGCGGCGCCCAATTGGTAATCAACGTTTTTGTGTCCCCCTTTTAAATCAACGCTC
This sequence comes from Parascaris univalens, assembly GCA_037576465.1. NCBI lineage: Eukaryota > Metazoa > Nematoda > Chromadorea > Rhabditida > Ascarididae > Parascaris > Parascaris univalens. The sequence goes on from CM075173.1 coordinate 165,293,299, forward strand.
AATATTATGATTCTATAATAATAATGTGAGCACAGTATTGCGGTGTTGTAGCAAAATGTCTCCTAATCCCGCAGTTCCTGAATTGCAGTCCTTCCGCTTCAGGCCCCACTTTTTTGGTTGCAGGATCTGCAATGGATCGCATCTATCTTTCACCACGTACAGAGATAGCTGCAAAGAAGAACATCTTGCATTGAAAGGGACTCCTATTCAGTTTAATTTGACTTGTAGGCACATTTGAGTTTCGAAAATGCCATACTATATTCGTGCAGACGTTTGCAGGTAATGGAAAATTAGAAAGAAGTCACCTCCCAATTGACCCGGGAAGCCGGTTCTTAACTCATAGATTAGCCAAATCCAATGAATTGACCTTATCCTTTCCCACTGTCAGAGTCAGTGAAAACTGATTCCTTTATTATAGTGGCGGAGCAGAGCCTACAGAGCCTGCTTTCGTACTCCCGCGTAGTCGAATTTGGAGTTACCTAGTCTTGCCGACGTCACAATGCACTATTCCTCAGTGCTTCAAATATGTAAGGTTTTTGCTAGTCGAGATTACCATCTCCTTAAGATATTTAAGGAAATGAACAAAAATATACGACAAATGTCAGGGATATTTTAATAAACGAATGAGAAGCTTGCATCCAGAAAAGGTTTCAAAAAAAGCGAAAATTATGGCTGCCATTTGTTAGCAATACAACCCTTAAATACATACATCGATCATTAATCCACCATCTTCTTTGACGGTAATCTATGGCGGCTCGGTCGACCACTGTCTGAATTACTCTTTTTCATCGACGTTCCATAATCAATTTTGATGTCATCCTTTTATGTCTGTCGCGTAAATTTCGAAATTCTTCCGTCGTTCCATGGCTGTTGATATCATTCCTCCTCTCAGCACTTGTTTGTTGCGTCTATTCTCCTTTATTAGATTGTAGGTTGCTTCTGTGGCAGTTTTTCTACCTTGGCAGCAAGCTCTTTCTTTTATTGTGAACATTAATCCAATTTGAGGTGTAATTCTGTACAGTTTAAGAGCAAATATTGCTACGTATGAAGTAGTATTCGTGCTACATAAGAATTAGCTATTGAAGTCATTCAGAGTTCCTTTTTTGCCGAGAAGAAAAGACAGTATTAGCCACGGTAGGGGAGAGGGCAATGAAAATACGAGCATCTTTCCTATTTCTCTCTCTCTATCTCGTGCAATTTCAGGATGCAGTTTGCTTCAGGACTCATTTTGTTGAACTCGAAACGAGTGTTGCTACCATCATAATATTCGAGTGAATTTTATCGCAGGGAACTGAAAAAAAAAGTATATTTCGAAGAAGCAGATCCACTTTCGAATAGTTTTAAGCTTCGTTTTTAAACTTTGCCAAATATTTTTCTCAGTTCTTTCTCCACTTCTGTACTAAACTGTTCTACTTTCAGTTGAAAACAATGCGCGACACTGTGGTAACGGATGAAACTCTCAATAGAAAACCGGCGATGGGTTCATGCTTGCTGAAAACTCGTAAGATTTTTCTTCGGAATTCTCATAGTCTAATTATCTCGAAATCAAAATTGCATGATTTTGATTCACCTCAAACTAACTAGATTGCAATGCATTCATAGTTTCGTTTGGCTTAAATATTGTTCTATTCACTGAAAAGCTTCAAATTGTGTTCTTGAGAGGTCGTTTTTCGAATAGGTGCCAGCCAGCCATTTATCACTGTGAGGTAATCACAAAATGCCCCCATATTTCTATGCTTCTTTTCATCCATTGTTTATGGTTTTAATGGATTAAAAACATGGATTTCTCCTATTCTTTTCTAATCGTTCTCAATCGATGAATATGAATTATTTAAGGTGATATTTTTAATTATATCATTGCGTTTGTTTCGTAAAATTTTTATCAAATAATACTTACTTCTTTCGAATATATGCACAATTTCTTATTGTATAACGTTGATTTTTCCATTATAGTTGAGTTTATGGCCAAGAAATGTCTGATTGTTGAATTCAATCAAAGAATGCGAAAGACTTTTATGATATTTGAAGATCGCCCTTTTTTTGCTCATTTCACCATTACTCGATTTTTTAAGTCTTTCAATCGACCTACGATAAACATTCAGCTGTAAATTTCGCATGGAACTTAATGCTACCTTATCGTATTGCTTTAACGTTTTAGTCGAAAATGGTTAAGACGAGTGATGATAGGAAATTAAAATGATCGTGATTGCTTGAAGTTTTTAATCATTTCGTTAGATTCCTCATAATTATTTCAAATATTTGCTTAATTTAGAGCAATTTCTCAATGCATCGTCTTATTGAATTCTTAAACATTACGGTTTACTCAACAAACTTTGTTTCAGTTATCATATAAACTGTATTTATAAAATTTCACTGAAGCGTCTAATTTTACAAAATCAAATTATCAGTCCAATGAAATTTCAGATATATTTCAATAGGCTATAAGATTAAATGAGCTGTCATTAGTTCGTTATACGTAAGAAGTCTTCATCAGGATAGTCAACGCAGAAAGGAATAATTGTTCCGTTATTTGTTCTATTGGCTCTTTGGCTACGTCGAAACATTGGAAGCACTTTTTACTTATGCTCAAATGTAGAAAGTCTGTAGAGTAAGGTGTACAAAAGAAGCGTGGATGAATCAAATTTGGACGATTTCAGTACCCATTTTTTTAGTTGACTGGGAAGGAGTGAAGAAAAGAGTTTTCTTTTACTGCATATGTATTCATTACTCAAAGGTATTGAGGAAGTAAGGTTGTTCAGTATTTTCATATTTGCTGTTTATTTGTCGTCTTCGATACTTTCATATTAACTTCTATAAGGGTCGAAATATTCTATAGGCAATTAAGAGGGAGTAGAATCGATGGGAAGAAAATAGCGTGAATGATTAAGTGCAAATATTATTTCATACGTATTCGGGCAAAACTTCATTTTATGGGCTGTTTGATCGAAGCAGGAAATCATGTTACGGACATTGAAAGGAAACGTTATTCGTTGATAAATATTGGTATTCTCGACAGTTGCATAGCATTCAATGAGCGGAAGAGGAATTCTATACAATGAGCGATTACATTTTTATCACATTACGATTGAAACACAATAAAAATTCAGTTATGAAATTATGGAAAGCAACAAAATACTGAATTATGAGAAGCAACAAAAGCCATTCAACGCTTCTCTTTAGCATTTCCTGTTCACGTCAATTGAAGATGGTGTGATCGAAATGGCTAAAATTTTTTCCATCTTCCATCGTATTGTAAGTTAACCTTTAATACTTGGCTATATTATCTTAATTTTGTCCACAGACTGCCGCCTATAATGCAAATTTATTTGGCGCAGCAAGTTTATAGATGAAGCTGAATAAGGTGTATTTGTTGGGCAATGAATGTTTTCTATAACAGTGGAATCCAGAGGGTATTTTTGAATCTATTGTGCGAGAGTTTCGACCTATTTGATTGCAATAAACTACTCGAAATAACTTCAATGTAACTTTTAAGAAAGCATATTTCGTGGCTTGTTTCATTGTTCATTAATTATAGAAATGATCACATAGGAGATAATCTTTCATATATACATTTATTTATACTCATCGTTATGATAATTTTAATTTATTGAAAAAGGAAACAATAAGATCGGAGTTGTTACGATATATGCACGATTCGTTAAGTTGAAATTAGAGCGAAAGTTTTTCATAAAATTTCGGATCATTCAAACATATTTCCACCAAACAAAGAATTCGGCAAGAATTTCCCAATACAAAAAGAAATCAACAGAAAGTTTTGGAGAAAATAAGACCCTCAAAGATATGAACGCTTTTTTCAAGTTGATTTCCTTCTCTCATTCCATAGAAGCCGTACATTTCATATTTGTCCCAAATATTTCCTCAAAAAGTGTTTATCTCAGTCGTTAATATGCGCTTATTCGAAGTGTATATCTGATTGTCCACACTGCCATATAAGTAGCCGCTAAATGCGAATCTATCTATATATTTCAAGAAATAGAGAAGCAGAGAAGTTTGGTGCAAGAGTGTTTCTTTTTTTCTGGATAGTCTGTGGAATAAGACCAGTACAGTCACCTCATTCTCATCCATTTTCAGCGTTTATTGACCTGGTAAATTTAGGTCGGTTTTATGCCAATCCACGATGTAGTTTTTGATGGTCCATCAGGCAAAAACTGCTAGATGAAGTAAACGAGAGTGAGAAAATTCAAAATTCACTTGAAACGTCATTTACTTTCGTCTTTTTCATTTATCGATTTCCTTTTTCCGTTCAAATGCCAGAATACCTCGTTGCGTAGTTACGCTCATGTTGTGAAAAGGCCTCTCGAATACTAAGAAGAATAAGTAATGGGAAGCACGACATATGAGCTGTGAGGAGTAATTACAGCTGTAATCCGCTCGGCAGAAAAACCAGTATCACTAACTGCCAACGAATCACAGAATGTGCACAATAGTGCATGCAATAATCTTACCGATCTGGCCGCAGTTCTCGTGCAGAAGAGACGTTTTTCCTTCTCCTCCGTTTGTGCAGTGCTCTTTATAGCCAGCCGTTACAATGAAGGACATGTAACGGCTAGCTATAAAGAGCGTCTGAATTTTGAGGCACGTTAAACAGCCTGTAATTCTTGGAGAAAATGATCTGTCGTTATTGACATTTTTAACGTTGTCTTATGTCTCAGATTATTACAGAGGATTTCATTTCATCAGCTATTGCATTTTCACACTTTAATTTATTGTGCGCACAGACACACGCAGCATATATAAGGCATGGAGACGTTCTTGCCACGATTGGGTTCAGCAGATACGGATTTTTGGAATTGGCTAGTAACATCGGCAATTCATGTAGAAAGTATAAGAATTTTTGCTTTTCTGTTCGACTGGCTTCAGCATTCGAAATAACGGCTACCGGAATTTACAATTTTCTTTTTTTTCTTGTTTTGAACAGCTCATGACGAAGCGCCGAAATGGTTTATCCTCTTCCTGATGGGTGTATTAAGTCATGATTGTGTGGCAATATGAGAGCGGTGGTAATTGAATCACGGAAGTCACACGACTCAGCGAGAATTCCTAAACTTGATGTTGCCATCCTGTTCATAAGGTTTGCGCTGCGATGCCTATAAGCTAGGATCACTGTTGATCCGTCTAGCACTTTTACGGTGAATGCATAACTTAAAACATCCTTCTTTTCGCCAAGAAACCGTAATATCTTTTGCTGGAGTACGGTTCATTTCTTAAATTTTCGGTCTTCATTTGCAAGTGACCTTTATTATTCAGTCAATTTTGTCCCATGCGTTCTATATGCCATATTTTATTGCAGGGAGACAAGCGCTTATCACATATGTACCATGACAAAACCATTGTTGCTGACGTCACGTGTTTCTCCAATCTCATTAGCATATTTATCCATATATCTTAGCGCTTTGAAATGTTATCCCTTTTCATATTGTCACTGAGTGCTCTAAATGAAAAATCCTACTGTGTGCAATTTGGATTCGAAAAATCCACGACGCGTATATTTTCTCAGTGTTTTCTGAGAATATGCACATCTTCAAGTAAGTGCTCCATATTTTTGTAATCTAAGAAATAAATAATAATGCGATTTAATGATAGTTTTATTCCAAAAAAGTGATCTCAAAGTAGTGATCTTAAATGTACTCATTGAATTCGCTCGCCAATTCTCCGATAAGCTTTGAATTAGATCACTTTGCGCCTTCTTTTTCCTCGCAACGCTGTCTCATCGTCTTTATTTCCGCCTGCCATGAAACTGTTTTTATTCATCAATTTCTGCAATACTTGAGGCGACGTGAAACGTTCATCTTTTGCGCTAGGAAGATCTGCAAATTGCTGTACTATTCATTTAAGTTGTCTATCGCGTTGTCGAAATTTTAATTACACATTAGGATTGGTTACATTTTTAACTGATAAGTTAATAACTGAGCAACCTGAGAAGCTACCCGACAGCCCAGTTCTCAAAAGTTCGTCGATAATCAGTCGACGGTAGTCGTCATCGTCATTTCGAAAAGCGCTCAATTGATCTCAACGTTTGCATCAATCTTAATGCATATCGTTTTTCGTGAACGTGAAAAAACTCAACTTCCTGATATATATAATGAAGCGAACGATTCTTTAAGTGCTCTGATATAGTCATTGCTTTGTGCTCTCATCTCAATTATTTTAGTGAAATTTCTCGAATAACTTCCGAAATTTTCAGCAAGCGGTTCCCATTTCAATTCATCTGTATGGTTCCGAGTTCTTTTCTTGCATCTGCCGACGTTTTTCTACTTCATAGCCGCTGTTCTGAACATTTTTTTTAGTAGGAATTACCTCGAAAATCTCAAAATTAGCATTTTCATCACTACCGTTCTCCATATGAATACTTCAGTGACGTACTCAGATATTAATCGGATGCTGTCATGAATTTTCTCCGTTATTTAACGTATTTCCAGGCCTCTATTTCATACACGAATATAGCGTTAGTGAGCTTGTAAATTTTCCAAATTCCATTGACGCCTCAAAGAGCTTTTATGAGAAATGACTTTCATGCAAATGATTTTGCTGACTGTACTCTTGATAGGTTGTCTCGATAAGTATTTGCGAGCAATTATCGCGATTGATGTAAGCTTTTGAGCATATTCATTATCGACGTAAATAGATGATGCCTGCTAGCATATGATCACCTATTGTCATTTTGGAACCTTAACGAAGTGCGTTGGGATCCACTACGATCACTTTTCAGGTGACCAATGATGCAAATGCATGCAAATATATTTCACAGAAGCACTGAAATATTTATTCCGCTTCGTTTTACTTTTCCATATATCGCTAGAAATTCCTTTGAAGACCACTTATAAATGCTCAAAATGATGATCCACAATTTCATAAATTATAAGCAGAAATTTGACAGTCGATAGAACGAGTGCATATTTAAGCCAATGCAACAGAAAGGATATGATTCCGCATATCTTAGCCTTTCGCGTAATTTTTTATGGTGTGTGGAAAATTTTCCTTTCCAGAAAAAAGCTTTTTGGAAAAGCGAACAATTTTATGGCATAAAATCATGAATGATGGAAATGTTTTTCAAGAAATTCATTTAATCGTTTCTCAAATAGTTACACTAAACGTCACAAGTTTTTCTTTCAAAATTTCTATTTCAACAAAGAGTTTCTAATGGAATTTTCTCTTTTCTGGCTTCCCGTCTGCGTCTTCTCCCCTCTTTTTTCTCTCTTAGTTCTTCACACAGATAAAATAGAAGATGTCTTCTAGCGATGAGCAGCACTGAGTTATCTTTATTAACTGGGCAAAATTGCATCATTTGCATTCATCACATATTCAAATGTTATCGATTATCTTTTGCTGGATATTGAGCTACTCGCTTAGTTTGTATAAGTTATTTAATTATGGCGTTTTTTTGGCGACGTCCTTCATATTTTTCACGTCGAAATCCCCTCATGCTATCCTTATACATTTCCGTTATTGGATGTGGCAAGTGCTCCCAAGCTTCCATTACTGACACAACAACTCCCACTCGCTATTCCGCCGCTTCCCGACGATGTATTGAGCAGACGAGAGAAAGCAGAAGCCCACACTTTGTGATGATAATTTTTGTCACATAAAGAGTGAGGGGAATGACGGTAGGATTGTAGGAATTGTTCAGCGGACATATGATTCTTCATTATACCTCGCTAGTGAAAAAGGTGAGCTTTGGCAAAATAATCAAACATTTTCCTAGGCATTAGAATTGCTTATAATGAAACTGTAAGTGTCATTCATTTCCAGATTCACAAATAATCCTTACCAATTTTGGTGAAAGAGGGAGGAAGTGAAGGGCATATATAATGGAGCGAGGAAGCATATTTTGTATATCTTACTGCAAGAATAGCTCCCACAAATTAGCATTTCCAAAGCGGATTAAGGGGATTCACACGTGTCTCTATCTGATAACACTCTCCGATCCGTCTGGATGGCAATAATAGCAGCGATGCCTTAGATGGCAGATCATCTAAGGCATCGTTGCTATTATTACTGGTCTTTCTTGTTTGAATGGAATATAAAGATGAAGAACGGCTGGCACTGAAAGGATTGCAAAATTCAAGCCGAGCATACTGTATAATAAGAAACTTTTCGGGAATATCGCGCAATTCAGTAACTTTCTAGGCTGTATTTTCTTGCATCGTCAAAGTCAAAAGCATGAAAATATCCAGTTATCAGAAATTTAAGAAACCTGAATGTTCACCGCCCTATTTAACTTATTGTTCAGCGATGCCTTAGATGCGATTTGTGATATTTTGCTGTTCTTGGCGGAAAAGCTCTGATAGAATGTCAATTTACCGAAAAAGTTGCCCAATTCATGTTAAGCTCACAAAGATTTCTGCCGGAGTAGTTCATATATTCGTAAAATTCGTTATCGCCGAATATTGGAAGTACTAGGACCGCGTTCCAAACCCTTAATTGAACAGTGCTCATTTTGAGTATTCAGTGTTATTATCAAAACTCATAAATATCATAAACAAGCGGATCTTCAGAATTTCTACCTTTCAGCAGTAATAATAGCAGCGATCGTCAACATTCATCCTCAAATCCTGACGCCAAGTGCAATCTTGATTACCTAAACAAAATGAACATCTCCTCATTCATGAGGACTCAATATGACTTGTCCCTTGGCAGATATTCACAAATAACGAATAAGTTGTATTAAATTATTGTTGTCCATTATGAGCGATCACAATGGTTATTGCATAAAAATTATCTCTTCTCATATGAGGAAAATATGAGTCTATTTTTGATTGAAATGTAACTTTTCTCGCTTCAGGGCTATTTTCGGAGAGTTACTGCTTCATCTTTTTCTACGCGGATGTGATTAAATGATCTCTTCTCATTCTGTGCCTACATATCGCAACTTAATTAGAGAAACTGCAATTGGTCAAAAACTCTTCGCAAAAGAGAATTGCAAAAAAAAAGTTTCAAAACACCAATTTTGTGAAAGAGAATAGAAAAGATCAGCGCATCATCAACGTTGATTATGAAATCAACTTTGTGAAGTTGCTGAAAAATAGTACTGAACAATCTGAGACACTCGGAAGTTATAGGTTTTTCTAAGTTCGGTCGAGAGACACTTTTGTTCCTTTGCGCTTCAAACGATTGTTTCAACTGCAAAGCTCGTTAAAAAGGATGTTTTATCTGTTGCAAATTCTCACATTGACTTGAATACTTGAATTATCCATAAATTATCTTCCTTTTGGAAGGGTTCTCGGAATACAGGTCGCCTCTCGATTCTGAATTTAGTCTACTTGAGTTCCTTTCGTCACGAGTGAAGTTGTTTGGAGAACCTGATCGAATCATCTTTGAACGAAAGTGGGAAATTTCTCAATTTGGCGACAAACGCTAATTGTAATTATGAGTGCCGATTGTAATAATAGTTCAGTTAGACGCTTATCTGTTTCTCATATTCATATGCGCAAATTTCCCAAAAAAAAAAATTCGATAATTAAGTGATTAAAATAGTGTTTTGTGAAATGGCTATACTTTTAGGCATTGAAAAATGTTTGCCTGATCTCAGAAATATTCCTATTGACTCCAAGTCTCATTCACCTTACATAATCTTACATTTATTTTACATAAATATTCCTATTTAATATTAAATTTAGAAACGCAGTAAATGCCCGAAATTCAGACAAATTTCGAGCATTTCAGAATTATTAAGTGGGTTAAATGCGGTGAAATTTCATTACCAAAATATATCTTCAGAATTGTTCAACCTGTCAACCATCATGAAGCCATCGTTTTAACTTTAGTTGCTTAATTTCATTCTATAAAATTTCATAAATGTTTTCGCGTAATCTATATATTTTCTTTCTAGCATAAAACTTAATAATCGATATGAGAAGAGAAGATCTATTTTTAAATAAATCCCGCTAATTCTTATTAAAAGATGGAATTTTCTTTTCCGGAAATCCACAAATGGCTGGAAGAATTTCCATAGTTTTATTTATTTTATTTATAGTTCTTAGTTTTCGAAATTATCTATTAGTATGATCATTTAAGCAATGAATTACCGCTCATTTTTAATTGCTTATCTATGAGAAAAGGAAAAGGAAAAAATATCGATGAAAAAGTTTGCCGAAAACTTTACGCCAGCCACTGCCTCCGGTAACTCACCATTCGAGCGTAGGAATGTTTGTTCTATTCGACTAACGAATGAAAAATTCGAAATATTGAATATTATCGAAATTCGCAATAAAGCACGTCAAAATAGACGATAAGCGGTAGTATCTGATAATAGTACACTGCGCAACCAATATGCTGTCATAAAATTCTAATATAATTTAAGCGTTGCCGGTCGGCAAAAAAGGAGGTCCTTGAAATCCCATCTTCTCTCATCCGCTGCAAATATTCCTCATTTTTGAATTCCATTTCCGTTGCCTATTTTAAAGATTTTGTCTGCTGCTTGACAGTAGAACACAATGTCGGTTCATTGCCCGTTATGGCGCAATAGTTTATTAATTCTGAGCGCAATAGTTCCACTGAATTTGGCGACAACATTTTTATGAATATGTTAAAATGCCATAGTATCACTGCAGCATTTTCGGCAGTGGTTCTCTTTTATTCGGATGCAAATTCTTTGTTTCAGTTTTGTGCGGTGCTCCTCTATTCTCAAGTGTGTCGCCACCAACAACAAAAACGTCAACACATTTCTTCGAAGCACCACCACCACCATACTCAGAATCCTCCGAAGAAGGAGTCTTCCAAACGCAACCTACTTCCATCCACAGTACTGAGGTAAATTCTAACAGTTTCAATGAAGTGATGTCAGTTACTATAGCATAAGTTTGATGCGCTTTGAAAATGCTTTGTTGATAGTTGTACGACTTTACGTGAAAGTGTACTTCAGAATCTGCTCCATGTACGTGCATCCTACCAATCCTAATATCATCCCACCCTCAAAACTTTCACTGAAAACTTTTTGCCTTGCAGAGAATTCCCTGTGAATAGCAGTCTGAAAACAGTGATGAAAGAAGCTGTTTTTGGAAAACACTCTTATTTGGTTTATTAGTTGGTGAGATCTTTTTCACATATCTGTTTACTATGGTTACCTTAATCGTGTGATCCAGCAAATTCGTGTAGCCAATTTTTGGCCAATAAATCCTCAGATCAGATGATCGTTAGTGAGACAACTGAATTGCGAGATTTCTGACCACCGTATATCGATCAGTCAAGCTGAGGTAGGCTGAACGGCTTCACTCAATTTGACCACCGATGGTGGGAAATGACTGATTGTTCGAAGCACTTCAACCGTTGAAATTCCGCAAGATGTTTATACCGATGCAATAATTAGGCGTTACTTCACCTCGAACAAGCTTGATTGCCTATGTTAGGTGAGGCTGAAGAGCTTTTGCGTTTGTGGAACGCGGCATTATGCGTTTTTCCAGCAATATGAGTGCGCAGTGTCACTAGCAGATGCACGCTCATCGCTAATGATTCGACGCTCTTTGTGGTGAAGACATTTTTATTTCATGTTTCAAGCGATATATGTGAGCGCTATATCTGGGAGGTGGATATTTTCAAATTTACCTCATATAGAAATATGATACGAGGTCGGAATGGAAACAAGGGAAAATGGATGAGAAATTTCTCCTTAACCTATGTTTGAAGAAACAGAGGGAACCGTTATGATGCTGACGAAATTAGTGTATGTAATACTGAATTAAACCGCCTTTAGAGTGACATTATTTGCTATGTAATTTTAGTCCCTAAAGCGACTGATAACGCGTCAGAGAGACTTGAAAGAATGGCTAATCAGCAAAACTCAATAAGAAATTCGCTCATGGTACATACAAATGAAGCGATCGAAAACTTTTTTCGAACTTAGCTAAAAAAAAATGCGTTTAATTTTCTTATTATTTGAAAAAACCATCGACGTTCGTCACCTTCCATAAATGAAAGTTTATTTACTAAGCAGTAAATACAAGTTCATTTACTTGTATACATGTTCGTTGATCACCTGCATATTCACCTAATTTATATTTCTTTGCTATCTCGCTCAGAGGATTTGCATGCTTCGCAAAATTCCACTCAGCCAATTCTGATCTGAAGAATATCTAACCAACAAAGTAATCTACATTTTTAACCACTTCTTAACTAAGCGGCGCTCCGCTTCATCATATTCTCTCAGTTTGAGTCGATTACCCTCAATGTCTCTTCCTCTCTATAGTGAACATGCAAGTGTTCACATTCAGCGCCAGCCAACAGCCTTACGCTAAATTCAAATCGAATCTGAACTGAAAATGCAACTGAAAAATGAACAACAGTGAATTTGGCGGTACTCGAGATATTTACTAAATATTACCAGGATGATTTGAATGTTGAGAATTGGACTATATCGTTGTAATGTAAGTTTTATTTTGAATAGTGGAAAATTTGTATGCACAATAGAAAAATCATTCCCAACTGCTTACACTGATTTTTTCGCGAACAGAAAAGAGGTCACTGGCAATAGCTAAGGCTATTTTGCATGGATGCAACTAGTGTAGAGTGTCAAATTAACCGCAAGCTAAACGCAAGCAACACAAATGCGAAGAACCAAGGAAAACTTCTACTGCTCATAAGATGGGGGAAGAACACGGCTGCAACAGGGATTTCGTTGCAGTATTTGCCCTACGTTTCACTCTGAACTGTGGCAACTTCATCTGCACAAATTATTCACCGTTTTGAGAAGTGGCCGCAAATTTCGTATAAAGCGAGGCGGCATCGTAATTTCTGATTGCAAAAACTGATGAAAATGTTGTCATTTCGAATCGCCATCTTTTTTGGTGTTCTTTGAAATATTTTTAAAAAGGTAAGACGGATTCATGAGCTTTCGCTTGCCTCACTAATGCTGCGGATATTTGGCGAGCTATCATAGACGCTCCGCTCCCTCTTGCCTTTGACACAAACCAACTTCTTCTTTCCCATCTTCCTCTTAGTTCCCATCAGATTTAGTTCACTGTTGGTACAGAAAAACCACCTGAATTTGTCTTAAACCAAGGAAATCATCTCCCACTTATTATACTTTCAGGTTTGTCTGAAATAAAATTCGGTATCTTTCCATTTGTCTTCAGCTGGACGTCATTAGAGAATGACGCTCAAAAGATGTAATAGCACTGATGTGATGTCATTAATGCTTCTGTTAAACTAAAATTTCCTCGAATATAAATTCTTTGTACTGCGTCAAACTGGCATTATATGCAAATATACTGCTCATTTATATGCAGTCAATCTTGCAACAGAATCAAGAAGTATCCTTACTCTACCGTCTGCTTACTTGGCTCTATGTATCCTCCTCCTTGAAGGCAACAGTTTTGATATCACCAGACTCCAAAATTTCCAGCTATGAAGGTTTTTGAGCCAGAAGATGCCGAAAAAATTATAAGGAAAATTCAAGCTGTGCTACTTAATGTATATAGGTGGAAAACGCGAATGTTCCGTCAATGTGCACACTTTTTCTTAATTTCTTCAGACATTCGAATTATCTCTTAAATGAAGTGTCATTTAGTGAGTGCCCCGATAAGCGTTTTGCGTTTCCGATTGAAAGGCTTACACCTTCAAGCGCTCAACAATTTCTTGCACATACGGCTTATATTTGAAAGATGCTATTGCACGGAAATGTTTAAGAGCTATGATTAATAAACGTCGTTTTAATTTCCTTAATTATTCAAAAAATTTGAGATGAATAAGCAATCAATAACACCTCAGGCTGGATTTTCGTCAGTTTGAACTGAAAAACAACGTAATATTGCATTTTTGTGCTTATCGCCATGGCAACGTTTAGATAAACGTAATTTATATAAACAATTAGTCTCATATGGCTCCATTAGATCGGTTACAGCCGCTTCAGCTGTTTCAGCACTAAGGACCATTCGGCACTGGTCACTTATTTCTGCATTACTCGAAAAAGCTCTTAACCACAACACATAAAAATGCTATTTAGGATCTAATGTGGCTGAAGCGAATTATAGAAAAAAAAAAATTCGCCAGCCTTTTGCACGTTTGCAGCTTAGCTTATTGGATTGACATTCATCCGATGAATTGAAAACAAACAAAATTGGTTTCACTAATAAATCTCACCTTGATTAATCTACTTACTTTAACAAGTAAATCATTTTTAAGCTATAAAATAGAATAGCGACTGAATAAAGATACTTACAAATTTTTGCATATCTTTCGATGTATGGGACCTCCATGGAAATTGATGGGATCAACTGGAAAAGTTTCCTAGGAGGCGATCGCATCACAAACATTAAATTTCTAATCGCTGTAGTTGCGCTATACAAAAAGTGATGATGCTATTACCATTCGTTTGTCGTACATACAAAATTCGCAAATGCAAAAATAGTCTATGAAATTTGTTAGTGAATGGGAAAATTACGAATATCCATTACTTAGTTTAAAAAGTAGAAGAAATATATTAGTTACCTTCGTATAAACGAAAACAGTTATTTCCCTATTTAGTTTAGCTAGGCTGCCTTTAGTAAATGCTGCATCTACGTAGCGGTAACATTGCCTCTTGGAGTGATCTGTTTAACACAACTTGTGAAAGGTTTGTGATGTAATGCGTGCAAAAATAAAGTGGTGGATAATTTGGCGTAATAAGCGAATTGCGCAAATTTACCGCATATAAAAGTTCGATATAACTATGTCTTATTTGTTATGTGTGTATTTACATATCCACTCGGTTTCCTTTATAAAGTTCCACTTATTGAAGTAGTACCACGGAACTTTATGGTAATTCAGTTTCAAAAAGACTTGATGATATTTAAATATGCCAAAGGAAGAATATTCGTTGATTTTATAGCGACTATATTTGCGCTTTTACTCCGATCGATTCCATAGGTAATCTTTTTTGTGGAAAAATTCATTGAGGTGATTTCCATCTGATTTCTATCATCGCTGAATTTTCTTTCTTTTGATGACCTATGAGATTTTGCTAATTATATGTTTCATCTATACTTTCCATTCCACTGTAATAACGTTTCATTCATAATCTGAAGTGAAAATATTCCTATGAAATGATCGGTAAAATTGTTTAATATATCATTTTTAATAGATTCTAAAATTTGATTATGAGAATTTAATTCTATTGTTACTTTTATTTTAAGTTATATGAAATTCATTTTATTTATTTGTTTAATTTTTTATTTCTCAGCCGATAGGGAGTTTTTTTTCTATTTCTCTGGAATGAATCCTATTTCATATCCGTTAAAGATATGTAAATCGAAATAAACCAGAATAAACCGGAGTAAACCTAAATAAACCGGAATAAACCGGAATAGACCAGAATAAAGGAGAATAAAGCAAAGTATGAGTTGCAAATTGCAACTTGCAAAACTCTAAATTATTCGTTGGTAGCTTCGTTAATATGCGTAGCGGTTATAGTTTGCGGTATTGTTCTCATGTTATTTATTCTATAATTTTTAGAGTTCATTTGTCATTCGTATTTCAATCTTTAATTCATTACCTATGGAAATAATTTCAGGTAGAAAACCTTAGTGAATGTCAGTATTTAACTGCATTCTCTGATTACCTAATCGTCAGTAGTTATAGGAACAAAATGTTTTGCGACTTAAAAGTTGGAAAATGTGCCGTATACTGGCTGATCGATGTTTATTTATAGCTTGCAATAATAGAATTAAGCATTAATCAACAAACGACCACTACGACGACAACCACACCATCATTATGCGATACCCATGTTTCTCTTTTTTTCCACTAAATTATTCTAACGTAGCATGGATGCGAAAGTATTTGTCTTCAGCTATCGCTTCTACATGGATATCATTACTGACTTATATTTATGATGAAATAATATCAGCTTCATTATGCTTTGTGGATCTGTTGAATATGTACTCTTGGGAAACTTTGCGTGGATGCGTTATTGATCGTTAAAATCATCTAGTTCCACAAATGGCTAAAAAGTCACAAATTCGACCTCGCAGTCATTACCTCTTTTACTACTCATCAAAAACCGTGACCGTCATCTGAGCCTGATTTAGACATTCTCCTTTCATATTGGTCTATCAATGGGATAATTAGCGGATATTATTTACTGCAATAATGCTGTAAAAATTCTGCATAATTAGCCGGTTGTCTTAATTCGATTAATTAACTCTTTATCAGTTTTACGATACCCATCTCATTAAACGAACGATTTCAGGCGATCCGAGAACCGCGAAAATATGTAGTTGCAATTTCGTTCAAGTAAGTAATAAAATTGAATTTATCGATCAATAAAGCGCTATTCCATCTTGTTCAGACATCACTTTTGACTTCATGTCTCAAGGACTAGAGCTGGTGAATTTTTAAGTGAAATTGATAATCTTTTACATAAAAGGGACATCTGATAGTACTCATTCGCATCATCACAAATGAACCTCTAGGCAAAGACATCGGGCGGAAATGAATGGCACTTCCTCTCCTGGAAGATGTGATGTGAAGTATTTAGCTGATATTGACATATTGTTGATTAAAAGTGCCTATCACACGATTCGTTCGTGAGATTCTGTGACGTTCATTCAACTAGCTGTCTTGATGTGACGTTCCAGCAATTGCCTAAATGAATATAGGTTTGTAAATATAGACTCATTTACAAATGTAACTGAGCCTATTTAGTAATATTTCAATAATGAGTGAAAAATAATCGTTGAAGAACTTTGACGAATCATCATCATAAAGTGAATGCAAATTAATGCTACGAAAACCATATGCATATGTCTGTCTGTCTAAAGAGATAGTTGCAAAACTTTGTGGAGAAATCTTTTACTTTTTATTTAGTATAGTCGAAATAGACTCTGATAACAGTGTAATATTAATGAAGTTGTGTCAACATATTGTCACAGATATTGAATTATGAGGTATAGTGAGATCTCATTTCCTCTTCCTTCTCTTCCTGCTCTCTCCAACATCTTAAACGTCATATTATCAAAGCTAGCAAGTTATGAAAGCAAATAAATAAATCAATGAGACTCTCGCAAATTGAATGCGAACAAATTCCACGTGCAGTACCTTTGGTGAGTTCATTCTTCACTGCTTCACTGCTTCTCTACTGTGTCGTGAAGAGAACTGAAGCATTTCTCGAAACCGTCCATAAGGAGTACTTCTGAACCCCAAATCATCATTTACAAGCAGTCCTTACTCTGTTATAGATGTGCATAAGTGTGACTTTACGTCTATCCGATAGTTTCAACAGGAAAGCGGCTGAAGCTAGAACTAGGAAACTTATAGTTATTCTAAATAACCTGTGGCCTCTAAGGTCGATGAACGCTGAACTTGACCTTTGAATCTTGGAATGCTTGACGATTAACTGAATTTTTTTTTTAATTTGTACTAATTTCGCAACGATCACATATCGCGCTAATCACCACTCGCCGCAAACGAAGCACATCATATTGTGCGTAATTAATCGTCAATTATTTTTCATTTATTTAGTTGACTTATTTATTCTCCCAGCAAGTTCGTAGGCTATCACTATACTTATGCCAGTTTGCGGCGCAAACGTCATGCGTATAATACGCAGTTTTGCAGCTTCCTCTTCCTCCTGTAATCGTTCTCTCAGCCGCCGGGCAGAACCAGATTTTATGGTATCGAAAGATTAATTGATTGCTGATCGGTTTCGTTATTAGTTTTCCGAGTGATTTTCCGAAGGGTGTTTGCAGCTGCATCAACTACACCTCACTAGGTTTTTATTTTGACTTTTCTTGTAGAAGACTAACTGAGTGGAAGGAGAGTTCATATAAATATTGGTATTATTTTATAATAATAAATTCAACGTTGATTTCTTAAAATGACCTCTTTGTTTGGTGACCTCTCAGTTCCCTAACCTCTCAAAAATGACCTCTCAGTTTCCTAACCTCTCAAAAATGACCTCTCAGTTTCCCAGTTCTAACTTCAACTATCGACCAGAGCGGAAAAAGAATGAATTTGATTCGCTCTAATCTATGCATCATAAATTGATGTTCACTCTCTAGAGATTGATTAATGACAAATGCATTTTATACTGCATCTCATCAAAATTTATTCACCAACTCTTCGGATATTTATTAGATTTTTCATTTAGGATTATTGTAAGCATCTAATCAGAAGAGATGAAGCAGTATTTATTCCTCAACTAGATCCTCAGAAATCATATAGCGACGTCAGCTTTCTCAGTTTGCAGATGTCAGGGATTTCGTAGGCATTCGAAATGAATTCTCCTGATCCAGAATTAGCTGACAAACAGGAAGGCTGTTATTCTCGAGGATGTGAAATATTACCATTTTTAATTTTCAAACAATTTAGTCAATCTGTTGTCCTAGTCAATCCTTGTCTACCTATTCCTACGTCCTATGCAGCGATGTAGCTAAGATATGACAAGCGTTGGCACGTACTTCGGGTGCCTACTGCCCTAGTCAACCTATTCCTACGTAGCCATCCATAGTTCCACCGGCGCCGATGACCTGTTGTAGTGTTGTAGTCAAACAGTGTAAATGAAGCGGGAGATTTGATAAAAGAAGGCTATGAAAACATTGAGAAAAAACCAATTACAGAATCCATAAAACTAAATTCAAAAAAAAAAACCTTAGAAGTAGGCATAGATTTACTTGGAGATCAATAGGAATCAGAGCAAAAAAAAAGATCCTTTATTATACAATCTGCATTTTATGTCCACTAGCTAAGAGAAAGCGGTATTGTCTTCTCTTATCAGTCTATTCGCAAATGTATGATATATCGACTATTTCAATGAATCCTACGTTTGAGGCTTGGAAATGTCCATAGGGGATTTATTCTCGTCTTGTGCACATGTATGCAAGTCGACAAAGTACGTTGTCAAGGCTGCACTTGAACTTACTTCATCATTGTTGAAAGAGTTTGGCGTTTACATTTCATTGGATGCATTATTTCGTTAATGGTATGTATGTGCACCCATTACATTCGGTCTCGTTTTAAGCGATCATTGAGCGTTCTGTGCAGCGATGTAGCTGAGGTACGACAAGCGTTGGCGCATACTTCGGGCGCCTGAAGGAAATAACTGCATCTGAACGAAGTGCCATTTTCGTGTAAGAGGTGTGCTTCTGAAGGCAATAATCGAGGCACCATTTTAGTAAAATTCTCTGTTAAAAAATCAATTTTAGACTGTAGCTAAAGATATTCGCAGCAGTATTTCTTACACAGCAGTATTCTATTATTCCGCTATAGCAACTATTTTCCATCTCTTGCCTGAGGTGAAAGAAAATCTCGGACTTTGAGGTTCTGAGGGTCTTATTCACTTGACGATTGCTCTTTTCAGGGAATATGTTTTAGCAAATCGCTTCTAATGCTTGTCTTTGATATTGATTTTTTTATGTTTGATATTGCGATGTGATGGCTATCTGTTGATAGCTCATAAAATGTGTATTAGTTTATCGTAGTGATTTCGCTTAATGCTTTATATTTCGCTCCCATAATTGGGGCAATTTCAGCGTGTTAGTGGACTGAAAACATAGAACGAGGAAGCGGAAATTCTTTCGAAGCGAATAAAATCTGTACTCTTCAGTGTATATCACTTAGAATTTCCGGCCTAAGGAGAGAGATTATTCGCCTGTATTATCCAGAAGAAGAAAGAGTGAAATAACAACAGGATTTTACTATTGAACAGAACTAATAGACAGAAGTAGAAAGTCTATGTGAATAAAACTCGAAAAAATATGCCTCGTCATCTATCGTCTATAGCATCTTAGAAGGATTTCAGCATTCATTTTTAACTTTAAACATCAAGGAGTCGGTATTAATCTGAAATAATCAACGAAAAAATTATAAGAAACCAATGAATTAAAGGCACTTTCTATCGAATTTCTTTAACATTTTCCGTAATGTTCTCGTCGATTATAGCAAAATTACTTTGTGTTAATACTCGTTGCTTTCGTAAGATTTTCGGTTGATACCAATTAGGCGTTGGACTTTTATTGTGCTACACAATTGAGTTAGGCCAACGTTCGGTTTGCGGAAGTACACAAATTGAGCGGAATAATTTGTGGCAAATGGCCACCTACCGATTGCAAACATTATGCAGAGGCAAATTGAATAGAATAATTCTGCTGTCTCGAAAAAAGCGTGCACTCGAATATCGCGAAAAAACGTTAGTGGTAACAAACCATAGGGATTACAATCCTAAATAACTTTTATTTCACGATGCCTAAGTGGTAAACTAAATTGGAATGGAAAAATTGGTGAGAATATTGCTATATATATATGTATATATATATATATATATATATATATATATATATATATATACATATGAAAAGGTCTATATCGCAGCACATTCCTTTGTTATTAGGATTGACTGAGAGCATTAAAGCACATCGGGTCGATAATTGCAACAATTGAAAGGCTATGAAATCGATTCGCGTAGAAGAAAATGTGAAATTTAGGTGATTGGAGGAAAACATCGAATAGCACACTTCAGCAGAACTAATTTAACAAACTTACTGCTTTACTGTGGTGAACTATACCGTTTTGATTATTCAATTTTAACATCATGTTAGCGTTGCCACTTTGAAGTTATAGTCATTACCAGTTTAATGCCCTCCTGGCAGGCAGTTTTTTTGCTTTGTTTCAGATGGATATAGTTCATTTGAACTGAAGAAATTTTTCTTCTACTAGCACATAGGCTACAAGTTTGGAACTGGAGGTGTTAGACATTTTTTATGAATCCTATTAGGCGAAAAAGTAATAGAACATTAAAAATCGTTTACGCTTACTCAGTACAGTGAACAATTTCCCAGATTGATCAAGGTCTTTTAACAGCTTTATTTCATCGCCGTGATGGCAACCGACCGCTCTCAAATTTAGCTCGGAAACTAAAAGCAGGTCAGTCTTCATCGATCGAGACTTGGTCCCAACTTCTATCAGCTTTTTTTTTCAATTGTACTGTTCTCGGCGAGCGCCTCCTTTCAGCCGTCGAACACAATTTCAAAAATTCGTTCATTTACGATCAGAGTTCTGCTTGTGACGCTTGTATTCGGGTGGTCGACGACCGATTTTCGTCGCTTCGCTAATCTCACTTTTATTATCACTCCGAAAATGAATTTTCCAACCCTATTCTCTCTTCCCACTCCTTCCTTCCCTCCCTCTCTTTTAACGCATTGTATCTATGAGTGCTGCAGATTACTTATCAACAAGCAATCATGTAATCCTGCTGGTATTATCAAATTCTGAAGTTTGTGATAGAATCGAATTTTTCGCAAGAGTACGCGATTATTCGTTCCGCATAGGCATTTATTGAGAGACTAATTTGCTCATATGAAAGTCGGCTTTCTAAAATATCATCAACATGGGACTGAATAGATATTATAAGGCTAATGAATAAGCCGACTTCATTCGGTGATATGGCAACGTCGACTATTACGCTATTTCTTTCACTCATCTCATATTTTCATTGCTCGTCGGTGTCACTATGTGCGCTCTCTCGCTTCATAAACTTTGTTGCATATTGATGTATCCACATATCTTATTTGTGCATTCGGGTAACTTCACAAGTTCTAATTAAATTGCCTCAATTTTCACTCTCGCAAACTCTAATTTGATATTTTCGATCAGCGTTGTGATATTCGCTCGCATAACTTAAAATCGATGAGTGAACCACTATTTCACAAACTGCATTTTCTGCCCAGTATCTCAATACATATTTCAATGAATTTCTGCGATCGTAATCATTCATGAAGTCGGAAAAATTTTGATTATCTTTATTTCTTACTTACTACAGTCGATGAAGCATTCATTACGACTAAATGTCTCTTCATATTATTATCGCTTCCGTTTCGATGAAGCTGTGAGGTAGCGTGAGGCCTTAGACCTAGGCTCCTTTATCGTTGTTCTGCTTAAGAGGATAGTTGCGATTTGCTCCACCATCCTCACCTTGATGAGATCACTGGTCAGTTTGACTCGGTAGGATGAAGCCAACGACTTTCCTTTCGAAACGCGCAGTAAGCAAAATTAAACGGTGAATTTTGATTATCTTGCTTTGCAAAATTCGACTTTAATGCTCAAAGATTTGATAAAATTCACTTCACAAAAAGCTGTTGTTGATGACGATATTCACTGATTGGACTGTTGCTCATCAAATATCAAGCCGAAGAATGTGGTCTTTAAACAGAGAGTCGTCATACATACAACATGTTCAATTTGCTTTAATCATACGAGGCTTAAATTATGCTCCTCATAGTTCATATGATAAATTTTTCTCATATTATTTGCGTACGTGAATGAAAATATTCACTAGCAAAGATAAAGGCAATACGAATAATTAAAATCATCTTTCATCGTATTATTGTCATCATATATTTTGTAATTTTTACCGTTAATAAATCAGAGCAAAGTAATTCTCTTGATAAAATTACTTATAAGTTAGGCATTTTTTAGTTAGAATACTAAATAAATATGAAGTAAAAAGTTACTAAACGATTCGAATAATTGATAATGGATGTAAAATATATGAGAGAAAAATTACTTTAAATGAATTCAGTCGAAGAATTTGTTAGGAAATGTCTTAATGAAAGTAATATATATTGATAATTTAACCTAGTTGATAATTTTTGGTGCGTTCATCTTTTAGAATTCTCTCTAATATGAATTTTTCAGATTTGTTTTAAGTTTTTTGTTTTTTGTTATTGTTTTTTTTTTGTTTTTGTTTTTCATAAATTAATCGAATAGTTCATTTATTCGTGAATTTCAACTCATATTTATAGGGATTCAGTTGCAATGAAATAAAGCGCTAGCTCTCGATACAACGACTTGCGCATCGTGATCGTTGGAAATAAACGTATATTTATAGTTCGATGTTCATATATCTGTTTTGAAGTTGTTCATCTATGTGTACTCGATAAGTGTGTGTATCCGACGTTCATCTGTCACTTCCATCCTACTGACCAGTAGAGCGAACGTTACATAGCTGAATATAACCGCACAATTCACAGCCTTATTGCTTCTAGGCTCTTTGATATCGCGTCCTTAATTACGTTTCTTAACTCATTACTATTCCCTATTGACCAGTAAAGCGAACGTGTACGATTGAGTTTCATGTAAGTCGTGCATTACTAGGGCGGTATTGAAGGTTTCTATAGCATTAAAATTTTTGCGTTCGGCCGTTCTGTTGCACAGATTGTAGATTCTATCAGACATAGCTATATTAGACGAACAGGCGATGTTTTTCGACCTCATTAAACATTCTATTCATTTCCTTTTTTTCAGAGCACATACGATTATATAAAGAGATATATTAGCGACGTTTTGAAGCAACCCGTTTTGGAGCCTGATCGAAGTGTATCGATGTATGAAATGGGACACGTCTCGAACATGGTTTGTTGCAATCTTCTACTATATTTAAAATCCCGAGCCTCTGTAGGCTGTCTTTGAACGAATATCACTTGCGGTAATTACAAAGTAATTCTTCTGTGGTGGTGACAAATTTTTCTTAATAAATGCTCATTCCTTGCAAATTTGAAAATAAGTCGGCTCGCTGAGAAATTGTCCGTTCGATTTCCCTTCACGTTTAATAACTGTTGTCTTTAGAGTCACATTATGCCGACACTTTGACCTATATGAATATCGTCATACCTAGCCATATTCTCCCACTTCTACCTCTTCAAATGAAACATAACAGAAGTTTAGCGTAATCCTTTCCTATATCTTCTCACGCTCCAGTTTTATTTCGAGATGCGATCAAAGCTGTGAGAAGCGCTTTCCTACTATTTGCTCCATGCCATTTACCGATTATTCGATCCATGACAATCAAAAAATGTAAAACTGATCGTTGTCAAAGTGATAACAGGTAGAACTTTTTGATCATTGATTTTCGACGAGTTGAATTAAATAAATCAATAATGCATTATTGACCTATTTAGCCAAATATTGGAAGACCATTGGAGAACACAAATATCTTTTGTACGGTTTTTTCTTCTTAGACAATTTAATGGGCCAAAATCAGATATCCCTCATCGTAACAGTTATTATTACAATATAGCACTTTGTCGAATGCCTAATAGTTGTAATATTTGGTAATACCTCCAGGCCGGAAACATTTAAGTTCGCCTTTGATGATGTTGACGATCATTTGTGTTAAGCAGGAAAGGGTTTTTTGCTCGTGTTCTCGCGGAAATTAATGTTGTGGAAACATCAGTATTATAAAAACTAGTGAACCGTTTATTAAAGGCGACCAATTTTTGACATATGCAAAAACGCATTTCCGCTTCTTTCCGATCAGGAGGTATTCGGAGTAGCAAACAACACATCAGTGGGGAGATTTTGCATGGAGGATTGGAAGCGCTTTTCATTTATGCTGGAAAATGTGAAATAAACGCTTCGGAATTTATTTTAAAGTGGAGAAATTTATTCTGGATTTTTGGCGATGAAATCCCTTATCATGTCTATCAGCAATGATCCGAGTCTTTCAATCTGTGTCGCTATGATTCGGACAGAAGAATTCGTTCATAATTAACAATTAAACGACGATCGGCGAGATAGGGCAATGAAGCAAGAAAGAAAACAAAATCATATTCACACGTACAGAGTTAATATCGTCACATATTATGGAATTTATTACAGTTTTGGGCATCAGTCACTATTAAAAGTCATCTTTCGTATCCCATTCATGTGCCTTTTTGCATTTTACGAAGCCCATTACGTATATCAAAAAAAAAAAAAAATGCTGCATTAACAATCTATGTTCAATGCTCCTCCCTGCTTATCCCTTCTAGCGTCCTCTTCCCTCATTTTCAAGCTTAGTCAACTGACAAATGTAAATCTGTCGAGTACCATAAATAACCAGCTTTGCTTCACTCTTTTTTGAACTTTAAATTATAGGTGGAGGAAAATATACATCATTACGCAAGCATATATATATGTACCAGTTTGGATGTTTTCTGAATGTTCCATACTTTCTATAAATTTTTACAACACATTTCATATGAAATTCATATGGGACATGCATCTGTGGAAGTTCTCAGTTTCATTTTGTGATAGTTTTCCTGGAATTCGATGCTGGTACCTCAGCCAGATACTAATAACAAACAGATCTCATCTGTTTTTGCCGTCACTTCAACTGAGAATATTCTAGCGCAAAGTCTATATGATACAGAGGGTCGTAGGTAATCTTATCCTTTCGTTATCTCAAGGATGCTTCGCTCGACTCGGGTCTTTTTTCCCAAAATGTTGAAAATTCCATGCTTACGAGACCCAGTGTTTTGGTGGATGTATTGCGCCTCTGGATTGAGATACTCGGGATAATGTGGATTCCCCACAGTTGAACGTTCTTGCCGATATCTTTTCGTTTATTCGTCGCAATACGTTCATGATTTTTGCATTACATGTGCAATTTTGGGGCCCATGTTGTCAGTTATGTGCCAAATGACCAAAAGACGCCAAATATGAAAACTTTTCCGGAAAGTATTAGGAATGTATGAAAATCGGTACAGAAATGTTTATATCCATGTGAGTTTCAATTTTTTTTTTGCAATGCGGATACATAGGAGGCCCTCGATGTGGTTTCGCTGGATTCGCTGGAAAGTTCCCCAACTCGATCAAAAATTCGGCAATTTGCCGACTTCATTTTTTGCAATTTCCTTCTCCTTCATCCACTCTTTTCCCCATCAACTGCTTTTTTCATGTCTCCTCAAGAGTAATGCGGAGAAAAATGTTTCATCCCACTCTGACCCTGTATTTCCAGCGTATTCTCGACCTTTATATTTTGGTTATAACTTTTTTTCTCATGATCGGAGGTATGAGCGTATGGTGCCGTTTGACGCCTTGTGCGATTCACTTTCCAACAGTTTATAACATGCTGGGCTATTTCTGACGCAAATCCTGAGATTTACTTTTGGTAGCGAAATAGTACATGAAGGTGAGAGAAGCGGTCACATTATGCCTTCATAACTGCTTCACTTCCGGATGGATGTGAATGATGCTTTTTTTATTGAAATCAGCTTTCACTTCTCTATCGAACGCGGTAGAACGTTGCGATGATTGTGGGAGAAAAGAAACTGAAAACATTATTTACTGATAGTGATGATTTGCGACTGCAACTTTTTTCCACCGTTTTCCTCCATAAAGTCCGTTTTTTCATAGCAGCAAATTACAAAAATATTTCTTGCCTTCGACTTCCACTGCTTCCGTATCAACGATAGAATTCGATGAGCGCTGACAGATTACGAATTTTTGCAAAAACTGAAGGTTAAAGCAGGTGAACGTACATCAAACTAAGTCAAGACATGGACGAACCTTGAAGTGTCTTTACGTGAAATACTTCACGTAAGATGTTAGAGGTGGCTATATGAAGAAGCATAACATGCGTTAGTTATTAATTACTTGTATTTTGTCGTGTCAGATCATAAGACGATATCAGTTCTTAAAATTTCAATTTCTCCGTTTTAATTAACTAATTAATTAAGTACTGCATGCAATTTATGTCACTTTTTTGGAAACGTTTTTAATTGATTTCTTAATTAACTAATGGAAAATTTAATTAATTAATTTTAATTAATTTTCTCACCTTAATTTCGCCAATAAGTCATTTGAGAGGTAGTATCGATGAGCTTTTTATTCGTTGCTTTTAACTGCAATCCATTGTCATTTCTTCTTGACTTATTGAAACGCTTTAGTGCCTTAATTAGGCACAGGAAGCGAAACGTTGTGTAGTATTTTGCACACCTGATTTTGTCGTTTTCTCATCGATTTTCCCAGAATTAGTGCCCGCTAATTATTTTTATTTCTTTTGTTTCTCACTTCTTCATTCTTTCCCCCTCGTTGGAATGGTCATTTTGATTTTGAAACGTTTTCTCGTTCGCCTCCAATTGAAATGTTTGCCCTTAAATGAACTGTGTAACTGCATTATTTGCCTCAAAAATTACAAAACTGCAACCAGAATATTTGTCCTTAATGGAACTTATGTTCAGAAATGTGCAATTGTCGATCTCAGTGCGAACAAAAAATTCCCATGGAATTAAATTCCCTACTTGGTTCACCTCTAATTTCCTTGAGATTATCTCATTCATAGATATTTTATTGAATATTGTGCTTATTGTTTTTCTATGCGCATATAAAGACAAATATCTGAGAGTGTTTATGAAAATTCCATCGAAAAATCATTTAAAATAAAATTTCCTCGAGGACTCATTGATAGTTGATCAAAAATTCTCTAAAGATCGACAGTTTATTGTTGTGTCATTTGCTAGCTTCTCTCAATAGCTAAACATTCACCTTAGATTTCGAGCATATCAAGAAGTTGCAGCAGGAAAATCTTCATTTTTCATTATAAACAATGAAAGTTTGTAAGTCATTTTAAGTAATGCCAAAATTAATGCAATCAATCCAAAGAATTATATATTCAGCAATACAAGAGGTTTTATTATGCCGTTCGCAGCAGTTTCCAAATGTTGGTTATTACAACAATGTTTTGGTAACGTTTAGCTATACACAGGTTAAGCGGTCCAATCTTTCGAAAGTGTGCGTCGATGCCATTCATGTTGAACTGTGTTAGTCTAACGTACATTGGACGGACTACGAACGTTGGATGAACTGCTATAAAGTATTACTATATATTTATAATGAATGGAGGAGATGTAGTCAACAGTCATGTGAGTTAGCACCCAATGACTAGCGGGAATAATCAATCACGCGATTAAAAGTAGTGACACTGGCAGGTATTGCAAGAGTAGAATATTCGATTATTTAGAATGGAAGCCATGAGCCGAAAGATATTCACGAACACTATCAGAAACTGATGTGCCAACTATCGATGAGCAATTCGTCACTTCTTCGCGAGAACGAATCATTTCGTGCACGCTTTCAGGTGGGTTTTCTCTTACCACAATTACAGTTATCGTAGAAAATTTCCTGCTTTTTTGACAGCGTTGAGTAGTGCTAGAATGTGCTCACAATGATGCATGTTTCTAAAATCTTTATCCACCTAACGATATATGCATTCCTTCAATGCGGAAGGACGTAGAGAGGGTTGAAACCGCTCAGGAAAATTTCAACATCAATTCCCAATATGGAATTGATCCCGATTAAAGTCGGCAAATTCCTAAATTTCCATAACTCTAAAAACGCGTTGGTGACTTTTGCTGATGCATATGACCCCCCACCCTTCCTAAAATGTAAATTTTGTCTTTCATTTTAGAGTGCCAAAATTAGAGCCCCCAGCAGTTTCACCTCCATATATTCGCATACAATTCGCGAAAGCGGCAAGGAAATAGATTCTGAGCAGAAGCGCGCATTCTGGCCTTATCTCCTAACCAGTAGTTGTTGTGTTTCATCATTGTCGTTTCCAGTATTGTATACGACTTTCAACGTTTTCATTATCCTTTCTCTTAAAATCCAATGATTTAAGTTGTTTCTGCTCATAAGGTGCTTACTTATTTAGCTTTATTTTTGCATAGGAAACAATCTCTCAATAATGGAATGAAATCAAAAGTTCGTTCCCAATAATGTTGAATTCGAACATAACCGTTTAATCAGTGGATAATTGTGTTGGATTTTTCCAGAGTTTTGTGGAGCTAAATTTTTTTTTTTGAACAGACAATAAATCGATGCGCAGAAAAATGCATTGGCGAGGCATTGATATGCCTATAATCCTCTACTGCTCGTTTCTTCGGCATCATTTTTGATATGCGCTATTGGAATTTCTTAAATGATTCCATTTCCTTGATTCGAACAGTTCGTTGAATTCGAACAGATCAAATGGCTGGATGATTATGTGGTTGACTTAAATTATCGATCGATTGATAGTGATCAAGTGGCTGAATGACTTAAATTATCGATCGATTGATGGTGATTGTTTCAATTGATTGGTCTTTCATTCACCACTAACTGATTGCTAAAAATTTATATTAACATTTCCTCTCTTAGGAGCCGATTATTGTATGAAAGTGTTGAAGTTATTAATTCCTATGCTAAGCAAATCGTTTCTTTTTTTTTCAGCATTTACAAATGATTCTCCAAGATCACATTGATCATTTGCATAACATCTATTATACACTCTATTTGAATGGTTTCTCCATATTGAAGTTTCCCGATGGTATGTTTCTATAAGTCTCAATTTGCTTTTTAAATAATAATGAATGCGATGAAACAATTCTCGCAAAATATTGAAATCACAAAATGAATATACATTTGCTGAAATTTACAGTTTTAAAGTTCCATTTTTCTCAGCTTTTATTGTTTTTTTCTTCCAATTTGAAGTTTTCATAATATTGAGAATTTATGATTGTGAGCGCAAATATTTTTTCAGGTGAAAGTGTCGATCTCTCACAATTCCGAGGTATCGAACTTGGCCTTGTAGAAAGAGAGGCACCTAAATTATTGCGCAGATCGGAAGCTTCATCTGATCCCGTTGAAATTAAAGATGATCAACATAATCCGCAAAATGGTAAACTATTAATACTTTCATTAATCCATGCACTGCAGGAATTTCTCTTATCTATTCACGTAATTCCCGGAAATTCTCCCCTTAAATACTAAGCTTACAAAGGAATTAATTTAAACGGTAGGTTTACAATGAAAATATAATGTCCAACGAAAGTTACACCTATAGCATATATTCCGAAAAAACTTCGACCGAAACGCTCCTGTTGCCAATTCTATAGGTTTAGTTTTGCACTCTAATTCATTCTTAATTAAGATGGACAGTGAATAATTCAATCATATCGCTCCTTACGCGATATAATTTGCTTATTGAAATCGTCTAATTTTGATGTTGTAATTAAAGCATCCAGAACAGATATCCATATACTTTTATTCGCTTTCTATTAAGCGTTAGTCCCACTATATTTTGAAACGAATTTTCTTCCATAATCGACACTTAAGTAGTTTCCGGCATTCTTTTATGGATTCAGCTTCAATGAACTTGAGTTTTTTAATCCACATCAATATTTGCTGCAGTTATACACTGCGCATTTGAAATTCAGGATTGATAGAGAAGAAACTTTTGAATTTCCTCAAGAGTAAAAATAGGAAAAATATGCATCATAATGTAGAAGTATAATTTCTTCCCTCTTACAATATATTACTTTTTCCTATGCAATACTCTTTATTCATTTGTAGTTGCAAATTCATATCAAATATTATGGAATTGCTGTAAAGAATTTGTAAAACTTTGGAAATTCTTCCAAATTTTCCGTTCATTTTTAGGTTTTTTTCTTCTGCAGCGAGAATATATTGATGATTTTTGATAGGCGTTTGATAAGACAAGAATTATCATTGATAAGAATTGTACACTATTTTTGCTATAGTGAAACTTAAAATGAAAACTGCGTCATATCGTTTCGACTATTGCAAAAATATCTCATATGTATAGATTGAAAGTGTAAAATATATAAATGCGCTTAGATTTTTGTACTTGCAAAAGCGATTCATATTATATCGGCAAAAATGGGCGAAAGCAATAATAATCGATAGAAATAAATGAGATAATCGAAATATACTCTCAACATTCTTTCATAATTTCAATGTTCAATTATATTAAAAGAAGAACTGCTTTATTAACAATGCTTCGTCAAGTTTTATGTTCAACAGTATTTGCGATGGCGATTCCATTTTCGAATTGAAAGCACTGTTGTTTTTTATTTTAGATGGGAGGGAGGGTTATATTTTCCAAAGTGATAGAAATATTTCCCATATTTTGAGAGCTGAAATTTTAGAATTCTTCTCTTTATTTAATCTTCATAGTGGTTTTAATTTGCAGCTATCGATGAACTTTCCGAACTCGCATCAACCATTCTGCGTAATAGGGTTGGCTTCTTAATAGTTTTCATATTCTCTCAGATGAAGGATCACATTTAAAGCGCATAGAAAATTGCCGCTTAAAAACCTGAGAAATATATAGAGATCGTACTTTTTCATCTGGCAAATGTGAGGGTTAGGGTTTCTACCTAACGAGCACGATGGTTAAGATTTCCTGTCTAGCAAGTATGTAGTACTTTTTTCTCGGGTTCAAAGACAAATAAAACAGGAATGTCAGGTTGATCTGGTAAGCTCAGTCAAACAGCACTATACCACCTAGTTAGGGTACTCTTCTGCAGTCAACTATTGAGAGCGCTACAAACATCAAGCTTTGAATGCTATCAGTTAAAGGCTTGCAGAAAGCGCCAGTGATAGAGCTGCAATGGTGTCCCGTAATTTCTATGGTATTTTAGAGGTGTAACTGCGATCTCCGGAAAAAAAGCCTTATCGAACATTTCCATAATTGGAGTTCATTTGAATATAGTCATGAAAAAATCATGGTAATTGTGATGTTCATTTTCATTCCTACATTTATGGTCGTTGGTGATTTTTACGTCTCAGCAATCTACTTCAACAAAATTCATTGTTTTACTCATTCTTTTTGCAGTTCAAAGTACTAAGCACTCTATTTATTGGATTATTTAAGCTGAGTATTGGCATCTTTTTGGATGGATTAGAGAATGAGTTATGTTCGCTTTTAATTTAGCCGCATTTTTCTTTGCCTTTGATTCTCGTATATTGACGGCTGAACAGAATTGAAGTCGGATGACATGGAACTTGAAGATTTATTATTTGTTTTTCTATTTCATCATTTATGGCTTGAATTTCGCTTGCCCTCTCTCAAAGTTCGTCTTACTTTGTTTGCTTTGTGTAATTAGAGAGAAATTTGCTTGTCTTCGGAAATGTTCCACTCACATGGGAATTTCTCGAACGACATTCATCACCCAATCTCTGTCGTTTTTTCAACTTCTAAAAGAAGCTGAGGTTTTAAAATAGAGTGAAACGATAATCATTACTGAGATCTCTATGAAAATAGTATAGACGAAATTGTAATTTAGGATGGTGAAGCCGATAGGCAAAGTGATTCATCGCATAGCCAAAATGAGCATGACAAAGAGGAACTGCGTGTGGCAATGCTCAAATGCATAACTAAATCAAAATATGACGACGTTGATGATTACCTACAATGGCTCAATGACTGTACAACGGTAAATTCGCATTTCTTGTTCACCTCGTACATCACGCAAACGAAAATTTGCTTCTTATGTGAAATTCTTCTTGTTTTCACCTGTTCACTTGGAGGGGGAATTGTTCGTAATATTGAGCTATCCGGAACTGCTAATTGAAATATCCTAAGATATCCTCTGGCTGATCATTTCCAGTTGATAATAGAGATTTCATTTCAAATAAAATTTAGGGAATAGTTATGATGAATAGATGAAACAACTAAGTCATCAATTGTGGAAAATAATAGTTTGCATTATTTTACGCTATTTTTAAGCGATTTTATATGAAATAAACTTGGCATAAGCAGTCATTTCCGTTGTTTTTTTTTTTAATATTTGCAACAGCGTGATTTCAGACGGTATCAAGGTTACCAAGCCGTCGTGAACTTTGGAATGAGCAATTGTCGGATGTGGATGAGGCCGAGCGAGAAGTTTCCCGATCGGAAAATGGTTCACGCAAAGAGCATCTCGATTCGGATCATTTATGGAAACGCTCATTTGAAAATGAACGATATCGTAGGAGCGAAAGTGATACGAGGTAGCGCATGAGTAATTCAACTAATTGCAGCTAACAGTTATTTTCATAAATGTTGGTGATAAACAGCATATAGCAGATTATTCTCTTAGGATTCGTTTATACTATTTAAGGAAATTCAAAAAATTCGACATTAATGCACAATAAACAACAAAGATAAATGATTTGCACTTTCGTATGATTGTATAAATCCGTATGAACCTGAAATATTGAGAGAATAATCAATCAAAACTTTGCAGATAGATCTGAATTTAACCAACAAAAATCCTCAAGGAAAGTGCAACGAAATTTTTCAACGCGCCCAAATCTCCCTTTATCTCTTTCCCTTCCTCTCTCTTTAATATTCTATTGTTGGGATATGCTGCCGATTGAAAAAATAGGTGATTGTTGAACTTTCCAAGACCCATGCTTTCGCTTTTTGCTATCCTCTCTACCTCGATGGTTTGTTTTGCTAGGTTTCTTTAGAAATAAACTTTGATGAAAGTCGAGAATGTTGAAGGGTGCATCAGCGAATCGTTGTGAGGCGGACATGTTGAGTTAGTTTTTAGAGTGATAGCACAAGAACAGTGATAAGGCTTTATGCTGTTGCCCACAGAATTCGATTGGGACGCGCGAATGGAGAGGACGTCCCTCCAGCATCAAAGATGTCTGAAATAGACGCCATCTCATCCTTCTCGTTACCGTTCACAATCACTTGCGATATTTTTCAGTCTCATTTGTTTTTCACGCCAAAAACTACTAAGCGTTATTTGCTATTTATCGAAATGCAAATTGCCCATAACGAAGAAGTGCGTTTTCTTCGTTTTTACGGTGGTAGACGGGGATTTCTGTTCATATGCACATCGATATCATCATATTTCATCATAGAGATGAAATACGCACGAGAACACAAGGTGTACCATCTGCACGAAATGAATTTCGGAAACTGTATCGTTTTGGAACGTTGATTCATTTAATATCAAATCACATGCAAACCGCTATCAAGGAAGTCTTTTGCATTAGTATGCGCATGATGACTCCATTTTCGGGATTGATATTAGAGAATCTCCTAGTGAAGACCACCTATTTGCCTTACATTTTCTTTACATCTGATACTGTTTGAGTTTTTCGATGAAGTAGAGGTTTTTTAGAGTACCTACCGATCCAATCAATAGTACTGAAGAAATGGGCAAAATGCAACGCACTTCGCCGAAACAAAGACCAACTAGGCACAGGTACCACTTCTGGTGTATTTGCAGATAACTTATAATATCGAACAAGAGGAAGTGTTCAGTTCATTTGGTGAAAAACCATTGATATGAATTGAAGCATATTCATTTTGCGCATAATTCCGGTAGAGATGTCACGGCGCACTTTTCCTTAGGTTCTTCTCGTTCTTGTTTTCGAGAGCTTACAGCACATACCAAAGGCAACTCGACACAGCGGATAAGGAATTTTCGGTTGAACGATCGAAGGCGAATAAACAGAGTGGGGTTTGCTGAGGAACTTGGCGATGACGAATACAAGAGTAGGACTTTGGCGCGGCCTTAACTTTCCAACACAGATCCGCACGATGCCGAACTACCCATATTTGTCTAGTTATTCCTTATTGTACTTCCTCGCTTAACATGACATTTATTTGCCTTTTTAAACGGAATCAAAGCAAAGTGAACGTACCTATGAAATTTGCGCTCACTCTGAAACCTGAGGGTGTACTTTTGCACAAGAAAGGAAGAGGTTTACACGAGCATGTTGATCAGTTAAAATAGAAACCTATTATTGCTAACACTTTGCTATTTCTTTGCAAATTATAAAGGCGATTGGCTTGAAGAGCGCGATCGCTTAAGGTCATGTTGTGTGAGCGTTTCCGTTAAAGGATTTGGCGTCCCAAATAGAGGGCAGTTTGCATTTTTAGTGAAAAGATTCGCATGTTTGAGAAAACATTTTACAAAGAACTTAATCATTTATTTCCTATAAATTCAGGATAGAAAGAAAATCGGAAAAAAAGCGATTCATAGTCATGAAGGTTTAATTTTGAGGTGCGATTGGGCCTTTTCTCCCAACACTACAATAAGCATTCACCGAACAACAATGCAGCTGTATTCGATTTTAGCACTTTTAGTACATATTATATTATATGAGGCAATGATGGCGTCTTATAAAATCATCAGATTTTATTCTTATCCATTTCAGAATCATTCCAGCGCCTCTTTATTCCATATAGGCATTGGCATTGAGCGCAGAAATAACGAATTATTCTCGCAAATTCATTTTCCATTTGCCCATTTAGTTGGTATTTTTCTATCGCCGAAAACGATCTGTACTTGTAGTTCTTCCATAAACGAAGGCAATCTCTCTCAATCGTTGATGACGTGGCAGTCTTTTTATCGAAATAGCAATCGATACGCTTGTAGAAACTTGAAGAATGATATTTTACAGGGCAATGTCATTGGGTTGTAGTAAAATGAACGGCTTCATATCGGCACGACAAAGTGGCAATACGAAGAAACCATCTCCAAGGAGATCGCTTGCTAATTTAGCATCATTGCGCAACGATACTAGTAAATCGCCTCGCAGAAACCTCATCTAAACACGTTAAGCTTATATACGACTCGCTGAGATCCGCTTATGTGAATGAATTCAAGATATCAAGATAGCTCGTCTTTATGATTCAGTATCCGAATCGAATATCTAAATGATGCAAATAATGTGGCAATTGATTAGATCCGATTTTTATGTTGAATCAAAGGACGAGCTTTCCTTCTCTCTTTTTATGAAATTATTTGTTACAAAAAGTATATATTTGTGTCATATGTGGTGTGGAGGATTTTTCTGAAGAATTTTCTTTATTTTTTCAAGAATTAAGCGAAATATATGCATATTTTTCATATTTTCTTCTATATATGTATTCGTTGAATGAATGTTGTGAATGATAGTTCCACTATTTGATAATATATTCATAGCGCCTAGAGAGAGCAGTCAATAGTTATGTGCGGAAAAAGTGAGTAGTAGTTATTCTGAGTTATTGAGTTATTATTGAGTTATTAAAAGTGAGTTATTCCTAGAGAGTAGTTATTCTTTTTTTCCTAACTTCAAATAGTTAATGCATTTCGAATAATTTAATGGCTTAAAATGGGTTCAAACGTTCGTTGGATATCGATGCTTTAAATGTAAGTGGAAATTGTCTCATTTGATGATGAAGATGATGGAACTTCATATGTAAAAGATTATCGATAAGTGAAGATCATCAAATTCGGGATACTAATATAGTGCAAAAATCTTTGATGGTTAAGCGATGAGGAAAACAAAGATTTCCGCTAATTTTTTGCACATAGTTGATAGCGCCCACTATCGAATTTCATAATGATATTTGCTGCTACCAACTTGAGCGCAATTCGACGTTGAACACAAGCAAGAAACTTTGTTTTTACTTACTATTTTAGCGATTGATACTTTTATTGCTGCGTGTAATTGGCGAGAAAATATACTCGATTTCTCTCGCATTTCATTTGTGCGAATTTCTGATGAGCAACTAATTTTGTGCAGTATTGTGATGCCAGCAGCGTCTTGCTTATATATTCTACTATAGTTTTCCATCATTGCAACTCTAATTTCAGACTGTAATTTTCTCAGATTTGAAAGAGAGTGAAGAAGTGAAATTTTAGCTCATTTTTGGCGCCACTGAGATGCCGAACTCGTTGAGTTAGCCTCCCAATAATTAATTTCCTTATTCATAAGCAACTTTTGCTGAAAATTCCCCATTTCTATTAATAGTTACTTATATGAACTTCTTCACCATTGCTTTCTGAGCGTTCGAGTCAGTTATCTACAAAAAAGATGATAAATACGAAGACTCACAACAAATACGAAGACGCCAGAGAATTTAAAACATGTCAGGACGTAGTGTAACTTTCACACATCACCTATACAAGCCGAAATCCCACCTGCAAAAAGTTTGCTATCCACGGTTTCTTGAGATGCCAAAGTTCCATATC
Source organism: Parascaris univalens (assembly GCA_037576465.1). Classification (NCBI taxonomy): domain Eukaryota; kingdom Metazoa; phylum Nematoda; class Chromadorea; order Rhabditida; family Ascarididae; genus Parascaris; species Parascaris univalens. Next base: position 165,329,787 of record CM075173.1, read on the forward strand.
TTCATGTATATATAAACTCAGACATACTGGCATACTAGCACACAGTTATTCCCCATCTGCTCAGCTGCTACAAAGGTGTATGAATTACTTCGAAGTGGTGCATGAAGCATGTCGAAGTATAGTTATTTCCGTTTTCATAGTTCAATGTGGAGATTTTTTCCTACACGATTTCTATCATTTTATTTGCGGTCCTCATGCATCGAATGCGTGTCATTTGGCAGTAAACAAAAATCATCTATATTTGCTTATACTGTAACTATTGTTTTGCATAATCCTATGTGCTTTTGCAAAATTGCAGCGCGCATAATTGTGCACCCATCCGGTCGATAGTTTCAACTCGGAGACCAATAAAGTTGCAGCTGCGAAATTTGATGGATGCAATCCATATCACTGAATCAGACTTTACAGATATATGATTATAGTGGTCTGATAGTTTCGACTGAAATCATGGATGCTCAAAGGTGCCTAGAAATCATGAAAGCGAATAAAAACGGATGTCTTATGGGATATTTGCGCAATCGATTCGGTTAATTAGACCAGGAAGTACTTCTTTTCGGTAAGTTATGAAACTGGTTGTTCAGGTGAATATGATGCAAAAGCTCTTATAGTTCAAATTTGTCTGGTGCGCTTCTCCATTTATCTCCGTTCCACAACGATAACTAGCCTCAAACATCGAACGCTCATTTCTTATCGTTAAACTACGTGTTGTCCCGTTTAAATGAAATTTGCGGTTTTAAATGGATGGTATTTTTTCACTCTCACCCTCCTATAATGCAAACATTTAATAAAATTATTTTCAGTCTTCCGGATGAGTCTGTAGTAACGTACCGATTCGGCGGGACCTTTATCACCGCTTTCTATCTTTATCAGCATACGTTGAAAGCGATGATTTTGGAGTAGAAGCTTCGCTACAGTCTTCAGGAATCTGAAAGCTGAAAAACGCCCAGATTTATTGAATGATAGTACTAGCGTTATCAATCCTCTTGTGCAGAACAATGACCACATAAAAGTGCAAATGAAAGAAGTTTTAGAAATTAGCGGTCTTCAGCTAAGATCGCATTAGAACGCGGCTCCTCTGACATCTTAGTTGTCGCTGAAACCCAAAAGTCACATTTTTTATCGGACACAGCAGCATGTCTAGTCCGACATAGCTGCTACGGGATTCTGAAAAACGACTGCGAATGAATAGCGTTCGTTTTGGGGATAATCCGGGAAATAGATGTGGTGATATTGGTTTAAGTTCCAGTAAACAAGCCGCAGTGGGAAAGCAGAAACTGTGAGAAGGAAAGCATAAGGTTCTCGCTCAGCACACTTTTCTCTCGACAAAATCTTGACTATTGGAAGCAATAAAAGGAATCCGAGGCTACGGGCAGACAAAACTCTCGCAGATGGCGGCTCGAAATGTTACAGTACAATTCATCATGCTGCGCGCGACATTCGGTTGCATCTGCGAGATGCTGTTGACTGTCAGAAGGAACTGGGCATACCACTCAAACACCGGTAATGAGAATAAACTTGCGGTATTTATGGTATCAATGGCCTCCTAGCAAGCGTCTTCAGGTTCTGTGTAAACTGAATGTCTTCTCAGTGCTGCAGCAGCAGTAATGGCCGTGGAATACGGCAACAGTGTCAGTGATCAGACATTATCTTCTTTACTTTTTTTACGCATCTCTTCAAGCTCAGAGTATCCCAGTGCTTCAGGAAACAAAGTTTTTCGTCTGGGCACATCGAAGGTCGTTCCTTTCCCCAAACCGTTTCAATGGAATCCTGCTCTTCGCATCGTTCTTCATAGCAGCGGGTAATGACATAAGCCTTGTGCTTTAAATTTGTTTATCACTGTGAAGGAGAGCAAAGTTCATGCGTTGGGGTATAATGGTGGGAGTGGGTAGGTGATATTAATTTAGATACCGATGCAAAATTTCCAATAATTTTTGTTCCTTTAATAGTAATGAAACGTTGATTCCCTCGTCGCTTCAATCCCCCATTTGGAAAGAAGCTGAATGAAGAGCAATTTCGAGGCCATAACCATAAAATGCACATTATGGAGCATCGATAGCGATGAATTTCTCTTGGCGTACGGTTTCGATTTTGCGCCCTCATCAAATATCTCCTTAATAAGTTAGAGGCGTTTTCATTCATTCGAAATGTGTTTTCCGATAACTGAAGAATCATGTATGGCACGATCAGTTGCAAGTATCGAGGTGTGCAATCTAAGGCACTCATCTTTTTTTTTCAGAGGAATTATTCCCTCAATAAATCCAGCCAGATAATTTTATATTGAAAGATTTTTGCAGAAAGAATGACTATACCTAAAGAATACTTGATTGCAATGTAATGAATTCTAAACAACAAACTCATCAATTTTGAACAAGCTCCCAACGAAACCTTCTAGCAACGTAATATGCCGAAAAAGCAATGAAACAAGTTTGTAGTGTAACTAATATACAAAGACAAATGCACCATTCTAGTACCAATTAGTAATGTGAATCGAAAAAGAGGCTACCGAAAAAGTGCTACGCCGAAGCACGTTGAAATTTGTAAGGTTTTGGCAAGAAAGGGTCATAAATTCGGATTTGATGGCATGTTCCCCCTCTACATTACGCCGACCTTCCCACTTCAGAATCCACTGCTATTAGAATTTTACATACACAGCGTTCTCTTGCTTTTCAACAAATCATTTCAATTTATGCTGAATAGCACTTTTAAATGGTGTTTTCAAATACTTCATACAACAGCTCGACGTATTTATTGCATTAACTAGTGCAATATGGGGGACGAAATCTGACAAGTGTGCAACGTCTTAGACTTCCAACCTTGAGGGAAGAAATTAGGCACACCTGCAATTCACTGCACTTTCACACCTCACTGAGAAATCTCGCTTTGATGGATGAATGGCAATTGGTACCGACCGAAAACATTTTCGAAAAAGCAAAATTCAGTTGACGCCGACCAACCTTCAAAAATTCCACTTCTCTCCTGTTCGAAAACGCTCTGCAAAAACCGAATTTCCATTGCAATTATGGGGACAGAATTTCGATAATTTTATAAGAGCGCACTGAAATTCACTCGGTCTTAAGGTCACTATCAGAAAGTTGATACTGTAAACAACGACAACCTGTGATGGCCCTACTATCTTCACTCTTTCCACACATTCATTCCGAACATTTCATTTTCGATTTCAGAGCGGGTTTGAACGATTTCTGTGCACACCTAACCCTAAACTTCGACACCCTCCACTCTAGAAAATCTTCCATCCTGGAGAATCAAGCTGGATCTAAAGACCTTGATATACTCAGATGCAATAGCGATTGTTGCCTCGAATTGTTGGAGGGACAATGGCGTGAAGGATGCCTGTTCAATGATGGAACAAAAGAACATTACTGCGTCGTTTATTCCCAACCGAAAGAGGAGCAAAAAAGGAGCAGAGGACATTGAGTGAAAATTAGAGCAGCAGAAGTGAAAGTAGACAAAATCCGGCGTAGAAAAAATGTCATTTTTGTGAACGGATTTCGTTTTTTCTTTCTCCAATTATCGCGTATTTAACTCTTTTTCATCAAAACGCTCCTTTGTTCGTGAAGATTGTTCGCATTTAATTGCAACAATGCAATTTTGTGTGTGTCTGTGAGTTCTCATTCGCTCTATCTCCTCTACCCTATATTCCTACGGATCATAGAAGCTATTTGCTTGAGTTTAATTCGCGATTATGCTCTCAGTTTAAGTCATAAACCGTATTTAATCATTTCCATTTATGATATTTCATTCGGTAAAATGTTCAAAATTATACCTAAATGCTTATGTATTTGTATATTGTAAGTGAGAAATTGGATTTACATTTCGGTATCATAAAATTTCGTAGATATAATGCAGTATTCTCTACGGTTGGAAGATATTTTATCGGGGTGCAAAGAAAACAATAACGAATGCCAAATGAAATATGATTTGACGAGCTAAAAATTCCTCAGCTCACAGACGCAATAACCGGTCTTTTTGAGTGATTTTCTCATATATCCGGACTGGATTGCTGCAAACGCTGCGTTCAATGATTGGATTAAAATTTGTGCACCGTTCAATGCGGTTGCGCTTAATTCTTCATCGATATTACAACGCTTATAGCAAATTTCATCGATGTAATTACTAGTTCTTCGTATTTCTTCTGTGTTATTGATGAATCTTCTTTATTTCTAATGCTGCAAGTTTTCGGCGAACGAATTTTACAGTGCAACGTTTATTTTGTTGTTATTTGCGTCTCGGACAGTTAAGTGATAAGATGTGAGAAATTTTTTTGGACGGGGGAAGGGGAAGATTGAGTAGTTGAGATAAGACGGTGGTAATGCTTGACAAGTTTAATTTCTTTAATAGTCATTCCTTCGTTATTTTTTCCTCATATTATATATGCTTTCCTAGGTATTTATTAAATTTTCGACAGACAGACGCTTTTTTCGATATCACACAGATTTGCAAAGCTCTCAAGCTACTACAGATCCTAGTTCAATTCAGGATATTCTCCTGACGACCGGAAATGTTGAAATGCGAAATCCTCCTTCTTCTTTCCCTTTGTACCACTCTTTGATCAAAGACATATTCGCTAAGAGCAAGACAGAAAAACAAAAGACATGACAGTGAAATTTTGACGCGTTGTGCTGCATGGATGCAAAAGCAGCTCTCAAAAAGTCCTCGCGAACATAATATGATTCTAGTATGTGCACCTTTGATCTGTACGCGGTTGCAGTTTTATGCACTAGATTATGTAGGTTTTCAAAGATATATGCAAATGCTTGAACACAACCTGAGACATCATATTGGAAACTTTCAATATGTTCTGGAATCATTGCCATATCAGTTCTTTTTCGAATTCATCGCATCGAACTCGACAATGCTGTAGCAGTAGATGTCGTTGTTCTCGAATGACCACAGTATTCGCTGACACGAAGCAGTGGACATAATAGTAACCGGAAACAGCTTAGCTAAGCGCGATGAAATCCTGCGGTAATCTATAATTTATTTAACTAATTTTATGTGTTTAATTTGCCAAAATTAGCAGGATATCACACATATATACATCAACAGTGAGCACTGAGGCTTTTGACGGTACCATGCACTTCATGGAATCTGCTGCTTCGCAAATCTTTTAGACTAGTAAAGTTTCCTTGAGGCCATAGAAAATCTAAAATTGATTTCCTGGGACAATTGAAATTATAGAAAAGTTCGAAGCAATAGCAACATTGGTCATAAAATTATCAGCCGTGGGCAAACTGCGGCTATATTTTTGTGGATATATTCATCATATTGCGGCATCCAATCGAAAACAATGGTATCGTTAGGAACTGCATTGTGATATAATTGATGTTCGAAGAACTGGTTAGATGAAGCGAAATGCTTCGTAACACATCAACGTTGAAGGCGTTAAACTTGTTTTCAAAAGCGTTGGAGAGAAACGAAGTATAAAGATGAGCAGAGGAGGGCAAAGTGGGATGTTCCTAACACATTAATTTTTCAACTAGATTGGCAACTATGCACAGAACGAACATTAAATGACCGTCGACTAACCCGCCAGTTTTTCCTCTCCTTTGATTGGAGCTACTTAAGAGAGACGAAAGTATGATGCCTCTTAGTGAAGCTTCACAACAACGTCGTATGATGTAAGTGAATCCGTTTGAGTTTTATGAAATGTCGAAGGCATTTTCGATCTCTCGGTAAATACTTTCCGCACAGTTCATTAATTCGCTATTTATGCAGGTGAAATTTTACACATCGCATATTATGACCGATAACTAAACAACATAAACTTCAGAAATATTTTTGTAGCCCAATTATTTGATTCCAAGCGGAAATGTTCAAATTTCGATTGATTTCTTTAATATAAATAAGGTGGAAGTAATTTTTTTCAGCTACATTTTAGTCGCACAAAAATGATTACATTTGAAAGTTCCAACAAGTTCGTTGTCGAATTTCGTAGCGATGAAGTGACAATTGAAGTTGTCACTCATAGTTTTCTTCTGTCTTCTATTGTTTCACTTTGAACGAATACTTATCGATACTCGAGGAAACACATTCACTAAATTGAAAACATTCGACTGTCTTAAGTCATTACTCCAAAGTATATCTGCTCCAGCGTTTATTACGCATACTATAGGGGATATTATACTTTGAAATGAAGGATGAAATCGCTCTAGAAGCTATTTATTGCGATCATATTTCTTTTCTTAGTGTTTTGTCGAAGCAATTTGAGTTTAGAAATGTTTCTTCGCAATAAAGAAAGACGCTTTTTAGCTTATAATTGGAAATATTTGAGGTTAATGAAGAAATGCTTGATATTTATTATCTTCATTTTACACTATTCGACAAGTAATGCGATCACTTGTAATTTTTTAACGAAAAATCAACGAGGACACTACGTTGAGGTAAATAATTCGAAATATTTTTGTATACTTCGGAAGAGTTCAGTTGCCCATTAATGCATAAATTGCTCCTCTGTAACAATTTGTCGAGAAATATATGTTTCGATCAGAGCGTTTTGTGATTAATATCGAATCAAGAGCGACTGAGAGTTTTAATTCACTAAATGCCTCAAACGAAATCATGGATATTTTGGCATCAAGCTTTGAGTTATGTAGTCAAATTCATCTTTTAAGAGAAAGCCTTTTACGACTCCTTTCTTGTTGCAGAAAACTTCCACTGCGTGGCTCTGTGACTGCAATGGCTATGCATATCCATTATACCAATGATATTTCTTATTCAGAAAACCTCTACAGTGGAGATTTAGGTGATTTAAAGCTTAAAAAGTTATATCTGTGTATTGTTTGATATGCCTATAATGCTTTTAGTCGTTTGGACCATGTGATCCAAGTTCATCATATTGTGCATCACGAGTGGTCACCTCATCCGGTTGGCAAAAACCAATCTTTGAGCTTTTCGAATGGTACTGTGAGAACGAATATAATGTAAGCTTCTCGAAGTGATTTTAATGTATATCAATATTAAAGGTTATATGTAAAATGATCGTTATACTATCAATCATGAACGCCTTTTATTTCAGCGAATGTACCGAAATTTCTAAATTTTATTCAAAACAATTTTGGTTTCCATTTTGATCGGGAAATTTCTACAATAAATCGAAGCTTTGGGAAAATTTCCTGGATTTTTTTCCGGATAAAAGATCCTTTATATGGAAATCTAGCAACGGGTATATCGAAGAATCGCTTTTGCATCATAAGTTTGATAGTTATTTATGTGAAAGAAAATAAAAATAGATTTTTTCTTTAAAGTTCAAAAATGAGGTTATTTATACTGATGAATTCTTATGCATTATACAGAAATATTGGCGCAACGTTTTTATTATATGCAATCGTTCGATTATATAGTAAAATATGATATCGTTGCCATTACTTGCTAATATTTAATTTCTCAATCGAAGATATATCCCACAGAAATGATATATCACATATATATCCCAAACCTATATATATCCCAAAGATATATCCCATATATCCTAAGTCTTCAATTGAGAAAATAGAGATAACTGGAAGTTACAAAAATACTTAACCTTAATCACTACAACTCTAAAAACTTCTCTTAATGTGGAGAAGTATTTTTATGTAACATATTCTGTGATTTTATGAAGGAAAGGGAGGTGAAAGTTGCTTATATTTCTTTAAAAATAAGATTAAGCAATTCTATTGGGAGAAATTCGATATACTCATTTCTAGGATCAGGGGAATATTTAATTAAATTTCATAATTTAATTACTTCCTTTGAAATATGCACTAAAATGACTCAGCTGTAATTGTTGTGATGATTCAGTTGTACTCAAAAAAAAGAAAAGAAAGATTCAGATAACGAATCATCTCAGAACACCGATAGCACCTAGTGAAGGATGTTTTACCTATGCACGCGATGAACATCTATGCTTTTGCAATAGCGATATGTGCAATACTTGGCAAAATATTCATCGCATCTTCGTTCGATATGCAAACGCTATGCAAAGAATTGCTGAGACAAGAAATACGAATCTCGGAAGGTGTGATGTTATAATTCATTACGCATTCTTTTACAATAGCGATTTCGTTTTTTCTATGATATTTGATAAGCAAAAACTTATAGCCGTAAATTAATTGGTCTCATAAAATCATAAAGCTCATTTTGCATTAAGGTAGGATCTTATCCATGAACTGTTGATGCTTATCCATGAACTGATCTTATCAATGAACTCCATGAACGACAATTTAGTTGATATGATAAATGCTTATTATAGTGGAATAAATTTGAAATAGCGACAATAAAATGACTAATTCAACTGAAATAAGTGTATAATTCGTTAAATTCTTGCAATATGATTTTTTGGGAGGTATAAAGAAAACGCCTCATACAGTTATCGTCTTTTTTTTCGCTCTACTATTGAAGGCAAATGTATTGGAGGTTTAATTTCGACAATTTAAGTGGTTTTTTAATGTAGTCTGCAACACGAAATTAGTTCTTAGCATTAGTTTATTACCTCTCGTATGTCGATGAATGAATTCAAATATTATTTCATTCAAAGATCACAAAAGCAACGAATACAAAGGCCTGAAATGGGACGTCAGCTTCCACCAATGCACAGGACTGCAGGACGTCATCCCATTGGACGGGAAAATGCTCAACGACGGGATAAAGCGAGCCGAGTTATCCTTCGGACCATAGGCGATGTATTTACTATTTTTTATTCATTTTTTTGCAATTCAGAGATTATCTCAAGCAAAGAAAAAGAATAAAGGAGAATAATTTCGTAGCAGATAAATGCAGCAAGCAATATTAGATCTGAATAAATCATTTTCACTCGTTTCTAAAATGTTATTGAAGGTTCAAAAATGCAGTTGAGTCATGAATAGAAATAATGCTGCGAAAATGAAATTCTCATTGAGTACGTCGTTTATATTCAATTGTTCTATTTGGCATTCCCAAATGTGAGGTTTCTAAATGTCACCTATGATGGATGGTTCCGCCTCGCCTAAGGCTACGCACTAGGATAGCGAGGTTTTCTTTACCTGAAAATAGTGCCAAACTCAGCACACAACTCATCGCTTCCTTCTACTATCTCTGGATTTCTTCCATTCAACCATTGCTTTCAGTGTGTTGATCTCCTTTTGAAGCATTGAAATTTTCAAACATCATTTGCATTAGTCTTACCACTTTTAATTCTGTTGAGAGTTATTTTTTCCTAAACGCAAATGCACTAGATGATTTATTTCAACTGCAAATATGAAGTACCCTTTTATTCGGTAATTTTAATTCCAATTTCCTTTCTAACGTCCCTTTCAGTTTTTTTTTACTGCCTTCACATCTACTTGCCATTCTAATGTTGCATGGTTGATTAGTTTGTTTGACTGTCATTTTGCTCGCCTAAATTTATTTCACTATCTGATTGCACATTAAATTTTTGTAATTTAGGTGACCAGAAGAACAGTTTTGGCTACACAAGAGAAGCAACGATTAATGGAGTTCAGACGACAACAAGCAATTCGGCTTGAAGCTCTGAAAGAACGACGAGTTCAGATAAGTTCTTATTGCTCAGCTTTTCGCAGCTGATAGAATTCGAAGACATCGATATCGCATTGTGTTATTAGCTATCAATATATGCATTTCTGTCAAAAATGCTACCGAAATGTATACAATCTCATTGATAGAAAAATATGTAAAATATCATGGTCTCTTCCTTTAGTCCAGCAGGAATGCTTTATTATATACCTCTTCCATTCCCTGCCCGATAAATTCTGGTTTAGTCCTACAACACTGCGATTTTAGAGAAATGGCACTCCTTCTGCCTCATGCGAATGCAGTATGCCATTGTGCACAGTCCGTGATAGGCCAACTATTAAACATGCACAAGTACAGTTACGCAATGAGGACCTACGAGGACCTACGCAAACACAGGCACATACCCAAGCAAACAGAAACACATATAAAACGCATGTGCAGGACCAAATGATTTCCTTCTTGCAACCGAACAGTAGAACGTCAATGTACTTTGCCTTCCGTATGAGTCTAAAATGGTCATCTCAAATGCTTATAATTACTTACTACTGCATACATAATTAGTACTACTGCAGTACTACTGCATTGTAATGTACCGGAGAAATTAATACTCGTTTACTAATGACTAAAAGAAGAAAAGTATAGTGAAAGCAAAAGTGCCAAACAAATTAAGGATTCTAGTGGAGATACCGAAATTTTCATAGGAATAATTAGACATCGGAATTGTTCATTCTCGTCGTTCCTATCCTCTAGCACCTTTTTCTCCATCTCCAAGAGAATATTTCTGTCATCTAACGAATCGACTGCATCGAATTTGCTCATTCATTTGATGGGATACGAAGCAACAAAAAAATAACGCATAATTTTAACCACTCTATAAAGTAATGAATATGAGCATTTTTCTCATCATTGGGTTGACTAATTGTACGTTTAAGCCACTGGATGATGGCAATGAGTTTCTCGAATTGTATACACAATGTCTTTTTTGCAAAATTTCATGAATTTCCTCATATTTTCACGGAATTAAAGAATATTTGCTGCAAAAATTCTTCTTTGAGGGAAATGTTTATTTGTTCTTTTATTGAGAACAAGTATAAAAATGATTTCCAGGAAGAAACAAAGTGGTGAAGAGTACTCCCAAAGTTTCAGCAATATGATTTTGTTACGTTGTTCTGTATCGTAACAAATCATTTTTATATATTATCGATAAGGAATGAGGAATCTCGAAGAAGAGCAACGAATTCATCTGAGAGGATTTTATTTCTGACGACAGCATTTATTGGAAATAATAATATGTTCATTTTAAGCGCAAAAAGAGCATGAAGAAGCGTTGAGAGAGGACAATCGACGACGTTACGCACTGAAATTAGCACAACGTGAAAAGGAGAATCAAAAGAAGGAGGAAATTCTCAAACGTGCAAAAGAGGAAGAGAAACCAATGAATATCAACGGAACTTTAATAAATAAGAGCAACGAATGGAATGAAAAGAAAATCGATCTTAACGAAAATGTTTCCGATATTACTGCTGATAACGTTAAAGGTGAGCTGCTAAATCATTATCCTCAATTTTAAGATTTTATGGATTACTTTAGTGCTATTTTATGGGATAATTTGGCGTTTATAATAGAACTTTTGTTATTTGAGAGTGTAACATTGCAAGACAGCACTCTATCTTGCGCTTAGTTAGTGGTAGCTTTGTACGCCTAGAAATCTATCAGCTTCGCCGAATCTAGTTCCTTTTTTCAGTTGATTCTAATCAAACAATGAAATGCATGAGTACTCTTCTTCATATTACCGTTAAAGATTTTCTCTTGCTTCATCTTTACGGCCATTCCCCCTCCCCCCGTCGTATCACTGTTTTTATGATTGGCGACGGCAAACGACAACAAGCGTAGAGGGGCAATTTGTTAGGAGATACTCGACCATTGTTTTGTTTTTGCGACAAATCAAGACTCCTGAAGGGGAGTTTGATCCGAGATATGGGCAGAAATGTTCCTAAAGTGCCCCTTAAACAATCTCAGTTTTCACATCTCTTGAACGGGACAATTGGAGGGGAAGGAAGATGAGAAGAGAACTTTCGTCCTCTAAAAGTACTCCTTCCTTCGATCTTTTCCCTGGCATCATTTCAGCTCTGCACTAACTAATATGGTTACTTCCGGTGGATGGGGTTTTGAAAGAAGCATAAGTTAAACACAACAAAATATAGATAACAATTTTGCTGAACACGATTTTTTAAACTATACTTTTCTAGGCAATCTCATACTTTACAAGATATTTTACAAAAATGGAATACCCATTATCCGGAATGATAGTACTTCAATATAATCGAGTGAAACATTCAAGAAGAATCTAGTAATGATAAAGCTCGATAGTATTTAGTATAGTGGAAATATAGTATAGTAGCTCGATAGTATAGTAAAAATTCGAACTTTTCTTACTTGTAATGCATTTTCTTAATTGTATTTCAGCGAAAGCGATGATCGAACCAGCTCACATCGTTTTCGTAAACGCTTCAAATAAGGATATATCGCAATGAAGGTTAATTCGAATCAATGATCGCAAAAGTTGACGGAAATAGTTTTTTTTAGAAAAGAAAAGACGAAATAATAGTTGAAAATATAATTTTTTCAGCTGTACAAATTACATTTAAGATGTTTTACTTAACGATATTACTATTACTACTATTTTATTTAATACTATTAATGTATGTAAATATGGCTAATTAAACATATTCATAACGTTATCAGTTAGTGTCGAGTTATGAGTTTAGAATTCGCAAAATAAACCAACAATAAATTATTAGCAAATAAAATATGAATAGTCCCATATATTGGTAATATTCGTTCAACAAACGCACGACGATATCATCGTGAAGCGGCGCAATGGCTATATTACTTTTAGATAAAACCGCAGGTATTAAACGCCATACACCCATCTCTTAGAGTTATGAAGAAAAGCAATAGTACGCTATCTGAGATCAGTAGAGTACTGATTAGGCTCAGATTACACCGATGATAAGCGATCGTGGCACACATGGGCATATGGCTATTTATAGGTGTATGTGTATGGGCGTCTAAACGACTATCGTTACTTGATTTTTTAGCCCATAACGATAGTCGAAGAATTGTTGACTTAGATTTGAGTCATACGAGAGGTTTTCAACTATTGAGTTTTTATTAGGAGCAACGTAAACTTCTTCATAGCAGTTTTTCCTGAGTTGCTTATCAAACCCTCCTTGCTTACCAAAAGAATTTCTGATTTTTACTGAATTGCTAACGATAGGAATACGTCCCGCACAACGTTCCGTTCAGTATATTCGACATCCTTGATTCGCACGGGTGCCTCCAAAATAGTACTTTTGTCCTGAATCTACATAAAGTACTTTTACCAGAGCAGGACTTTATGCGGTGCTTTGTATCTTGAATAGTGCTCCTTCAGCGATTCCTCATATCCGCTGATAGATTTCTATGATATCCGATGCTCTTATCCCCGATGGTCTCTTGGAGATCGACCGATAGAATACTTGAAACTCTTGGCGAACAGAAAGCATCGTCCGTCTTGATTGCGTCCGATATGAATACAGTCGGAAATTAGGTGAATGTATCGACGGAACGAGAATTTGAAGCGGATTTTGGAGCATTTTGCGATAGAGATAATACGAGTTTCAAATCCTTCAAATATTTCTAACAACACGCAGCACCAACTACGATATATCATATGGATTCTTTATGAAAATTATTTTTATCCCTTAAGAAACAAAATTCTATTCTTATCTCATGAGGCTCATAGTTTTCTATACACATACTTTATTGACTGTATTTGATCAATACAGCTTTACACTGGGAGGTAATGCTTATAGAGGTGTTCATCAATAGGCAACACTTTGTCTTTCTCCAAAAACTTTGTGTATGACCACAAGGGGCTAATATGACAGCAATTGACAACCAAATGGCCAGTGGAAAAGCGCAGAAAGTAAGAATATATAACATGCGAGTTCGAATTCATGGCATTAAGCGAATTATTTTGCTCTAATATACCAACTCAAAAAACGATAATAAATCTTTATTTATGCATTTTTCTATGAAATTATTGAATGGTACCATAGTGAATTGTTGTAAAACTGCAAATTAAAGTCGATGAATTCTCTCGCGCAATAGATTATGTCAAATTCATGCAACAAATTTTCGTTTCATCAAGTGGAATTTCAATCAAACGAACACATATATATGTAAAATAAATTAACATGATGATACAAGACATATTTTCAGGAGATTTTAAAGAATCTGAGGAGAGAAATTAAAGAAATTAATGAAATAAGCAACGATTACTGAGATATATGCGTTAATTTATTCCCTTCAATTGGTGAATATATTTCACATATTGCACGAATAAAATAGAACTATGAAAGTTATGGAAAAAATAGAAAATATACGAGTTATACTTTACACATTTCCTCTAAAGGCCTTTAGAAATTTCTCATAAAAAGTAAGTTCTCCCATCTAAACCATCCAATAGTTTCTTCTCAGTTTTTCTTTCGCATGAATTTTTCTCGTTCATTACTTGAAATGTAACTTTATTGTATCGACTAATAACAATCAATTAGTTTAGAACGTATCGCTGTTTCTTAATTCCCTTAATGGTATTGGGAAATGAAATGAGGAATATCTCATTCGTTTAATTTTTGATTTTCTTTTTATGCCATATGTCGACAGAAAATTATTCGCTATGTGGGAAAACATGATCGAAAATATCACCTCATTATCTTTATTATACATACAATAGGCAGTATTAGTAAAACCATCTTTGACGATCTTTTTTGCGTTTTTCTCTTTCCTCCAGTTCCGAAGCAATATCTCTTGGTAATGCACCCACATCCATTAATTGCAATTCTCTCACTTGAGCTGATGATAGCCGTCCGTCCTCTTTCGGCACAGGTAACGCAGTGCCAATTGACACCTGAGAAAGGCGATGCAGTCCAGGATCTGGAGAGAACGACCTCTTCGCGTGATCTTTTCCTAAATCCTTCCACTTTTTACATTCACGATATGGAATTTCCGGATTGGTTTTCCGTCCGAAATATTTTATATCCTTTAGAGCTTTGAATATGCGCCAAGGAATTTCATTTCTATGCAGCAAGGATTTGTGACAGTTCGTTGAAATATGCTTGAAATGAGAAGTTAATTCACACAAGAGTTGAAAAGATGTTTATAAACATTTTACTGTGATTTTTCCACTTCTTATTTTATATTTTTCCAATATTCTTTTAGAATATTTTTGTTCCATAAAGAAATCTAATATCAGTATTTAATTTGAGCAGTGACATTGTTCCATCATAAACCTAATACCTAAAGGATTGTATAGCATCCAACAATCCTTGTCCGAAGCACTCACACTTGGAATATATCCTGGCACGGAAATCACTCGAAAGTCGTCGCTACCAATCTTGTCGTTCCTGCGTCGCTCTTGCTAGAATATAGCCCAGATTTTGACGAAATACAAAATATTATAAAGCTTTGTTCGAAAAACACTCACAATATGTTGAATTTTATCGACGCGCAATCAAAAAGAAGCGTCTTATAATTTCCCAAATATTTTTCAAAGACGATGTAAAATTAAAATTTGTTGACTGGGGTTATGAGCACATTGTTCATATGGTAACTGCTAAATAACAGCCACCAAGCGATAAGAACCTTTACTTTAAGGTGCATAAGTGAGAAGGGATTCATACTGAAAAGGACATAAGGTTGGAATTTTATGGTGCTTAGGAATATTTATTGCTAGAAACGGGGGATTTGAAAAAAAATTCCCTTAAAATTCAAAAGAAGCTTAATGGATTTCATTTAAAAGTAAGTCTGAGAAAATTGATAGATTCTTTACTTCATCATTTATATGTCTCATTTTCTTTAGCAATACGAGTAAGTTTCGGCCGAGTCTCATTTATTATTCAATAATTTCAGCGTTAATAAAAATAGCCAACGGCTTCTTTAACATTTCTTGATAGGGTTGCTCTAAATTGTCGGTACCATCTTTACTTTTACTTAATTACATTTTAGCATTAAGAATAAGCGATTAAAGAAAGGATTCCTTAACTTTCCTGCAAATAATTCAATAAGCGTTTCGAGGAAATAAAATACTTGAAATCTTCTCTATACTCACCTCTTTTGAGAGTTCAATGATCGCCTTTTTATTAGTGCTCGTCACGGGTATTGCACAAACATTATGCGACAAATCTGCGTCACTTAGATTTTCATTTTTTCGATTAATAATTATCACTGTTCTATAAATTCACTTATAGTTTATATTCATATTTTAGTATTTGTAGACTGAACGACTAAACGACGAGGAGGATTCTTTTTGGAGTACTTCTGCGGAAAATAGACAAATGGACAAATTTTCGCATTAATCTCCTCTGAGGTGAAGGATATCTTCTAAGTTGGTTGAATGAATTGCGACTATCTTTCGATCCTAATGATAACGTTATGATTTCTTAGAGGTTAGTGGGCAGATCGGCTTGAAATACAAAAATTTCTCGCTGCTTACTTGAAATATTATGAATATTACATCAATATGTTTAAAATTAACGATTTTCTCCTCTCTTGTGAAATTAAGTTGAATTTTAATAATGGAAAAGGGCAATATGCGCTTCGAATCATCTCTAACGAAACCCCGGTGAGCTGCGAGTTTTAAAAAATTCTGATGAATGAGAGCTACAACAGAAAATTATGGCCATTTCACCTCACAGATATTTGCAAAAGAGCAAGAATGATGCAAAAAGATTGAGGAGAGCGGAGGGGAGGGGAAGGAGAAGCGGGAAGGGAGGTTTATTATGGAATCGGCCTATTCGAGGGACTTTTGCTTGCATACCTATAATGTTGTATTCATTAGTCAAATTCGTTACGTGCTACAAATTGGAATCCTTTGTTTAGAGTTGCCAGACCAACACTTTTGTGCATTTTTTACTCATATATCACAATAACGGCACTATTTTTCGGTTTCTCGAGATGTGAATAACCTTTTAAATAAATATTGCAATATTTAGGATGTAATTTAACTTCGAAATCTTTTAGTAAACGAAAATGCTGAATATGAATGAGCGTTAAGAAACCTTTTATGAGATAAATAAGTTAGTTTCTATTCTATTAATGAAGCGATATTCGATATAAAGTTTCGATTTTCAACATATAATAGCTTAAATACTTACAAATTGCAACTCACTTCGTTGATTTACGAGTATAGAGTTGAAAGATGAATGCAGCAATGAGTAATATTAACAGTAATATCACAACGACGATAAGCAATATAACGAGAATATCCATTGCAAACGAATGTCACATCACTCCGATACGCTTTACTTAAACGCGCAATGAAAAAGCATTTCTGCAATTACCGGACGCAATCAATCTTCATGATCATAACGTATTCTCGAATGACATTCATAATAGACATCACGTCAAGGAAAAATTCTTCGACATGATAGCAAATTACTGACATACAAATGGTGATGTAGTGAATTTGATTCATAAATAAAACGTCCCCTTTGTTACGCATTATTATTGACTTTAGTGGACGTACTTATTGCATTGACTTTCGCCGACCCGGTAGCCAATATATTCTGCAGGTCGTAAAACTTAACTGGCCTGTTGGTGTTGGTGATTTCTTTTCACTCGAGCAGCTGCTTCTTTCTCGCTCCTTCCAAACGTTCGTCTTTTCTTTATCCGATCTCAAACTTGGGTAAATAAACCTCTTGCACTTTATTGGCGCTTAGTACACCGAACAATATGATCGCAATTATCACGCGCAGCAGCATCGAATTCTCGACACCAAATCACGGTTCAGCATACACAGCATGTACTGCTGTGTTACGACTAGCAAAACACAGCAATTACATGGCAAGAGTGGGATGTCTTATCAATCCTATAATTTTAGCCTTCCTAGCACTTCCACGATCCTAGCAGGGGATAAAGCATGTGAAATTTCTACCAACAGAAAAATTCCCATCGAAGCAAAATATATCTCGTCGTAACGAGCGCTCCTACGCTTTCGCAGCGCATTTGAAGTCGTCCCTCAATGATCTCATTGCCACCTTTTTTATAGGGTCTGTGGGGCTTACGTTTGTCAACGTCATAGCTCCATGATGAACCCGTCTTGAATGATTTTACTATTCATGAAGTGAGCGGAGCCAGATTTCCGGTGCCTTCCGAGGCGTTTTTGCTATGTTTCTTTCAGCATGCATTAGTGACCGAGACGTCTTCATGCACATGCACATTCCTTTTGTCGTTGTATGCTTACGGCCAATACATCCTAGATTATCCATTAAATTAAAAATCTGTACGATATTCTCGAGTAGTTGCGACATATTTTTTGAGTCTACACTCAGCCAAGATGGCGAAGGGGTTTCAGGATATACATAAGGAGTAATCTGGCGCATTTTTTGCTTTGAAAAGAATAAATTCACTTTTTAACCGATCGCCAAAGAGTGAAAAGAAGAAACGAGAATCGCCACTATAGGGTATCCTCTCGACAATTAGTTTAGCGTAAACCGCAATTAAATGAAACATTCAAAGGAAGCAACAATATTGCATAGGAAATAACCTATAAATGATGAAGATCAACATACTCCCTTATTCACTAATTATTCGACGTTATGTTAATTCAACGATTTTTGAAAATATTATCGAAAAGAACGAATATGTGTAGCATATATTTAGCTAGCAGATATTATTGGCTATTGATAGCAGATATTATTGCCTATTGATAGCAGATATTATTGGCTATTGACTTATCTTGCACTAAGCGAAATTAATTATAGGAACGGATCTCAGAGATGAAATGACCGATATTTATAGACTTTTATAGAAACTTTCAATTGAAACGCTTCAATAGTAATCGATGAATAACGAACAACTGAACGATTATCTCCCATAGTTTATTTCATATGCCGAAAAAAATCACATTACTTTATTTTCTACTTTAATAAGACACCCATATCTTCCTAT
This sequence comes from Parascaris univalens, assembly GCA_037576465.1. Classification (NCBI taxonomy): domain Eukaryota; kingdom Metazoa; phylum Nematoda; class Chromadorea; order Rhabditida; family Ascarididae; genus Parascaris; species Parascaris univalens. Next base: position 165,348,291 of record CM075173.1, read on the forward strand.
AATAAGAAAAATTAGCCTCATTATTCCATTCGACTATTTAAGAAATATTTATGGAGAAACAAACTGTTCAAAAGTAAGGAGAGAGATTATATTTGAGGTGACGAACTTCAAAGAGCAGCAATAACTGAGAGCAGTCTGTCATATTAACGACATAATTGTCGAACGCAAACGACAAATCTGTCCCACAAACGTATAATCACCCTATTACGTTCAATGCCATAATCCACTACCCATCCATATAACAGATGCCTACTAGACGAATTTCTTGTAAGCTTTCAAATCTGATTTCTTTTTTCACTGCATATACGTCGGCAAATTCCTCATGAAAGCAAACCATGATGGTTTCAGTTCCAAATATGCTTATATTTCTGGATATCTGTCTGTCCACATCTGAGCAAATTGGCAATCATAAAATGCCATCGTAATAAAAAGTATTGAATATACTCTATATCGCTAGTTCATTTCTTTTCTCAAATATGGTGGCAATCGGCAGTAATCTAATTTAGCTCCTCGTTTTAGATTTACTATAAAATGTGTGAGAGAGCTTCGTTTCATCGTGATTAGTTTCTACAAACGATAGATTACTGTTTCGAACGGTTGACTGAGAGAGAATCTTACAAATTATAGGTGAATTTTGTAGTGCATTATTTCATATCCTTGATTGTTTTCAATAATGCCACGATAAGTCTACATGTCGTTTGGTAGATTAATAAATGCAGCAATTCAACAAAGTAGAGAGCCGTCAGATATGACGAAGTGTCGATTAGTTGCTCAGAGTTGATCCACTTCGGACCACAAAGATGTTTAAATGGTTGGTTCAACGTTGTTCCAACTTCCGCTATTTCGCTATTTGTGCGAAGACTAGTAACATCATTCAGGTTAAAGTCGACATAGAATTAACGAAAATAAAAGCTTAAAAAAACTTCTTAAAATGATACCATCTAAGTACAAAACATCAGCGACTAGCATGCCAACTGAGGAAATACCTGAGCGGGATTGAGGGCGACGGAGAAGGGTTCATAAACAGATGCAAAGAGTGAAATTGCAGTGGGCAATCGCCATGACATATATACTCCAACGTACATAACGATCAACAGCACTATTTGGCTGCGAAATGACTTCCGGACTTCAGTCACATTGTTGGCGTTGACGACACAAAAAAGACGATTAGGAAATTGAAACTCGTAATGATGTCGTCACCCACTACGATTGCCAATGAAAACGACCAGCAATAAGATATACGTACTTCGAGGTAATTATATCATTCTAGTGGGGAATTTTAGTTAGATTTGAATTGAATTAAATTGCTTTGATGAAATCCTATTCCATGTGAGTATGAAACATAATGCAACTAATAGTCTCATTTCAAAGCTCGCATGGGATCATTCAGACACCAGCCGCACTCTGAATGCCTACAACCGTTCGAACAATTTACCTACAGAGGCCTTGCTAGCAGATCCGACAGGGTTATAATGCTCAATGAGCTCACCAGCAATGGACTCAATCAGTCATTAAAAGAAATCCTTCCTCGTGGATCCTAAGCAATGCGTTGTTTTAAGCCGTTTAATTTCTCAGGTACGCTGAAGACATACATATACGTGGTTCCAAAAGGGCGCGATCTCAGCTCCGTATTTTTCTGTGCGATAATGATCTTTCGGGTCAATTAGGCAGTGAGTGCGAGTTATTACTATGCTGGGGATGATGAGATACCTCAAGTGGAACTCCCTGTTGTCTTAGGTCATCTTAGGGATGACATGCTTTATTCGGTAAGTCATTATAGTACCAGCTCAATAAACGAATACCCACTTTGGCCAACGCAATCCATTATTAGGCACATCTCTTGATCATACAATACCAATCCAGCGTTGCCCATACTTTATAAGTTATTACTTCTAAACATCTTTCTGTTCCCCTTCCCCCCATTTTCATATACTCTAAATGAACAACATTAGGGTATTCAAAAGGACAGATTTCGCCACGTCCTTCCCCTAATGTACCATTAACCGTCTTTGTGTAAAATCCGTTTGTCGTATCAACCATATATGCGGTACACAATCTGCATAGAGTGGGAGGGCTTTTCTTCGTTGAGACCACCTTCAGTCGTCGCATATTTTATTTGTAAAATAGGAATTTTCGAAATGCACAACTGGATTTGGAACGACCAATCTCGCGACTGCCAACTGAACGCAAGATGTTGGCTCTCCTAACAACAGAAGTTACCCCCTTCCTCTGGTGGAACTCAAGTAATCTCTGCATCTAACGGCATTCATAGATGAGCACGGCCTCCACAACAGTCAATGGCTCTCACATATATCCATCTTTCTAATAAGCAACAATGGAAATCGATCTGACCATGTGCTGGACAGTCAGTACCGGATTCCGTTGAACATAGGAAGCAACGGGGTAGATTTACAAACAATCCGAAAACTTTGCTAATGCATTTGGTGAGCACAAAAAGAGCCCCAACGACTACTAGCCTAAAACCCCAACAAGTATAACCTTTATTATTGTGTTATTCAACATTTCCCTTCCCGGTGTTATGTTTCGTCCTCTTGAATTCGAAGTGCGACCTATCCATTCACTGCATAAACAACGATGTCACCCCAGGCACTTTTTAATATAATAAGTATGGCTACCCTCAGCACAAATATTTTCATTTCGGTATCAGCTTCGATGTTTTCTATTTCAAATAACAAATTATTGAAGAGTATGTTGGAAACATTCAAATGTTTATTCATTTTGACGGAATAACTACAACGACAACGAAATGAAATGAGAAGAAAAAGAGGTAATGCATAAAATGATAACATAATGGAAAACGACCAAATTGCGACTGATAAAGAATGCAAAAGTGGCAGTAACCGAAGAAGACATAATTAGGCAACGACATCGCTTCTCCAACACTATACAGCAATCTCTACTCCTTAAAGGCACCATAGGCTTCCACTATTTGTGGCTCCTGCTGAAAAAACTGGCCGATTTTGTCGGCATCGAACAAATGGACTGCCGTACTAATTAATACTTCTCAGCAGTAAACAAGAGATGACAATCCCTGTCCAGCAAGATGCGGAAACTTGCTGCGCATCCGACCGTTTAGGAGGCTCTCGGCGTCACGAAGGAGCTTCGGCCGCTCAACAATGGCTCAACATCAAACGCGAACTTGAACGGTGCTTCAAGACTCAAGAACTAACCAATTGCGGTGGTTATTAGCCTTGACTGTTCTTCGATAAATACAGTCCCTATTGTTCAGTGCGAATGCCTAATTCTGCTTAAAGCAAAAAAGCAATCGTCCAATGATAATAATAATCGAAAAAAGATGTAAATTATTCGGAAAGTAATAACTGATCCATGCTAACTGCAATTTAAAAGTAAGAAAGCGTTCCCTTACAACTGCTGCATTACAATCAAAAATACAACGATCCTTAGACAATATACAAGTAGGAAGAGTGTAACATATTGCAAGATTTCAGAATGCGACAAGTTATGGCGGAATATGAACGAAAATACTGTTAATTTAACCTCCTGCAACGCTCACGAAGCCAACGCAGTTGACATCAGCTTGCACCTGATCCCACCTCATTCCCATCTACTGATATATAACGATAATCATTCCTCCTCGATCTAATGCAAAACGAACGGAGCAGTCTTATCCACTGCAAACTTTACCTCCCCTAGACGAATAACAGCAACCATCAAGATCAGATCCCCGATCCACAGCTCTCTATTCCCTTCCCTCTCTTTTTCACCTGCTGCCGCTTCGATTATCATTTAAAAGGGCGACTCAGAAATTTCTCAATCGGTAACAAACAAAAGACGCAATGCCCAAGCTCGCCATATCGTCAGTCTTCGGTCTCTTGAATCGTCTGTATACTGCATTTGCTAGTACGATGCTGCTGGCCTAAAAGTTGGAAACAGTTCTTTTTTGATATTTTGAACTTCATCGGTCAATAAGTTACTCTGAAAACGAAAGACACTGAATAATCTCTAACTACTCACATTTTAACAGCTACACATTCGGCTTTTCGATCACAAACAGCGGACGAACTGTACGATCTTCCGCTCCTCTTCCCATTAATCCGCTGTAGCAATTTTGTGGTGAATCCCATCCACAGATGAATCTCATTTATGAATCTGCCGAAAAACAGATAACACAACTAACGCAACCCCCATCTGTGCAATTTAAATGATATCATCTAGAATATAATATTAAATGCAAGCATTCCCTAAAGATACTGAAGTATTCTCAAAAATCGCTCCATTCAAATCGCTATAATCGCTACAATAGCTACAATGGACTCAAAAAATCGCTATAGTGTACTGCATTAGGAAATATGCACGCAACCAGACAAATATATCAAACAGATCGATCACATTATCTCATCTTTAGAGTTAAATGAACTAAAAATGGCAAATGAACCCACTGGTCCACGAAACTGCTGAAAGCAACCATAACAAAGAAGAAAACAAAAAACGTACTCTTCTTTGGAGATGGTCTGATTATCGCTGATATGTCGTTTAAGCGGAATGTTAACTGCAAATAAATCAATAAAATTTTCCATTTCGCAACTGCAAAATTTAATATTTAACAGATAAACGCGAATACGAAAAAAAAGTAAGATAATTTGCGGTCATTAAACACGAATACGAAAAAAAAGTAAGATAATTTGCGATCATTAAACACGAATACGAAAAAAAAGTAAGATAATTTGCGGTCATTTCAACCATTCCTTCAATTGCCCTCGACAATATTTCATCACTTGAACCCCAATATGGCTTGAGAGATTGATAACACTGTAAACATGACCGAAACAATCATACTTCATTATAAAGTCATAAATACAAAACGAGATGATGATATGCAATTTTCATAAATAGCATTCCTAGAAGCTCAATTCTGCTCGTGAACAACAGCAATGACCACATATTTAACACGGCTCAACATACGACAGTTCAACGCTGCGATATAATAGCAGTCAGGATGATTTCTGTTACCAAATACACTTCCCTATTTCAACGACAATAGCTTCGAATCACAATGGCAGCATTAGAGTCTGAGCCCACTGTTATTTTAACAGCCGCCTACTACAGAACCTAATAAACTAATAAATTCCTGTATAGTTCAACATATCCCACAAATGGAAATTACGACCAACGATTTCATAGGATACATCAGCCCCGATACGTGAAACCCTTCATCTCATTTCTTGGAAAAAGATGGGCATTTTGAACATACCCAGCAATACTCAATCAGAAATCAGATAAAAACTCACTTCTGCTATCGAATGCGTTGGAGTGGATATGGCCCTCGCTGCAATTTCTGCATGCGAAGAGGATGAACTATCAACGACAACCTTCTCCTTCTTGCACGGGGGTCGGGATGCAGATACTGGAGTTAACTGTGATGGATTTCCCGTCTGTGGATATGTCACAGGAGATCGCTAGAAATGAACACATAACTCCTGTCGTCAAATAAATGATTTAGTAAACGATATAGCGTTCTCTTCAAAATACCCTCGCGACGATTTACACGAAAACACTTTCCTATCTGCACATAATAGTAACGGCATAATATCTTTCAAAACCGTAGGCACTCTATGCAAAAACTCATGCAGAAGTCTGGGCGCTTATACGTAAGTTGGGCTTTAAACTTGTACTGGTTTGCAGATATTGTTCAGAAACTGAAATATATTCATGAAAACGTTGGAACAAAACGGAAATTCATGAGGCAAACACTGAAAAACGAATTATGTGAAATGAGAGGCATTCATTGCCATGTAGGCGGAATCAACGAGTCTTCATCTAACTGGCGCCAACTTCATCGTTGACGCAACATTGAGCTTTAATTCCTCTTCTACTTCGTCTAATTTTTTGAATGCTGTTGATTTTGCTTGCGTAATAAAGATTCCCGTGAAACTAAAACGAGTGATTTCTAAAGTTACTGTTACTCCATTGTCACAATCTTATTCGCAGCAACAACTCACTTGAACGATTCACAAATCACCTTCACACCTCAGCCCACCTATATGGTACAGCTGATCGCGAAATGCAATAGAACGAAAGTCGAGAAATTCCATAATGCTCACCCTATACATAAGCAATTGAAAGCGTTTATCCTTTCCGTTCCTTCTCTTTCAATAGATCCCCAGATAACTCCACTACAGCCATTTAACAACGAGTGAGCAAACTTTGAAATTGAGAAGCGTTATCTCAGCCCTCCTCATTTCTCCCGAATATATGAATGACTTCATTAAAAAAGAGGTGACTGAATTGGTGAATAAAAAACGTCTTAACAAAACATCGAGAAAATTGGAAGAAATGTAACTCACCTTCCTGTACTCACCGCTGCTTTCACTTGTTCGTTCACCTAATACTGGTGCTATTATTTCGCCGAATGACATCGTTTTTATTGTTTCGTCAGTCGTTGATGGCTCAGAAGTACCCGCCGCTACAATGGGAACATTCAAACAGCATACTTCCTCACCAGCTGCCGAAATTTACAAAAAAAAAAAGAAAACGCGAAAATACAACGATCCTATTCACCCAATCGTATATAGCAAACCTCAGAATTCCAAAGCACACCACCACACATCTTTTCCCATTATGCTTTCGGCATTCACTTCGTCAAAAATTCGGCAATCAAATGATGTTTCTTTTCATAAATTCCACCCTTCGCACCCAACTCACAACCAACATGCGAGAAATTTATTCTACACAAATAACTTTAGTCGTAAGTTAGTTGGTGGAATGCTCTCAACAACTCATAAATAATGTGTACACAACAAAGTGAAGGCATTTAAGAAGTTTCAGTTAGCAAAACAAGCACAGAGGAAACTTACGAGGCGTATGTTTATTGGTCCCGTCTTGCTCAGCTCTACTCTCTATTACTTTCTTCAGGGCTGGTCGTTTCTTTTTAGGACTTTCCCTGACATTGGGAGCCTTCCGAGATGACGGCGTCTTGCTACATACGTCCTGCTGTGCAGCCGCAGATTGCGTATCATTAGGGCATTCTCCATCTATTGACAGCTCGTTCTTCGAGCTACTTGTGCAAGGCGTTGCATCCACTTCCATTTCATTTTCAACATCTGAAACTCAATCCAGCCGATAGCTCAAGCAACTCAAGCACAAACAAAAAAGAATAAATACTCAAACAAGCAACCCATTCGTCCAACTATAGAGTGTTTTGCGAAAAGTAAGGCGGTTCTACCTTAGAGGTAAGATGACTTCCCATCTTTGCACCAACTGCAGGTCCTCTCTTCTTTTCACTTGCAACCCCCACCTGTGTGCAGAGATTTGTTGGAAAACACTCAACTCTTCACACTGAGAATATGAAACTTCATTGACGTTAGAGAAAGAGTGCTGATACTATAAATTAGCAGTGTTTTACAGCGACTAGCAGTTCCACATACGCAGAAGTGAGGAACAACTCAGTGAATTAAATTGTGTGAAGCAGATTCGAGGCAAACTAAGTGCGTTTCTTCAGAAAATTTTTGACTCTATGCAAAGCGCACAAATTTCAGCGAATGTTGCATGAAGGTTTTCTAATCGATCCGTTATTTCGAGAAGAAAACAAAAAAGAGTTCGAAAATGAACTGCTTTTACCTTCAGAGATTGGCTCCATCCGCTGCAAGCCATTCTGCTCGCCGATACGCACGTGGCCATTTTGTGCTGTCTGTGATTCAACTGCTCTTGTTGGCGTTAATAGGGAGCCGCTGCTTTCCACAGCATTTGAACGAAGTTGTCGTAGCTGTTGAAGAGTTGCGCGATGCAACAAATTTCGAGGGTTTGATGGCGTCAAATTATGCTCAGCATGCAATGCATGAATGCGTCGACTGAGCGACGTAATCATCCCTCGATCAACGCTCTTCGCACAGAGTGCAAGGAGTCGTGATGGAGTGGATGCGTGACTGCCATCTGCTGAGGTGGGTAACGACAATCGCCTCATCGCTGCATCCGAAGATTGCACACCTTTTAATGGAGGTCGACGGTGACCACCACTTCTCATAATTGACATCAGTATTCGTTGCTTTCTTTCTGCTTCTGCACGTTCCTTATCCTAAATGAAAACTTCTCACAACTTCACGATGGTCACCTAAACTCATAAAGAGAAAATTTCTGCCGCTTTAGCTAATAACTGAAAGCCTTAACATTCCACCTACTATAGTATTACCCTATAAATCTTCAGTGACTACAAAAAGCAGAAAAGATCAGAACGATAAAACGACATCTCCGGTTCTATAGGAGAATTTTAGTTTCGTTTTATATATAGGACGGTAATAGTAAGCAATAGCTGGGAATTAAAAAAAAAATTATAAAGAATACCAATTTGACAATAAAAATGATTAAAAAATTATTTAATGATGAATAAAGCAATGAAATGAGACCTCAAGTTTCTTCAGATCAAACCGTATTTCCTCCTTCAGCAACGGATCACCTGCCAAAAATTCGTCGAGTTGTTCTTTGTGGTCCTTACACAGTTCCCTGCAAAAGTGATCAAATTCTTAAAAAAACAAGAAAAGAAAGTGATTAAACATTGGCATCTCTGACCAATACTGTTTTCATTTTCGATCCTTCATATCTTTCATCCAACGACAAATGTAGAATGCAGTTTTCCTCTTCTTCTCTCTGTTAATCACCGCTGCTGCACAGAGGAGAAATGTGACCGACTTCGGCCTTTGCCCACATGTAACCAACATCTGCAAAACACGCCCGCACTCTTCTTCACTATCCCTTTCGACGTGAAACAAAAGGCCTCTGGTGCAGCATAACTATCCTAATATCGATATTCACTAAGTTACCTAACTCATCATTACTCACCAGTCACTAACACATTTTGGAGAAAAAGCTCGGCATTCGGACGTAGCAAGTCAGTCGTGGCTTAACGTTCCCACATGCCATAACCATGCAGCAACGAGCCCGATTAACCGCTCAAACATTAGCACAACTGTGATTTTGCATCACCTTTTTCAAAGACTAATAAAGGATACTTATTTTACAAGAATTGATTTACAAGCAAAGAACTGAACAATGCAAAGTCCGATTGCGAATTTAGCATTGAAAAAAAAAACTTCCGAGAGGAAAACCAGCTGTGAGATAGCAAACTCTTCACACTTAGGTGAAAACTTAAAATCCGTAAATAAATTCTACCAAGATCCAGATCTTACCTTAGTACAAGGAGGATACCACGCTCATGACAATCAGGTACATCTCCATTCTGTACATAGTACCTCAATTCGATGAGATGCGGCAGAACTGCTTCTATTATACCCTTACGGAATAACTGTGATACCAATTTCTTCGCCCCGGCCTGTAAACAGCACTGATTCAAAACTTTCTACATCTTGTGGCCAAGTTGAATTAAGTGGCAGCTGGCCACACTCAATAAAGGCATTCTCACCTACCTTCAAAGTATCTTCCGAATACCATTACTTAGGCATCTCATTCTTACAAAAAGCCTTATACCATCAAAGCTATTGGGTGATTTCGGAATGATTTAAATGCTGGAAGCAAGGTAAACGATTTCAAAATGGGGAAAATTCGAAAGACCGCAATATAAGCTACTCCATTAGTTCTCGAGACCAGACGTCCTCTCACCTCCTTAAATCATCCTCATTCCACGTGTTATTATCCCACATAAGTAGAAAAATCATGAATATCTAGCGCTTTTAATAACTCTTTGTATGCCAAGGAACTTCCACATCGAAAGATCAACAGAAGCTGTAGATTTTTCTGACCTATTCCATATGAAATCAGCAAAACTAATGGAAACCGGACGTGAATTTTATGACTCGCTCAAGCACACTAAACTTGAGCACAAATAGACCCTGCCTCTACCTGCACAACATCCGGAGGCTCTTCATCGTCTTCCTCCATTGAATTGGGTGCGCGTTGTCCTAGCGCCATTGTAAGTTTGATTTCTGCACAACACATCACCTAAAAAACACACGCGTTCGCAATAAAATTCGTCTCTTCTAGAATTCACTATCAATCTTTTTAGCTTTATTTTGGATAATATAAACAAACTCAGCTTTATCAGGTGATCTCCTCCCTCCCAATTCTTTGATTAGGCACTCGAGTTTCTTTTCGTGATGATATATCCAGCTAGTAGGATATGACCAACAATTTCAGCTAGTACACGACATCCACGAAGCAATCATTACTTGCAGATCAAAACGTGCTTATGCTTATGGATAACATTTGTTATGACGTTTTTACAATGCTACAATGGTTAAGCAAAACACCCACTCAACACTCTGCGGGTGGCTTAAACCACACTTCTGATCCATTACATCGAACAAAGTGAGTAAAGAAAGATGAAGATGGCAGATTTTTAGACAATTTAATGAAACCCTGCGCTAACATTATAGCAATCGAGCAATAATGCTCGCACGGAGTCTTTCTTCAGATCGAGAGAACCTTCGGCGACTGCAGAGAATACTTCTTGTCCAATTCGCTCCATGAGCGTGAACCTGCTCTCGTCATTGAACGTCCTCAGCTATAAACAACAGGAATGTCAGCGAAAAGCTCAACAACGAAAAACTACTTCCAGCTGTAAGGAAACACTTTTTCAACGAGGACGTTGGCATTCTTCCGGGACTCCCGACCTCGTTACCCCCCCATCCTCCATTACACAGACCTTAACTGTCAAAAAACCAAATAATGGCGATACATTCAGAAACGCATGGCAAAAATCTTATTCAAGCATCAACAACTAAGAAATCTCAAACAACTAATCATTTTCACTGAGTTCAGGATAAGGAAATAAATAAAATGTGACTGAGAAATATCATTCTCTCAAAAAAAGACATTTTTTCCCGAGTAAAGTAGCAGAATCTGATAAATTCTAGGCTTTAGTTTAAAGGCAACAGCAATACACCGTTGAGGAAATTGCCAACGAAACTATAAACATTTGGTCATAAAAGTTATCACCGCGGCCACATTTCAGCGATAACTTCACTGAAAAATTGGATGAGCCCGCCCCTCAGTTCCTGTTTCTTCGCAAAGTATGGCGATAAGTGACCGCTCCCACTTCCACTCTTATACAACAACTTATACAACTCAAAATCGTAATAAATTACCATGAATTTGTAGAGTTTCATTCGATCCTCTCTCCGCTTTTCGCCAGCGAGCGAACACGCCAGCCCCTTTTGAATGGTCTCCATTTCGACACTAGCTAGAACTGAGTTATTAAAGCGAAAGAAAAAAAACCACTAAAACCGATTTTACCTAGTATCATATATGGTACTGGCCTGAAATGCGGGAGTATCCGATCCCGGGGTATCTCAAACTTCCCTAAGGAGCATCCAAGTCTCGACCGGAAATTCTAGCTTGGTTAAGGATACTAGGACTAACAGTCAAGCAATTGCTTTAAAAGGGACGATAAAGGAGAATAAATGCCATTGATATAACACAATAAATGTTACGCAGGTTCAAGCTTAGAGCTTACAATTTTCGCAAAAACGGAAATCACAACAGATGAAAAAACAAAATGCTTTCTGAAGCCTCTCAATGAAAAAAAGCTCCTGAGAGAAAAAACACACCAACTCAAGCATTTCAGTTTTAGCAGTCAGCGCAAACTACTGCCCATTACTATCAAGTTTTTTATAGAGACAAAGTTTTCATACCATTACAAACTTTGAATAGAGCGTTACATAGAATTTCAGGACGCAGTAGAGTAAGTTAGATGGAGGTTTGTATCGTAAATGCACTCAGTGAACATTAAGTACCAAGGAAAACGTTGAAAACAACCTATTACCCTTCTTGAATAGGGAATGAGGTATGGAGACTAGCTTCGCAATTTTTGGCAGCAAGCAAGGAACTGGGAAAGCCCACTATAGAAACATCTGATGCGATTAAAGGGCACAATCTGGAAACCATAGAGATCAATTTACTGAAAAGCCTCGAGAGGTAAGGTTTTTTCGTAATTTCGGGCAAAAGACGAAGAGCATAAGACTGCAAGATACGACCACCAAATTAGTCTTAAAGGTCAAGAGCTCTCAGCTGTAAATAAGTTCCGTCCAACAAAAATCAAACGAAGTAGCGTTAAAAAACGAGAGAGCTATGAAGTTATAAAAGAGCGAAATTAGAGAAGCAAGAAGGGAGACAATCATCAATTTCACACCCAGTGCCTACATGCTTACACACCATGAAGTTTCGAATTTCGATGGTCGTCGAATTGTAAAATGATGATGGAAGATGTTGCATCTTTCATCCACTAGTCGCCCCTATTTCAGTTGGTTCGTTCTGATATGCGTGAGATGCGCAGAGAGACAAACCTGCTTCAAGATCGTATGCGCAAACCTGAGGAAAGTTTCACCACCTGAACTTGACTGACAGCGCTCATCTCTATTTTGGACGTTTTCCCGCAAGTGATTCATTTTTCCCCGGAATAAAACAGCTTTAAAACTTGTTATATTCGACACGACTAACTACTTCCGAAACAAAAATTCAATCCAATTATAGCAGAAAACAGAGATATGTTTAAGGAATATATTTTAAGAATCAAACTATCGAATCTCCTAATCAGTGAAATAATTTGCTTCCATATTAATCACGGAACAAAACATAACCTACCGGCTTTGATCACTGCCCATGCTCCTTGCTCTACGTGATTGAAATAGAAGAGACATTCGACGAAGTGATGCTCGAACATTTTTGGGAACTGCACCAACAACACATCCAGCTATATATGGTAACGATTAGAGAAAAACTAACTAGAAATGAATTCGACAAGACGAAAAATACAAATAACAACTACATGTTGGCAAAAGAGAACCGCAGTTACAATCCTCGGCTCTTGCAATCTTGCAAACTAGCTGAGTCCTTAAAATATTCACTCAATGAACGTAAAGTAGCCGTTCGAGTCCCGCCTACGATGCTTATTTCAATCCATCATAACCCGGGGTTACTAATGAAGCATAAGCCAGACTAAAGCAAGCATTGTCAAAAACACCAATCTTATGCATATAGGGCATCTCAGAGAACAAAAAATCCGTTCATTCAATGTCGAATAAAATTGTTTCTTAATAAAAGTTAATCATGGACGGCGAGGCAATGCAAGCACTCACCAAGCACACTTTTGCATATTCTCTGATATCCTGGTCTTCATCTAGAAGAGTCGATACAAGGCGGTACATGATCTAGAAGCAAACAAGCAATTGAAAACAACATAATCGAAGTTTGGGATGCTAAAAACCCAAAAGAGGACCCATTAGACATTTTATATTCATAAAATAAAATTTCCTTGCCACATCAACGCTATATTTGCTCTCTCACCAAAAAATTATCTGTTTGTCAGTTTGTCATCCTACAATCCAACTAAAAAATTGTGCACAGCAAATGACCCATAAATAAACAAAAAAAAGTCGAGTAGTTCTCGACCACTACTTTACTGCCTCAGAAGTATACTCATCAAGGTTTTACGCATAATTATAAGCAAAACTTCACATCGAAGCCAGAAATGAACATAGGTGGTTCAGCGGTAAAGGGCGGAGTCTAAGCTTGTACGGTTTCCAGTTCCACCTGTTTGTCAGCATCGAATATATCGTTTCGCCTTTCATAGCAGTCTAAGCTGCTCACCTACTATTGTTGATCCACTCTTCTGACACTATTCGCAGAACGGAAAAATGCACCACAGTTCCCGACACCTAACGAAAGAGACGTTATGAAAAACGATGATGAATGAACTGTGTCCACGCTTCTTTCAAAGCCTATATTCTTCAAAAAGCGATCATGAAACCAAGTAACAACTGCTTGAATGCACATAAGGGCAAATAAATATCCACATTTCTTCACCATTCCCTCCACAAAAAATAGTTTTATCTCTCTCTACCGCATAAAAGCAAACGAACACCTGTCCTTCCCATCGAATGTACTGCTCTTTGATCAAACATGTAAGCAGAGCGAGTGCCTGCTTACGCACAAGTTTTGATCGATCCCTCAAAGACAACGCAATTATTGCGCTATACCTGTCAATCAGCAATGTATACCTGAAATTGAATACTATTTCAGCAAAGGTGATATTCGCAATAAAATGCCACAGATTTGTAGCCAATAGTCGTTTGAACGTCGTCAAAACTTATCCACAGCAGAAACTGATTTTGTCCTCAGGATCAAGACAATCAGGGGTGTGCAGCTGACTGCCAGCAAACTGTTTACTCCCATGCGGTCCTTACTTAGCCGAACAACTCAACCTCATCTTCTCTTTCCAGAAATGTTGCTTGACAATGTCATCTGGTTTCATCTCATCCAAAAACAAAAAGCGCAAGACCTTTCTCATTAACCTAAACAAAAACCTCCCAGAGTTATCCCTTCTACAGACCGACTATGTAAGTTGAATGGACGACGGATGTGAATCACAACGAGAACTAATGCGTGCCACAAGAACAAGCAAAGAAAGAATGGCCTAAATGGTCAGCATTTCCTCAATATTCAGGGGAAATAAGGAAGTTTAATGATCACCTGATACAGAGATCGCAGACAACAACAACGATATTATTGCGAATGCAGCAGTCCGGATTTTCGACGAGCTGTTTCACAAAGACCGGCACGCATTTCTTAGCCAGCCTCTCATCCTACAATCCAACTAACAAATTGTGCACAGCAAATTACCCATAAATGAACAAAAAAAAATTGAGTAGTTTTCGGCCATTACTTTACTGCCTCAGAAGTACACTCATCAAGGTTTTACGCATGATTATAAACAAAACTTCACATCGAAGTCAGAAATCAACACAGATGGTTCAGTGGTAAAGTGCGGAGTCTAAGCTTGTACGGTTTTCAGTTCCACCTCCCATGTCAGCTCCTCTTTGGAGCCGAGAGTACGCACAGCTCAATGAAGTTTCCTCGTGGATGTTTCTTTGCCGGACAACTGTTTTCTGTGGTCGAACAAAAACTCTACGAGAAAAGAGATAGGAAAGTGAGAGGGCGCTACCACATTATATACAAAAGAAAACAAAACAGCAACTGCAGAAAGTTATCGGAAACACGGAGTAGAAAATAGAGGGAACTAATGACGCCACGGGTAGGGATGGAACAAGCGAGAACGGGAAGGAGATGAAAGGGCAAATGTCCTTCGACTGCCATATCTTTTGGTGAAGAACCCAGTATTGGAGAAGGATCTGCTAATATCATTAATAACATACCTCTATCTGCCAATTTAATCTCTCACAGTTCCAAGAAAATGGGAAAATTGCAGAAAAATATTTGCAAAAGCAGTCCTGGTGGTTCCCCCATGCGGACGAGCAATTTTGCAACAAAAAACTATCAAAGCATATAATTATAAGGAGCACTAACCATAAGGCACATTTTGCCAATAGTAAGCACAGCACGTGCCCTCACTGACGAAGTAAACACACCAGTTTTGATCAAATAACTCTGCACAAACGTCCGGCCGATTGTTCCTTGCGAAGGACCACTTGATCGATGCGTTACTCCTTGTGAGGGACGATTTGACAACCGCGAAACCGCCTTCAAAATGAACGGCTCACTTTTTTCGAACCATTACTGATTTAAAACTGAAACAACGACGTTCCTAACTACAGTAAAAAGCCTTCGCCACAGCATAGAGTAGCACTTCTTCATACAACGAAAAATAACTTGACATTTTGTGAAAAGAACACCGTTTCGCCATCAAATACTAGCCGTTTTTTGGGCGAATGAGAAAGTATTTCATCTTCTCGGTTTCCCTTTTCTATTTTGTTATTGCTCTTTTAATGGCGTTGGCTTGATGGGTGCCTAGTCTGAAGGTGCATAAGAAATGGTGAGGCTGCACCTGATTCTCATCGCAGCACCGATCACTTTGCATGCTCACAACTGTAATTAATTCCGTGTTTAAAAAAATAGCGTACCTTTGTACCATTCACCGCATGTGAATGTTCGGAAGGAAAACCCACATCGACGGAGATTGGTGTTTGCCTGTGCGACTCTGAAATCACCATTAACTCCAGCTGAAGATCCTAATGAAAACGACTAAGCTGAGCAGATGCGATACAAACCGTCTTGTCACATCTGCATCTTGTCACATCCATAACTCGCAACGAATTCAGCTCTGCGGAATTGCAATCTTAAATGTTCGTTGCGTTAATTTCTACTGTAATAACTTACTTTGATTAACTAATATAGTTCAGAGTGACGATTCATATTTCGTAAAAAGTAAACGCGTAATAACTACAGCTGGTTGCTCATAACACTACATATGCCTGCAAATGAATCATACCCATTATACGAAATCTGGTCGACGCATTTGCCGTAATTCCATCAGGCATGCACAGTGAAATAAGTCCTCAAAATAGCCACTTCTAACAATTAGTTCGACACGTATTCTGCGATCATCAGCTTCAAAGACCTTGAACTTAAAGAAAAAAACCATTCCTGTCACAACGCCGCAGCTATCCATATACACCTTCAAGACGTGATGAGGCGCTCTTTTACCGAACGAACATCCTATGGGACATTCACTCCTCCGCTAACTGCAAATGAGCGCAACAAATGAACGACGCCTCGGTTGCATCAACATACTGAATAAAAGGAAATTTTTTCCGCAACGAACCTATCTGTGACAGCTGCTGTCCGATGAAATCGGACGCAAAGATAATCTGCATCACTTCTGACAAATCATCCGTAATAAGCGACGGATCGTACTGAACCACCTCACCTATCGACGTGACAACGCGTACCAATCGGTCAGCCACTTCATCCCTTAACGAACAGCCATCGAAAACGCACCGCAAAACATAAAAACCAACATACAACGTTCAGGCTATTGATGAGCAGTTGCGAATAACACATAGAAATCAAAGATCAGTAGCATACCCAAAGAACACCCGCCATATCCTATTATCATCACCTCCTGACATTATTCGTTTTCAACGCTTATTTGCTCTTTTTATTTTATTTACTGAATCTAACGTCTGACGCTGAATGGGCATACAAGAACATATAAAACTTTCAGAGGTGAAACTAAGTGGAAATATCCGAAAGTTGCATGGAACTTTATACTTTACTGAAAAATATGATTCACACCTTCTTTGTCAAACAACCTAAACAGCCATCATATCTCTTAACTATGAACCAGTTGAGAATACTCCAGCTTATAGAAGGAAGTAAAGGAGCATATATATATTCATAAATATCTACTTCTGATCAGTTCATATAGTTTTACTAAAAACAACGAAGATCAAATTGCAAATTTATTGAACTTCCGAAAATCTGCAAACATATTTTTGGAACTCCCACACCGTCCACTGCACCAATTCATTATATCTCAAAGAACTTGCTTCTTCAAAGATAAGGAACAAACAAAAAAAAAAAACAAAAAACACTTACAGATTTTGTGACGAAAAGAAATTATGGTTAACGTTCGGCTCAAAAGGGCCGTAAACGAAGCCTCGAAGTAGGGCACGACAATCATTGAGGAATTCTCTGCAGAATTTTTTAAACATCTCTGCCTCAGTTTCCTCATCGTTGCGATTGTAAAGACGCGAATATGCCCAAAACACCTTCGGAATATGTCTATCGTCCACTCTGAATCAGTGCGAATTGCCACCTTCATGGCGCAGTCAAAAACGGTGATTCAAGATGAAACAAAGTTTGTATGCAATTCAGTCGGGACGTCATCTCATCAACTTTCATAAATCAAGCGGAATAAATACAGATGACATACGATATCCTGGATTTACCGCAGCAAACATAATCGCGCGATTTGCGAAAAAGCGCGTAAGCTAGGCGGAAAGCACTAGATGTCATTAAGTATCATTGACAAATATTGAAGGATTTCATATTCGGAAGGAAGACAAAATAACTAGCAGTTTATAATGGAAATCCGTGAAGAAACTGCGAGTAAAATATCGCCCGATACTCGTAATCTTCCAGTAGACGAAGAAATTATACTGCCAGCTCCAGTAGATGAGTT
Source organism: Parascaris univalens (assembly GCA_037576465.1). Lineage (NCBI taxonomy): Eukaryota > Metazoa > Nematoda > Chromadorea > Rhabditida > Ascarididae > Parascaris > Parascaris univalens. The sequence goes on from CM075173.1 coordinate 165,366,199, forward strand.
AACCATAATTAACATAAACTGGATTCGAGCGAGGTTTTAAGGCACAGGTAATTTACCCATAGCGTTAATCAACGCTTTTTGCCCATTCAAGTAGAAAGATCCAAATCGTAATACTTTGAAAAATAAGAACATTGCATGTGGTTCTGAACTTTTTCAAGAGTAGATTTAATTAGACAAGATGCTAACAAACCGAGAAAATTCGTAAAATCCAAAGAAGCAATTCCAAAGCAAACAGCGGCCACGGACGAGGGTAGAAAGGAAACGGAATGACGAGAAGAAAAAGATTACTCTCCAGCTATGCCTCTGATATAAGCTGGGGTACAGTGTAAGGTTACAAACTGCTATTTGCGATGAATGATCGGAAGATGCTGAAATCATAAAATCCGACCGGTTAGAATGATGACATCCAATTCCGATCGGCACCAGATTTTTCTTTCTGGATCGTTACTTAATCACCAAAACCAAATCACCTGCGATAATGCTTTTGAGAATCGTGAATCATGACAAAAAATTGTAACATATTTAGATTCATGTCAGAGAGATTAACACACCATCTACGCTGCTTTCGAATCAGAAAACGCACCTGTACTCGCGCAATTTCGTAGAAAGATCTTCGCGGAGTCTCTCCTTGTCGGCCAATTTGAGTCGATCAGCGCCAATCCCGATCACGTGTGCCACATAGCCAATGACGTCACCTGGCTCGTCTCCCGCAAGACTAGCCCAAACGCGCGCTGCACGTGATGGATCCACCTGCAAAACAACTCAGCAATGCGATCGAATGTGTGTCAGTCGACTCATCCGATGGACCATCGAGATGCCCCTCCACCGCAAGTGAGTCATCTCCCATCTTGCGTGCGGCATCATGGGAGATCGTGTATACTTTCTACTCTATATCTGACAACCTTTTGCCACACAACTCCGTGATCCGAAGTGGTCTGCGAAAACGTGGAGATCGATACCAACTCCATCTTTAGCAAGTATCGTGAAGAAACGGTGTATGGGAGTTTACACACGCCTCATACCTTATTCAACATAATATCCATATCCATCCACGCAGGCGACTTAAAAACATTATTTTGACATATACTGCGGTTTGACATTTGACAAGTTTGTCAATTTCTTTACATCATTCTTTAAGGTCAAATATATTGAAACAAAATGCAGCGAAGAGTAGTAATGCAAGCGAAGGAAACGACAAACAACACTGAGCGTTAAACTGTCATGAAGGATTTATCTTCCTGCTCTTTAAAATGTTTTAAAAAAATCCTCATTTTTGTCTACTTTATATATTCTCAGTAGAAACATCTGAGGGAAAAAGGCACCTTGAAAACAACGCTAAGGTCATCTAGAAGCATCCAAATTATGTTTGCTTTGTCTGGTTGATCGCATTTCTTCAATAATACGTCCACCACCTTCTCGGATAGATTCCCCTCCTTCGCTTGATACAGTAGGGCGCGCAGTACAGCCCTCCTAAACACTTCTTATCACATACTACAACCAGTGCGACGCCAGGTTCGTACTACAAAATCAGAATCACATTTCTAGGAACTCATTTTTGAAACACAGATCATTTTAGTAGATTGGCCACGTCTTGAATAAATAATGTAACCAATTGCATCCTCGAATATTTGGTAACGCGAAGAATGTCCATCGCAAACACTGGAGGATTGAAAACGTTCAGCATCGAATAGGCTTCAACCGCAGTAACTATTGCGAGGGTCTTATGACATGAAAAACACTAAAGACTCACTCGGAGATCACGGAGAGGGAGGATGGCGAGGGAGGACACGAAATAGCTGCTGTATTTTAGGTTACAGGCATTATTATATGCACGTACAGCTGAAGGTGAAATCAATATGAAAGCATCAGAACAGCAAAACGGCAGAAAAAAAGTTGAACCGCTTCCACATTTGCAACAAATTTTTGGTAAATCACTCCCTCCGGAAACCACCAAAGACGATCTAGGTAATCCCCGGGAAAACATTAAAGACATTCCACACCAACGTACACATTTCTTTAAAAGACGTAAATAAGGCCGCTAGACAAATTCAACAATAGTAACTATTGAAAACAAAAAAAAAATAGTTTCAGTGACCCCCATCCCCTAAAACCTTTCAAAGACATCTTTTAAATATAAGACAGTCCACTTCGATTGCTCATTTCCATTTCGTCGAAATAAATACTGTCGACTGGTCTCTCTAAATTATTCACATTCGAATAATACTGAAGTAAAGAAACAACTCAAACGTCACCTAAAATCGAGTTCCAGCTCAACAGCTGCAAGAAGTCGCCACGCGATCGTATCGTCGTCTGTCAAAATTGGCGAAATAAGCGTTTCCTTAAAAAAGAAAAAAATACACACATTTCCAATTATATAAAGATTTGCGATGCAAAGGTTCACTTCGGCCGGAATCAACATTGTGCGTACATTTCTCAAGCTCGCGATACGAGTAAAATACTAACGTAGCTCTCTCTCTCTATATACCGTGCGAATTAAATATGAGAGAAGTTCAACCGCTCATCTCTGCATTCTTATTTTAGAAGCGAAGAAACAACTCGAGAATGAATATCACATCCGATGCATATGACTTAAAAACATTCGAAATTTAAAGCTTTTCATCTTACACTCCTCGACAATGCTACAAAGTAAAAATGTTATATGCCTCCTCACCAAAATCATATCAAACGTGAGTTCTCCACAATCTATATTCTTTAATTTCATGAGCATTTCAACATAAAGCCAGCAAATGCTGGATTGTAAATGGGCATCAAACGTTGATCCAAGCTAAACAGCGAATGAAAACTCGAAATGCTTAAGAAGAGTGCAGTTTAAGTATGATATACCGGCCGATGCCGTTGAAAGCACATAACAAATGCGGTATTATCTCAAATATCCTACAACGCCCACTTGTTACTATTTTTCCGCTAATTTCCCGAAACAATATCTCTATTCAAGGTGGCCACTTTGGGCTCTGCAAAACTGCTACTTCCGCACCGCAGGTGGTCACTATGCATTACGTAGCTGAATAATACTATTAGACGGCATTTGAGTGAGACCTCAGTATGTAATAACCGGCGAGTTATTAGCTCTCAAAAACAGTAATCTGTGACGTCCGCTTGAGTGAACACCACCCAAACAATCTTAAACAAATCAAATCGGCTCAAACATCGGAATTCGCTCACAATGACAAGCTTCGACGCGAATTGTGAGACCGACTGTTCACGATCGACCACCAACGGCATTACCGACGATAGCCATGAACTCTCCAAACACACCGACAGCTCGCTGCGATTTCTCACCGACATTAGCAAATGTGTAATTGATTCAGCAGATTGCTTCCGCATTAACAGCGAAACATCTCGACATCCACGCTATAATTATGTACACTATAACACAAATTTATTTGATGCACTAAAAATATCTTGGTTATGCGTAGTTGATGGCAAGCCCGCCGAGTTCAACATACTCTTTCATTTGCGTCGAGTTGTCTAGTTACCGAGTAGAATCCGATTTGGTTTTAACTCCGTTCCATAAAAAACAAAGTTTAAATCTTTCAAGTCGGAATCAACTGCATCGATGAATTGCACTTCTCGACCTATAGAACGACTTCAGATGCTGCATTAAATCATGACCAATTTATCTGATCAATATTAGCGAAAGATGAAAACAACCATCATAAATTTGAATCCACATGATGGCTTAAAATATCCATAAAATCCCTGAACTAAAGATCTCCCCACCCTTATATTATGAATCCATTCAGTAAATTGGCACAACGAAGACGACTGTACAATAAGCGACTACGGCTGCAACAATTTCGCATCAAATGAGAATCCAAACATGCGACGGCGTGTATAAGATAAAGCATTGAATACCTTCACTGCCGCAATAACACAATTAATGTGTTGTTCATTTGTCAAACAAGAGAAATACGCTTCAAGTGCCAATATTGCTGCTTTTCGTGCCGATACCTGAAAAGCAAACCAACATTCACAACAGATAGTAAACTAACTTGCAAAAGGTTACGGCTTTTGTTTCAAGTCAACGAACAAGTCTGGAACACTTTGGGAAATAGATAAACGAGAATTTCCGACCAACATGTGACGAACAGAAGAATGAAACGGGTCTCTGAGAAGACCATCTCCAGTGTCACATGACAATTGCCTATAACATAAAGTCTCTGCTTGACAGTCCTCAAACTTCTTTCTTCTGCTGAAGTAATAAATCCATTACAACTTCGTCATAACCTGATATGTTGTGATTCCAATTCTCCCCAAATCATCATTTCACTGACTAATTAAGATACAGACCGCAATCTACTCCACCTATAAATGAAAAAGCTGCATTGACGTCATGAGCATAATCGTTGAATCAGGCATAAAATTCGCTACGCGAAGTGATACTTAATAATTTCAACCATTCCAAGCGTAACAAATCAAAACGAGCGTCAACGAAATCTCTTATGAATAAATGAATCATAAAATCAAGGATGAACAATAAAATATGGAAAATGATACTCTTGAGTCATTGCATCGATTTAGCAGCATGTTAAGCAACGGCGAATCGGTGCATTGCTCCGGCGTAGGCTCCGTTGCGCTCCCATGATTTCGCTGTTCCGCCAATTCCAGTTCAGCCTGAACTTCCCTTGTCGTTTTCAATACAGCTCTCTGTTCATCAATGAAAAAGCAACACACATCAGTCAGTTATTGCCTAATATATATAAGATAACAAAACCGAACATTTCTATAAAGACCGTAATGATGACGTACATGCAAAATCCAATCATCGTTGGTGAAATAAAGCGGTTTTTGAGTCAACAAAACTGGGCAAATTCGCCCACCAAAGTGCCTAAAACTCGCTCAACCGACATCTCATTTAACTAAATGATTATCTGATGAGTTAAACAGAAATTCTATTAGCTGAACGCATCGAAGTTAGTAGTAAATTTATGGAGAAATAAGGAAGACTCAAATCAGAATAATTGATTTTTTACTGCAAAAACAGCAACGAAAATTGTTACGCTGACCATTTGTGCAGAAATTTTCGATAGCATATGGCGCGTTTTCTCATTCTCTAATAAGGCGACCATCTGCACAATTGCTCGAGCGCGCACCGTCGATGATTTATCGGCACAAAAACGTACGATCAGTGTGCACAACGCCACCAACGGATCAATTCGTTCCACTTCAGGTAACCTCAAATCACAATTTTCAATTAACTCTATTTTATAATTAAATAAAACGCCTATATATATACTTCTTTTATATATATATGCACTTCTTTCTATGGGTTTTAAAAGGTGAATGCTGTTCCCACATAAATTTCAATCCGAGAAAAAAGAAAAACTCAACAGAAAGGGAAGTGGCTGGGACAAAGACGAACTGCGAAAACATTTTCAAATGGATATCATGAAACCATTGACCCTTTCACCGCCTTGTGGGAAGGCAAAATGCAGTGAATTGTGCCTGAAGGAACTGATTCACAAACGACCACAACACTCAACCGTCATTTGAACAAAAATACCCTCACGGCTTCAGCCACTCGATTTACCACAGCATTCAGTCCAGAATGGGTTTGAAAAAAGTTTATGAACGAAAAAATATGTCACTCTTTAATAAATCATAAATTCCACCGCTAGCTGAGTTCAGCTTTTACAGTCAACGGTTCGTGCAGAACTCGAAACCCCCATCACCAACATTTCTTATTTAACTACATTAGTGAGACTCTAAAAATGATAACGAAGGAAGAAGAAAGGATAAGAGCATAGATTGGGCGGCGAGTCTCTCAAGTGGAAGTTCTAGTACTCCCCTATCGCATATGGCGAGATGATCCGCTCATAACTCCTCCCTGAAATTCCAGCTCTTTCGTCCGCATCAACTTCGATCGAAAACTTCCCTCAAATAATTCATACGAAAAACTTCGTTTCACTTCCAAATGAAAGCTACTCTATTCCCTGAAAATATATTTCAAAAAATTTCTTCTTATATTTTAAAACATTAGAAATCCCCTAAAAAACGGCAGTATACGTTTCCATACGTGTTCGGCATTAAAATTATCTGTACAATAATGAGTTTAGACTTCATCGCATTTACTAAGCACAAAGTAGCGAGCAAAGTAACGTACTTATTGCCTCGTTTTTTCCCCTTCTTTTTCTGTCGCTTTTGACGCGACATCTTCTCGTTCTCTTTATCTAAAAGTATTTAGTCTATCGTCTAAACAACTGCAAAAAAACATGAAATATTACACAATTAATTCACAAAATGATTCAACGCTGAAACTTTCTCGCTCTATCCCATTAAACCTGAGTGCAGCCTTCTGATGGCTTTAGCCCAGGCGGTATATCAGAGAATGCAGAAATGCTCGTCAGCAATAAGCCTACTCTAAAATTCACTAAACGTACTTTTGCACAATCTCATACTTTGCAGTCACTGTAATAACCACAGTCAGTTGAACGGCAGCACTATACTCATGATGGCATTTTCGAGACTTCAATGATTCTCTGATGGTAGCCGCGCAAAACATATACGCGGCATACAATATCATAAAGAATATCTTCACTAATGACGCAGATCGACAACAAGATGCACACGCACAAACACGAAGGTGCCACCAAAGACGCTGCAACAGATGGAAATTGATAAAGTGGATATAAAGACTTTTCCGATCTTCATTGGAAGAACGAACCCAGTTTTTTTTTTTTTTTTTAATGGAATAACGGGACCGGATAGTAAGGGGAACGAACGCTCAGAACGACCAACAACACTTGTTGCTGGGCAGATATATGGGATCGACCGCGAGCACAACGACTACATCGCAAAATAAAATTGCAGCTATGAAGATAACGAAGTCTAATCAAAAAATCGCCACCGTATTTCACTACAGTCTGCAGTAATCGTTACTCACGGCAAGAAACATTTAAAAGTGAAAATTATACCTTCGTCAACTCCATTTTCATCGACCTCTTGCTCCAGCTGCAAAATAAAGTTGACATATGCATCTATCACTCATTTTCTATATTGAGCGCTTCCTACAGAGAACAGTCTTCGGTCACGAATAAGTGACGCCGAACGAAAATGATTATTTGTTCAAATCGGTGACTTAGTATATGTCAGCAAAATGTTAAACTCAATTTGAAATTTGAAACACTTCATTGAAAGAGCACCGAATCCAAAGGGTTATACAAAGAAATTCCCAAAACGAGAATTGAATTTCAAAAAAAAACCAAGAGGCGATTTACGCATTATGAAGACGAAAAAGGGAAATATATCGCCTCTAAACGACACTTCATATCCCTCAAATACAAGAACAAACTTTGTGTGTTATATATCATTAACTAACCGTTTTAAGTGCATCATTGTTTTCTTTATTTTCATTTTCGTCGTCAATATTCAGCGTCTTCTCACTCGCAGCGGATCCCTTCGCCCTCGGATCAGGTCCCGACAGGTCTAAAAAGCTTTCCTTCATGCTCTATACAACTTCAACCTAATTGAGTAATCAATGCAAGATTTATATTGGTGGTAAAGCGAACGACGATTTTGAAAACCCTCGATGGGTTTGTTAATCACACGTCGGACACAAAAAATACATTTGTGATTGCGATCATGTCATTAGTGGCGACTCATTCTCATTGAAAGATCGCCATTCTAACTGTCAGGGACGTTTCCATACCATAGAAAACACTTCCACGAATGGTGGAAGTTTCTTTTTGTGCGATTTACTTGGAAAGAATGTTGCCTTCAGCGGAATCGACGTTTCAAAAAAATTCATATAGCAAAAATGATAAACCGATAAGATGGGTAATATCGCTCTGATGCGAAACAGCATTTTTTGACAAACAGTACCGTTATATCTAGGCAGATTTCGACAAGCAGGTGGACTAAAAGGGATGATCGGTTACACAAGAAACAGGTGGGGAGGAGGGGGAGGTAGGGAGATAAAGCAAATAAACAGCCCAACGGCTATTTGAGGGTGCAAGAAGCCGATATCTCGTTCTATGTTCATGATCCTGACCTAAGCAAAAGTTATAATAAACTGATGAAGATAAATTACACCATACCGAAATTCTGCAACAACAACGGTACAATTTCGACTGTGAAAGCACGCCACGCGCTCCGACTGATTGATCCAAAAATACGAATGAAGTGTGCGAAGTCCTCAAACGAAATCCTTTCACTGTATAAAATTATTCCACTGCATATGTAATGGGCCAAAAGGTCCAAAGAAAATAAAATGAGAGTATTTACAAATGTTTCAGATCAACAGACATAATGGGCTCACACATGTGCCAAAAATCTAAGGCTTTTTTTTTTGAAAGTCAGTGTGTCTCTCTTTTAAATGAATATGAATCCTATCGTTCGCACGATCTCCCCGAGGGGAAATTTTTGAAGATATTCCAATCGACTATCGACTGCGAACGAATTTAAGTCAGTTTCAGCGATATTTTCAATTGATCAAAGCAAAGAAGTTTTCTAATCAGACAAAAACAAATTTCCCAAATTCCTTAAGCTCAATGGATTCAAATTATCGCAAAGTGGGTTAAGCGTACAATTTCAAGATATCAATATGAGAAATATGATAAAATTCTTTCGCCTTATCGTATTAACAAAAAACGGCACATCTCAATAATTCTACTCATTCGTTCACTCGGTTCTTCTGACAGCAGCAACTGTCACAACTTCCCAGAGGGCTCCAATATAGGCCCCAAATATCTCCATAACATGAGATAATATTAAGGTATACGAAAATGCGTGCAATCAAGGTAGCAGTGTAAGATACTGATAAAGTAAAACATAATACATACACGTGTGACAGACCAGTATTAGAGTGGGAGAAGCGAAACAAAACCGATAGCATGGCATCAATGCGGCACCTCTCCAGCACAAAATAAACGCAATCACGCTACTTACATAGTGATACTTCGTTGGCATAATCGAAAGCACTTCACATACGGTGGATGCCACTTTAAGACGATATTCACTTCGCTCGGGGCACCGATGACAAACGTTCTCAAGAATCTTCAACAAAAAATCCAACTCTTCTTCGTTTTCCTTCTGCAAACAAAGTGAACGATAAATTCGTGCGATGAATACCTCCCCTATCAACACTTCAGCATGAATATTCAACGAAACACGTGGCACTTACTGCACGCACCTCAATGCTCAAACATTCATACTAAGAGGTTCTTCTCATGTCTTCTCTGGACATATGATCTATAGAAAGCCAGCTCCTTTAGCAACAACGTATCCACATTCCACTGGAGAGGCAATAAAAATTACGAACTAAACCATCAAAGGAAGCCAGAAATATCGGAAGACCCACGGAGATATGCATCATTCACAAGCCTGACAGCAGTGACTGCACACCTAACTCATATTAGTTGTGGTCAAATAGTCCAGATTGATATCTTGGCACGCTGTGTTCTCTCAAATATCAAAAAGAGTCGGAATTAACATTTAGACCGCAGATTCAAATTCAATGTAATAGCAGAAATTGCGACTTCAGTTTACAGAAGCGTTTCAAATCAACTGTGGCTGCGATCATCAATAATCTCATTTAACCTATACTACAGATAAGGAGAATATTACCGAACGTACTTTGACCCTCAATTGAATGAAACGAATCATCGCATCTTTGTATGCGCCCATCAACTTTGTTGGATGTGCAGCTGCCGGCAATGGCGTGTTCTCGAAAGTCCAGAAGATAAGACGTGGCATGACGATACGAGGCAGCACGAATTCCACGCCCCCATGTCTTCTATCCATCAAACGATGCATCAACGCGAACGAACGCTCCGAAAAGCGACTGAGAGACTGTAAAAATTAGGTGCTCGCAAACAAATGAGAACTATATCACATCAGTAATACTGACATGATATAGTTCTTTCTATTACTTGGTTCGTATATTTACGTCCAAATGAAGTCACGACCCAACCGACTGCTTGCTGCCAGCCAACTTTAGCATTCCACTTACACAACTGAATTCGCAAATTTACATCTTAAATTCACTTTAATCCTTTTTCTTGATATATCTACATTACTGTACAATGAAACAATGAAAGAAATTAAACCTTAAATTAAATGTGTGATCGCTGTTCATGTGGGCCGCCAAAGTTTTACAAAAGAGCATTTTTTAAACAGCAACCGTTCCGTTCCACGCCTAAGCCCAGGTCTATAGCCAAGAGGAAAGCAAGTTTACTCATAAAAAGGGGCTGATGCTTGCCAAAGCCAAAATAAGAGATATAAGGAATAGGGCAGCATCTTGGTGGACTAATATACCTACTCGACGAGCGAAAGAAGGTAAATCGAGCATCCAGCTTGTTTGCACTGTCGAGCTTTTTTATTCCCCCCCCCCCCCCCCTGCCTGCTATACATAAGTTGGATTCTCGTCTGAAATCGTGGGACATTTTGCGTAATACCAACAATGAGCACAATCGACGCTGCTTTAAAAGCACCAATCATCGATGAAAGATTTCAGTCTCATTCAGAACTCAATCACTGATTTACATGAACGGACGCAATTCTAAACATAAATCATTCAATACGTACGTGTTCAAATATGAAACATAAATAACACTGCATACAAATGATGATAATAACTTTTAAGACAGATCTATAAATCGATGAGCCGAACCGAACCTGAAATTCGGAAAGTCGACTACATTCCTTTGCTGCGATGGAAACGTTTTCGGCGAAATCAATCCTCATTAAATCGCCCACCAAACATGCGGTGCTCTCAACCACCTCGGATGATGTCGACAGTGATACTGAAAGCATCGATTTAGTTGCTGATGCACAAATATCACAGTTTACTCTGTGAGTGCATTACTACTTAGGCCGACAGATTCATTTTATAATTTCATTCATTTCTTCATTCAGAAAAGATTCTCTAAACAACCATTTTCTGCCACAAAAACACGTCTCCTTTTCAAATCTAGTCGCACGAGACCTCTTTTCTCAAGCTTCTCCTTCTACGCTTTCTCCAACAAACGTTTGTCAAGCAAATTGAAAATATTTCATACAAAGACTTGCCTACAACCGATTCCATATGCCCAAGATTCACATATATGATAGCAGATGGTCAGCTCATAAAACGTTTCACGCAAACCTTTATTCAGAAAAACGAAGAACGAATCGAGAGCATCGAAGAGGCCCTCTTTGAGTTCGCGTTTATCATCCTCAGTCAAATGCAACATTACTGCAAAATTTCATTGTGTAATCTCATTCAACAAAGACCTTTACGAGACATACTACTGCCTCGAATATAGAAGTTGTCAACATTTTCAATAACGAACTTTTACTTTTTAAGAAACAAAGCCAACTGTTTATAAACTATAAAAGTCAAACCATCAGCAACAGTTTAACTACATATAAATTCATACCTAGTCACACTGAAGTATTTTTCAGTTGCATTTCTCACACAGTTATCTTCGAGAGCATTGCTTCAGCCCGTCCTTGTTTTCTTGCCGAATAATTTGGAGCCACTTCGGAACCTATTCTACTTCAAACGGACAACTGATTTCACTCAGTGCTCTTCTATTTTTCCCCTATTGTTAGTATTCAACTATTTTTTGAAGAAACTCTTTGCACTGCTTTAAAATGTCATACTCTGAACAGCTCTTAAAACAGATAAACGAACAACGACCGAAGAAAGACAAACTTGAATGCTGATCCAATGAAGAATTCGGATCGGCCTTTCTCTTTTTTCCCGGTTTGTTACGCCGCCCTCGTGCATCTATGCCCCGGAAGCCGTCCAACGTTAACAGCCGATAAATCCCACGTAATGAATCCAGTGTTTTCTAGAACAACGTCAAACTAATAAACGATGTTAAACCACCAGCGGCAATATCGACTCCTAAAACAGCTAAAGAAAACCTCAAATAAAATTTCGTAAAAGACAGCATTCGCTATTGGCAGTTCCTTGGAAACGAATAGAGCATGAACGTGAAGAAACGTTTATCACGTAGCTGATATAGACGAAAAACTATCCCACCTCAAGCAGTTACTAACCCATTCCGCATTCCTTAGCATCTCTGGAAAATAGTAAATCATCGTATTTGCTAATATTACAAAATCCACTATCCCCTCGACCTCAGACTATTGAGGTGGTATAATCCTTTGAGTGCATTCAGAATTCAGCTACATCTAGCACACGTACCGTGTAATCGAGCCAACAAAACATAATAACACAATTCTACTTAAATATATGCAAAAGAAAACAAGAAAATAAATATTCGATATATATATATATATATATATATATGTTATTAAGGAATAAGCAATAAGCAAAAAAAAAATCAAAGAACGTTGTAAACCTGATATAAGATGCAATTGAAAATGTTGAATGCTTGTGAGCCGGTTAACGAGCATAATGCCAGATATGCGGTTGCTGCAGCCAAACCGAATTTCTGCTCTTCTAATGCCCTTAATAACCTCATTTATTGCAATTCATCGATGAGCACAGTAGCATAAGACTTTATGGCAATATGTTCCATCACGTCTCAATGACAGCATAACTACTCCAGCTTTAATTCGGTGATATTTCAACAGCTAACTTTCGGAAAAAGCAAGTCCAGGGAAGTGTCGAGGAAAAATATGTTAACGAAACGATCACAGAAAAGATCGCGCCGTTTATCTGCTATTCATATGCATCAATCGAATGCTATACGATCAACGATCACTGCAACGTTGTGATCAAAATCGATTTTATGATAGAGTAACTGTGAGAGCGTTGCAATCTTCAGATGAATGCAAACTAACTGCCACAATATTAATATTCAAACAATTCTCGTAGCCGCTTTCATCTTTATTGCAAAATATGCGACTCACTTCTTTATTTCCCTCCTTTCTCTTTTTAAATTAGCCGTTTTAAGGCTCTACTCTTGTCGTACTCCACAAAACCTTAGTCACAGTAGTCCCCAAAGTGCTCAATTAGTGGCCCCCATATTCCGGGGAGATTTGAGGTTATTACTGCTTAAGAAACAAGTGGCAATAATAAATAATTGCGGTGACAGGGAAATATAACTTCAATATCATCGATTTATAAAAACTACAGGAAAAAAGCAGCACACTTCACAGGACAATCACCATATTCTAAAGAGTTTAATTTAAATTTAAAAAAAGTAAACATCCGATGCTGAAGTAAAAAACTTGATGTCTTTACCACTAACTGTTTGCATCCCTTCGTGTAACTCTTAAAGGTTACTGGATAGTCCCATGTAAGCCATACGTTCATTAAACAAACAAAGAGGGAATATTTCCTTTTTGAAGAGATGAAATCAGGAAACATAACCCCTCAATTAGACATTAACGATAATCTATCAGACTGTTGGAGGGATTATCAGTAGTCCCATATGAAGATACCGAAGACCCACCTTTGCAGAAATTGCGGAATATGATAGAGTTTCAAGGATCCGTTGCAAACAATTTCTCTAACGCATCGTGGAACGCTCTCACATAAAATGATCCTTGATTTAATAACCAATCCATTCATTTCGTCGTGCGGGTCAAAGATCTACTTCCATCACATTCCACTTCAGCGCTAATTATGATTAAAAGTCTACTAACGATTCTTGAACAAGTCCTCGCTCGATGAGATACCACAAGAATACAACTAATTTTTGCGCTTTCATATTCGTCGCTGCCATTTGTCCCCAGATATCTGCATCCCCATCTGCCGTTTGACCATACCGGAGTAGCACCCCACACACTTAAAAACACTTATGAATTACTTACAACTTATACAAAGAATCCCATTTTAAACTCACTTCAACTCGCCTATCACAGCAGATCGTTTAGCATAGAAAAAGCTGCTCGCTAACCTCATTTAGCCAAATTTCACCGATCTCTTCCACTAACAATAGCATTCGCCCACCGATCCGACTCGAATATAACCACAGTTACTTAAAACTTAGCTAATAAATAAGTGAGCATGAGTTTAATAAAACCAACTCAAATCGGTCACTGATCGTAGGATACTATGCAGAAATATTTCCCATCGTAAAATAAAATCGGCTTAGCACTTCACTTAAATGAATACACAAACAATGAGCAGTGATATAAAATATGAGTGAAAACAATTGTAAGTAAGTAACAATACATACGTCGAATCAGCAACGATGGAATATCGGCAATATGCAATATTGACAACTCGAATAATTGCGATAAATTATCGAAATCCGTAAAATTACTCTCGAAGCTGAAAAAAAAAGGAACAATTTTGTTTCCTCCAACCTAAAAGCGCTATATAATTTCCTTAAGAATCGATTTTCTCCTGTAATCTCTCTCAAAAATACAACAAAAATATCTCATGAATTATTCATCTTAGTTCGTTTCATATGTCCTATCCAAAAGGCCATATATTGTCTCATATGTTCGAAGGGAATTCAAGTGAGGATTACACTTCAACCATCACAGTGCAGAAAATGAGTGCAGGCTCATTAGGCTCAAAAATGAGTTTGACTGAGCGCAAATTAATCTACACCCTGCCACGACTTATATCCCCTCAGTCGATAGAATTTTACGCAAATGCAAAGAATCCAAAATTAAATATCGTCAACTGCGCGCCGTTGTAATTAAATTAATGAAGGAATATCGTCCATTTACGTTCACGATTAAAGCTTTAAAGTAGCACTAGCAATAGGAGAATTGTGTTCGAATAAGGAAGACTGCCAACATCATTCATTTTCATATATTCATAACGATATCCTCAAATCAATCACTTAAAGGAAGATCGAAATTCCATACGACCTAGCATGAATACACATTTCAGCCTCAAATCGACTCCAAATATCACTCGAGAGTTTCCTTGATCATTTTTTTTTGGAAGAAACTAGTAGCACCCATCATCCATATTTCTCTCCCCTCTCCTCGTTAGCTTCATTTATTCGAAAATAAGGTAATGTGACTAACCACGCATCTGTCCATTCATCACTTATGTCTCGAAAAACACTCTCGAATTCCTCGAGAACTGCGAATAACTCTTCGTTGCTTACTAATACGACCATTTCGCTGAAATATTTCATTGTACCATGCATGGTATTCCGTAACCGCTCATTAACGTAACGCATATTACAGTAATCGTATACGCAATAACCCCCCCCCCCCCAAATTTGTTCTGAAGCTATTCGAAGGATGCGTTCAACTTCATTTTTTTTTTGGTGAAAATTCACCCCTCATCAAATACTTCAATAAACGATTCGCTTTCATAGGAAAGACGATATATATCGCCGGCGAGAATTGAAATGAAAGCAATTGCTCTCTCTGAATCACCTCCCATCCGTCGACTTTAATTGCCAATCGTCTTCATGTGGTGATGGCTTCAACTATGATGGAAATCGGGTTTGACTCGACTAGAAGGCAACACAACTCCCGCTCCTCACTCTCCGACCCCCTCACTCTTCCATACAAGCACACCAAGTATCGGGATAATCCACCAACTTCTTCAGAGAGATTTGTAAGTGATTAACTCAAGTGAAACATGGTGGTTGCCTAACCTATCGGTCTAAATTAGTGGATAGTTTCGATAGGCGGATAATCGGGCATCCATTGGCAAATGAACCAAGTGATTTTACCCCATATTAGGCATTATTTGATAAAATAACTGAACTTATTCCTCAAATATACGGAACTTATCCCTTAAATATACTAAACTTATTCTTCAAATCAACATATACTTCGATAAAGCATTTAAAATATAAAAAGACAATAACATAAATACAAAAAAAAAAATTAAGATTTTCATAGAAGAAAATAATTAGTGAATAAACTTAATTAGCACTAAAATATGCCGTCAATTAACCTTTCCGCCTCACCCGACACCTAATGAATCGATTTTAGACAAACCTCAAACAACCTGCCGACATAAAGACAACCGGAAGAATAAACCGCCTTGTTGAGAGCGAACACCCACGCCTCGCAATCATTTCAAACGCATTCAAAAACGATTTTACCGCCTTTTTGGATATTCTTCGACGATTCACTCACCCTGCAGTGCGAGAGTGAG
The DNA here is from genome assembly GCA_037576465.1 of Parascaris univalens. Taxonomy (NCBI): domain Eukaryota; kingdom Metazoa; phylum Nematoda; class Chromadorea; order Rhabditida; family Ascarididae; genus Parascaris; species Parascaris univalens. Next base: position 165,382,199 of record CM075173.1, read on the forward strand.
CAGTGCAGTGAAAACGACAATGCTGGAAGGATAGGGAGTGGGCAAATGTTCGCAGTGAGAGAGGGTGAATGAAATACACTTCAATGTGGGGGTCAGAGGTCAACGTAATGGGGTTGACGACCTCATAGAAAGATGTTCGCAGTAGAAGTTAACGTACTCTCTAGCAATGATTCCTCACGAGTATCCAGAAAATCTCGGATAGGCGAAGAAAATTGGCACAAACAGTTTTTTGGGGGAAAAATTCCAACCGAAGAGAGGGGAACTCTATCGAATAATTCACAAATATTGGCGCAAAAAAAAAGGTGAGTTAACGTTAGCCGAATTTTCTCACTCAACTAAAACCTCGCTTAGTTTTATTTTCCGCTTCATTTTAATGGCTTCTGGATTTCTTTAATCTTCCCATAAAATGCCCACTTCAGGATTCGTGGATATTCTTTCCAATTCTCAGGATACTCGTTCATAATTTCCCCAGTGCTTCTCGTTCCGGAATTTTTCGATATTTTCACTCGGAGATGTGAATAAACTCAAAAAGATCGGTCGGAAATTGAAGAGGTCAGTGGAGCATCGCCGAATCATATGAACAACTTCAAACATTCCAACTTCCGGGAAGAAATCCTGAAAATTGTGTAGCTCATTCGAGAAGTTATGTAATAATTCGGCGAAGCTCGATGCTTTTTCAGTAACCGCTTTTTCCTGGAACTTTTCGAAATTTTATGGAATCTCTACGTTGTTTGATCGTCGCCCCCCCTATATGTCTTCGGGTCTCATTCCACTTTCCCTTGACGTCGTCGAGTCATTTTCTGATCTCTTCACGTCAAAATATTTCATTCTCGAATTATTTCCCCGTCTCTTTAAAAGTATCGATCAAACGGCGAATCTATCATTCGGCGCATATGTCGTTTTGCTCAGAGTGCAATGTATCCGTTGTGGCCCACATGAATTCGACGTTTTCATCTGCGTTTGCGAGAATTGTTTGAGGCTCATTCCCCTCATGACTGCCACCTTTTCTATCCCCCCCACCACCCGTAGCTAAGTATACCGTCTCGATGACGATGGGAAGTTGCCGGGGTGGCGATACTAACGTTGCCCGAGCAAGACAACTCGATCCTCTCGTAAAAAGTAATTTTATTCAGATGCTTTCACGGGTGTTCGCTCGACGCTGCCCGAGTGTGAGAAGATTTATCGATGTGCATTCCACAAGGTCGCTTCTTTCTTTAATTTCATATGACATATAGTGATGCGAAGTTTCGAGTTGAGGCGGTCGGCATTCCACAAATTGCCGAATGCTTGTGGCAAAGAAGAGAGATATCAGGTGGCAACGGTTGATACGGCAAACTGGGCGCCTAACTATATCGCTCAGGGAAATAATGGACCTCTTTTACTTATAGGAAGTGGTTTATCCTTTTAGACGAAATATCCTCTCTTTATAGGCGTTGGTATGCAACGTACAAGAAGGACTCTTCATCTCATTTTGCTACGGCCACCGGTCATCCTCTTAAGGTCGACGTAAGTTTACTTCATTATTCGCATCGTTTCGACAGTTCTTTATGATCAGCTTCAGGTTGAAGGTTGAGACGAACCTTTCATTCGGGGATTAGATGCGGAAAGACATTTTATTCTTTCACTTCCCCCCCACCATTTTGTTCGTCTTTATTGGGGTTGCAAAGAGGAGCATTTCCCTTGCTATATGTACGCAGAGATCTCCTTGATAGTTCACTTATAATCTTCTCTTCTTCTTCTATGGAAGTTGTCTCATCTTCCAATTGGCATGTTTGTAGTGCAGTTTTCTTAGAGGACTTTGGCTGCTATGTATATATGGGTACTACGGGTTGATCGTATACAGGCTCTAACCACATTCATTGGTTCTCCATCCTACCGAGCCAGTCCGTCCCTATCAGGATAATGGGATGGATTGAATCCTGAAGGTTTTGCTGGAAATAACGATGAATCAAGTTGTTGACATCCGATGAGCATGAGATTAACCTAAGCCCTAAACTTCAAGCTGTCATACAATTTCTACCCTGAAACGAGAGTGGAAACTAAGAAGACAGATTATTCACAATGAGTATTCTCTTGAATAAAAGTATTCTTTAAGGAATGAGAGTTGCGATGTTATTGAGTATGAAGCCAACAGCGGTTCAGTACAGCCACTTCAATTTGAGTAGTTTATTTCCATTACATTCTCGGTTTACTCGTCTAACGACGTCACATAGACGTATTAGATAAAGTGTAACAAATCAAGAAAGCATTTTTAGGCGGGGATCGACATAAATCGGATTCCATTGACCGAACCTATCCCGGGTCTTTCAGAGGTCACCTATGCGGCTCATATCGATATAGAGCCATTCGATACGAAGTTGACGGTGCTTGAGAATGGCATGAAAGTCGCCTCTGAGCCGCATTATGGACAATATTGCACCATTGGAGGTCTCTTTTATCTTCGCTTCATATTCTGAATTAAGTAAACAGTTGTATTACTATATTTTTTCTATGATGACATTGATGCTACCTAGAGATTACTCGGTATCAGTATAGAGGCGACGAATCTTCAAGAGGAGTTGAGAGTTTTCTGCTGCCATCTTCAAGTACCCAGTCTTCAACGATAGTTGGTTATGAAGGTGTGGGGTGGAGATTTCTCATGCTGGGAGCGTTGTTTTGATCGCTAAATTCTTGTCGATGTTTATTACTTATTTATTATGATGGGCAGTTATTGGATGCATCTCTCATGTCACTCATATCAGCGGTGCCACACCAGTGGATGACTAAAGATGATGAGTGTCGAATATGATAATCAATTGGAAGTTATAAACATCGGTCTTCTGTCATCTGTCATCACCAAAAAATAGTTCCAACAGAGGAACTCTACAGAATATGGGATGTGTAGATTTCTTCCCCTGGAAGAGGTCAGATGTGATATTGTGGAGAAAAATATACTCATTAAAGTCTTAGTTTTCAGTGGCGATCGATTCCGGTTCACGCTATGAAGTTTATTATCCGTCGGGTACTTCACATTTCATCGAAAAGCTCGCTTTCTCTGTATGTTTCATTACAAATAACATATTCTCGTACGTGTATCATAACCGTTCTCTGTGAACATATTTCATCTCCTTATGCATTTATTTGAAGATTATGAGGATTTTCGTATAAAGGTCGAAATATTATTTCTCAAAGAGTCCACTATCCCATTATTTCTATAAAAAAATATCCACAAATAAATATGGGAAATTTAATTGTTGCAATTATAAAGTCGACTAGTCATTGTGATAATGAACTTAGTCTAATTAGATGTCACTTAAGAATATAGAAGATGAGAGTAACATAAGGTACAAATTTGTGAAATAGTCGATGGACCGCAAACTTCGACCGTCAATAAATGTTCGCGAAACGATTGTACCTTATGAGAAGAGAACGGTTCATATGGAAGGGGAAAATTTTTCGAAAGGCTTGTACATTTGAAGTGCTTCTTAAACAACAGTGGAGTAGCGCTTCACGATACGACTTCAGAATATGAGATTTCGAGAAGTGAAGAAAAGGCCGTTTTGGTCATGAGCCGGGATGTGGACAAGAGGAATAGAGAGAATCCACAGGCATCCTCTTCTCTTTCCTATACGAAGTACGGTGGTTATGGGGCTTCCTTTATTTATATCACGTGGGAAATAATTGTTCAGTTTCTTTGTTGATCTGATTTAATCTCCACTCCGTCCCTCTAGCTCCTCCCCAAACAGAGGTCACGATCGTGGTAGTGATGATCTATTATGTGAAGAACTGATTTCTCTAGAGAAGTTCATACACTAATTTACAGCATAATTAGCCTTCAGTAGAAAATATTTCTTCAAGCAGTATTTGCATTTGTTCGCTCTTTGAACCCACACAGGTATGGGAGGATAGTGGAGCGTCGTGATGCACACAATGCAGACCGAAGTTGAGCGGAACTGTTGAATGTGCAGCTTCCACCAATAAACCAATCCAATTTTCTCTTCTTCCGAGATATCTGTCAGCTAGAGGGGAATTTTAACATAGCATAGAGCGAGGAGATTTGTGGTGTATGCTCGTATCTGCAGATTCACAATGAATCTTTCTTCGTAGGCTGTATTCGCATTATTTTATTTCGGCTAATGCTTCCTTTTATTTCATCTTATAAGGCCTTTTTTTTTCTCCTCCAGGATATGTGGGTGTCTATTTATTCAATTTTATATGAGGCTAATAGAGAAATGAGATTTGAGCATATCATCTGTTGAGGCGACTTCATCGTTTGCTTCGAAAGAAGAGTTGTTTTCGTTGCTTGAGCAAAGAGGCGCGCTCATAGACTGTCAGTCGACGAAGGATACCTTCATTTATGCTTCTTCTTGCCACATCAAGGGTGTGAAGGATGTTCTTGCTGTGATTGCCGATGCGGTTCATCGACCTCTGATCACGCCACAAGAGGTAAGGCTTTAGATTTTAGTTTTTAGTAATTAGAGCAGATAAGAAGTTGAAGCCACTCACATGGAACAATGAAGAATCGACTCGTCGGTATCGGATGGGCAGGTAATGAGCCTAAGCCATCATCTTCACTCTATCTCACAAATTCAGCTAAACGGAAGTGATCGTTATATGAAAAGACATTGGTTCGTAATGAATGCGTTGTCGATTCGGCTAAACTATCAGAGCGGTTGCAGGAATGCGGAGCTTTTTTGACAGTGGATATGAATCCAACATTTGCGCGCTTTTTCTTCATTTATTTCTTACAAAGATGGGCAGTTATTGTTGTTTCTTCCGAGGATGAAACGTTGGAGAAATCACTTTCAATCTGGCGGACCTCTTAAAAATGAGCACTTTAGAAGCATATCATTGTTTATTGTTCTATATATTTTCCGAATTTCCTTCTTTTTCTATCCTTTTTATCCGCAATTTATTTGCTACTCCAGAATGACTTTTATTATTTGCACCTTCTGCAGATCTCCTCTCGGTTTGCCATTAAGGTTTTAGTTCTAGTGATTTGCAAATGCGTTACGTTTATGGCAGTGAGATTTCTTTAGCTTAGCTTCTTTAAAGAAACCGTTTGCCGTTATAAGGGTGGGAGAGGGAGAGGAGGGTTTATGGCCACTTCTGCTGACTATCACGAGCTTTCTTTAACGTTTGCATTCCTTGATTTGTAAAAAAGTTTGCTTATCTTGAGCCTTTTCGCGGAAGATTGTTCCCTTCCATGTTACTGTTGTCCTGAGGTGTTTAGAAATATTTATGTACGGAGAAATTTTAACCTGAGGTAAAGATGTAACTGTATTTCAGCGATAGTAAATATGTTCCTCTGTCGTTAATTACTTCGAAATTAGAAAGAAAAAGCTCTTTGAAATAGCTCAATAGTGGAGAATCTGAGTGAACGTCCGACAGTTTGCCGGTGGAAATCGCATCAATGCTTAGTTTCCATTGTGGATTGGGGCTGTACTCTGCCTGGACGTTATAATCATTATCGTTGGTATTGTTTTGACATCGTTCATGGATGCAGCAATGGAGACGATTCACATTCATTTGCTTGTTCCACTGAATATTCGAATGTTCATTGTTCTTTGTGCGGAGGAAGCTTCATAGTAAATATTGTTGAAGGCTTCTGAGCTGTGACTTAATTGTTTTTTTTTTTTTAAGGGAGGGGGAATAAGATTATTTTATAGTGAAATATTCCATGATTTATATATGGCGATACATCATTCTAGTTGGAGGATTGCCGTTTAATCGTGAATTTCGAGAACGAGGATATGAGCTCGAAACCGGAATGTGAGGCGTTGCTCACTGATTGGATACATGAGGTTGAGTTTTGTTCTCGTTCTCTTGCCGTCGATTTTACTCGTTTTTTGCTTATTTGTGTATGGCTGCAGATATTGACCCTAGCATTCATTGATCGTCTTGCTTATTGTAGTAAAAATGAAGCATCTTCGATCCTTTATTGCCAATATTGATTAATTTTTGATGGCTTCACTCAGGTTTTATTTATTCTATCAGAAAATATGGTCATTTCTTTCACTGAGTTCTTTTTTTTACAGAGTGGACATTTGTGGACATTTGTAAATATATTATATATATATATATATATATATATATATATATATATATATATATATATATATATATATATATATATAGCAGTTCATGCCTAAAACATTTTTGAGAATCAGTGGCGCTGTTGCTGAACTCAGTTGGCGACCATTGGAAATTGGAAATAACTGAGCTTTCTCACCCAAAAACTGATTAGGCAACCATACAAACGGTACCTCTGAATCGTTTGCTGTACGGACGAATGTTCATTATCGTTCGATCTTATCGTCTTTCAGCTTTTCGTGCATTCCAAGCAAACCGAAAGGCAATTTTTATGAGCATTTGAGCAACAACGCATAAATTTCTGTCGACTTGTTATTGTTAGTTGATCGGCCTTCAATCGGACAGACACAACACATGCACATAACAGGACGGATACGTTCGTCTGTGGTATTTGTTCGTTCGAATGGCGCATTGTGCCTAATAAGTTGGATCATCGCTTCGATGGTGGAGTCGGAGTCTTAGACATTTACAGATTTTCTCCATTTCAGGCAGCTTTCAACGGAAATACACTCGGCTTTTCGAAATATTGCCCGCCGGAAAACGTTAATAAAATCCAAAGAGAGCATCTGTTCTCGTATATGAAGCAGTATCACTCACCCGATCGAATGGTTGTTGCAGGTTATTTATTCTTTTATTTACTGATTTTTTGCATAAATAAGGGATACAACGAGGCGAGTTTAATTTATCGAGTAAGTATGAACATTTTTGGAAGTTTTAGTTGGGTTTAATTTAGAGGGATCAGTAACCTACCTCGTAGGCATTTCTTCATATTAATAAATCGCTTTCATCCATAGACATAGCTTATTAGAAGATTCTTTGCTCGAGTTTTTGATGCAGTTTACTTTATAGAATGAGATATTTTGATGTTTAGGCATCGGCGTGGATCATGATATTCTGGTTGATGCGGCACGCGAGCTTTTTGATGTATCAAAAACTACATGGGCCAAAGATAGCTCACTTCTACTTCCTAATGAGCCACCTCTCGACAAATCTGCTGCTCAATATACGGGTGGAGATAAACGAGTAAGTTATCTTTTTGCACTGTTATTTATGCCTACAATACATTTTGGCAATACCATATGCGCTTATATGTCTTTTTCTCACCTGAATAGTCTCAGTTTGATATCAGATGAAGCTTATTTGTACCGATTGAATGACGTGAAAGTGAGCCGTTTCTGAAGAATTCAGATTAATTAGACGTGTTTTGATCGGATTCTTTCATAATTTATCAGATGAGTAGTGGAGGTGATTGGTAAAGTAACTGGGATCCGGAAGCAAATCTCCTGGCAGATGTTCTAATTTCCGATGGACACAAAATTTCGTGCATTCCGGGAAATTGCAGATTTTGATCTGTGTTGCTGGAACATTATGTGTATTTTTCAACTCATATATAACGTCGATTCGCTTTTACAGACGATACAAAACAGCAAAATAGCTTTGAATGAGGGGAGGGGGGAGGTATATGATTGCGATGCGTTACATAGCTCATTTGCCAGCTCGAGCATGCTTTAAGATGAAGCATGAAGCAGACACTGAAAGTGATCTTGCTAGGTACTTTAAGTGAGAATATATGCTGCTGTTGGATTATTGCAATGCAAAGGCTTGCATTTGATGCTAAGAGAAGCACTGTATTCGTAGAGCATAACACAATATTTCGATACCAATTCGAGGGTTGCATTGGGCGTTTCTCACCTAAATGGGTAAACTCATCTGTCCGTAAGGTATAGGAGAGGGAAGAGGATCTACTCCGCTTGATGGTGAGTATCGTTTTTGTGATTAATTGCCCCAGGTATAGTAGTTATTCAATTGCAATTTCAACTGCAAATGAAGATAGCCGCAGTAAGAGGTGGAAATGCCTGTTGATCGTGATTAAAGCAGGTAATTGTTATCCGTCGATAGTGACCGTCGAAAGATTACATGATGCTCATTTCTTATTCATACTGTCTATTATTAGGTGTAACCTTACAAGTGACCAAGAAAAGGCACGTAGGATTTGGTAGGGTAGGTGGGATTCCGCTAGGGTAGGGGAGGGTGCTTAGAAATGCCCATTGAATGTCCAGCTCATATGGTATTTGTGGGAATCGTAATTACCCGGAAGTTGGAAAAATTCGTTATGTTGCCGGAGTAACTGTGGAACTTGGCATGTTTTAAGGTTAATGGACTCATATGGAGTTGAGAGGGGGAGGGGGTAGGTTTGGGGGGAGGTGCGACGGACATAACAGAAATGGTCAATTCCTAGCGTCTGCTCGCTATACGAGTTTTTATTCTCAGCTGCTCTTGGTTTGTTGCTGAAGGACTTCTCCAACCAATTTTCATCTCTCTTCACGCAGTCTATCATCCATTCCAGGTGCATTAACTCCCCTCGGGCCATATCTTTGAGGTGCTCACATGAGACGCACAAAGAAACGTTTCGGATGAGTCTTCGTTCTAGATCTGTTGATGGGTTTTCTTCAGGTGGTTAAAGATTTGAGCAACATGGCTTTGGGCCCGTCTCCGTTTCCGAACCTGGCACACGTGGTTATCGGCTTTGAAAGCTGCGGCTACAGGGATGAGGACTTCGTTGCTTTCTGTGTGCTGCAATCATTGATGGGTGGGGGTGGTAGTTTCAGTGCGGGTGGACCCGGCAAAGGAATGTACACACGGTTGTACGTCGATGTGCTTAACAGGTCAGCTCGCTTACAGTTATTGAATCATATCTTGCTAAGTGGCCTATCGTTAAATGTTGTTTGATGAATGGGGTGAGTTAAAGTTGACAGTAGAGAAGATTTAACGTGAAAACGCTTTTGTGAGAGCTGAAAATAGCAAAGCGAATTAGTTTACATCGTGATAACTTCTTATGGAAAGAGACTTGAACTTCTGGCTGTAGTTGACAGTAAAGAAACCATGAGATGGCTCGAGAGTAGGGTCTCGTTGGTAAGAGATTTTCAGGAAGTGGCGATCTCTGTGATATCATTCATGTGGAAGTTTTAAAGCTTAATATAAGCAAAATTTTCGTCGAGCGAAGGGAGTGGGGACGAGTTCACCTAGTCTTCTAATTCCAGAAACTTGAGCACCGATAAGATTTATGAGGAACGGCTACACGTCGACCGAAAAATGTTTCCTATTTCCATACCGCATTTTTCCCGGTTCTTTCAGCGGCACCTGTTGATCAATAGCCGCAGGTCTTAGCTAAATTTAAGTGGGGTTATCCGCTAGTAACTCTTGCAGCTTTATATTGTTTTTATTTGCGTTATCCGTTTATGTGCGCTTGATTAATTGACTCTATAAGTCGACTACCACAGTTGCCGATGAGGATAGTTGAATAATATGGTTAAGCAAAGTGGAGCAAAGTTGGCTGTTTTAAGATGTCACTGGATGTATAACGCAACGGCATTCAATCATGCATATGCAGATTGCGGTCTTTTCTGTATCCAGGCATCCAGCGATCCCTCACAGGTTAGCAGAACGTTTTTTGTTATTTCTTCGAGGATTAGAGCATTTTATCTTGTCAATATATGATAAGCTTGTCACCAAAGAGGGAAGCAAGGGGATTTCATTTGAAAAAGTCGTCGACCACAGTAAAACGGAGAAGATTGGAATTTTCTTGTGTGGTTGTGACTGATCTCCAGATCATAATATTTCAGATGTTTGTATAATTTAAGCTCAGTACATCTGATGCAGAGCATATCTAATGGAGTCAAATTTTCCTTTCAACGGCAATCGCGAAACCTTTCGTAAAATTCATCCGTTGATATGAGGTCACGATTGCAATTGAGAAAACGAATGCTTTGTTTTGCAGCTCTATGAGACGGTGACGGTAATCGTTCAGCAGTTCTTGCGATTACCGAGTGGGACGGCAAAGGAGGAGTTAGAGCGAGCAAAGACGCAGTTGAAAAGTCAACTAATGATGAATTTGGAAGTGAGACCGGTGATGTTTGAAGATCTATCGAGGCAGGTGCTCGGTCATGGATACCGCAGGAAACCAGCCGAATATATCCGAAGAATCGGTGAGTTTTCTCTATCAGTTTTTAAGCTGAACGTTGCTCAGCGAAACAATGCTTTAGTGCTTATGAGAACTTTTCAGAGAGGCAATTCAAAGTGCGTTTTCACATTCAACGGTAGAAGTTGAATTTTTCGATGTGGATTATTTTCGCCGGTTATAAAAGCGTATTCATATGTAATTGTTGTTGTAAAAAGCTTATTAGATGCAAGGAAGATATTGAAGTTTGTAAGGGAATCAATGAACAAGCAATACTCATAGCTTTGATTGTTGCTATTGCATAATGAGCTATCTACTCAAGACGAACGTTGAATGACAGATGAAACCTCACGTTATGATTTTTGCCCAAATCTCTCTTTATTCTCTTAAATAAATTTAAATTTGGAGTTGCGACAACTTCCATAAGTTATTAGAGTTTGAAAGACTCCAATGACAGAGAAAGATGTCATAGGGGAAATCTTGTCTTTTGATTTCTTTCACCTTTACTGATACCATATGTAAAGCTAGTTGCGTTGAAAAAGCAGTGGAATCGTTGTAGATGCAATAACGAATGCAGACATCGTACGTGCTGTTGAGCGGATGTTAGTAACGCCGCCGTCAGTGGTCGGGTACGGTGATTTGAAGGCGTTACCCGATTATGCGTGCTTCGATAAGGCGTTCGCTAAGCGTTCCCATCTCGAATTGGCACCTGGCAAATCAATCGGCTTATGATGACGAAACTAATTTAATGTGGCGATGGAGTTTGTGCACCTTATTGATAGTTTTAGAATCGTTTGTAGAGGTAAAGACGTTGATAGAATTACCCAGGTAAAGTGCTCTAGTTGATAAAAGAGGGGTGAGGTGATCGCGAAGGGATGATCCTGGAAGTGGGAATGCTGTTAAAATATTGTGAATGGGACGTGTTGTCATCTTAGCCTCAAAATATGGCAGCAGAGTAAAGCTTCATGCAAAGGGCATATTGGATCAGGTCCTTAAGAAGAAAGAAAGCACGTTCAAGATCTTTCTTCTCAAAAACAGTACTTGTCGACTTTCAGGTGGTGAGAAAGTCTTCCTGGTCCTTTTAGTTAACGAGCTTTAGTGGAAGGTAGGCGAAGCATTGTAGCCTTACTCCTTATTAGCGCTTATAATTGTTCGACTAGTGCTAACATCGGTACATTTGCTTTGACCAAGTAATCTTGCTGGAGTTAATCGATGCAAGTGATAATGGATGCGGGATGTTGGCGTTTCGGAAAATGCGCTTTAAATTTAGCTTGAAATATGGTTAAATAGAATTAAATTTGATCGGCGAATCGAATTTATTCGTGGCTTGATGGCTTAAAATCCAAAATTTGCTCTCGTGGAGGTGGAGTGATTGGTGGGTTTTTCATGAAAGCAGCCTTATTTTAGAGAGAAAAAAGGGATCTTACCGAAAAGCATCCGTTTCATAGACACTTGATATGTACGTTTAATGTTATTCAATGTAATTTTTCAAATTTTCTATATTTTCTATAGAATTGTGAGCAATTTATGAAAAGAATACTATATAAGTCTCGTATTTTTTGACGCAATATAGGCGATTTAAGGAACTCTCATATTCATTCATTGAAGATTTGAATTTTCTTTAATGATACGATTCAATTATACTTACTCAATTATACTCTTTTGTATCGGAGTTAAGTGATCCCGTTTTGGCTAATTTTAGAAGGTCTAAAATTGGCAAGTACCCTTCTTGTATAGAAGACTTATTGATTCACTATAGGTTGTATTTTCTCGAATATTCATATTTTGCCTAACGAAAAAGAACTAAATTGATAGAGTATTAACGATGCAGGATGATAGAGTATTTCATAAGAGCGGCTTCTTGTCTCGATTCTCAAATATTGGCAGCCGGTCTGAATTGAGGATCAGTCCCGAAAGACGAAGATAATTTTCGAGGCAAGCTATTTCGACAAATCCTTATTTTCCAGGAAAGCTGTTTTCACAAATCCTTATTTTCCAGGAAAGCTGTTTCGATGAATCCTTTTTCATCCGATCCTATCAAATGAACTATTTGTTCATTCATATAAACCATTAATATTGTTGTAAAAGCGTTTTAAATAGGTGTAATTTCATGTGGCGATGATGATGTACCGAGTCGATTATGTTCCCACAAACTCTCAGAATTTATTTACAAATTCGAAATGATTATCGTATGAAAGAATTGTTGCCATTATAATTAAGAGCATCTGTATATAAATGGAATGGTTACTGTGAGATATCATTGATAAATGAACTAATCTTTCGAGGAAAAGATGAAATGATGCAGGAAGAGTTTCTCTCAGAGATGAATTCGGAGTGAACGATCATTGTGGGGATCGTCGTTTTTGTGGCCAAGATGATGGGGATTTGTCTCATTATGATAGATGATGCATTGAGATGGTCATCATCCACCTTAAGGATCCTCCATATCGGATTTATTTTCTTTTTTCTCTTTTTATTTTATGTGTTGTTATTTGTTTTGCAAATAAAATATTTAGATTTTTGAAGTTTTATTGAACTCAATATTTTAGTGTCGTTTGATTCGACGTACATTCATAGAAATATTTCATTTCATCTGCTCGGCAGTAGATCTCCACTATCCTCCACCTTCTTTCCTTAGAAGAAAAGAGAAAATGATCTCATATCCATGATCCATCAATAAAGTAAATAAGTCCAATCGATACGTGATTAATTGATATGAACCGTTTTGCTATCAAAGATCGAATTATGCGTGAAGATATGCTTAAAGATATATGAAAGGGAAGAGATAAGCGATGATATATGTTGAACGGGGTCGCGTTGAGTGCACTAAAACGATACGAAGATGAATCGATCGTCGGGAATATTTGTAAAACTGTTTGATCGAAGTTATATTTTAGACGTTTCTTTAAAAAACCACAAAAAAACGATTGCTTAGCGATAATTCTAAGATTACGAGATGCTCCTCATTGACACAATCAATTTGTTGAATCTTATTGTTGTATTTGCAGGAACTCAATAAGATTTTGTTTGCTTCATGTTTGGATGGCCGATTTTGAGGACTACGAAGAAATCGACGCCGAATATGGATCCGAACATCGCGCAGCTTATCCGTCATTGCGAAGTATGTTCATCATTGTTCTTATTGGCGCGTTTGAATGATTTCTCATTGTGTTTCCTTCCACAACGCAAATAACAATTGCATCGTATTGTTGAAAGTATAAAGAAAAGAATGAGTAGAGGAAAGATTGGGGCTTCCTTTGCCTATGAATTTCATACGAGGTTTCCTTTACGAGGTTCTTTTTCTGTGGAATATTGAACTGGATCAGTTTCAGAGAGAACGACCAAAAAATCGTAGTATTCCGTAGATCGATAACATTTCATGTGGAAATATGTTCATCCGAGGTCCGTTCGCAGAGGATGTAGCTAAAGAGGAAGCTGGAATAACGGAAGACATGAGAGTCATTTTTGATGCTAGACGAGGGTCGGGAGGGTTTATCGGTTGGCGAGAGAGCGAGATTTGATTTTCCGGAGTAATTAGCTGGATCGTACTGGAACATAGACGCCATCCTGCCGATCGGAAACCAGCTAAGGTGACCGCATGAAATAAGCATCCGATCAGTGCGCTCATGATAAAGCTAAGTGGAATTCTGTCGTCGTGTTCCCAAATCGAGAAGGGAAGCACAGCGTCGGTATGTGCGTATGAGGTAAGATGCGATAGCAAGCGTATCTAAAGGTTTTCATGAGCATTTTCACACTTCATAGTTCTAAAGAAGCGCATTATTTGAGTTCGCGTACGTAGTATTTAGTAATTGATGTGATCAGCTTTGCTTTCTCGGTGGGAATCTTTCCGATGAGGAGTCTTCTTTGAAGGGATCATGGAGTTGTATGGATGGTATATTCTTCTATTCACTCTGCTCGCCGTATTCATCTATAAGAAATACGTCGCGCCATTAATTCACTCGTTAGCCGCTGAAAAAGAACTTGAAGAAAGAAAAAAATATGGTTGGTGTTTTTTCTCGTTTTGCTTTGTTTTCCAAATTTCGCCCTCAGCAATATTTTCTCTCCTTGGTGCTTGTCTTGTTTGATAGCCGATTATGGGTTCAGGAGTTTCTTTTATGAGTCGATGAGATAGTAAACGACTCCTTTCATTCGTTATATTGAGCGCTTGATACGCTAAAGTAGAAAGCCCTTCCTGTAAGCGCATCTATATTTCGCCACTTCATAAGAGATCTTTTTTCTCAGATTAATTAGTTTTATAATTGATCATGCGGTAATAGATATGGATATTCGTGCGCTCAATGAGGAAAGGATTCGTGCAGCTCGAGCGAGGATTCAAGCTCAGTATGAAGTAGATGCGGCTAGAGAAGTGGAGCGTCAGAGGCGTAGAGAAGAAGAAGCTCTCGAGAGGGCAATGAGAGAGCACGGAATTGGTGGCAATGTTGCATCGCATGTGAGTAGTGATTATTGAAATAATTAATGTGCCTTTCGATCGATCCATTAATATAATTATTTATTTTATGCGTTATTGGCAGTTTAAGAGCGTCATTTTTGTGTAGCAACACTTTAAATGAGCGTTTTGAGGGAAGTTTTCAACGGCAATCTCTGAGCTGAGATTTGATGTTTCGTTGGGCGTTTTCGAAAAGAGTATTTGCAGAAGGCAACCGGAATATAAAAGGTAAATCCCAACGGTAAAGCCAATTAGCACTTCTTTGCGTGAAGACATGAAGACACGGGGTGGAAAGTTGCTAAACTATGGCACTTTTATTGCCATAGTTTCATGCTTTCTTATGGAATTTCTCTATTCGAAAGGTACCAATCGTTACACATTTTCTGAATCATTTCAGCAATAAATTCGGTTGTTATTCATATAAGTCCATTATGTGCTTATACATCACTTTATGGATGAGTCAGTTTTTAAATATTGAAGTTTGATGCATTTCACTTAGTCGACGATTCATTCCGACCGGAGCTCAGATCGGTCAGCGCGTATGTTAATGATTGTTGTCGTTAGGAGCAGTTGCCTGTCCTGAGTATCTCCAAGGTGGTATATGTGACCGCAAATTAGTCCAAAGGTGAATTCGATGAGCTGTTTCGATATTTCGGTTCGGCTTTTGTTATATGTCTCGATTTCATGTTGAATAATTTCTCGTTTTCAAGGCATCCCAACAAAACGAAAAGAAAAAGTGCACATTTTCTTATATATTCGAAAGAGTCAAATTTTAAATTCATTAACGCTACTTAATCACATATCCGCCTTTTAGTTCGTGTAGTGGCATCATTTATAGAACTCTCATGGAGAGAAACTTTCAGAGGAACGTTTTTCTGGATTTTCTGGAAGGAGCACAAAATGCGTCAACTTATTTTCCGCTGGTTTGATATTAGTGGGAAATTTTCTAAGTTTAACTAACTATACTTTATTAAGCGGAAGAATCGTGGAAGTGAATCATCGAAAGAGGACTTCGATGGGAAGTCGTTCGTAACGAATAAGATCAACTCTATACCCGTGGTCATATTCAGCAAGTCGTGGTGTGCATTTAGCAGGTTCTCTCACTTTTTCCTCTGATCTTGTTCTTTTAATAAAGAGATATGCGTTGATGAATCTATCGTTGCATTTCTTATACGCTCAAACTTATTCGTTAGTTTATTATTTAGCGTCTTCGATGAAGCGGGATATTTCTCCTGCAAAGAATGAGATTTCTCTAGAGAGAGCTTAATAACTCTCAGTAAATTTCT
This sequence comes from Parascaris univalens, assembly GCA_037576465.1. Taxonomy (NCBI): domain Eukaryota; kingdom Metazoa; phylum Nematoda; class Chromadorea; order Rhabditida; family Ascarididae; genus Parascaris; species Parascaris univalens. Next base: position 165,397,962 of record CM075173.1, read on the forward strand.
CTCATTTGGCTATGGGAGAGAAGAATATACCTAAGCGCTCTTGATCAACAATGAACACCCTCAACGCAGATATTGTTCAGTAGTCGTCCGCTCTATATCATCTTTTTATTTCTTTTATTATTAGTTGGGCTTTTAGGCAAGTTTAAATAAACGCAACGTATCACAAATATGAGCATATTTCAGGCTGTTTAATAGAAGATCAGCGTAATGACTCTAATAGCACTAAAAGCAGATAGTTGAAGAATTTGTGAAAGTGCCGCTAGCAGATAGTTTTATTCGATGCTGTGGAATGTAGTTTGTGGTCTTTTCATGAGGAATGCACTAAGGTTTTCGTTATGACGACGAAGATTTGATCCAACATGCTGAGAAGCGCAGCATTCGATGGATATCCAGCTTTAAGGTCACATTTTTTGAGGAATGTATACCTGAGATCTCAAATCGCTCACCTACGGCCTAGCGCCACATCATGCAATTAGTGCTTTGATGACAGAACTTGCGAACTTCCCGATCTCTATTCTTCACATCGTTTAAAGGAATACCGAACTTTTTCCGAACTATTCGATTAAAATATCCAGCAGGTAAGGGGTAGAGTGAATGGAGAGGAATGAAATTTGTAAGACCATGAAGGCTTTAAGTGAAGGAAACATAAATTGGACAATGCTGGCTTACATACAAGTTTCTGCGACTTGTCGATGGCATCGGCGTTTTGACGTGAAAGATGAGAAGATTGCCTTGGTTTATTTCAGGTATAGCTCATCGCAAGGTGTTGACGCTGAAAACATTAAGAAAAGAAATAATTCCCTCATTTTCGACTGTTAAGAGGATAAATTAAATTAAACTAAGTAAAATTAGACATCGTGAAGAAATAAATAATAGCAACTCCTATATGCGATCGCAGAACTAACAGAAGCATTGGGATGGCTGTTGATGAACGTCGTAACCTTCTAATGATCTAATAGATAGTTGCAATTTTGGTGAATAAATACTCATAGGAGGAGCTGATGAGAGTTTTAATCATGCTATGTGTTTCTTTAAGGAAAGCGAAACAAGCGTTAAGCATATTCAGATTGCCATCTGAATTCTACGAAATCATTGAACTTGACGAGATTGAAAATGGTGATTCTATCCAGGTAAGCTAATAAAGCTATTTTCAGTGCTTTAGTTAAGATATCGAGAATGTTGCATTTGCGAGATTTAAGAAGATTCCAAGTTGAAAGACGCATAATCATTCGCAATATACTCGTCAATTTTGGGATGCTCAGTTCTTCAGGAATCGGAAGCATAACCTCTTAGAAGCTCTACTTTTGAAGGCTTTCAGATTTAGCATCATTTGTAGCTTTTTTTCCCGATATTTCTAACTGGCTGTGGAAATTTGTATTTGCTTTGCTCGCCTTAAAGAAAATTCTCATCCATGGTGCAAATTCTCGGCTCACTTTATAGAGTGATAGGTTCATGATAATCGAAATAACACCCAAGTTTCTCGGAAATTCTCATCTTCCATTCACCTAAAATATACTCCAATTCTCTATAAGAAAACCTACTCCGTCCATTTATTTATCCAATAATTGAAGTGTAGAGCGTCTAAAGCGGTTTACGTTAATAATCTCGTTGTTGCTCTTCTAAAGGTAGCGGATCCGAAGGAGAAATTAACTGTTGTTGCGTGTGCCATTCGTCGAACGCGCTTTTGCTCTGAGGGATTTCTCTTTAGGCTGAGAATTGCTTGCTATTTGCTTTCATCTTTAATCAAATATTCTTATAATGAAAAAAGGAACGGGAAAAGAATGCTGTCGGGGTGATATAGGGAAAGTGGAAGTTGATTTGACGATATGATGAGGATGAATTTGATTCGTTAGAAATGTGCTCTCGGTTAACGCATGTTAAAGAGGCTGTTAGTTGTAGTACGCATAGAGAGTGCGATATTTCAGGATGCGCTTTTGTGCATTAGTGGCGTGAGGACCGTGCCTCGTGTCTTCATTGGAGGCCAATGTATCGGGGGTGCGGACGAGACGGTCGAAGCTTTGAGAAGTGGACGCTTGAACAGTCTGCTGCTTGAGGCCGGTGTTATAAAGTGATGCCGATCCGCTTTGAAGGTTCTCTTCGAATGGCTCATTTTGCTAATCTTATTTGTTATTTTTCTTCTGACCGAAAGGTTATAATAATTATTGTTCAAATATCATGAAGAATGAGTGTAACATGGTGGATGACATACTCTTTTTTTCCACATTTTCACCCATCTTCATTCGGTTTATTTATATTTCGATGTGGGATTCCCCATAAAGGAGAATAAATCACTTCGGTGCATCCGAGTCTATTCCATTCAAGAGCTTGATGCTTGCTCATTCTAATTGTATGAAAGTTGACTCGTTTGGGGGTGCCCATTGTCCATCTCCTCAACAGGTCGCATATTTTGGGAAAGAAGCATAGACATCTGGATGAACGATCGACCGATCGGAGCTCATTATCCAGATGTGGAAATCGGTTCAGCCCACTCCAGACATTCCCAATATAAACTTTACAGCGATTTGCCCGTGAATACTCCAAAAGAGTGTGAGAATATCGGATTAATAAAGACTTAATATTCTCCATTAATTTTTTTTGAAGTCTTGCAGCGACATTATTTGCGACGTCATTGTAAATGATAGTGAAGAACCTCCCGCACCGTTTTGAATATGTTGTTTCCTCGTGAAGCAGCAATAGTTAATTGTCATAGAGGAGCTTTCATAGCACCTATTCCTCGAGGTGATTCTTCGTCTTGAAGGTTGGTCCTTCTAAGATGAACTGTCGACGTCAATGAATTCCATTGGCGATGCATCGCGTTATGTGTCTCTGGTATTTGTCGCTATATCCGATGAGGTTTGATCACCGCTATCGGGCTTATTTTCTTGCCGATGCGTTTCGCTTGTAGATGGGGATGATACTTCAGTGGTGACTATTATGCTTGCCACTAACAATCGCTATTGTCTTCATATCTTTCCATATTTTATTGCTTTATGATGTCCATATCTGCTAATATCGGCGTGTTGAGTGCTTTCTTGGCTCTTCATACCGTCATTGCAGCTATACGGCTATAATTGAACCATATAGCTTCGACTACAACGCTAATGCTTAGGTGGATCAAAGGTGGCAAAAAATATAGTCACCGAAGCGAATCCTCGCCGATCAACGATAAAAAAAGACTTTGTGAAGCTCATCGGAGTGATCGGATCGATCAAAAAATGATCATGTTTTCTCCCACATTACACCCATTTCTTCATAAGCGATTTCAACTTCGACAAGATTGTCTATCGTGATGGTTTTCTTCGCAATTGCGCTTCTCTCTTAGTCGAATTGAGGAGCATGAATGGGAACCGATAAATTGGAGATATTATCATTGCCCGATTATACAAATATAATTGCATAACGAGAGCAATCGGGGAATAGAAGAGGTTGTGTTCCTAAGTGAGACGCATTATTAATATTCTAGATCCGACGATCCGATCCAGCCAAACGAAAGAGGAGGTGGAAGTTATCTATCCGCTATACATTTGAAGTCTGAAATCGGCCTTTATAGCCGACGTGGTTGTAAGCTATGGCCGAACCTACTCTACACTATGTGGAAATGAGGAGAGGAATTTTCTCGCTAAAAAGTGAGAATAAAAATGTGCCCATAGGGACCCGATTGACGTGAGTTGTGCACATTACTCGATAAAGGGATCGTATTTCACTAAGTGAGTAAATTTAAGAAATAGAGCTGTTCCCCCCGCTTTCATAAGCTAACTGCTGCTCTCTCTGAATGAATGCGCTAATCCGCTTCTCCACCTCACTTTCTCCTAATAACGTGTAGATGCCACCAACTCAGCTAACTCTCCCATCACTCGGAGCCCTTCTAGAGGCTCGAGAAATCATTTTTTCAGACCTTTCAGACATAATATTTCGAGATCGCTGAGAAGTTTCTTCACATAGAAACGACATTCAGTATATTATCGCCTATAGTGATTTTATAAACTCTTGAAATTTAGTAAACTCATTGAAGAGACTGTGGGAGGGGGGTATCCGGCAAAACGTCTGTCATTCGAAGAACTGTCTTTCGGAGATCTTCAAAGGACGAAGCATCGTCGAGAAAACACAACAATGTGCTCCTCCCTCGCCGTGTTAGAGAACATTCTGTTTGAAGCTTCACTTGCTTCATATCAGCGATCATAGTGCTCAAGCCAATATCTTATCACTTCATAAGTTTTATTCGCATATTCAGTAAATCGGCAACTATAATGCACATGAGTGGAAGGATGGGTGGGGGGAGGGAGGGCGAAACGAGAGAATTAATAACAACCAAAATTCGCCGACATCCATGGCTCGACAGCCACTTACTTTATTGCTTCCAGCGATAAGTACTTCATGGATAATAATGTCTAACTGATGCATGATATAAAACAGCGTGGGATAGCCGTTGAACGCTTAACTTAACTTGAATCGTTTCCTAAAGGAAAGAAATTTTTTCAAAGATCACCTCACATATATGTGGGAAATTCTAACATATGAGATTCTATTCTGCTTTCATTTGGGCAGTAACAACGTTGGCTTTCGTGACGTTCACCTATTACGATCGAATCATCAATAGTGTCTCAACAGCAGCTCCCGATCAAGACAATGATCTCGAAGTTTACCCTTTCGGAATAAATCTAAGAAGATCATTGCCGCTGTATCGATATCCCATCGTTGAGTGAGTCGTTCAGCGGCCAATGTACGTGTTAGTATCAAATTGCGCGACTTACATATTCCCAGCAATACTTCCTGAATATTGTCCGATGGTCCATGATCCAATTTGAAATGATCCACATACGAATAGTCTCCTATCCTGAAAGATTCTTCTATTTCACGTCGGGGGGTTCTTTAATCGTCATCATCTCATTTGCTGTGACGGAAATTCGCTAGTACGATCAAACCTTATCGTGATTCTGTAGAATTCGGCTAGCCAACGAATAAATTCACCTCCCATAAAATCTTCATCTCTCTTAACGCAATAAATATGATCGCACATACTCGAATATCTATAGAGATTTCAATGAAAACACTTCGTTTGTTCATTTGTTGTCCTCTTCACGTGATACTTCTCTACATAAACAAAACTAAGCCACGGCGATACACTAAAATCAACAGAGAAAGTACTATTTCTATGATATGCCTCATAAGCATGACAAACATAACAGGCTAGAAGCCTCAATAAGTGACCCCAAAATGAAGAGAAAATTCCGATATGTACAAGATTGGCATCTATTACCTGTTCATCCAGAAAAGTAAGTAATCCGCCACATAATGCGGTTTGGTGGCACTTTCAAGTATAAGATTGCAAATGGCTAGCTTCATAGACTCGTCGACATTACGACTATTTGGATAGAGTACGCCAGGAGTATCAAGCACATAGACCGGTGGTCGATCGAGAACACGAACTCGATTCTGTACACGTACGGTTACTCCTGGCCTAGCGCCTGCAACGTTAGAATCGCTAAATTTCTATGAAAATAAACAACATATACTCTGTGAATTCGGCTCAAATTACGCGAATGCAATAATTGCCTCCCTGAAGAATGCATCCTTCACGATTCCTTTAGCGAATACATCACCCTACCACAACTACTTAGTACCGATGTTTTCATTCTATAAAGGTTCTGGACCGTTCTCGACTATAAGCGCATTCAAGCACAGCATTGAACTATTTCTGAGCAACATTCAGCGATTATAAAAATGCTAGCCTCATATCTCTAACCGCGCCAACCAGTGATATTCCTCACCGTGAATGGATTCTACTCACTTCCTATCAGAGAGATCGACTGAAAAGTATTGGGTGGGATTTTAGGCGTTAAGAAGTTCATCCACATATGGATCGTTTCTTCGTCGAACATTTAATTTTTCACAATTTCTTTGTGCAAAAATCCACTCCCATTTTGCACTTTCAAATGTGGGAACTTCACCCCAAACGAACGCTCAAATCGTGTGACTGAATATAACGCTTGAAAGATGCCGATCCCACACTACCTTCCCTTCGAAAATGAGCTGACTTCAACCCCACGACATCCTCTAATGCTCAAGCTATCCTACTGCTCAAGCTATTCTACTGCTCTGCTGCCATTTTTTGAGCGTACGGCTTGAATAATATGGCCTACTATATCACATCGTAATGCTAAAAGCTGAAATCGAATATCCTGCACGCGAAGAATGGGGGAGTAACAATGTTAGAGATGAGGACATCGAGGATACTGGTGAAGATCAAGCCGATCGGGATCCGTTGAAAGCCGCATCCCCAACATTCCAACGTAATTCGTTGATAAACTACTCGTATGAAATATATGCTACACATCTAACAATGAAAACATTTTCTCTTGCAGAGTCAAAAAATGTGAACCATCGAGAATTCAACGAAGTCGAATGCTATATAACCTCATATAATGCTCTATACAATATTCATCTTCCTATTATTCGATCGCCATAAACTGATAAATTAATTATGCGGAATGTAACTGAATTTTCCCCCATCTTTAATTCAGAGATTCGATAATTTCAAAGAATTTGTGAATACACATAAAAGCCTCAAAAATGAATGCAAGAAATAATATCGAGAAGGCGGAAATTACCTTCAGCGACGGCGCTTTGTTTTGTGCCGAGATTTGTCGACCTTAGCGAATTAATCAACGATGATTTGCCAACGTTTGGAATCCCGACAACCATTACCTTAACATTTTTCTTTCGAGAACGTTGACGTCGACAATAGATGACGATATAACACCTAACATGTTGATGAAGGTAAGACGAAATGTACACCTCTGCCCTAAAATAAAGGTTATTCCCCATACGCGGATCTGCACATTCCTTCGCTTGCGCCGAATAATCTTCAGTTCCGACAAGCTTAAACTAGTACATTTCTCCTATCTCTTCTTCCAATGTGCGAGGGAACCCAAAGGAGGCAACTCGTTTGTCCCGTCATCAATAACGTACTAGTTGACCCTACTGCACCCCTCACTTTACTTTCCCGGTGATAATTAGCAGGTGAGATGAACGACGCGTGAGGTTTTTCATTCCGAGGTAATCGAAAGAAAGCACTCGAAGTCGCCGTATTCGTCGTTTTCAGTTTCACTTGTCAAGATATACGCTCTTCATAGTTTCCAACAAGTCAAATACGAGTTTGGCATAGCCTTCCGGGAAACAGTGCAAAGTCGGAAATATGACGGTATTTATGTATCGTCTAAAACTTTCAATATCCACTCCACTGTAAGCATGTTTCAGTGAAACACCGGATTTTAACCGATTGATGCATAGATGCCTCCTTTTGAGGTGTATTTTGAAGTGATACTTTACGAAATATTCTCGGGTGATACTCACCTACCTCATCATGGATATTTCGAGCGTTTTTGTACTCCATACCGCTTCATAGCATTCTTCTTCCTACGTCCACGAATAAAAACCCCTATGGAAGATCTAAGCGTCTTTATTTGCAATAATGTAACTCCTCCAACTCGCAAAAGTTCCATCTCTTGCTTAACAATGAGCGTTAATGAAACCTCATAAAGTGTTGGAAAAATAAGCCACCAACCTGATATTCAGTCTTAACAGTCCTATTGAAACGTGGCTCATCACGAATACATTCGACTATTTTCGTTTGTAGTTCACGTAATTCTTTCTTCTTTCGTCTTTTACAATCGGTCCAAATAATATGTCGTACTCCACGTTCCATATAGTAGTCCTCGACGCTTCGCCTAATGAGAAAATCGTTCTTAAGAAATTCTCTTTCAATGTCCGATGGTTTGCGTATAGAAATAAACGACTTAAAACGTGAAGAAATAATCCCGTCATAGAGGAAACAATAATCGCCACTAATAACTTAATTAGGGAGATAAACAACGCGATCGATAGGCGATCAACGACGTATCGATGATGAGCAACGGAGAAAAGTATGATCTATACATAAATACCTCTTAAATATGTGCTCATCGACGATCGGCATCACTCCTCTTCGCCCTTTCCTCTTCCCTTCTATCGATGCTCTCCCTCCGCTTCCCTCCTATCGATGGCATATCTCTCTCCTTTTAGTATCTTTTCAATAATCTTATGAAATACTCAGAAGAATTTTCTTGCAAATGAGCGGAATTCTTTGTTTTTTGTTAAAAGTAATCTTATCGTTGTATTTTCTTCATCTAACTTTACCTTTACAATGAAAACGATCGATAACCATACATACCTATATAATTTCAAATTAATTAGATCCATCTTATTGAGCACAAGAATATGCGGTCGAATCGCATAGAGTTGTGTATAGAATTGAGGATTACGACCACTAATTGGAACTCTCGCATCGTGTACCTTAATTTTCATCGATATCATCTATTAATAGTGCAAAATTAAGCTACCAAGATTGCTGGGAATTTCTTGAAACGCGACAATCGATGAGTGACAAATGATCTAGAATTATACGCTAGAGAATAAACGATCATCGATGGCATCAAACTGGAGATTCGAATTGTGTATCCATTAATTAACTAAACGAAACTCTGCGTGAATTATTACCGACTATTTACATAATAATAGGTGGGATAATTATTGATAGACTAACCTCGACAATGAGATCAACGCTTCGCAATTTGCCTTCCATCTTTTTCAGCTGTACGGACATATGCATCGGAAACCATACACGGAAATCGAAGGTACGTGGAAGAGTGAACTCTTCACGACAAACGAGTGGCGCTTTCTCCGTTGACGTATCCGTTAATTCTCTGGAAAAGAAACACACTGAACGAACAAAAACATTCTTCTCCGCTAGCAGAAATGATCCGAAACTTGATAGACATGAGCGCAATATGTGAGAGATATGTGTGGTATCGGATAAAGCCACAGGACCCCTGGTTTGATGGACCTTTTGAGGACCTTTTTGATGCTCAGCAGTCCTCTGAATTCTCTTCAACAATTAGAGAGCTATGACAAGGAAGCATCTGTTCGAGTTTCACGATTGGCGGAATCGTTCACTAAAAGGGTTCTCGCTGGAGGTGCGGATATTAATGGGACCCGTTGGGCGTAATGGGAATAAACTTGAGGATTTCTGCAAGTAAATTACCTCGAAACAACGGTAACAGACAGCAACCTCCTTGGGAACAATGTTGTACTACTTTCCTATAGAGGTTAATGCATTAGTCTTCATCGCTCACGTTCACTCATTCCAATATCCCCGTCAACGGTTTTCCTTCACCCCCCATCCCTCACTTCTCTCCCCAATCCATCCATCCCTTCGAACACAGTCTTTTCAGCGGAGTGCTGACAGTCTTCAGGCGTATTATTGCAACAATCAGCAACATCCTCAACTGACCTTCTCGACGTGAATTCAGAGACGAACTGTGCGAAACGTGATGGAAAGACTCGCACTCCAGTGCTACCGAACAAATCCATCGAAAGGAGTACACATCTTTGCAGCATCCCTCTCTGAACAACATATTCAGGAAAAGACCATGGATTCTATCCAGAATTAAGATGACGGTCTGAGTGGTATCAGTTCTCGCTAAATTTTCACTCCTTAACGGCTAAAAATGCATCGTCCGCTTGCCCGATGTGGACCGTCTTGGACATTCGAGGAGCGTCTGTGACTCTTTCGGCATCCACTCACCATAGGGAACAGACTTCAATGTAAAATGTCACCAATATAGTACTATCAAATATGCTCTGATGATCCCAATAAGTGCCTCAGATCGTTGAGACTCAAATGACGATGTTATCATCCGGAAATTTCCCTCCTAAGAGGTATCGTGTGGGGGCAGATTTCTTGGATAGTGACGGAGAGTGATGATTGAAATTAAAGAGGCGATTAGACCGGCAAGCAAAGATTTATGCGAAGATCGTCGGCTAACGAATCGAAAATTAAGTGAGAAAGAAGATATTCAACGATGGTTAATTCCATTTTTGAAGAAATATCCAATTGAAATATACGTTTTAATTCATCGAAAAATTCATTTTCACTATTATTAATACAATAATAAATAAAATAACAATAAAACAAATTAAAGCGCCGTATCGAATAACAATAATTTCGAGAGATTTATTGAAGGATAGCGTTAAAATGATACCAAATATCATCTCATATTTATCGATTCTTTGAAATCTATGCGAATTTTGAATTTCTAATCAAAAAAGAAAATTTTAGAAACATAAAAAGCACATAGTTGTGCTTTCTTCTCTATTTTATGCTTCTAAATGGAAACATAAAAAGCACATAGTTGTGCTTTTTTTTTCTCTATTTTATGCCTCTAAATAAACGAATCATTAAAGACTACTCATTCGTATCTTTAAAATAATTAAAATAAACCTAAGAGTGGAGAATTTTTTTTGTAGAGAATTCATCACAAATAGATATATCAAATATGAATATTTGCATAGAGAATCAAATAGGCAGTATAATTGAATAGACAAAAATTCTATTAGTGAAATAATTTCATAGTTGAAGCAAAAAAAAAAAACACCAATGAAAGCGGATCGATAATGAATAACGAACGACGACGAAAGAAACGTATTTCCGAAGTCGATTTATCGCCCAAAGAAATTCCCCCAATATTCGATATAATCATCGAATAATATTAATTATTTTATCCGAAAATAATCTCATACAAACCGGAAAAAAAATCCATAAAATCTCGGCTTATATATTATCCGCAATTAGCATCATTAATCATCTTATAATCATTAACGATCACTAATAACTTTGGCAGCACTCGATGAGTTACCCGCTCCTATATCCGCTGAGATTTCACAGCCCACTCCTCGTAATGCTCATATTTAGTTCATTTATAAGTGGGAAAATTCTTCGTTATGCTTTCAAAAAGCGTCAAGTATACTATTGCAAGGTAAGCTCATAGACGTATCAACGTTCACATCGTCCAGAACGGGAGGTAGATGCAATATTTTCACGTCGAATCGACGTCGATGTGATTCGAACGTTAGATCACTACTTTCAGGACAATGAGGACCAAGTGACGATACTGATGGTAGTTTTATGATACGGAAATAACCATCGAAGTGATCGCCGAACATCGACGCCAATCCATCTTCAACCGCTTCCAATATGAAACCGACATCGCAATACGAATAAATTCGCTCCTTAACTAGATTTCGGTTTACTATAGAATCCGAATATTCACGCACAGATTATCTCACAAATCGCCTTATAAAGGCCGTTTTCCGTCAAAAATCTAGTTAGACAAGACATGAATTGCCAAGGTATTGTTCGAGATGAGTGTTTTCAGCATTAGATGTCCCGGAATATCATCGTTATGAGTGATCAAAATTGGAGACTTCTGGAAGGAAATTCGTCCTCACTTCTATCGAGATGAGTCATTAATAGTCAGATTCGGCAGAAAGCGACGATAGAGAATGATAATTTCACCATGAGAAGCACCTATTACTGCAACAATGATACTTCGATTACTGCAAAGAATGCAGTTATCGATGGCGGCATCCTCCCTTCTTCGCATAGCTCCTCTCATCTCTGCCACTAATGAATGACGACGAAAGACTAAAGAGTGATTATGAAATGAAATAAAGAGAAAGAAAATATTCTAAACGGGAAGTGGAATAAACTAACGAAAGCACCTTGAGGTGAGGATCGACTGCCGTCGAATTCATCGATAACATCAACACTGCGTAGCGATCGTTGAGTGCTGCCTTGATGTGAGCAAGGAATTTCAATGCCAAGTGAGAATCTTCCCATAATGGTGAGCCAAAATCTAAACCAATATTAGGATATATGTGGTACTCGGAATGAGACAATTATCGAAGAAACGATGTGGCTGAAATGCATCAATAGCAAGCTTTAAAAGCAAAGCAAATAGCATAAAGTTGAAAATTAATTAAACGCTGCTAATTTATTGGGCAGTTTTTTGCTTCATTCGTCTGAGTGGGGATAGATCATAGGCTCACAGCGAAAAGGGGACAATTCTAGCTGAATCGCTACAAGCAAATAAATCGAATGCCACAGTTCTCAAGCTACTCTACAAACGCTCATTTGTCCCCTTAGCCATAAAACTCTTTGTGTATAGAGATGAGAACAAGCTCACCTTGCACAAAAATCCTCAAAAGACTCCTATCGAGTGAAGATGAATCCCCTGTTGTAGAATGTAGCGAGCAATATTTTTGCAATGATAGCACTCGTCTTAGCTCGATCCAGAGTTCCGAATATGAAGCTCGCGAACTACCCTCGAGAGGATATTTTGAGATATTACATGATTTCAACGAAGAAATATTCATCGTTTTCGTAAGATCAAATTGTGTTTTGGATCGACGATTTGCTAACGAGGAATTCACTTTCGGCACATTTGCATATCTCCATGCAATCTTTATTGGTTCATCGACTAACGTCGATCTTTCGGCAATTTCCCGACTAGTTTCTTCAATTTTCTCGGGTAATTTCGACACAACGTCTGATGGATCCGTTGAGGGTGACGCTACGAATAAATTATGGCCATGAGAGACACCTGAAACGAGATGAGAGCGTCGAGAGGAGAGTCCTTTAGATCTATAGTGAACTCTACTTTGATAATATCATATCGTCAATTACTACGATTCGAGTACATCGAAGAACAACAGCCATACTTCACTTGTCATGATATATTCGTATAGAAATGTAGACATGAAGAATATCGTCTCGAAATTTCCTCTGACATGTAAAGAAAAGAAAATAGAATCAACTAGAGGGGATTGTAAGTAACCGACCAACGAATTACAGCAATCTATTACGCTTAATAGATTAGCCCTTCATGTCAAATAATACTTACAGCCCATAATAAGTCACCTGAATAATTAAATTTTTGTTGGGTACTTTTGAAATGAATAACCTCGCCGAAGAAATGAATAACCTCACCGGAAGTAGACCCACCTCAACACGAGAGTCCAAATTGACCTCAAAGACAGGTATCGAACTCCATGATTTTAACTCTAAAAGGTGACTCTTAATTCCTCATAAAAGAGGAATTATTGCGATAGTTACAAACTCTTCCCCTATCATTTTAAGATTTATTAAGCGGCGGTGAATGCCAGAAATGGAAAGATTTCCACCTAAGTCCAAGATATTTCATTGCTAGTCTCTGGGAATACGTAAGTTTCACTAATAATCCATCAATATTCATTCGATCGCATTTGAATTAACAATTTCAACGTCCACATCGGGACCATCGTATAGCGAAAATTCTCAAATGATTTAACGATTCGATAAGAATCCTCCCTTTCAAATTATCATCAAAATTTCACCTTCGGCGAGGAAATATTTCGCCAAAATCGAGGAATAGTTACGACTATTGCGCTCATCGATGAGGTATACACTCGAAATTGGTAATCCGCCTCCCATTAGACGATCGATCGCCGAATTACCAACTGATGTCTCCAAATATCGCAATCGAACAGTCGTACCGTTGATCCGCGCTTTTTCATTCAGATTCATCGAACTCGTCGTCATAATAAACCGATCGGCAGCTCGTGGATTTCTGATACACTCAAAAATATACGAAATGATATTCGCCGATATTCACCGATCTATATATTTCATTTTTCCGATATAGTGAAACAAAGACGAGAAATGAGAACGTCCATAAAACGACAATCCAGAGAAATGAGAAGTGAATACTCGACAGTGAGACGGATGGAATCAATGGGGATTTTTTTCTCCTCTGGAAGGTTCAAACGATTGAATATCGATCGATCGGCGAGTCTAATCTATCGGCAGAATGATGAAGTCGTGTATCGGATTCCCCGATGAACGAGAAATTTTCAGGTGATCGGCAAAGATTGCAATATTCCTCGGATCATCTTCGGAAATGTCGTCGACGCATATACGCGACAAGAGCGGATCTCTTTGTGAGACGTTATCAGCAATCGAATATTGAGTGGAATAATTGCATTTAATTCTTAGAGCGGAATTTTCCACATATGAAAATGAATGAATCGGCATTAGCAAAGAGACTCGACCGGGTCAACTTTCCAATTTTCAGGAAGAGCTACTTTCCAATTTTCAGGAAGAGCTACTTTCTCATTTTCAGGAAGAGCTACTTTCTCATTTTCAGGAAGAGCTACTTTCCCATCTTCAGGAAGAGTTTTTCATAACGGATCACATCAAACACAAATCATTTCTTTGGCTATTAAGGATCGATTTATGAGAGGATTTCTACGAACTGTTTAACAAACAACAGCGGAATAATGTTTCATATCGATAATACTATGCAATTTAACTTAGAGATAACTATGTGAAATGAATTAATATTAATATCAAATAAAAATAAAGATAAAATATCCGATAATATTTGTAAAGTTTATTTAATTGTAAATATTGCAGTAATTTGTAAGATTTACTGCAAAAGAAATGAATGTGAAACGACGTTTCTATGAGGGAGTGAGAGCCCACAATCAACATAGTTCTTTATATATTCGTTCCTCAACCCCCCCCCCCCCCCCACATCTCCCACATATCCATGAAGCTTTCACTCGTTATGCTAACGAAACAATTAGATTATTGAATCAGCAATCGATAAATGAAGAAAGTCCGATCGATATAGTGGATTCGCCATCTTTGAAACGCTATCCAGAAATTGCTGGATGCGAAAAGTTATCGCAAAAAAAGAAGAATGATACGATCATTGTGGAATATGAGCATTGAAGTGCAAAAATTAGACGCTTAAAAAAGCATTCAAAAAAGCACATATTGTGCCATCATCCCCCTATATTCTTCCGCTTTTATGTTTTACCTATCGAATCGACGATGTGAAATGAAATCCACTCGATGATCGCAGAATATATTTGCAATTCTATGAAAAGAATTCAATTTCTCAACGTTTACCTTCGAAATTCATCTTCCTATTGCGGTGACAATAGGCAAATTTAGGTGACAATATCGACGACACATCGAATACCAATGATGACACAAGAAATCGGGAAGCCAAATGTTGGATAGGAACCAATTTTTAAGTTTTTCTGGATGACGAGAAGCCGTCTCGAGAGGTCATTCTTTTATAGCGCTATCGCCTAATATTATCCATCCTCATCGGTCTGATATGCTATCGTAAGAGGTGCTACTTAATTAACCACTAATCGGAGCCAATAATGGAGGATTTTTGTCGAATGATATGTCGGTCACATTTCACTTCACTTTAATTAATGCTTAATTAATTAATGTAATTAACCCATTAATCATTTGCGGAAAAGCTGAAGTATAGATGTGACAACGTTCATCTTGCTGATATAATAAACATAACGAAATTATGAATATACACGTCAAAGGTGGAAAAATTATCTTCAACTTAAAACACATATAAAACTATCTAATCGGAAATGAGGCGAATCTTCCACACTGTAATATTTTTCACTTTAATATACCAAATGCCATCAATGAATACATAGTTATGCACGTTCTATAGGTGGGAATGGACGAAATGAACGATAAGTTGGATCGCCATCATAGAGATTTGTTGCTGATTTCTTCTCTCGTCGATTCCTTCGTCAGCTTCAGAATATATCCGTCGGATCTAGACGTCCATAGCAATGAGTGTCAATGTGCAAAAACTGTGGACAAATCCGACCGTGTCCCCCACTTGGATCATTCGTATCGCCGCCTTCATCACTCTTCTCGCCATACCGTCGCTTCAGAAGCTCTCTTGCGCTCATCAAAATGACGAACGTCGAATGTCATTAACAATTGCAGTTTGCCTCTCTATGCATAACATACGTCGGATTTGATAACCTGAAGAGCGTTGGCGTTCTCGTCCCTCTACGACAATCTCATTCTTTCAAAGTGAAACTAAGGAATCCGAGCATGAGCATCCACTCTTCTGCGAACCCTTATAATTCGGGCGAAAGTTGCGAAAAACCCGAACTTTAGCGGCAGATATGTGGTGCCACCACAGATCTCAGGTGGAGAAACTCAAGTTGAAGCTCTGAAAATGAAAAAGACCTAACGAGAATTTCGATTGCCCACTATCGTTCTCGAGCAAATTCTCATTGCAAAATTCATTGAGCAAAGATCATTTCCATCTGAATCTTCTTTAGCTTTCATAATAAATATACTCTTAATTTGTAACTCCACCTTGTTTCATGAAGTTTTACGTATGTAATATGATATGAGACATTTATAAGTTATCGGCAATTGCGATCTTCGAGTGTGTCGATCTATGGTATTGATCACTTTTATGAGAACAATTGATGAACGATGGAATTTTTTCCCATATGGTTCTGGATAACAAATCCATATGCTTCTGGATAACAAATCCATATGCTTCTGGATAACAAATCCATATGGTTCTGGATATACTATTTATCGAAAACTTCGACGGGTTCCAGGGTCTTTCGATTGTTCTACCTGTAAGATCGATGAATTATGCGGCCAATAAGCAATTTATTCTATGGCAGAGATAGGCTTCCAATATTCAATCAACGAAATAGAATATATGAGGCAATAACGAGAACATATCCATAGCTTAAGCAATATGTTAATGAGCGCTTAATTGAGTGATCGCAATCGTTGAAATAGATTCCCTCCCTCGTTTGGTGGACCTCTTTCTATTCTATCGGACTTCCTCACTAAAGGGGTTTCATCGAAATAGATAGTCTTTCCTCTCGCCTTTCGTCTTAGAATTTCTTCGAGAACTGCTCTCTCATATAGCGCACATCCTGCGATGATTGTCTTCAGTGATCATCATCTAATTACCAATAGAATTTCAGCAATCATGCTATTATTGTACTAGTAGCAGTAATAGAAGATAATGGGAGTAAAATTAAGATCAAATGAATCCTTCCGTTCTGAGGTGAAATCATTTCTTCCATATTTGAGGGGAAAAACTTTTGCCATTATTCCAGAAAAATTAGTATACGTATCTTAAACAGGATTGCTGTATCATTGAGAAGAATTAATATCATCGAATCCAGAACCATATGGATTTGTTGCTGTTGTATCATTGAGAAGAATTAATATCATCGAATCCAGAACCATATGGATTTGTTGCTGCTGTATCATTGAGAAGAATTAATATCATCGAATCCAGAACCATATGGATTTGTTGCTGCTGTATCATTGAGAAGAATTAATATCATCGAATCCAGAACCATATGGATTTGTTGCTGCTGTATCATTGAGAAGAATTAATATCATCGAATCCAGAACCATATGGATTTGTTGCTGCTGTATCATTGAGAAGAATTAATATCATCGAATCCAGAACCATATGGATTTGTTGCTGCTGTATCATTGAGAAGAATTAATATCATCGAATCCAGAACCATATGGATTTGTTGCTGCTGTATCATTGAGAAGAATTAATATCATCGAATCCAGAACCATATGGATTTGTTGCTGCTGTATCATTGAGAAGAATTAATATCATCGAATCCAGAACCATATGGATTTGTTGCTGCTGTATCATTGAGAAGAATTAATATCATCGAATCCAGAACCATATGGATTTGTTGCTGCTGTATCATTGAGAAGAATTAATATCATCGAATCCAGAACCATATGGATTTGTTGCTGCTGTATCATTGAGAAGAATTAATATCATCGAATCCAGAACCATATGGATTTGTTGCTGCTGTATCATTGAGAAGAATTAATATCATCGAATCCAGAACCATATGGATTTGTTGCTGCTGTATCATTGAGAAGAATTAATATCATCGAATCTAGAACCATATGGATTTGTTGCTGCTGTATCATTGAGAAGAATTAATATCATCGAATCCAGAACCATATGGATTTGTTGCTGCTGTATCATTGAGAAGAATTAATATCATCGAATCCAGAACCATATGGATTTGTTGCTGCTGTATCATTGAGAAGAATTAATATCATCGAATCCAGAACCATATGGATTTGTTGCTGCTGTATCATTGAGAAGAATTAATATCATCGAATCCAGAACCATATGGATTTGTTGCTGCTGTATCATTGAGAAGAATTAATATCATCGAATCCAGAACCATATGGATTTGTTGCTGCTGTATCATTGAGAAGAATTAATATCATCGAATCCAGAACCATATGGATTTGTTGCTGCTGTATCATTGAGAAGAATTAATATCATCGAATCCAGAACCATATGGATTTGTTGCTGCTCTATCATTGAGAAGAATTAATATCATCGAATCCAGAACCATATGGATTTGTTGCTGCTGTATCATTGAGAAGAATTAATATCATCGAATCCAGAACCATATGGATTTGTTGCTGCTGTATCATTGAGAAGAATTAATATCATCGAATCCAGAACCATATGGATTTGTTGCTGCTGTATCATTGAGAAGAATTAATATCATCGAATCCAGAACCATATGGATTTGTTGCTGCTGTATCATTGAGAAGAATTAATATCATCGAATCCAGAACCATATGGATTTGTTGCTGCTGTATCATTGAGAAGAATTAATATCATCGAATCCAGAACCATATGGATTTGTTGCTGCTGTATCATTGAGAAGAATTAATATCATCGAATCCAGAACCATATGGATTTGTTGCTGCTGTATCATTGAGAAGAATTAATATCATCGAATCCAGAACCATATGGATTTGTTGCTGCTGTATCATTGAGAAGAATTAATATCATCGAATCCAGAACCATATGGATTTGTTGCTGCTGTATCATTGAGAAGAATTAATATCATCGAATCCAGAACCATATGGATTTGTTGCTGCTGTATCATTGAGAAGAATTAATATCATCGAATCCAGAACCATATGGATTTGTTGCTGCTGTATCATTGAGAAGAATTAATATCATCGAATCCAGAACCATATGGATTTGTTGCTGCTGTATCATTGAGAAGAATTAATATCATCGAATCCAGAACCATATGGATTTGTTGCTGCTGTATCATTGAGAAGAATTAATATCATCGAATCCAGAACCATATGGATTTGTTGCTGCTGTATCATTGAGAAGAATTAATATCATCGAATCCAGAACCATATGGATTTGTTGCTGCTGTATCATTGAGAAGAATTAATATCATCGAATCCAGAACCATATGGATTTGTTGCTGCTGTATCATTGAGAAGAATTAATATCATCGAATCCAGAACCATATGGATTTGTTGCTGCTGTATCATTGAGAAGAATTAATATCATCGAATCCAGAACCATATGGATTTGTTGCTGCTGTATCATTGAGAAGAATTAATATCATCGAATCCAGAACCATATGGATTTGTTGCTGCTGTATCATTGAGAAGAATTAATATCATCGAATCCAGAACCATATGGATTTGTTGCTGCTGTATCATTGAGAAGAATTAATATCATCGAATCCAGAACCATATGGATTTGTTGCTGCTGTATCATTGAGAAGAATTAATATCATCGAATCCAGAACCATATGGATTTGTTGCTGCTGTATCATTGAGAAGAATTAATATCATCGAATCCAGAACCATATGGATTTGTTGCTGCTGTATCATTGAGAAGAATTAATATCATCGAATCCAGAACCATATGGATTTGTTGCTGCTGTATCATTGAGAAGAATTAATATCATCGAATCCAGAACCATATGGATTTGTTGCTGCTGTATCATTGAGAAGAATTAATATCATCGAATCCAGAACCATATGGATTTGTTGCTGCTGTATCATTGAGAAGAATTAATATCATCGAATCCAGAACCATATGGATTTGTTGCTGCTGTATCATTGAGAAGAATTAATATCATCGAATCCAGAACCATATGGATTTGTTGCTGCTGTATCATTGAGAAGAATTAATATCATCGAATCCAGAACCATATGGATTTGTTGCTGCTGTATCATTGAGAAGAATTAATATCATCGAATCCAGAACCATATGGATTTGTTGCTGCTGTATCATTGAGAAGAAT
Source organism: Parascaris univalens (assembly GCA_037576465.1). NCBI lineage: Eukaryota > Metazoa > Nematoda > Chromadorea > Rhabditida > Ascarididae > Parascaris > Parascaris univalens. Next base: position 165,417,813 of record CM075173.1, read on the forward strand.
TAATATCATCGAATCCAGAACCATATGGATTTGTTGCTGCTGTATCATTGAGAAGAATTAATATCATCGAATCCAGAACCATATGGATTTGTTGCTGCTGTATCATTGAGAAGAATTAATATCATCGAATCCAGAACCATATGGATTTGTTGCTGCTGTATCATTGAGAAGAATTAATATCATCGAATCCAGAACCATATGGATTTGTTGCTGCTGTATCATTGAGAAGAATTAATATCATCGAATCCAGAACCATATGGATTTGTTGCTGCTGTATCATTGAGAAGAATTAATATCATCGAATCTAGAACCATATGGATTTGTTGCTGCTGTATCATTGAGAAGAATTAATATCATCGAATCCAGAACCATATGGATTTGTTGCTGCTGTATCATTGAGAAGAATTAATATCATCGAATCCAGAACCATATGGATTTGTTGCTGCTGTATCATTGAGAAGAATTAATATCATCGAATCCAGAACCATATGGATTTGTTGCTGCTGTATCATTGAGAAGAATTAATATCATCGAATCCAGAACCATATGGATTTGTTGCTGCTGTATCATTGAGAAGAATTAATATCATCGAATCCAGAACCATATGGATTTGTTGCTGCTGTATCATTGAGAAGAATTAATATCATCGAATCCAGAACCATATGGATTTGTTGCTGCTGTATCATTGAGAAGAATTAATATCATCGAATCCAGAACCATATGGATTTGTTGCTGCTGTATCATTGAGAAGAATTAATATCATCGAATCCAGAACCATATGGATTTGTTGCTGCTGTATCATTGAGAAGAATTAATATCATCGAATCCAGAACCATATGGATTTGTTGCTGCTGTATCATTGAGAAGAATTAATATCATCGAATCCAGAACCATATGGATTTGTTGCTGCTGTATCATTGAGAAGAATTAATATCATCGAATCCAGAACCATATGGATTTGTTGCTGCTGTATCATTGAGAAGAATTAATATCATCGAATCCAGAACCATATGGATTTGTTGCTGCTGTATCATTGAGAAGAATTAATATCATCGAATCCAGAACCATATGGATTTGTTGCTGCTGTATCATTGAGAAGAATTAATATCATCGAATCCAGAACCATATGGATTTGTTGCTGCTGTATCATTGAGAAGAATTAATATCATCGAATCCAGAACCATATGGATTTGTTGCTGCTGTATCATTGAGAAGAATTAATATCATCGAATCCAGAACCATATGGATTTGTTGCTGCTGTATCATTGAGAAGAATTAATATCATCGAATCCAGAACCATATGGATTTGTTGCTGCTGTATCATTGAGAAGAATTAATATCATCGAATCCAGAACCATATGGATTTGTTGCTGCTGTATCATTGAGAAGAATTAATATCATCGAATCCAGAACCATATGGATTTGTTGCTGCTGTATCATTGAGAAGAATTAATATCATCGAATCCAGAACCATATGGATTTGTTGCTGCTGTATCATTGAGAAGAATTAATATCATCGAATCCAGAACCATATGGATTTGTTGCTGCTGTATCATTGAGAAGAATTAATATCATCGAATCCAGAACCATATGGATTTGTTGCTGCTGTATCATTGAGAAGAATTAATATCATCGAATCCAGAACCATATGGATTTGTTGCTGCTGTATCATTGAGAAGAATTAATATCATCGAATCCAGAACCATATGGATTTGTTGCTGCTGTATCATTGAGAAGAATTAATATCATCGAATCCAGAACCATATGGATTTGTTGCTGCTGTATCATTGAGAAGAATTAATATCATCGAATCCAGAACCATATGGATTTGTTGCTGCTGTATCATTGAGAAGAATTAATATCATCGAATCCAGAACCATATGGATTTGTTGCTGCTGTATCATTGAGAAGAATTAATATCATCGAATCCAGAACCATATGGATTTGTTGCTGCTGTATCATTGAGAAGAATTAATATCATCGAATCCAGAACCATATGGATTTGTTGCTGCTGTATCATTGAGAAGAATTAATATCATCGAATCCAGAACCATATGGATTTGTTGCTGCTGTATCATTGAGAAGAATTAATATCATCGAATCCAGAACCATATGGATTTGTTGCTGCTGTATCATTGAGAAGAATTAATATCATCGAATCCAGAACCATATGGATTTGTTGCTGCTGTATCATTGAGAAGAATTAATATCATCGAATCCAGAACCATATGGATTTGTTGCTGCTGTATCATTGAGAAGAATTAATATCATCGAATCCAGAACCATATGGATTTGTTGCTGCTGTATCATTGAGAAGAATTAATATCATCGAATCCAGAACCATATGGATTTGTTGCTGCTGTATCATTGAGAAGAATTAATATCATCGAATCCAGAACCATATGGATTTGTTGCTGCTGTATCATTGAGAAGAATTAATATCATCGAATCCAGAACCATATGGATTTGTTGCTGCTGTATCATTGAGAAGAATTAATATCATCGAATCCAGAACCATATGGATTTGTTGCTGCTGTATCATTGAGAAGAATTAATATCATCGAATCCAGAACCATATGGATTTGTTGCTGCTGTATCATTGAGAAGAATTAATATCATCGAATCCAGAACCATATGGATTTGTTGCTGCTGTATCATTGAGAAGAATTAATATCATCGAATCCAGAACCATATGGATTTGTTGCTGCTGTATCATTGAGAAGAATTAATATCATCGAATCCAGAACCATATGGATTTGTTGCTGCTGTATCATTGAGAAGAATTAATATCATCGAATCCAGAACCATATGGATTTGTTGCTGCTGTATCATTGAGAAGAATTAATATCATCGAATCCAGAACCATATGGATTTGTTGCTGCTGTATCATTGAGAAGAATTAATATCATCGAATCCAGAACCATATGGATTTGTTGCTGCTGTATCATTGAGAAGAATTAATATCATCGAATCCAGAACCATATGGATTTGTTGCTGCTGTATCATTGAGAAGAATTAATATCATCGAATCCAGAACCATATGGATTTGTTGCTGCTGTATCATTGAGAAGAATTAATATCATCGAATCCAGAACCATATGGATTTGTTGCTGCTGTATCATTGAGAAGAATTAATATCATCGAATCCAGAACCATATGGATTTGTTGCTGCTGTATCATTGAGAAGAATTAATATCATCGAATCCAGAACCATATGGATTTGTTGCTGCTGTATCATTGAGAAGAATTAATATCATCGAATCCAGAACCATATGGATTTGTTGCTGCTGTATCATTGAGAAGAATTAATATCATCGAATCCAGAACCATATGGATTTGTTGCTGCTGTATCATTGAGAAGAATTAATATCATCGAATCCAGAACCATATGGATTTGTTGCTGCTGTATCATTGAGAAGAATTAATATCATCGAATCCAGAACCATATGGATTTGTTGCTGCTGTATCATTGAGAAGAATTAATATCATCGAATCCAGAACCATATGGATTTGTTGCTGCTGTATCATTGAGAAGAATTAATATCATCGAATCCAGAACCATATGGATTTGTTGCTGCTGTATCATTGAGAAGAATTAATATCATCGAATCCAGAACCATATGGATTTGTTGCTGCTGTATCATTGAGAAGAATTAATATCATCGAATCCAGAACCATATGGATTTGTTGCTGCTGTATCATTGAGAAGAATTAATATCATCGAATCCAGAACCATATGGATTTGTTGCTGCTGTATCATTGAGAAGAATTAATATCATCGAATCCAGAACCATATGGATTTGTTGCTGCTGTATCATTGAGAAGAATTAATATCATCGAATCCAGAACCATATGGATTTGTTGCTGCTGTATCATTGAGAAGAATTAATATCATCGAATCCAGAACCATATGGATTTGTTGCTGCTGTATCATTGAGAAGAATTAATATCATCGAATCCAGAACCATATGGATTTGTTGCTGCTGTATCATTGAGAAGAATTAATATCATCGAATCCAGAACCATATGGATTTGTTGCTGCTGTATCATTGAGAAGAATTAATATCATCGAATCCAGAACCATATGGATTTGTTGCTGCTGTATCATTGAGAAGAATTAATATCATCGAATCCAGAACCATATGGATTTGTTGCTGCTGTATCATTGAGAAGAATTAATATCATCGAATCCAGAACCATATGGATTTGTTGCTGCTGTATCATTGAGAAGAATTAATATCATCGAATCCAGAACCATATGGATTTGTTGCTGCTGTATCATTGAGAAGAATTAATATCATCGAATCCAGAACCATATGGATTTGTTGCTGCTGTATCATTGAGAAGAATTAATATCATCGAATCCAGAACCATATGGATTTGTTGCTGCTGTATCATTGAGAAGAATTAATATCATCGAATCCAGAACCATATGGATTTGTTGCTGCTGTATCATTGAGAAGAATTAATATCATCGAATCCAGAACCATATGGATTTGTTGCTGCTGTATCATTGAGAAGAATTAATATCATCGAATCCAGAACCATATGGATTTGTTGCTGCTGTATCATTGAGAAGAATTAATATCATCGAATCCAGAACCATATGGATTTGTTGCTGCTGTATCATTGAGAAGAATTAATATCATCGAATCCAGAACCATATGGATTTGTTGCTGCTGTATCATTGAGAAGAATTAATATCATCGAATCCAGAACCATATGGATTTGTTGCTGCTGTATCATTGAGAAGAATTAATATCATCGAATCCAGAACCATATGGATTTGTTGCTGCTGTATCATTGAGAAGAATTAATATCATCGAATCCAGAACCATATGGATTTGTTGCTGCTGTATCATTGAGAAGAATTAATATCATCGAATCCAGAACCATATGGATTTGTTGCTGCTGTATCATTGAGAAGAATTAATATCATCGAATCCAGAACCATATGGATTTGTTGCTGCTGTATCATTGAGAAGAATTAATATCATCGAATCCAGAACCATATGGATTTGTTGCTGCTGTATCATTGAGAAGAATTAATATCATCGAATCCAGAACCATATGGATTTGTTGCTGCTGTATCATTGAGAAGAATTAATATCATCGAATCCAGAACCATATGGATTTGTTGCTGCTGTATCATTGAGAAGAATTAATATCATCGAATCCAGAACCATATGGATTTGTTGCTGCTGTATCATTGAGAAGAATTAATATCATCGAATCCAGAACCATATGGATTTGTTGCTGCTGTATCATTGAGAAGAATTAATATCATCGAATCCAGAACCATATGGATTTGTTGCTGCTGTATCATTGAGAAGAATTAATATCATCGAATCCAGAACCATATGGATTTGTTGCTGCTGTATCATTGAGAAGAATTAATATCATCGAATCCAGAACCATATGGATTTGTTGCTGCTGTATCATTGAGAAGAATTAATATCATCGAATCCAGAACCATATGGATTTGTTGCTGCTGTATCATTGAGAAGAATTAATATCATCGAATCCAGAACCATATGGATTTGTTGCTGCTGTATCATTGAGAAGAATTAATATCATCGAATCCAGAACCATATGGATTTGTTGCTGCTGTATCATTGAGAAGAATTAATATCATCGAATCCAGAACCATATGGATTTGTTGCTGCTGTATCATTGAGAAGAATTAATATCATCGAATCCAGAACCATATGGATTTGTTGCTGCTGTATCATTGAGAAGAATTAATATCATCGAATCCAGAACCATATGGATTTGTTGCTGCTGTATCATTGAGAAGAATTAATATCATCGAATCCAGAACCATATGGATTTGTTGCTGCTGTATCATTGAGAAGAATTAATATCATCGAATCCAGAACCATATGGATTTGTTGCTGCTGTATCATTGAGAAGAATTAATGTCATCGAATCCAGAACCATATGGATTTGTTGCTGCTGTATCATTGAGAAGAATTAATATCATCGAATCCAGAACCATATGGATTTGTTGCTGCTGTATCATTGAGAAGAATTAATATCATCGAATCCAGAACCATATGGATTTGTTGCTGCTGTATCATTGAGAAGAATTAATATCATCGAATCCAGAACCATATGGATTTGTTGCTGCTGTATCATTGAGAAGAATTAATATCATCGAATCCAGAACCATATGGATTTGTTGGGTATATTGAAAGAATTAATATCATGAATTATTACCTTAAATTCTTCCTGCTTACATTGAGATTAATAATGTTTCATTTGATGTTCCATTTAGTTTTTGCTTCATATAATCGGTGGATAAGGATTGGCATAGATGGCCGTCGGTCCCTTCGACTAATTTATAAAAGATTTTCTACTCATAGAGGCTTAATATCATTGAATCAGAACCATACGGAAAGTTCCGCTGTATCTTGAGAAGAATAAACGCATCGAATGAGCCATATGGATTTGACCTCCTTCTGTATTTCTCAAGAATTAGAAGAATGAAGTTCATAAAATTAAGAAAAATCAATTATTAACTAATTATTAAGCCATAATGCTTCAATTATAGTCTTAATTTGAAGGTTTCGAAGTCGGAAATATAATGCAAGGATCAATCGGCTCATCATTTATTCCATAACATATCACCGATTATTAGCCTCTGATCTTTCCGGAATCTTGAGAAAATTACGATAGCATCTAATATTAATAAACCTATTTGGATATTTTTCTGCTTATTTGTTGCCCAATATATTAATTATTAGCAGTAAATCTTCAATTAACCTCCATGGATTTTTGCCTCTATCCTTAGCCGCGAATTATGCTTTGAAAAAAGCCTCGGAAATCTGAAAGACAATGGATATTGAAATTAAAATAAACACATGGAATCAATAAAAGAACCAAAATATGGAATCGCGTTCTTCAAAGAATTCCTCCTCGATCGTTGAAATCCACAAATTCACGGATATCGATGAGACGTATTAATGATGCTTGCGGAAACATCGTCAAGTCACGACCTCGATCGTTGAAATCCACAAATTCATGGATATCGATGAGACAAATTAATGATACTTGCGCGACAATATCGTAAAGTCCTCCTCGATCGTTGAAATCCACAAATTCGCGGATATCGATGAGACAAATTAATGATACTTGCGCGACAATATCGTAAAGTCCTCCTCGATCGTTGAAATCCACAAATTCACGATATCGATGAGACAAATTAATGATACTTGCGCGACAATATCGTAAAGTCCTCCTCGACCGTTGAAATCCACAAATTCACGGATATCGATGAGAAAATTAATGATACTTGCGCGACAATATCGTAAAGTCACTCCTCCTGATCGTTGAAATCCACAAATTCATGGATATCGATGAACAAATTAATGATACTTGCGCGACAATATCGTAAAGTCCTCCTCGATCGTTGAAATCCACAAATTCACGGATATCGATGAGAAAATTAATGATACTTGCGCGACAATATCGTAAAGTCCTCCTCGATCGTTGAAATCCACAAATTCATCGATATCGAGAACAATTAATGATGCTTGCGGGACATCGTCAAGTCACGATCCTCCTTGATCGTTGAAATCCACAAATTCATGGATATCGATGAGACAAATTAATGATACTTGCGCGACATATCGAAAGTTCCTCGATCGTTGAAATCCACAAATTCACGGATATCGATGAGACAATTAATGATACTTGCGCGACAATATCGTAAAGTCCTCCTCGATCGTTGAAATCCACAAATTCACGGATATCGATGAGACGAATAATGATACTTGCGCGACAATATCGTAAAGTCACGACCTCCTCCTCGATCGATGAAATCCACAAATTCAGGATATCGATGAGAGAAATTAATGATACTTGCGCGACAATATCGTAAAGTCCTCCTCGATCGTTGAAGTCCACAAATTCACGGATATCGATGAGACAAATTAATGATACTTGCGCGACAATATCGTAAAGTCCTCCTCGATCGTTGAAATCCACAAATTCACGGATATCGATGAGACAAATTAATGATACTTGCACAATATCGTAAATCCTCCTCATCGTTGAAATCCACAAATTCACGGATATCGATGAGACAAATTAATGATACTTGCGCGACAATATCGTAAAGTCCTCCTCGATCGTTGAAATCCACAAATTCACGGATATCGATGAGACAAATTAATGATGCTTGCGGCTTATCGTAAGTCACGACCTCCTCCTTGATCGTTGAAATCCACAATTCACGGATATCGATGAGAAAATTAATGATACTTGCGCGACAATATCGTAAAGTCCTCCTCGATCGTTGAAATCCACAAATTCACGGATATCGATGAGACAAATTAATGATACTTGCGCGAAATATCGTAAAGTCCTCCTCGATCGTTGAAATCCACAAATTCACGGATATCGATGAGACAATTAATGATACTTGCGCGACAATATCGTAAAGTCCTCCTCGATCGTTGAAATCCACAAATTCACGGATATCGATGAGACAAATTAATGATACTTGCGCGACAATATCGTAAAGTCACGACCTCCTCCTCGATCGTTGAAATCCACAAATTCACGGATATCGATGAGACAAATTAATGATACTTGCGCGACAATATCGTAAAGTCCTCCTCGATCGTTGAAATCCACAAATTCACGGATATCGATGAGACAAATTAATGATACTTGCGCGACAATATCGTAAAGTCACGACCTCCTCCTCGATCGTTGAAATCCACAAATTCACGGATATCGATGAGACAAATTAATGATACTTGCGCGACAATATCGTAAAGTCCTCCTCGATCGTTGAAATCCACAAATTCACGGATATCGATGAGACAAATTAATGATACTTGCGCGACAATATCGTAAAGTCACTCCTCGATCGTTGAAATCCACAAATTCACGGATATCGATGAGAGAAATTAATGATACTTGCGCGACAATATCGTAAAGTCCTCCTCGATCGTTGAAATCCACAAATTCACGGATATCGATGAGACAAATTAATGATACTTGCGCGACAACATCGTCAAAGTCCTCCTCGATCGTTGAAATCCACAAATTCACGGATATCGATGAGACAAATTAATGATACTTGCGCGACAATATCGTAAAGTCCTCCTCGATCGTTGAAATCCACAAATTCACGGATATCGATGAGACAAATTAATGATACTTGCGCGACAATATCGTAAAGTCACGACCTCCTCGATCGTTGAAATCCACAAATTCACGGATATCGATGAGACAAATTAATGATACTTGCGCGACAATATCGTAAAGTCACGACCTCCTCCTCGATCGTTGAAATCCACAAATTCACGGATATCGATGAGACAAATTAATGATACTTGCGCGACAATATCGTAAAGTCACGACCTCCTCCTCGATCGTTGAAATCCACAAATTCACGGATATCGATGGGAAAAATTAATGATGCTTGCGGGACAATATCGTAAAGTCGTCCGCTTGAAATAGCCAATAGTCGTTACGATGCAAAACATGGCAACCGTATTCAATAATCGTGAATTATTTTATATTCGTCTCTCTCTCTTTTTTTTCCGCCACGCTTTGACGTTTGCGCCTCAATTTGATTGAACGCAGAAAAATGCAGCGAAGGTGCGAAGTCGCTATCGTTACATACGCTGCTTTGCGTTGTAAGTTAGAATATAATAACGGCAATAAAGAAACATGGCGCAATTGTCCGAAAATGAGTTACTCTTTATTGATGGCGCTTTTGTCAGCCTCTTGTGACGTCACACTTATAAAAATTACTCTCTAAATATATATTATTTCATAGAAATACTTAATATTGCTTCAAAAAAAAACCCCCATTCTCACACTTTACTTCATTCTCTTTCGCGTTTTCAGCGCTCAACCGATATGAATATTAATATTGCAAAAAAGCGCATATTGTGCTTTCTAGTAAGCCACTTGATGTGCTTTCTTATGAGTTTTTATTAATGATAATAAAATAAACAATAGCATATAGTTCCATCATTAATTAACGAAAAAATAATTTCCATTCTCTTTTTATTTCAAATCAATGATACAATAGGCACTTTTTGGATTTTCCGGAATAAAGAAGAGAACTTTTTCGACCCCTAAGGCCTCAAGAAAAGGTCCTATCGCCTATATGATACATGAATATTCCTCGAAATCGTTTATTGGCGCTATGTTTGGTTCTTATGCTTTGCTTAGCATCTCGTCACTTGCCTAGTCATAGTCTTCTGAAATGCTCTCCCACTCCTGGCGACAGTTCCTTCGTCTCCGGGTCGTTTGAGGCTCCGATGTTGTATGCACCGACAGTCGTATAGCCGGTATGCCGCTACGCTATCATAACAGCTAAGGAAGTGGTTACACTCTAGCTTAGCGTTAAGCAAAGAGGTGTACCCGCTTGAGGCCGAAGTGTTCTTCGGATCGGTCTAAGACCCGACGAGGATCCACAGCTTTTCTCTATCAAAAAACCTTTTGTGCTTCACTAGCAGTAGAAAAGACAACGGCTCAGCCACATTCCGTGTCCGCATTTGAAAGAGCTAGTCGAAAGATTAAATTGACCCCTCTTAACCTTTGCTCCCTTTTCGTTTCCCAAGTGATAGCAGCTCGAGCGGAAGGTCACTTCAGAAATATTTAGCACTATTTCGATGGGAGATCGGCGGACAGTGATCGCGAGACCGATATATGGCCATCATGTATGTAAAGAAACGCGTAGAGCGGCTATAGGATTTGACTGAAAGAAGTACTCGAAATGAGGTCGGCGACGTTCCGACTTCGAATAAAGCCGTCGAGAAAAGAGCTCTTCGAAATTCCCACACCTTCACCCGTCCCTAAAGGCTCATTTACCAATGAACGCTCTAATTTATCGGCTCAAAGTGGATTTATGAGTTAATTAATGAAGTAATCTTCGTAGATGATGTCGCATTGAAGAGCTCAATAATTAAGGGGCATTCGTTGAATTGCACCTAAAATCATTTCCGGTCACCTGAATTGTCGACCTTTTAATGGATTAATTATCCCACAATCTAAAACAGTCCAATTGCTCATCGTCAAGTACCAATTCACCGATATCGAATCATTTCCTTTATCGTTTTTCCACTATTTTAATAGAATTTTTTCTTCGCATTTCACACCGAGTCGATTTTGTATTTGCTTCACGCATCTTCAGCTTGAATGCATCTTTGAAACGCCTCTATTCTCCGAATATTTCACTTCTCTGTCACTTGTGCTCTTTGTGAAGATCAAGTTGAGTGCATCTTTCATGAAACAAAGTGCCACCTGGAGCTCTTGCTCGAGCTCATGCTACAACTACTGTTGCGTCGCCTCAACATTTCGATTATTCGCAACTTCAGCTCAAATGAAAGCGCATCTGATTTCGAGAGTAAGACTTCAAGTAATTACACAAAAATGTGTAATTTTCATACAATAAATTCGAGCTAATCATCGAAGTGTACATCTATGCATTGTCATTGTGTTGGATGTGTTTCGTGGATGCGCTTTTGTCTTCAGTGGTCAATTGCGCCGTCATATTCGATTGTCACGTCGAGATCGTTGACATTATTTCCACGTATATTTTGAATGTCCTAATTAATTTCTCAAAAAGATCTTATGAGGGAATTACCTCAAAAAGAAAGCCCTCAGATAATGAGGTGACGGTCGTTGTTGTTGCTTCAATTAGCTAATTTCCACGTGAATTTTGCCGATCCGTCAGGTCCGTCGATGTGTTCCGAATCCATGATCGGATTTATCTTTTGGATCGCTAATCGTGGACACTGCTCACTTTTGTGGCCACTTCAATGAAAATGGTTTTCTTTGAGGAGAATTTTTTCGTATATTTTCAGTCGAGCATTTATCAGAATATTTGCAATTTAATTGGTGATGTTTCGTGGTGGAGAAGATCAAGCTCTACTTCATCCGACGATCGCAAGTGGCGCAACCGGTGTCGAGGGACTTGTCGGATTCTGGCGTAATTCGACCGTCGAAGTGAAAAATCTAATGCGAAAAGAGTGCGACGTCATCTTGGAGTGCAGGTTTGGCGATAAGTCTTCTTTGTATGGCTCTCATCGTTTCGCTGAGGCTACAAAACCGCTGATACATGGTGGAATGATCTACTCATTAAAGCCTATGCTAATGATAATCGAATAATATGAGTGGGAAAATAGACGGGAAATATGCTGAACTTAAATTCGATAGGATATGATTAGCTTATTGATGTATTAATCGTCAATGAGAACTATATTTTATGCAATCTGATGATAAACTATGGGAATTGAATCGGCACTGATACGTATAGAAAAAATTTTAGTACAAAATAAACGAAATTATTAGCATATTTTTCAAAAAAGATGAATTATACAATTATATTAATCTCAATAGAATTCAGTAAAAATATCTCAATAAATCTTTCCAAAGAATTTCATTTATTTCCTCTCGTTAATCGTTAATTATTCCCCCCTCCCCCCCCTGAAAATATTCGAAAAATTCTCAAATTTTCAATTAATTTATTTATTATATTAATAAATTTAAGCATTTTTCAATAATATTTAGATTAAATATCAATCATATATTTAGTAAATATATAGAGATTCGAATAATTCCCATATGAATCTTACTTAGAGTCTTTATCGATTGAAAGACTCTCAAATTCGACTCTATTGCTAATAAATCCCTCAATCGTCGTCCTCTTGAATGTTGCAATTTTCGAGTGTAATTTAGTGTCGTCGTTGTCCTCCTCTACCTATGATCCGTTTTTCCGCATTATTCGCCTAAGGAATGCCTTTTCCGTTACGAATTATTTCTTTTCACTGAATCCAGGAGAATTTATTCTGGATATCGGACATTCTCGTCTATGTATCGGCGTTTCGCATGATGTCCGTTTGTGTGTCTGTCTACTTGCCTATATGCCTATATGTACCTCTTAGGTGCGCCGATATATGTATATGCATATATCTTAATAGTGCCATTCGATAAGTTCAATGTTTCATCGAAATTCGTTAAGATTATATAATTATTTGATTTCTCAAGTTGCCTAAGAGCAGTCCATATTTTAGCAATTCACTTCCATCTCTTAGTTTATCGTTTTAATCCAACGATACGATAAATTGCACATAAATTTTCGCAATATCCAATGAGCGATCGATGACCACTCAGCTATGATCCGTATTCTCAGTCCGTTTCCGCCCATATAACGATATTGTCACCCTAAGAAGACCCATTTGTGACTCCTATTAATGATATCAGTATGGCCTCTAAAAGAAGTGTCTTTTATCAGTTGATCTAATCGAGAGCATCCTCATTTATCGTTTAATCCCCGTTGAGTGAAACTATAGCCGCACAGGTTAAGTGAGCCTCAAATTGTATATCCTATGAAAATTGCTTTATTCGGAGGAATAATCAACGGGGAAATAGATTATTTGACGTTGTTTGAAGAATGAGTGACGTATCGGCGTCAAATCGAAATTGATGGGGGAATTAGCGAACGCGTAACGCCCGTAATGGGAATTTTCTATGAGCATAAATATATTTGTAAGAGATTAATAAATTGATAGGAAACATCACGAATTGTATGTATCTTTTTTGTCATTTATATAGTTCGACGATGGGAATCATCGATCTGATGAGAATAGATTTGCGGTACGCTAATTTTTGAAGAAATTCTCCGATATTCGTGAGAAAAAAAAAAAAACTTCGAGCATTTTAAGATAGTTTAGTTTCCCCCGTCTTGTGCTCTTGAAGCTAAACAAAAAAGGCTAATCAAGGCTAATCTCCCTAAATGATTCATTAGAGCGGATAGATTAATTAACTCATCTCGTACGGTTTTGTAGAGTCTACGAAAGTGACTCAATGAAAAGGATATAGTAGAAGTATGCATGGTTTCAGCTTCTTTGGCAAGCCTCATTAGTTACTAACAAAGAGGCAAATTTAAGTGCTTTCCCACTTTTCCGGCTTATACAAGTGGTACCTGGCAATATCCGGGTTTTCTTGATCACGGTTCCATTATCCACCATTTTAAGGCTTCAAGATAAGCGGACAAACTTCAGATATATGTATATGTATAGTGGATATATAGGCGCCTTTGAAACGTGGTAATAATTCATTTGGTTGATGAGATCACCTTCTGCGATAAGCCTAGAGGGGAAACGGTGAGGTAATCGATGAGGGTATTTAGCTGAGATCATAGAAGTCTATCGTCGTAGTCTGTTTGTTGGCATTCACGGCTAATAATGGCACCGTTTATTTATTAGCACCTTAAATTGTCATTATAATAAACAGATTTCATTGAGGATAAAAAACTCTTTTGAGCTTAGAGAATATTTTCATCTCCACTCATAGATCTCTTAATGTTAGTCATTTCCGATCCTTAGGATCATATGAGAACCAACTCCTTTTTTATTAATACAATTACTCGAGGTACATTGAAAGAGAAGCCAAAGAACGAGATTGAGCTCGAGCTGAGCAAATAATTCTCGACTATAGTCGAAGTTTTAGCGATTTTCTACCTAGAAATCACGAATTCTGGTGATTTTTCTCGCCGAATATCGTCTCTTTCATCGGGGATTTTTTTTTTGCACTAAAATAATTCAATAAACTATGGGAGCTTTCAAGGAAAATTACGCAATTATTTGTTGAATATATATTTTGTATAATCACATCAATAGGGGAAATATTATCCACCAAATTCGCGAGAGTAATTTTAGAAATACTCAGAAAGAGAAAGAATTTCACACTCACACTCTCTATAGCCGTAAGGGATTGTGCCGATTTTATGAGAGATAAATATTTCGACGTTATAAATCTCTCATAGCTTTCTTCTTTAGCCTCAAATACAGAAATATTTGAAACTTTCAAGTTCGGATCTATCGGATAACGTCAAATCTTTTGGCGGTGATTTGCTGTCGATCGTTCATTTGCTTCTTCGATGGGCAAGAGACGATTACGTTGAGATCCGTATATGAATGATCGAACGCCTTATATATTTTGTGAATAGAGACAACGAAATGATAACATATATCGCAAAAGAAATGGAATCATCGATAAAGTAACCTCAAAGAGCAGATAGCCTCACGATCCCCGTCATTTCATGGATCATTCCTTTTGAAGAGAAATCTCCCTTTCTCTCTCCAATAAGCTACCTTCATTCAACTAGAAACAAGAACTTCCACATAGATAAATAAATTGGGAAAAAAATAAGTATTAAGTATTTCACTTTTTTTTTCGAGGAGTTCATTTTCGGAGCAAAATCGGAGTCGGAGCAAAGTTGGAGTCAATCTTTCTCTATTTACACTCTAAAAATTTGAATGCTCAACATGAATATTTTTCATTTCAGATATTGCCGTAATTTATTCCGAAGTATAATTAACTTTGTAACACATAAGCGTAGTTATTGCCGTGGACGATTCGAATCGATAACGGCGCAAACGGTACTCTCCGAATTCGCCACTAATGCTCTCTCATCGGAATCCGTATCGAATGGCTCTAACTCAAATGGTATATTCATTATTTCACTCTATAGCATTCGTTGAAGCGAAGAAAGAAGGGCAATTTCCCACAGATGTTATTATCTTTGTTGAATTTTGACTTATCTGAAGTTTTTCTTTTTAGTTATAATTTCAAAGTATCGTTAATTAGTTAATATTTCGCTTAATGAAATATATTAGCATATTTAATTAAATGTTTAGTTGAGACTTCCGAATGAATTCATTTAGGAAATTCTTATTATAGACTCGTTTATAGTATGCTTATCTCTAATATATAAGCCCATAGTCCTCTCCACCAAATCCACCCTATCCCTTAAATAAGCCCTTTTAAGTTGAGGAAAGGAGAAGAGGGAGGGAGGTAGGGGAGAGGGGAGGTGATAGAAGTTATTAAATAAATTCGCTGTCACCATTTTTTTTTTTATAGTTTCATAGATTAGAGGCGATAATAAATGTTGGAATTTTGCAGAAGATCGAAATAGGAATGAGCAACAACCGAAGCGCACTAAGGGAATACTCAAGAGAACAAATATCATCGGTGCACTCAGTAAACGCATCGAACATTACGCTCTCACACTACCCGATTCGAATGTATTTGTTTGTGCTTTCTTTTTTTTTTACCTGTAATTAATCATTATTTATCTGTAATTATTAATTACCTGTAATTGTTATTTACCTGTAATTATTATTTACCAATAATGACAATCTACCTGATAAGCATTTCCCATTTACCTGAGAATTAATCTCATAGAGGAAATACTTTTTTAAGGGCTATAAATGCTTAGTTTTGTTTTTTTTTTTTTTTTGATATTTTACATATAATTTAATTAATTTGATTGTTTTTTTTTTTTAGAATACAATGGATTTACACACTTTGCCTCGTATATCACGACCAATTCCAACGACCACTTTTGAGAATGGCGAACAGGTTCACTGAAATTCTCTTCTTTACTCTTATTAATTTTCTATGTCGTTTACTGATTTCAGCGTTCTTTCTACATTTACGGAAACAATCAGAATAGAGCCTCATGTTGTGTATGGAGTGAATTTGTCCATTTGGTGGAGCACTTAGTTGAAGAACTCCCAGCTAAAGTTACCTCTCTCTATTCATGAGTTAGGTACAGATACCTCTTGCATGTAGAATTGAGACGATCTGAAAGCGGATAGCTCCTCATTTCAATGCGGATTATAAGCCATTCTTTAACATAACTGTCCTTTCGCCTGTCTCCGATCTTTTGCTTTTGTGAAGTCCATTTCGAGACGATTGGTAATGGAAGTGGAATGCGCTGATACGGCTGTAGTTTTGCTGATATATGCCACTTTTTATGATATTTGGCTATCATTCTCTCATCAATCCTAAATGAAATTGTTTTAAGGGATTTTTTTTCTTCTGAAACCTTCTACTCTAGCAGAAATCCCGTCACCTCTTCATATTTACGTTGAGTCGACCATAAGCTATTTGGGTTTGTGCTCGTTTTCATATCAACTAATTTCCTCCACTTATTATACGTAAAACGTATAGAAATATTGGAAAATCGTACCCGACTATGATAGGACATCGATGTCATCACATTGTGCCTTAGCGACGAGAAAATTCAGAGTTCTATTTTGATTCGTCTAAAAGCCCCCCTATCGCCATTATTTCTTTATTTTCCGGAAAAAAGATATATATTCCCTAAAAATTTCGGAATTTTCGTCACAATTTTTTATTAATGGGCTTTCCAAACTTTCAACATGAGAATAGACGTTTATTAAAGTGAAAATATTGGGGATCGTTAGTCGTTAAAAGTTCATTGAGTGAGTAGACTTGAATAGCGACGAAAACTTTAGCGATTTATATATCGAAGGTGATTCGCTTATGCGCCGATACGGTTTGAAGGTTCGAGGAATTGATAAGCGCCTATATTTTGCGATCATAGGTATGCCTCCTCATCCGCTTGATATCTCTTCGTTGAAAGAGAACGAAGCTTGTACCGACTCGATGAAACTAAGGGAAGTTTTCATTTCAGGTCATTATAGAATTAGGGTCGATGATATATTTTTATTTTGAAGGTGATTGAAACAATGCCACACGCAATAGCGACCAAAGAGTCATTACCACAGGAACGTGTGCCGCTGGTGATTCCACAGGATTATTCGTATCGTTATCGTGAGATGAATCTCAGATATCGCAGAAATGACCCTACTAAACATGATGTCATCAGGGAAGTGGGGTCCAACGAGGTTTGCGAATCGTCTTTTGATGCACTTCCATTGGAATGTTGATATATTTTAATAATGAAGAGAAAAGCATCTGTAATTAAGATAGGGCGTTATAGTTGAGCTCTCATTGCTATCCTCTATCCTTCTTTCAGCAGATTGGCACGCTAAGAAGTATTCGAATTACGGTTAAAACATGCAGAAGTATCCCACAAACGTAGGATGCGTCCAGTGGAGTAGAAATTTGTGGGCTGATATGCCTCCATTTGACAGATACCGACTCCGATAAACGGTGGAATTTAGATAGCGGTAATGGATGCGCTGTGCAAATATGTGGTATCGGTGATCGATTTGGCTTCGATGTCATGTCTCCACTCAGACTGCAAGGATAAGCGACCATTCTCGTCGGTGTTCACACTCGCATATCACGTTACTGTGAAGCATAACCGTAGATGGCTACCGGATAGAAGGATACCGTGCTTTCTTTGTAGTGCGGGTTTCACCACGTAAGGCATTTTCAACATTATTATCATTATACAAGCTAACCAAGGCGTCCCGGATTAGCTTTCGATTCTTCTTAGGCGATATTTATTGCATTTCGCTCATTCGCATAATCGGGTTTCTCCGAGCGGAGGAGATCCTTATTGGCTATGATCCGAGTGCAAGTTAAGCCGAATAATCCTGGTGCTTGTCTTAAGAGGTGTCGTTGTTATTATTTTTATTCGATTTTAGAATATAGAAGGATGCAGTTAGGATTTCTAAGGAAGCAACGTCATTCACCTTCCGTCTATAAGAAAATGACCCATTGGTATATAAATGGTCAAAATCCGGAACTGAATGAGTATTTTATTGAAGACTTGAGATTCTAGATGTTGTTCTCATCGTCTATCTCAGCTAGTCTGAAATCAGCCCATAGAGGTTATAGACTCACTTTCTGCAACTTCCTAACAAGATTTCATAGGAGCAAAGGTGAATGAAGCTTTCAGAATTTAGCACTTATTAAAGGTGTTTTATTTTGAATTAGAAGCTAGCCTTGTGGATGTTGGAGGATATTTTGGGAAATTATGAAGAATCGTTTAGTTAATAGTTGACTTTCAGATACGATTTATTGATGGTGCACTTGAAGGAGGAGCATTATCACTATCATGTGGAACATTGCACAGCTCGTGCGAAACAGGAGGAAGAGAGGAGTGAACCGAAGCGGGGAAGAAAGCCGAAGTTCGCCCACAAAGTAATCCCTCATTCTCTTATTCAATATACATATTTAACTGAAGTAATGCTCGATTTATTAATGTATCTTTATGAGTTGAAAATATATAAACTTTATGCAGAATTGAGGAATTTTCTCGCCGAAATTCTTCAAATATTTCAGTGTATTATTTATAATTGAAACAGTTCTTCGGTGATATAGTGTTCCCATTGTTGCATTTCTGCTCGTCGCCTCATCATTTCTAAAAGTCTCAGTCGAGATGTATATCCAATAACAATTCTATGTACCTGCAGCCTTAGGTGGTTAGAAGAGAAGACAAAGACATGGTCCATCGTTCATATTTTGAGGTCTCATCAAATGGTCGTTCTCGTAGTCTGAGTCCGATGTCGGAAGATTTTGTGGAAACAGACGAATCAATAGGTGAGGAATCGGATCGAGAGCACGAACATGAAGAGGAACTCGAAGAGGACATGACGGAACATGTAGATAAGAGTGAAGCGGACGGCGAAAATGTTCGAGATTCAGAGGTACCATTTCATGGTTATAGTAAGTGCAAGAGGCAGTTAATTTCAGTAAGATTTTTCTTGTATGAGAATCGTTTGGGAGGATTGTGGTTCACTTTGATAAATGAAAAGGGAATAAAAGGGAATAAAACGACAATTTTGTGTTTATAGGCTGTGCGGTTATAGTTGCAATGATAAGTATGAAGTGAGGAGTACAGTTGGTACTGAATTGTTGGTAGGGCCCCCATATTTGGGACCTCCATCTTTGTGCTGAGTGGAAATGCGATCGAGCGCTTTTTGGTTTGAGTCGATCAGTGGGATGAAGAGAACTTTTTTAAAGGAGGAATATATCTTTCAGACAAGCTCTCCTCCACAGTCATTGTCATCGGTGAACATGGACTTGGAAGCCGGATCTCCTGAATGGTATCCGCTTTTCTTTTGCTCTTTAGAGTCATTTGCTTTGATTTTCGATTTCGAAATATAGAGGTACCGTGGAGAATGTTACATAGAGTGCTGTAAATGCGGTTCTTCAGTTTTATTTTTTCAGATCTTTTGAATATTTTCCATAAACATCGAATAAATGCTACATAGTCTTATATATATATATATATATATATATATATATATATATGATTGTGGATACTGGACAAATTTATTCGATGATATTTTCAGGGGTATCGATCCACCACATCTCACTCCCGAATTGGAGGTATTGTTTCTAATAACATTTTTCATTGTCGATTTTCAATTTTCTCATCCAAACATTTGAAGTATTTTATGATTCACAGTTAGGAGTTAGCATGATAAGGGCAGGAATGTATTCTAGGAGCAAGAGTCTAAGATCGAGGGGCGAATACTCTCAAAAAAAGGAGACATGAGGGCTAAATGAAAGATAAAATGGAGTATAACCTCTATTCTGTTCTTCTCATGTGTCGACCCAAAACTTCGCTAAAGCATCGATTATTGCGCTTCGGTAGTTGTGCTTCAGCAGTAGATAATTACGACATTGAGAGAATAATAGCAATTTTTAATATTTCAAACAACGTCGCTCGGTGTTTAATTGAATGGGAAGTTTCTTTCGCGAATCTAGATCAGATAGAATCGATTATCGATCGATTGTGATGATCACATATTATAATATTTACAGAATCCTATCGATGATCGCGATGAATTCGAAGCGCAAATGGTTTGTTCCAATTTTCTCATCTCATTTTATAATTTACAATAATTGAGTTGTGGAGTCATTTTGTTAGGATTCTGGATATCGTCGATATAGTAGAAAGGAAATAATTTTAGTATATTCGAAGTGATTTTTGGTTGTTTTTGTTCTTCGATGTGGACGATGAGATGAGACGAAGAGAGAAGCGTCACAATGGCATTCTGAGCTTTATATGGCTAAAAGGTGTCGATTTTGAGGAAACTTCATGGATTAGTGGAAAAGATGATGGATTCACACTCACTTTTGCTTTATTTAGAATTTCATATAATAAAATCAATGCTTCAATTGTAATTGTTGGGAAGCGATTATTCGTTGAAGCGATACGCTAACAGTGGAACCGCTAAAATCCCTACATTCATCATCGTTACTATCGTATATTGGCGATCATATTAGCGTTATTTTTCTCGTTATTATTATTGGCTAATTTAATGAAAGCAGAAAATGCATATTCCCGAAGGTTATATGTGTTTTCCTCGGGGGGACAGCGATCGATATTTATTGCTCCTTTTCTTTCGGTGATACTAATTCAGTCTCAAACAAGAGCAGTTATCGGGTAAACCCAAATAGAGTCGATAGGTCGTATGAATCAAACGATGAAGCATATGAACCTATTGATTTCAACTATACTTGAGGTGATTAGCGGAGTGGTGCTTTTGTTATTATGGTGAGTAATCTCCTTCATCGTAAATTTATGGGAATTAATTATTAACGCCATATGATGGGTACGCAGATTCTTTGCTCTTAAGTGATCTCGTAGAAATATATATATGTGCAATTAAAGGCAATGATACGAGAGACGGTCGAGTATCTTGTCTCGACGGTGGTAGATGGTGTTGATGGTGATGGTGATGGTGAGAGGGAACGATGCACGGCGGAAGTACAAGAAGAGGAGAACGCATCGAATAGCATCTCAACGATGGCAACATTAGCTCATGAAGTATCGGCAATAGAGGCTTGCGAATTGCGAGAGGATGGCAGATACTTCCGCGTTAGTTAACGATAATTAATTTAATTTCGAAACGAAGGATTTTCATGTTTATTATTGATTGTTTTGTTGAAGTTAAATATAGGCAATGAGGTATTATTTATTTGATATGATATACTGGTGAATTTATTCTCTCGAAGATTAGCATAGAACATTTTATATAAGGCTTCAGCTAGGCGTGAGCCCATCTCTTGGGGGGGCGATTCGACCGTCGAATGTTATCTTAAGAATCAGCTAAACTACTTTTTGCAGATTCGATGGAAAGGTAAGAATAAACGAACATGGGAATTGGACGAGAATTTGAAAAACGATCGCACTGCGATGAAACTTATCGCGAAATTTCTAAAAACACGGAATCCAAAGCAGGTGATCATGCTCGATGCTGCATTTATCCGCTCATGGTCGACTAAGCATAGATGTCAACTTCACTTCAATGATCTTTCGACGATTCACTCATGAAGAGTGGTTGCAGACATTCTTACAACTTACTATGAAATACGATTGGCCTCTTAAAAGATTCCCCAAGAAACAATAACGGTATCATGGGAAGGGCTTTTATGAATTTGTAGTTGATAAATTTCATGGTTAGATCGTTATGAGAGGGTTTCCATTTGTGGAATTTTTGCGGCGAATTGGGAAGGTGATGAAGATAGAAATTCGGCCGATGACACTTTTTGGGACGTATAATTGCTGTCCTTTAGAGTGCGACATGGGAAAATAAGGTGGCACAGGAGATAGTTGCCAAGGAAGATCGAGAACCTCATATTACCTCATCTCGTGGTCTTTCAGTAGGTTTTTTTTTATGCGAGATCATTTAATATTGTAGCGGAGGAATGTGGTACGGAGGTCAACGGCTTTGCATATTTCGATGAAGCTTATAATGTGCATTAACGTTTCAGATTTTGAATTCAGGTAGGAGTCGTTGATTTTTGCTATTTATCGATAGACGTCTATTCCTCCCTCCCCTCACCGAACGTCGATTCGAGTTGTCGTCGAGTGTGGGGACCAATTTCGGCCTTCCGTTAGGGGATATATAAAAATAAGACGAAGTTGTTCTATATGAATCGTTGCGCGTTTCACCGGAAACTGAGGAGCTTGCAATGAGCTGAATGCAAAATAGAGATCCATAGTTCGATCTGATCGTGCAGACAACTCGGCATTCATCCTATGTTGAGCTAATTTTGCGTCCGCATCGGTCATCCTTACGAGGTCGAATAGTATCCAGGAAATGATGAACCTCGATTATACGCCTAATCCATCCTTTTACGCTTCCATTAAAATGAGTATATTTCTTTGTTTTTTCGAGCGAGAAGGCTGCTGATGTTGGAGGGGTGGAGGGGGGGAGAAACTCCTCTTCCATTATCCTGTTCCTTTTAAAATAGTGCTCGGAATTGTGTTCTTTTGATATGAGGTCAGGAAATATATTAATTCCTCTATGTAATTAGAATATAGGCAACCGATAGAGGGTAGAAGAGCCGAGAAGGGGAAACGGAAGCGAAGAGGGAGGGGAAGATGATAAAACCACCGTTTTTGCTCGTTTTTGATAGCCGTCAACACATCTACTCCTATAGTTTAAAATCTTTATGAAGAATGGAATAGGTTAGGTCATCCGGAAGCTAAACATTGATGGAATTTCCGTTTTTTTTTGAAGAAGGGAAATCCGTTGAGCTTGAAATTCACCGAGTTGCTTTTCGAAAATGATCAACTCGCTCCATCGCATTCTCTTTGTGTTGATCTTAGTTCATATAAGTAGAATGTGCTCTTCTCCCCCGCTCTAATGCATTCTTTGTCCATAAAATAGGAGAGAATACTTGGTGATCACCTTTATTCTTATCACTATTGTTATTTTTCTAATCTTTTAATCATTAATTCACTTAATTTCATTATTTATTTTAGTGACTATTAAAGGTTAAGTTGATTCAGTCGACAAGAAATAAGAGAGATATCCGAATTTAGGAGATGACTACATCGTCGAAAATTGCCAAGATTCGCCTACCGAGAAAGATACGAAGAAAGTCGACGCATTTCTCGCAAATCAAACGACGCCGATTGGGGAGCACTAAAACAGAACATGAGGTACTTTATTTCCCGAGCTTACAGCTATGGTTCGCCTTCTTATAACGTTCAAATATGCCGTTGATACAGTTGAGGGGGTTGTTTTCCGCTCATAGTCTTTGTGATTATTTTGCAACTTTCTGAGGAGGATATGATGTATCCGCGTGGACTTGATAGGGAGGGCAGAAGGTGATGAGGTGTTTATGAGGCTTAGAGATCAAGAAGTGGATATGGAAAGTTGCACGCTTTAGTTATGTATTTGCAAGGAATGAACGGCGGTTTAGCTCTTTGCGGCGTCCTTTCTTCGATTAACCAATGTTGAATCTCAGGTCGGTCGACATATTTCGGGGCTTGGTGTATCGTTTTGGTTGATATTGAATTCAGTTGACGAGCTTTGAATTCGAGAGGAATAAATGAGTCAATAAATGAGCATTTGGGGGAAGAGGTTTCTTTCTAGAAACATTAAAGAACGTTGAAAACATAAAGATAAGGCGGAAGATGGAATGAGTGGTCGAAGAATTCTAAGTGATGAGGGATTCTTGCTGATCGTATTAGATAGGCGGAATTGACGACCTCAAGATTTGAATAATTGCAAATTTTAGTTGTTTACTTGAAGAGGGGATTTTTTTTTGTAGTTTAATGCTTGCACCCTATTAAAAGAACGTCCCGATCGTCGTTGAAGATTATCCACAAGTTTTCGTTTCTTCCTTAATATTTGGGTACTGAAGAGGTTTTATACATATGGGGTATATGGATTGATGAATATATTGAAAGTGGTGCAGTGCGTCGTCTACGCAAACGACGCATCGATAGTGCACCTTATTTGGAGAGATATTTTCGTTGATCGTCATAATAAATATCGGTTATTGTATTATATAGGTTGGAAGAGGGAATGAACATCCTTCATTTGAAAGGTGCACCTCTCGTCTGCATCTCTCTGTGCAGTTTGCATTTTACGGATGCAAAAGGCGGATCGATCGCCGAGGAGAAAGAAAGCATAGTAGATGAATTTTGTGCACGAACATTGCTGCTTAATGTCTTCGGGATTCTCACATTAAACTGGGATTCACCTTTGATCAGTGGTTCGCAGTAATTATATGAATGAATATCAGAAGGAGGAGAAAGAGGGATTCGAGAAGAGTCCTGTCGAAAAGAACGTTTCAAAGAGACGAGGACGCAAACAACGATTGACAGATAAGAGCGTCTCGAAGAGTCCCGAGGATACGAGAGACGACGCAAGCGGACATAGCGACGATGTAAGTGATATGTACATTGTGGCTGATATCGCGGTGATACTGTGAAGTGGTTAGCTGCTTTTGACATCTTCTATTCATTGGGTCTGCATAATCGGGAAGAAACACTTCAGTGACATGAGATCATCGTCTCACCTTTGACCTTAGAAGAACTTGAGGCGTTATTAGTGCCACTTTTCATTTATCCTAATCGATTTGGACCATTGTTGATGAATTTCCGTTGAGTATAACGATCAGCGCTATCGTCACTTATTATTTGATCATATTTCGGCGTCGTTTTTTCCATTTTTTCTTCTTTCGGGATTGAAGGGATACGATACGGATGATTTTAGTGGGAATTTTGCTTGCCAAAGATGAGAAAGCAATGAAATCTTCCCTGTGCTATTAATTCCTCTCATCATATAATTCTTTGGGATCTCTTTGGAGCGGTCATAAATGAGGATATCCGTTTAGTGATTCATTGGGCGATATATGTTTATCGGCCCTCAGAAACAACATAGAATATGCGGAAGAAAAGTTCATAGAAGAAGAAAGAGAAGGAGAAGAGACATTTTGCACTATGCACCCTCATCCGCTTACGATATTTGAGAGGGAAGATGGAGAGTGTTGTGCACGGAGAAATATATGTGAAAGAAGCGGCTTTTGCTTGTTTTAACGGAACATTTAAGTGGGAGTTGAGTTCTTTCTATGTTTAACTTGTCGGGAAGCTTTCTTTCGAGTTTTCTGCTTTATAAATGAGAAGATGGTACTTGAAATCATTATAGGACGGTGATATTTCCGTTGTAAGTGTTATTTTAAGTGGAATTCTAGGTGACTCTCAGGTGTACCCCTACACGTCCACCGTATATTGAATATGCAAAGTGGAGAGGAGTTCGCGCTTATCGGATCACTTCTTTTCTCCTTAGAGATGCATCAAAGACCAGACTCCCGTCTTCATTAGATGAAAGAAACTGTGCAATTTATTGAGTTTTATTGTAGATAGGAGGAGGAATTGAACGTGATGGAACTGTTCAAGAGGTCTATGTAATAGGAAAGCGCATGCTTTCATTAAGCGATGATCTCCGTCGTGACCTCGCGAAGACCTCGTGCCTAAGTTATGCACGGTCGAATTTCCAAAAAGCGCTTATTGTGCCTGATTTCGCAGTGCCTTTCGGATTTGTCATACATTGTTCTATTGTTCCGCCTTATGATATAGTTTTGAGTTTTATTTTTAAAGTCTCACTTTTTAGGTTTTATAGATTGCAGATTCATTTATAATAGTTTCCATGGGTTTTTATTCTCCGTTCACATATTTGAATTTAGACGGATGAAGTGCCTAAACGACGACCATCTCGTCATCGCCGTAAGCCGAATTGGATAGACGATGTCAACTTTGTGACTGCATTCAAGTAAGATATTCTATTCTTTAATTTGACCATACATTTCGCTTTGAAAAAATATTTTTCGCCTTATTTCTGATCGAGTTTTTTTGCTCAGTGGATCGATTTCTTAAAGAAAGGTCCTAATTTTAGGTTTCTGGGATGTTTTTGTAGAAGTGAATTCCCTCTGTTCTGCATAAACTTCGAAGAGATGACCTCAATACCCGATAGTGATGATTGCTTGCATTAAATTACAGTGCGCAGACATGAATATCCCTTTGGAATGGCAATTCCTGAAGGGTGCCGAAGTTGCATTGCCCGAGTGACCGTCTCAGAATCTATGAGAAATGACCATCAAGGATTCTGTTGTGGAGTCCGATTCCTATAGAAAGCGTCAATTGTTTTCGCACAGCACAAAATGCCTTCTCATTTCGAATTATACGTATTCTTTTCGATGGAATAATGATATTTTCTATTGCCCTATTCGATGTTTCATTATTGGCGAGTAGGAATGTTGTGTGCATTCTTCACTGCTCAACTTTTGAAGGAAGAAACGACCTCGTCAGAGTGCGTCGAATGAAGTCGAAGTGAATACCGAAGAAGTGATCGATGGTGTTTCCGCTTCCATTCTCAACACTCCCTCGTTGGAAACGTCGGCGAAGTTGAAGACGTCTGTGATTGGAGAAGACGGCACTTGTGATCCGACATGTCTACCTCTAGTTAGTTCGTTGAATGAACCTGTCGATATCGCTCCACTAACGACGTTCCCCGAGGCTTCGATATTGTCGAATGAGGGGAGCTTATCACGACAACCATCTCCGGATTTGGTGCTTCCACCTGACGAAAAGCCTCTTCTGATAGTGGAGAATGGGAAGGAAAGACTCTACAAGTCAGTATCACCGAGAGCGCGCTCCAACTCACCAGGGTAGGTTTCAGTATTTCGTATTCGAGTCCCATAGGAATCGTATATGGTCTTGTAGTCGAACTTAGTCTAATTTATAGCTTACTACGACTTGTCTAGTCTGATTCGGTTGTAATTTTCCCTTTCAGACTTGCGGCGCTTTTGTCGTGACGTCTTTATAGGGCGGGCCTATTGAAGGTTGTTTGTGGTGTATATGAAAGCGCACAATATGACATTCAAGCAATCGACTTATGCTGATATTGTTGGATGAAATAACCGATGAAAGCTGTTTAATTTCGGAGAAATACGTTCGTTTTGCATCTCGTCGAAGAATTAACTGATGCAAAAGATACTCGTAGTGACAGCTATTCTTTGGCAGTCGTTGTTTTCGTTACTTCTTCATTATGACATGTAGTTGCACGAAAGAATGGGAGGAGATTGAGTGAAGAGGCGTCGGAATTGCAAAAATTAGTGCTTATTGCGATTTATTCATGCTCTGCTATAATGGAACTGCCTTAGAATAGCCGGGGAGTGGGTCTTCCAGCACAGACCTCGCATTGACTGCAACCACGTCGAAGTGTTTTCGATAAGGGAACATGAATGCGAAAGTAAAGGTGAATTTGTCGTTGAGTGGATGGATTAGTCAGCGTTGAGGAACCACGGTGGAAAAGCGATAGGAAGGGTTTTTTTGTTGTTGAGAGATGCACAGCAAGTATATAGTTTTTTTTGTCTTAGATAATAGACCTTTGCCTAATTGAAGCTGTGGCTCTTATAGAGCTAAGTTGAAAGAGTAGTTGTATTACTGCAATACTTCAATTCTCACTTCCAACTGAGGCTTTATCCTTGAAAATAGTCAGTTGAAACTCCTCCATGGGACGCTCATAGGTTGCTCATGTTTGAGGAAAAAAAAAGATTGCTGATGGAAAGGAGGAGGGGGCAGGGGGGAGGGGGTAAAAACGATAAGTTGACAGGTATCGTCAGCTAATTAAAGAGGGGATGTCCGGAATATGGAAGTCTTAAAAGCGCGTTCATTTGTTATCACTTTGTAGTAAACGAGGATGAGGTGTTTCGTAGGTGCGCTTTATTATAAAAGAGCTTTAAACATCTTAGTTGAGTATTCCAAACATCTTTGACACCCGGACCATCATGTAGGGGGCTGTAAATGATGGCTCAAGTTACCAATTTCTTCTCATCGTCTTCGGGAAGTAAAGATTGAGATCATTCAAGTTTCTACTCACTAGAACTTTCAGTGATAGGTGCTATGACTCGATGGATGAACGCAAACCCCGATCGTTTCCTTAAGCAGCCTCTCATTGATTGTGTCTCTTAATCTGATTGCCATAACGGGATGCAATAAATCATTTCTTATGGCATATGGGATATTATAACGCTATATTTTAGCATCGTTTACGGATTTCAGCGATAACTTTGTCTCGGAGTCTCGAAGAAGCTTGCCCTCTAAGAAGTGTCACAACGGCGCTCTTGTTTTCATAGGGGAAAAAAAGAAATTCTGATTTGAATTCGCATTTTATTGATTCAGTGGCTGTCTATTTGAAGGTCAATCGGTCCCCATTCAGTGGCATCAGATCCAGGCGTTGTTTTGCCCGTATCATTCGTCACTCCAGTGCGTAGATATGGGTCGGAGTGCAGTCCCATTGTTATAACACCAAAGTCTGCTCGAAAGGTGAGCTGTTTTTTTAATGTTTTCATATGATCGGCAAGTTATTGTTGTCAAAAATTCAATGAGCAGGTATTCGGTTGGATAATCGGCACAATATTCAAGTTCGAGCATGTGAAAGGCCTCTTGTATTGT
The DNA here is from genome assembly GCA_037576465.1 of Parascaris univalens. NCBI lineage: Eukaryota > Metazoa > Nematoda > Chromadorea > Rhabditida > Ascarididae > Parascaris > Parascaris univalens. The sequence goes on from CM075173.1 coordinate 165,446,776, forward strand.
GGCCGTTGAAATCGGCTAGAACGGTACGCTTTCTAGCATTCTCCGAGCTCACCGTTTATATTGGAATAGTGCTGTCCTTACTTGTCTTTTGTCATTCATTTTATCGGCTCCTATATCGTTTATTCGTTTATTAGAAGTAATGATTTCATCCACTCAATTACAGCAGAATTTTCCAATATTTCTCCGTTATCCGGGAAGTGTTCGCTTCCCATCGAAGAGTTCCCTAATGCCTTTTTATTCCTCATCAGAGATATGAAGTCGGCCAGTGATATCTAAGTGATCTTTGAGATTTCTCTGTCGATATAATAGGCGTTAAGTTTCGCTGTCCACTGTTAATATTATGGAGGGAGGAGGAGGATGATGTGTTATCATCGTTAACACCGCGGATGGACGGTGATAAAAATGATAAAACATCATCGATCGAAAAGGAAAAGCGGAAGGGACCTGAATATAGGCGGACGTCCTCGAGATGTGCTAAAAGAACACACTATACGGCGCCGTTCCATATTGCATTAGAACTCCGTGAATAAATAAGCAGTTCCTTTCGATGGATTTCTTTTGCTGCACCATTTGAGGATTTTACCCGTTGAGATCCGTATGTGTGATTTAAGCGAAGTATAGCAGAAAGTGAATAATTATATGGACCCAATTTCCGAAATAATATGGACCCAACTTCCGAAATAAACGCAAAATCCTCTTTACCCACTATTGCGGCATCTTTCAAATTATATAGTCATTCCGTGTGTGCCTGATGCTTTTTTGAGAAGAAATGGTTAGATTGTTGATTGGAGGATGAAGGCCATAACGCGAAGGAACTACCATAATTTGCGTATTTTTTTATAGGACAAGGAATTGGTGGATTCGCGTTTTTCGTACACACCACGAGCAAGGAAGTTGAAATTCGGTGAAGAGGATCTACGTCCTGAATGTGAGGCATTCTTTCGTTCGGTGCTCTTTTCTGGACGAATTGAGTCTTTTTGACTGTAATCGAGACGGGTGGATTGCTAAGTAAAGCGGTGTTCGGTTGCATATTGATGTTATCGAACGTTATCTCACTATCTTTTGCTTTATGATTAACGCTTCAGTACAATTGTTCATTTTGATCCAACATTGCCCCATTTGCGAGTTTAAGCAATTGAGGCTTTTGCAAAAATTCATGTAAAATGGGCACTAATTTTGTGGCATTTTTCACAAATATTTCTAAAGAATTGCAATTTCAGATTATGAGGAACATGACGAAAATACAGCAGGTAGCAGCTCATCGACGGGTCCATCAAATTCACGCCGCAAACAGAATCTCTCGAAAATCAATGAGAATGATAATATTACGGTCTGAACTCTTTCCATTCATTCTTTTTTCTTCACGAAAACAGCGTATGCGTCGTTCTAGATGTCGGAGAGGGTCTGAGTTGATTGAAGATGTTTATAGTGTCTAATTGCTTTCCGCTGGTTTGTTGGAGAGGTTTTGAGTTGTTTGAACTGCGAAGGATTGAATATGAAGAAGGGAAAAGCTCTGATGAAACACAGCTTGCAACTCCAAGGTAGTTTGATAATGAAGGTAGAATAGGAAGGCTCTTCGCAATATCTAGTTAAGTAATGGAAGCTTAAGTGACTTTATTTTATACTAAGGAAGGGAGTGAACACTAATGTCAAGATATAGGTAAGGTCATGAGATGTCTTCCAAATAACAATCTTTAATAAATTTTAAAGGGAAATAGGTTTTGTTTTATAGATAGTGAGACTCGCGAATGGTCGTGCTCCTCCACGACCAGAAGACCTCTCAGAGGTTCCAGTTTACCTAACCGAGATACAACGTGATCTCTTCTTTTCGTTCATTCGACCGGCATCAGCCTCGACTGAAGGTGCCCAGAAATGCATGCAGTGTGGAAAGATTGTTGCCAACATGATGGTACTCTATTATTTTATGTTTTCAACAGGTCGTTGCGGAAATTCCTCGAATTGTTAACATCCTAAAGTGGGAGAAAACTCAAAAGTATATGAGCATGAACAGCAAGAGATACCAGAACGTTCGTTAAGCTACAGTTTAGGGGAATAAATATCTAATGCGTACGAGCAGCAGCTGTCTAGATCAGAACGAATCACGAGCAGCCTGGAAGCTGAAGGAGTTGGTGCACCAACGACATAGGTGGTGAGAAGCGGGTTGCAAACCCGTACAGCACAAAACTGAAGGCTATGCAAAACTTCTACTTCCGATATCTTTTGACAAACTGAAACCGATAGGTGAAATTTATCAACCATTTATAGATTGCTTTGCGATTAGAAAGGAGACTTAAAGAAAAATAGTTTCTATGGAACGTTCTTATTGAAATAATAGATCTCGATGTAATGACTTATAATAATTAGGAGGATACTAGTAAAGTACTTCGCGGCGAACGCCATACGATGATGGACATCGTATAGCCTGCGGATTTATTGCCTCTTCCGGCTTTTGAAATATGCTTCATTTAGTTCTTGCTTCACGTGGACCATCGATGTATTTGTTATAGGAGGGTCGCCGTCATGCAGTGGGTCACTTGCGTATAATGCGTCTCCGATGCTCGCTTTGTGACTCGGGTTCATTCTTCTGCTCGGATATGCGAACCCATCTTCAATATCGTCACTGCCCGAAGTTGTATCTCGCGCCAAGGGGTTACGTTCAACCAGGCGACATGGTACCGTGCATGACACGACGTCAGGTATATACTTGTTTATGTGCGCCCTCGCAGATTTCGGTTTGGTTCACTTTGGAAAGTGGGGACTGTTTATTGTTTGCTCAAGGATCGCCTCTTCACATGAGTGTCTAATGCAGTAGGATAGTCTTTTGCAGGCAGATGAGCTTACGAAGCTGGTGGATCCACAGAAGCCAGGTCGTGTTATGTACACCTCTGGAAAGGTCTGTTCTCCTCAAAGATCTTTTTTGCCTAGTGAGTGGTGGAATGCCAAAAAACTGAGTCTGTCAGTGTGATTTGTTATTCCCACACCGTTCTGTTTTTGAACGTGGCATTCCGAGGAAGACTGTCGTATGTAGAGATATCATATTACTGGTTATTTCTATCATAGAAATAAGTGAATAGAGTGTATGCAAGGGTGTTCAAGGGAAGGAAAGGAGAGGAGCAGATTCTTTCCACTTCGCTTCACACACCTCAAAACTCTTCGACGTTTCCCTCACTGACTTCTTTCTGCTCTTTTGTTACTTACCAATGAATAGAGGGCAATAAATTGTTGTTTGCCCAGTTGGCGACTTTCACCTCACTCTCTCTTTGCCATTTTATCGATATGAATAGGGCACAGCCATTGGTAAGCGTTATAATTTCAGATCGTAAGCAGCACAAACCCGGTTCCGTATTATCCTGACCCCGAAATCGAGAAGCGCGTTCTGGGCTCATTGCAACCAGCAACAGCCGATGTTGTGCCACAGACGGGCCACTCCGATGGCGCTTCCACAGATGATTACAATTGAGTCCTCCAGGGTTGCTGTCGATGTTTTTCTACTTCCCAGTTTATATTATCACGTTCACTTCCGTGCGGTCGTGCATTTTTACGTAGATGATTTTCCTTGCTTCATGGCTGCTCGCTTGAAGCATTCCATTATGAATTTTTTCCTGAAAGGTCATGTTGAAGGGGAGGGGGTGGATGGCTGTAGGACTGATTGGAGCACTGAATCACAGATTTACCATTGATGCGAAGAAGTCGTCTGGGATGCTTTCGACGTGCGGCTATGTGCAGTTCACGTTTCGATCTCAGTGTTATATTATTTTATACTTAAAGCATATTGCAGTGATATTTGATGGAGTGTGACGTTCGCCCTATGCTCGTATGCCATCTGCCTTTATTATTAATCTTTTAACGAGGCTAATTTCTCTCCGAGTTGGGAAATAAAACAGCGGATGGATGCATAAAGGCGGCGTGGAGTTTTTCTTCATTCAATTAATGTGTTCGTTTTGTTGTTGTATGTTTTTATATTAATTGTTTATTTATGGGGGTGGTATGTTTGTTGATAGGATTCTATATGAGACTGTTGATGATGTTGATAAGCAACTCGCTTACATATTCACAAGAGAGAGCGGCGATAGATGCAACGGCGATGATGTGATCGCCGAACTAAACTCGTTTCATCGTTTGCCTGTAATAGTAATTTGTCATCATATTTTGCAATGATGAAGTGTAAAGTTTGTTGCTGAATCAATTCGATGAGACTACTCGGGGTTAGCATTAATATATAGGCTCTTTACTATGGGAGATTGTTGCGGATTTCCGGTCGAGCGGATTTCCGGCGTTGATCAATGACGCCACCGATATTTGTGATATTTCCGTTAGCGCCACAAACGTCGATTCAGATACGGATCATCGTATCATCGCAGAAAATCATTCACTCAACATTCGACCTATTCGGCGAGAATGGAAAGAGGAGCATTAAGATTTGGATAAAATAGAAAGTTGACATCTGACTGCAACGTTTATCGTTCGATTACTCGAATATATCCGATATCGAATTTCGAATTCCACAAGCAAAATGAAAGTAATTTTTCTTGGATTTTCCCAGCTGAATTCATAGAAAGTTAGCAGTCGTTCTCGAACTTGATGTTTCTCGTTAAGGATGACCTGAACTTCACCACAAAGGTCATTCACGTCGAGGTCAGCAGCGATCGGTGAAGAACGTCCATTGTGGTAGTATCCGATCCATTGTGGTAGTATCCGATCCGTTTCTTCGGGATCATTTAACTCATCGATGAGGATTGTTGCAAGTGAAGATGAATTTTTATTTGTTCGATTCTTCATTTAATGGAATTTTTTTGCAATATTTGGTGTTGAATTTTCTAAGATTTATTGTTTCTATTTCCCCTCAATCATTGCTCATTTATAAGTTGATTTAATGAATTTTTTTCTTTTCTTCCATATATTTTTTTTTCTTTCTGATATCTTTGGATGTGTTTTTTTTCTGGATTTATCGGTTTTTTTCTGGATTTATCCGTTTTTTTCTGGATTTATCCGTGTTTTTTTCTTGCTTCCTTATTGAAGAATAAATTTTGAATAGAATTATTATTTCGATTATAGTGATGATTGATTGCATTTTTCGATATGCTCATCAAATATCCGCTTAAAATTTGTTTTATTGATGATTTTGAGGAGATATTTGAAAAGATATTATGGGAGAGTACCACGTTTATTTGGTACCATGATAAAGAACATCCTAGAGAGCACTATAACCTATCCTGGAGTGTAGGATTTTCCTCTATGATAATATAGATTGCCAAGCTTTCATATTAATCCACATAGGTTAAAGATTTGACAACAAAAACAGAAGGTTTTTCCCCCGAAGGATTAGCGTAACGAATATTTCAGTGCATAGTCCTTAAAGTAGTATATTCATCGGACATATTAGTGGGAGTTTTCTCATGAAACCGACCGCTCACATAAATTGTATTCGTTGTTGGCGTTCATGGCACTTTCACTATCGATGTACTTGCCGAAGAGGTGAAAACCGATGAGATATTCCAAGGCGCAAAGAATGTTTTATTGAGCAGATGAGCTTATCGGAGAGCAACGGCAAAATGCAAAACGTACGTTTTCCTAAGGATATCAATTCCCCGATGTGTGCAACAGAAATCTTTCATGACCACTTCTTTGAGAAGATCATTTGTACTTGCACACTCTGAGGGGGGAGAGCTTTGATCCCCGCGGAAAAGGATTTAGATACTGGATTTATCCTTGAAAACTTCGGGTACTATTAGTGTGAGCGGGTTCCATTCAGCACGCGTGAAAAGAAGTGTCGAATCTGAGAGGGGGGAAATGCGAGATGCGCGAGAGCAGTTCCTCTCAAGCAAGCCATTATTTATCAGCGCCCTTGATTGTGGTCCTAAATAGGACCGTCCAGTTTGAAATCAGAACAGAATTAGACGATCAGCTGGGGTGGAAACTGAGGTCAGTACAGGAATAGTATCTTAGAGCAGTTATCGAACTGTTTAATTAGCATTAAGCCTCGAAGATTAACAATATAGTGGCTATAATTAACTGTGTTGGCGTAGGATCGCTGAAAGTTGGTTCCTAACTTTTCGCATTCCGATCCGCTGAATTCACTCTAAGTAGAAGTGATAAGGTCTACAAAGTTCATGGGATAGTTCTTATCGTTATTGTTGCGGAAGTTTTGGTGTTTCCTCAAGAATGGACCAGCGACCAGAAGCAACTAAACCCACCAAGAAGCACAATATTGCAAATGAAGAAGGCGTTCTGGTTCACTCCGAACTCCGCTCGACTCCGCCACCCACTCAGTGATTCGGTCACACTTGTCGATTCCGCTTATACCTTCGCTTCTATATGCGGGTATGATAGGACGAGATGCCATGTAAAATATCATCACGTTCGATGAAGTATTGGTATCACTAGATCATAGTTTAATTTGCGATCCCCTCCGAAAGAGGATACTGTTCGTCGGCAGCGAGCCAGCTCTAGAGATGAGGCAGTTTCGCCAATTCCCAACACACATGGGGGCTTAATTTCCCTATAATATGCTGCGGGAGCGCAGTAGATCATCTCCTAGCTGCAACTATGCCATAAGTGCTCCTTCCGTGGACTGAACTTTGCCTTCGCTGCTCTGAAGATCCATTACTGGAGCTTATACACTGATTCCCTCGTGCACGAAATGAGAATCCGATTATGCTTCTGCTCAATGTTTAAAAGGGCAAAATCCGAGGAGAGGTCGGTGCTTTCCTTGTTTTCTGAGTGCTGTGGCTGATTGCCGATCCTATTTATTTGTCCTCTCTCTTCTAGTTTTTTCATCGCGAAGAGCCGTTAATGCTAGTGAAGACTTGTGATTGAACCGGTGATGCCGTCGAAGACTTCGGCCTCAACCACTGATGTTGGCGAAGATTTGATGCTCAGCCACTGAAATTGGCACAGACTTAAGACTTAGTCGTTGTCGCTGACGAGAAGCTGAAGCGTTATTGCGCCTGCTGGCGAAAAGCCTCTTACTGAAAATGCCAGCATGCGTAATCTGTCTGCGGCATTCATCTGGATGTATTTCCGGATATTCTTCGATTCTTCATCTCAATTTTGGTACGGTCGTATTGCTGCTCTCTTGCAGGTGCAATCTTTGGCCGAGTGATGTACTCGACAAGCACACAAAAGGCCCATTGGACGTTTCCCTCCCCGGAAGCGATCACTGAACTTCGGTAAGTAGAGCGTTCAATATCGTTTGACAATTCCGAATAAATTAGCATTGGAAAGATCCGCTGTGAGGTTATTACGAAGAGTCGGAGATTTGCGTCAGTGGCAGGGAATTACATTGGGAATTTATCGATCACAAAAGATTTCGATCGGTTATTGTTGCTGTTTGTGATATAAACGGATCTTTCTACGATTGATGTTTTTCAAAATGCCTTAGAATAAGTGATTAAGGACTTATGCGGTTTTCGAAATGAGTTGATAGGAAATGACCACGATGTCGAGTATGCGACTGGGAGGTTAGATTAGCTTGAAAGTTCTATGTGATTGAAGAAATTGTTTATTCTATGACAGATATCATCACTACAAGTTGCCTCAATAGTATAGCCACACACCGTGACAGTTATTCTACCTCCTACTGAACCATATGCCCACAATTTCAACAAGTGGAAGTTAGTCTTATAATCCACTATTCCTATACTGGCGACTGATCGCGCAATTTGGTCCATACAGCCTAACGAATAATCGAAATCCGTGACGTATTGTTTAGCATTTCTCATTCACTCGAAGAAGGCGCAATGGATCAAGTGATTATTTGCATCCATTAATCCCAAATTTTGAATGTTGAGATGGCCGAATTAAGTTTGAAGATACTTTCAGATAGATTTCAGAGTTAATTTCAGTCATTCTCGAATATTTGTCATGAGGAGATCTATGAATTTCAAGTTTTTCAAGATTGAGGGAGAGGTGAATGAGATGGGAAATACCGATACTATCGTCACTGATTCTCGTACTTGAATTCATGTGGGACATCTCATCCCATAACTCATTCATATCGAGGTATTCGGCAATACGATCTTTGAATGAAGCTGTCGAAGTAACTATTTCAAAATGCTGATTAAACGAATGGGTTTTTCTTAGAACTTTTCACCGATCATTGTGAGGATTTGAGGTGGAAGAATCGGTGGACGATAATCGCTTAATTTAAAGAAACGGCTGACAGTAGTGGGAAAAATAATTAACCACATATAGAAATGGTTAGACTATATTTCAATGGGATATTAATGGTAGCAGTTCACCCGATATTTGTTACAGTTATTGGCTCGTTCAGTTCGAGCTGCATGCCAAAGAGTTCTTTTTGTTGCTGCTAATGGTGAATTAATGTTGTAGAATAGCGGCGAATGAGCGTTTTCGTGGCAAATATAAGCACGTTATACAATCCACTGAAGAGGACGTCTTCCTAACACCTGATGAAGAAACCACATTACGTAATATTGTTACGGAAACAGGTGTAAGGTATGGCATCATATTATGCTTGAAAATCGCTTGAAATAGCCAACCGAGTATAAAAATGTTCTCTGGAATGTAGACTTTTGAGGTGACCAATCCATAAAGCAAGCTGCATTTTAGAGGATTATTGTACCTCCATGGATTTGCTTCATATTTCTATTTTATAGTAGTTTCTTATAGAGAAGAGCCATATCGTTGTTAAATATTTTGAATTCGCTATTTTTCGAAAGCTAAATTGATTCATCTTGTGGTGTACGCTTGGAGAGTCGGATAGTTAAAGTAGCGAAAGTTTATCCTTAAGTGCATTGCAGGAACACTTGGACTTGTGATTTGAGATATTGAAACTCTTTCTCGTTCTTGTATAAGATGCTACAGGATCAGAATGCTTCGAGTTGGTTCTAATTGATCCTTGAAGAGAGCATATATCTTTGTTTGTAAATGTCGATCTTTGTTAGGATTGACGTCTATTGAATATGATGAGCGATCGTAGGAAGAGAGTTGGTAAACATATGTTTCGCTGTTGGGGCAATTGATTAATTACTTTATTAGATTAGAGAGTTTTTAGATGAAGGAGTCGTTAAGTCAGTCATGCCGGTCCTAAACTTCATTGTTTATGTAGAAAATTGCAGCTTACCTTCAGCAGTTACTTTTTATGAAATGTTGTTGCATTAACTCCACTGTTTCTGTTCTTTTGACACCACGAACATGGCGGAATCACTGGGCTATTGCTCATTGTAGATGGGATTATTATTTTGAATGATTTCAATAGGATCAACATATCAGTGTTTTTGAAGCATACAAAAATGAAATTTGTGACCCCACTAACCTATTGCAGCTTCTTGAGGCAATGAGCCTCTTCATTGAGCTTTTGGAGTAATTTTGCCTGTTGAAATAATAGGAGCCAGCATCTTGTTGGTGACCGCTAAGTTGGATAGGTCAGCTCATACTCTTATTCTGTTTGAAGCACTTAGGATCGCTCACCGTAAACGATGTTCTCGGATTCCTTCAGATAGAGCTTACAGTCATCCGCATATTACCACGCCTACCTTGATGAGCGTGGTGTGTCATCAGTGAGGAATTGTACCTCAAAATTCGTAAGTCTGGCTGTCCGAACACTTTGTTAATTGACTGGTTGTTTACCATTTATTTATGGATGGGATATTGCACCTCTTATCAGCTTTTTTTTAAAGCTTCAAACCGCACTGAGTTGCATATTGTAACTCAGTGTAAATTTGTAAATACGAAGCAAGTAAGGTTTGGGGTCTCTGTCATAAAATTCAGATTTCGAGGTGTCGTTATGGATGACGATATTTATGCATCTTTTCATAAAGGGGGGAATTCCATTTTTCTAAGATATTTTGTGCATCTTGTACAAAGTAAAGCTGAATCTACAGAACGCCTATGAAGCAGATGTGGAATTGCGTGGATGCATTTCAAAGGCTTTCTTCTATCGTCGTAGAATAATCGTTGCTCGTTTATCTTTCCAGTAAGTTGCCAGTATCGATGAGATCTTGTGATGATGAGAAGTGAACAGAACCAATCATTAAAGAAATCCTCTCTAAAGTTACGAATATTATTTTGCATAGTTTAAGTAATGAATATGGAGGAGTATATAGATTCGCCGAAGATTTTCGTCCACCAATGTGGTTATCGGTTCGATGGACGGCATTCGCATATTTCAAACGTTTCTTTCTATACAATTCTACGATGGAGTACTCGCCGAAAAGCGTTATGATGGCTTGTTTCTATTTGGCAGCCAAAGTCGACGAATTCAATCTCTCAATCCAGGATTTTGTTCATAATCTTAGGTTCATCTTTTTAATCGGTCTTGAATTATACATTCTAGAAATCATAATGGAATGATATCGACCAAGATGAGTCTATCGTCTCTAGCAGGCATGTGCTTCAAAAATTGCTGAAACATGATGCCTCACTATATCGTTGCGGCTTTTTTGTTTTGTTTTAAGTGTCGACTAGTGGTGAGTTTAACCGAAGTTCCATCATACATCCATTAATAAATTTTAAGGAAATTTCTAGTCCGATCGAAGGTTTCGTATAAAACACTGATGATACCCACTTAGATCGGGTACGGCGAAGACGAATGCAGAAACAATTTTATCGTTGGAGCCGGAGATAATGCTCAAGCTGAACTATCATCTCACCGTGCATGCACCGTTTCGACCATTTGAGGGACACCTTATCGAGATGAAGACACGATCATTACTTGGCTTTGATCTCGAGCAAGTTAGACCTCACTCCAACGACTTCTTTAAGGTTGTTTCTCTTAGCCATTATAGAGTTTCATTTTCTCGCAGAATTTTCATTTTAATATGACAACGTTTATGATTTTTCTTTCATTTGTTCTCGATAATGCGGCGCTAAATATGCGGACATCATTTCTTAGGTATATATCTCTTCCCCTTAAGAGGTTCTAGTTTTGCATTCGTTTTTAACTGTGACCACTTCATTATGGTGTAATTCTTCTTCGTAAGGGAGTGAGGTGAGGGGGAAGGGGGGGGTCAGGGGTGCTGAGGTGAAAGAAATACCCTTCCGCGTATATGGAACTGCTAGATCTGACTGAATACCAATAATTCAATGAAAAGGTTAAGAGACTTAATGATGGAATTGCGCCGTTATTCAGAAAGCATTATTGGGCGACGTGATGTTGCTCTATCCGCCTTCACAAATCGCAATGGCTGCACTCAAATATGCATTGCACAAACTTGGTGGGTTCATACTTTCTATTGTTGATAAATATCGGTGATTAGGCCTCTTAAATTTGTATGGAAATCTCTGTATAAATGAATTAGAAATTGTCTATGTATAATTTGATTATGTTAATTTCCATTCAGTTTCTTATTTTTATTCCATTTTTTCCTATTTTTTTGGGAATTTTCTCCGCTTTTTACGTAAATCGATTCCAAATATTTTTTATGTATACAGCATATTCTTAAAGTAGGAAGAAGCTGATCTGATACGACGATTTGCTATATAAGTCATTAACTTCATTTTTATTTGTTTGCGCACTTACAAAGGTTAATAATTTGTAGTATCCTAAATGTCGTCTCTTCGAAGGGAGATCTTCATATGAAATGAGGATTGTGCTCAAGTGTGATCTGTTTATGTGACTTTCATATATATTCAATGAGATATTTTGCTTATTTCGATGCATTAGTTAATCGGATATGAAATTTGCCCATAGAAAATTTTGTTTTTTGCACTCATTTCTGTTACCATCCATAACCTATGGTAATATAATCCTATGGAAGTATCCTCTATGGTAATATAATATAATCAGTGAAGATAGTTTTATAGATAAATCAGATGATCTCTTGAAGGATCAATTCTTGCATAAACTGTTGAATATCGATACATGGCAACCGCAAAATGATGATGTGATGTTATGCGAGAAATTGATTCAACGACTCGACGCAATTATCGCTGTTGTTCTGTCGAGTTGTGAGCCGATCACAAAAGAGGCGAATGCAGCTTTACAGGTGAATCACTCATTCAATTCTGTGATGATGGTCATACCTTGTGGGAAAATTGCATTGATAAACATTCCAGGTCATCTTTCCCAAAGTGACGATTGCCATATCATAGATCAACGCCTTTCGATCACTCCGTAATTTTGCTGTCGCTATTTCTATCACCTTCTTCCTCCTAATGGCTCCAAAGCATCGAATTCTGCTTGTAACTGTACTACATCGTTAAAAGATACGTGATAATTTATTGCATAATATTTGCAGAGTAAAATGCAGCGTTGGGTGGCTGCATTACCGGAATTGGAGAAGAGATTGAATGAATCGACGAATATCACACAAAACGATAATTCCAACACCAATTCTGGATTTAATTCCGATGATGATGATTGATTGATTCGTTCTTCATTTCCAATATTCGAGTATAATCGCTTATAAATTATTGCCTATGTTTTATATGCTGGAAAGAAAAATAAGTATAATTTTATCGATATTGTTGAAGAACGGCAAAAGGAAACTTCTATATGATGTTGGGCATTTTGAGGTATTTATAATCAACGAATATTGAAATGAAAATCATTGCAAGCAGCATAGCAGGGAAAATATTGTGCTCATTTCGTCTCGGTCAGTTTCGAATTAGGAAGGTGTCATTTTTCAATGAAAATAGGAGATTGCTGCGCAAATTATTGTGAATGATACCGTTAGTGCACTTAGGGAGTGCGCTCGTATGTACGTAAACTTATCGCCTGCTCATGTGGGTCAATTATGTTTAAGGGTCAAAGGTATGTGTAGGTACATTGGTCAGTGAGGTTGAGGTAAGGGTTCATCCATGGAGGAGAGATGTTCTCCAGCTCCAAAAAATGCACAATCGATTCTTCGACCTTCTCTCATAATCCTGTCGAGTTAGCGTTTGTTTCGAAGTTGATTCATCAACTGTATTTGAGCGGATCCGAATAAGCAGAATGTTTAGCTGTGCATGTTTTCCTCATCGACGTTTGGTTATCGCTGGTGTACATAAATGAACAGCGCACCTATAACCAAGCTTTATCATATGCTGAGAAGGTTTATGGAGGTAGGGAACGAAGGCTGTAGTACAGGTATGAGGGAAGGGGTCGTTTCGACTAGCAAGAGGGTTCACTTTTGTTGCAAAAGAGGAGTCCATTTCCAGTGAAAAGGCCCATAAGCTGTTAATTATCTATAGAGCCATCCTTCCAACAGTTAAGCTGTCATTTAATGTTTCGATGAAAGCGGTCCGCTCATTAAGAGTGAGACCGAAATGCATTCTGATCACCTCACCATAGCGTCTTCATTAAAATGCGACCAGAGTGATGTTGAATTGTCTAAATATTCCCACAGTGTTCGTTAGTGGCATATAAATAAACCATTTTGAAGGTGCTCTATCAGTTTTCATTATCGCCGTCTAAGTGCATTAACGCTATGCACCGCCTTTTTGTTGTTTGATTTTCAATGAATTAAGAGCCGCGGCGTCGATGTTTCGCTTTCCTTCTTCTGTCGAAGATTCTTTCCGCTCTCAACAAGCGATTGCTAGAAATAAACTCTCGTAACGATGGATCCGAGCTTGAGACCTAAGTTATTCGTCGACATCAACTCCTAAGATTAGCGCAAAGTCGATATCATCGTCTTGTGATTCCTCGAAATTTTCCGCTTAATTAATGGTCATCCCCTGATTTTTCGTTGAAACTCATATCCTTCTTCTTCACCTCGTTGCCTCTTATCTCATGATCCATGGCGAGATGGATGTTGTCGAGAGAATTCAATGAAAAGATCACTCCATTAAATGTCTTCCATAAATCTATTAATAGAAAATAGAAATCTATGCAAAGCGAAATGCTTTATATTCTTTAAATTTCTCACATCAAAACACTCGTTGCCATACAAATCAATGTAAAAGTGATTGGATTCGTGGCGATTCTGCAAACAAACGTATCTTTCATATTTTCATCTCCGACCTTTGTCGACGATATTTCATTTAATGTCTTCCGGAATTCATTTAATATCTTCCGGAATTCATTTAATATCTTCCAGAATTCATTTAATATCTTCCGGATTCATTTAATATCTTCCGGAATTCATATAATATCTTCCGGAATCATTTAATACCTTCCAGAATTCATTTAACATCTTCCAGAATTCATTTAATATCTTCCTGATTCGTTTAATATCTTCTGGATTCATTTAATGTCTCCCGGAATTCATATTAGCTCAAATCTTTCCCAGGAACTATTTTCTCAAATTTATATATATCTGAATTCAATTTCCAAATTATGCTCATAGATATTAAAGAATTTCTATTGACCCTTTTATTTACTGCAATTCATATACAAAAATTCCTTCAAAATAAAGCAATTTCCATTGCTCTTCTGATTGAGTTCATTATGCTTTCATTAGGTTGGGAGCCAAAAGAAATGACTTAGTGGGAACTTAAGAAAATGAGGAAATAGAAAGCAAATTTCAAGAAGTATAAATAAAGTGCATTCATCTCACCGAATCGAATGACGAATTTCTCATTGCTGTTCATTCATCAATGTATTTTTGCTCTCGACCTCATATTTTTGCTCTCGACCTCACCTCGACTGACCTCATCTCTGAGGTGAGGTCGGTCGAAGTCGCTCTCGTTCTGTATTGGTTTGCTTCTTGTAAACATTGTTTATAAAAATCGATTGCTGGTCGTCGCACGTGATCGACGAGGTGGTAAGAATGAGCTGTTGTGATCGATCGGTCATTTTATCCTTCTATGATCGGCGTCGAGTTAAATATTGATCAATTTCGCGCGTTTGCACAACCACATTTAGAGTTCACAGTAAAAGTGATGTCATAGCTTCGAGAGGTGTCTTAGTATAAGAGTTGGGTGCGGTTCGGCAGCACTCTCAGATGTTGCGTTGTTGTGGTGGTGAGTGGTGGGTGCGTCGATTCGTCGATGTCGCATTTGCTATTTATTTTAACCACGTGTCTTCTTTATTATCGGCGCTTTTGCTATATTGTCTATCAAAATAATGCGATCCACGTCGACGAGTATATTTTATTTCATTCTTAAGGATCTCAATATTTGAATTAGTTTAGTCAAAGGGATCGCACTTATGGCGACTTCCTCGCCAGCGAGAAATTCTAAATAGCGAAGCTAGCTGATCTCTCTAATCCTATCCTATCAAGACTGTCTATCCATCGTTCCATGTTCATCCTGACTTTCCCTATGATTGGAGCATGCAGGACTTCCACTAAATGTTTTCGATTCGCAGGACAGCTGTATCAGTTTTTTTTTCAAGTTGGTCGGAAGGCGGTGGCAGTGCAACGTATGAACACCAGAGAGACATTTTAAAAAGACAAGTACTTCCCATAGCACAGGTCATCATTACATTACAGTTATGATGGCTTGGGAATCCGATTCCTTTCTTGGGAATCGAATTCCCTTCCCGGGAAGACCAAAGTCTCAAAGATCTATTCTGGATTTTTTGTTGTTGTTTCAAAGACTATCCACGAACTGCATGCAAATTTCATCACTGCACCAGTTGCAATATTTTTGCTGCGTTTAAAAGAATAGAAAACAAAAGGAAATGGATTTTCACGTGAGAAATTCAAAGAGTCACATTTTCGTTTTCAATCAGAAAAATACCCAAATCCGCGAATAATAAGGAAAAAGTATAAAAAAGTACGGAAATACTATTTGATACGAATCGTTTCGATGAGAATATCGGAAGTAGATTTTAGCATGGGAAAACATAGAAAATAAGTCTTATGATAGGTTCGTGAAGAAGTTGAGGAGCTCCCAAGTGGAGTCTGCTCCTTTGATAAGAGCCCTCAGCAAGAGGAGTTTGTGAGCGTTTGAAAAACACAGAAACCAGTCGCTGGATGGAGCGGTTTAAGTAAGAAGGCATTGCTTTTAAGATTCTTTCATTGTCAGCACATTCGAAGGCGGAATATGTGCGCAAATCCATTTAGTGATATGGCCAAAATTCAAAGAAATCATTTCGAGCGTAGTATCGCCACAAGAAAACATCCAATTAAGAAGGGAGTATCTCATGAGAAAATCATAAGCAGCATTAAAGTTTGATAGTTTGATCCCTTGCTAGCTGAATGTATCTTTCAGAAAGGAGTGCCCATCATGTGGCTGCAAAATGACTTTCGTTCACCTATGATAGAACATTTAATGTCATAAGGAAGTCATACAAAATATCAATTTACCAAATGTGCATCTGAAATTATTCGTTCATTTAAAATAGTAGAAAAAATAGATATCTTTTTATTCGTGCATTTATTGATTGGTCGATTTATCGATTGATCGATTTATTGATTGATCGATTTATTTATTTATGATTTATTTGTTAATTTTTTCATTTCTCATGTCTCCGATTTGCAAGGTTGTGAAGTTGTCCATACTCGTCGTCCCATTCCGGTCACTTTTCCTGTCGTCGTCCCACTCCGATCACTTTTCCTGCAGTCATTTGCGTCAATCATAAGCGTCCACATAGACATTGGCGCTTCCCACGAACTCATGTTTCAAGTAGAAAGCGGAAACGCTAGCATGACGGGCAAATAATCATCTTCAACAAAAGCCTGAAATTCCCCTGAAGTCTTCAGGAGGAATATGAAGTGGATTCTTAAGTTTCTTAGGCATGAAACGTTCTTATTCTCACCTTGCTATTAGCCATTGTTTATATTAGTGTAAGAGACTTTGTGTTCATTAGAGGTTCTTTTCTGTTGAAGAAATTGGAGTGCCTAAGTTGTTCACTCGTTGAAACGTTCTCTCTTTTTTCGGCTGTGCAACATTTTTGTTTATTTAGTGAAGTTTGTTGATTTTGCTTACATGGTTTGCTTCCTGACTTGCTTTAATTTATTGGCCATTTTCTAGGTTGCAGTTTCCTCTCATGACGGGCAAGAAGGAGGAGCTTCGCGTAGAAGATTTGCTTGAAAGGGAATTTTTCTTCTTCATCCTGGAATTTATCCTCCAATACATTAATATCGGAAATTTCTGTTTATAAAGGGTTTTTAAGGATCGAAAAATACATGGGCGGAAGGGAATGCAAGTTCTTGGCAAGTTTTTGTACAACTCAAACTAAGGCGCTCCTCTAATGGCGAGAAAGCTCTCCTCACCAACTCTCTGAGATGGTCGGCGAGGTCGAATTTCGTCTTTTCCCACATATTTATAGCTCTCTTTCTTCTCATTTCCTTTTCAATTTACCTTAGACCTATTAAAAAGCATCGAGGGGCCGTTCTTAGGAAAAGATTATACGCCTTAAGAAAGACATTAAATATGAACGAAGCTTACGAGAGTACCACTTTTTAAGGTCATGAGAGAAGCCTATGAGATAAGTTCAATAGAGCATAGAGGTATCAGTAACTTTACCAGTAAGGCCATGAACTATTGTTGTTGTTTTTAATTTTGAAGAATGTTATGTCCACAGGCGATACTTCTGTTTTTGCATGAAGAATTTATGAGACTCTATCATTTCTTGTGCTTCAGTCAATCTCTGATTGATTCGATAGTAATGTTCAAAGGGAGAAAACCCATTTATGGTCATGAAGTAACAAACAAACAAACGAATTCTTCGATTCTTTGCTCGTCTTTCCTCATCTTTCTCCTCATCGATTGCATGGATGAGTTCTTTAGGCTGGATTTCGTCATCAGATACTCATTTCTCTCGTCTCCGATTGCCGTCTGTTAAATTCTTTTCTCTTTAAGCATTCATTTAGTACGAATCTTTCCAAGCACTTTCATAGATCAGACCCTAGGCTGCGAAACGGAGAAGATCCTATCTGATAAAATTGGTTCGGTGCTTTTTCGTCTGTCTTGCTTGTAACGCTGCACAAATCCGTTCTATGAAATCCTTCAAAAATGCATCTTCTGCTCTCAAAGAGTATCAGTTCGCTTTGCATTAAGTGTTAAATTTCTGCAAAAAGTGCATGTAAAGGCATGGGAAAGTGAGCAAAGAAGTTGGCTAGTGAGTTCCCTATCTATGTGGTATAAAAGTAGAGGAAGACATATAACTTTTTATATTGTTAGAATGCAGTAAAACAGCTTTCGTAAAAGTTTTCTCTACTCACCAGCAATTGAACTTCAGCACGCTGAGGATTTGAGAGCGAGTGACCGCGGCCAGGATTGGTGCGTTTGGCCGTTTCCAACAACCACAATAACCACGGTGATGAGTGTTGAGGCGTTAGGTGCGTGGCGTTAAAGAGTGGGCTGTGAGATGGTAGGTGTGGTGAAGAGTGGGAGTGGATGCTGGAAATGCTGTGATTGTGAGTTTGGTTGGTCAGGTCGGTCACGATGTGCTGTGTGAGTTGGCTAATGCTACAATGACTTTACCAGTGAACAGCCATAGCATCGTCTTTATGACGCTGCAGGAATTTATAGTAGACGTTATTTCTGCTATCCACGAAGAGCTTATTTACCTATTCGAAAGGCTATCAATGGGGTCTTCTATCTGCGTCCAAATTGAAGCGACAATTGGGATATGTTTCGAATATTTAGGTTTCATTTTATAAGATGTTATGGAGGAGAAACTCCGGAGACAAATCGTATGTGAAAAATGACCTTCGTGATAGAAATTTTAAGCAAAAGGAGATTTTTCCAAACGAATCAAACGAATTGCACGTTATATCGTAGAAACACCTATATGCCATCCTATGGGAGCTATGAATGAGATGGAATAATTCGCTGGATTTTATTTGAGATTCTGTTCATTTTTCCTCATGTGACACATTTACTGCTATAGAATCTCTGAAATTCCTAATCACTTCCAACCTTCTTGCCTTACCTCCCCCCTTTTAGGTCTCATCTGTTCGCACAAAATGTCGGACGTTCTAGGAGTGCGTTTTGTTGAGTAAATGAGTAACACTTACTCGATTCATTTCATACGTTCCCTTGTGGAATCTTCGTAATCTGAGCTCCTTCATCCCGCGTGATGACCTTATAAAATATAGTGTGAATGTCCAACATCCGCACCCACTACCATAACCCTTTTGGATATGAGTGAAAGGTTACGTCTCAGAAAAACTTCTACAGTTCAACAAACAATTTTTGCAGTGGAATCGTGAATGTCTACTATCATAGGTTCAAACAGAGACGTAAAGACGACTAGGGATTCTCCTGTGATGAAATCACTGTCACGTCTCTGTGTCGTAGTCTACCATTCACTTGACACTACTCACCTAAAGCTTTGTGTGCTAAACTCACCTGCTTATTTACCTGCACCTTCGTTAATTTCAGTTGATCTCATTCGGTAAATTCCATCCATTCAGTTGATTTATTCATTTCCAGCCTCATTAGTACACGTTAATAGGACATGAATATGAGATTTAAAATACTGCAATTACTATAACAACATTATATTCTTCCACCCACTAAACCCTACATAGTACCATCAAATATTTCAACGTGTTAATTATAGGCAAGCTTCCGTTTCTTTTTTTGGCTGATAAGCTTTCAAAGTTTCTGAGAAAACTAAGTGAGAAGTGGGAGAACCAAATAGAATAGAGTGAACTAGACGCTCGTAGCCATAAATTGGGAAATGGTACCTTATATGCTAAAGAAAAAGGAAAATCATCATTGCAGATATTGGTGAGTGAATAATTTCTAAGTGAAATATCGAAAATGGAGCTCCATTTGCGATAATTATAATAGATAAATTATATATTCATTTGCAACTATAAATAATAATTATAAATTAGACGTCTTCTTTGATTTATTTTTATTGTTTCTATTTATTTATATTATATTTGAATTATTATTTTTTGATATTATAGATTAATTTTTAATATATTATACTTAAATCTTAACTCTATGAGGGAATATCACCATTGTTTTGAAAGAATAGGGCAAATATGAGGAAGTCAGCTACAAGAGTAAATATATACAATTTTATTTACTTCAAGAGGGAACTTCATCGTTTCCATTGATTGATTATCATAAAAGGCTGAGATTAGTGATAATGGAGTGATAACGATAAGATATGCTAGTCGAATCAAAAAAATGGGATATACAGTCGAATCAAATAACTTCAGCAATAGGGCATATGAATCTGCATTGCATTCATTTCTATCCTATGGCACTAAGAAATAAACTTTGCAGCTGATATTTGTCAAATTTCTTACAAATATATTCGAAATTGCACAGCGAAAGTGCAAATGTGCTCAATTGCAACATGTCCTTTCCACCTCTTCCGTGTTTTTCTCTACTGATAATTTCCGTTCAGTATTTCAAAGAAATGAAAGAAATTCCACAAATGATAGACTCAGAAAGTGGCTAAATTTCCGATTATCTTCTTGAAATAACTATTGAATGAGCGTCAAATACTTAAAGTTTCTCCTACTTTTACTATTATAAATAGTGATGATTATAGAGGAGTGGTTCTTTTAGAAAGTATAAAAAAATATCTGAATTAAGTTTGTTTAACATTACTGTTTGTTTAACATTTGGTAATCATCATTACTATTCCAACAATTTAAAAAAATCTCTCATATAATCGTCGTTCTTGCTTCAATTTCCATATCGCCATGATCGCCTCTCCTAAATGACTCTTAGCTGAGCTCAGTTATAAGAAATTTTATGGTTTCGTGAGGCGAGTGATTTCTCTCTTATTTTAAATGCCTTCGTTTAGAATTTGTTTTTCTAAGTATTTCATTGCGATTCACATTTAATTAACTGGTGGTTCTCCTATTAGTCGATCAGATTTCTATGAATGCTTGTAAAGAAACGACACTTTAAAGGGTAGGCCAGCTCTAAAAGCTCAACTGCAAAGCACCTGAATATTACGCTTAGAGAATGGGACAATCCGAGGTTGTTCTTTGAACGCAGATGGGCTATACAAAGTAATGCTTTCACATGTAATGCCTTTACGCCTAGTTTATTCACAGTTGTATTTCAGAGATATAAATCAGTGCATCAAATAGGAGGTCCAGTGATATATAACATGGGTGCTGATACCTAACTGCTCTAAGAGGCGAAATGAAGCTCATAAGACTTATCTTGCTGGAGGTGTAGTTGTGCCACAAGTGTCATAGTTGTCCCGGTGTGTCTATGTTATGAACGTCCAAAGGCTCAAAGCTTCAGCGTAACAATGCGCCGTCTCGAGACAAAGCTGTGTAGCCATCCATATATGCTCTTTTATTGCCATATATTTGCGCAAAAGTGCATGAGAATCCTGTGCAACTATGTGCCCAGATTTCCTAACTTTGGCGGATATTTCACTCAACTCAAAAAATATATATATGAAAGTCGCAAGGATTGCTGGATTTCAGGAGGGGGACTTTCTCAAAACCACCGCAGTTATGTAGCAAGCATAATTTCTTACTTCTACAAGCTATCCCATATGTACATAGGTTTTTGCTTGGTGGAATGTTCTATTTATGCCAACACTATGTAGGTTATAGTTTGTTAAGATGCCGCCTTTAGTTTAGTTTCATCGTTGAGGTGAGTTGCTCAAAGTCATTCCTGAGCTTTAATAATGTTATATTCAAGAAACATTTCAAATTTCAGGCGACAAACTAAATAAATTTCATTCTGTGAGAGTCACTTATTGAAAGCAATAATGAAAGGATATCAGTGATAAAGGATATCATCCAATAGTGCATTAGTGATATTTAGCTGATAAGTAACACAAACGTTTGTGAAAGTCAGTACGGATGAAATGAAAATGCACTATTGTATCGTTGAAGCCCCATATATTGGAGTGCGATTATTGCTGAGAAAGGCGTGAGACTTTTGCAAAACAGCCGCAATCAACGTTGAAATTCGATTCTTTCCGTAGCGGTTAATGTGTCCTCTATCTGTGGAAATTGATTTTTGTTGGGAATTTTCTGGATGAAGGTTGAACAATGACCGTGGATCTGCTGACGAAATTGTTGGACAGTTTTCTGGATAGTGGATGAAAACAACAAAACGTGTTTGCAATGCCATATAAGTGACACAGTAACGGCCTTTTATTTCAACAAAATATATTTTTGATTTGTGAAGTCGTTTATTTAAAAAATGATGTAATTTAGCTGTGTTATTGATGGAATTCAAATGAAAACAGTGCGATGTAGGTTATAAGATAATTGATATGGAAACCTTCAAGGACACGGGGCTTTCAATAAACATCCATGGCTTCTTAACGAGATCGTCCACAAAGCTAATTTCACTGCGAGACCTCATTGACGCCGTATGCCATCGTCATCTTTCGTAATTGCCGATCGCATTCGTCGCAATAGAGCAATGCGTTCGTCTCATCACCTCCTCTTCGACTGCCTGAAAGTTTTCTGTTATTCAATTGGTGATATTTACTCGTCTTGAAAACATGACTGTTTCATTTTTCGCTTACTAGAAATGTGTGAATTTGCTTAGTAGTCATTCCTTGGTACTTCGTGATATCCGAAGAATTCCTTTGTGGTTACGAACCTTTTGCTGTGACTGTTTGATCATCAGAGCAACAACTAGGAGGATTTTTCACCGTTCACCACTTGTCGACGAATTATTCAACCAGTGAATGGAAAATGTGCGTTCGAATCGGTTTCATAGGTCGAATTTATGCTAATACCATTCAATTGTACTTTTATACATTATCTGCGGTCCTCTTTTTATGAAATCTATTCGTAATAATTTAGTCTCACTTTTTGTAATATCTTAAACGTATAATCACAGGAGTTTATGTGAATTTTATGAAAGCAAATAAAGTCAATATAAGAATAAAGATACATCCCTTAAGAAACATCCTATCGCTAGCGTCTTTTTTTCAGATAGGATGGGGAATGTACATCCAGTAGCCTTGTTGACATTGTAGATATTGATTTTAAATGTTATAGTAGCCAAGGATCTCTTCCTGGGGCCATACGGAATTTCTGAGCCACTGATGTGGTTTATGAATTCGAATCAAGCTTAACTGAGCGTGCTAATTTGATCCTAATTTTTTGTTTCTGATCCTGTTTGTGGGTGGTGGCAAAAATATTTTATCTCAGCTCTTCCATTCTACAGAATATTTTCGACTGTATGGTCTCATAGACGAGCTTCACCTATCACTTCCGCTTAAGATATCCCCAATCCAGTGCATAATGGCATTTCTCTTGCCGCATCACTCACCTCTCAGGTTGCTTAACAAATTAGCCCTCTTCGAGTTCAGCAATGAAAGAACTCACCTTTAATTGAATTTCATAAAACAGTGAAGGTAGTTACCGTCTAGAGTCAGTTCGAGTCTCTGTGTAAATTCTTTCAACAGTGTTCCAAACTGTCTTCTTGAACTCATTTCTACCCTAACTAAAGTATAAGCGCTTAGGTAATAACTATGTGGTGTTTATCATAAATATTAGGAGTTTAAAATTTCCGAACTGAGATCACTGAAGTGGTATTCGTGAACTCCCAGTGGAAGCAGCATGATCACATTTTTGACCACAAAATGTACTAATATCAATTCGAAGCAATCATTTTCCGCCACAACTCTACGAAATGAGCCGAGCAAATTCGAAGATAAGCAAAGCGAGCCGATATCTAAGAGGAGAGCAGTTTTGCGCATTGCACGAAGAGAAGGAGCGAAAATTTTTTCAAAGCAATCGAAGAAAGCCGACAACGTTTCACGACAGAAAAGAGACCAAATCAAGGTTTCGAGGGCAAACAGAGTCAGACGGGTCGGAAATTTTCGAGGCCGACAGGTGAAAATAGCAAAAATTTCAAGGTTGGACAAAATAGATCAACGAGCTTATAGATTTAAATTAAATTAAGCGAAATGAGACGAAATCTTTGAAGGTGTTGGGACGAAATGAGTTGGGGATTTGAGGTGTCACGGCGGTAGGACCCGCAAGCGTATAATGAGCACTCTTTTAGCTGAAATTTTCCAAATATATTTCATAGTTTTAATTTAATAAAATATAGAAAACGCGCAAATAAAGCGCCTTGAAAGCATTTTGTGAATTATGTTCATCAAGATTTTGCGGTATTTATTTCGTCAAATACACTAAACGAAATGAGTGGGAAAGACTTCTTTAGGAATGCCAAAGATATTTGTAAAAAATTCTAACTCTCACAGGTGTTCGTATTTTTACTATAACTTCGTGGAGTTATAATTGACGAAGTAAGCTGCAGATCTTGCCAACTTCTCATGCTTGCTTTCGATCTATTGAGGAAATTGATTGGACTATTGTCTGATGCGAAATTCAGATGAAACTTGCTTGGATGTGATGTCTTCG
Source organism: Parascaris univalens (assembly GCA_037576465.1). Taxonomy (NCBI): domain Eukaryota; kingdom Metazoa; phylum Nematoda; class Chromadorea; order Rhabditida; family Ascarididae; genus Parascaris; species Parascaris univalens. The sequence goes on from CM075173.1 coordinate 165,470,880, forward strand.
TAATGATTATCGTATCGCTACAGTAATAGTTCTTCTTAGTCTTTAAGCGCTTAGGCGTCACGTTGAACACAACTAACGAGCGCAATTAAAACTTCGAATGCCTTAAGCATTCGAGTTGATTTCATTCATTGCTTATCGCCGTTCACTATATATGATTGGGATAAAACAAGGCGAGCATAATATAAAAGAGCGAAAATGGCCAATAATTATAAAAGGCCATTAACCGATATTTTGCGTCAATGCAAACAGATGAGGTTACATATGAAAAAATTAAATATGGAATTCGAAATCATACCGGTCGGCAAATCTTTATTATCTGGCTCATGAGAATTTTTGCCGACTAGCCGCAAATTTTCCCATTTCGCCTTTTTTTTTCAGACCAGTGAACGCAACTTCTTTTTTTTTGATTTTCTTTTATTTCTATTGATGGCTGGCTGTTCTATCTTTTATTTTAATTCATCATATTGGTTGTCCAAAGCCGCCGCTTCTATGAGCAGATTTTTTGAATTACGTAGATTGTTCACCTATCCTCATAGCGAATCCTGAATTCCATTTCCGAAATGTTGAATATATTTAGAAAATAGACGTTATGCGAATATCATTATGTGCTTAGTCATTGTTGAATTTCGATGCGTGGCGATGTTTTGTCGATGTTATGTGCGTGTTTAGTTGGTTGCATCAAGAAGTGTCTCACAACAGCCTCTCCCACTAAGATTGAATTAAATTAAAAGTTACGATGAATCAGTCGTTTATTTTAACTTTTACATCGCTGAATTTCTTCCAAAGATTCGTGGAAATTTTTATGGAAATTTATGGAAATCATAGTGTAAAATAACTGAAAAATAAATTTTTCAAAGTTATTGTTTTAAGTTATTTCATTTTTTTCGAATGTTTTTTTTATAATACGATGAATTTCGGTTGAAATTATTATAGGGTGTTTTTGCTCATCGATAGCCGCCAAATTCTTTGACGACGATCTTTATTTATTCATTCACTCTATGGAACCATTAGCCGCGCTATTCGAAAGAATAGTGCATCACAATAGTTTCTTATGGTCCTCTTTGATTTAAGTGGAAAATGTCAATCGATATCATTTATGTGGAGTTGCCATAGAAAATAAAGCTATTGCTCGTTTTGACTGGTAATAATTGAAGTGGAGGTATTTTAATGAACCTCTACCCAAGTATAGGGTGTTGCTAACGCTGCTCGCTACTAGTTGAGTGTCATCTGTGACATCCACGAAACATAAAGTTTTCTATATTTCCATAATTCCGCGCTTCCAGGACGATGGTAATACGTTTAAGCAGTCGGTGTTTTCAAAAACAAAGTGACTAAAGGAAAAGTTTTTTGTCCTATAATCAGCTTTTCGAAATGTCGTCAACTTTCGTCTTCCTCCAAAAGATCATTTTCCTAGTTCAGTAGCCGAAGTAGGCATTTATATGAACAAAAAGAAGTGGAAAAGTGCGCCAGAGGTGGCGGCATCTATCGTACTTTTGCACTCGTCTCGCCGGGGCAATTACTTTCCTATATAAGCAGTAAAAATTACTCCTTGTCAGTTAATGCCATCATATTTTTAGTTGAGTGGCAGTAGCAGCACGCTTTTTTTGATAGAGTCACAACGCTAAAATGCATGAAGCTTTTTGGAACAATTAATTATTCTTTCTTATTTCGACGTTAACAGAAAAGCGTGGAATGTGATATCAGAGGTCATCCACGACTTTACGTAGCAACAATCGGGCTTATTCAGCTTGAGAATATGAAGCAAACAGATAGACATAGATATGCAACTGCCGGCATGCTCAACGACATCATTACACACCTTCAACGAGCATTTTTATTGAACCGTCACAAAAATTCAGCAATTTCATTACTACTTTAATGTCTAAAGTAGTGAAATTTTCTGTTCGTTTTAGACGAAAATGTTCACGACATTATTTCTGTCATTAGGATGACCCCACTATGTGACTAATATTTACCTTCAGTGTTCCCTCGGCGGAAATCTTTTGCAAAAAAGGAACGAGGAAGAAATGAACTTCTTTAATAATGTGGATGATTAGAATCAACATGAGATTTTTATCATTGTTTCAAAGACGAGTGAATTTATCAGCTTATCAGCTTATCACATACGAGTGGTTCTCTTCTTCTTTTTATCGAATTTTGATCATTTCTTGAGGAAAGTTGCATTTTTTATTTCGTTGTTTATTTGAGCAAATTATATAAAATTACTGTATTTTCTAAAATGATTATTTTATTTTTCTTTGCAGATTAGTTGACTCTATGAAAGTGTAATGGAAAATGTGCCCGAGAAATGAGAAGCTCTAAATGTAGCAATAAATGCAGGCAGCATCCTCAGGAGATGGAAAAAATCTGCTTTATTAACTTCACTGCTTAGTCTAATTGGATAGTTCAAGACCGTATTTTTGCAGACAGTCGAGGAGCAATTGACTTTAGTTAACACCTGCTTTTTACGTTCAGTCTCGTTCAAAGCAGTAATGTTTCAGCAGTGAGGTAATTAATAAAAAAATGTTGGTTGATCATTTCGGCGATGACCTCTGTACTTGGGGGAAAAATATCCTATAGAGGAGATTTTGAATTTAACTATGGTTCTTTTGTTTTTCTAAATCCTAAAATCCAACGAATTTCTTTCGGATTCTCGCAAGTAACTTCACGGAGTTCAGAATCCATAATTCTATAACCTAAATAATCACTTATAATCGCGATCCTATCTGCAGTGATTAAAGAGTACCATATATTTTTTCCAGCAATCCAGCGAAACTGCTTCACATGGGTTTCCATAAAGGGTTTTTTGTACGTCTAATGATGTTGCCAAAGAAACGAGTTTCGGTTCTTAGTGTTGATTTGAAGAGATATTAACCAAACAAAGACATTAATCATTTACAGTTATGAACAGAAACCACCAAATCGAAATAATTCGTTATCGCGCTGAATCAATTTTAGGCATACTTTCATTGATCCATATCTTGAATGAGTGATATTATCGATATTTTCTTGTCGGAAGCGAAAAAAGGGAAAAGAGGTGAATTTTTCTTTGCTTGGCATTTTTTTACTCTACTCTTTCTATGGATGATTCTAAGGTAATGATGGTTCGGCGGAACTAAAGCTGCTCACCTTGCTGCCTTCTCTTCAGTTACTCTTCCTATGAACTTTAGAAGCGACATCACTTAACGACCGCGGTTCATAAATTATGGGAAATGATCGCTTACATTTTTGTTGCAGAAAATAGCTTTTAAGAATTTAAATGCAAACCGCACATGAATTGGGAATAGGATAGGTTTCTTCAAGAATGCTCTTCATGCAATCAACTATATAAAATTGTTGTAAGAAACTTGAACGGTGTAATTTATCTTCTGTCAGTTATAAATAATCCATTTTTTTTCTTAGTCGAGATCCTTAATAGGACTAATAAATTTCATAGGCACAAATTAAATGAAGTAATTAACGAGATGTCCATGATTTCCTGAAATAACAGTAATCGTTCAGCAGCTTTGAAAAGATATTTCACTAGTGGTTTTTGCAAGCTCTATGGAAGTGGGAATTTTTTCTCACCTCTTTCAGCTTTTCGATTATCGCAAGCAATAGAGCCGATAAGAACGTTTCCTGTCTATTGAACATAAGCCACATCACAGTATGATACTTTGTAATCTTAATTCCGGCTTCCATTATGCAAATTTGAACGAGATAGGTAGTCTTCCATTCATTATTTGCAATCATATTTCGCTTGGGGAATCAGACACATATGGCTTTAGCCTTCTGACCAACGTAGAACACATTGCGATAGAAAATTCTAAATCCGAAAGAACAACTTGAGAGCAGATATTATAGAGGCGTTGCCATCTAATATTATGTTCTGAAAATACAAAGAAAACGATAGGGAATGATGGCGGCTTAAGAGGGAGGGAGAAGAGGAAGCAACAATTTGCAGGATATCGATGTGATGCTGTGCTTCAAAGCCACTTCACCGCATTTGAATTAGTCAGTGCAATGCTTCTTCTCGGATAGTGGTGGAATCGTTGCCGCAGCATTTTTGATGCTTTTTTCCGGTTTTCTTCTCCATCCCACTTATGAAACATTGAATTCAAGCAGACCATTCTCTATATTAACACACATGCGGTTTTTTTTAACGTTAGAGTCATATAAAGTTGTTTGCTGTTCTCTTATAGAATATTGTATTTTGTATTTTTTCATCATAATGTCCTATCGATACAGCTTTATTCCATCTTCCATTTGGGTCTTAATTATGGATGCAGATACCGTATTTTTCCGTTTTCTTAACGCAGATATTCCCATATATTAAGATATTACTGCAGTTTACTCGGTTTGATGCAGATATTTTCGATTTGCCAATAAGTGAATCGAGCGAAGGGTTAATTCTCAATGGAGATAGGAATATAGCTTATACAGCAGGTGTTGTCAGATGGACCAATCAAGGTCAGTGGCAATTATATCAGTGATGGCGCTAGGCAAAGAGACGGGTCTCGCTTGTAATTAGAAAGAGTGCAGTATCACAGGATATGACGATTAAAGGAGATTAAAAACTGTGCGGCAAAGTGTGAGATTATTTTGCGGCTCAGAAGGTATATGACAGATTAGGTATAGATGATAGCAGAACGAAGGTGATGCGTTGCCACAAGCGGATGTGAAAATGGATGGTGTTTAAGAGTTGCCGCAAAACGTCAGCCATCAGAGCGATGAGACAAATATGTTCGAATGACGTACGGAGAAAATGCAAATTTAGGGCAGCGAAGAAGCGATACCTCTGGTGTCAACAGGATGTCCGCTGCTTACGCCCTATAGATGTGAAAATAACGTTCACCTAGCTAACTCGACTGCTTACTTTCTAGTTAACAAGGCCTCGAAATTGGTACTGCTAGATAGATGCTTGCTCAAAAGGAAGTCATTGGCTTCGGACTCAATCTTCTCGACCAAATTGCCCCTTCACTATGAACAAGATGAAACCGTCAACTAGCTGGAACGGATTGACATAGTTCCAGGAAGTGCTCTAGAGGACGAGGTTGCAGATGTGATTTAGGTGATGCCCAGAGGATGACATGTCAGCAGTCAATACAACACGGTTATGACAAAGATATCAGAGTTTCATATCTATTGGAAATGTATTATAAGAAGCCGTAGAAATTCTCTTCTGCGATTATCGCTGAACGAAACAACTCCTGGCTGCTCTCTTCAGCATTCTCCTGATTTTAGTTGCCGGAATTTCTCCTCCAACCTAATTTTTCCCGGAACACTCCTTATCTTCTATTCGGGCTACAAGTCTGTCACTCTGCCTTTCAAATGCCGTCTTTAGTCTCGTTGCATTTTTAAAATTCCTTTTTGTTTCCGTCCCCTATTGTTCTCTGTCGCATATTTTTTGCTGCTATCGTGGCAGTCAAGCGTGAGCCCCTTGAACTAGCAATGCTTCAACTGCTGTCTCCACTTACGGAACTTCGCCTGGAAACTAAAACATTTCTTCGCCACTGATTTTTCAACCACAGCTGAATTTCGGCTTTTACCAAGTTGTTTTCACTGAGTGACCGATGAATCCCGAAGTTCGGCTTCAATCAGTTGCTTTCCGTCTTTAATAGGCCAAATTCGCCGGAACGCATTGTTGTTGAAATGAGACATATTTTCAAGGCAGTGCACCTCTGCACAGTTAGCAGTAACATGCAACACAGGATAATCTAGCAATATTTCAGTTCCATCCACCATCCTTGTAAAGTTCCAAATAATTTAAGGTGTTGAAAATTTTTGTGGATATTTCGGTTCTTTGCAGTTAATTTATGAAAGTGGTCGGTCAAATGAGCATATAGTGGGTAAACTTATAATCATGTTTTCGCCTCTAACAGTGTGCTCCTCTTATTCTTCTTAACATCATTGCATCTTCCCATCTTTATACTGATTATCGCTAATTTCTGAGATTCGTCTTTGGGATCGTAGAATTGACGCAGAGAAAGAAGAATATGACAAATAATATAGGCAGATTTGTGTATATCAATCATCTCGAGTGTGATCTCTCTATTTCTTTTTCAATCGCACGCAATAATAGGATTATTCAGTTTGTTAAACTGAACAAAATTGTCTTCCAAAGGACCGTTTTTCTTTCAACGAGGCACATTTCTTTAGGGCTTTTCCTCGGTTCTATAATTCGGGAAGTGCCTAGAGTTTATATGTTTGAAACATCATTTATCATCTCATTGCAGCTGATCTAAGTTTTCCGGGAAAGATACGGCTCAGCTGTTTCCACTATGAATATCTCTTGAACTTACATCCTCTTCATAGAATTTTTGGAAACTTCAAGTGGTTGATATCCGAAGCAAATATTTTTTTTTTCTTCAGTTTATTGAGGTTCTCTAGAGAGAAGTAAATCTTATACCGAAATGTTGAATGAGAAACATTTATTTGAGAGATTTATATTCAAGGGAGCACGATCGCTGCTTAAATGCCTCTGTGATTAATGATCGTTCGTTATATTCATTTTCAGCAAGTTCCAACCATACGCGGAGTGGAATTTGTTCATTCGGACAATAGACTAAGCGATTTTATAAAGTCTAATGGGAATTCTTCATCGTTAAGTTTATTTCTTTATATATATTTTAAAATTCATAGATGAACTTCACTTTTACTGAATTTAACGACAACTGATGTAAAATTCAATTCCACCAATTATTTCATTGCTGAAATAACCTTCGTTTACATTTTTCTTAAGATCTCCATATATAAGACATAATCGATGGCGTTTAATTATTTAATTAGTTGCCTAATAAAGGATTCTTAAACGATCACATTTGTGAGAATCGTATCGGTGATTATTAACGAGAGAATATTCCATAAGTAGACTGTGAATTTTGTGGATTTCATAAGTAGACTGTGGATTTCGATATGAGTAAAAGTATACTTTGCCAACGTAAATCTTAATTACCTTTTATGCACTTTATTGGATCTGGTTTGTTAATAGTCGCTTAGTTTATCACTGTATTCTCATATTGTCACCCTCTTACTCTTATATTTCAAAATTACTATCACTTTGCCGAGTTGAAAGAAGCAGCATCAGTCCATATCGTGTACTTATTGAGAATCCGATTTTAATAACCAAGTGTGAAAGGAACGGTGATTACATTTAAAGTTCGTAGGTTGCCATACAAAATAAAATCGAGTCAATATAATCGCTAAGGAAAAAATAAAACAGTCAATGATGCATCTAAGAGCGATAAAGTGAAACAACTGTTGCCTTCCAGAAGTGGAAGCTTCGTCCATGTGATTGAAAATGCCTGAACGGGGGACGACGGGAATTGCTCATGAATTGGTTTTTTTTGAGAGGGAGAGAGTGGGTTCCATTAGCCACTTAAAACCATTCGAAACCAAATGTGTTATGAACGCCGTTAAATGGTATCACAAATCAGCACAATATCACACTTGTCGAGAACGCTGCGAATAATAAATTTTGATATTGCTACCGCTTATTGAACTCTCCTACCTGATTTATGCCTCATTCATTATTAGAAGCAGCTGCTCTTCATAGGATCGAACCTAGGGCAATAAAAATGAAGAAAATTTGCCAAAAGTCAACGAATATATGCTCATTTATGACTACTATATTCTTCTCATATATATTATCTTTGTTTATAAAGTAACGTATTGCTATTTCATTGTATATATATAATGTTATGAGCTCCTACGAACCCCAAATTTCAGCATTTCTTAAATGGGATTTCGTTGTGAGAAGAGGTCTTATTCAAGCTGGCGTTCCAAGCAATATTCTTTTTCGAGCATCGCAATATAAGATGATTCTATTGAGCGCATTTGAATTTCTACTCCCTTAAAGCCTTACATGACTGTTACTTTGCATAAGTCTTTTTGCTCGATGTGAAAGAATCTGCTCAAGTTGAGCACTTTTTTCAAATTATTAACTATTCCCTTAGATTCGGATTATTTCATTATGTTGGAAAATTTCCACATGCGAATCAGTTTCACCATTTGTGCAAATGCAACTTTCAGTCCTCCCATCCAAATCTCATTTCCAGATCGATTTATCGTCATATATATTTGTCCAAAGGCACATAATGCACTTCTAGCCAGTTCAGTTCAACTCGAGAATAACACAAGCAAGAGATTTATGACGTTCGATGATTTTAATGCATAGCGTACGGTTATAATTTCTTATAGCCTGCTCTATGTTGATCCATCAAATTCCAAAACATCTGCAAGTGTTTTGGAATTAAAAAAAAAAAAGAGAAAGAGATGATCATCGGATATCGGCATCTGTCGGATTTTCCTCTCACACAGGTCGCATCCTAAAGGAGCAGTCTTTGAAACAGATAGAGCACCAGATCAGCTGAAACAGAAAAGCATTTTACCTTCGAGTATCTTTTTTAGTGATAATGTATGACGAAATGAGCTGGATGGAGAAGTAAGTATCATGTCAGCATCTTTGGGGTATGTTCTTTCATGCAATTAATCTTTGTGAATGTTGTTACCTCATATTCGTTAGTAACTTCGAAATTCTTCATAGATGCATCGAGAAAAGTCTCTAAATAAGATTGCAATGTTATTTTATGTTATCGCATCCTTTGCTTTTATTTACTTTATATATGAAAGCTCTTTCAATATTCGTTTAATGTCTAATCTTAGCAAAAAGCGAGGAAAGTTATAAAAGTATGATAAGCAGTATAGTATGAGTTTTGGGAGATTCTCTGCCCAATCATGAAGATGTTAAATTTTCATATATATGGTCAAAATTTTAATGTCATTCAATAGAAACATATCATATAAACCTTCCACCAATAACAGAGGCATCTCGGTGAAGCTCATTCGGACTCTCCTTCACCCCTCATTTTCAGTTGATCGTTTATGCATTGATTAGAACTCTTAGCAATGTCCTCTCGCCCCCCTCAAATCATTTCGTTTCCTCATTGGGAAATTCACCTCATTATGAATTTATATTGATAATTTGCTCGAAGAAAATTTTATTCCTATCGTTTCTATATGAAATATCCGTCGGCTCCATAAAATGCAGCAAATTTCTCGGAGAGGAGTTTGGTTGTAGTGCTTCCTTCTACACATTAAGATCGAAAATCTTGCTTAATGTAGCAGTTATAATGCTAGAATCCCTAGCAGCTGTCGATATTCTATTGAGCCATTTAATTAATGCATTTAAGATCCCATTCGTTCGTTTCTTCAACATCTTCAATGTTATTGTGATCATTGCAATCTATATCATCGATGCCGTGCTTAGCAAGTGCTTTCTGAAGACCATTAGCAATTGTAATGGTTGAGTTAGTTATTCTTCTATCAGATCGTAGGCGACATTTATTGCTTCAAATTTTCTATAAGTTTTAGGAGAACGTGCAGCAACGACGGTAAAGCAGTGGCCTATATAAGTGTTTACTAAGGGTTTTTCAAGTATTTCTTCATCGGTATTATTTTATCCTGGACCGAAGTGCTGAAACGTATGTTGTACTAGCCGTCTGACTATTTTCTTCGCATGGCTGAATAAGATATACACAGACTCAACGTTGATTTATGGGCTTTTGAATTGCTTTGGGATGTGCACTTATACTCTTTCTTTTCTATTTGACAACGCCCACAGATTTTAACGAACTCGCGCTGTTCATTGCATCACATCACCTAAGATTCACATTCATTTCGGTTATTTTTCTTTTCCTTCTATTGCGTTTATGTATTTCGTGTAACCTATGTCTTTAGGGAATATATTATGCTTGGTTATTTTGTTACTTAAATATTTTGCTTCCAGCCGATCCACCTCTAATTCTCTGAGGGTATCCCGTAAAGTTCCATCGGTTGAGTCATTCCGATCCTAAATTTTTCACTTCCCGACCTCCGATCCTTGACTGGCGGATGATGAGGTCACCAGCGGTCGATTGTCGGCGAACCTTTCAGCAAGCGAACGGAAATGGAGCTGTTGAAGTAGTTCATTTGACTCCTTATACGTGACTGCTAATGTTGTCATCAAGGCAATAATTTCATGTCACTTAACTAATATCAATATTTTCGCTAATAACTAATAAAACATTCAGAATAGACAAACATATTCGTTGTTGAGCTCATTCTAAATATTATGGTTTTGCAGTTATTGTCGCCTAGGAAGCGCAAATGACGAAATGCTCAGGCAGAAAACCAACGCAAAATAACTGCAAACGTTGATCACGCTTTAATATAAGTGCCTAAAATCCCCATTGAATTCAGTAAATAAACCTCAAATTTGGTTTATAAGGTAATTTGGTTTATATATCCCATCTGTGAAGCTTCATTATTTAAGCTTCTGTAGACTACGAACGAAAACTTCATGACAGACTGATAAGCATCCGCAAATGCATGTTCATGCCAAAGTAATCACTACCATTCAGCGTGCAATGTTTTGTAAACATAGAATAAGTGCGTAGTGCGAGCATGGTGTCAAGCGTTTTCAATAGTCACTATTGAAAACGAGCATTGTTCTCAGCATTGTTCTCTCTTCAAAAGCGAGCATTGTTTTGAAGACATAAGGCCTCTGGATTTTTAAGTGCCGTGATTGATGACAGACAAAGAAATATGAAACACAGGGAATCGAGGTCCGAGAGTGTTGGTGGAGAGGATTCGCGATGTTTGAAAATGCAATATTCAAATGACTTTTGGTTTACGGTGAAATGCATGATATCCTCCTCCTCCCACAGTACCCCCAAGTTTAATACAGATTTTTGCAACAGCAGAACTGCCGTAGAGTCGAGAAATGTTTGTTGAGGCTTTCTTTCATGGCTCATGAAATTCCCACTAACTTTGATGGACTTGTTAATTGGATTGGAAATCGATTTATGCTTCTAAAGACTCATTGAGAGCAAGAGAATGTAAGAGACACAGCTATAATACTCTTCTGCGCCATTCCCTTTCCTCCTTCCCAGAATCGAGGGTTTTGCAGATTAAACAATGTTCACTTGCGGAGATTGTTTAATAGCGTTTTTATTGAAGTCCTTCTTTTGTAGATTATTAGTATTCTGCACGCTTTTCATACTGAAAACTCATTCGTTGTTATGTACCAGCATATGCTTTTGATTGAAACCAAAATGCTTGAAAGCGCATTGTAAGCAACAATCTCATAAATTTTATGGTATTTGCAAATTTCAGTGAAGCCATGAGATCCATTCCGGACATTAGAGATCTACAAGGCTAATATATTTCTCCTCCTGACTAATTAATATAAGCCTGAACATGTTCCATTATCATCCGTTTGGAAAAAAATCACATCGTTAAACTACTGGATGGCGCTTATGCCCTACCCTTAGTTTCCCGTATTGGTCGCTTGTTATTTTCAGCTACCACTACTATGTATTAACCAGTTTTTGGTCCTTTCTTAATAGTGTATTTGTTTTTTTGCTCAGTAGTCACCACATTACTTTCCTTCTATACAGGAGAGTTGGCAGTGCGGTATAGAATGAATGCTTTCACCAGTATCAGGTGGAATAAAATTTAAAATATTGTTTATGAATGGTATTACGGACTGGGATTACCAGCTAATCGACTGGGGCTAACAGTTGGGATGGCCATTTTGTTGAAGTTTATGAGGGAAAGATGCTACCTATCATTGCGGCGTTCTTTTTTTCTCCCTTTCTTTTAGTCGCGTGAATGATTTTCTTGGCGGTTTTGACACGACATGGCGGAAACGTCGGGAATTTTTCTGTTATACCTTTGGTGGCACAATGATGAGACAGACGATAACTGTTGGTTGTTATTGAAAAGAACTCGAGAAGTGAGAGGACTTTTTGAAACATTACTTCATGATTGCTTTCACATAACGATCGCACCATTATTCTTTGAAAGCTTCGCAGTGCTCAACATAACATTCGACTGATTGCATTCAACAGATGTTTCACATTGCAAACGTTGAGCAACTATTATTAAGAACATCTGTTCACTTTGTTATTAATATTGCACCCAGATGCAATGGCAACAGCATATATTAAAAACTCGTGCACCAAATTATGCTCTAGTCTATTGCAATGCAATGCAATGCAAAAAAAGCATCTAACGTTGCTGTCAGCTTTCTCAGCATTCCTTTTCATTGCTTTGCATTGAATCTCATTGAAATTCGCACTTTCATTGGTCGTATACTTAGGCATTATGTGTTGTATTCTTCATCGCTAATGAATTCTGTGAGAATTCCATATCAAAGAATTCAATTATTTAATCTGTCTGTGTGATTTATTTTCTAAGGTTTATTTCTTCAGAATTTTTTCTTTCTATTGAATTTATTTTCATCTCAAAAATGACTTAGATTCTATAATTTCTGTGGGCAAATATCGTCTCATTGTTTAAATGGATTATCCGCCATCATATTACTGATAAAGAATAAAAACCTAAGTAAAATAATGCATTCCTCAAACGGTTAATTGATGAGGCATTAAAGAAACAAAATCGAATCATCCATAGTTTTAAGGAATTCTCAAAGAACAAATATTAACTGAAATGAGACGTATTTAAATTAGGATGGAAAACCAGTTATTATAACTTCTTTTTCTACTCACTATGGCGCAAAAAAAGGCTAACTCAGTCAAAGACTTTGATGATATGATTGAAAGAAGGATTTTCATCATTCCTTGAGATATTGAAGTGATTCTTACTACTATACGTATTGTTACCTTTGTAAACAAATAACAGTTACTATTAATTTCAAATATGCAGTTGAATAAACATCGAAAAAAAGGAAGAAAAGAACAAGAAGACAGGTATATGCGTCACTGAACTGGATGTGAATATAGTAAACGAGCGAATAGTGCCGTCGTCGTTGTTGATGTTCAGCCAATGGGTAAAGTCAGCAGCAAGCAGAGCGCAGAAATCCCAGAAGAAAGTGGAGGAAAGTCAAAAAAAGCAACAAAGAAACTCTCTCCTGAGGATCTACGCGATCTCGAAGCAAAAACCTACTGTAAGCGGATTTTCCCTTCAGTTTTAGTCAATTTTCCGCCAAAATGCGCATCATAACTTCCACGTAAGTTGCTCGATTCACAGAAACGATTTTTCCGAACTCTTTCTTTTACTCTGAGTGAATGATCATCGAACGTCTTTCCTAGAAATCTTGCTCCAATTGTCGTTGCAAAACTTATACCTTTTCTTTATTACACTGAATTTTTCATAGCCAGGGAACATTATCGATTAAATTCTAGAAACTCAAAATTTTTATTTTGACATATCGGGAGGTTCTGAGAAAACTACTTTGAATTGAAAGAGTGATTTCATTGGTTATTTTTTGATCAGCGGAACGCTGACAGTCACCATTTTCACGCTAGATGAACTTAATTAGTGCTCGGATGAATTCGGTCATTAGCGATGTCAAACTTTAGGGGAATTTAATTAGCAGACATTCTTTCCCAGCTTTAGCTTGTCGTTTGTTGAAATCCCACCAGGAGTATGAGTACGCTCGAGAAAAATTTCGTGCTCTTTATTGAGAGTTCGAATGCAATAAGTTCGCGTAATTTCTCATCGATTACATTAGGTTATTTATTATGGAATGCCCATTGAATTTTTCTACATTAAGTCATTTCATTAGGTTATTCATGCTCTCATTTCACTCAACTGGCAATAAAATTTCCGGCATCCATCTCAACGTCTTAGGAAATTTGAGAAGAAAATTCGACTTCTCAACCTAGATTTCTCATTTCATTATTGATATTTTGTAAATTTAAAGGAACGACGTTGTGTACAAAATGTGCATGTCAGTTTTGCCTCCAGTCTATTTATTTATTTGCTTTTTCACTTATTCCTTTATTTCAACGTCCGGGAATGGGAAAACATGCAAAAGTATGTGAACATGAGCCGTGAACAAC